>JAYKKT010000070.1:6835000-8247500 GCA_036023115.1 Brasenia schreberi
TGGATCTCAAAACCAAAATCCAAGATCCAAACCCAAGACCCACCCCTTGGCCTATAAATAAGACCAAGGGGGGGTGAAAAAGTTCACGTGAAAGTGTTTGGGAGCCTTGGGAAGAGAGAGAGAGAGTGGGTGCAAAAGTCAACATTGGTGGGCTTTAGCCATGTGGGCTCAACCAAGGGTGAGGTGGGTTCAAACCTTGTGGACCTAGACCTAACTTGGGGTTGCAACAAGGGGGAGTTGATCAAGACGTGGGCTGCAACCATGGAGGCTCGAGGTAGACCTAGCTTGGGCTGCACAAGATGGACCAGCTGCAAGGTAAGTCCCTAAACCTAACCCTAACCTAGCCACTACACTTAACCTAAACCTAGCAAAAACCGCCCCACCTAACCCAACCACTCTACCACCAACTCCACCCAGCCATAACCGACTCCACCCTAACTAGCCTAAACCGACCTCACCTAAAATCTAATCGACTCCACCCTAACTAGCCTAAACCGACCTCACCTAAAACCTAATCGACTCCACCCTAACTAGCCTAAACCGACCTCACCTAAAACCTAACCGACTCCACCCTAGGACACACCTAGCCAACCCATAACCAGCTCCCCACTTGACTAACCCCTACCAGCCACCAAGAACCGAGTGGACTTAGCACTCGGTTTGACTCTTAGCCCAATCCAAAAACTGAGTGCACTTAGCACTCGGTGGAACCCCCATCACCGGCCAGACTTGCCAGTCGCGCCCCTGCTGCACCCCATCTACGCCCCACCTAGCTCCTCACCTAACCGCACCCCCCAGCTGCGCCCCTACTGCGTCCCAACTGCGCCCCAGCCGTGCCCCACCTGCGCCCCAGCTGCGGCCTTAGGCTAACCCACACCCTAGCCTGCACAAAAACCCAGCAAAGTGCACCACTCGGCCAGGTCTTGCTGGACTGCACTTGACCCAGCACTTGACCCAAATTGGACCTAGCTTGGGCTGCCACCCTAGGACCTACCTTGGTTCGAGCCACCATTGGCTCGACCTGCCCCCTTTAAAACCCTAACTAAGCTAGGTGTTGGCTGCACCTAGCTCATTCCCATATTCCTAAACCAAAACCTAGACCCACCTAGGACTTGACCAACTATATCCTAAACCTAACCAAGACCCCTTGGCCGAACACAGCCAAGACCAAGCCCAAACACACTTGGCTACACCCAAGTGAATCTACACCCAAGTCTCACCTCGGGACCCACTTAAAGGGACTTACCTTGTGGCTGCAACGAAGGATGGACCCGAGTGACTCGAGAGGCAAAACTGAACACTTGTAAGTGCCATTTACATTCGGTTTTACATTACTTGTTTAAATTAAATTAAATTCGAAACGGGGTTGTAATAATGGAGCGAAGTCTTCCCCCGAGATGTAATATTTGTGTATGATACACAACCACACACGTGCACTTGAGCCTTTTCGCTCTTAACTGCACACAAAGGACACCCACGTACACTTGAGCCTTTCCGCTCTTATATTGCACACACATTGAGCCTTTCCGCTCTTAAGCTATATACTTCAATTTGGGTATTTACTTTAGTGAAAGTTGTGTGAGTTGCAATTAATTTCTGGTGGATTTACATTCAAGTTGTGTGAGTTGCAATTTCAATTTCACACAAGCACACCCACGACCACTTGAGCCTTTCCGCTCTTCACACTCACACACATTGAGCCTTTCTGCTCTTAAGCTAAACGTATATACTTCAATTTGGGTATTTACTTTAGTGAAAGCTGTGTGAGTTGCAATTTAATTTTGGGTGGATTTACTTTAAGTTGTGTGAGTTGTCATTTAAATTTCACATGAGAAACACCCACAAGCACTCGAGCCTTTCCGCTCTTTACAATCACACACATTGAGCCTTTTCGCTCTTAGGATAAAACATATTTATATATTTTCAAGACGTGTGAGTTTACTTCAAGTCGAGTTGCATTTCCCTTTATGTGGATTTACATTTAAGTCGCGTGAGTTGCCTTACATTTCGGGTATTTACTTTAGTGAAAGCTGTGTGAGTTGCACTTCCATTTCGGGTATTTACATTAGTGAAAGCTGTGTGAGTTGTACTTTCAATTCGAGCCTAGCTCACATCATCGCTTTTAAAACCTGAAAAAGATTTCTGTATCCTTACATTCGCTCACTTTCAAAAGCCCCCGAATCCTCGCTCAAACCACATTGAAAATAGGTCACATATTCACACACATATCAGGCCTAATAGATAAAACTCAAAAGACTTAGGGTCGTCCAAACAGTCGTAATAAAAATTGCAAAGAAGGCATACATCAAAATTCATAAAACACTGATCTTTTCAAAGTTAGTATTTGATTTGAAAAATCGAAGTTTCTAAGTGTTTAAACTAACCCTTGAGCATCGGTTCAAGAAGGTTTAAGCAAAAAGATCACGCTTTCCCATAATCACCAGAAAGTCAAAATATTTCAAAAAACCTTCGCTAGTTTGAGTAAGCTAGCTGGCACTCTCGCAAAACGACTTAGGCACGAAAAGGTTCATTTCCGGTCTCATAAACCAAGAGTGAAAATTTTCATGCTTACACCATCCATAAAAGAAAACATTTCATGATTCGCAGTTGTAGACACCCAAAATTTTCTTTTAATTCTTACCTTTTTAGGAAAGTGTCCATTTTTGGTAATTTTGGGTTTTCGAAGGAAAAAGGCACTAAACGAGTTTGTTTTGGTACCAAAATTTTATGAAAGCTTTAAAATGATGAAAGAATACTTTTCTTTCTGAAAAATTCGAATTTTGACAAAATTGGAAAAAAATGACGATTTTTGCCCTTGGCATGGAAACGCTGGATTTCATTTTCTTAAAAGATTTATGACAAAAAAATATGTTGAAAGCTTGCCTTTTGAAAAGATACAGGTATGTATAAGATAATTTGACACCTGAAAAGGCAGGTGGGTGCCCAAAAAGGAGAGCGGGCATCAAAAAGGGAAAGTGAGCTTCCCAAAAAGAAAAGTTCATATTCGGAAAGAAATCAGTTTCCCGAGGGAAAAGTTGACGTTATCAAAGGAAAGGAAAGATGGAAGCAAGAAAGAACGCTCCGAAAACAAAGGTTTGATATCGAACGCCTTTCGTAACATGTATATGTTATGATTGGTTGTTGAGGTAATTAGTGTATTGATATGCATCAGTTTGGCATTGTCATCTGTTACTGTTATGTTAAGAATAATGTTGATATTCCAACACTCATGGAAGAAATCTAACGAGCATGATGGTTGGTTTTCAAAAACGTAACATGGGCTTACTTGAACGCTTTTGTAGAAACGCATGTAACATGGATTTGCATAACCACTTTCACAGCAAACATGCAATTTTATCCAGTTCGATTGCTAAACTGGTTGGGCTGTACAAAGGTGTTTCTGTTAGCTTGTCAAAGTGCATCTTGATATACAATACAACAAGTCATATCTAGACTCGCGGCACCCAACTAAAGGCTGCTCATGCAGAAGTTGCACGCTGGTAAAAAGAAGCAGAACACAACTGGAGTTGTTCGAAGGGAAACATGTTGAAGTGGCACTGGGTCGTCACATGAAGAATCCACTGATGCCAGAACTTCGAGCATTCCTGCAAAATCAAGAGGAGACGTTAGATCCAGTGTGACAATTGGCAGTGGAAGACCAGAACATTACGGTGGATGGAACTGATGATTCCAGAAAAACTCCAGCATGGCATGTTATGGATGAACTAGGATCTGTTTTGATGGCATAGTGGTGAACCCAAAGATGCTGACATCCTTTGGACGAGTTTCCAAATAGATGAAGAAGTAAAGAGTACTATCAGAATCTTCAGGAATTCATTCTCATGTTTCACTAAGTGAAGCTATTCCAGATAAGGGGAAATTGACAGGAGTGGTTGGTACGATGATGGCTCATTTCACATAGTAGAAAATCATGTACCAGACATGCAGTATTGTTCAGGACATATAGAACCTGGAGGCAGTAATACAGATTCAAGCTCTAACAAGTTTTCTTCAATCAAGGGAGAGTTGAAGAGGAAAGGACGGATTATTCTCGACAATATGAATGCTACATGGGCAATGTTTGGAGGATGTGTTTGGTCCAGTTCTGAGAGCAACAGTTCACATGCTTCAAAGACAGGTGGACGTGACTTGACTAAATGTTTGGAACTGTCACTCCTTGGGGCAAGCATTCAATGTGACATTTTTCCTGATGGAGAACTCCACGTTTCAGAACTCTTGATATCCATCTAGGAGCTTCATGTATATGATAACAGCAAAGATGCCCCATGGAAAATGGTGCTGGGCTATTACCATTCTAAACAGCACCCAAGAGAAAGCCATGCAGCAGCAGTGAATTTGAGTTTGGAATCCGTTAAGCCAGATCCTTGTATTCCACTTGAAGAATACAGGTTGAGAGTCTCTTCTTCCCTTGCGGTTGCATCTGCATCAGAGTCAAACTAGATTTCAAGCATTGAAACATGAAAGTGGGATCGAAGAGAAGGCAAACTATCCTCTGTACCTTGATATACTAGACTTTTATGAAGGTTTAAATATGAAAGTGGAGCAGCAAGTTCCACTGTTATTAGTTGAGAGGCAAGCACTGAACGATGCCTTGGAAGAGAGATGCCCACATCCGAGATGTATTTATGACTTGCAAGGATAAACAGGAGAGTAAAGTTGTAACTGCTTTTCTTAAACTCGTATCACCACGCACAAGTCCTGGGCTACCATGTGATCTGAAGGATTCAGCCGATAACAACCTCATCGATTGGAATGATGGGAATCATGAAAATGGAGCGATAAATCTAAGAAGGAAGCTAAGACCACTTACCAAAAGGTTGTTCTTCCTACAAATGAATGCAGAGTCGATCAAGGCAAGGAAAATAGCAAGTGGATAGCTCCAAACAATTACCGAATTCAGCACCTTGCCTGTCAAAGCAGTCAGCTGTATTGAGTTTGGCAAGTTTTCAACCTCTTGCCGAAGTTGCAGCATACCTCCATTTGGAAATTCCTTGCTAGCTCCAAACGATTTCTGCAACTATAGCTGAACCTGGCTACTGCCCCGATTTCAGCCAAGGTCAGTCCCATATTCTTCTAAATAACGTATATCAAACTCAGCAAGAAATCGGAAGGGATGCAGCAGGTCTACCTATCTTCCTAATTGGAACCAAGTGCAGCCAAGTAAAGAAGCCATCCAAAGGGAGCCGATCAAGGCAAAAAGGAGCAGCAGCTACACTTGCCAATCACGTCTTCCCACAGACAGCGCCTTGTACAGCAAGTCTTACCGTATTTCACCAAGAATATGTAAGGCGGGTTGCCTTATGAGTGACAGTACCAAAGAGGCATCCTTTGGCCTATAAAAGGAGCCTCAAAGGTGTTACAAAAGGAGGAACCACTGACTGCAAACTATCAATCCGAGGAATCAATCGACCATTGCAAATAACTAGTCCGAAAATCCTCCAGTCACCACAAAGCATCAATCCGGGAAAACCAAGAAAACAGGAACATTCAGTCCGAAAATTCAGAGAAATAGAGAGAGAGAGAAAGGAAGAGAAGAAGGAGAAGAAGGAAGCCCGGCCTGGTTCCGACGTCCGACGATCGTCCGGCGAAGTGCTCCTACGTCCCCTCTCACTCACACAGGTTGGAATTCTTGCACAAATTGGTTTTAATTTTTGAGAAGCTGAAAAAGCACAGATTCTGGAAATTTGTACATGAATCAAGGCTTTGAGCCCATGTTTTTCATTTATATCGATACAAACATGCATGATTCCTTCATAAACGAAATTAAAATCCATGTTTAGATGATTTTCATGATTTATTAGGACTGATACAGGTTGAACTTCGTTCTAGAATCACGTTAGGAACCTTCTGAAATTTTCTGTAAAACTGGTTTCTGAAACTGTCTGTGCACATGTGTCTGATCACGGAATTTTTATAGACAAACGGATAAGCCAATCGCTTCAAAATTTTGCATGAATAATCTAGACATATCTAACATTCTTAGATAAAATTTTGAGGAATTGTTATGAATGGTTGCCTAGCCAATTAGATCCGTGAAGTTTATACAAAATCCAGATTGCGTTTTACAGAAACAGAACGTTCAGTAACAGACCTCTGTTCTTTTACCCATATCTCTGCAACCACCAAATGAAATTAGATGAAATTTGATTCTTTGAAAACCTAACATCCATATCTTTCTAACACAATAAATTTTCATCAAAATTGGATGACTAAGCACTGAGATATTGCTGTTTTTCTGAGCTTCTGATCCATAGAAACAGGGTTGTTCTGAATTTTATAACAGTTTCTGATTCTGTATTTAATTCTCAGAAAATAAAGAACTAAATTATAAAATAAAAATATATTCTGATTCTACACATACGTGTCTCTATTCTGAAAAAGTTTTAGAATTTTTGGAGAACAGAAATATTTTTAAAAATTCAAAGAACAGGCCTCTGAAACTGAACAGGTTCTGCAAATCTAAGAATCTGAAATTTTTCAGAAATCAAGAACTTAAGCACAAATCTGAAACTTTGGAAAATCTTGTTTTTCCTTTCTCGAATTAACGGATTCAAACAAATTTCAAGCGTCTAGGCTGACTCTTGAGTGCCGGTTCAAGAAGGCCTAAGTCGAAAAGATCTCACTTGTCCACAATCGTTCTAAGAAGTCAGAAAAACATAATTTGTTAGTTTTAGCAAACTAACTGGCATGCTCACGCAACCCGACGTAGTTCAAGGGTTTGATTTTGAATCCCACGATTTGAAATAAAATCACGTCTACAGCAGTGTTGTCCACTATCAAATCAATGTTTGGCAAAGGAAAATTATCTTTTGGAGTGGCTTTGTTCAAATTTCTAAAATCGATGCAAATTCGAATTTTCCCATTGGATTTTCAAACTATAACTATATTTGAAAGCCAATTAGAATACGTAGTGGGTTTTATAAATCCAGCTTTTAAAAGATCTTCCAAACCCTCTTTTACTTGAGAGTGGACAGTGGGATGGATTTTTCTAAGCTTTTGCTTTATTGGTCTAGAATCTGGTTCTAGGGGAAGACAATGTCCTACAATTTTTGGGTCTAGACCCGGCATGTCTTCGTAGGTCCATGCAAACACATCTATATAGGCTTTCAGGAATGCAATGAATGATGCTTTTTCATGCTCATGCAAACATGTGTCTATCTTAACATACTTAGTATTTAACTCACTCCCTAGGTTGATTTCTATAAAATCTCCTCCTACGGAATTCGAAGGTTTTTCCAAGTCAAGAATTTTATGAAACTCGGGAAGCTCGGAGGCTTGATCCTCCTTAGAGAAGAGGGGATCCTCCTCCGGGATTTGATCATTCTCGAGGATTTTAGGTGCTAGGGAAGTGTAAACACCTAAAATTTTCTTTTAAAATTTTTATCTTTTTAGGGAAGTAGCTATTTTTGAATTTTGGGTTTTCGAATGAAAAAGGCACTAAACGAGCCTGTTTCGGTACCAAAATTTTATGAAAGATTTAAAATGATAAAAGAATGCTTCCCTTTCTGAAAATTTTGAATTTTGACAAAATTGGATAAAAATGATGATTTTGCCCTCAACACTCGAAAAGCTGAATTTTGTTTTCTTAAAAGATTTATATCGAAAAGTATGTTGAAAACTTGACCTTTGAAAAGTTACAGGTATCAAAGAGGCCAGTGGACACCTGAAAAGGAAGGTGGACGCCCAGAAAGGGAAAACGGGCGTTAAAAAGGGAAAGTGAGCTTCCCACAAAAGAAAAGCTTATACTTCGAAAGAAATCAATTTCTAGAGGGTAAGGTCGTTATTATCAAAAGTCGGGAAAGATGGAAGCAAGAACGACGGCTTCCGAAAAGAGAGGTTTGGTATAACGCCTTTCGTAACGTGTCCATGTTATGTTTGGTTGTCGAGGTAGTTATTAATATGCATCAATTTTGCATTGTCATTTGTTACTATTATGTTATTGTTATGATAAGAATAATGTTAATGTTCCAACACTCATGGAAGAAATCTAACGAGCATGATGGTTGGTTTTCAAAAACGTAACATGGGCTTACTTGAACGCTTTCGTAGTAAAGCATGTAACATGGATTTGCATAACCACTTTCACAGCAAACGTGCATGTAATGTGGGTTGGTTTAAATACTCTTATACATGTAGTATTAAGAGATTCAGTTGAATTCATCATGTCAAATCATCAGTTCCTTAGAAGTGGTTATTAATAGTGTTCTTCTTATGTACAGTTTCATCATGCTGAATTTTCAAATTGGCCTTGTTACATAACAAAAATGTTTTCACCAAAACCAAAACGAATTTCGAAGTGCTACTATGCTGCGGCTCCACCTTGTTATGTGCAAGTCAATAGGATCAAGTTGTTGTAACAACGATAAAGAGTTGGGACTTAACTACCCTGACACAATGAAAAGCTACGACAATCTTTTAGTTTCCTACTACCGTCTGCAACATACTGAATTGGCTTTAAAATACACCTCCTGAACAATAGCATGTTGGTTGTGTCAGAATTTCATGAGGTGATGATGATGTTGGAAAACTTGGTGAAAGTGAACATAGCTTTGGCTATGGTGGTACAGGAAAGTTTTCAAGCGCTGGCAAGTTTTCTGACCATGGTATGAAGTTTGGCATTGGCGATACCATTGTCTGTTCCGTGAACCTCTGCTTCAGGACCGTGCATTTCATTCTGAACACTTTCAGAGGCAGCAGGAAGACTCACAACAGCAACAGGGAAGTAACTTGCCGAGTTACAATCATGTACTACATCCTCTTTCAGATCCAGTTCTGCAAGAATATGGGATGCCCTCTTGCAGTTTGCATGAGGTCTCCAGCTCTATGGAATCTCAATCAAAAGTTTTAAATCTGCTGGTACAATCGCATATTCAACATGAGAAAGAAATATCCGATAGAAGCTTTCAGGATAGCAGTCTTCAATAGTCTAAGAATATCGCTTCACTAGAAAACCCAAATTCCTCTAGTAATAGCTGTGAATATGGAGGCAGCCCACACAAGCAAATTGATACTGAAGAATGGGACTAAAGAAAAATGTTATGGACCAAGTTATAGTCCAGTTCATCAACAAATGAAATTAGAGCCCCTAAAGAAAGCAGGACCAAACTGTGTAAACAGCTGCATATATTTATATCAGGATCCAGCTCATCCTGAAAGTAACATTGATAAGTTAGTTTTTCCTGTGGCACGTGAGGCTAATTCTAGAATAAATGTGAACCTTAAGGATCAATCTACAGACAAAGGAAAAGTGAAATTTGAGGTGCCCAACTTATTCCAAAGAATTGCAACGGAAGATCTTGATGCATCTAGGAAAGGAACTGCTGAGTTTGATGTAGATGCTACCAAAGTTTCTGCACCTTCTGCCAAAGCAGCAAGAGCAATTGAGAATCGTAGTGAAATGCATTGTGCCAATAATGTTCACAGTGATAAAATCAAAGGAGGATCAGATAACTTCAACAACCTTCAACAAACCTTCGACGACTCTTGGCTGCAGCCTTCAACAAACCTTCCACGATTCCCAGCTGCAGCATATCTGCAACAGACTGAAGAAGGAGCAGAAGATCACGTTCAAGGCAGATGAGATCAAAGAAGGATCAGATAACGTTCGAGGCTTACCAGGATGCAGATAACGTCATCAACTGCAGATAACGTCCCAACCAATTCACAAGAGACCAAATGCAGATAACGTTGGATCATGTTATCAATTGCAGATAACATCCCAGACCTAACCAATTCACAAGAAATCAAAAGGCATGATACGTTCCAGACCTAACCAATTCAAATGAAAAAGGCAGATAACGTTCAGGAAGACTATGCCTATCAAATATAGATGACGTTCCAAACAAAATCACGTAGAAGATGGAGCTTATCAAAACAATCAAGATCTGGCTTATCCAAATCACAACAAACAAGTATCCGTGAGCCTATAAAAGGGCCCTCCCAAGTGCTGCAAAGGCCATCGACCAGTGACAATCAACCGGGAAGGAACAACAAGGCATCAACCGGCGACGATCAACCAAGAACAGAAATCCACCATGAACAGAGAGATAGAGAGAGAAAGAGAGAGGAAGAGAGAGGAAAGGAAGAAGCAGAGGAATCAGCCCTGTTCCAACGTCTGACGATCCTTCGACAAAGCTTCTCATCCACGTTCTCCTCAATTCTACAGGTGAAAACCGTTCTTGGCATGATTTTGACTCATGAGAACTGAACTTGTGCAGATTTTTGCAGAAAATGTACATGAACCGAATTACGGCCTATGTTCGTGGACTATATCGACGTTAAACATGAGTGTTTCTTTATAAACGAGATAAACATCCTAGACATGTATGATTCCCATGCAGGTTAAGATTGGTTTCATGTTAAGAATAGTTCCAAAACCATGTTAGGAATGTTATAATAATTTCTGCAAATTTTGGCTTCTGAAACTGGCTATGCACATACGTCTGATCACGAAATTATTCTGAATAAACGGTTAATCCAATTGATGCAAAAATTTTCACGTATGATCTATATATATCAGAAATAATTAGGTAAAATTTTGAAAAATTTCTATAATCGTTTGCTTAGTTAATTAAATCCATGAAGTTTATATAAAAAATAAGATTGCGTTTTTCAAAAACATAACGTTCAAAAATAGACCTCTGTTCTTTTGATCATATCTCTGCAACCACAAAATAGAATTTGATGAAATTTGATTCTATGGAAAGCTAACATCCGTAGCTTTCTAACATAAATTTTATAGAAATTGAATGTCTGAGTGTAGAGACATTGCTATTTTTCTGAGCCTCTGATTCATAAAAGCAGAGTTGTTTTGAGTTTTATAACAGTTTCTGGTTCTGGATTTAATTCTCGGAAATTACATAACAAAATCATAAAACAAAAGTATGTTTTGATTCTACACACATGTATCTTTCTTTTGTAAAATTTTTAGTACATTTGGAGAATCAAAAATATTTTTTTTAAAATTTACAGAACAGGACTCTGGAACAGAACGGATTCTGCAATTTTCGGAATCTGAAATTTTTCAGAAATCAAGAACTTAGATACAAATTTGAAAATCTGGTTTTTCCTTTTTCAAGTTTAATGGATTCAAACAATTTTCAAGTGTCTAGGCTGACCCTTGAGCACCGATTTAAGAAGGCCTAAGTCGAAAAAATCTCACTTGTCCACAATTATTCTTAGAAGTCAGAAAATCAGAATTTGTTATTTTTAGTAAACTAACTGGCACGCTCGCGCAATACGACGTTGTTTTAGGATTTGATTTCAAACCCCAAAAGGTTTGAAATAAAAATTCATGTCTACAGGAAGTTTGAGGCGATGCCTGGTTTTCAAAAACACCTGGTTTTGGTTTTGGTATTTCTGCCAATTTTGGAGGTTTTTTCAATTGTTTTTGGATTTTGAGAATATGTAATTTTTTTGGATTTTTGGTTACGGAGGGGTCTTCCATCATACCTACAAAGAAAACACCATGAATCAGTCTCTAAATAAGAGGTCTAAGTCATAGGTTTCGGTTTTAGGAGGTTCCAGGATACCCTTGACCCAACTGGTCGCAGGTGGTGGCTTAGGGGGTATGGTTGGGGTGTAGCCTATCCCATGGCGTTTTTTATTTGGATTTGCTAGGATGGGCTCTAAGCAACCCCGATTTTGGTTTCCTAAACTTTGATAGGGCATGTAACCCATGTTTAACATCATGTTCTAAGGCTTTTTTAGTTTTGAGAATGTTTTGTAAAGTGGATGGCCTTGGAACTTGGTGTCATCCATGTTATGCTCAAATATTTTTTTCTTTAGGATTTTGGGAAAATTTGGGCTTTGGTTTTACCTAGGATGGTCATGGTCTTGGGCGGGTAGGCTTTGGGCTGCCCCTTGATATACACGACATTCTTAGTTTTTTTGAGGACGAACTTGGATGGTTCGACCAAGGGTTTTCCTGGGTTGGACCCGCAGGCTTGATGGTTTGACAAGCAAGGGAAGTTTTGAACTCCCCTAAGCTGAGGATGGTTTTCGCCTAGAATTACTACAATTTGGTTTTCATAGGGGATTTTGACACACCTATGGAAGGTGGATGGCACGGCCCGAAGGTTATGTATCCATGGTCTTCCTAGGAGTAAGTTGTAATGGGGTGTATGTCTAGGACATGGAACACCCCTGCATGGGTTATGCCCCCTATTTCCATGGGTAACTCTGCAGCTCCTAGAGGTTTTGATGCATTTTCATTGTATCCTATGATAACGATGGGGCTTGGGTTCATAAATGTCAAGGAGACTCCGATTTGACAGGCCACATGTAATGGAAGGATGTTTAGACCTCCTCCCCCATCAACCAAACACCTGTTTAGAGAATGGTGATTCAATACCACCTCTATATGCAAGGCTTGGTTATGGGTTTGGTATGATCTTTCTATCTCATCTTTCGTGAACACGATGGGGGTTTTAGCATAGATAGGTGCGACTAGGAAGGACAGGGACTCCAGGGTTATGGTCGAGTTAACCTTGGTTTTTTCTAAGATTTTCTCTAAAACCTGTCTATGCTTGGGGGAAGTTTGAATTAGTTCTAGGATAAACATGTTTATAGGGATCTTGAAAAGATGTGTTTCGAAATGATATGGGGTTAACACATTTTTTCCTTTGTCCATAACTTGAGATGCTTTGGGAATGCATGATTTTGAAGGGCTAGGAATAATGACCACTTCTTTAGTAGCATCTTTTGCTAGATGTGCGGGTTGATAGATCCTTCCGGACCTAGTCACCTCGCCTACACCTTTCCTAAGGCTCGCTCCTATGTTGGCTCTAATTTTGTGCTTTGGATCACCCCGAATTTCTAAAATGGCTCTAGTCGGGGGTAGGACTCTAAGCGCTCCCCGGATTACTACTTGCTTGGCTTTTTTTATTATAATGAGAGAAGGTGGTGTGTGACAAGTAGTGAAGCCTGTATGCAATGCATACTCTAAACCTTTTAAGGAAGCCGAGAAAACACATACCTCTTTTTCCTTACCACTGGGGAAGGGTTCTTTAAGCACATCTTGGGTAGGATCTAGTTCCTCAGTGACCTGGATTTGTCCCTGCTCTATCAAGTCCTCGATTTTTTTAAAAGGGAATAACATTTATTTGTATCATGGCCCTTAAGCCGATGATACTTGTAAAATTTATTTAGAAATTTTCCTTTTGGAAGTGTCCCCTCAGGAATCTCTGGGAGTGTTACCAGTCCTTGGGCGAGCAGGAGGTCGAGGACCTCTGAGACGGGCTGCCCTAGTGGGGTATACTCCCTCCTTTCAAATGTTTTTTGAAAGTTTTTTTCACGTCTTTGTTCGTTTTACTTTGAAGTGTCGGTCGGGTTCGTTTCCACTCGGACATTGGCAATCTTTTGAGGTTTTGCCCCTTTTTCCGCCATGGGTAGCCCGTAAGTTTCGGGTTTTTCAAATCAAGGTTTTGAAAGCACTTTTCCTTTCCATAAGTCATCGTAGACCCCCTTTTTCAAATTTGTTTCGAAGAGGGAAGCCTTTTTAATTAACTTATGAAAAGTTGAAATTTCGTACAAAGAAAGAAGTGTTTTTAACTCCGTTTTGAAATTTTTCAGAATGAGCATTACTGCGCATCCTTCGGAGATGGGCTCTCTTTCCTTCCCGAGGAGGGACCTCCATTGAACGATGAATGCATGTAAATCCTCGTTCGAAGCTTGTTTTGTGTCCCTCAGGGTGTTCAAAGTGGGGGTCACTTCTACGTTGTGAGAAAACCTTTGCATAAAGTTGTTCGCTAACTCTTCAAAAGTTGTGAACTGGCTTAGGTCGTAAGAAGTGAGCCATTTTGAAGCAGTTCCCTTAAGGGAGAGGGGGAACCAATATATCCATTCCGCAGAGTCCTTTTTCTTTTTGTAGGCTCTGTGAGAAAAGAGTTGCAGGTGGGATCTAGGATCTTCCGTACCATCATACTGATGGAAGTTCGATATATCGTTGTCACTATCTGTTTGGTAATCTGTAGGAAGAAAATCAGATAGGGCGTACGATCTCTTTTCTTTGTTTTGGCCCCTCAACAGTTATTGAAGGGCTTTTTGATCCTTCAGTGTGAAGGATTCATGATATTGGTCTCCCTCCATGACGAAGGTTTCTTTGGACTTTTTCGACTTGCTAGGTTTTTTCTTAGCTTTGGCATGTTTTCCACGAGACGAACAAGAGTCGGCCGCCTCGGCCTCTTGGCTAAGGGCGGCGATTTTTGCTTCAAATTCCTTTCGCAAGTCTTCGAGCTCTTCTTTTTTGCTTTTAAGATTGGTTTTTGAAAACCTTTTGGGAAAGGAACTTGATGAGCACGAGGCTGGGCTAGACACTTCATTGGAGTCTGAACTCGACATGAACTAGACACTTGAAGCGCTTAGAAACTTTGATTTTTCAAACAAGTATTAACTTTGAATGATAAGTGTTTTGACGAATTCGATTCGTGCACTCTTTGCAATTTTTATTACGGGGCTGGACGTCCCTACTTTTCTTGCAAGTTTTATTTGTTTAGGCCTGATGTGTGTGCAATGTGTGGCCTAATATCAATGCGGTTTCAGTGATTTGTTCGAGGGCTTTGAAAGCGACGAGCAAATGCAGGGATACTAGAAATCCTTTTTGGGTTTTCGAGAGCAATGATGCGAACTCACCCAAATTGAAATTGCAACTCACTCGACTGGAAAGTAAATTCACCCAAATTTAAATGCAACTCATATGACTTGAAAGTAACTTCACCCAAATTGAATTGCAACTCATAGACTTGAAGGTAAATTCACCCGAATTGAATTACAACTCATACGACTTTTACCCGAATTGAAGTAAATTTACACGGCTTTCACAAAAGTAAATTTACCCAAATTTAAGAGCAACTCACATTGCTTTCACGAAGTAAATTTACACGAATGTAAGTGCAACTCTACTTTCACGAAAAGTAAACTCATGCAGATATATATATGTTTATCCTAAGAGTGAAAAGGCTCGAGTGCGCGTGGGTGTACTCGTGTACAATTTAAGAACGGAAAGGCTCGAGTGCTCGTGGGTGTACTCATGTGTAGTTTAAGAGCAGAAAGGCTCGAGTGCTCGTGGGTGCGATTACTCGACTTTCAAACTCACTCGAATTTAAGTGTAACTCACACTGCTTTCATGAAAGTAAATTTACCCGAATGTAAGTGCAACTCACATGACTTTCATGAAGTAAATTTACCCAAATGTAAGTGCAACTCACACGACTTTCACGAAGTAAATTCACCCAAATGTAAGTGCAACTCACACGACTTTTATGAAGTAAATTTACCCGAATGTAAGTATGTATACTTGCTTAAAAAAAGATGGGGTTCGAAGTATAAAATGTTTTATAAGGTATATTGGGGCAGAGAGCAGAAAGGCTCAAGTGCATGTGCGTGTAAAGAGCGAAAAGGCTCAAGTGCATGTGTGTGTGATCGTGTTCATCTACCAGAAAAGAGCGGAAATGCTCAAGTGCTCGTGGGTGCGATCGTGTTCATGCTCAAATATTACAACTCGGGGAGAGACTTCGCTCCATTAATACAACCCCGTTTCGAATTGAATTTAAAAGAAAAAGCAGTTTGAACTAAAGTTTGAAAGACTTACACTTTTCCCCTAACTCAAGCTCGGGATTTGGCTAGGTCAAGTCCGCCTTTTAGTGCCGGTCTTCCTTGGTGTCGAGCCTTGGCGCGATTCAAGATCAACCCAAAGGTTCGGTACTTGGTTCAAGTGGACTAGCCCCAAGTTGTCCAAGTGATGTAGCCTCAATTTCTGGTTGTGGCCAGCAAGGAGTGAGCTAGGTGGGGTCGAGGTGCAGCCTAAGCTAGGTCAGCCAAGGTCGGTTCAAGCTAAGGACTCAAGGCATGGTTTTAGTTAAGGTGCAACCAAGGTTGGTTCAGCCCAAGCTAGGTCGACCAAGGTGCAGCAAGGTTGGTTCAAGTGGGGCAGCCAAGGCTTGGTTCAACCCAAGTCAAAGTCGGCCAGCAAGTCAATGGTGCAAGGCGGTTTAGGCCAGGGGCAGGTTGCAGCTCACTAGGTTCGGTTCAGCCAAGTTACCTGAGGTCGGTTCAAGCTAGGTCAAAGGGTCGGTTTTGTGTAGCATGGGTTCAAGGTTGAAGGTGGTTTAGGGTGTAGGCTCAAGGTGCAACCCAATGTCAGTTCAAGCTAGGGGTGAGCTAAGGTTGGTTTAGGTCAAGTCGAGCTAGCCTAGGGTTCGGTTAGGTGGTGAATCAAGGGGGCGAGCTAGGTGCAGCCAGCACCTAGACAAGTCGGTTGAAGGTGGGTTCAAAGCAAGGTCGGTTTAGGGCAAGTCAAGCCAAGTTAGGTCGGTTAGGGCAAGAGTGGGCTAGGTTCAGTCGTTCAGCCCAAGGTGGGTTTGATTCAAGGGTTTGGTCCAAGTCAACTCACCTTGTTGTAACCGTGTCCACCAATTAGTGCAGCCTTGGTTCGGTCAAAGGAGCAGCCAGTCCACCTTTGTTGCAGCCACCTAGCCTTAGTCAATCCACTTTGGTTGCAACCCACCCCTACGTCAAACCAACAAGGTTGCAACCCACTTAGCCCTAGGTCAAGTCAACAAGGTCAAGCCCCCCTTATTTGACTTTCACTCACTCTCTCTCTTACTTTCCCCAAGCTTCAAATGGCCAAGAATCATCTCACGTGAACCCCCTTGGCCCTATTTATAGGCCAAGGGTGGTTCTTGGATTTGGGTTTGGATCCTAGGATCCAACCCAATCCAAACTCCAAATGAACCCGGATCTGGATTTTTTTGTCCAGATCCAATCCAAAATTTCCTTTTTGAGTCCTTCTTCGGTGTACGAAATAGACAGTTTCTGAGCGAGCTCCTGTTCCTCGGTGACCTGTTTTTAGGCTGGGGTTTTCCCAGTCCTCTTCTCCGGTCAATTTCTCGCTTTCAGGACTGCTTGTCATTTGGTTTTGATCTGTCTGGTCTCGTTTGGAGTTTTCACTTGATGAGATAAATCTTGGGTTTTTCAACGAACTTCTACTTTTTGTTTTTACAAGGTGCTTGATCTCTGATGGCTTCATCAGGGTCTTGGCTTCTTGTTTTGTATTTTGGAGCTAAATTTTGATTTTGATATGGATGCCAGTTTTGATTTTCTGCCACATTTTTATCCAGATGGGCTGAGCCTCTCCTTCACTTTTTGACCCGATCTTGAGCTGCTTTTGGATCGGGTTTCACCTGTTTGTTTGAGCTGCTTTGTAATCACTGGTTTTTGGCTTGAGTTCGAAAACATTTATTTTGAAAGATTTTCTAAAACAAGTTTTAACTTCAAAATTTCGGGGTTTTTACAAGTTCGAAAGGCTGTGAGCTGGTTTTCGAAATTTAGGAGTTTGTTGAAAACGTTCCCATTTTTGGGTGTTTACACCCACATGGTATCTCTAGTGACCCATGACCCAATGCTTGGCTCTAATATATGTGTTTCCTTCTCCTGCAACCAACCAATACTTTGGATCTAGCCAAAAACAAAGAAGAAGAAAAATCAAAGAAAGAAGAAGAGGAAGAAGGAAAATGAAGAAGAGAGTTGATTCAAAGAGAGAAGGCTTCAGTGACTTACATGTCGTTGATTCGGTTTATTTTTTTACTTATTTTTATGTATTGATATTGTTTCTCACTAGAATCCCGATGACCAAATATCGTTAGATTATTGTCTTCCTATAGGAGAGATATGCATGTGTTGTAGGTATCCTTTGGTAGGAGACATAGTTGAGTCGCAGGTCTTTGTTGGTAGAGGACGCGGGTGAGCCCTGGGTCCCCTATTAGGGAGATGCAGCTATGTTGTATTTTTTTCATATTTTATTTACATGATATATATTTTTGTATTTATATTATATAATATATAGTATAGATTGATACTTATTTGACTCATTCATTATTCTTTTTCATTTGCATATATGATTCATAGGGCATAAGTAGAAGGGCATACTCATCAATTAAAAATGTAATGTGATATCATACAATCACGTAGATGACACAAAGTAGAAAATAAAGAGATTTTTGGTCACACACATATCAATGAAGTCGGGCTTTAACAATACTATTATTATGTAGATAGTGTAGAAACAGATGTATAAGTGTAGAGAGTGAGGGTGACGAAGTCCCTAATATACCATACTTACTCTCTAGTTTTTAAGGTCACATCATCTATAAAATCTATCAAGAACAAGTAATTGAGTTGAGATTGCAAAGATGAGTGGGTTGGTTGGTTAAGAGGTGTGGTGATAGACTATGCATTGTTAATCACTTTTATTAGATAGTAACAACAAAATGCATAACTTTCTCATGCCATGGGCCGAGATGACTATCATTCTTGACAATGTCTATGAAATACTTGGTCTTCTAATAGATGAAAGCATATTGCAGATATGATGGCTTGAAGTAAGGAAAACAATTTGAGTGATCTTTTAGATATGAGTACTAAAATACTTGGTCTTCCAATGGACGGGAGCTTATTGCAGATATGATAGCTTGAAGTAAGGAAGACAGCTTGAGTGATCTATTAGAGATGAGTATTAGTGAAGTAATGTTGGAGATTAAGTTTGGAGACATTAATTTTGAGGCACACTAAACACATATTAGGATTAAGGGACTCGCACCCGAAAAGAGATTATATTATATTTATTGTATTAATTTTATCAAGATAAGTTTAGAGACAAAATGTCAATAACAATCATGCAACTATTAACTCAAATGTTGAAGAATCAATAGCCATGTTTAGGGTGTAACAACATTGGCTTAGTTGTACAAGCAGCTAGGAAAAGTCTTTAAATCGAAAAACAACAACTAAATAGGCATACTACTCTACTTCAAGTAAGAATTTGTTATTTGTGTTTGTTAAAGTACTTCTATATAGTTTGTTTTTATAATTCAATAGCTAAATTATATTTTGCATTTGTAGGCATGGATTTTTGAATATTTTTCTACCTTTAATTAGCATGTGACCAGAATGGGTTGATAGAAAACTATGAGTAGACAAATGGATAAGAATTGTCAATCAACTTACTAATTATTGTAAGTAATTGAGTTTGATGGTAAAAGAAAAAGTAAGTTATTGAACTACTACTTTTATTTTTATTAAATACAAGCTTTAATGTTATAAATATGTTATTTTTATTTTTTCTTTTATACAATGTAGATGCTTATGCAAACTACTTGGACAATAATGCATATAAGTTGTCAAAATACTATGAACATATTTTGGATATTGTAAAATCACGCATGCTTGATCGGTTTATTCAATAGTTCAGCCATTGTCAAGGCATTCCAATTACTCCAATAAAGTTATCTATTATAAATAGATTGCTAAAGTCCATGCATAAAAGGTATAGTATGAGCTAAAGGATGCCACTTGGGAGGCATAGGGTTTACACTATTTTAAGCTTGAGCATTTTGGCATCCCTACAACTTATCCTCATAAGTGCAACAAGTTATACAAGGAGTGGTGTATTGGTCAAATGGATAAGTTTATTTTAGGAAAGTCCATCTATTAGTTGTACCTTGTTCGTCCTCCTATAATTAGGCAACAAGATACATCATTCTTCATATAGGTAAAGCAATATTTGTATACGTTATTGTTCTTTATCTTTGTTATCATTCGATGATAATACTAATATTATTCATAATTATTATTTTCTTTCAACATCTTACGACCATATGATATACTAGCACATGGTTTATAACACTCAAAGCACATACCATGACCATTATCAAGTAATTCTATGTTGCTAGAGTTAATAGAGATATATTGATAGTGCTAGCAAAGATTACATCAGTTGACGATATTTGATGAGACAACAGTTAAAGATGCATGAGCTTGGAAATGGTAAGGATGCATGTGTTGGGGTTCATATCATGTATTTGGGGGCTTTTGAGATGTTCTTTTGTACTATTCCTTACATGTATATTTGTATTGGATATCATTTTATTTCTTCATTCTTCATATAATCAAATAAATGCATAAATTAGTACAATTGGATTGAAACATCTTAGGTATTTAAATTGAAATAACAAATACATTTATACAAGACCATTGCTTTGTCCTCTCATTTATATGTACATTTCCATACTTGCGTGGAATGTTTGATCCAAATTCGTAATGTTTTCATGTCGGTATCATTGCCAAAATTGAATGATAGGTAGTATCAAAAAGTTACCAAACGTGTACATCTGCAAAAATATAAAAGAAGATAAGTAATCATAAATTGAATATAGTAAATGCTTAAATAACATCTATCCAATAACATGTCTTCTATACAAACATAAGTGAATAAGTCCATTGTCCTTGCATTCAATACATGTGTCTTCTATTTCATCAGACAACTATTAAAATGAAAACATTATTTGGTACACCAAAATCAATTTCAGTCAACTTGTGTATAGTAGATCCAAAAGATACTATACTACAACAAATCTTTTCATGAGACATCATATTTTCATAATCTACTCTATCATAACAAATACCTTTTCTTGAGTTCTTTTTGGGAGATGGGGCAAAATCATGTCTCTCTCAAAGGAGAGATTTGGTTGTGCCGCATCTCTACTCAAAAAATTCGTGACTCAAGATCGTTGGTGTAATTCCATGAGACATTTAAAATATAATGAAAAAACAAAATTCTACAAAAACATATAAAAACCCAAAATCTCTATAAGAATCACTCTCGTCGTACTTCTTTTTCATGGTTCTTCTTCATTTTCTCTTCTTTCTTATTCTATTCATTTTTCTCTAATGAGGTTTATAAGAATCTACTCATGTGTTGTTTAAAGATGGAAGAAGGTAATGATGAACATGAGCAAAATGTCAGTTGCTAGAGGAGAGAGAAGAAAATGCCAGAAAATAGTTTGAAGATGAAATAGAGTGTTAGTAGGAAATTTCGATATAAAAATGGTATTACTAAAGGCATACCCTTTATTGCTAAAAATATTCATATTACTCTTGGCACGTAAAATACTCTTTCTCTTTTCATTAGTTGCACTCAAGGAGGCATGTCCCACATGTGTGTCTTATATAAAAGAGATGCATGAGATGCACACTTGTTATATAAAATAGATATGTGAAACATGTGTCTCCCTTAGATAGGACATGGATCCACGATGCATCTCTTATATAAGATGCATTTCTTAGAGGTTGTAGGATTTATATCAATAAATAAGATTTTTTCTATGGCATTTGTCTTCATAGATACAAAGAAAGAGGATAATTATGTGTGGGTATTGAGATATATTTAAGAATTGTATATGATAAATAGATTTCTTTATGTAGTTTTCATTGATTGTGATCTTATTTGTACATATGAATGCAATTGAGATCATATTCCTAAAGACAACATATTTCTTATATGGGTATCATATTGTCAAGAACATCGAGAGATATATTGTTTGGTTGACGAGAAATAAAGAAATAGCCATTGCATTTGGTGGCAGTTTGAGGATGGTTGTTAACTGAATGGAAGAAAGCATGCATATAGAGGCTTTGGCTGAGATAGAGGTAAAATAGAAAATTTATATGTCGTATATTGTTATGTTAAGGAACAATGACTAGGCCATATAAAGAGAGGATTGTCTCAACATGGATGGACAAGGTGGTGGATGATAGTACTCATACAACTAACTGATAAGTGAGTATGCTTGTTTCCATATTATGTATGCAACTATTTTTTCTAAATCATGTATTGCTTATAGTGTATTAGTCGACGAGGTTGAGGGTGAATATGAATGGATAAAAGGGTTCCTCAACAATTCCACTATATGGCTCGATATGATATGGATCTAACTCCATTCCTTTATAAACTTGTAGGTCATAGAACTAAAGAAGTCTTTTAAGGAATCAGAAATTGTTAACATGTATCAAAGAGATGAGTCATATGAAAATAGTAGGTATTGATCCTCATTTATGCCAATATATACTATGGCAGTCACATGGATTGACATGAAGGTAGAAAGGTCTTTTACATTTGAGTGTGAAGATGAGGACAAAAGAAAGATAATTAGAATGCATGACATTATCTACCAACTATTGAATCATCCTAATATAGAAAAATAAAGCAAGTTGGTTGGCTTATTAAATGAGCATTTGAATCCTCAACATACTATATTAGAAGACCCATCTCTTTAGCATCTTAAAGCAAAATTTTCTAATAAATCTACTATGAGTGTGTTCATGAGAGCATGCAGAGAGGAGTGTTATGCAAAGGCTAATAAGGGTCGAAAACGTAGGCATGCCCAAGTATGTGGCTGATAGCAAAATCTCCGGTAGTTTTGATTCTACATTCGATATTGTATAAGATTCTATTGCTCCACATATTGATACGTCTCATGGCAGAAATACTACCAGAAGATTACTTTTTATACAACCCAATAAAACATTGATACCTTCGTTTATAAGCTCATATGTTGATAGATGGGTGAGTGTCTTTGAAATGGTAATTACGGATACAACATGATTAAAGAGCTTTTAGGAGAGGGTGAGGTATGATGACTTGGAGCTCGTAAATTGTGTTTTAGGGAGGTCACACATTATTAGCATATATTCTATATAAAGGGAAAGGTGTTAGTATTGTTCTCCATCACATTGCAAATTGAGAGGATGGTCAATGTATTTCAAAGCATTAGATGTCGATGCTTAACATTGATTGAGTCACAGTCACAATGTGGAACATTGCATTAGTACAACTCCCTAAGGTTGGGTCGAGAATGTTCCTTTCATTATTAGCAGATGATGGCTAATCACCTATATGACATTTGTGGTATAAGTTCTATGATAAATCAACACGATATTTTCTGATGTAAGAACATATAACATAACTTCTTATATATTTGTTACCTTGTTGTATTGAGTTTGATTAGTTACATTATTTGCATTTTTTGTAGATAGATTCCTGATATATATTTTTTTGTAGTACTATAGACATGACAATGTTGTTGATTGGGATTTACCATTCCATGCATATATTGGCAATGATATATATACAATATATTAGCAACTTGTCTATTAAGTTGCATGTTCTTCCTATGTTTTCATTGTAACATCACTTTACCTATTTGCTTAATTGTACATTAATTATATAAATTTGCTTTTTTGTTTAATTATAAAATAATTTTACTTATTTTTCTCAACATGTGATGAAACACTAACCACAGTCATTCGATGTTTTTATATGTGTATATAGAAAGAGTGAGAGAAAGAAAGAAGAGAAATAAGGAAAAATGAACATAATTATTCAAATATAACATGCAATACATACATTCACATAGTTATATGTATAGCACAGTATAAACACCCAAAATGTTTTTCAAAATAAAAAAATTTATCTTTTAGAAAGTTTGTTTTTTGGCATCTTTGGGCCTTTTAAGGGTTTTTCAAATAAGAAAACCTTAAACGAATTCATTTTCGCCCCAAAATTTTGTAACAACCTCAAAATGGTTGCATCCCTCTTAAAAAAATTAATTTGGACAAAATTGCACAAAAATGGCTATTTTGCCCTCAAGACCAAATTGGCAAGATTTTGCTTTTTTAAATGATTGCCTTTGAAGAAAGGATTATTTCAAACAATTCTTTTTATATAAACAAGTGAAAATGAGAACATTGGGAATAAAACCCAAAAATGTTTGCAAATTTATATATTTATAAAATTCCAAAACCCTTGAAATTCATAAACAAATTAAATTCGAATCAGACCTCAGAAATTCGCTCGGTCGAGAATAGTCTCATTCTAAGACCTAATACCTAAGGGTTAAAGTGGTTAAAATGGTTTGATACTGTAAACATGAAAATTTTCACTCCCTGTTTATGGAACTTTGAAGTGAACCTTTTCGTGCCTACGCTTTTACGCGAGCGTGCCAGCTAGCTTACTCAAACTAGAGAAGATTTTTGAAATGATTTTTATGACTTTGGTGATTGTGGGTAAGCGGGCTCTTTTCGCTTAAAACTTCTTGAACCAACGCTCAAGGGTCGGTTTAAGCGCTTAGAAACTTCGATTTTCCAAAGAAGTATTAACTTCGAGTGATTAGTGTTTTGGCGAATTCGATTCGTGCACTCTTTGCAATTTTTATTACAGGGCTGGACGTCCCTACTTTTCTTGCAAGTTTTATCAGTTTAGGCCTGATGTGTGCGCAATGGGTAACCTAATATCAGCGTGGTTTGAGCGATTTGTGCAAGGGCTTTGAAAGCGAGTGAATGCAGGGATGCTGAAATCCTTTTTGGGTTTTCGAGAGCGATGATGCGAACTTACCCAAATTGAAATTACAACTCACTCGAGTGGAAAGTAAATTCACCCAAATTTAAATGCAACTCACACAACTTGAAAGTAACTTCACCCGAATTGAATTGAATTGAAACAAGTAATTTAAAACCGAAACTAACTGTACTAACAAGTTTTCGTTCGGTTTAGTCTCTTGTTCCAGTTTGTTGGATTCGCTGGAGTCTTTCTTCGTCGCAGCTGTGAGCTAGGTCAAGATGCATCTGCTTGGTGTCAAGACTTGTGCCACCGCTTGACAGAAGACCCACTCAATTACAATGGTTTTACACTGGACCGAATAAAAAAAAACACACCCGCAGACTGCACGAACTGAACCTGACAGAAACAGAAAGTTTGCACAGATGGTTTTTCCTGAGGTTTACAACTGAACTTAAAACTGATACAGAAACCTAATTTGCCAAATACCAACGGTTTGAACAAGTCTGTTATGCAGGTAACCTGTACGCCAATTTTAGGCTCAAACCGACGCCTCTAGGCCCTTCGGAACTGATCTGCAAAATCGTAAAAAATCATTTGCGGATTTTCTATAATACAGAAACAGAAAGTTTGCACAGATGGTTTTTCCCGATGTTTACAACTGAATTTAAAACTAATACAGAAACCAATTTTGCCAAATACCAATGGCCGGAACAAGTCTATTATGCAGGTAACCTGTATGACAATTTTAGGCTCAAACCGATGCTTCTATACCCTTCGGAACTGATCTGAAAAATCGTAAAACATCATCTGCGGATTTTCTATAATACAGAAACAGAAGGTTTGCACAGATGGTTTTACCGATGTTTACAATTGAATTTAAAACTGATACAGAAACCGAATTTGCCAAATACCAATGTACTGAACAAGTCTTTTATTCAGGTAACCTGGACACCAATTTTTGGCTCAAACCGACATTTCTAGACCCTTCGGAACTGATCTGCAAAATCGTAAAAACTCATTTGCGGATTTTCTATGATCTCTGCTGTAACGATTTCCGGCGAGTAGTGTTTGGCCAATTTCAGCAACAATCCGCAGCTTCCGAATAATACCTGCTAAACTGAGTTTGTTCACTTCTCTGCTCACGTTCGGCTGCAACGGATCGCCTCGATCCACTGCTTTCTAGCCTCTTGTCGACTTTAACCTTGCTTTTGATCTTCACGGGAGAGAGCTCCCCATTCCTTCTCTCTCCTCCTTCAAGATCAGAAACTCCCTTGGGCCTATTTATAGGCAAGGGAGTGGGTTTGGATCTGGATCTTTTGGTCCAGATCCAATCAAACTTTTTCTTCTTCGTTTCTTGAGTCCTTTTTGATGCATGCAACGGTCGATTTCGAGCGGGCTCCGGTTTCTCGGTGACCCGATTTCAGCCTGGGTTTTTTCCATGTTCTTTTTCCAAGCGATATTTTGCTTTTCAGGACGTTTTCGGTGTTTGATTTGATCCGCCTTTTTCCTTTTTTGGCTTGTTTCGGATGAGGTCGATCTCAGATTTTTTCACGAACTCTGTTCTTCATTTTGATAGGTCGGGTCTTTTATTTATGTCGGCTTCATCAGGGTCTTGGCTTCTTTTTTGTATTTTTGGGCTGACTTTGATTTGGAGCTGGATGCCAGTTTTGATTTTCTATCTGGCTTTCTTTCGAATGGGTTTGAACTTTTCTTATTTCTTTGATTTGGCCTCGAGCTGGCTTTTGAAGTTTGGGAGTTTTGAAAATATGGAAAATTTTGAGTGTTTACAGAAACCCTACACCCATTGTAGTGGTTATAGTGGTTCAATACTCTACACCTATTAAAGTAGTTAAAGTGGTCTGATACCCTACACTCATTTAAAGTTGTTAAATGGTTAAGGTAGTTAAAGACTGACTCACGAAGCGAAAGTAGGCCCCTTGCAAACAGAAATTGAGAATGAAACTCAATGTTTTCCAAAAGAAATATTTGAAGATTTCATTAAATTTGATGTTTTCAAATATAGAAATAATTTTAAAGAAAGTGTTTGAAACCATGTCTGCCATATATGAAACTTGGATTGGAAGGAGGCAAATTTCTCGAAAAGAGGAGATGGTATAAACAAAAAAAAAGGCAACAACCAAGCACCTGCCAATTTTGGCACTATTGAGCAATGTAACCTATCATTTTTAGTTTCAGATATTAAAAAAAAAAGTCAGTGCCCAAAAAGGAAAGTCAACATTCAAAAAAGGAAAGTCGTTAAAGAAAGGAAAGTCGACATTGAAGAAGGAAAGTTAGCGCCCAGAAAGGAAAGTCGATGTTAAAAAAAGAAAGTCGGTGCCCATAATGGAAGGTCGGCATCTAGAAAGGAAATTTGGCATCATCCATGCAAGAGGAAAGTGATGCTCGATTTGGCAAGCTGTAATGTTCGATTTGGAAAGTAGTGATGTTTAATTTGGTAAGCCACTAAGAGGAAACTTACCAGTTTCGGAGTTCAGCATCAAAGAATTAGTCAACTTACCTTATCAAGCTTTATCAAATGAACAGCTACACTTACCATATCCAATGGAGTAGGTTTTTTACAAGAAGGGCCATTACATCACTTACCTTATCCAAGGGAGCAGTTTTTGGCAAGAAAGGTCAACACTTCACTTACCTTATCCAAGGAAGCAGCTTTTGGCAAGAATGGCCAACATTCACTTCCCAAATGTAGCCATCTTCAATAAGGCAACTTACAACAACAACAACAATAATTAAGCCTTTTCCCATACTAGACGGGGTCGGCTACATGGATTCTTTATTTCCATAGATCCCTATCGTGTGCGCCATGTTAGCAGTTAACTCACAATAAACTAGATCATTCTTTATTGTTTCTTTCCAACACTTTTGTGGTCATCCTCTACCTCTTTTAATACTTTCCAAATTTAGTTTTTTATACCTTTTTATAGGTTCTTCTTTTGATGTTCTTTCTATGAGGTGTAGGGAAAGGCCGGATGACCGACATCAAGCTATAGACATATCGGGTCCCCAAATGTGAGTGATGTAGATGATGGCATGAGCGAATCTCTCTGGTGTCTGAGTCAGTGAGGCGTGCTACCATACAGTAAAGTAAGCGAGGGGCAGTTGTTTAGGAGTAGCGAGTGAAGGGGTGCCTCCTCACAAAGGAGGTCACTAAAGATTGGGTGTCCTAACCACCCAACAACTATTCCATCCTCATTGTCCATCGAGCCAACTCAGGTCCCGTTCCTGGCCCAACTCCTAAGCGAAGTTATGTAGCCGTATGATATATATGTGGAGCATGTGTTATTAGGAGCACCAGCGAATAATGATGATGGTGAGCGTTGAGGTAAATAAGGATTTTGGGGGATGTGGAGGACCCTAAGGAACCAGAGGCACTAGCTATGGAGAGAAATAAAGAAGCAAGTCAGTCCCCGGGTGAGAGGCCAAATGAGGAATTGTGAAATAACTCACTAAGAAGTTTTTTGGGATTGACCAGTTCGGAGGTTTGTTAGGAATGAGGGGGCCTATTGCTTTGGTTGGGAAGAAGTCAATTGAAAAGCCTATCTATCCAATATCGTTCATACCTGTCCTGCGAGAAGGACTGAATAACTGATGCTCAAGAGTCAGTTTAAGCGCTAATAGACTTCGATAAAAACAATTTTAACTTTGAAAATATAAGTGTTTGAAATATGGATTCGATTCGTGCCTACGTTGCAAATTTTATGTACTGGGGCTATACGATTCCAAGTCTTTGAGTTTTAGCTAATTAGGCCGGATATGTGTGTGCACAAGTGGCCTAATTTCAACGAGTTTGAGCGTAGATTCGGGGCTTTTTTGAAAGCGTACGAATGCAAGGATGCACAAAAGTTTTTCAGGTTTTGATATGATGATGTGAGCTAGGCTCGAATTGAAAAGCAACTCACACACACAACTTAATGTAAATACCCGAATGAAAGTGCAACTCACGCAGCTTTAAGAGAAATACTCGAACTTGAAAGCAACTCACACGACTTTGAATGTAAATTGCAGAATTGAAATATACTTATATCTTAAGAGTGGAAAGGCTCAATGTGAGTGTGTGTTGTCGTGTATAAATGGAAAGACAACTCACACAACTTGAATTGAACTTGTAGAAATTGAAATATAAGTATATAGTAAGAGCGGAAAGGCTCAATGCACGCGTGTGTGTAGTGTGAAATTTAAATGACAAACTCACACGATATGAATTGAACCCCCCGGAAATGTAAGTGCTTATACGACATTAATGTAAAACTCACGCAGCTGGAAAGTATATAGATATGCTATATCTTATGAGCAACAAAGGCTCAAAATGTGCGTGAGAATGTAGAGCAAGTGCTCGAGTACTTCTTGTGTGTGAGTGTGAAATTTTAAATGTGTCTCGCCCTCCCTAGTCACAAAAAAGGCATTCCTCTCTTTGGTGCAATTCACTCAATTGCAAAATCTCGCACTCCGCCTCTCACCCACTAACACAAAAGGTGGGCAACCTTGCAAATGGACATCGACGAGAATGAAAAATTATTCACTACATTTGAGTAGTAATGTAGCGAGACTAACTTCTTTACCCACACCCGTCCATGATGTAGGAACCCTCTCTATAATTGATTCACTACATTCATGCGAAAATGTAGTGGCCCTTGCTTACTTATCACTGCATTCGGGCTTTACAATGCGTTGCTAGGCGGGGACGCCCCAAAACAATACTCATAATTTTTATAATCCATGTTATAAAAATCCGACGAAGTTTTACGCTGGCTGTCGAAAGCCTAACACAACCCTCCTCCTTTATCTAGGCTTGGGACCAGCAATGCAAGGGTGATCCCTTAATGGGTCGAGTTAATAAGGCAACTTGCCTTATAAAAATTTACCGCAAAGAGGCAGTCCTTAGCCTATAAAAGAGGCCTCAAGGGGGATGCAAAGCATCAATCTGAGTTCAATCCAGCATCCCACAACCCAAGCAAGAGGGAGAGAAAGAGAGAGAGAAAGAGGAAGAGGGGAAGAAGAAGGTGTGCCTCTGCTAACCGCTGGTTGTCATCCAATCCTTCTACCACAGGTTCATTCCTCCTTTATTGTTTTTTATAATTATATCTGCTCTTTATTAAGCTTTATTGGGTTGTAATTAAGGAGCTCATGTCTCCATTATAATGTATTAATCAAAGTTCATACATTGCCCCATCTCTCTTTTATTCATATATTATTCGTTATATATTTTAATTTTGATTCTTTCTACTCCATAACATAATATAAGATTATAGATCTCTTCATCACCTTATGCTCATATGATGATTAGGATTTTATTTATTTTGAATAGCTGTAGATTAAATTTTAATTCGGACAAAAACACATGCACAAATCTAAAAATCTAAAAACCTGTTTTTCTACACTCTACACAAGTCCAATAAACGAATTTTATTTCAAGATCCCATGTCCAAATATTCTAAAACTTTGCATGTCTAGTATACACACAATAAAACACTTTCAATAAAATTTTCAAGAATTTTCGGCTTGTGAAACATCAACAATAAAATCGGAGAAGTTTTCTTAAAATCAGAACATATTCTGAAAAACCAGAAGTTTCTACAATAGAGGTTGGGTTATTACCCAATATCTTTGTACACAGTGAACCAATTTGATTGAAAATAGTTTCATTAGTGTAGACGTGAATTTTTATTTCAAAATCTTTTAGGATTTTAAATTAAACTCTTGAACTACATTGTATGCGCGAGCGTGCCAGTTAGTTTACTTAAACTAACAAAGTTTGGTTTTTTGACTTTCGTAGACGATTGTGGACAAGTGAGTTCTTTTTAACATAGGCCTTCTTGAACCGACGTCAAGGGTCAGCCTAAATGCTTGGAAAATATCTGGAATCCATTAAATTTGAAAAAACAAAAACCAAATTTTACAAATTTTAGAATTTGTGACTAAGTTCCAGATTTTTGAAAATTTCAGGTTGTGAAAATTATAGAAACATTTCTGTTTCAAAGACCTATTCTCTGATTTTTCTTAAATACTTCTGAGTCTGCAAAAATTTTAAAACATTTAAAGAAGAAAGAATGTGCAGAAGTAGGAAATATTTTTATTTTGTATTTTACTTTTATAAATCCCGAGAATTAAATTTGTGACCGAACACTATTCAGAAACGCAGAACTGTTTTGTGTCTGTGGTTTAGAGTCTCAGAAAAATGGGCATATCTCTGCACTCAAACATCTAAATTTAGTAAATTTTGTTTTGTTGGAAAACCCCATATGTTAGATTTCCAAAGAATCAATTTTCATGCAATATGATTCAATATTTACAGAGATATGAGCAAAAGAACAAACAACTATTTCTGAAAGTTCTGTTTTTGCATAACAGAATTTGGTTTCTACTCAAATTCACGAATTTAATTAACTAGGCAAACAACCACATAAAATCCTCAAAAATTTACAAATAATCCCTGACATGTCTAGATTGGACATGCAAAACATCAACTTAATTGGATCAGTCGTTCGTTTGAAACAAATCCGTGTTCAGGTGTATATAGTCATGTGTTTTAAAAGTTCAGATTTGCAGAAAATTTCAGACGTGTTCCCTTGATCATTTGGAACACTTTTCAACCTTTAACCAATCCTAAAATTCATAAGGATCATAGAGGTGTATTGTTTTTATCATGTTCATGGAGATTAATGGATAAACATGCATGTTTTGTATCACTATTGTTCACGAACATGTTATTCAGTTCAATCCTCGTATAGTCTTCTGCAAAACCCACAGATTTTTGAGTTTTCAACGAATTACATTCATAAAACAAATGGTTCAAACCTATGGGATTGAGGAAGAAGATGATATGAAGCACCTAACGTGGTTGAGGAACCCCAATGAGTAGATGTCGGACGGTGGAGCAGGGTGAGCCTGCTTCTCTTCTCCTTCTTCTCCTTTCTTTTCCTTCTCTCTCTCTCCCTTTCCTATGATTTTTCTCTCTTCATGGATTGGTATTTTGCAGTTGGTTGTTGATACCCCTTTCACACCTCTGGATTCCTCAAACTCCCCTTTGTTCTCTGTAACCCCGGATTTATCTCTCCTAATTTTTTTCCTCTCACTCGGATCCCCCCCTTTATTTTGAACTTGATTCTATCCTGATTTGGTAAGCTTCATCCTTGAACTTGATCTTATCTTGATTTGATAAGCTCGATCCCATATTTGAATTTGAACTTGATTCTATCTTGACTTGATAGACTTGGCCCCATCTTGATCTTGAACTAGCATGGGGTGATCTTCCTATGTTTTCTATCGTCCTGAATGATGCCATTTTAGCTGCAGACTTCCAAGATGCAGTATGTTGTGAAGTCAGCTGAAATCTCATCTGTTGTATTGTGACAGCAATTTCCACGCTCAATGAGTGGCCACCAATGTCCCTGTTGTTAAATGCCAAAGCTGCAATTGCTTCCTCAGGCTTTGAGCATCTTGATGAGCTTTCATTCCGGAAACCACCATTCTTGCATCAATCTTTCCTTTCTTTTTGTGATACTGACTTTCCCCTCTGGAAATTTATTTCTTTCCAAATATGAGCTTTTCTTTCTGGGAAGCTCACTTTCCCTTTTTAACGCCCGCTTTCCTTTTTAGGCGCCCACCTTCCTTTTCAGGTGTCAACTTGTCTTTTTGATGCCTGTTTCTTTTCAAATGGCAAGTTTTCAAAATACTTTTCAACAAAAATCTCTTAAGGAAACAAAATCCTGCTTTTCAGTGCTGAGGGTAAAATCATCATTTTTATCCAATTTTGTCCAAATTCGAAATTTTCAGAAAGGAAAGCAATCTTTCATCATTTTAAGGCTTCCATAAAATTTTGATGCTTAAACAAGCTCGTTTGGTGCCTTTTTATTCGAAAACCCGAAGCTACTAAAAATAGCTAATTTCCTAAAAAGGTAAATTATTATTATTATTATTTTTTAAATTTGGGTGTTTACAACATACTTTATGAAATGATGACAATGTGAAATGTATTCCATATGATATGATGGAGATACATATTTTATGAAATCGAGTCTCCATAAAAGGTGTCTAGGGGATGCATTTTCTATGCCCCTAGTTGGGTGGAGATGAATCCTATGATGTCACACGACCACATGGTGAAGGGCCATGGGTTTACAAGGGAATGCAAGGTGGACGATGGATGACATGAATGGGACATCCATGCATTTGACATTTATGACATTTCTATCATGACAATTTTTGCTTAAGGTTGGACAAGCATAACCTGCCCTAAGTATCTTCATGGTCATCATATTTGTATTGACATGACCTCCACATTCTCCATCGTGGAATTCATGTGTTATATCCTAACCTCATCAAGGTCTTCATATCAATAAGATGCCAAAAATTTTCCTCCCAAAATCACATGTAAGGTTGAAATTTTTCAAATCTTTGAAAGAAGCAAATTCGGGAAATCCTCCATTTCTAAAATTTTTTGATGTCTTGAAACCAAGGTTTTTATAATTTTGGTCATTTTGGCAAATCTCCAAATCGTGGATGAGTGCCAATTGTGCATGATTTTAAAGAATCAATGAGCCTAATGGCCAATTCATGTTATGTTATTTTCATTTTTGATTTGCCAAAATTTCTAAAGCTTGGTTTATAATCTCCAAAGACTTCAATACATGAGTCCCTAGATTTTCAAAATTTTTAGGCCTCGTATGAATGCTTCATACTCGGCCATATTATTTGATCATGCCAAATCTAATCAAATAGCAATTGGGATTTTTCCTTTCTTGGGAGATATGAGGATAATTCCTATACCTACCCCTTGATGATTTTTTTGCCCCATCAAAATACATTTCTCATATTTGATTTTCATTAAGATGATTTGTTAAAGCATGGTTTTTTGAAATTCATTTGCAAATATGCCTTCATCGGGCATTTTATCAGGTGTGGAATACTTATCTTGAAGATACAATTTATTTACATGATTGGCTAGGGCTTGTCCCTTAATGGAGTTTTTCAATTTTAAAACATACTCCATTAAAAGGAGCTGTCATTTATCAAGAATACCCGTTAGGATAGGTTTTTCAAACAAGTGCTTGAATGGATCAATCTTAGACATTCTCCCTATTTCGTGACGTAGGAAATAATGTCTCAACTTTTTGGGAAGCCCATACCAAGGCCAAACACGATTTCTCTATGGCTTGATAATTTCTTTCATATACCAATAGAGTTTTCGAAATGTAATAAATGACATACTCCTTATGGATATCATCTTCATATTGATCAAGTAGAGCACTCAATGCATTAGCATGTATGGAAATGTAAAGCAATAAAGTTTTCCTTTGGAGGTTTTAAAAATTGGAGGATTTACCATAAATTTTTCAAAAGCTTTTTGGAAATCATCGTTCAAATTTTAACCCTTTTTCTCAAAAGCTCATTGAGAGGTTCGCTAGATTGGGATCAACCTTGAAGGCTTCGGATTTTACTCAAATTGGAGGGTGGAGGCATGTCTATGATGGCTCGACACTTAGAGGGTCGACTCCAATGCCCCTTTGGCTTAACCTTTCCTAAACTTGAGTTCTAAGGGTAGACGATTTCATGATGTCTAGAACCGGTATGGTTCATGCAAATATAGGATTTCAAAATGCAATAAATGATGCTCATGCAAACATGAACCTACCTTGAGTTAGACTCACTCTAAAAATCCCCTTTTACAGAATTTAAAAGTTTTTCCCAAGTCAAGGATTCTACGAAATTCGGGAAGCTAGGAGGCATGACTTTCCTCATGAATGAGGAGATCTTCCTTCTTTCTTTGATGATTCTCATGCATTTAAATTCTAGGAAAGTATTGGGCAAGAGAGAGGGTTTGAGCTTGATCGATTTTGGTTTGGGATATACACAATTTTGGGAGAAATGGGCTTTGTACATGGCCAATTTTTTTTTTGGAATTTTAAAATTTTCAATTTTTTTATCTTTTTCAAAACACAAACTAAAATGATCAATATAAATGACTTTCTTTTTAAAGCTTTTTCCAAATAAAGAATGGGAGAATGAATGAAAACAAATTTCTTTTTGAAATTTTAAGATTTTTCAAATATTTTTGGATTTTGAAAGTTTTCTAATTTTTTTGGTTTTTCCAAATATATGATTTTTTTGGATTTTTATCTAAAAGAGGGATCTTTCATCAAACCTACAAAGAAAACTCCATGAATTAGACTCAAAATAAAAGGTCTAAGCCATGGGTATCAGTTTTAGTGGGTTCTAAGGGCACCCTTGACCTAAGTGGTCTTAGGTGGTGGCTCAGGGGGTATGGATGGGATATAGCCCAATCCATATCGACTTGGGTTAGGAATGGGTATGATGGGTTATAACCTACCTTGGCTATGGGCTCCTAGACCCTGGTTGGTATATATCCCATGTTTAGTAATATATTCGAAGGCTTTTTGAGTTTTGAAAAATTTTGATAAGGATGATGGGCCTGGAATATTATATCCTCTATGGTATGGTTATACACTTGAATTTTATTGTGTGTACTCAGGAGAACTATGGGTTTAGGGGTGGAGGTGTTGGGTGATTCGGTTTCCTCTAGGAGATGGACGACCTTGGTTGGGTGTGGCTCGGTTTCTCCTAGTATATGGATGGTAGGGTTAGGTGTACCTAAGCTGTCGATGTGTATCCTAGGGGTTACCAAATTTGAAATTTTATTTTCTTCTTCATTTTGAAAATCTTTTTGGTGCTGGACATTTGCCGCACCTTCCAAATCTACATCCTTCGGCACATTTTGTGGGGTTGTGGGTGCATGATTGTGATTTGAATCTTGATGATCTACCGGTCCTACACAACGAATAGGAGGATCGAGTAGAGAATTTGGAGAGAAAAGAGTTTCAGGTATACCCTTTTCATGCTTGTCTACCTTTCCATCGCGAGAGAGGGTGTTGTGGCTCATGTATGGCTTCGAGCTCCCATTGCTTTGGTAGGTCTTGGATTCCATCCGCCAAGCTTATGTGTGTGCAACACTCATTCTCTCTTGTGTATGAAATGGTGCTCATGAGAATGAAACCCGTCGGAGCAACCGATTTTGAAAAATTTTGGGTGGTGGGTGTGAGGTAACTCTCATGCCCCATTCCACTCGTGTGCTTAGGGATGAAAACTTTTTCTTCCTTTTTAGTTTTTCGAGTTTCAAGATTTTGATTTTCAAATCTTTTTAGTTTTTGAAGATTTTCCAAATTTTTTTGGTCTTTCCAAACATAAAAAACTTTTTTTGGTTTTTGGATGGAAAATGGGGTGTTTGGATGATTAGAAAGGTTAGACGATTTGATCTGAACCCTCGTTTCATCTCCAGCCTCATATCCTTCATCGGTTTTTGGCCTTGGTTTGGTATTCTGGGTATGACTCTTCTCCCTATATACCCAAGATGATTTTCCATGGGAATGGTGCATCTTGGCCTCTAAGTTCTCAATTTTCCTTTTAACTTCGGTTGCTCTCTTCGTAAGACAAGCAATTTCTTCTTCTCGAGTTTGAGAAGATCTTTCTATGGTTTTGGAAAACTGATTTTGAAAATTAGATGAAGTCTTCCTTGAATGGCTTGATTTTCTAGGTTTCTTACCATGGGAGGAGCAAGATTCTCCTTCTTCAGCTTTTTCATTTAAAGCAGCTAGCCTTTCTTCTATTTTCTTTATCATTTCTCTTTTTAGGGAGGCCAGCGTATTTTTTGAAAACCTATTTGAAATTTTGCTCTTATAGCATGAGCCCTGCCTTGACATCTTGGAAGATCCTTCTGAGCTCGACATGATCAACTTGTATACAATAACTTACCACAAATCTAGAAATTGGGTTCGTTTTGCAAACATATAATAGATTCACATAAATTCCTAAGACTCAAGTCCCATTGGGAGTGCCAAATCTGTAGACATGAATTTTTATTTCAAAATCTTTTAGGATTTGAAATTAAACTCTCGAACTATGTCGTGTGCACGAGCATGCTAGTTAGTTTACTTAAACTAACAAAGTTTGGTTTTCTGACTTTCGTAGACGATTGTGGACAAGTGAATTCTTTTTGATGTAGGCCTTCTCGAAACGGTGCTTAAGGATCAGCCTAAATGTTTAGAAAATGTTTGGAATCTGTTAAATTCGAAAAATCAAAAACCCAATTTTACAAATTTCAGAATTTGTGACAAAGTTCCAGATTTTTGAAAATTTCAGTTTCTGAAAATTGCAGAAACTGTTCTGTTTCAGAGACTTGTTCTCCGATTTTTCTTAAATATTTATGAGTTTGCAAAAATTCTGAAACTTTTACAGAGGAAATACACACATGTGCAGAAGCAAGAAATATTTTTATTTTGTATTTCACTTTTATAAATCTCGAGAATTAAATCTGTGACCAAAGATTGTTCAGAAACGTAGAACAGTTTTATGTCTGTGGTTTAGAGTCTTAGAAAAATAGGCATATCTCTACACTTAGACATCCAAATTCAGTAAATTTTGTTTTGTTGGAAAACCCAGATGTTAGATTTCCAAAGAATTAATTTTCATGCAATTTCATTCAGTATTTATAGAGATATGAGCAAAAGGACAGACAACTATTTTTGAATGTTCTGTTTCTATATAACAGAATCTGGTTTCTACTCAAATTCACAGATTTAATTAACTAGGCAAACGACTACATAAAATCTTCAAAATGTTATCAAATAATCCCTAACATGTCCAGATTGGACTTAATTAGATCAGTCGTTCGTCTGAAACAAATCCGTGTTCAAGTGTGTGTAGTCATGTGTTTTAAAAATTCACTTTTGCAGAAAATTTCAAACGTGTTCTCTTGATCATTTAGAACACTTTTCAACCTGTAACCAATCCTAAAATTCGTAAGGATCATAGAGGTGTATTGTTTTTTTCATGTTCTTGGAGATTAATGGATAAACATGCATGTTTTGTATCAGTATTGTTCACGAACATGTTATTCAGTTCAGTCCTCGCACAGTCTTCCACAAAACCCACAGATTTTCGAGTTTTCAATGAATCACATTCATAAAACAAATGGTTCAAACCTGTGGGATTGAGGAGGAAGATGATATGAAGCATCTAACGTGGCTAAGGAACCCCAATGAGCAGATCTTGGATGGCGGAGCAGGTGAGCCTGCTTCTCTTCTCCTTTCTTTTCCTTCTCTCCCTCTCTTTCTCTCTCTTTCCTGCGGTTTTTCTCTCTTCACGAATTGGTATTTTGCAATTGGTGGTTGATGCCCCTTTCACACCCGTGGATTCCTCAAACTCCCATTTGTTCTTTGTACCCCCGGATTTATCTCTCCCCTTTTGTGGTTTGAACCAGCCCCATGTGGGCTGGGCTTTCTTAAAGTGGATGGCCTTGACTAGGCTCCAATCGACTGCATCTTGTTGGCCGGCCAATGCTATGACTCTTTAGCTTACTTTGACTTGATTATTTGATTATTGACTTGATATATGATTTGCAATCTTTCCACTTGATACAAGGTATTGGCCGTGTGCACTTACTAGGCTCCTTCTCTATTTGATAGGCTCAACCCTATTTTAAATTTGAACTTGACTTGATCAACTCGGCCCCATCTTGAATTTGCACTTGATAAGGTTGATCCCATATTTGAATTTGAACTTGATTCCATCTTGATAAGCCCGATCTTTGGATTTGATCTCATCTTGTTAAGCTTGATCCTTGAACTTGATCTCATCTTGATAAACTCGATCTTTGGATTTGATCTCATCTTGATTGGATAAGCTCGATCCTTGAACTTGATCTTGATTGGATAAGCTCGACCCCATGACTCAATCTTGATTGGATAAGCTCGATCCTTGAACTTGATCTCCTCTTGATTTGATAAGCTCTATACTTGATCTCCTCTTGATTTGATAAGCTCGATCTCCCGTTTGAATTTGAACTTGATCTCATCTTGATTCCGATAGGTTCGATCTTATCTTCTTTGGATATGGATTCAATCTTGGATTGAGTCTCACCTTTTATTTGCTTCAAAACTCATGGGTTATTTAATTTAAAACCTTTATTTTGAAATATTCCCCTAAAAACTTGAATTTTTAAATTTTGGGGTTTTTTAATTTAAAGGTTCCTAAAGGTTTTAAATTGACTTTCAAAATTTAGGAGTTTTTCAAACATTTTATTTATTTTGAATAGTTGTATATTAAATTTTAATTCGGACAAAAACACATGCACAAATCTAAAAATCTAAAAAGCTATTTTTCTACACTCTACACAAGTTCTATGAACGAATTTTATTTCAAGATTCCATGTCCAAATGTTCTAAAACTTTGCATGTCTACCATACACACAATAAAACACTTTTAATAAATTTTTCAAGAATTTTTGGCTTGTGAAACATCAACAATAAAATCGAAGAAGTTTTCTTAAAATCAAAACATATTCTGAAAAACCAGAAGTTTTTACAATAGAGGTTGGGTTATTACCCAATATCTTTGTACACAGTGAACCAATTTTATTGAAAATAGTTTCATTAGAAATCTGAAATCTATATCTTTCCAATAAGGCCAATTTCATAGAAATCAGAGGCTTGATCATAAAAATATAATAGTTTTTATAAACCTCTGACTTTTGGCACAGGTCTATCCCAAGAGTTTGAGTCGGGTGTATATTTAGAATTAACTATATTAATCTAAAACACATAAAATAAAAATAAAAATATTTATGAATATGTACATCAAAATCTGTTTTTTGTGTAAAATTTTTAGAATTTTTGGAGATTAAGAACTATTCTAAAAAAATCAAAGACATGTTGCTTATAAACACCCAAAAATTTTCTCAAAATATTTGATTTTTAGAAATTTTGCCTTTTCAAGAAAAAATTGCGGTTTTGGTTTTTTTAAGGTTTTTCAATTAAAGATACCTTAAACAAACTCGTTTCTACTCCAAAATTTCATAGCAACCTCAAAATAACGGTATATGGCACCGCTCTAAAAAAAATCCAATTTTGATAAAGAGCCAAAAAAATGATTGCTTTATCCTCAAGTACAAATTGGCAGAATTCTACCTTTTCAAATGATTACCTTCAAAGAAAGAATGGTTTCAAATAAGTTTCAAAAGAAACAAATGAAAATGAGACATTGGGAACCAAACCCAAAAATGTTTGTAAAATATCAAATTTACCAAAAACCTTTAAAATTCAAATCAAATCAGGCCTCAAAAACTCGCTCAATTGAGGATAGTCTTACTCCAATACCCTACACCCATCAAAGGGTTAAAGCGGTCTGAAACCCTATACCCAAGGGTTAAGAAGGTTTGAGACCCTACACCCATCGAAAGAGTTAAAGTGGTCTGACACCCTATACCCAACAAAGGGTTAAAGTAGTTAAAATGGTAAAGACTAACTCGCAAAGCAAAAGCAAAACACCCGTATAAACAAACACTGGGAATGAAACTCAATCGTTTTCAAAAAGAATATTTGAAGATTTCGATAAAATTCGATATTTTCAAATATATATCAAATAAAATAGATTTAAATAATCAAAAAAAATATTTAAAGCCATGAATTTGAAATCAAGCGTAAGATTCAAATATGATTCAAGGACAAAGCTCTGAATTAAATCAAAGTAGGATTGAGTGAAGCACCCAATTCAATCTCAAAACAAAAACAAGAGTACAAGGATCGAGCTCATCTATCAAATGAGAACCAAAGACATGGAACAAGCCAAGTCACGACTCCATCAAATATGGCACCAAAGGCTGCCCCAAATTGAAAGCAATCGGGTGTACCAAATCAAGCCTAGCCAGACCATATTCAAAGGCATTTGACCATATCATGCTAGACCAAACCACTTGGCCGACCTAGCCTGATGGGGTTGGGCTTACTTTGACCAAGAGGGACTACCATAAGCCCATGTGAATGCCTTGGGTCCAGCCAAGAGTTGGATCAAGACTTGGGTGCCAAAAAGACCCAATCAAAGATCCAATTCGAGATCCACCAAAAGCCCATAAAAAGGCACCTTGCGAGTTGTTTTCCAGCTTGGAAGGAAGAGGGGAAAGAGCTTAAGAGAGAGAGAGAGAGTTGTAGCAAGAGGGAAAGAAAGAGAGGGAGAGAAAGAGAGAGGAAAAGAGAGAGAAGAGAGGAAGAAAGAGAGGTCTATCCTCTCCATTTCTTCCACGATTGGTACCAAGGAGGCTCATATTGTAAGGTCGACAATCTCCTCCCTTCTTTAATTCCTTCTTCCTTGCTTTCATTCCTTAAAAGGGGTTGTATTAATGGAATAATTGTCTTCCTCATGATATAATAGAATAAATATGTTGCCTATTTCATTTCGTTACATTTATGCTCATTACTTCTTTGATTTCAAGTCTCTTCTACCTCTCTATACATTGTACTCCCTTATATCTCATAATCTCTCTATGCTTAAGCTATAGATATATTTCAATTCATTTTCTTCAGTCATTTACATTAAAATGGTTGTGATTTGTCTTTAAATTTTGCAGTGATGCATTCATGTATTTTCTAAATATGAATATCTATTTTGAACATCCTGCATCCATTTGATGATTTATTTTTAATTTCCTATCCTTTACTCCGAATGATCTAAAATTTTAAACACCGAATCCTTACACACCAGCCCACACTTTATAAAGTTTTCAAGAATTTTAAGGTCGTGTAGCTATATAATCAAAATTAGGGAAAATCGAACCAAACTAGAGTTGAAAATGTAAAACCTGTGTTTGGAATTTTGTTTTTGAAAACTTACTGGATCTCGAACGATTTTCACAATATCTAGGCTAACCCTTGAGCATCGGTTGAAGAAGGTCTATGTCAAAAAGCGCTCACTTATCCACAATCGTCTATACGAAGTTAGAAAATCATCTTTGTTAGTTTGAGTAAATTAAATGGCATGCTCATACACACGATGCATTTCACGAATTTCATTTCAAATCTTCATATAGGTTTCGAAATAAAAATTTACTTCTATAGATTTGGCACCCCTGGTGGGAATTACATGAATCTTTGAAAATTGTTTGATTTGGTCTTTTTTTTCAAACAAAAAAATTTCAAATCGTGATTTTAAACTTCTCTTTTTTTAAATCCTTTATTTTAAGTTCAAATTTTAGCAATTCAATAATGTCAGGTTTGGATGATTCCTTTGAAAATATGTCAAGGAAGAACTCATCATACTTCCCAAACCGGTTTTTTAAAACCTGAAAGAAATCTTCTAAAGCCCGAGAATAAGAAATTGCCTTTTTGAGGAGGAGAGCAATACAAGTTGAAAGGGAAGTTGAGGCCCTAAAGGCCAAAATATATCGTTCCCATGAAAAATCATCTAGGGTATATAGGGAGAAGAGCCATACTTGGAAAACCAAACCGAGGCCAAAATCTGAACAAGGATATGAGGCCGTAGATGAAGCAAGTGTTAAGATCAAGAACATTTGAAAAGCCAAAAAAGTTCTTTATTTCAAAAAACCAAAAAAAAATTAAAAATTTTCTAAAAACAAAAACATTTAAAAATCAAAAGTTTGAAATTCAGAAAATTAAAAAGGAAGAAAAAGTTTACATCCTTAAGTGCATAAGTGGAGTGGGGCATGAGATTTACTTCACCCAAATCACTCCAAATTTTTCAAGATCATTTGCTCTGATGAGTTTCATTCCCATGAGCACCATTTCATACATAGAAGAGAATGAGTATTGCACACACATAGGCTTGGAAGATGAAATCCAATACATCGAAAAGTAACAGAAGATCGAAGCCATGCATGAGCTACAACACCCTCAGGATGCCTACAAGGAAGTTTGCTCTCACCATGGAAAGGTAGACAAGCTCGAAAAAGGTATACTTAAAACTCACTCTCCCCAAAACTCTCTACTCGATCCTCCTCTTTGTTGTGTAGGATTGGTAAATTATTCATATGTATTTTATCACACTCATGCACCCACAACTCCACAAAATCTACCAAAGAATATAGATTTTCAAGGTGTGTTGAATGTCTCTCACCAACAAAAAGAATTTCAAAACGAAAATAAAATTTAAAACTTGGTAGACATGGTTATTCCTAAGGCATGGATCGACATCTTAGGTATACTTAACCCTATCTTGTATAAACAAATCTCTTTGAGCCTAGGTTTGTACAATAAACCCAAGCCTATGGCCATGACTTCCCCCAACATCCATAAACCCACTAGGAGATTGACTATGGTTTCCCTTGGAATCCAAACGTTCACATTTTGTAAGGGATCAAGCATGCTCTCCATTTGCATCCATAAATCAACCAAGAGACCGACTATAGTTTTCCTTAGAATCCTTTTCTCTCCACTTTACAAGTGGACTCTTTTCGCTTTAAACCTTCTTGAACCGATGCTCAAGGGTCGGTTTAAGCGCTTAGGAACTTCAATTTTCAAACAAGTTTTTACTTTAAATTAACTGAACGATCAGTGTTTTTGAAAAAATTTGGTTCGTGCACTCTTGCCAATTTTATTACGGGGTTGGACGACCCTAATATTCTTGCAAGTTTTATTTATTTTAGTCTGATGTGTGTGTGGAATGTGTGGCTTGGTTTTAGCATGGTTGGAGTGAGTGTTCGAGCGATTTGCCGCAATGAGAGGATGCAGAGATGCTATAAATTCTATTTTGGGTTTTCAAGAATGATGATGCGAACTCATCCGAATTGAAATTGCACCCACTCAATATCCAAAGTAAAACTCATATGAATTTAAAGTGCATTTACTCTACTTTCACGAAAGTAAAACTCACGCGAATTTAAAGTGCATTTACTCTACTTTCACGAAAGTAAAACTCACTATACTTTCACGAAAGTAAAACTCATGCGAATTGAAAGTGCATTCACTCTACTTTCACGAAAGTAAAACTCATGCTAATTGAAAGTGCATTCGCTCTACTTCCACGAAAGTAAAAGTCACGCGAATTGAAATATGTATATTTAGCTTAAGAGAGCGAAAAGGCTCTAGTGCACGTGAGTGTAAAGAGCGAAAAGGCTCAAGTGCTCGTGGGTATGATCATGTTCAATCCACCAATTTAAGAACGAAAATACTCAAGTGCATGTGAGTATAAAGAGCATTCCATGGTGCTGTTTGGCCAGCCCTAGGTGCAGCCGGGTTTAGTTTAGGGTTACCTCCACTTGGTGCAGCCCAAGGTCAACCGGGTCCTCCCATGGTGCAACCCCCCTTTGTGAAGGCCTAGTCGGGTCCTCCCATGGTGCAACCCCACTTCACTCGGCCTTCAAGGTCCACCTAGTCAAGTCCTCCACTTGGTGCAACTGTGAGCTCCAAGGTGCAGTTCGGGTTTAGGCACTCACCTTGGTTAAACTTGACGTGAACTCCACCTCCACTTGGTGCAGCCGTGAGCTCCTCCTTTGGTCCAGTCTTCCCTTGGTCAAGCCTTCCTTTGGTCAAGCCTTCCCTTGGTTAAGCCTTCCTTTCGTCAAGCCTTCTCCCTTGACCAAACTCTACAAGCTTCTTCACGTGAAGCCCTTAAGCTCCACTCCTCTCTCTCCTCCTTTCCAAAACTACCAAGAGCATTCACGTGAACCCCTTGGCCCTATTTATAGGCCAAGGGTGGATCTTTTAGATTGGGTTTGGATCCTTAGATCCAACCTGATCCAATTTTTAATGAGACATTGATTTGGATCCTTTGGTTCTTCTTGTGGGGTATGGATTTGGATCTTTTGGTCCAGATCCAATCCAAAAAAAAAATTGAGTCCTTTGGTACATGAAATACACGGTTTTTTAGTAGGCTCCGGTTCCTCGATGACCCAATTTTAGACTGGGTTTTTCCCAGCCCCTTTAACCGGCCAATGCTTTCTTTTAGGACTTTTTATTCGAGGCTTGATTTGATCCGTTTGGCCTCGTCTCGAGCTTATTTTTGATGAGGTCGATCTCAAATTTTGAAGCAGACACTAATTTCCATTTTGATAGGCCCGGTTCTTGATTTTTGAGGGCTTTATCAGGGTCTTGGTTTCGTTTTGTCTTTTTGAAGTTGAACTTACTTCGATATGAACATAGAGTTCGATCTTCAATTTGGCTTTCATTTAGACAGGCTTGGCCCATCCTTTATTTTTTGACTTAATCTCGAGCTGGCTTTTTAGATCGGGTTTCACTTGTCCATTTTGATCTGCTTTGAAATCCATGACTTTTAACTTGAATTTAAAACCTTTAATTTGAAATATTTCTCAAAACGTTTAAGCTTTAAAATTTTGGATTTTTAAAGGTTTTGAGAAGACTGTAAGATGGATTTTGAAACTTAGGAGTTTTGAAAAACATCACCATTTTTAGGGTGTTTACAGTGTCAAACCCTTCTACTCCTACGGTCATACAACTCCTGGGCATGCCCAACAAAACTCAAGTATGCAACCATGTCATGGACAACACGTCATTCCAAGGCCATCCCCTTTATCAAAACCTTTTAAAACTTGAAATGCCTTGAAATATGTTATTGAACATGGGGTATACCAAGACTTGAGAGCCAAGAACCAAGGTAGACTAGAACCCATCCTACCTCTATCTAATTTGGGTCCATATGGCTTAGGATACAGTCCTCCCATACCCCTTGAGCTACCACCTAAGACCAACTAAGTCAAGGGTACCCTAGAACTAGCTAAAACCGAAACCTATGGTTTAGACATCTTGTTTAGAGTCTAATTCATGGTGTTTCCTTTGTATGTTTGATAAAAGACCCCTTTACTGAAAAAATCAAAAAAGAATTATATATTTTGGAAAAACCAAAAAAAATAGAAACTCCCAAAAACCAAAAACAATTGAAAATTTTGAAAATTTCAAAAAGAAAGTTGTTTATGTTTTTTCTTCTAGCATTTGTTTGGAAAAATCAAAAGAAAATGAAAAGGTTGAAAATCCTAAAAATTTCGTTTCAAGATCGCGTAAAAACTCAAAAATGGTTTTTAACAAAACTCATATACAATCTCAAACTCATAATGTCTTTTGTGCATAATCCTTCTATTATGCATGATACTTTCCTAGAAATTAAAGCACTTAAGAGTGATTAAAGTAAGGAGAAAGATCGCCTCATCCATGAGGATGATCAAGACTCTAAGCTTCCCAAATTCCATAAAATCTTTAACTTGAAAAAAAACCTTCAGATTTCGTAGGAGGGAATTTTCTAGAGGTTAATTTAGGAATTAATCTAACCCAAAATACATCAAAGGCTAGAATCATATCATGCAAGATCGTGTATGTACAGGTCATTCATGCATCACATTGAAAAATATTCATCACATGCCACAATAGGGGTCGGCCATAGTATATGAATGCTCATGGCATTCCCTCCAAACTAGGGGCATTTAGAGGCTATTCTCTAAAACCTTTTCATAGAGACTAAATACATTCATCATTTCAAAAAGCATAGATATCCACCATATCATATAGAATACATTTTTCATGTCATTTACATCATTCATCCATAAGAGGCCCACATCCTCTTGGAAGGTAGCAACCCAAGTGGGATGGTCCCTATGTTGTAAGAGGGGCACCATAAATAATGTATAGTGGTTGATTAATGTTGAGGGAAGAAGTTAGCAGACCCTATAAATGTCCAATACTTGAAAAAAAATATTATTTATAGGGTCTACTTTAAATGCTTTTGAAAAGATTTTAAAAATGGATCTTCTTTGAATTTCTTAAAAGAATGACAAAAATGAATTGTGTAATCCTAAATTAGGAGATGATGCTTTATGAAAAGTAGAGTTTTCAAAATCAGTTGGTGACATTTCAAAAATCTTTGGCTTACAAAATGAGACCTAGCTCAAGAAAGCAAAATATTTTAAAATGGTAGGTGTTATTAGGAAATAGGATGTTCTTGGTTGAATTGAGTATCTAAAGGGATAAGTTGTATTCCCCACTTTATTTCTCTCTAAAAAAAAGAAAATTGGCAAAAATCAAAAGAAAAGAAAGAAAAACAAAAGCCTCCAATATAGAGGTCTTCCGAAAATCAAAAGAAAACAAAAAGGGAAAACAAAAACCTCCAATATAGAGGATCCTTTCGAAAGAAAAGAAAAGAAAACCCAAAGCTCAAAAGAGCAATTTTCTATTAAATTTTTTTTTGTCTTATATCTCGGGACACTTCAAAAGGGACCGGAAATAACTCTTTCCCAAAATCCCCATAGCTTATCCCAATGGAAAAAAGTTTACCATTAAAATCCTAGAGTAGGAATAGGACCTATTTATTTATATTTTATTTTGTTTGAGAATTAGACTTTATTGAGTGAGAAATAAAAATTTGAAATGTTATTCAAAGTTTTCTATAAAACCTCTACTAAGTAGTGGGTATTAAAACCCGAGTGAGGAGAAATGTAAGAAATTAGAAGTCCTTTTTTATAGAAATCAAAAGGAGTTTCCTTTTTGAAAAAAAAAATTGAAAACCCGAAACATCAAAAGAAACAATACATGGACCATCTTGCTTGGGGCAACCAACCTTAATAGGCTTCTTCTCAAGTTCACAAATCAAAAGTATGGATCTCTAAACATCCACTTCACCCATCTCATATTCTATATGCATTCATAGAATGATCGTCCATGCATGATCATCCTAGGACTAGGTGTTATATTGTCAAATCCCCTTTGGCTAAAATTCTCTCCTTTGCAAAAACAAATCTAAGGAAATATATGTTATGGAATAAAGGAAAATTTTATTCTCTCAAGAAAATATGAGAAGAAAATCAAATAGGTGCTTTTTTCTTTGCCATTATCCAAATAAATATGGATTAATGCCAAAGAGGGGCATTCGTAAATACCCACAATTTTTTTTAAATAAAAAATTTTCATCTTTCAGAAAGTTTGTTTTTTTGGCACTTTGGGCCTTTTAAGGATTTTTCAAATAAGAAAACCTTAAATAAATTTATTTTTACCCCAAAATTTTGTAACAACCTCAAAATGGTGGTATATTGCATCCCTCTCGAAAATTTTTTAATTTGGACAAAATTGTACAAAAATAATTATTTTGCCCTCAATACCAAATTGGCAGAATTCTGCATTTTTAAATGATTGCCTTTAAAGAAAGGATGATTTCAAACAATTCTTTTTATATAAACAAGTGAAAATGAGAACATTGAGAATAAAACCTAAAAATGTTTGCAAATTTATATATTTATAAAATTTCAAAACCCTTGAAATTCATAAACAAATTAAATTTGAATCAAACCTTAGAAATTCGCCCAATCGAGAATAGTCTCATTCTGAGACATGATACATAAGGGTTAAGGTGGTTTGATACCCTACACCTGTTAAAGTGGTTAAAGTGGTTCGATACCCTACACCCATTGAAGTGGTTAAAGTGGTTCGATACCCTACACACGTTGAAGTGGTTAAAGTGGTTTGATACCCTACACCCATTTAAAGTGGTTAAATTGTTAAGGTAGTTAAAGACCTACTCATAGAGTGAAAGTAGGTCACCCTTGCAAACAAAAATTGGGAATGAAACCTAGTGCTTTCCGAAAGTAATATTTGAAGATTTCATTAAATTTGATGTTTTTAAATATAGAAATAATTTTAAAGAAAATATTTGAAACCATACCTACTATATATGAAACTCGAACCAAAAGGAGGCAAATTCCTTAGAAAGAGGAGGTGGTATAAACCAAAAAAGGCAACAACCAAGCACTTGCCAATTTCGGTATTGTTGAGTAATGTAACTTGTCATTTTTAGTTTCAAGTATTAAAAACGAAAGTCAACGCTCGGAAAGGAAAGTCGATGTTGAAAAAGGAAAGTCATTTAAGAAAGAAAAGTCGACATTGAAGAAGGAAAGTCGATACCTAGAAAGAAAAGTCGACGTTTAAGAAGAAAAATCGGTGCCCAGAATGGAAGGTCGGCATCCAAAAAGAAAAGTTGGTGTCATCTACGCAAAAGGAAAGTGACGCTCGATTTGGCAAGTAGTGATGTTTAATTTGGTAAGATACTAAGAGGAAACTTACTAGTTTCAGAGTTCAGCATCAAAGGATTAGGTAACTTACCTTATCAAGCTTCATCAAATGAGCAATTGCACTTACCATATCCAATGGATCAAGTTTTTGATAAGAAGGGGTAACACTTCACTTACCTTATCCAAGGGAGTAGATTTTGGCAAGAAAGGTCAGCACTTCACTTACCTTATCCAAAGAAGCAGACTTTGTCAAGAATGGCCAGCATTCACTTGCCAAATACAACCATCTTCAATAAGGCAACTTACCTTATAAAAGTTTGCAGCAAAGAGGCAGCTCTTGGACTATAAAAGGGCCTCAAGGGGGCTGCAAAGCATCAATCTGAGTTCAATCATTCATTACCTTATCTAGCATCCTACAACCCAAGCAAGAGGGAGAGAGAAAGAGGAAGAAGAAGGTGCACCTTTACTAATCGTTGGCCATCCTCCAATCCTTTCGCCACAGTTCCATTTTTCTTTTATTTTTTTATAATTATATCTCCTCTTTTATTAAGCTTTATGGGGTTGTAATTAAGGAGCTCATGTCTCTATTATGATGTATTAATCAAGGTTCATACGCTGCCTCGTCTCTCTTTTATTCATATGTTATTCGTTATATATTTTAATTTCGATTCTTTTTACTCCATAATATAATATAAGATTATAAACCCCTTTATCCCCCTATGTTCATGTGTTAAGTAGGATTTTATTTATTTTAAATAGCAGTAGATTAAATTTTAATTTGGACAAAAACACATGCACAAATCTGAAAATCTAAAAACCTGTTTTCTACACTCTACACATGTTTGACGAACAAATTTTATTTCAATATTCCATGTTTCAAATGCTTTGAAACTTTTCATGTCTAATCTATACACAATAACACACTTTTAATAAAATTTTTAAGAATTTTAGACTTGTAAAACATCAATAATAAAATTAGAGAAGTTTTCTTAAAATCACAACAAATTTTAAAAAACCAAAAGTTCTTGCAATAGAGGTTGGGTTATTACCCAATATCTTTGTATATAAAGAGCCAATTTTATTGAAAATTGTTTCATTGGAAATTTGAAATCCATATCTTTCCAAAAGACCAATTTCATAGAAAACAAAGGTCTGATCGTAAAAATATAATAGTTTTTCTAAACCTCTGACTTTCTAGCATAGGTCTGTCACGAGAGTCTGAGTAGGTGTATTTTTGGAATTAATTTATAAATATTTAGCATAGAAAATTTTTAAAAAAAAAATTCTATGAATCTATACATCAAAATCTACTTTTTATAAAAAAAAATTGAATTTTTGGAGATTTAGAACTGTTCTAAAAAAATCAGAGACGAATCGCTGAAAACATAATCAATTTATGTTTTTCAAGAACTTGGGATGTTTTGAGTTTACAAGTTAAAATCACAATTTTGTCAAACCTTTGAAATTGGAATTTTTTTTTTGAGAACTTACCGGATCTCGAACAATTTTCAAAGCATCTAGGCTAACCCTTGAGGATCGATTCGAGAAGGCCTACATCGAAAAGAGCTCACTTATCCACAATCGTTTACACGAAGTTATAAAATCACCTTTATTAGTTTGAGTAAACTAACTGGCATGCTCGCACACACAACGTAGTTTAGGAATTTTATTTCAAATCTTCACATAGGTTTCGAAATAAAAATTCACGTCTACACATGGGATAGGCACATCTATTCTTCATCATAGTCGGGCATATAGTTAATTATCATTTTATATACTCTGTCACAACAATCGTCTAGGAGGTCCATGCCTACAATATATAAAAGTATTGTTTTATCATAAACAAGTAGTTCCACACTGATTTATTATTAAACTCAAACTAATACAATAGATAAACTCATACCTACAATAAAGTACTATAGCCACTAAGTTGATGTGCCTTTGTGTGGGAAGCAACTCTATGATCGAGCATAATCCATCTAAAATTGTGGCTCCATTATTGGATGATCTACATGTGATGACTCTATGTGCCCCTCTTCGTGTTGTCGTCTACTATATGCTAACCCGAAGGCATTTCACCTTTTCAATGATGCTATAACAATACGGCATTCTATTGGTACACTTTCATAGGGTATATCATCTTTTCTTCGGGTCATTTCTACAACAATATCCAAAACCCATATTTTATTCGAATATGTAAGAAAGTATGCAATAAGCACTTAAGTGTATAGAACAAATAACATAATAAGAGATACAATTTAAGTGGAAAAGTGGGTCACGGTCAAGACATGCCAACTTACTCAAAGTAGCATGCCCATGCTACATTCGTGCAAGTAGAAAAATGTGTTGCATGCACATGAGCTACAGTTGCAAAATGCATGTATAGTTACTGGCGATAACATTGTCAAACACGACTTACCATGACGTTAACCACACAATGTCACATCCCAATCGTATTTCTTTCCCGACCAATGATTTTTGACAGTCATCGGTGAAACAAATAAAACATCCAATTTTTTTTAAAGCAAATCTATACTTACCAATCTTGATTTCAAACTGAAAAATCATGGATGATCAACAATGAATAAGAGCAAATCCTTCAATACTGATCTAAGTAGATCCTTGAAGAAAGAATGGAAGCACAGTGGAGAATAAATGAAATATGTATTTTGAAGAACAATTAAATCACCTTTTCAAGCAAGAACAATGAAATCACAATGGATATGATGAAATTACAATGGAGAAGAACTAATGAAATCACGAAAAGAGTTGGTTAAAGGGTTGGTGGTAGAGAAAATAGGAGTCAAAAGAGAGAATTAATTGCAAAGGGTGTTTGTAGAAAAATCACATTAAGGGGTGTGTGAAAAACCAATGAAATCATGAAGAAGTTAATTAAAGGGTCGGTGGTAGAGAAAATAAGAACAAAGAAGAGAGAGAGAATTAATTGTAAAGGGTATTTATAAAAAAATCGCATTAAGGTGTATGTTTTTAGTAAAAACATATGTATGAATATGAATACCCTGTGAGAAAAAGGATATGTGAATAGTAGAAATAGTAATTCCCAATAGGGATGTTCATGGGGCGAGGCAGTGTATGGAATCAAAGTCTCCACTCCCATCCCTGTTTGATAACCTTGTCTTTATCCCAATCCTCATTCTTGTGACAGGGACCAAAATTGTCCCCATTCTCATCCTCGTATCCTATGGGAACCCATGAGAGAAAAGAAGGATGCTCAAAAATAGGTTGGAGCTTATGAAACCTAATTTATGTAAAATGTATCTAAATTGAAATATATTATTATGAATGAAATGTAGGGAAGGATGATGAGTTCACAAATTCAAAAAGAAGTACCAGTTTTTTTTTTTCTCTTATAATTTATTTTGTTTTTAAATAAACCTAACTTTATATAATTAGAAAGGGTTGGAGCCAGATTTAAGGGACGGGAGCCTTTTATCCATATCCCCACCCCTAATCCCGGTAGAGATTTGCTTGCTCTTTCCATCCTCGTTTTCACTCCATTCGGGATGGGTCCCGCTCGGAACCGGAGATCTCCTCCCCACGAGCATCCCTAATTCCCAACAACTTCGGTGACTTGCTAAAGTTTGAACCGGGATCTGTTTAAACAAATCCGACCCGTTGACACGCCAACCCACTTTGCGTCGGACGGAGGTACCTTGCGTTTTCACGCTACTCGTCATCCTTCCACCCCTTTAAAACCCTAGATCCTCTTCCGCCGCCGGGCTTGAAGATGAGAAGAAGTGGGACGGTATGAGACCTGGTGGAGAAGATTCTCCGATCGAAGATCTATCAGAATACCTATTGGAAGGAGCAATGTTTCGGCTTAACGGCGGAGACCTTGGTGGACAAGGCCATGGAACTCGACCACCTCGGCGGAACCTACGGCGGCAACCGCAAGCCCACCCCCTTCATGTGCCTCGTCATGAAGATGCTCCAGATTCAGCCCGAGAAGGAAATCGTCATCGAATTCATCAAGAACGAAGATTACAGTATTTCTGTTGAAATGAATAGTAGTTTGCTGTTTTTTTACTTGTATGCCTACTGCTGATAACGAAATGAACAATCTGAGTTTTATGGAGTCTGTTCCATTCTGAAATAGAAGAGTCGTTCCTATGATGGATGTGGTGAAAATGTCTCTTATCTTTTGCTTGTTTCTTTGTTGATCAGATACGTTCGTATACTGGGGGCATTTTACTTGCGCCTAGTGGGAAAGACAACTGATGTCTATCAGTATCTGGAGCCACTATATAATGATTATCGGAAGTTGAGGCGCAAACTAACAGATGGAAGTAAGTGCATTGGAGGGTCTTCATGAAAATTTTCAGTTTCTTTGTTTATCTGTATAATCCTGTTCTCCTGGATTGGTATTTGGGAGTATTTCTTTGACGCGTGCTGGGATTGGAATCAGCATTTTTAAGCTCATTTGCTGCATTCTTGAACAGGCTTTACTTTGAGCCATGTCGATGAGTTCATCGATGAACTTCTTACAAAGGATTACTCCTGCGACGTTGCTCTTCCCCGAGTTCCTAAAAGGTTCGTACTCTAAAGTTGCACTATGTTATTATTTTAATTTGTGTTTGGATCTTGTTTAATGTTTTAACTTTTCAGATTCTCTTTCTTATTGTAAATGTTTGTTGATAATCGAAGGTTGATGTGGCTCGAATCAATATCAACAAGTCGCCAAGAGTCAAATGACATTCACTCACGAATGTCTATCTTCAATAATGATTAACAAGAGCGGAAGCATACAAAAAAAAAATCAAGAAGCAGTGCAAGACTGCATAAATCTTATTCATGATAATGTGTCTGGCCGACCAGCACTAGCCGGCTAGTGCTCGTCCTCGCTAGCAATAGCCGTTGGGGGTGCTCTCAATGGCTAGTAGCTACTGGGGACCCCCAGTGGCCATGATGGCGCGGGTCCTAAGGGCCCGCGTCCTATTACATATTAACACCCCCCTCCCCCCCCTCCCCCCTCAAACTTACGGGGTATACATTGAAAGTTTGTCTATTAAAAATGGAAATCGAGAAGCTGAAAGAGATTTAGTGAAGAAGTCTGCAAGCTCTATCTTAGATGTGACATAGCAAAGGGAGAGCTTCTTATTTAGACACTCTTCACGAACAAAGTGGCAGTCCATCTCGATGTGCTTTGTCCTCTCATGAAAAGTGTTATTCGAGGTAATGTACATGACGCTTTTGTTGTCACAATACATGATGGCCGGGTGTTTGACATGGATGCCCATGTCTGCTAGAAGGGTTGTGATCCAAGAAATCTCCATCGCAGTTGTAGCAATGGCTCGATACTCGGCTTCTGTGGATGAGAGGGATACATTCTGTTGCTTTTTACACTTCTAGGAAACAAGAGATTCACCTAAAAAAACATAAAAACCAGTCGTAAGTGTCTATTATTGACATCTCCACCCCAATCAGCATCCGTATAGATAGATAAATCAAAAGATGAAGAGAAAGTTAAGAGGACCCAGTGTTGTCTGGCGTGTATCGTATCGTGTATCGCTGGGCTCCACGATACGGGCGTATCATATCGTATCATACTTTAATATTAAAATAATACAAAAATTAATTAAAAATCAATAAAAATTAGTAAAAAATTGAAAAAAATCACAAAAAATCTGATAATTGCTTTAAATTTATATAATGTAAGTTTAGTACAGATTGAGCATTCAACATTGAACAATTGCATCCAAATTTACATATTTTGAATCCAAAAAATAAAATACAGACACTACAATTACATATAATGTTATATTTTACAAATTGTAATCAGGATCATCAACTAAATAATCTTGATCTTCTCCTTGTTGTAGATCCTCATCATCATCATCAGCCACACCCACACCTTCTTCAAAATCAAATTCTTCATGTCCTTAATGTTGTTGCGCTCCTTCCAAATTAATCCAGGCAACGTCTTCTTCTGTTAGGAGGGCATTTTCTTCAGTGTCTTCCATAACCCAATCTTCTAATATATCAAAATTATCCCAACTTATTGGATCGAACTGACTTTCTTCTCTATTTACTTTTTTTAATTGCCTACGACACAAACAAAGATAAACAATTAGTAAGTAATATTAACAATTGAAAATTGAAAATTGAAGTTAATAATATTGAATTGAAAATTTGAAAGTAATACAGCATTACCTTTCACGAAAGCGCATGTTACAACGAATATAAACCAAATCATTAAGCCTTTTGTGTTCCAACCTGTTGTGCTTTTTTGTATGGATGTGTTAAAAAACACTCCAATTTCTTTCACAACTTGTTGAACTACAGGTTTAGCTTAAGACTCTGACTGTAAAATCTCTAAGGTTTGGACAATCACTTCCAAACCTGTTCCACCAAACATCTGTAAAAAAAAATACAAACATTAGAGACATAATAATCCACATTCCACAGTAATGTAAGATGCAACTTAAATATGAAAATAAATAATGTACTTGGACGCATCATAGAGCGGTTGCGAATTGTAACAGGCAAACCCATCAAGTGAAGAGCATTATCATATATCTCCATCTCTCGATGTATTGCATCTGCTATGCTCTCATCAGGGACTAATCTGTCGATGCATTCAATGATTCCTCGATTAACCTCACCGTCCCTTTTGAAGGTTGCTGAGTACCTCAATGATGGGTGTAGATAGTAGGCTGCTGCATGAATAGGCTGATGCAATTGTTTATTCCATCTACTATCAATTATTTTCCACACGGGCACATAATCTTTTTTTTTTTTTATTCTGATTGCTTCTTTTGCCCTGTCCATGGCTTCATAAAGGTAGCCCATAGATGGTTTCTCCTCGCTGTCAGCCAATCTCAAAACTTTCACTAAAGGACAAGTAATTTTCAATAATCTGATATATGCATTCCAAAATGAACTTCTAAAAACCGTTTCTGCAATCTCATTTAACTTTCTGTTCCTTCAATTTTGAGGCAACTCTGCAAATTGTTGCCACTCATCTAAGGAGAACATTCTCTTTAAAGCTTGCTTCTGTCTCATAATACTCTGTATAGATAAAAAGTTTGTTGCGAACCGAGTTGCAGCTGTGCGAAGAAGCTCTGCACCTTCTGTGTATCTCCTCATCATACACAAAACAAATGCATGGTTGTAAATGAATTTTGTAATATCTTGGCAACACTCAGTTGCTGCCTTTATTTCATCCATCTCACCAATGTCCTCGAGGATGAGATCTAAACAATGGGCTCCACATGGTGTCTAATAGAAAGTCTCATAAATATCAGCTAACTCCTTTTCAGGTGCTTTGTAGTTAGTTGCATTATCTGTAATCAATTGGACTACATTTTCTAGCCCAACCTCTTGTATAACCTTATCAAATTCCTCTCGTAGGATCTCTGCAGTGTGCCTCTCCTCTGACATATCTAGAGATCTCAAAAACATGAGTCCTTTAGGACAATATATAAGAAAGTTTTGCAATGTCCTTCCTCGCCTATTGGTCCATCCATCTGCCATAATAGTGCATCCTGTTTCCTTCCACGATTGTCTCAAAGTCGAACAATATTGTTGCACTTTAATCACGGTCTAATCTAATATCTTCCCTCTCAACTTCTGATAAGAGGGCATCCTGTATCCTAGACCAATGTTAGCAATTGTATCTGTCATTGCTTGAAAATAAAAACTTTTTGCTGCATTAAATAGAATGCATGAATCATAAAACCATCTGCCCACTGTAAGGTCTGCTTGATCATGCAGTTGTTCTGAAGCCATAGCAGCACGAATTCCTGACTGAGCAACAGGTGCAGTGGAAGGAAGAAAGAACGAATGAATGCTAGAAGAAGAAGCTCTTCCTCTACTCCTTCCTAAACTTCCTCTTCTGCCACTTCTAAAGTCTTCAGTTGCAACCCTCTTTCCCCTGTTAGATGCTCGCGAACTGTTACTACCAATATCTGTTCTAGCATCTGAAGGCAAACTATCAGTGAATCCAACTCTAGTGGCAGTAGCATCATCAGCTTCTTCACACATCTGGAAATCATCCTTTTGTTGTCTCCTTTCTTATATGCTCTCTGGAAATCATCCTTTTGTTGTCTCCTTTCTTATATGCTCTCAATCATCTGCAAGCATTGCCATTTAATACCTTCTGACACACTTCTAACTCTGCCTGTGCATGGAGCAACTTCTTTCCTGGTTCCTCCTAGGTGGTGTTTCAACCTTGAAATTCCACCACTAACCACCTTTTTACAAAATAAACATCTGATTTTTAACCTTGAACCCTCAATTGGTATACACCACTGCCATGCCGGATCATCAGACTTTGAATGAGAGTCTCTACCACCCCTTCCTACCATCTCAATGGAGTACTTAATTCAAACAAAAACTTGAAAATAAAAGCACTTCGTAAATCCCCCAATCTTCAAATAACACTCAAATCGAGTGTCTCCCACTTCATGAATGCAATAAAAATTGTATACACACTTAATAACTTCATATTTTGTCATTAAAAAAAACCTGAAATAACACAAAAAACAATAAATATAAAAGAAAAAAATGGAAAAAACATTAAAAATATACCAAAATACGAGTTTAGAGGCTTGCACGAACACCGTAGGGCACGATTTTGGAGCTTTGAACACTAAGAAGGCGAAAACCGACTCTTAGGGAGCTTGAGGAACCCAAGAGGAGAGAGGAAACCCGTGAAAAATCGCGGGTTTCAGTCGGCCCGAGATCCTTTATAAGGGTCCCAGGGCGTATCGTTCGTATCGTACGATACAGACGATACACTCGCACCTGCGATACGGGCCCCCGTATCGTATCGTGGTGGCCCACGATACGATATGTACGATACGGACAACACTGAGAGGACCCCCTTGTAGGTAGTGTTTCTAATATATCGAATAATTCGCAAGACAACACTCATATGAACAGAGGTAGGTGACTGTTGAAATTGACTGGCTGTGTGTACAGCATGAGAAATGTCTGGTCTAGTAATGGTGAGATAGGTGAGTGCACCTATGAGCTGTCGATAAGGGGTGGGATCTTCTAATTTCTCACCATCAGTGGCACGTAGTTTGGTGCCTAGGACTTCGGGTGTGTCAACAACCTTAGTATATGTAATACCGGATCTTTCAACAATATCGATATCAAACTTGGTTTGAGACATAAAGTATCCACAACTATTTTTGGTTATCTCAATACCCAAAAAGTAATTTAGCAAGCCCAAGTCTTTCATATCAAATTCGTGATGCAGATTAAATTTAACTTCAGCAATTCCCACTTCGTCACTTCATCACTTCCTGTGATATCATGTTATCTACATACAAAAGCAAGATAACAATACCAGATTTTGTTTTTCGTACAAACAATGTAGTATCAGTATAGCAAGTCACAAAATTATGCAAATGCATGATTTTTTCAAATCTATCAAACCAAGCTTTTGGAGCTTGTTTCAGACTGTACAAGGCTTTTCGTAATTTAAGAACATGACCAGGAGGGAGAGTGATGCCAGGAGGAGGACTCATGAAGACTGTAACCGTTCAAAAAAGCATTCTTGACATCAAGTTGGTATATATTCCATTGCATGATTGCACTAATGGTGATGAGAATTCTAATTGTGGTCATTCTAGCTACTGGGGCAAAGGTTTCATCATAGTCAATTCCATATTCTTGGGCATAACCTTTAGCAACTAGTCTAGCCTTGTATCTCTGAATGTGACCGTTTCTGTGAGTTTTGATTTTATATACCCATCGACATCCAATGACTTTCTTATCTTTAGGCAAGGGTACAACTATTCATGTCTGAGCCTTGTCTAGGGTGTTGAGTTTATCTTTCATAACATCTTCCCATTCTGAAATACCTTTAGCTTGATGATAGAACCTAAGCTCCTTAACTTGACGAAGGGTGGCAATCAAATTTCTTCGTTGTGGTTCAAAAGATTCATATGACACAAATCGCTGAGGTGGTATAGAAAGCCTAGGTTCTAAACTTGTAGTATCAGGTTCCATGTGGGCTTTATGAGTTGTTCTAGGTCGTCTTGGATAATGTGAGGGGAAGGGTTCAACAATTGACCGAGTATCACCAGTGGTGTGTGAAATATCATTGGTGTCAATATGATCTTGAATGTATTGATGATCTACTGAGTCACAATCATTATCTTCTTCTAGCTCAAAAACATCTTGAGGAATGAAGGGTTTCGAATTTTACAAGGATTTGGACTCATAATAAATATCATGCTAAACAAATTTCACATCCTTGGACACATACAATTTGTCTTCCATAGGATCAAAACACCTATACCCCTTTTTGTCAATGCCATAACCAAGGAAGGCACATTCAATAGCTTTAGGTGACATCTGTATACACAAAACATCTACATTAAAAAACCCTAAGTCTTTCATAATATGGATGGATGTTGTACAAATTTTCAAAAGGTGAAGTATTCTCAAGGTTAGATGACGACATTTTATTTATAAGGTATACTGCAGTAAGAGTAGCTTCGGCCCATAAGAATTTAGGAACCTTACTAGCAATTAGCATAGTTCTACAAGTTTCAATAATATGCCTATGTTTTCGTTCTACTAGACCATTTTGTTGAGGTGTTTTAGTGCATGATTTTTGGTGTATAATACCATTAGTTTCAATAAATTTATGAAATTCATTAGACATGTACTCTTCTCCCGAATCGGATCTAAAGATTTTAATAGTTGCACCAAATTGGTTTTTGATCATGTTACAAAATACTACAAATTTTTCAAATACTTCGGATTTATGTTTTAAGAGATATATCCATGTAAATCGAGTAAAGTCATCCACAAAAATCACATAGTATTGCAATCCTCCTTTAGAAATAACGGGCACGGGGCCCCAAACATTCAAATGTATTAAATTAAAAGCTTTCTTTGGTACATAGTTTCTTTCTAAAAAGGAGAGATGATGCATTTTTCCAAGAAGACAATCTTTACATTCAAAATTTTTCTCTCTAATGCTTTTCATCAAAGGAATGTTACACATTTTTTGAGAGTTCAAGTGTCCAAGTCTTTTATGCCATAGCGTAGCATCTTGGGTTATGTTACAAAATCCCGATTTTGGCATAACAAAATAGTCCATTTTGTATAGTCCACTTTTTTTATGGCCTTGACCAATCACTTTCCTCGATAGGTGATCCTGCACCACACAATGTTTGAATGAGAAAGTGACTATACAATTGTTATCATATATTTGAGCAACCGAGAGTAGATTTAAATTAAGTTTAGGTATAAAACTTACATTTTGAATTTTAAAGTCTTGTTTTTCAAGATTTCGTAATTTTTTGATTTGGAGTTTTGTTCCATCGGTCGTAAACACATGCTTTCCAATGGTTTCACAAGAATTAACCAAAGAATCTTCACTATGTGTCATATGAAAAGATGCACCGGAATCTAAAAATCAAGATATACCTTGCGAAGTAGATAGAGCATTCCCGGAGATGCTTGCTTTTTCTTTAAAAATTTCTTCTATGTACGCTTTTATGTTGTTGGGCAAGACACCTCCTTCTTCCACGGCTCCCACATTTCCACCCCTTTTCTGAAGTAGAGGACAAAGTGGTTTTAATGTGTGTTCACTTTCCTTGCAATAATGGCAAATTGTATCCTTGTTAGGCCATGGTCCCGTGGGCTTATTGAACGTGCCTTCATTGTTTTTGGCGTGTGGAGGCTTGTAAGTCTTTAAATTTGCTCCGGATCTTAATGCGGCAAGTACGACTTCTTTGGCCACATGCATGTTTTTCAATCTTGTTTTCTCTGTAACAAGATTGGCAAGAAAGGTATCCCCTCTACGTCTAGGTTTCTTATGTATAAGGCTTGATCTAATATTTTCAAATTCGTCTCTTAAACCACGCATAAACAAGAAGAAATATTGATTTTTTAAAAATTCTTGAAATTCGTCTAATTTGTGAAGTTTTCCAAATTTGTCAAAACTCTTTAATTTAGTCCAAAGTTTCGAAAATTCATTGTGATAGTCCCTAATGCTTAGGTTCCCTTGTTTGAACATAATCATTCTTTTCATGAGATCAATTTGAAAGACAAAATCATCTTGAGAATGAAGCTTTTTCAAATGTTATCAAGTCTCAAATACATTTTCAAAAGCATTAATCCGATTTCTAAGTTTTTCATCCACATTTTGACAAATGATCCATGTGATTTTTGCATTCATTTTTTCCCATAATTTCAAACCGATTTTGAATTTCTCATGTGCTTTGATGATTTCATTATCATCTAGGCCATCAATGTCCAAAATTGGTTCCTTTATAGTCCCATCAATGTAATCCCAAAAATCTTTTGATAAAAAATATTTTTTCATTGTTCTAGCTCAACTTTGATAACTTTTCGGGTCTAGAATACATGTAAATGACTCATTTTTTGCCTTCCATTTGTGTAAAAAATGAATATTTTGGACTAACCTCAAGTTTGATGCAAATCTTCAATTTTCGCACTTTCGGCATGCTTCCCGATGCACTCGTTTTCTTCAATCCGAGGCTCTGATACCATGTAAATGCTTGTTGATAATCGAAGGTTGATGTGACTCGAATCAATATCAACAAGTCGCCAAGAGTCAAATGACATTCACTCACGAATGTCTATCTTGAAGAATGATTAACAAGAGCGGAAGCACACAAAAAAGACTCCATAAATCTTATTCATGATAATGTGTCTTATTTATAGACATTACAAGGGGAAGAAGAAATGAGCAAGAGAGGCATAGTGGGTGCTCCCAACGACTAGTAGCCGTTGGGGACCACCAATGGCCATGATGGCGTGGGCCCTAAGGTTCCGCGTCCTATACATATTAACACTTATCTCACACATATGTACCTATTTAGGGTTCAATATAGTGATTTATCAATATCAGTAGCCTGCCAGAGGAGCTTTTAATGATATACGTGAGCGTTTAAGACACTCCCGCTACACCTTTCAGCGGCAGGGTGGGATCCCCGCTCTGTGGGCTGACTACCTTTAGTAGCCATGACCGCCCCACCCTACAGTAAGCGCCACTGCCACCATAGGGTGAGCTTACCGCTCATCTTTTTTTGGATTGTCATCGTTTAGGTTCCTTTTCTAAGTTTGTGTGCGTAGAGTCCATTCCTAGAGTAATACTAAATCAATTGTTGCTTTGTTGGCTTAATGAAACATTTAAGGTGATGATCCAATACAGACTACACTTAAAATCCACCAGCCAAACCTTGACTTGAATAAGACAGATACTGGGACCATCCTTAAACTAAATGAACTGGACTCATTTATGATCATCTTTCGATTATTAGGGCCCAAAATTAACTGGCACTGTTCAATTAGGCTTGTCTAGGCCAATTCAGATATAACTATGATCTCATTGCATTTGATGGCAGGTCCAGATCTTCCCACAACAGCTTTATGTAGATTTTCTATCGGAATTTTATAATAACAAGAGATGGCACTCATCGTTCCCTGCCTATGATTTCTTGCTTAGAAGACAGTTCCATGACTGGATAGAGGAGGAACATTGTCTTATGTAGCCATCGGCATAAAACTATGTCGTGTTTTACCTTGAAGTCACCTTGCCTCACCTATTGTATGGAAAAAGCTTGGTTAGATTAAGATAAGGGATGATGTTCATGGCCTGAATGGACTCCTATTTATTCAGCTCAAACTTGAGGATATTGTATCTTTATCGTCCAGGCTCAACACTAACCTAGCTTGAGGTTGAAAAGGCCAATTTTGTAAAGGTTGGATTCTGAGGCCTAACACTGGCTTAAACCCAGTCCGTGTGCAGCACTCCCAACTTGATAGGGTTTGCCATTCCATTCTATTTCTTTGCCTTTCTTTTTGTCTGCCAGTATTACTTGTCTTAAACATTGTGAATTCTGTAGAATTAACTCAGGCCTTCCTACGTGAAGACCTTCTACCACATCATGAATGCGTTAGAGTTCTATTGCCTTCTCCCAGTTTCTGCACAAACTGCAGTTCATATTTCTGTGAGTTATGTTCATGTTCTCTCCCCTTGAGAGGGATCATCTTACCGATACAGGACAGAGATTGCTACAAGAGGCATCAGATATGCTATTAATTTGTTTTGGTGCGGTTACGTGTCAGTTCAGGTCCTGAACTTCAGGATGCCTTCACGTGATGCATGCTAATCCGTACGTGTTTTATTGCATGAACAGATGGACTTTGGAATCTGCGGGGCAGTTGGAACCAAGAAGAAGTGCCCTTGAAGATGATTTTGAGGAGGAGGAAGAAAAGGATGAAGATGAGCAACCACTAGAGAATGGGGCAAACGACAAGGTTACACTTCCTTTTAGTCTGTTATGTTACTAATGGGAATCAAAATCTTCTAAATCGATTTCTTTCTATAGGAGTACCATCGAGAAAGGAGTCCCTTAAGAGACAGAGATAGGGACAGAAAACATGATCGACATAGGTATGCTTTTGGATATGTTTATGAGCTCAACACCATTATCTCATCATTCCGTCTTGTTCAGTTCTTTTTGCAAGTGGTGTAAAGAATACTCCTACTGTTTCCTCCAGAAAATAAGTATTGCATAATTCAATTGCTTCACTGTTGCATTTTGACTTTTCTAGTCTAGGACAGGGGCTGAATCTGCCTTGTATAGGCTAACGGTTGGGTCATTATTCCATGATCTTTTTATTACCCATGTATACACATTCTAACACAGCATTGCTTGGTGGCAAATATCGAAGGTATATGGTTTTCTTTTGGAAGTTAAAACCATGTAGGTGAACATCTTCTCCTTCCTCTGGAACCTAATTACATTGATTAGCAGCTCCTTTTAAAATTACCAAGTTGAATTGGTGCTTTGGTATGGGCTTCCACATGGAGTTGCAATGTACAGCAGTGAGATTTTTTTCGTCATATTATACATTTTGTTTTGTATTTTCTTCAAAGGAGGGTTATCTTCAATTCCCTCTTTTTTTTCTTCAATCATGTTAGATTCTCTGCTTTATGCTTGAATCCAACATCCCATGATGTTGTAGATCTTGTAAAAGGGGTTCTCAATACTCAAAACTAACTCATTGCTTTTGAAATTTCTTTCTTTTTGTTGAAGTCTTGAAGATAAACATGATGACTGATGAGTATAGCTTGCCTGGGTTAGGGCGTTTTCCTCCTAACCTGTAGGTCATGAGTTTGGTCCCCTCTCTTGCGTCTGTGGGGCTCTGCTTATCTGCAGCATGCTCCAAAAAAGCTCGTAAATGACTTGATCACTATATTTTTATGTGTTCATTTGGAGAGGCTTGCGGCAAGTTGGCATGCGTTTACAAAAGTTTGGTTGCAGTAGAAAAAATCTAATTGGACAGGGTACTGTAGTAGAATGATGTTCATATCTTTTCATGCATGAATTGTCCGGCTTGCATTTTCTTGGAACAAAAACTTTACAAATATCCCATGATGCTTTTCGTTTCACCATTTATACTGCACACATCCATGGATGCATGGGAACTTGTATGATCTATATCCCTATCCTCTTGTATTTATGAACACAATTTTATCGGAACTTCTGGAAACCTTCTGCTTAATAGTGCCTTGTAGTTAAGGTCGTATCACTGACATTGGCCTATCGAGCCTTTGTCAGGCTGAAAGTTTCCTATAAAAAGCCATGATGACCCTGCCAGGTTTCTCTGTACTAGTAGTGTGCAGCGAGAAGTATGATGGGTCACACATCCTTTTATCAGGTGCTTCTTCCATCCTGCTGTTGTTAGAGGCACCTGGTTTGTTCTCATTTGGAAGTAAATGTTGAATTCCTTTTTCTCCTTGCGCATTTCCTTTTACCTGTTATTTTTCTAAGATCTCCATGATTGAGCAACGGCTTCCTTTACGTGAACTTGGCGTTCAATCGGTTCTTCATGTTGATCTGAGGATATCTGTGTCCTTGGTTCCTGATCAGTTGATTATGAACCTGATTGCAGTGTAGCATTTAGTTTTTTGGGGTTCTCATTTTCCATCTTACAGAGACCGGAATTATGAACGTGACCGAGATCGTGACCGTGTGAGGGGGAGAGACCGGGACAGAGACAGGGAAAAAGATAGAGACAGGGACAGGGATAGAGAGAGGGACAGGCATCACAGGGATTACCAGAGGGATGAAAGGGATTATGGTAGAGACAGAGATGGTAGAGATTACAGGAGAAACCGAGATCGGGACCGTGACCGCGAAAAGGAGAGGCGGCGAAGTCGATCAAAAAGTCGAAGCAGGAGTAGGGATCGGAAAGAGCGTGAAAGAGATGGAGAGCACAGGAAGAGACATCGGAGCTCCAGCCCTCAGGGCCGGAGGAGAGATGTTCATGATGAGAATGATGGCCGGGAAGAGCGCAAGAAGAAAGAGAAGAAAGAAAGAAAGGAGGAAGCGGGTAATGGCACCGACCACCCTGACCCTGAGATTGCTGAGGCAAATCGGCTTAGAGCCGCACTGGGCTTGAAGCCTTTGAAACTGTGATGGCAACAGTTCCGTGAGACTGATCACATGAGGATGGAAAAGAGGAGAGAAGATTGTGTTGGCACCAACAAAGCCACGTTGCGCTACTGTGGTGGCTCCAAGTTTGTACTGATATCATTCCGGAACAAGGTCTGAAATATTTCCTCTGGGCTTTTGTCAATATAGAGCTTGTATGAAGTCTATTGCAATGGGCACCTACTTTTGTCTGTGTTTCAAACACAAGGGGTTGGACATAGAAACACTGAAATGATTCGTGGGTCTTTTAAGTTGAACTTCAAAAAGTTGTGCTATCTGTCATTTGAATCAGACTAACCCCATCGTAATTCCCATCTTATGAATCAGAAAATTTAGTGCGTACCTATGGAGTTGATTTTGCTTCAGGGAATTTGTAACCAAGGCTGCTAGCTTCGGTTTCAGGGAGATATAGGTCTGGTCGATTAACTCGGTCATTTCCGTTCAAATTGGAGTACCAACAATTTCTCAAAAACCATACCATCTGAGCCCCTAATGATCAATATATTTTCCTTTTACCATGAGTTATCTCCATGCCAAGTATAATTATTGGCAGGAGGATTCTGTTCCTTGCGAACCCATTGACATCGAAGCTGCTCATACAAAAAAAATCTAAAGAATTGTATCTGGAATTTGTATGCAGCTGGCCTGTTCCCCTAGGGGGTGTTTGATTACGACATGGGCAGTTCTAGTTCCAGCAGTAGGCTGATGATGGGTCTTATAATCGGGTAAAAGGGAAGGCACCTTTTAAAGCATGGGAAGGCCCAATTTGCTTACGAGGAGAATTGGAACTGCAGTTCTATAGTCCCAGTCCTCAAACAAGCATGGTCCCTGTTGAGGACTCAACAATTTAGATGGGACCTGTGGATGTCTTCTAGAGCCTTTACCCACCAGCTGCATTCCAGTGCTACGTTCTGTGATGGGTTGCATAGACGAACCTTTTTGAAAGTGTCTCTCTGCACGAGCGCAGAATGATGCTTTGAGACATCCACACAGTGGTGGTTACCATCTAATTCGCATATATAGGTTTAAGCCCAACGGGATTTTGCAAGCGACCATTATTGGCAGGATTCTTTCCCTTATCTGATTGAGAATCGGAAGCTGCCATATTAACAAGATTTGCTTCATGCTGGGAAAGGATAGAGTTCCTCCTCCCACATACTCCTGGAATGACCAAATGAAATACTATCTTCCAAGCCTGTCTGATCCTTTTCTCTCTCCATCTATGTTATGGGTGCTGGAAGATATGGTCAGTTGTTTTCTTTTGTTAGCCAAAATCTTTGCATTCACTGCACTGTATCATGCCGATCTTTTCCAATAGATCCTGTGTCAGGAATCTTCGTGGAGCTCCATATGTAACTCACTCGTCGAACCTCTGAACCTTTATCTCTGGTTTCACTGTATGCTAGCTTTGTATTGATGTCTCCATATTGCATCCAGAATAACCGAATTACATGCCACCTCAATTTGCTTATTCAAAGGCTCTACAATTTCCTAGGGGGCCTACATCATGAAAATTCACAGATAATCAACAATGTTAATATTTGAGTCCTCAAACTTGCTTTTTGTATCTCAAGAAATTAGATTTTCATGCTCTTAATTCGAAAGACAACCTTAATGAACAAATTTTGGTTATAACCAAGACACTTCATTATAAAGATATTTAGAAATACAACACACATGTTCTTAAATTGAAGTAGGAAATGCAGGCCATCAGTCTCAAGCTTTGGTTTTTCCAATATCCAATCACTCTCTAAGACCTCCACTAGCCTTTCTATGCACCCACCTTGTAGATTCTAACCGGCTACAAATTGGGTGCAAATTCATGTGCTGCCCTCAAAAGAAAAACAAGAAGAAAAAGGACAAAAATAAAGGGTCCTCGATTCTTAAGAATAGACCCCCTTGTCAGTGACAATCCGACCGTCAATAGATAGGATGTATGGACAAACCAGTTTATAAACTATTTCTTTAAGCCGATGGGATAAGACCAGGTTGGGGTCGGCCGGTTGGTAGAGGTTTTTGTCTCGAAAAATACATTTGCTAATTTATGTAACTCTGTTCACACTTTCACATTATCATTCACAGCAAATGGGATAGACGATAGCTTCACTCCTCCCACAAACGATGTCTCTCACTCTGATCCTCTCTCTTCATCCTCTAATCTCTCTCCATCTCGCCCTTTAAATCAATCTTCTTGATCTATTTATATTTCTTGATTTCAAACATTATTTAATCACTCTCAACATCTCGATCTTTTTTTATGTTGATCTCTTGACCACTTTTTTCATATGTGATACCTTTCTATACATATCATTGTGAAATGCAATTGATTTCAACCAAAAAATTGGCTTTTGAAGATTCAATCTCGCATAATGATTTAGGCTAGTGAAGAACTAGCAGTTGAAGGCAACCCATGATACCAATAAGAGGGTACCACTTTCAAGATGTGTCACCTCTGAAACAATGGCATCACCAAGGAGAGTCACCTAACAGCATCCCTACTTGATCATTTTTGGTCCCTCACTTTTTATGGTTTCACCGATTAAATCAATATTTGTCACCTTTAATCACCCTTCACTATTCCATTGCTCAAAACTGTTGTCCACCAATCAAAATTGTCATTGTCACCACCAAAACTACCTAAAAATAAGGGATTGAGACATGATTGGTTTTGGTGGTGCAAAGGCAATTTTGATCGGTAGAGCATGGTTTTGGGTGGTGGAGAAATAGTGGAAGTTAATATAAGTGAGTTGTTAGTGGTTGAATCGACGGAACTATACAAAATGAGGGATTAAGTACAATTGAATATTGAGTAGGGATTAGATCCTATATATACATATATGTGTTTGTGTATTGAGGGAGTAGTATGTGTGAGTATATATGTATGCATGTATATATTATTATGTACTTATATATGCTTGTTACCATGTGTAATTCATTCCATCCTTTTTTTATACTTTATCAAATTATCCTTTGATAAGTGTTGGTGGATTTCAAAGTACTCAATTGAAAGAGTTTGTTATAGTGGAGTAGATTATGGATATTTGAAAAACAAGGAAAGTGTTTAGTATGGTATATATTATTGGTCTACAATGAAATATGACATTGAGTTTGATTGTGGTGGACTGAATGATCAATTTGTTGATTATTGAATGATGATGGATCTGAAGATGTATCTATTAACTATAAAGTTATCGACTTGAGTATTCCTTTATGTTTATGACAGATGTAGTGTTCTATAGTAAAAAATAACTTAATCGCATATGTAAGAGATGTTGAGAGGAAGCATAATATTGTTATCATCATTCTTTATTTGAAAGTAAAAATGTAAGGAGTGAGGTATGACTTGACTTTAAATGAAGTGATGAATAAGAAGAACAAGAAAAAAGGTTGATGTTTAAAGTTGTGAATGAACCCGTACGAAAAAGGTGAAATGCATATTTTTACTTAGAGGAGAGAATGAAGATTAAATTTGATTAATAGAACACATAATTACTCTCTAGGTTTGTATCTTAAAGGACATAGATTTGTAGGTATATTAAGTGATGCTAAGTATGATGCGACCAAGAAGATGAATAGGGGAATGTTTGTGGTATGGGATCGGGCCGAGGAGTGTAAACAACACTCCTAATATCCTAAATGAAAAAAATAGCATATGATGAAGTACAAAGCATTCATGTAAAACCACAATGGATAAAAGAAACAACCGTAAAAGGAATGTGTACAAGCAACATGACATATTCATACAAAATTGTAACAATATAAATTAGCTTAATGATGTGCTTAAACACAACCTAAGTAATGAGGAGAAATTCTTAAATATTTAAATATCCCACATATTTTGAGGTATCATTATGTAAACAAAATTTTTCGGTTTGGTATAGACTTAAAACTTTGCTTGCAAAATTCATGCGTGAGCATACCAACAAGTTTACTCAAACTTGAAAAGAGATTTATCTCACTATTCAACGATTGTGGGAAAGTAGGTTCTTGTCGACATATGACTTCTTGAACCGGTGCTCAAGGGTCATCCTAGATGCTTAGGAAGAGTGATTTCGGAATTCAGAGTTTTCTCTTAACAATTTCAACTCAAACCCGCCTTTTCAAAAGGGTATCGATTTTACTTGGTCAAACCAGATTCAGTTTTGTTAAAACATAATTGGTTCTATTTTATAGTATATGAATTTATATTTTTTAGCCACCTTATGGGATCCAAAAATCTCAAAATTTTACTGACTTAGAACTAGGTATGAAGTTTTATTGAAAATTTTTATTTGTATTTTAGCTCTTTTGATGATTAAATAAAAACCGAAGAAAGACTTCTAACCGAATATTATTCTAAAAATTTGGACAATATCTATAACTGAGATATAAAGTATCAGTAAAACACTCATATCTATTTATATAAGTTTCCGATTTATATGAAAATTATCAATTTAGAAAGTTATTGATGTTATCTTTCCGAAGAAACTATTCTTAAGGTATTTGGATACCTACAGATTGAGTTATTATGGTTTTACTAAATATCTATCGTAAGATTTTTGTCACAGACATGTTCAATTTTGGATTGGGTCTTATCATTATTTATTTATTTTATCAATATCTCTCACATCTAAAATTTATGAGAATTTTACCGAATATTGGCCTGTATGTGTAACACTCATGAACAAAATTTAGAAATATTTCGCTTAGAGATGATGGTTGAAAAATTCGAAGATCATACAAGATCTTTGAAGTATGTGGAAATCTGCAGAATTTTTTTTATAAAAAATAATGATGAATCTGGTTAGAATCTTAATGATTTAGTTATCATTCAAAGAATTTTATTGAGGACTTATGCTCATTCGGGGAGGAACTCATCAACATATAGATCATTGGGGCATCTCTCTTTCGAGGAGGATTGTTCTCTTGAAAAATATATGAGATCATAGCCTAGTGCCCTCTTATAACATAAATTTAATCATCTCTTAAAAATGTCTTATACTTCTCTTTCTCTTTATCTGTTTATAGATGTGAAAATTTTACTCCAAAGTCTATGTATAGACTTGAAATAAGTTTTTAATCTACGTCGGGTGTGCGAGCGTACCAGCTAGCTTGCTTAAACTAGGAAAGATTAATTTTCTGACTTCGTGTAGTGACTGTGGAGAAGCGAGATCTTTTCGTCTTAGGGTTTCTTGAACCGAGAGCTCAAGGGTCAGCCTAGACGCTTTGAGGATTGATTTGAACAAGGTGTGTATTTCCAAAATTCACTTTTGAATCAACTTGAATTAACCAAAAACGTGCACTTGGCCTATGAAAGAATTTTTTTTAAAGTCCTAAAAAATAGAAACTGATTCTGTTTTCATAACTTGTTTTCAGAATTTTCTGAACAGTATCGAAATATCCAAAATTCATGAAAATTTTACAATAAGTAAACAAGAATGTTGAGATTCTGGAACTATTTTTATTCTATTTTGTATATTGTGATTGCACAGAATTAAATCAGGAATGCGCCTCTGTTGAGGCACTCAGAACTGATCTGTTACAAAAATACAGATGTTTAAAGAAACGTCTATATCTTGGTGCATAGAGCTTTGATCTTTATAATATTTATCTTGTTAGAAAGTTATGGATGTTAGATTTTTAGTGAGATAAGTTTTACTAAAATTTATTCACTACAAACAAAGTTATGGGATGATTATCAAAGTTCTATTGTAGGGAATACATGTTTGATAGATTTGGCTATGGATTTTTCTGATTTTCCCCAATTTTAATTACATGGCTACAGGACCCTAAAATTCATAAAAATTTTATCATATCTGGGTTCGTGTGTGAGGATTTGGTGTGCCAAATTTACGATCATTTGGAATATAGATACGAAAATGAAAAAAAAACATCAAACGTATGTTGGATGCTGAAAACAGATTTCGGTATTTAAAGCATACGTGAATGCATTCGTTCGAAATGAAAAGACTAATCACAACAAATTTGAAGTAAATGACTGAAGGAAAATTAATTAAAATATATTTATAGCTTAATCATAGAGGGGATTAGAAGATATAAGAGAGTATATCATATAGAGGGGTAGAGAAACTTGAAATCAAACATGTAATATGTGTGAATGTAAAGGAATGAAATGGACAACATTACTACTCTATTATATCATGGGGGAGACAAATGCTCCATTAATACAACCCCTTTTAATTGAATGGAAATAAAGAGAGATAAACGATGAGGATTAAACCTTGCAATCAGACCTTAGTGGGCACTGGATGTGAGTGAGATAGGAAGGGCTCGATTCCTTCCTTTTCCTCTCCTTTCTCTTCCTATCTCTCTCTTGCTACATCTCTCCTTCTCTCTCTTAGGCTCTCTCCACTCTTCCTTTAATGCTGGAAACCCAACCCCAAGGTACCTTTTTGTAGGTTTTTAGATGGATTTCAAGTTGGGCCTTTCATTGGGTCTTTTGGAGCCCAAGCTTTGATCCGATCCTTGGCTAGCCACATGACCTTCACGTGGCCTCTTGATGGTCCTCCCTTGGTCAAGCTTAGTGGGATTAGGTAGGTTAGGATGTGGTGGTCCAACCAATTGGGTTCATTCAGCCAAGTGGATTCGGTTGGACTTGACATAGTCAGCCAGACTTGATTGGGTGCAGCCGACCAGATGTAAATGGATGTGGCCCGGCTAAGTTCGACTTGGGGTAGTCTTGTACCATATTTGATGGAGTCTTGGCTTAGTTCATGTCTTCATTTTAGTCCACACATCGACTTGTTCAACTTGATTATAAATCAAGTCTTTTGCCTTTGACCTTAGGCTCTTGATTTGACCTAGCACTTCTTGGTTTCAACTTTCCTAGCCTGTTCAAGACTAGGTCCTTCGTCTTGGTCTACATGAGCTCGATCCTTACTTGATGCGAGCTTGACTTGACCGTTGCCTTGATCCTCGCTCCCATCCTGAATCTTCAGTAGGGGCGATTCGTCCTTATCTCTTTTTGATCTGGCTTTAATCCCTTAACATCTTTTCAAATTTTCAAATTCGATTTTATAACTTCAATTTTGAAAACTTTTGATTTTGAAATCTTCATTTTAGGGATTTTGTGAAATTCACAGGCTTCATTTATATCAGGGATCTAAAACAATCCTATTTTTTGAAAATTTGAGAGCATGCTTGGATATGCTTTTGAATTTTTTTTTAGGGTGTTTACAAATGCCCCTCTTTGGCATTAATCCAAATTTATTTGGATAATGGCAAAGAAGAAAACACCCCTTTTATCTTTCTTCTCAAAACTTGACTTGAGAGTATGGGTTTTCCTTCATTTCATAGCATTCGTTTTCTTGGATTTTTGTGAAGGAGGGGATATTAGCCAAAAGGGGACTTAAGAAAGCCCTAGTCCTAGGATGATCATCATGACAAACCTTTTGATGGATACATGCATGGTGTGTGATGTAAATGGTAGTAGTATTTAGAGACCTACTCATGAGATGTATGAGCTTGAGGAGAAGCTTATGAAGGCCGGCTGCCCCAATTAAGATAATCTCATATTATTTCTTTTGATGTTTCGGGTTTTCAAAATTTCTTTTCAAATGGGAACTCCTTTTAATTTCTATAAAAAAGGACTTCCAATTTCTCACATTTCCTCTTACTCGGGTTTTAATACTCACTACTTAGTAGAGGTTTTGAAGAAAATTTTGACTAACATTTCAAAATTCAATTTCTCACACAACGTCTAATTCTCAAACAAAATGAGATCGAAATAAGTAAGTCCTATTTCTATCCTGGTATTTTATTGGAGAACCTTTTTCCATTGGGATAAGCTTTAGGGGATTTGGGAAAGAGTTACCACGGTCCCTTCTAAAGCGTCCCGTGGTTTAAGGCCAAGAGATAGAAAATTGCTCTTTTTGAGCTTTGGCTTTTCTTTTTGGAAGACCTCTATATTGGAGGTTTTTGTTTTCTTCCTTTTTTTCTTTTGATTTTGCCAATTTTCCTTTTTGAAAAGAAATGAAGTGGGGGAAACTCATTCCTTTGGATACTCAATTCAGCCAAGACCATCCCATTTCCTAATAGCATCTATCATTTGAAAATATTTTGCTATTTTGAACTAGGCCTCATTTTGTAAGCCAAAGATTTTTCAAATGTTACTAAATGATTTTGAAAACTCTACTTTTCATAAAGCATCAATTCCCTCATTTAGGGTCATATAATCCATTTTGATCCTTATTTCAAGAAGTTCAAAGGACACCCATTTTAAAATCTTTTCGAAAGAATTTAACATAAACCCTATACATAATATTTTTTTCAAATATTGGGCATTTATAGGGTCTACTAAATTTCTTCCCTCAACATCAATCAACCAATATGCATTATTTGTGGTTGTCCCTCTCACAACATAGGGACCATCCCACTTGAGTTGTCACTTACCAAATGGATGTGGGCTACGATGGTTGATTTTTAAGACAAGATCTCCCACTTTGAAGTGGTGAGCCTTCATATACTTTTCATAATGCCAGGCTATTCTTTGCCGTTATGCATGTGCATGATCCATGGCAAGGAGCCTCTTTTGATGAAGTAAATCAAATTCAGCCATCCTGGCTTGTTGTAGGGTCTCTATGGGCAACTCAAGTGCAAGAGATGTATGAAATGAATGCAATTTGGTATGAATGGGAAGTATGACATTCGTGTCATAAACCAACTCGAATGGTGTGGCATTTGTGGGTGTACGGATGGAAGTTCTATAAGCTCATAAGGCTTCATTTAGCTTCTCATACAATGTCTTATCCTTTTCTAAAGTTTTCTCAATGATGCTTATGAGAGTTTTATTTGTGGCTTCGGTTTGGCTGTTGCCTTGAGGGCAGTAGGGCGATGAGAAGTGTTGAGTAATGTCATGGGTATTACATAACTTTTCCATCTTCTCATTTTTGAATGGAGTGTCATTATCCGACACTAGGTCTCTTGAAACTCAAAATCGAGCCAAGATATTTTTCTTAATGAATGCCACTACATGTTGTCCTTAGACATTAGCCAAGGAAGTAGCTTCAACCGATTTTAAAAAATATTCAGTAGTGTACACACCCTAAAATTTGTTTTTCTAAACACTCCCAAATTTTGAAAGCTCAAATTATTTAAAACCTTTACTTTAAAATGAAGATTTTAAATCTCTTTTAAAGGTATCAAATTAAAGGTTTTAAACTAAAGTTAAAGGGACAAAGCTCGAACGATTTGAACGAATCAGGCGGGGCCCACTTCAAGCCGTGATCGAGCTCACGAAGGATCAGCCTGGAAGCAAGGGAGTGGACCAAGTCCAACCATATCTTCATCAAAATCAAATCAAATGGACCAGCTCTCACAAGTCAGCTCGAGTGCTTATCTTATCGAATCAAATGCAGTCAACAAATCCCTTGAAACAAGGGCCACATTTGGATAAGGATTGGTCGGATTTTACAAGATGAAATAGATGGACATTTGGGGTTGATTCCAAAGGTTTATCAAAGTCTTATCTAGCCCATATATCAAATCAAAATCGAGCAAGGTCAAGACAAGCTACACAAGAAATTGACCAAGGCATGAGGATCAAGTCTAGCTGAGTGCCTTCAAGTCCAATCGGCTAGGACCAAGGCATGGGACTCAAGGCTAAACCAGCCCACATGGGACTGGTCCACATTTGGACCATAAAGGACCACCAAGGCCATGTGATTTGATGGGTCTTGGGGCTGGGTTTGGACCTTGGGTCACCCGCCCCAAGAAATGGCCTAGAAGAGCCCCCCCTTGGCCTATAAATAGAGGCCAAGGGGGGAGGACGTGAGACATCTTGGGATCTTGGAGGAGAGAGAGATAGGCCAGCACTTTGAGGGTTTTGTGAGGTGTGAGAGCTGCTAGGGGAGAGTGGAGAGAGAGAAAAAGAGGGTAGAAGTTAGGCCAATTGCTACAAACATTGGGGAGTCATGAGTGAGAAACAAAGAGAGAATCAAGGGGAGAGTGAAGGCCGAGATTCATCCCTTGGAGCTGATTCTTGGGGAAAATCCTTGTAAGTATTTCTCATTCCTTGTTCTTCCATATCTATTCTTTATATTCAATTTGAAAGGGGTTGTATTAATGGAGTTTTGTCTCCCCCCATGATGTAATAAGAAGTAGATGTATTGTGAATTTTCTATTCTTACGCACTCTATGTATTTGATTTCTTGATTCTACCTCTTTATATTCTATAAATATTCTATATTGTCTAATCTTCTCTATGCTTAAGCTAAGATATGTATTTTCATTCATTTCCCTTTAGCAATTTACTTTGTGTTGTTTGGTTGTTGCAATTTAAATTCGGGTGAGTTTACATTCATGTATATTCTAAAAATAAAATTCTGGTTTTCTAGCATCAACATACCTTGATTGCTGTAATTTTCATTTTCTAATCTATGATCCGAATGCTCTAAAATTTTAGGCACAATATTTACACAACAAACACATTAGAAATAAAATTGGCAAAAATTTTAGAACCATCTAACTATGTGAATAAAATTGAGCAAGATCGAACAAACTCAGTTCTGTTTTTTATAAAGTCAGTTTTCCTATAATAGGGATTGGGTAAAAGTCCCATATCTCTGTCTATAGGAAACCAAATTTGATAAAATTAGTCTTATCGAAAAGCTGACATCTATAAATTTCCGAAAAGACTAAGATCATAACATTTGGAATTCTGTGCACCAAGATACAGAGGATTCTTTGAGCCTCTGTGATTTTGTCATAGAACGCCTTAAAGCTGTTGAGTTGAGTCCAGTCTCTGATTTAATTCTGTATATTTCTTATCCCAAAATTCAAAATAAAAAGTGCTTAAGATCTCAACGTTTCAGGCTATAGCCTATAAATTTTTTGTAAATTTTAGAGATCCTTAGGTTATCAGGAAAATTTTGGGAACAAGCTCTGAAAATAGAACTAGTTTCTGTTTTTCAGAACTTGCTGATTTTACAAACTTGAAACCAAGTGCACCCATTTGTTCTTGACAAACACCTTATATTCACGTGAATTTGAAAATATCACCTATGTATTTGAAATCCCTAAGCGCTTAGGCTGACCCTTGAGCATCGGTTCAAGAAGGCCTAAAGCGAAAAAAGCTCGCTTAGCCGCAAATCACCAATTGAGTCAGATTTTCATACACTTTGCTAGTTTTGGAAACTAGCTTGCACGATCGTGCATAAAGTAGAGTTGAAACTTTTATTTCAAGTCTCTATATAGGCTTGGAGTGAAAATTTCACGTGTACAAGTAGCTCCTAAGATGAACCTATGTCCATTTGATGCAGTTGGTGAGATTAGTCCTATGATGTCAAATGCCCACATGGTGAAGGGCCATGGACTCATGATGGAGTGCAAGGTGGATGATGTAATATGAATGATATTTCCATGTACTTGACATTTATGACACTTCCTAACATGATCATGACAATCTTGCTTTAAAGTGGACCAAAAATAACCCGCTCTAAGTATTTTCATAGCCATCATATTTGCATTGACATGACCCTCACATTCCCCATTGTGGAACTCATACATAATGGTCCTAGCCTCATCATGATCGACACATCTCAACAAGATGCCGGTAAAGCTCTTTTTATAAAGAATTCCTCCTAAAATCATATATCGGGTTGAAATTTTTTGAATAAAAGCCTTATCCTTAATTGAAGCAAATTCAGGAAATCCTCTATTTTCTAAAAAAAAATTAATGTCTTCAAACAAAGGTTTTGCAATTGAATTTTGGTCATTTTGGCAAATCTCTAAATCATGGGTGAATGGAGTGGGTATATGTAGGATCCCTAAGGATCAAGTTCCCATAGTGGAGTTGATTCTTAGAGATGATCCTAAAGAGGAGAGGGCATCAGCTATGGTGTTGTCCTCTCTACCTATGTGAGTGAGTGTGCATGATTTGAAAGAATCGACCAACTAGGTGGCCAATTCATGGTATGGAATGAGTTTTTCATTTTTGACTTGCTAAATTTTCAAAACTTGGTTTATAACAAGCATAGAATCTCCAAAGACTTCAATATATGATGTCCCTAGATTTTTCAAAACTTTTAGGCCTTGTATGAGTGCTTCATATTCAACCATATTATTTGAACATAAAAAATCTAGTCGAAATGCCATTGAGATTTCTTCCTTCTCAGGAGATATGATGATGATTTCCACTCCTGCCCCTTACTGATTCTTTGCCCCATCAAAGTACATTTTCCATACTTCATTACAACAATTTGATAAAACATGGTTTTGAAATTCGTTTGCAAAGATGCCTTCATCGGGCATTTCATCAAGTATGGGATATGTATTTTCAAGGGGTAACTCAATAACATGATCGACTAGGGCTTATCCCTTAATGGAGTTTTGGTGATGAAATTTTATATCATACTCCATTAAAAAGGGCTACCATTTACTTAGCCTACCCGTTACGATAGGTTTTTCAAAGAGGTGCTTGATAGGGTCAAGTTTAGATACTATCCAAATTTCATGATCTAGGAAGTAATGTCTAAACTTTTGGCAAGCCCATACCAAGGCCAAGCATGTTTTCTCCATGGCTTGATAATTTCTTTCAAATGCCAATAGAGTTTTCGAAATGTAGTAAATAACATACTCTTTTAAACTATCATCCTCATATTGAGCAAGTAAAGCACCTAATGCATTCGCATGAATGAAAATATAAAGCAATAAAGGTTTTTCTTGCTTTGGAGGTTTTAAAATTGGAAGATTAACCAAATAAGTTTTCAATCTTTCAAAAGCTTTTTGGCAATCGGAATCCCACTCAAATTTAACCTCTTTTCTTAAAAGCCTATTGAAATATTCGCATCTTGTTGCTAAGTTGGAGATGAATCTCCTAATTGCTTGGAGTCGACTTAGAGGCTTCGGGTTTGGGTCAAGTTGGAGGGTGGAGGCATATCTGTGATGGCTCGATACTTAGAGGGGTCGACCTCTATACTCCTTTGGCTAACCATGAACCCTAAGAGTTTTCTTGATTCTATTCCAAAAACACATTTTTGAGGGTTTAGTTTCACTTTATAAAGCCTAAGTCTTTCGAAAAGGTTTTGCAAAGATTCTATGTGTGTCTATCGGATTTTTTATTTTACCAAAGATCATTTATATATACTTTCAAGAGCTCATGGATTTGATAATGGAAAATAGTACTCATAGCTCTTTGGTATGTGGCACCGACATTTTTCAAACCAAAAGGCATAACCGTGTAACGTATGTGCCCCAAGGTATAGTAAAAGTAGTTTTTGCTTGATCTTTTGGTGCTAGTTTGATTTGGTTATAACCTGAGTAGCCATCCATGAAAGAAAACATTTCATAATTTGCAGTGCTATCCACTATCAAATCAATATTTGGAAGTAGAAAATTATCTTTTGTAGTGGCTTTGTTCAAATTTCTAAAATCGATACAAATACGAATTTTCCCATTAAATTTTCGAACTACAACAATATTTGAAAGCTATTCAGAATAGGCAATGGGTTTTATAAATTCAGCTTTTAAAAGATCTTCTAAACCCTCTTTTACTTGGGAGTGAACATCGAGATAGATTTTTTTAAGCTTTTGTTTCATGAGCTTTACATTGGGTTATAGAGGCAAATGATGCTCTATGATCCTAGGGTATAATCCCGACATGTCTTCATAGGTCCATGCAAATATGTCTATGTATGATTTCAAGAATGCAATGAATGATGTATTTTCATGTTCATGCAAACAAGTACCTATTTTGATACACTTTAGGTTAGACTCACTCCCTAGATTGACCTCTACGAAATCCTCTCCTATTGAATTTGAAGGTTTTTCTAAGTCAAGGATTCTATGAAATTCGAGAAGCTCAGAGGCTTGATCCTCCTCATAGATGAGGGGATCTTCTTCCTTGCTTTGATCACTCTCAAGTGCTTTGATTTCTAAGAAAGTATCATTCAAGAGAGGAGTTATGCACAAGGGTATGGGACAATTTTGGTTTAAGGATGTACATGAGTTTTGTAAAAACCGAATTTGGGGTTTGTACATAGTTTTGATAACTAAGATTTTTGGGGGTTCTATATTTTTCAATTTTTTTGCCTTTTTCTAAACATAAGATAGAATGATGAATGTAAAAGATTTTCTTTTGGGGATTTTCATATTTTCTATTTTTTTGGCTTTTTCCAAACAAATGCTAGAAGGATGAATACAAGAAACCTTCTTTTTGGATTTTTCAGGTTTTTCAAATGTTTTTATACTTTGAAAATTTTCTAGATTTTTTTTTGTTTTTCCAAATATATACTATTTTTGGATTTTTTTCTAGAAGGAGGTCTTCCATCAAACCTATAAAGAAAACACCATGAATTATACTCTAAACAAGAGGTCTAAGCTATATGTTTCGGTTTTAGTTGGCTCTAGGGCATACCCTTGACCCAATTGGCCTTAGGTGGTGGCTTAGGGGGTATGGATGGGATGTATCCCAATCCATGTCGACCTTGATTGGGTAAAAGTAAGATGGTTCTAACCTACCTTGGTTCTTAGCTCCTAGACTCTTGTACGGTGTATATCCCATGTTTAATATCATATTCCAAGGCTTTTTGAGTTTTGAAAAGTTTTTATAAAGAGGATGGCCTTGGAGTAATGTATCATCCATAACATGGTTATGTACACGAGTTGGCTTTGGTTTGTGTAAGAGTTGGAAGGTTTGGGTGAGGGAAAACTTTGGTTTCCCTAGGATACACACGACCCTAGAAGTGGGTGGTTTTGGATGCTTGGGGGTTCCTAGGAGATGGACGATTTTATGGGATTTGGGCACTCCTAGGGTGTACATGGTTTTGGATGAGTTGGGCGTCTCCATGGCCCTCTCGTTTGATGGGTCACTTGATATGCAAGAGAAGGTTTGTACTCCCATGAGGTTTGTGTTGTCTTCTCTAGGGATCACCACTACTTGGTTATCCCATGAAAACTTGAGGCACTTATGAAAGGTTGAAGGGATGGCTTGGAGGCAATGTATCCAAGGTCTCCCTAACAACAAGTTATAATATGGGGGTGGGATGAGTTGCCATCATATCCTGTGATAACGATGAGACTTTGTTCAAGCCTACAGATGGGTACTCCTATTTGGAAGGCCACATGAAGAGGAAGAATGTTTAGACCTCCTCTCCCATCAATTTGTTTAGAGTGTGGTGATTCAATACTACTTATATATGCAAAGCTTGGTTGTAGGTTGTATTTGATCTCTCTAATTCATTCTCGGTGAACACGATTGGGGCCTTCGCAAATATGGGGGAGACCAAGAAGGATAGGGATTCAGGAGTTATGGAAGTGTTAACCTTGGCTTTCTCTAGGATTCCCTCTAAGACTTGTTTATGTTTAGGTGAGGTTTGTATCAACTCTAAAATAAACATGTTTATGGGAAGTTTTGAAAGATGAAGTTCCAAATCATATGGGATTAACACAACACTTTTACCCTTATTCATGCCATGAAATGTATTAGGGATGCATGCTTTTGAAGGGCCTGACAAAACGACCACTTTCTTGCTAGCTTATTTAGCTAAGTGTGGGGGTTGATAGATCCTTTCGGATCTAGTCACCTCACATACACTCTCCCTAATGCTCGATCCTAGCTTGGCTCTATTTTGATGCTTCAGAGCACCACGAATTTCTATAAAAGCTCTAGCCGGAGGCGAGACTCTAAGCGCTTCTCGAATCACTACTTGCTTGTCTTTTTTTATTACAAGAGAGAGTGGTATGTGACAAGTAGTGTGAACCGTATGTAATGCATGCTCAATCCCACGAGTTTGAAGTGGAAGAAGGCATACCTCTTTTTCTTTTCCACTTGTGCTTGCATGATTGGGAAAGGGCTCTTTAAGTATAGCTTGGGAGGGCTTCAGTTCTTCCGAGACGTCAAGCTTACCTTGCTCTATCAAGCCTTCGATTTTGTTTTGGAGAGAAAAACACTTATTTGTATTATGGCCTTTAAGCTTATGATACTTACAAAAGTCATTGAGAAATTTTCCTTTATAGGGTGCCCCTTCGAGAATGGTCGAGAGACTTATGAGACCTTGGGTCAATAAGATGTCTAGGACTTCCATGAGTGGTTGTCCTAGGTGAATGAATTGCCTTTTCTCAAATTAGTTTTGGTCTTTTATAAATGGTTGTTGTCTGGATAGTTTGGAGGGTTCGGCCGAGCTTGGCTCTACTCGGATGTTGGCCACTTTTTGGGTTTTCACTCCTCATTCAGGTGCATGTGGCCCATATGCCCCAGGTTTTTCAAATTTGGGTTTTTAGAAACTCTTCCCTTTCCATAGATCTTCATATACTACCTTTTTTAAGTTGGCTTCAAAGAGTGAAGCCTTTTTTATCAACTTTTGAAAAGTTGAGATCTCATTGAGGGAGAGGAGTGCTTTTAAATCTGTTTTAAAATTTTCCAGGATGAGCAGCATTGCACACGCTTTAGAAATGGGCTCCCTAACTTGGCCCAGAAGTGACCTCCATCTAACGATGAATGCATGTGCATCCTTGTTTTGTGTCTCTCGAGATATTTGGAGTGGGGGTGACTTCCATATTGTGGGAAAATCGTTGCATGAAACTATTTACCAAATCTTCAAAATTGGCGAATTGGCTCAAGTCATAAGAAGTCAACCATTTTGATGCATTCCCCTTGAGAAAGTGGGGGAACCAGTATACCCATTTTGAAGAGTCCCTTTTCTTTTTATAGGCTCTTAAACAAAAGAGTTGGAGATGAGATCTAAGATCTCCATTTCCGTCGTACCGATGAAAGCTCGGTATCTCATCATCACTATCGGTTTGATAATCGGAAGGTAGAAAATCCCATAGTGAGTATGCCCTTTTCTCCTTAGCTTCGCCCTTAAATAACTGTTGTAGGGCCTTTCTATCTTTAATAGTGAATGACTCTGGCTCTAATTCTTCCTCAAACCTAGAGCTCACTTTGGTTTTTCTTACATGAGTGGGTCTTTTATGAGCCCTCACTTGTTTTCCATGGGAAGAACAAGATTCGACCGCATCAGCATCTTGGCTCAGCGTGGCGATTCTTTCCTCTATGCATTTGAGTTCCCTTTTTAGGAAAACAAGTGAATCCTTCCAGTTTTTGAAATATCCTTTCAAAATTCTTTTTCAAAGTCAACTTGTAGAGCACGAGTCTCGGCTTGAAACCTCACATGATCCTTCCAAACTTGACATTATTCTCAGAAAAGAATCGACCTCTACACAAAAGATGGATTAAACACAAAAATTTTTGAAAAAGTGAATTTAAAGAAATCCACACCAAGCTAACCAATCCTCAAAGAGCCAAGTCCATCGGGCATGCTAATTATGTAGATGTGAAAATTTTACTCCAAAGTCTATGTAGAGACTTAAAATAAGTTTTCAATCTACGTCGGGTGTGCAAGCATGCCAACTACTTTGCTTAAACTAGCAATGATTGATTTTCTAACTCCGTGTAGCGATTGTGGGGAAGCGAGAACTTTTCATCTTATGCTTTCTTAAAACGGTGCTGAAGGGTCAGTATAGACGCTTTGAGGATTGATTTGAAAAAGGTGCGTATTTCTAAAATTTACTTTTGAATCAACTTGAATCAAACAAAAATGTGCACTTGGCCTATGAAAGAAAATTTTTCAAAGTTCAAAAAAACAGAAACTGATTCTAATTTCAGAACTTATTTTCAAAATTTTTTGAACAGTTTAAAAATCTCCAAAATTCACGAAAAATTTAAAATAAGTAAACAAGAATGTTGAGATTCTAGAACTATTTTTATTCTATTTTGTATATTATGATTGCACAGAATTAAATCAAGAATGTGCCTCTGCTCAAGCACTCAAAACTGATCTATTATAGAAATATAAAGGTTTAAAGAAATGTCAGCTTTGATCTTTATGAAATTTATCTTGTTCGAAAGCTATGAATGTCATCTTTTCAATGAGGCAAGTTTTACTAAAGTTGGTTCACTACAGACAGAGTTATGAGATGATTAGCCAAGCTCTATTGTAGGAAATACAGGTTTGATAGATTTGGCTATAGATTTTTCCGATTTTCTCCAATTTTAATTATGTTCTTGCACAACCCTAAAATTCATAAAAATTTTATTATATGTGCCTCATGTGTGAGGATTTAGTGTACCAAATTTTAGATAATTTGGAGTAGAGATACGGAATTGAAAAATAAAACATCAGACGTGTGTAGAATGCTGAAAATGAATTTTTGTGTTTAAAGCATACGTGAATGCATTCGTCCAAAATGAAAAGACTAATCACAACAATTTTGAAGTAAATAACTGAAGAAAAATGAATTGAAATATATTTATAGCTTAAGCATAGAGGGATTAGAAGATATAAGAGAGTATATCATATAGAGGGATAAAGAAACTTAAAATCAAACATGTAGTATGCGTGAATGTAAAGGAATGAAATGGACATCATTACTACTCTATTATGTCATGGGGGAAGACAAATGCTCCATTGATATAACCTCTTTTAATTGAATGGGAATAAGGAGAGATTGAAGTAAGTAAAGTATGAGAATTAAACCTTGCAATCGGACCTTAGTGGGCGTCGGATGTGGGTGAGGTAGGAGGGGCTTGATTCCTTCCTTCTCTCCTTTCTCTTCCTCTCTCTTGTCGCAGCTCTCCCTCTCTCTCCACTCTTCCTTCAATGCTGGAAACCCAATCCCAAGATGCCCTTTTATAGGCTTTTAGATGGATTTCGAGTTGGGCTTTTGATTGGGTCTTTTGGAGCCCAAGCTTTGATCCGATCCTTGGCTGGCCACATGGCCTTGACATGGCCTCTTGATGGTCCTCCCTTCATCCAGTTGAGTGGGATTAGGTAGGCTAGGATGTGTCAGTCTAGCCAATTGGGTTCATTCAGCCAAGTGGATTCGGTTGAACTTGACATAGTCAGCCAGACTTGATTGGGTGCAGCCGACTAGATGTAAATGGATGTGGCCCGGCTAAGTTCGACTTGGGGTAGTCTTGTACCATATTTGATGGAGTCTTGGCTTGGTTCTTGTCTTCATTTCAGTCCACACACCGACTTGTTCGACTTGATTATAAATCGAGTCTTTTGCTTTTGACCTTAGGCTCTTGATTTTGCCTAGCACTTCTTGGTTTCAACTTCCCTAGCCCATTTAAGACTAGGTCCTTGATTGATGTGAGCTTGACTTGACCATTGCGTTGATCCTTGCTCCTGTCATGAATCTTCGATGGGGGTGATTCGTTCTTATCCCTGCTTGACCTGACTTTAATCCCTCAATTTCAAATTTTCAAATTCGATTTTGTAATTTCAATTTTGAAAACATTTGATTTCGAAATCTTTGTTTTAGGGATTTTGTGAAATTCATAGGCTTCATTTAAATAAGGGATCTAAAACAATCCTATTTTTCAAAAATTTGAGAGCATGCTTGGATATGCTTTTGAATTTTTTTAAGGGTGTTTACACTGTTGTAACTGGAGTAAGGGGTAAAATTGTTTTCCTAGGTATATAATCAATTCCCTCTAAAGTTAAGGCCAGTGAGATTCTTCTCTACCACATTTGGAAATTTAGGTCATTTATTTTTCTGTCTTTGCCAATTTAGAAACACAAATTCTGAAAGTTATTTTTAATAATTTGGCAGAGACAACAAGTAGAAGGTCTATATATTTTTAAATACAAAACATAAAGTAGGCATTAGATGAATAAATATAAGAAATTTCTTAAAAATCAATAACAAAAAGTATCCAAGCACCTAAATGCAATATCCACAATGTCTAAGTATGAAACTGTAAATATTTTCAGGCACTATATTGTATTTTATTTAACATACAGGTACCTTTTTAGAAATATCATAAAACTAAGGACAAAATAGTAAAAAACTAGCTCATAGTATTTTCCACAAAGTATAAGAGCAAAAGTGTATTTTCTCAGGTGGCATAATGGATAATATGACAAATAGTGAGGGTCATTTATGTAAAATCACTTGAATAATGGGTTGTGTAAATTAGAATATTGACTAGGGACAAAATCATAAAACTACAACCTGATATTTCATAGTTTTAGAAACTGTTAGAGGGCAGAAAAGAGATTTTCACACTACAGGGGTTAATAAAGCTTTTCATATAAAAATATCTGGACATTATCATAATTTTTTATTTCATAGAGGGGCAGAATGGACATTTAAGTCTACTGACCGGTAAACTACTTACTGCCTACGAATTTTTAAAAATTGATGGTTTTGCAAAACCGTTGATTTTCTACTCGTACTTTCACAAAAACCATGGTGTATATTAAATAGAGGAAAGAGAGAGGCAGAGAGATGCCTACGGAGAGAGAAACATAGAGAGAGAGGGAGACAAAGGGGGCAAAGAAAGAGAATACGAGGAGAGAAGGGGGAGCGAGGTCTCCTGTCTCGTACAGTCTCTGATTCTTCCCCTTTCATGTCTTTCCTTCCCTCAATGGCATCCATGCCATTTTTTTTTGTTTCAGTGATATCCTTGTCGTCTTTCCTCCTCTTGGTGACATTTATGTCGTCTGTTCTATTTCAATGGCATCTCTATCATCTTTCTTCCTCTTGGCAATTGGGGCTGACCTAGCTCATGGCTGACCAAGAATCGCCACCTTGGAGGACCGGCTGCAACTAAGGGCTGCACCTAGAATTGGGGCTAACCTAGCTCACGACTGACCAAGGCTCGGCACCTTGGAGGACTGGATACAACTAAGGGTTGCACCTAAGCTTGGGGCTGGCGTAGCTCACTACTAACCAAGGGGATGCACCAAGGAGGACCCGATTGACCAAAGGGTTGCACCAAGTGGAGGACCCGGCTGCACCAAAATGAGGACCCAGCTGCACCAAGTGGAGGGCTTGGCAAGAGGGCCGCATCGAACTAAACCAAAGGGCTCGAGTGAACCAAATGAACTGCACAGAAGGCTAAAGCGAAATGAGAACTTGTAAGTACTTTAAACTTTGATTTTAATTCGCTTTCTCCATTAAATTCAATTCGAAATGGGGTTGTATTAATGGAGCGAAGCCTCCCCCCATGTTGTAATATTTCTGCATGAACACGATCGCACCCACGAGCACTTGAGCCTTTTCGCTCTTAACTAGTGGATGAACACGATCACACCCACAAACACTTGAGCCTTTTCGCTCTTAACGGGTGGATGAACATGATCGCACCCACAAACACTTGAGCCTTTTCGCTCCTAACTGGTGGATAAACACGATTGCACCCACGAGCACTTGAGCCTTTTCGCTCTTTACACTCACGTGTACTTGAGCCTTTACGCTCTCTGCCTCAATATACGTTGTAAATATTTTATACTTTGAACCCCCTCTGTTCTTAAGCAAGTATACGTATTTTATTTAGCATGAGTTTTACTTCCATTATCGTAGAGTGGTTGCACTTAAGTTCGCATGAGTTTTAGTTTCGTAAAAGTAGAGTGAAAGCACTTCAATTCGCGTGAGTTTTACTTTCGTGAAAGTAGAGTAAAAGCACTTCAATTCTCGTGAGTTTTACTTTCATGAAAGTAGAGTGAAAGTACTTCAATTTGCGCGAGTTTTACTTTCGTGAAAGTAGAGTAGTTGCACTTTCAATTAGCGTGAGTTTTACTTTCGTGAAAGTAGAGTGGGTGCAATTTCAATTCGGGTGAGTTCGCATCATCGTTGTAAACACCCCGAAATCCCACGAACTTCTCAAATAAACCTGGTTTTATAAAAGCAGCCCCAAAGGGCTATTTTGGGTCTGGAAACCCAGGAGTCCTCCAGACAAATCCTGTACATATGTTTAAATTGTATATATTTTAAAATATGTATAATATAGTGTTAAAACCCTTTTAAAATACGTTTTGAAACCCCACAAAGTGGCTTGGCCTAATAAAAGCAGGACCAGAAGAGCTAAAGAGAGCCCGGAACCGGAGCACATGTCGAGCCCGGTACATCAACTCTCGTGTTAAATTCATCCCCAGGATCTCGAACGTCCAAGTCCCTGTTATTAACAAAAATCATTTGAAATATCTCCGGAAGGTGAAAACAGAAGCGGATGACCATGTTGGCGAAGACCCAATGCAAGACAGAGTACTGATGTTGTCAGGCCCCACATAAACCGTTCGTTTCGAACATACCCTGAAGGAGTCAGAATTCAATTTTGGATTGAATCTAGACCATATATATCCATATCCCAATCCAAACGTATATGTGGATTTAGATTTGGATTCAAAGATCCAATCCAATATCCACATCCATGGCCCACATCACCTTCTCATAAATGGAGGTGGGGCCCACTTGAAATTCACATGGGATTTTGGGCATGAGAGAGAATGGGGAGGATTACATGTGAGGGAAATGTATTAAGCTTGACTTGTGTGTCAAGTTTTTGGGTTAATCATGTGGGTTAGCCTAATTAATGTGGGTTTAAGCTTGTATGAACCTACACCTAACCTAGGGCTACACCAACATGATACAATGAAGTCCATGGGCTATGCAAAGGGATGCTCCTAACCTAATCCTAAGCCAAAACCCTTAATCCTAGCTATTTGCCCTAATCCTGACCTAATCCTACCTAAACACCTAACCCACTTTCCTAATCCTGCCCTAATCCCAACCTAATCACCTAACCTACCTCCCTAATCCTTCCCTAAACCTAGCTTAATTCCCTTAATCCTAACCTAATCCTAGCCTAAACACCCAACCCACCTCACTAAACCTCACCCTAAAACCAACCCACCTAGCTAAGCCCTAAACCACTAAACCACCCCACCTAAACCCTAGCACACCATATCCCTAAAACCACCTAAAACTAAATATCTGGCCCCCCCTAAATATCTAGCCCACCTTATCATTAAACCCCCACCACCTAACCACTAAACCACCCCTTCAAAACCATCCCAACCGACCTCTTGAAATCCTATAAACCCCACCCCCCTAGTGGGTGGGTTTTTCAGATTTTGAAAGCCACCTTGGGCCAGCCGAGCCCTTCCTCTCCTCTCTCACCCCTTGCTCTCTTCTCTCACCTGCTCCACCACCATCTCTTGGCCTACACCACTCCAGCTCCAACTTCTTCCACCCGACTGCATCCACTCCTTCCACCCGGCTGCCTTCCTTGGACACCCGCCACTTTGCTCTTTCTCTTCGGTTAGTACCCTATCCTAAACACCACCCTATCTTCACTCCCTCTCCACTCTCAGCCTCCACGCCACCACAACCTCCCGGCCACCATCCGCCACCCTTCACCATTCGGCCAACCTCTGCCCAACTGCATCACACCCGCCACCTTAACTCATCCCCTAGATAGCACCTAGTTAGTCCCCCTTAACCTTACCTCTTCCCTTAAACCAGCCCTTAGCTAACACCCTAGCTAGATCCCCTTTGCCATTCCTAAGCACCCCTAGTTACCCCAGCCGACCACCACCTAACCTGCCACTAGTCGGCCAGCCACAACCGACTGCGCCTTGCCACACCCGCAGCCTTCCATCCCCTATATTTGACAGCCCCTAGTCACCCCTTAGCTCCACCTTCCCTAGGACCTGCCCTACACCTTAGTGACACCCCCTAACTTCCTCAGCCCAAGACGCCACAGCAGCACCCCCCTCCCATCATCCGGCTAGCGCCAAGGCACCACAACCGCTCCCTTGTCACCCGGCCAGCACCCTACTTGGCCGTGCCCTTTCGAGGAGCTCCCTCTTGCAGCCCAAGGCGACGCTCAAGCCCAAGCTCAAGCAAGTCACCTCCGGACCAGCTATACGTAAGTGTCTAACTCGCTCCTTGTTTATAGACTTGCTTAAACTTAATTAAATTTGATACGGGGTTGTAATAACGGAGCATTGTCTCACCCCACTTGTAATAACGTGGCTTAGCACACCCACACACACGTGCACTTGAGCCTATCTCACTCTTAGTTGTGCACGATTTTGAACACACATTGGACTAATCAGCCCCCTAAGATATAAACTTATTTATATAATTTAAGTTGCGTGGGGTTTTGCTTAAGTTGTGTGTGTAGTCTTTCAATTCTCACACTCACACACATTGAGCTTTCGTTCTTATTTGCAAGACCCAAGTAAGGGCCGTGTTATTATTTCCCTTGGGTTTAATTTCATGTCGTGTGTGTAGTACTTCAATTCTACACTCACACACATTGAGCTTTCGCTCTTACTCCCAAGACCTTAGTCAAGGCCTATTGCAATTTATATTTGGGTTTAATTTCATGTCGTGTGCGTAGTACTTCAATTCTCGCACTCACACACATTGAGCTTTCGCTCTTACTCCCAAGACCTTAGTTAAGGCCATATTGCAATTTATATTTGGGTTTCATTTAAGTCGTGTGAGTTGTCTTTCAATATACACACAACACCCACGCAACACGTTGGCGACCTTCGGGCCCATATATATTATAAGTATTTCCCTTTCGGCTATGTCTTTAAGATTTGGGTTTTAAGGTTCAGCAGTGTGCGTAGTCTTTACATATATACACGGCACACACTTGCACTATTGAGCCTTTCCGCTCTTAAGATATAGCCATATTTCCCTTTTGCAATTTCCCTTTCGCAATTTCCCTTTTGCAATTTACATTTCAAGTCATTTCCCTTCCGCATTGTCTTTTAATTTCGGGTTTTTCCTTTGGAGTTGCGTGAGTTTGCATTGCATATATGCCATGCCACGAGTTAGGACACATATTGCATCAAAGCAAACCCCATACTCCCCTTCAAAGTCGCCCCACTTAGGTCATGTGTTCATAACACACACCTAGTTGGCCCGAAAAGAGATAAAAAGAAAGACATAGGCACATGCAAATCCACGTGAAATAAAACTTGAAAATCATACAAAAACAACCCGAATCGAACACCTCAAATGTTTTCCTAGGTTCTCATATTCCAAAAACTCAATTTTTTAAAGCGTACAGACTGACCCTTGCGCATCGGTGCAAGAAGGTCTGCGACGAAAAGAGCTTGCTTGCTCATAGTCGCCACGTTAGGAGTCAGATTTAAAAATATCTCTTTGCTAGCTTAAGTAAGCTAGCTGGCATGCCCTTTTGCTTAAATAGGACTTAGACACACGAAAAGATTCGCTTCAGGCCTAAGAACCAGAAGCGGGAACTTTCTACATCTACAATCGTTCTCAAAAGCCCAAAACAGAATTTATAGCATCTCTACATCCATTCGTTGCGGCAAATCGCTCGAACACTTGCTTAAACCATGCTAAAACTAGGCCACACATTCCACACACACATCAAGCCTAAACAAATAAAACTTACAAGAAATTTAGGGACGCCCAACCCCGTAATAAAATTGGCAAAAGTGCACGAATCAAATTCTTTCAAAAAACACTGATTGTTCAGTTAATTTGAAGTAAAAACTTGTTTAAAAATCGAAGTTCCTAAGTGCTTAAACCGACCCTTGAGCGTCAGTTCAAGAAGGTTTAAAGCGAAAAGAGTCTGCTTGCCTATAATTGCCAAAAAGTCAGAAAAACGTTTAAAAACTTTTGCTAGTTTGTGTAAGCTAGCTGGCATGCTCGCGCAAGCGTAGACACGAAAAGGTTCACTTCGAGTTTTCTAACTTGGGAGTGGAAATTTTCATGTTTACAAAAATGGCACGCCCGGTGGGAGTCGGGTCTTAAGCAAACTTCGATTCAACAAGTCAAAACTTCAAAAAAAAAATTCAAGAAAAGTGTTTAACTTTCACCTTTTTTGCACTTATAGGATTTCCAAAAATTTGAATCATGTCAAGTTCAGACTCCAATGAAGTGTCTAGCCGAGCCTCATGCTCATCAAGTCCCTTTTCCAAAAAGTTAAAAAAAAAACACTTTTAAAAGCAAAAAAGAAGAGCTCGAAGACTTGCGAAAGGAATTCAAAGCAAGGATCTCCACCCTTAGCCAAGAGGTCGAGGCAACCGAGTCTTGCTCGTCTCATGGCGAACCCGCCAAGGCTAAGAAAAATCCTAGCAAGTCAAAAAGGCCCAAAGAAACCTCCATCATGGAGGGGGACCAATATCATGAATCCTTCACACTGAAGGATCGAAAAGCCCTCCAATAACTGTTGAGAGGCCCAAACAAAGAGAAAAGATCGTACGCCCTATCTGATTTTCTTCCTTCAGATTACCAAACAGATTGTGACGATGACATACCGAACGTCCATCGGTATGATGGCATGGGGGACCCTAGATCCCACTTGCAACTCTTTTCTCACAAAGCCTACAAAAAGAAAATGTTCCTGCCAAATGGATATATTGGTTTCCCCTCTCCCTTAAGGAAATTGCTTCAAAATGGCTCGCTTCCTACGACTTAAGCCAGTTCGCAACTTTTAAAGAGTTAGTGAATTGCTTTATGCAAAGGTTTTCCCACAATGTTGAAGTGACCCCCACTTTGAACACCCTGAGAGACACAAAACAAGCATTGAAGGAAGATGTGGACGAGGTGACTAAGTCCAGAATGATCTATCAACCTCCACATCTAGCCAAAGATGCTACCAAAGAAGTGGTCATTGTTCCTGGCCCTTCAAAATCATGCATTCCCAAAGCATCCCAAGTCATGGACAAAGGAGAAACGTGTTAACCCCATATGATTTTGAAACGCATCTTTCCAAGATCTCTATAAATATGTCTATCCTAGAACTAATCCAAACTTCCTCCAAGCATAGACAGGTCTTAGAAAAAATCTTAGAAAGAGCCAAGGTTAACTCGACCATAACCCCTGGGTCCCTATCCTTCTTAGTATCACCTATCTGTGCTAAAACCTCCATTGTGTTCTCGAAAGATGAGCTAGAATGATCATACCAAACCCATAACCAAGCCTTACATATAGAGGTGGTATTGAATCACCATCCTCTAAACAGGTGTTTGATTAATAGGGGAGGAGGTCTAAACATCATTCCGTTACGCGTAGCCTTTCAAATCGGAGTCTCCTTGACCTTTGTGAATCCAAGCCCCATCGTTATCACAAGATACGATGGAAATGCATCCAAGCCTTTAGGAAACATAGAGTTGCCCATGGAAATAGGGGGTACAACCCATACAGGGGTATTCCATGTCTTAGACATATACCCCCATTACAACCTATTCCTAGGAAGACTATGGATACATAGCCTTCGGGCCATGCCATCCACCTTGCATAGGTGTGTCAAGATCCCCTACGAAAGCCAAATAGTGGTAATTCTAGGAGAAAACCACCCTCAGCTTAGGGGAGTTCAAAACTTCCCTTGCTTGTCAAGCCATCAAACCTACAAATCCAACCTAGGAAAACCCTTGGTCGAACCACCCAAGTTCGTCTTGAAAAGACCTAAGGATGTCGTGTATATCAAGGGGCAGCCCAAAGCCTACCCGCCCAAGACCATGACCATCCTAGGAAAAACCAAAGCCCAAATCCTCCTCAAGTCCCTAAACAGGAAAGCATTTGAGCATGACATAGATGACACCAAGTTCCAAGGCCATCCACTTTACAAAACGTTTTCAAAATTAAAGAAGCCTTAGAACATGATGTTAAACATGGGTTACATGCCCTATCAAAGTTTAGGAAACCAAAACCGGGGTTGCTTAGAACCCATCCTACAAAATCCTAAACCAAACCTGCATGGCATAGGATACACCCCAACCATACCTCCTGAACCACCACTTGTGACCACTTCAGTCAAGGGTACCTTGGAGCCTCCTAAAATCGAAACCTATGACTTTGACCTCTTATTTAGAGACTAATTCATGGTGTTTTCTTTGTAGGTATGATGGACGACCCCTCCATAACCAAAAATCCAAAACAATTGCATATTTTCAAAATCCAAAAACATTGGGAAAAACCTCAAAACCCAAAAATATCAGAAAGTTGTGAAAATCCCAAAAAGAATATGATTTACATTCCTCGTCCTTCCATTTCTTTACAAAAAACAAAAAAAATCGAAAAACCTGAAAATACCAAAAACAAGGTTTTGTATATACCAGCTTCTGGTGTCCATTTCGAAAAAGCCAAAAAAATTGAAAAGTTTGAAGAAAAAATTGTCTTAGTAAAATGCCCAAATTTTGTGGAATTTGCAAAAATCCCAAAACCAAAACTATGTATTTTTGAAACCCATACTTTACCTCAAACTTCCCTAAGACCTAAAATTCTCGAGAATGATCAAAGCAAGGAGGAGGATCCCCTCTTTCTTGAGGAGGATCAAGCCTCCGAGCTTCTCGAGTTTCATAAAATCCTTGACTTGGAAAAACCTTCAAATTCCGTAGGAGGGGATTTTATAGAAATCAACCTAGGGAATGAGTCTAATCCTAAGCATGTTAAGATAAGCACATGTTTGCATGAGCATGAAAAAGCATCATTCATTGCATTCTTAAAGACCTACATGGATGTATTTGCATGAACCTACGAAGACATGCCGGGTCTAGACCCAAAAGTGGTAGAACATTGTCTTCTCTTAAAACCAAATGCTAAACCTATAAAGCAAAAGCTTAGAAAAATCCATCTCAATGTACACTCTCAAGTGAAAGAGGGTTTAGAAGATCTTTTAAAAGCCGGATTTATAAAACCCATTGCGTATTCTGGTTGGCTTTCAAATATAGTTGTGGTTCAAAAATCCAATGGGAAAATTCGGATTTGCATCGATTTTAGAAATTTGAACAAAGCCACTCCGAAAGATAATTTTCCTTTGCCAAACATTGATTTGATAGTGGATAGCACTGCGAATCATGAAATGTTTTCTTTTATAGATGGCTACTTGGGTTATAATCAAATCAAGTTAGCACCAAAAGATCAAGCTAAGACTGCTTTTACTACACCTTGGGGCACATATTGTTACACAGTTATGCCATTTTGATTGAAAAATGCGGTGTCACATACCAAAGAGCCATGACTACTATTTTCCATGATCAAATTTATGAGCTCTTGGAAGTATATGTGGATGATCTTTTGGTAAAATCAAAAACCTGATACACACACATCGAATCTTTGCAAAAGGTTTTCGAAAGGCTTAGGCTTTATAAAGTCAAACTAAACCCTCAAAAGTGTGCCTTCGGAGTGGAATCGGGTAAGTTTTTAGGCTTTATGGTAAGCCAAAGGGGCATTGAAGTCGACCTCTCTAAGTGTCGAGCCATCATAGACATGCCTCCACCCTCCAACTTGACCCAAATCCGAAGCCTCCAAGGTCGCCTCCAATCAATTCGGAGGTTTATTTCAAACCTAGTAACAAGATGCGAACCTTTCAACAAGTTTTTGAGAAAAGGGGTGAAGTTTGTATGGGACTACGATTGTCAAAAGGCTTTCGAAAGATTAAAAACTTATTTGGTAAATCCTCCGACTTTAAAACCTCCAAAGCAAGGAAAACCATTGTTGCTTTACATTTCCATGCATACAAATGCATTGGGTGCTTTACTAACCCAATATGAGGATCATGGCCATAAAGAGTATGCTATTTACTACATTTCGAAAACTCTATTAGCATACAAAAGAAATTATCAAGCCATGGAGAAAATGTGCTTGGCCTTTAGACACTACTTCTTAGATCATGAGATATGGATAGTGTCTAACTTGATCCGATCAAGCACTTATTTGAAAAACCTATCCTCACGGGTAGTCTTGGTAAATGGCAACTCCTCTTAATGGAGTATGATTTAAAATTTCACCATCAAACCTCCATTAAGGGACAAGCCCTAGCTGATCATGTGGTCGAATTCCCCCTTGAAGAGACATATCCCATACTTGATGAAATGCCCGATGAGGGCATCTTTACAAACGATTTTTAAAACCATATTTTAGCAAGTTGTTTAAATGAAAACCAAGTATGGAAAATGCACTTTGATGGGGCAAGGAACCAAAAAGGGGCAAGTGTTGGAGTCATCCTCATATCCTTTGAAAAGAGAGAGATCTCCATTACTATTCGCTTAGATTTCGAATGTTCCAATAATATGGCCGAATATGAGGCACTCATACAAGGCTTGAAATTTTAGAAAAATCTAGGGGCATCATGCATCAAAGTCTTTGGAGATTCTTTACTTGTTATAAACCAAGTTTTGAAAATTTGGCAGGTCAAAAATGAAAAACTCCTTTCATACCACGAATTGGCCACCAAACTGGTCGATTCCTTCAAATCATGTACACTCACTCACATAGGTAGAGAGGACAACGCCATCACGGATGCCCTCTCATCCTTAGGATCAGCCCTAAGGGTCGATCCTACCTTGGGAACCCGATCCTTAGAGATATGGCACTCACCTACTCCATTCACCCACGATTTGGAGATTTGCCAAAATGACCAAAATTCCATTGAAAAACCCTGGTTTCAAGATATTAAAAACTTTTTAGAAAATGGAGGATTTTCGGAATTTAGTTCTTCTAGGGATAAAGCTTTTATTCAAAAAATTTCAACCCGATATGTGATTTTGCGAGGAGTTCTCTATAAAAAGAGTTTTACCAGCATCTTGTTGAGGTGTGTAGACCTTGAGGAGGCTAGGACTATAATGCATGAATTCCACGATGGAGAATGTGGAGGGCATGTAAATGCGAATATGATGGCCACGACAATACTTAGAGCCAATTATTTTTGGTCCAACCTTAAGCAAGATTGTCATGATCATGTGAGGAAATGTCACCCATGTCAAGTGCATGGACACGCCATTCATATCCCATCATCAACCTTGCATTTCATTTTCAGCCCATGGCCTTTCACCATGTGGGCGTTTGACATCGTACGACCAATCTCCCCAAATGCATCTAATGGACATAGGTTCATCCTAGCAGCCACCGAATATTTTTTTAAATGGGTTGAAGCTACCTCCTTGGCTAATGTTCAAGGACAACATGTAGGGGCATTCATTAAGAAGAATATCTTGGCTCGATTTGGAGTGCCAAGAAACCTAGTGTCCGATAATGGCACCCCTTTTAAGAATGAGAAGATGGAAAAGTTATGTAATACCTATGGCATAACTCAACACTTCTCGTCGCCCTACTACCCCCAAGGCAATGGCCAAGTTGAAGCCACAAATAAGACTCTCATAAGCATCATTGAGAAAACCTTAGAGAAGGGTAGGGCATGGCATGAGAAGCTTGATGAAGACCTATGGGCTTATAGGACTTCCATCCGAACACCCACCAATGCCACACCATTCGAGTTGGTCTATGGTACAAATGTTATTCTCTCCATTCATACCAAATTGCATTCATTTCATACATCACTCGCACTCGACCTACCCCTAGAGACTTTTCAACATGCTAGGATGGCTGAGCTTGATTTGTTAGATGAAAAAAGGCTCCTAAAATTTTGGTGATTTTTGGAGGTTTGTAAGGTATTCAGATCTATTTGGAAAACAAGCTATGAAAACATAACATTATGTTTTTCAGGACTTGTGCATTTCAAAATCTTGAACTAAGGTGCACATCATACTTCTTTCAAAAACCCCAAGTCTTCACGTGAATTGGAGTCCACCATTTTCCAAAATTGAAGTTCCTAAGCACTTAGACCGACCCTTGAGCATCGGTTCAAGAAGGTCTAAAGCGAAAAGAGTTTGCTTGTCCACAATCACCTAAGAAGTCATATCTTTCAAAAACTTTGCTAGTTTTTCAAACTAGCTGGCACGCTCGCGCAAGCAAGTAGATTAGAAAGTTTCGCTTCAAGTTTTTTTTCATATGCTTTGAAGTGAAAATTTTCGTGTCTATAGAGCTGATAGTAGCCATCAACAACTTACAATAACATCTTGGTTCCTGCTCGTGGTCAAACATAAATCTCATTCTACACTATAAACTTGACACATGTTGGGTGTACGCATCCATAGCATCACTGGTCTTTCATCTCGATAATGTTCTTTAGTTAAGCATTCAAGTCAGCCCCATCTTGAAATATTCCACTTGTTACTTCATTATGTTGCAAATATATGAACTGTCTACCCTTTATTAGGATGATGGGTTATTTGCCTCTTCTTGTGTATGAGGACAAGGCAGATTATCTAGAGAATGACACCAATAAGGATGGTCGAAGTGGAGTGGTTTGCTTCTTTGAGTTTCGAAAAATCCTGATAAGGAAGATGGTCTTGGAAAAGTGTATCATCTATGTAGATGTGAATTTTTATTTCAAAGTGTATGTGGATATTTGAAAAGAAATTCCCAAACTACGTCGTGTGTGCGAGTGTGCCAGCTAGTTTGCTTAAACTAGCAAAGATTGATTTCTGACTTCGTTAAGCGATTGTGGACAAGTGAACTTTTATCGACATAGGCCTTCTTGAACTGATGCTCAAGGGTCAGCCTAGACGCTTAGAAAATTATTCGAGATCCAATAAGTTTTCAAAAAAACAAGACTAATTTCCAAAACTTGACAAAAATCATGATTTTGGTTCTTAACTTAGAATATTTCAAGTCCAAACTGTTTTCAGAGGACTGAATTCTGATTTTGTTTTAAATATTTTTGAGTTTCCAAAAATTCTGAAAATTTTACAAAGGATAGACTTTCATGTACAGATTCATAAAATGTTTTTTTTATTTATTTTGCAGGCTATAGATTCATGTAATTAAATCTGGAAACATACCTCACTCAGAACCTTGGGACAGTCCTATGCCAGAATATTAGAGGTTCAGAAAAACTGATATATTTTTGTGCTCAGACCTCCAATTTCTATGAAATTAGTCTTGTTAGAAAGCTATGGATTTCAGTTTCGAAAGAGACTATTTTCAATAAATTTGGTTCACTATGCACTAAGATATTCAGGAATAATTAGACCTATATCATAGGAACTTTTGGTTTTTCAGAATCTATTCTGATTTTTGTAAAACTTTTTTTATTTTGTTAATGATGTTTAACAAATCCAAAATTCTTGAACTTTTTGTCAGACATCCCTATGTATGTCTATATTAAATGAGCCAAATTTCGACATATTTGGAGTAAGGGATAATCAAAGAGAAATCTTTTACCGAACACGTGCAGAGTGCTGAAAAATAGTTTTTAGATTTTTCAGAATTGTGCATGTGTTCTAATCCAAATTAAAACGAATCTACAACTAGAAAACAATAACCTAAATCCTAATTATCCCATGAACATAGGGAGATTAAGAGGTTCATGATCTTAAGTTGCGCTATGGAGTCGAAAGAACCAATATCAAAGCATGTAACGAAGACTTCATGAAAGAAAGATGAGACTGTCCTATAAATCTTAATCAATACACCTTCATAGAGACTTAAGCTCCTTAATTACAAACCCATGATATGTACTGAAAAAGGAGATGATTGAAACAAGGAAGAACCTATGATAGACGGCACGAAAAGTTTGCAACAGACGGTGGGTGGCGGGCAACAACCTCCTTTCTTTCTCTCCCTCCCTCTCTTTCTCTCCCTCTTGCTGGATGGTTTGCTGAACTCGGATTGATTTGTGGAGGGAACTCGGATTGATGGTTTGCAGCGCCTTTGAGGCCCCTTTTATAGGCCAAAGGATGCCTCTTTGCTGCAAATCTTCACAAGGTAAGTTGCCTTATTGAAAAGGGCAGTATTTTGGCAAGTGAATGCTGGTCATTCTAACCAAAAACTACTCCCATGGATAAGGTAAGTGTAGTGTTAGACTTTCTTTCCAAAAACTTGCTTCGTCTGATAAGGTAAGTGCAGTTGTTCATTTAATGAAGCTTGATAGGGTAAGTTGCCTAATCCTTTGGTGTTGAACTTCAAAATTGGTAAGTTTCCTCTTAGTGACTTACCAAAATAAACATCACTACTTGCCAAATCTAGCATTACAGCTTGTCAAATCGAGCATCACTTTCCTTTTGCTTGGATGATACCGACTTTCCTTTCTAGATGTCGACCTTCCGTTTTAGGTGCCGATTTTCCTTCTTGAACATCGACTTTCCTTTCTGGGTACCGACTTTCTTTTTTAGGGGCCGACTTTCCTTCTTGAACATCGACTTTCCTTTTTTAATACCAACCTTCCTTTCTGGATGCTGACTTTCCTTCTCTTGAACGTCGATGTTCCTTTTTAATACCTGAAACTAAAAATGATAGGTTACGTTGCCCAACAACGTCAAAATTGATAGGTGCTCGATCATTGCTTTTTTTTGTTCATGCGATCTTCTCTTTCTGGGGAATTTGCCTCCTTACGGTTCGAGTTTTATATATGATAGGTTTCAAACACTATATAAAAAAATATTTTATATTTGGAAGCATCAAATTTAATGAAATCTTCAAATATTATTTTGGAAAAGCATTGGGTTTCTGAAAACACCCTAAATAACTTTTGAAAAGAAAGCATACTCCCAATTTCGAAAAACAGCTTTTTTAAACCCCTGCTTTAAATTAAGAATTTCACAAAATCTTTCAAATAAAGATTTCGAAGTTAAATATTTTCAAAGTTAAAACTGAAGGGATGAGGCCCAAATCAAATCAAGGGATTTCGAAAAGCATTTCCTATGCACTCTACTTGTTTGTTTTCTTGATTCTACCACTCTATACTCTATAAAACTCTTATAACTCCTAATCCCCTCTATGCTTAAGCTAATCTACATATTTACATTCATTTTCCTTCAACAATTTACTTTGGCTTGTTGTGTTTATGCAATTTAAATTCGGGTGAGTTGCATCACGTATGTTATAAAAACACTGAAAAACTGTTTTCAGCATCTCTGCATATGTATGTTGCTTCAATTTTAATTTCTTCATCTCTGCTCCGATTGATCTGAAATTTGGCACACTTCATCTAGACACACAAGCCCACTCTGATAAAGTTTTCAAGAATTTTAGGGTTGTACACATGAAAATTTTCACTCCGTAGCTATGGAAAACTTGAAGTGAAACTTTTCCTATCTACGCTTGTGCGAGCGTACCAGCTAGTTTGCAAAAACTAGCAAAGATTGAAAAGATTTTATGACTTTCTTGGCGATTGTAGGCAAGCGAACTCTTTTCACGTAAACTTTCTTGAACCGATGCTTAAGGGTCAATTTAAGCGCTTAGAAACTTTAATTTATAAACAAGTTTTAATTCAAATCATGTGAATAATAAGTGTTTTGAAAGATGTTTGATTGTGCACATTGATTAAATGTTTGAAATGAACAAGTCCTGAAAAACAGAGTTTTCTGTTTTCAAGGATTGTTTCTAAGATCGATTTGACTATCCTATAGGTCTCCAAAAATCATTAAAATTTTACCAGAACAAGATGGTAGTGTGAATAACCTTGTACTTTTTACAGATATGAATTTGAATATTGAATCAAAATTAAATGTTTGAATGAGACTTACTCACTAAACCAGAACTGCTTTGTCATAGAAATACAGAGTCCCAAAGACGAGCTTGTATTTCTATTATCTGAATTCAGAATTTAATGATTTTAATATTGTTGGAAAGATATGGATGTTAGATTTCTAATGCATCAAAAATCAAGTGAATTGGACTCCTATAGATAGAGATATGAGACTTTTACCCAACCTCTATTTTAGGAAATCTGACTATGCAGCAAGTATTCAGAAAGTGACTCGATCTTTTCCCAATTTTATCATGGGGTTGGAAGGCCCTAAAATTCTTACAAATTTTATTTAATGTGGCCTAATGTGTGCGAAACAAGTGTACCAAGCTTTAGTCCAAAAGGAGCAAGCATCAGAAAATTAAAATTACAGAAAGAAACATATGTAGAGATGTTGAAAATCTTATTTTCTATTTTTAGGAATATAATTATGCAAACTCACCCGAATTTAAATTGCACCCACTCTACATCACGAATTAAAACTCACGCGAATTGAAATTGCAGTCACTCTATATCCCGAATTAAAACTCATGTGAATTGAAATATATATATTAGCTTAAGCATAGAGGGGATTAGAAGTATAGAGTGATTATAGAATATATTGGGGTAGAATAGCAATCAAACACATGGAGTGCGTGTGTGCAAAAGTGAACATCCATCAATTGAAATATAAAGCAATGAAATCTAATCACTATTACAACATGGGGGAGGTTGAGCTCCATTATTACAACCCTAATTTAATGAAATTTAGAGGAAGAGAATGAGAATTGAATTGAACAAGGAAGCATTTACTCGAGTTTGTAATACAAAAGGGCCGGGATTCAAGAGTGAATCCGGCCTTTAGAGCTCCTTCTTCTTCCTTCTATCTCCCACACTCTCACCTATCTACCCTTTGAACCCACACTTGGAAGTCACGTCCCTCTAGGCTGGAAGTCCTTCTCCTAACCTAGCACACAACCCCTTTTGAGCAGCCTCTCTTTATCTCTCTTGTGGATGATCAACCTGCCCCCCTCTTGGCCCCTTTTATAGGCTAAGGTCGGTTGGGTCTAGGGTCTTCCAATGGGGTAGGTAGGACCTGCTTTCTTGGAGGATCTTGATCCAATACCCAGCTCCTAATGGTCCTCCCTTGAGTCAACATAAGCCAACCCCTGTGGGCTGGTCATGGGTGCATCCGGGTTAGCCTTGATTGGAGCCTTGGTTCATATGACCGGTCTTTACAACTTGGATATGATTTGATGCAAACCAGCTGTGCCCTTCAATTCTTTCTATTTTCAGAACTTGAAGATTTTCACCTTCTTGACCAAAGTGCATGAGTTTGCTTTTATCACAAACATCTTTCAACGTGACTTTGGAATCTCACCTACACACATGAAATCCTCAAAGTTCTTAAGTTGACCCTTGAGCATCGGTTCAAGAAGGCATAAAGCGAAAAGATCTCGCTTAGCCACAATCGCCCAAAGTTAGATTTTAAATTTTTGCTAGTTTTGAAAACTAGTTGGCACGCTCGCACAAGCAAAGTAGATTTGAAAAGTTTATTTCAAGTCTCTACATAGGCTTGGAGTGAAATTTTCATATCTACAGTTTCATTTTCAGGTTTTGTTTGCAAGGGTGACCTACTTTTGCTCCGTAAGTCAATCTATAACCACCGTGACCATTTAACCATTTTCATGGGTTTAGGGTATCAAACCACTTTAACCACTTCAACGGGTGTAGGGTATCGCGAACCACTTTAACCCTGGGTATCAGGTCTTAGCATGAAACCCTTCTCAACCGGGCGAATTTCTAAGGTCTGGTTTCACTTTAACTCTTTTATGAATTTCAAGGGTTTTTGAATTTTATAAATTTATAAATTTACAAACATTTTTGGGTTTGATTCCCAATGTTCTCTTTTTCACTTGTTTATATAAAAAGAATTGTTTGAAATCATCCTTTCTTTAAAGGCGATCATTTAAAAATATAGAATCCTGCCAAGTTGGTCATGAGGGCAACATATTCAATTCCATAAAATTTTGTCGAAATTTGCATTTTTCTAAAAGGGATGCAGTATATTATCATCTTGAGGTTGCTAGAAAATTTTGATGCCAAAATGAGTTCAATTGATGTATTTTTATTTGAAAATCTAAAGTTACCAAAAATAGCCCATTTTCTAAAAGATGAAAATTTTCATAAAAAAGAATTTGGGTGTTTACAAATGCCCCTCTTTAACATTAATCCAAACTTATTTGGATAATGGCAAAGAATAAAACACTCTTTTGATTTTCTTTCCTGATTTATCTTGAGAAAATGAAAGGAATTTTAACCAAAGGGGACTTGACAAGAACACTTAGTCCTAGGGTAATTATACATGGACGACCTATTTATCAATGCATATGGAATATGAAGTGAACGAAATGGATGTTTAGAAACACATACCTATAATTTGTGAGCTTGAGAAGGAACCTATGAAGGCCGGCAACCCCAACTAAGATGGTTCCTGTATTGTTTCTTTTGATGTTTAGGGTTTTTAAAATTTCTTTAAAAAAGGGAACTCCTTTTGAATTCTATCAAAAAGGACTTCCAATTTCTTAATTTCCCCTCACTCGAGTTTTAATACCCACTAATCAACAGAGGTTTTATAGAAGATTTTGAATAACATTTCAAAATTCAATTTCTTACATAACAAAGTCTAATTCTCAAACAAAATAAAATCCAAAAAATAGGTCTAGGATTTTCATGGTGAACTTTTCTCTATTGGGATGAGCTGTGGGGATTTCGGGAAAGAGTTACCCACGGTTCCTTTTGAAGCGTCCCGAGGTTTAAGACAGAAATTTTTGATAGAAAATTGCTCTTTTGAACTTTGGCTTTTCTTTCAAAGGGAACCTCTATAATGAAGGTTTTTGTTTTCCCTTTTTTGTTTTTCTTTTTGGAAGACCTCTATATTGGAGGGGTTTTTTTTTCTTCTTTTTCTTTTGATTTTGTTGATTTTCCTTTTGGGGGAGAAACGAAATGGGGAACACAACTCATTCCTTTAGATAATCGATTCAGCCAAGAATATCCTATTTCCTAATAGCACCTACTATTTGAAAGTATTTTGCTATTTTGATCTAGGCCTCATTTTGTAAGCCAAAGATTTTTGAAATGTCACCAGATAATGATTTTGAAGACTCCAGTTTTCATAAAGCATCAATTCCCTAATTCAAGGCTACATAATCCATTTTTGGTCCTTCTTTCAAGAAAATCAAATGAGGTCTATTTTTAAATTCTTTTGAAAAGAATTTAAAGTAGACCCTATACATAAAAAAAAAATTCAAGTATTGGGCATTTATTGGGTCTGCTAAATTTCTTCCCTCAACATCAATTAAGTAATATGCATTATTTACCCCTCTTACAATATAGGGACCATCCCACTTGGGCCACCACTTTCCAATAGGATGTGGGCCTCTTATGGGTAAATGATAACATGTAAAATGGAGATACATGCTTTATGAAATGATGAATATATTCGGTCTCCATGAAAGGTTTTTAGAGAATACACTTTAAATGCCCCTAGTTTGGGAGAAATGACATGAGCGTTCATACACTATGGCCGATCCCTATTGTGGCATGTGATGAATGATTTTCAATGTGATGAATGAATGACCTATACATGTACAATCTTGGTTGTTGGCATTGCATGACATGATCCTAGCCTTTGAGTGACCCTAAAGCATCGGTTCAAGAAGGATTGAGTGAAAAGATCCCACTTGCCTACAATCGCCTATGAGTCTAAGTTTTTCAAAATATTTGCTAGTTTTGAACTAGCTGGCACGCTCGCGCAAGCGTAGGTGTGGAAACTTTCATTTCAAGTTTCTTTATAAACTTTGTAATGAAAATTTTCATGTCTACACCAACAAGACCAATTTCACAGAAATTGGAGGACTGAGTACTGAAATATCTCTATTTTTCTCAGCCTCTAATGTTCTAGTACAGGTTTGTCCTGAGTGTCTGAATGATGTTTAGTTTTAGATTTAATTACATGAATCTCTAGCACAAAAATTTAAAATAAAAATACTTTCTGATTCTGTACATGAATTGTACCTTTTGTAAAAAATTTAGAATTTTTAGAAACCCATAAGTATTTTAAAAAAAATTAGAGAACAAGTCTCTAAAAATAAAACCAGCTTCTGTTTTTCAGAACCTAAAATTTTCTAAAGTCAAGAACTAAATCATGATTTCTTCAAACTTATAAGTTGGGATTTTGTTTTTCGAAATTTACCGGATTTCAAATAATTTTTCAAGTGTCTAGGTTGACCGTTGAGCATCAGTTCAAGAAGGCCTACATCGATAAGAGCTCACTTGTCCATGATCGTTTAATGAAGTTAGGAATCAAATCTTTCTTAGTTTGAGTAAACTAACTGGCACACTCGCGCACACGACGTAGTCTCGAGAATTTCTTTTTAAATCACTATAGGTTTTGAAATAAAAATTCACGTCTATATGTATGCAAAGGGAGAGCACGTTTGATCCCTTGCAAAGTGGAGAGAAGAGGATTTCAAGGAAAATCGTAGTCAGTCCTTTGGTGAGTTTATGGATTTTGGGAGAAATTATGGCAATAGGCTTGGGTTCATAATGTAAACCTAGACTAAAAAAGATTTGTTTATACACGGCAGAGTTAGGTGTACCTAGGATGTCGATGCATGCCCTAGGGATAACCATGTCTACCAAGTTTTGAATTTTATTTTTTTCTTTTTCATTTTGAAATTCTTTTTGTTGATGTTGCAGATTCGCCGTACCTTGAAAATCTACATCCTTCGGCACAACAAAGAGGAGGATCGAGTAGAGAGTTTTGAGAGAAATGAGTTTCATGTATACCTTTTTCGAGCTTTTCTACCTTTCCATGATAAGAGCAAGCTTTCTTGCAGACGTTCTGAGGGTGTTGTAGCTCATACATGGCTTCGAGCTCTTGTTGCTTTTTGAGGTCTTGGATTTCATCCTCGAAGCCTATGTGTGTGCAACACTCATTCTCCTCTGTATATGAAATGGTGTTCATGGGAATGGAACCCATCGGAGCAAATGATTTTGAAAAATTTGGAGGGATTTGAGTGTAGTGAATCCCAAGCCCTACTCCACTTGTGTGCTTAGGGATGTAAATTTTTTCTTCCTTTTTAATTTTTCGAATTTCAACTTTTTTATTTTCAAATCTTTTTTATTTTTGAAAATTTTCTAGATTTTTTTGGTTTTTTGAAATAAAGAACTGTTTTGGTTTTTCTATAAACAAAAGGGTGTTTGGATGATTAGCAAGGTTAGACGGTTTGATCTGAACACTTGCTTCATCGGTGGCCTCATATCCTTCATTAGATTTTGGCCTTGGTTTGGTTTTTCGGGTATGGTTTTTCTCCCTATATACCCAAGATGATTTTCCATGGGAAGGGTGCATCTTGGCCTCTAGGGCCTCAATTTTCCTTTCAAGGTGTATTGCTCTCCTCCTTAAAAAGGAAATTTCTTCTTCTCGAGTTTTAGAAGATTTCTTTGAGGTTTTGGAAAACCAATTTTGAAAATTAAAAGAAGTCTTCCTTGACATATTTTCAAAGGAATCATCCAAACTTGACATTATTGAATTGCTGGAATTTGAACTTAAAACAAAAGATTTGAAAAAGAGAGAAGTTTAAAATCATAATTTGAAATTGGTTTGTGTTTGGAAAAACAAGACCAAATCAAACAATTTTTAAAGATTCACGTCCCATTAGGCATGCCAAATATGTAGACATGAATTTTTATTTCAAAGTGTATGTGGACATTTGAAAAGAAATTCCCGAGCTACGTCGTGTGTGCAAGCGTGCCAGCTAGTTTGCTTAAACTAGCAAAGATTGATTTCTGACTTTGTTAAGCGATTGTGGACAAGTGAACTTTTATCGACGTAGGCCTTCTTAAACCGATACTCATGGGTCAGACTAGACGCTTTGAAAATTATTTGAGATCCAGTAAGTTTTCAAAAAAACAAGATTCAATTCCAAAACTTGACAAAAATCATGATTTTGGTTCTTAACTTAGAATATTTCAAGTCCTGGAAAACAGAAACTCGTTCTATTTTCAGAGGCCCGTTTTCTTATTTTTTAAAAATATTTTTGAGTTTCTAAAAATTTTACAGAGGATAGAATTTCATGTACAAATTCAAAATTTTTTTTTCCAGGCTATAGATTCATGTAATTAAATCTGGAAAAAGATCACACTCAGACAATCGGGATAGACCTATGACAATCGGGATAGACCTATGCCAGAATATCATAGGTTTAGAAAAACTAATATATTTTTGTGCTCAAACCTCTGATTTCTATGAAATTAGTCTCTCAGAAAGCTATAGATTTTAGCTTTCTAAAGAGACTATTTTCAATAAATTTGGTTCACCATGCACAAAGATATTCAGGAATAACCAGACCTATATCAAAGGAACTTTTGGTTTTCCAGAATCTATTCTGATTTTTATAAAACTTTTCTGATTTTGTTAATGATGTTTAACAAATCCAAAATTCTTGAACCTTTTGTCAGACATCCCTATGTATGTCTATATTAGACGAGCCAAATTTCGACATATTTGGAGTAAGGAATAATAAAAGAGAAATCTTTTATCGAACACATGCAGAGTGCAGAAAAATAGTTTTTAGATTTTTCAAAACTATGCTTGTGTTCTAATCCAAATTAAAATGAATCTACAACTAGAAAACAATAATCTAAATCCTAATTATCCCATGAACATAGGGAGATTAAGAGGTTCATGATCTTAAGTTGTGCTATGGAGTCGAAAGAACCAATATCAAAGCATGTAACGAAGACCGCATGAAAGAAAGATGGGATTGTCCTATGAATCTGAATCAATACACCTTCATAGAGGCTTAAGCTCCTTCATTACAAACCCATGATATTTACTGAAAAAGGAAATGATTGAAACAAGGAAGAACCTATGATAGACGGTGGTGGAAAGTCTGCAACAGAGGTGGGCGGCGGGCAACAACCTCCTTTCTTTCTCTCCCTCCCTCTCTTTCTCTCCCTCTCTTTCTCTCCCTCTTGCTTGATGGTTTGCTAAACTCAGATTGATTTGTGGATGAAACTTGGATTGATGGTTTGCAACACCTTTGAGGCCCCTTTTATAGGCCAAAGGATACCTCTTTGCTGCAAATCTTCACAAGGTAAGTTCTCTTATTGAAAAGGACAGCATTTTGGCAAGCGAATGCTGGCCATTATTGCCATAAACTACTCCCATGGATAAGGTAAGTAAAGTGCTGGCCCTTCTTGCCAAAAACTTGCTTCGTGTGCAGTTGCTCATTTAATGAAGCTCGATAAGGTAAGTTGCCTAATCCTTTGGTGTTGAACTCCAAAATTGATAAGTTTCCTCTTAGTGACTTACCAAATTAAACATCACTACTTGCCAAATCGAGCATTACAGCTTGTCAAATCGAGCATCACTTTTCTTTTGCATGGATGACACCGACTTTCCTTTCTAGATGCCGACCTTCCATTCTAGGTGCCGATTTTCCTTCTTGAACATCGACTTTCCTTCCTTGAACATCGACTTTCCTTTTTTAATGTCAACCTTCCTTTCTGGATGTTGATTTTCCTTCTCTTCAACGTCAATGTTCCTTTTTAATACCTGAAACTAAAAATGGCAGGTTACCTTGCCCAACAATGCCAAAATTGATAGGTGCTCGATCGTTGCCTTTTTTTGTTCATTCCATCTCCTCTTTCCGGGGAGTTTGCCTCCTTATGGTTCGAGTTTTATATATGGCAGGTTTCAAACACTTTATAAAAAAACATTTTATATTTGAAAATATCAAATTTAATGAAATCTTAAAATATTATTTTTGAAAAGCATTAGATTTCATTCCTAATTTTTGTTTGCAAGGGTGACCTTTTGCTCCGTAAGTCAGTCTATAACCACCTTGACCATTTAACCATTTTCATGGGTTTAGGGTACCAAACCACTTTAACCACTTCAATGGGTGTAGGGTATCGTGAAACACTTTAACCTTGGGTATCAGGTCTTAGCATGAGACCCTTCTCAACCGGGCGAATTTTTGAGGTCTGGTTTCACTTTAACTCTTTTATGAATTTCAAGGGTTTTCGAATTTTATAAATTTATAAATTTGCAAACATTTTTGGGTTTGATTCCCAATGTTCTCTTTTTCACTTGTTTATATAAAAAGAATTGTTTGAAATCATCATTTCTTTAAAGGCGATCATTTAAAAATACAGAATCCTGCCAAGTTAGTCATGAGGGCAACATATTCATTTCCATAAAATTTTGTCGAAATTTGTATTTTTGTGAAAGGGATGCAGTATATTATCATCTTGAGGTTGCTAGAAAATTTTGATGCCAAAATGAGTTCATTTGATGTATTTTTATTTGAAAATCTAAAGTTGCCAAAAATAGCCCATTTTCTAAAAGATGAAAATTTTCATACAATAACAACAACAACTAAGCCTTTTCCCATACTAGACGGGGTCGGCTACATGGATTCTTTGTATCCACAGATCCCTATCGTGTGCCATGTTAGCTGTTAACTCACGATAATCTAGATCATTCTTTATTGTTTCTTTCCAACACTTTTGTGGTCGTCCTGTAGCTCTTTTAATACTTTCCAAATTTAGTTTTTTGTACCTTCTTATAGGTTCTTCTTTCTATATGTCCAAACCATCTTAAACGACATTCTCTCATTTTATCCTCTATTGGTGCTACTCCTAATTTGTTTCTAACAACCTCATTATGGATACGGTATTTTCTTGTATGACCACTCATCCATCTCAACATCTTCATTTATGTCACACACATCTTTTGTACATGTTGATGATTAACTGACCAACACTGACAACCATAAAACATGGCAGGCCTAATTGCTGCTCTATAATATTTACCTTTTAATTTTAATGGTATATTCTTATCACAAAGAGTACCTGATGCTCCTCTCCATTTTAACCAACCAGCATTAATTCTATACGTAACATCTCCATCAATTCTTCATCACTCTGAAAAATTGACCCTAGGTATTTAAAACTTTCCTTTTGGGGGATGCAATCTGTGCCAATTTTAATTTATATATCCTTTGAGGTATCCAAATGATCAAACTTACATTCCATATATTCTGTCTTTGTTCTACTAATTCGGAGGCCTTTGCTTTCTAATGTTTTTCTCCATAGTTCTAATTTTTTATTAACTTTTTCCTTAGACTCCTCCACTAATACAATGTGATCTGCAAATAACATACACCAAGATACTTCATCTTGAATATGTTTTGTTAACTCATCAATCACCATTATAAATAAGTATGGACTTAAAGTTGATCCTTGATGTAACCCAATATTAACTTCAAAGAAGTTTGTCATTCCTTCATGAGTCCTCACACATGTTTTTGCACCATCATACATATCTCTTATAAGGTTAATGTATGTCAATGGGATACCTTTTTTTTCCAAAGTTTCCCAAAGAACCTCCCTCGATACCCTATCATAAGTTTTTTCTAGATCAATAAATATCATGTGAAGGTCTTTCTTTTTTGCTCTAAAATGTTCCATAAGACATCTCAAAAGGTGAATCATTTCAACAGTAGATCTGCCTGGCATGAATCCAAATTGGTTCTGTGTTGTATTTTATACTTGTCTTAACCTACGTTCGATAATTCTTTCCCACAATTTCATAGTATGGCTCATTAACTTGATACCTCGATAATTCGCACAATTTTGAATGTCTCCCTTGTTCTTATATATGGGTATAAGTATACTTGCTCTCCATTCTTCGGGCATCTTTTGGTTTTTCTATATTTTATTAAATAGTCTTGTGAGCCAAGTGATTCCTATTTCTCCTTGTATTTTCTAAACTTTTATAGGAATATTTTTTGGTCCTATCGATTTACCACCCTTCATATGTTTAAGAGCTTCTTTAACTTCATTCTTTTGAATACGTCGGTAGAAATTGTAGTTTATATACTTTTCAGATTTGGCTCTCTCCTAAGCTAATATTAACATCTTTATTTTCATTAAAAAACTTATAAAAATAGTTTTTTCATCTATTTCTTCTATCATCATTTGCCACTAGAAATTTTTTATCATCATCCTTGATGCATATAACATAACTAAGATCTTTAGTTTTCTTATCTCTAGCCCTAGCTATCCTAAAAATATCTCTTTTACCCTCTTCTGAGTTGAGTTTTTTATATAAATCCTCCTAAATTTTAGCTTTTGCTTCACTCACGGCCTTTTTCGCTTCCTTCTTTGCTTTCTTATAAGCCTCTAAAGTTTCACTAGTTTTCTTAGCATAATGTAATTTGTAACATGCCCTATATCTTCCTTTACAACACTCTCTATCTTTCTCCTAGAATTATCTTACAATCTTTACAATACGCTCTATCTTTCTTTCTACAAATAAAGTAATCAATTTGTGTTTGTGATAAGCCACTCTTATAAGTAATTAAATGTTCATCTCATTTTTTGAAGATTGTGTTGACTATAAAGAGATCAAATGCCATAGCAAAATTTAAAATCTCCCTACCTTCCTCATTTATATCCCCAAAACCAAAGTTTTCATGAATCCCTTGATATCCTAATGCCTCTTTACCGTCATGTCCATTTAAGTCTCCTCCTAAACAACTCATCTTCCTTTATGGAATCTTTTGAATCACCTTATCAAACTCTTCCCAAAAAGTTGTCTTTATACTATCTTCTAATCCTACTTGGGGTGCGTAAGCACAAACTATATTCAAAACCTTTGCTCCTAACACTAATTTCAACATCATGATTCGGTCACCATATCGTTGTATTTCTACTACACTATCCTTTAAATCTTTATTTATGATAATACCAACTCCATTTCAAGCCTTTTCTTTACCTGAGTACCATAATTTAAAACTTGTATCCTCTATCTCCTTTGCTTTTACTCCAACCCATTTTGTCTCTTGTAAACATAGAATATGAATCTACCACCTCCATTAGCTTACCGGATAATGTTCCGATATTTCAAGAACCAATACAAATCTTATTATATAGGACTAGCTTCCTTACCCCCCGCATCCGTCCATATTCAAAATGCGGAGACCTTTTCTAAAAATTATTCACTACATTCGGGTGACAATGTAGCAGGATGAACTTCTTTACCCACACCCGTCCATGATGTGGGAACCTTCTTTGCAATTGATTCACTACATTCGGGCTCTGCAGCACGTCGCTAGGCGGGGACGCCCCAAAGTAATGCTCATAATTTTTGTAATCCATGTTATAAAAATCCGACGAAGTTTTACGCTAGCTATCAGAAGCCTAACACAACCCTCCTCCTTAATCAAATATGAAAATTTTTATAAAAAAAATTGGGTGTTTACAATCTATAGCATGGTTATACACCCGAATTTTATTGGTTATGCATTCTAGGTCTATGGCTTCAAGGGTGGAAGGGTTTGACTCCCCAAGATGTACACGACCTTGGAAGTGAAAGACTTGGGTGAATTGGGTTCTTCTAGGAGATGCACGACCTTAGAAGGGTGCGACTTGGGTTCTCCTTGTAGGTGGATGATGGGGGGATGGATCCTAGGTGCAACCCAATGTGCCCCTAGGAGTGGACGGTTTGAGTTTATGTGGGTACTAAGGGAGAGCATGTTTGATCCCTTGCACAATTGGAAGGTATGGATTCCAAGAGGAACCATAGTCGATTCCTTGGTTAGTTTATTGATGTTTGGAGAAATCATGGTCGTAGGATTGGGTTTATGATACAAACCTAGGCTCAAAAAGATTTGTTTATATAGGGTAGGGTTAGGTGCACCTAGGATGTAGATGCATGCCGTAGGGATAACCATGTTTACCAAGTTTTGAATTCTATTTTTTTCTTTTTCATTTTGAAATTCTTTTTGTTGGTGTTGGACATTGATCGCACCTTGAAAATTCACATCCTTCGGCACATTTGGTGAGGTTGTGAGTGCATGAGTGTGATTTGAATATGGATGATCTACCGGTCCTACACAACAAATAGGAGGATCGAGTAGAGAGTTTTTAGAGAAATGAGTTTTAGGTATACCTTTTCCGAGCTTGTCTACCTTTCCATGGTGAGAGCAAGCTTCCTTGCAGGCATCCTGAGGGTGTTGTGGCTCATGCATGGCTTCCAGCTCCCGTTGCTTTTTGAAGTCTTGGATTTCATCCTCCAAGCCTATGTGTATGCAACACTCATTCTCCTCTATGTATGAAATGATATTCGTCGGAATGGAACCCATCTGAGCAACCGATTTTGAAAATTTTGGAGTGATTTGGGTGAAGCGAATCTCATTCCCCACTCCACTTGTGCGCTTAGGGATGTGAACTTTGGAATTGATTTTGGAAAAACAAGAATGGATCAAATAATTTTCAAAGATTCATATCTCACTAGGAGTGCCAAATCAGTAGACGTGAATTTTTATTTCAAAGTGCATGTGAACATTTGAAAAGAAATTCCTGAACTATGTTGTGCGTGCGAGCGTGCTAGCTAGTTTGCTCAAAGTAGTAAAGATTGGTTTTCTGACTTAGCGATTGTGGACAAGTGAACTTTTATCGATGTAGGCTTTTTTTAACCGATGCTCAAGGGTAAGCCTAGACACTTTGAAAATTATTCGGGATCCACTAAGTTTCGAAAAACAAAATTCTAACTTTAAAAGTTTGATAAAATCGTTATTTTGGGTTCCTGACTTAGAAATATTTCAAGTCCTGAAAAACATAAACTGGTTCTGTTTTCAGAGGCCTGTTTTCTGATTTGTTTTAAATAATTTTGAGTTTTCAAAAATTCTAAAATTTTTACAGAGGATACACTTTAATGTATAGATTCAGAAATATTTTTATTTTTATTTTTCATGCTATAGATTCATGCAATTAAATCTGGAAACATACCTCACTCAGACACTCGGGACAGACCTATGCTAGAATCTCAGAGGTTCAAAAAAATTGATATATTTTTGTGCTCAAATCTCCGATTTCTATGAAATTAGTCTTGTTGGAAAGCTATAGATTTTAGATTTCTAAAGAGACTATTTTTAATAAATTTGATTCACTGTACACAAAGATATTCAGGAATAACCTGACTTATGTCATAGAAACTTCTGGTTTTCCAGAATCTTTCCTATTTTTGTAAACATTTTCTGATTTTTTAATGATGTTTAACAAACCTAAAATTCTTGAAATTTTTATCAGACATCCCTATGTATGTTTAGATTAGACGAGCCAAATTTTGACATATTTGGAGTAAGGGGTAATCAAAGAGAAATCTTTTACCAAACACGTGCAGAAAAACAGTTTTTAGATTTTTCAAAATTGTGCTTGTATTCTAATCCGAATTAAAACGAATCTACAACTAGAAAACAATAATCTAAATCCTAATTATCCCATGAACATAGGGAGATTAAGAGGTTCATGATCTTAAGTTGTACTATAGAGTTGAAAGAACCAATATCAAAGCTTGTAATGAAGACCGCATGAAAGAAAGATGGGGTTGTCCTATGAATCTGAATCAATACACCTTCATGGAGACTTAAGCTCCTTAATTACAAACCCATCATATTTACTGAAAAAGGAGATGATTGAAACAAGGAAGAACATGTGATAGACGGTGGAGGAAAGTGAACGGACGGTGGGTGGCGGGCAGCAGCCTCCTTTCTTTCTCTCCCTCCCTCTCTTTCTCCCCCTCTTTCTTTCTCTCTTTCTCTTCCTCTCTTTCTCTCCCTCTTGCTGGATGGTTTGCTGAACTCGGATTGATCAAACTCGGATTGATGGTTTGCAGCACCTTTGAGGCCCCTTTTATAGGCCAAAGGATGCCTCTTTGCTGCAATTTTTCATAAGGCAAGTTGCCTTATTGAAAAGGACAACATTTTGGCAAGTGAATGCTAACCATTCTTGCCAAAATGTGTCCATTCATTTTTAGGCAAGTGAGGTGTTGTACATGCCTTCCAAATCTGTCAATTAGCGGTATTTTAGCAAGTGGGCTCAACCAAAAACGAGCTTACTCAGGTGGGTTCAGCCAGCTTCCAGGAAAGGTAGGTCTTCTTGCTTAACCCAAGCTTCCTCTGGTTCATTGTGGTCATGGTTGGGTCTGACTGCAGATGATGACGCATGGCTGATTGTGGGATCTTCTTGCAGATGGAACATGTGATGGCTGCCTAGGCATTTGCAAGTGTGCAACATTTGGGCCTAGATAACTTGTACTAGAGCTTTCATTGTGCGGCCTATGATTGCTAAATGAAGGAGACCTGCATTGCCATTTCATCAACTGTCGCCCTCTACTTTTTCTTCCATCAGCTAGCTCGATGTCAAACATAGTTGAAACCACTACGATGGAATCCTTGCTGGATTTATTTCCCAAGCCCGAATTACCAGAATCATTATAATCAGATTCGAGGTTAACATGCAGCCTATCCTTAATTTTATCCAGCCCATAAACTATTTTCCTGTGAACATGATCCAATGAATCCAAGGAGTCTTGATCCTCCTCATTAGGTGAAACTAGATACATTTCATTTGACAGGCAATTTGTAATGCTTCTATCCCACAAATCATTAACATAGATGTCACGTGTACCAAACTTATCCCGTTGAATTCAATTGACTAGGCTTTTGAAAGGTTGCTATCCACCTTGCTAAGCTCAGCTGTGTGGACTTAGCTTAATAATTCATTGACATCAACTAAACCTTGTTGTTGTCCAAGGACCTACCAAAAGTCGGCCCAATTTGATATAGTAAGTGGCTGACATTAGGAAGGTTTTCCACGTTGAGGTTGGCTACAACCTTGTTAGTTGGCTTACCATATATTGAGTCAAGGTGGTTGTACCCACTTTGCTGGGCTCGGCTGAGCTTCACCAACTTTTGTCAAGGTGCTGCCCTTTTGAGGACCTACCAAATTAGACCACCTCGTGAGGGTATTGGCGCTATCTAGACTTTTCATGTTGACATAAATCAATCAAATTAGCCATCATAACCTGCCAAATTATGCACAATTTTCCTTTCTCTCAGGTGATAACGACTTTCCCTTCTTGAAAGTGGGCCTTTCTTCTGAATGTCGGCTTTCCTGTTTTGAACGTCGACTTTTTCTTCTAATACCTGAGACTAAAAATGAAAGGTTACCTTGCCCAACAACGTCGAAATTGGCTGGTGCTCGATCGTTGCCTTTTTTGTTCATGTCATCTCCTCTTTTCGGGGAATTTACCTCCTTTCGATACGAGTTTTATATATGGCAGGTTTCAAACACTTTATATAAAAAAAAACATTTTATATTTGAAAACATCAAATTTAATGAAATCTTCAAATGTTATTTTGAAAAAGCACTAAGTTTCATTCCCAGTTTTTGTTTGCAAGGGTGACCTACTTTTGCTCCCTGAGTCAATCAATCTTCAAATATTATTTTGGAAAAGCACTAGTATCGAACCACTTTAACCATTTCAACGGGTGTAGGGTATCGAACCATTTTAACCCTGGGTATCAGGTCTTGGAATGAGACCCTTCTCAATCGGGCGAATTTCTGAGGTCTGGTTTGAATTTAACTTTTTTATGAATTTAAAAGGTTTTGGAATTTTATAAATTTATGAATTTGCAAATATTTTTGGGTTTGATTCCCAATGTTCTCATTTTCATTTGTTTATATAAAAAAGAATTGTTTGAAATCATCATTTCTTTAAAGACAATCATTTAAAAAGGCAAAATCCTACCAATTTTGTCTTGAGGGTAAAATAGTCATTTTTATAAAATTTTGTCCAAATTGAATTTTTTCGAAAGGGATAAAATATATCATTATTTTGAGGTGGCTAGAAAATTTTGATGCCAAAATGAGTTCATTTGATGTATTTTATTTGAAAATCTAAAGCTACTAAAAATAGCCCATTTTCTAAAAGATGAAAAAAAATTATTTAAAATTTTTTTGGGTGTTTACAAATGTTTATATCAGGTGATTTCCTTGCATACTAATCTTTAACTAAATTGGGGATTAATTTATTTGGACCTCTCCACTTAAGGAATTAAGAGGTTTTGTATAAAACCGGGCTATATTCTTGGTTTAATAGTTTTATAATTTGAGTCGAAAGATTGTATTGTCAGCTGAGCCAAAGAAAAAATACAATAATTTGGTTAACTTGAATTAGGGAAATAACATAATCGTCTCATCAGGCGTGCCAAAAGAATGCGTTGGGTATGAGAATACAGTTATACCAAGAAGAATTAGTGCAGGTCTGGACCTCTCCACTTACGAAATTAAAGGTTTTGTATAAAACCGGCCTATATTCTCGGTTTAATAGTTTTATAATTTGAGTCGAAAGATTGTAACATTTAAGTGAGTTGTATTTTGTCATGAGTCAAAGAAAAAATACAATAATCTGATTAACTTGAATTAGGGAAGTAACATAATCGTCCCATGAGGCATGCCAAAAGAATGTGTTGTACATGAGAATACAATTATACCAAGAAGAACTAGAGCAGGTTGATATACTTCCAAAGGGACAAGACAATTAAGTGCATTGGGCAATTACCTCATGGTCGAATTCAAGCTGTTGTGGGTCATTGGGGCTCCTTAAAAAAGCGTAGCCCAAAGTGCATATCCAACTCTAGTGGGAGAGAAACCAACAAATATGAGCGAGAAAGGGAAATTTTGTTACTAGAAATGAAAGATTGGCTACAATTTAGAAGCAAAGGAACAAAAGAAACACGAAGAAAAAAAAAATGAAACCCTAGAATAGGTCGATCAAGTGATGCCCTTGAAGCTGGGAAGAATAGCCGTTTTATAGTCAATTGTTAGCCCATAACATGGGGTCAAACTTTGAAGTATTTCCTTCTTTTGTTGCAGTAAAAGCGATCGCCGTTGGGTTTTGGATCACTTCGCACGGTCTCATTGAGGAGGCTCACCGGCGGAAGAAAATCACAATTCCGAGTGTCTGTAATTTGTTTTGTAAATCATGTGCTCTCCTTCGGCTTCATCCCGCTTTTATCTATCTTTTTCGAATGTCCGTTCAATCAAGAGAAAATGGCTCATTTATTCTATTGCCTCTGATGTTAAACTTTGTAAATGGTAAAATTGTTTTGTTTATGTTAAATTCATTTTATTTTAAATACAGTAACAATATGGAAGAGACTCTCTTTCGTTATTACACATCAGTTATGTGAGGCCTTATGGCCATCCATAACCGGTAGGAGTTATCTAACTTTGTTCCCATAAAATATTACAAATTGGTGATAGTTGTAGCAATTTTCTCTAGGTCATTTGCCATTGTTGAACCAGATTCCTTGGATGCTTATCTTCTTTCGCTGTCTTCTAGAGATTTATAGTTGGCAGACTTGATCTCAATGCTTTCAATTCAAATGTTAATTTCTAGGATGTTCAGATGACATAGGCAGATCCATTGAGATCCAGACCCGCCGATTTGATTACCCTTATACATAATGGTCTTGGATCAGGTTAATGAATCTAACATGATCCAGACACTCTTTACTCAAACCACGGTTTCCAAATGCAGCGTGGGTTTCGTCGTCGAGCTTGGCGAAAGGGTTGCATTTAATCTCTTAATTCATGAATTTGCAAACTTGATAAGATCCTCATGTTAATATAGCTAGTTTATGTGCGAGCTAATCTCTGCTACCGATCCACAAAATTGAGACTGATGGGAGTAGTACATGCCTAGTTAACCCGATTTCTAGACAAGTTGAATCGTTCTCAGAGTGGGGAAATAAGACATTTAGATAAAATTAGTCTTTCTGTGCTAATGCTAGTTTTTTTCCGTTACAATGGGGAGGCCAAAGCTAGGCTTACACGAATAGAGTATTGAACTCGCCACCTGCAACTTGTGAATGGGTTTTTTTTTCAACAAGGGAGGCCGAAGCCCCCCCGCACACAAAGGTGAACTCCCCACTAGCAGCAAGGCATCACGGTGCCCTGCCAGTCGATCTAACACTCCGGGTGCAACTTGTGGATGCCTTTAATTTCACTGGATTCATTGTATAGAAAACTTTATACTATTTATAATGCTGATTATTAGACAAAAATGTACCTATACTTATACATGGACTGTTCCGAACCGGTTCAATGGTTCCACCAGGAACAAATTGGTTCAGGACTGTTTGGAACCCAAACCATTGGAACCAGACCTAAAACTGGATCTGGAATTGGAGAGGACCCGGTTTTGTTCCAATTCCAGCTTCTGTGAAACCAGAAATGTCCTAGAACCGAAACCGATGATTTGAAGCCTATGGTTCCATAATTTTTTAATATTTATTTGTCAAGAAAAAATAATAATAATATTTTCTGTTCGAGATGATTTAGAACCTATACTGGAACCACCCCGAACCCGGTTTCATTCTGATTCCTGGTTCCAAGCGAACTGGAACCGACTGTTTGGAACTGTCCGAACCGACCATATCTACCTATACCACCTAGGAAGTATTTGTTCTTATTATATACTAATGCCCAAGGTCCCACTTCTAAATTAGGTAGAGTTTTTAGGCAATACGACCATGTGTTTTTACAACCATTGCTTCTTAGCACGCCACCATCTTACTAGATACACGTGCAGCTTAAGTCACTCAGTCATCACATCAAGCCTTCCATAAATCTTGATTATGAGATTTATTTCAAGTAAAGGTCTTTACCCCAAAGATGTGTTTATCAACATTACTTTGTTCGAAAATGTGTAAGCAGGTTTTGTTAGAATAGGTGCCCAAGATCAATAAAAATCAAATGACAAAATCTTAAAGGAATAAAGTAAGAAAAAGACAACAATATTTCTCGTTAATATCATGGAATCATAATCATTTTGACACAACTTGTTTGAGCATCTTTCTAATAATAAAATAAGCAATTTTTCTAGAAACAAGATTTTATGACAAACCTCTCCATACAATAAAACCCAATTAATTAACTTCCATGCATACCAAATCCCACAAAATAAGCACCCTCTTATTCTAGAATTATCTAATTAAATCAAGTTTATTTATCAGCACCTTTATGGTTTTCTACCCGATTGCAGTGCGAGTCCACGAGTAGAGCGCAATTGGGGTTCTTCATCATTGGCATCATCTCCTCAAGAGTATCAACCCAAACAAAGGGTTGGAGAAAGAAAATGAGGATCTTAATGGCAGGGATTTAAAAAATGACGCTGACATTGATACTGAAAGTGATCCAATATTACATTGCAGGCTTCAAATAAGCAAACATGCAAACCACAAAAGGTACCAACACTGGCCGATCTTGGAGCTTCTTGGGATGGACGAATATATATATAGCTCGTAGAACTGTTTAAAGTGGAGGCCAATTGTTATTATTGTACATAGTCCCCGTATTTAACCATGGAACTGTTCGAAGTGGAGGCGAATTGCTGTTGCAACTCACAAAACCAATCAAAATTAGGAGCTAGTTCATCTCTTAGGAACTGAAATAAACTCACTGTAGGACAGCAAAGTAATCAATCAACAAACACTAAACTATAAAACATAAGGCAACCATGAATCTGATCGCTATATGTATGCACCAACTAGTAAATCGTTGAGTTAACCCTTCGGCAATTGACTGATTCATTCTGCAATCTGGTTCTGTGAGCATAAAGTCATTACTTGATATGTCAAGAACTAGAAGGTTACTATCGTCTCCGGATGGCGACGATGACAGGTAGTCATGAGCAGTGGGTATCCAAATAACAAAGCCGGTGCCATCGTTGCAGGAGACTCGTCCAACTGCATCAGTCAGAGCCATTCCGCCATGCCTCGAGTTGGCAGATTTCCCGCTTAAACTGGAGCAGAGAAGACCTGGCTTGAGAGCAGAGAGTTGTGGCTGCTGCTGGCGTAAGAAATAGCGCAATAAGAGTGAAAATGCTGATGAGGAGGAATTTGCACGGCGACATGGTTTTGGGAAGAAGAGAATCACAAGCTTTCGTGGCAAAACCTCAGTGCCTGCAATACAACGTGAGTCGGGCGGGTGCCTGCAGTGTGAATTTATACTCATGAGAAAGATGTGGCGTGTTTGCATGTAGACCCCAAACTTATTGGCTATTACCAGATAGACCCCTCTCCTAATAGTCCCCCGTTGTCTTTTTCTTAAGTAGGGGAACCCTTCTACCTGATTATCAAGCGTAGTTAGCACTTGGATGTAATTGCTTTTATGTACGTATGTCACGGCCAAAGGGTGGTTGGAGGGTCACACATAGCTCTTATAACCAAATGCAATATCCCATACAAGTGCAATAGTAACCAAATGCAAGAACGATTGTGCTATCACATGTTTGTTGCTTATTTAATGTTTAAGAAAATGTATTAAATTTAATAATTCTTACCATTTGCTTCTTTATGACAATGAAAAATCAATAACCTCGCAATTTCTGAAGGACAAAATGCTTTGAAAATGGCTCAAGATTTTATGTTAATTTGAACTAAAACTAGCACATTAGAAGTAGCAAATAAATGGCGTATGAGCTAGAAGGGTGTGGCTAGTGTTTGCACTCGGCATCCGATTAATGCAAATCAAGGAGGTAATCAAAACATACTACACAAACATTGTGCTTATACACAACAAACTAGCATAATATCACCTAATACTATCATTCATGCGAAGAGCATAGTAGTCATTTACATGGATCATTTGTTCAAATTAGAGAATTTACTGAAGGTTACGAGTCTATTCCGGGGGAGCCCATATCTTTATAGTCTGCACGCCCAAACCCAGCTTGCCTACAGAAACAAAATATCAAAATTAATTGAAGGCCCTTCTCTTTTTTTCCCTAAAGTTGGAGGGGAGCAGCCTGTTTCCCCAAGAAAAGACAATAAGATGGGATTGTATTCTTCGATAATGGCAACGATATAAGGGTGTCATGGAGAAAATCTTATAAAATAAGATAAGTAAGACGAGAATAATTCAAAGAAGACCCAGGTCTGCCCATGTGACTTTGATAAATAAGCCCCACACCCACACCGTAACCAAAAGAAATTAAAAAAAGGAAACAATTGGCTACAGGAAGAGCCAAATGAAGGTAGTTTGTACTATGAAATATTAAAAAAGAGAGGAAGATGGAGGAAGAGAAATAAGGGTAGTTTGATGAGAACGGCTTCCTTCGCCTTTCGGCATTGACTTGGTTGAGGTCATCTAATCTTCCTACCATTGCATTCTTTTCTTCTTGGTCTCCAAATACAACCACCCTACCTTGTTCGAGTGCGCACGTTATTCCTAAAATTGGCAACAAGTCCTTTCAGTTCACTTGGGCACAATGGTTTACGTCTATGTTGCACAGGAGCAAAAATGGGACACTTGAAACTGCTACATGTGGAAAAATTACTAAACCGAAAAGAATCTTGTATAAGATAGTACACTTACATGCAAACAAATTCAAACAAATTTCATCCAAATATTTTTGGTAATAAATGTTTAAAATTTGATTTAAAAAGTAAAAAATACGTATATATTGTAGTTTTTATAGGTATATTGATATATAAAACTTTTGATTTTAAATTTAAATTTCAACCAACTATCAATACAAGATGAATACTCGAGTTTTCTCTTAATTTGCTAGTGCCTACATTGTTCTCTTTCTCGGTTTATATGTATCTCCATGTGGCAAAATCCTTAGAAATATATGCATAATAAACCACTATGCAACAAATATAAACATGTCCCAATCAACAACAGTTGCATATGCAAAATATGTCATAAACAAACGTACAGAAAACAGAAGCAGAAGCACTAATCAGAAAAAGAACTTATTTGTTTGTGTCGCCCTTGCGTACTTGCCTTATAGAAATTAACGCCCCGCTATACAGTATGTATGAGTACCTACGCCAATGTACACACAACTCAAAGGCATGTACCTTACTTCGAGTTGACTTCAACCATGCCTCAATCGCCTATAACTGAAGGGGAAGGATGCCAGGCACCAGTCACACTGCAAGAAATACCATGAGCAAAGGGGAGCAGAGAAGAAAGACAGGAAAAGAGAAAGTATTAATGCAAAAAGTGACAAAGGTAGGAGGAGAGAGAGTGTTAACGCAAAAAGTATCTAATTAGGGAGCCCTAATCGCTTATTTATAAGCAACGTGTTGGATCACAGATCCAATCCAAACAATGTACCTCTCTGTCCTATAATTGTTCCTGCATAATTACTATAGACCATTAAATAAAAGTATTTCGTATAAAAATCACAATTCTCAAGGCCAATGCGCACATGTGTGGTCTAGCATGTCCTTCCTAAACTCTTTGAATTAAGGTTCATGAGCTATCAACTATATAAAGGGACATATAGGTTTATCTTCTTCAATATGGGACTAAACTTTATCTCTTCTTTGTCATGATATGCACAAGTCTCTCACATGTGACTTTTTACACTTTATAACTTTCACATATATGAATGATGAATCAATTGAATATTTGGGATACCAACATGAATTAAATATTATTAATACACATGAATTTATTTAACTCAACTTAATTAACATTAAATCCAATACTCCACGTATGTGTGCTTCCTATGTGTGTTTATGTACAAAATATGGTGAAAAGAAAAATAACAAAAAATATTTTGAATGTAATTCAGCCCAAAGATCTTGTCCTTTATTCAAATAGCATTATGAGCCACTTGACTGTGTACACTTGTGTATGCAACTGCCGTCTTTTTTACATGAAGTATTTAATGTCACCTATAACGTGACTGAAACGTTTCATGTATGTTTCAAACGTGTTTTTGGTTTTGGTTTCTTCATCTCGAAGCATAAAATGTGGCAATGCGGTTTATGTGGCACAAGGAGCAATAACTCATCTGGATCAGGGGTTTACTGACAAGCTAAAGGTCATGAGTTCAATACTCGGGGCATGTTGCTGGCTTCTGCCACCCAAAAGAAAGCAGAAGATATATCACCGAGGTCCAAGTTTATTGAAGGGAAAATTCACTAGTGCCAATTATGGTCTTATTTATGTGCTTATCTGCTTAAGTTCTAAAGATCCAAATTAGTTGTGAGATGAATATCCGAAACCTCAAGGGATTACCTGGTTTTACTTGGTTTGAGTTTGGTATAGAGAGTTGGTTGAATTGTGACCAATGATACTGTTCACTCATATCCAATCATTGCTTTATAGTGATATGTGTGTGTAAATGTATACAAATTTATAGCATAGATATCTCTCTTGCTCTTTCTCTCTCTCTCTCTCTCTATATATATATATGATCTTGAAATTTCAACCTCATAATCTTACAAATTTTGCCATTATTTGGATTAGCAAATGATTTAAATTTAATGTTAAACACTTTTAATTTTAAGAATTTTGTTAAGATTGGAGTTGTAGTGAAAAAGCCCCATAGAAGTAGAGGAACTTTTATGCACAGAAAATTGAGTATGATTAATATCTAAACACATTACTTCTGGATGTTTTTCCATAACATGGTTTCTTAGTGTGTCATTACCAACAACAAGCTTAAAGTTTTAGATCTTGTTAAAGTAGTTGCAGTTCACTTGATTCACCATACCTTGTCCACCATATTTTAAAAAATGAATCTTAAATAAGTCATATCCTTGTAATTTGGCTTTTGGAGGGCATTCTTCATGTGTACATTGTATTTGTTGAACTTTCGACAGTGAAATAGTTTTTTGCACAAATGATACATTAGTACCGCTATCTATATTTGTCGTGCTTTTTTGACTAAGTGATATTGATGTAGGTCTTTGTGGAATATGGCAACTTCGCCTTCTACTAAGAACAACTCTTTGTTTTTGGAGTCTGCCAACATGGTAAGCCATTAACTTAGTCAAATAGACTAAATAAATTAAAAAATTATATAGTTAAGATAATATGAAAAGGGAGAAATGAGAGATAGAAAATAAGAAACACTCAAATGTACTTTTGTATTTGTTGTTGAAACTAAAGCCTCATAATTTAACATGAAAGGACTCAAATAAGCTGAGAATAAGAGGAAGATCTTGTGAGTTGTGTGGTTTTGTTTGTAAGAAGCATTGTTTATAGAAGCGAAAACATTATTCATAAATAGTGTGTTTCTAGAAAATTTATTTTTTTAGTCATGAATCCAAGCATTGGACGATCAAATGATGACAACCTTTGACTGTTATTTTTTAGTTTTTTCAAATTAAAGTTGACAGCCTTACAATTGATATTAGTTGTGATACTATCCGCTTAATTGCCTACCAAAAAATAAGTGAGCAACTCGCACCCCCCTCTTATTTTTAGAAAAGATTATGGTTGGTGATCGATGAGGCTGAATGAGAAAACATGGCTTTGTGCATCATCTTTTAAGAAAGAGATGCAACCTAGTTCATTGTCACTTGAAAGGGATGAAGCCTGGCCATACCATGCTTTAGAGCAACATGGCCTAGCCATATCGTCCTATTTAATATGTTGCGACTTGATCGTGCCATGCAAAACAATAAAATGTTGCTTGCTTGTGTCTCCACGATATTTGGCAAACCAATCACCATGATGAATATAGAAGAATAAGAATACTAAAAAATTAATATCAATAAAAATCAAAAGCTATCGATAAAATCAAAGACTATCATAATTCTCTTCTTCTCCTTTCTCTTATATTGGTACTCTCTCATGAACATGCATGAGAGGGAGAAACAGACACAAGAGAGGTTTGGGAAGATAGATAAAAGAAAACCCATGTGTGATCAATGGCACAAGCAGAAAGGGGAGAACGATGAACACAAGCACAAGAGAGGGAAACATATGAATGAGTGTAAGGGATAAATTTTGGAAAAAATAAGGAGGGATTGTATGTTTAATCAAAAGTGGTGTACATTTAGGAACATCCATAATAAATGCTTACAATAAAGTTCTTTGACAACCCACATTAAAGGATCATTTTAGAAGTATAAGAAATGATGGAATCTAACAACTCATGGTGCAAAACACATATAAGCACATTCTATATATATATACTAAAAGCATGATATTCTTTAGTTGCACCACCCTTATAGGGGTGACATACCTAGGCATCCTCTTCAAGGGTACCATTGCTTGGCTATTAAACTTTCTGAAAAGCAACATGTCAGGAAAATGCACTTGGAGCTCATACCAACTCACTTGAATCGTTTGTCATGATTGAGTCTCAAGAAGTTGATTTTTGTTCGAAATTGATTGTATTTCAGAGTGAGATTGAGATAGAGGTTGTGATAGATGAAGAAAGAAGTTATGTGGAGATTGATAGAGGTTGAGAAAAGATTAAGAGGTTGAGAAAATTTTCAAGTGAAGAGAGACAGATCACAAAAAGAGAGACTGAATTGGCAAAATTGAGAGAGATGGAAGGATGATATAGATTGAAAGAGATCATCAGTTAGAGGAGATAAGATGTCAGTCGCCTGATATGCCCGCAAAGGAAGCAAAGAAGAGAGAGAATATATAGATTATTTTTGGAATTAACAAAATAGGAGTATATGTTTAGTAAAATGAGGCATATGAATAACAATTATGAAAAATTTCTAGTTCTCCTCAATATTTCCGTATCAACCTTAGTCCATAAAGAGTTCCAAAATTAAGTTTCATTTATTTATCCTAGTGGTGTAGTAATCCTCATCCATAGTAATTGAATTCAGAGTTTACTTCACTAATTAAGGTCATTGTTTTGAACTGGAGTTCTAACAAAAAGTAAATTGTTTAGATGAGTTGTAATGAAAAGAGGAGTCTCTTTAGTAAGAGTTCAACTTAATTAAAAAGGTAATTCCTTTATACAAAAAATGAATAGGTAGATTTTTGTAAAGGAAAATATAGAAGACCAGAAAATTTTCAAAGGATGTTGGATATCATTAGAATTTGAGCTATCAAATGTTGTCTATAACTATGCCTTATAGAGACTTATTAACAAAGTTTATGTACCTTTATTTTCCATGATAGAATTTGTTTCAGTCTAATTGAGATTTTTGTACATATCTTTTGGATTTTCTGTCTATTTTAATAATGCTACAAATGTATTATTTGGTATTTATAATCCAACTTATAATTTATTTGTTGATGAAGCTTTAGAAATTATTCATATATTATCACAATTTTCTGAAACTTCTTACTTAGCTCATAGCGTGTAAGAGATGATAGAAAAATGACTTCATTATTATACAATTTTTCTGCATTAGTTTAGTTGTTGTAGTAGACCTATATTAAAATTAGAAGCCTTGAAAATGTTATTGAATGTTTATTATAATGCCCTTTCATTACACGAGCTGAAGGATATCAATAATATAGTTAATGATATAAGATCAAGTATCAATCAATTATATATTAAATGTAGTTTTGTACATAATCATCTTGTTCTACAAGTAGAAGAAGAAAACATTAATAGTCATACATCCTCCTCTTTTGATGGTGTGCTTTTTTTGTCACATTTTGAAATCAAAGCTTACAAAACATCTAAAATCTATGGATTCTATTGAGTTTGTGATATATAATGATACTCATTATAATTTTTGTGAATTTGAAGATGATGAGGATGGAGAGATATTTATCATTCTAAAATAGTGGCGAGAGAATCAATTTACTTATCATATTTTATCTTTAATCGATAAGGATATGTTTTTGTTCCAACCTTAATTGTTGTGCAGAGCAAGTACTTAGTGTAAGTAGAAATATATTAGATGAACATTGCTCTAGCTTTCAACTTGAGACCTTAAAAACTTAGGCTTGTCTAGATGATTGGATGATAGCAAGGCGTCAAGCACATGAATGTAAGAAAATACCAATTAACTTATATATGAAAGATTATACTATCAAAAGAGGAACTAGTATGGGTATCATTGATATTAATGCAATACAAGCATTAAGCGATAATGATAATTAAGTTTAGAGTCTATCAGCTTAGATAAGGAGTTCCTACCAAAAGGTAAGAAAACTACATGAGCTTTAATTCCTCAACACCCAAGAGGATATGCAGGAGGCGTAATTCAAAACTAAGTGATTATGATCAAACCTATTATTTGTTTTATTTTTTATACATATATTGTATCATGCATGATTATAATTTATAATGTTAAAACTAAGTCTAATGTCTTATATATAATATAATATTTGTAGTACTTACATTACATATATATACTTACATTATATATATATATATATATATATATATATATATATATATATATATATACTTACATACATTATATAATGTAATATCATGTATATAATACTTATAAGACTATATATATGTAACTATACCCTTTTTAATAAAATATATGAATATAACATAGTATAAATTTATATTACTTAAAAAATCAAAGTCGAACCAGCCCTAGAACAATACTAGCCAAGAAATGGTCCAGTTACGGTTTCTGGTTTCAGGTAAACCAAACCGTACATGTCTAGCCTTTGGATTGATTTGACATATAGGGTTGACCGCATCTACACTGTGAGGTGAGGCATGTAGAGACGTCACATGTGGATCTTCTTACAATTCAACTTGACTTTAAGATAGATTATGTAGCATTTTCTTCAAACCATCATGATAAACCTCATGCTTTAGAGCATTATCATAATGTAGGTACCTCGAGTATTCTATATAGGGTGATGATGTTGCTTCTTCTCCAATCCCAGAGATGCTCTCAGTATTGTAGGTTCACATTGCATATATGGTTTGGCATGAGTAGGTCATTCTAAACCTTTATTTGATATATTGTTATATGAATGATAAATATTCTTATATATGACTTTAACTAACAAATATCATGTGTAAATATGTAGGAGCTCATGAATGACATAATGTCATGGTTGAGTAGCTTTTTTTGAGAGAAGACATGTGAGTATCAAGTAGTTGGGGACATATCTACAACATTAGGTTATCTAACCAAGAAGCTTTGTTGTTTCAATTGTTGGACTAGTTGTTAGTGACTATCTTCATCAAGCAATTGCAACTAGATGCTAAGCGCTTCCATATGCCATGAATTAGAGAGGTATCCTTTTCCATGATGTTCATGAGATTCTATGCCTTTCAATTAGCAACAGTGTTGTAGCTTTATGTGGGTGATGGATGAGATAGTTAAGAAAGATATTATAGTGAAACATATGGATATAGACTACGATGAAGTAAAGTTATAGATAAAGGTTGAAGATATGAAGTTTGAGATGCACAGGTTATGTGCTCAGGAGAAGGGAGTTATACCTAACACTTATGGTATAGTTATTTTTGTTTTATCATATCAGATGCACAATGTACTGGATAAGATACTGATTTTCATTGTATAGTTGTTGGTGAACAATACATGGAGGGTCAGTGAATATGCTTGGGGTGGGGCAATATAGGTCCTTTTGTACATATGGTTGTGAAAGCCATCTCACAAAGAAGCATGCTAGCTTATTAGCTACAACACTCCTCTTCAAGTAATAAGTACATATTTTCTTTATGTTGAAGTAGCATTAATTGCTTTATAAATCATTGACAAAGAAGTACTTTTTGTGTTCTAGGCATGGATTTGTAAGTATTTTCATACTTTTAGAGTGAGGTAATGAGTGGAGTGAGTCATAGGGATCTTCTTGCTATATATCATGAGCAATTGTATTTGATGGAGGCTTATTAGGTATGTGGATTGATACATATTTGGTTGAGATTTGCTATGAAGAGTAAAAGTTTATTGTTCTTTACTAAACAACATTGAATTTTATTACAATAATATCGACATTGTTTCTTCTTTTCTTCCACATGACAATCTTATGGTTGAATAAGATATAAGAACAATGTCCATTATTTGTCCCAATTTCATGATTACATTCAATATTTGGACAACACCTATAATTTGGTTCACGCTAGTAGATCTCACTTGATCCACTAAGACACAAGCAAATACAACAGCAAAGCTACATGTCTATAAGATAAAGCACCATCCAAAAAGTAAGTAATAACAGGCAAATAACTCACATTGCCTTAGTTCATATCACCTTAATGTTAGGGGTTTCATCTACATAATTGTGATGATTCGTACATGAGTTTGTAAGTCACCGAGCTCATCAATTTTTCCATAACATTATGTACTTCGATTAAGAACCTTCACCCTATGTAAGAAAGTTATCCTTTAATACTTAGGATGGAAGGTAAAAGAATGTTAATAATTACACCTTCAGATTAAGGTTGTTAAAATTTAGAAGTTTAGACTTTCTTCAACATTTATTGTTTATAGTATTGTCATGCAAGCAATGAGACCTATGACGTGAATAATGAGTCAATACCCATGTTTATTGCTATTGGCACCTGATATCTTGAACCTTCTTGATGATCGCTTTAAAAGAGTATTGTGAGCTTTTTATATGCGCATCCAATTAGGGTACCTTTAAGACATGGTATTTTTCTCGCCAATATAAACAATTATTAATATGTTATTATAAACAAAATAGGCAACTATTACCACAAGAAGGCAACTATTACCTGAAGAAGAGTATTGTAGCAACTAAGAAAGATATTAGGGAGACACCCTAATCACATGTTTATGTAGATGCAATGACAAAAAGAAGCCCTAACCATATACACATCTTTTCTTCATCTTCTTCATTCATATATTTCATTACCATTTTATATACCCCCTCATAGTAATTATCAAAATATTGATGAGATCAAGTATCAATAGCAATGAATTGGGTATTGCCTCAACATTTATGTGCCTCGTTATCCACATGATATTTGCACGACCCTACAAATAACAAATATTGAAGATAGTTTTAACTTTTACATTCCATGAATAATATACAAATGAGCAATAAATAATATTACTTTACTTGATTTGCAGTATGATGATAATAACAAGATGATTAGTAGGATAATCTTTGTGAGTTACATTGCTCATTCACCTAGTTGCGTAAGCCTACTTGTCAAATCACTCCGCTAGTTATCTCACTCTATAGGCTGAAAAGTACTCATAAACTCATACCTAAAACACAAAAACACTTCTTTGTCAATGAATTATAAAACAATTGTTGTTATATTAATGTAAACAAAATATGTAATTGTTACATGAAAAAGAATCCTATGATCAATAAATTGATGTGTTGATGTATTGGAAACCTTTATCAAGTATTTATACAAATATGCAAATGCCATTGCGATGTAGTCATACACGTAAACCCTCCAAATGTTGTAAGCTAATAATTGCATAATGAAGACTGATACCCTGCTCCTCGATTTATCCTCGTACATAGCGCATTAGATATAAAATAACAAATTTTATTCTTAAGCATAATCTTCCCTCTTTCGAGCACATAGCTAGTGCATCTCAAACTTCACACCTTCAAACTTCATCTGCTGCTTCACTTTATTATAATCCATATCAATGAGTTCCACCATAATATCTATCTTATTCATCTCTTCTATTGCCTATATGAAAGATGCAAGGAAGCTACCCACTGAAGGGCCTATAATCTCATGACTGTCATGGAGAGTGATAGTCATCTCATAAAAAATATATAGAAGTTAATGTCAAGTCACGTCACTCAATAGGGCAGTCAACAACGGCTGGTGCAATGTTTGAAACAAGAAATCTTCTTACTCAAATAACCTAGCATTGCACAATATCTTGCTAATTGTGTATACTGACATGTCACCTCTGGAAAAAGCCATTCAACCCCAATATGTTAGCGTGTGTGACATGTCAAGAATATTAACAATACCTTTATATTTATACATAACATTTGTTAGTTGTAATCTTCTATAAGAATCCTTTTACTTATTATACATATAATCCTATATCACATAAAAGTTTAAAATTACTTGTTCCTATAAAACTATATATGCAATGTGAACTAAAAAAGATGGGAAACAACTTTGAAGAACCAACTGCGAAGATGTGACCTACAAAATACTGGTTGGTACCTGCATCATAATGATGCATCATGGTGGCATGAAGAAGTAGCCACATAATATATCTCAAAATCAGGTTAGATCATAATATGATATACCTATGACAGGTTGATATTTCCTATCTCTTGGTATTGATGCGATTGTATACTATATGTCAAACCCAAAGGTATGTCGCTTTCTCAATATGCCTTAACATTACAACCTTTTAGTTGGCTATCTCTATCTGATACATTTTCTCTAAATGTCAAATCCAAAGGTATGTCGCCTTCTCAACATGCCTTAACAATACAACCTTTTAGTCGGCTATTTCTATCTGATACATTTTCTCTATCCTACTTGCGTTCCATACTTGGGACCCAAATCCATTAGAAGCATTATATGTTAGTTGTGAGTCCTTAAAGAATTTGAATTGAGTACGGACCCGGTTTACACTTTGACTTATGACTTTCAAATCAGAAAATGATTCTTTTCCATTCAACATTGTTTGTTCAAATCCGTCGGGTTCATTGACGTCAAAGGGTTTGTGGCTTTTGTTGTATGTCCTTGTATTAATAAGATTGGAACATATTGTATTTTGTGGATCACCTCTTTGATTCATTCCTACTACAAAATAAAAAATATATTTTATTACAATCTATGAACATGAAACAAAGTATGCAATATAAGTAATATAACATGTAATATTACTTGTAATATGCATATATATATATATAAGATGTACAACATTATATATTGGTATCAATCTAAGGAACATGGCCTAACCACATCGTCTTTTGAAAAAGAGATGCGACCTAGCTGTATTATCACTTGAGAAGGGACAAGGCCTGGCCATGCCATACAGAACAAAGCAACATCGCCTAACTTGGTCGCGAATCCTCCTTGGGAGAAGTCATTGCCAAGCCACGTCTCTTTTCCAATGCCCTCGATAAACTGGGACGAGCAGAAAAGAAAAAGGAAATTGATGACAATCAAATAAATAGAGCTCGATAAAATGATTTTCTTCTTCTCCTTCTTTTGATGCTGGTGGTCTCTTTTAAAGGCACACGAATGGAGACAGAGACGCATGAAAGGAGAGGGCAGAGGAGGTCAATGAAAGAGAATGCGAGTGCGACTAATGAAAAAGGTGGCACGAGTAGGAATCGGTGGAACAAGGATCAGAGGTGCAAGCAGTGAGGGAGGAAATGAGACAGAGAGAAAGGCTTGAATGGGTGAGGGACAAATTTGAAAAAAAAGAGGGTATGTGTTTTGGTAAGAAAAGGATGTATGTTTAAGTAGCACCCCAAAAATAATCTTTGTGAAAAAGCATTAAGTGTGTGATGAATCAATGCTCCACAAGCTAGACACGGCTGGCTCCAAACCAGCCCAGCTACTCCAATCGAAACTGAACTGGGTCTGGAATTTTTTCCAGTTTCACCTTCCATGGAACCAGAACCAGAACCAGACTGAAATTGAAATTGGTGGTTCCAGATTACCGGTTTCATATTTTCTAATCTTTTTAATTTTACATATTTGGTTCTAGGTTGTTTAAGCCTCAAATCGGAATCGACCTAGAACCAGCGGTTTCAATTCTAGGTTCCATGATAACAAAATCCGTGGTTTTGAACTGCAGTTTTCATTTAATAGGAAGGGCCATGTCTGCGTCAAGCTTCACATTCTCGCTCTTTCCTCTCTCCCTCAAATCTTCCACGTTTTCAATATATAACAATGAAAAGCTACGCCTGAAGGACACACTAGCCTTCACCTCCCATGAACTGGAAGTTCCTGGAAGTTCCCCTAGTGATACCAAATTTTTCACGGCCTTTTTGGGGCTAGCATTAGGCTTCTTCTACATTTATGGGAAACGCATTGTGGAATTGGTGACGACCATAATCAAAGTATCATATGGATCATAACCAAAGCCATCCAAAGAATTCACTCTGATCCTTGTAAATTGGTCTTCACTAATAAAGTTCTCTTGAAAGGGAAGATGTCAAAGAACTTCAAATTTCATCCAAATCAGCATGATCACCTCGGATTTGGTGACAAAAAAGCCAAAATGTTCTGTTTGTGTTCTTAATTTGGTCAGAAACACTCATCCGGCGCAGCCATTGACATCTTGAGTATAGACTACAAATTATGCAAGAATTCTGTGAAAACATTAGAGGGTTAATGGAGATTGAATCTGGTGACAACTTGATGCTTTAGGTTTGATCATCAACACAATGTTTGTCACGAGAATTTATCTCGAATGGAGTAAAAATTTGCAGATTTTTATCTAATACATGTGTATGCAATTCTTCATGCAGGGGATGTTTCGGTGTTTCAATTAGGAAGAGCAATTCTAAATGGGCTCAGGAAAATTTGTTTAATGAGGGTCGACTTGTGGCTATGTATGGCAGACGTGTAGTTGATGCAAAGTCATGTATGAGTGGCATCCTCTTCCATCTCCTATAAACAACTGGCATCAAGGTACAAGTGTACCTCTTAAAGTGTACTTTATTGACATGTTTGTTTTTTATTTTTTAATTCAAATTTCAACTATTTATTCATACAAAATAGATTATTGGGATTTGTGTTAGTTAGTATAAATGATTGAGATTTGTTTGGATATGCTGGTGCTTGTACAAACATTTTGAACTTTTATTTTCAAAACAAAAATTAACGGAAAACATAATTGTAGAATGTCAGATAGTTTTGTCCCACATGGTCTCGCACACGTACAATAAAGGAGGATAATATAAGTAAGCTAGTATTGCAAAAATTGCAACCCAGAATCTTGTAGTAATATCTTTTAGAAAAGCTCAGCAATATTTTCCAAGGAGAAACTCATTTAAAAGTACCCTGAGACTTTTTAAGCCATTAGAGATCAATACTATTACCCCATACCTACCTGCTTTTAATTCAACTATGGTTTCAATCATCCTCATCACGTTTGTTTTTATGAAATCCCATGGTTGACTCTTTCCTGAAGTGGAATATTGATACTATAGTGGGAACCTCTGTGTGTGTTGATTGGCAGATCCCTCTGACATAGACACCAGTGGCATCAATCACCTTGAACTTGAAGATTGCCACATGGGTTGAGGAATAGGTGTGAGTGTCAAACATTTCTGGCTTCATGCCCGTCTGAAGAAAATCTGAATGGAAAACAAAAAAGTCGCTAGAAACAAATAAAGGGTCATCTTTTATGCGGCAATGAGGACACAGATGAGCTAACAGCTCCAAAACGCAGATATTGTCGTTTTTTGAGGTAAGCATATCGCCCCACATGGAGAAATACAACGATAAATGGTTTTTGTAACTGAAGGGTAGATTTCTTTATTATTAAAGTAATGTTTTTCATCAAAACTCGACATCGTTAACTAGCCTGTCAAGGGACTCGACTCACAAGATGAAGGTCGACGCTTGTTCGTCTTTTTGGTGTAGAGATGGTAATATTGACGTGACCTACGCAAAATCCCGACCCCACCCGCTGAGGTTTGTGTTAGGCGATAAGATGCTTCTATCCATTTCCAACTCAATATTTGTATTAATATATATAGAAAGAGGGAGAGAAAAAAAAGAGAAGAAGAAAGTAGTTCTATGTCTTTTTGGTGCATAAACTTGCACAAATGCATTCACTCTGATATTTGAGATCTCCACCTTTCAACTAAAACTAGAGATGGGGTTCAGCCTGATCGAACCGACTAACACTTTATATGAGCCTCTAAAATGTTGGCTTGCCCCCGTACCACACACACAAATATATATAAGACAAAGAGAAACTAAAAGTTGCTAGAGAGTTTTTCATGTCAAACTTTACATAAATCTTTATGTCCACACTGACACAAATATCAATAACATTTAGTGCACATGATGTATATTAAATGAGATGTGAGATGAACAACTTCTTCACCATTGTACGATTAATCGAATATATGATGATAATAGTCAAGCTTAACACCAAATGTTATCTAGCAACTCTTATATATATATATATATATATATATATATATATATATATATATATATATATATATATATATATATATATATATATATAATTTTTTTATTACATTTATATATGCATGATTTCTTATTTATTGTATATATATAAATAATATATAGTTTTTTCATGTATATGTATATATATCTAGTACATATATACAATATGTATATATAAATATATGTATAATTTTTATTACATGTGCATATGACTTGTTGAAGCCGAAAATGTTGTGATTGGATTTGCCCTAACATCGCCTCATATACAATGAATTTCAAGCAAATTTGGATCAGGTTTTATAGACCCGATCTAATAACCAATGGGTCTATGGCTTTGTGGGACCGTCTGACCCGATCATCAATGGCTCCCAAGGTCATACTAGCTGCGTCATTCGGTTTTGCTTCAAATATAAACCAGAATTCTCGAGCTTCAGCATGTATTTTTTTAGGGCTTAACCGGACTGGTCCCCAAACCAAGCATATTTTGACATCTCTTATTAAAAGTATCGTCATACTTTTGTATCTTACATATAATGCATCTTGTACTTTACATTTAATGTACCATTAAATACTAAATAATTCAAATCTTCACCATTAATTTCAAAGATGGAAAAGTATTTATCCAAGATTATACATTGAAAGATATTATGCATGGACTCCCTCGGTATAACTTTATATATATTTTTATTTTTATTTTTATTTTTTGTTTTTTGTTTTCGCCCCATACCCACTCCGTCACCCACTGGACCCGAACTTCCACTCCATTGCCATATGGTAGTGTGCCCACACCTAAGGCGTGTATACCTCTGGAGTTGTACCAAAATAAAAGCAGTAATGTTTCGTCCTAAATAAGCGTATTAGGTAAAGGCATAGTTGTGTGTGTACACGAGTATAGGCAGCCACCAAGGCAAAGGTCAAAACCAAGTATAAGTGGATATGGACATGTTGGGTTTTGCGGTGGTTCCGGTTTCAGTTTAGAGGACAGCTTCAATTCCAGCGTGATCTCGGTTTTTTAATAATAAGTTATTAAATATATATTAATGACTCGTATCATTATATACAATATGAACTAAGTTATAATATCATATATTTATATTGACTTTAAAATATAAAATTATATATAAGTATATGACACATTTAAGTTACTTAAATTTTTAAGTATATGACACATTTAAGTTATTTATGTAGCATTATAATGATTTAAAACATTTAAGTATACTTATAGCATTATTTATGACAAAATTATATATAAGTATATGACACATTTAAGTTATTTATGTAGCATTATTAAAAACATATATATGATATTTAAAAGATTCTTACAAACACCTCAATTATACTCAAGCAAATTCGACAGTGAAAATGAAGGTGCATAAACCTGTCAGGAAGTCTCTATAGAACATAGTCACCAAAAAAACATTTGATAAGTCGAATTCTAATGATGCCCAATGCCCTTTGAGAATTTTCTTGGTCTTCTTTTTTTTCTTTTACAAAAATAAACATTTTCTAACACTAAGACAATCCCACATAAAATTAAAGGCATCTCTAATAAGTTGTATCTCAAGTCATAAAATCTTCAAACCATCTTATATACACAAGTTAAGTACATTATAAGAAGAAAAAAGATAAACAAATTTACCACATAAAATAAATTGGCATATCCTTTGTAACTCAAATAGCACAAGTATTTACACCAGTATTATCAAGTGGAATTAAAAAAATCTTATAAGATAACTAATATTTTTTAACAAAATAATTTTAACATATAAAAAATATATTGCAGTGTATGACTTATCAAAACAATGAAAGTCACAAAATGGTTTTGACCAACTATCATTTATCCAGTAATCAGAAAAGCTCATGTATGCATGTAACTACAAGTTATCACATGATGACACATTACGCTCCAATGAATTAAAAATATAACTCTTTTTTTAACTAAAAATAGGCTATGTTAGAGGATTATATGCATGTTTTACATAATCAACAAAACCAAGCTTTTGACCAAAATTAAATGAAAGGTTTTCTACCTAAACGAATTGTGCAAACTCCTCTCTATCTCCAATGTAATTGCTGTGGGAAAAGCCCTATAAGAGAATACATTAACTTTTTTCCTGAAAAAATTGGGTTTGTCATAACCATCTCAAGGCCTAAAGTTGTATACCTTTCTATAATAGTTGCACATTGTGTGATTGATGACACTTTTTCATCAAACTTTGTAAAATGAATCTTGAACAAGTTAAATCCTTGTAACTTGACTCTTAGAGGGCATCGAACATGTGTACATTCTATTTGTTTTTAGTAAAAAAAATAAATGTTAGTACCAATATCGCTACTTATATTTGTCATACTTAGCTAAGTGGCATCAACATAACTCTTTAAGGAATATGACAATTCTGACTTTTGTTGACTTTCTCTTTATTTTTAGAGTTGGAAGTACTATCATCATGTTGAGCCATTGATTTAATAAAATAAACTAAATAAATTGAAAATTTGTATAATTAAGACAATAAGACTAACAATGAAAAAGAAAGATTTATAAATAGACAAATAAGTGTATGATAATATAAATTTAATAAAATATTAACAACGAAACAAGATAACAAAAATAATACTTAAAATAAAAGAGTTAACCAGAGAGTAAATATAAAAAGAGAGAGAAATTATAAATAAAGAATGAAGAATGTAATGAAAAAAGTGTTACTCATGAGCTTGTGTATTTGTTATTGAACCAAGAATAAGATCACCTATTTATAAAAGTTGAAGCTGAGTCGCTTGAACATTCAAAACAAGTAATAATAGAATACTTTGATCAATAATGTTTTTTAAATTAAACTTTTATTATTCATCAACAATATTTTTATATTTAAAAAATTATCTTTTTAAAAGAATGAGGGGCCAAGTTGACAACGAATGATCCTTGGGCGAATATGCGAGGGGTGCCAAATAAAATAATTGTTTTCCTCTAAAAAGGTGACATGTCAATCAAACATCAATTGACACCCTTTTCAATTTTTTTCTTTTTCAAATTACAAAGGCAATGCGCCCGAATAAAGTCAAACTCCCTACCAACCGCAATGATGGTGAACCACTAACAATTTGTTTGTGATAAGAGGTTTTGAAAAAGAAATTAAAATATATCAACAGTTTTGGCATGTTAGTGCCACAAAACTCGGATTGTTAGTGCCACAAAACTTCTCTATAAATAAACAAGTGCGCATGCTATAAGATAACAATTCAGTAAGAATGCTCCATCAGAAAGCAAAGAATGACAAGGAATATTAGAATAGACAAATAAGTGCACGTACTTTAGAAAATAGAATTCTTCAACAAACAGTAAGAGGAGTTAGATTGCATCTGGATAAAAGTAAAGGGAGCAACATGAAGCAGCACCAGGCAGCAAGCAAGGTGTGCAAACCCATAGAAACAGCACCAATATTCTACGAATTTGTTCATACTTTATTCATGTGTAGCAAAATTGTTGTTAATTCAAACTCTGAGCTTGTCCTTCATGATGTGATTATCATGATTTTCAGTTTTATATCCTACGAATTTCTTCATACTTAATTGATATGTAGCGAAATTGTTGTTGATTTGAAGTTTTCATTACTTCATAAATAGCTTTGCCCTATGAGCTTTGTAACTTACCCTTACGTTATAGGTTTCTTTCCTACGGTATGATACGCTAAAGCACAATTAACAATATTGATGAATAAGGAGGATCTGTCACTAGGAGAGGAGAGGAGGACTCAAACTACAATTGCATGATTCCGCTTACAAAAATATATCAAGGAAAGAGGATATAAGGATTTTCTGATTTTGAATGCTGGAGCACCTTTAGTATGGGAAAAGGCTTAGTTGTTGTTGTTGTTGTTGAATGCTCCCTGGATGACTTCTCATCCATGTTGAACCAAACCACGTCCGTTCAGGTTTAACTCAATTCCTAAACATGGTTCAACGTGCTTTACTGCACCAATAGATAATACTTATGGTGTACAAGATATGATTAATCACATGACAGATAAACTTTGTGAAGTAAAGAAGTTTTACATATTAAGTACCATCTACAAAAGCTATGTTAGCAATTATGTACAGATCATCACCGTTTCTAGCATTTACACTTCAAAATGGCACCAAATAAAATCTGTGTGTGTGGTGCTTGCATAAGGTTTTAATGGTTTGATTAAACTTTCAGACTATGCACTAATAGTTGTCAATAGAGTGCATAAGAAAGCATTGCATGCTATTTGCCCTTCACGCACCTAAGGCCTCCTATTTTTTAGCAGATAGATCACCTATATACAATTGCTTATTTACAAATTACAACATGATGTGATGTAGATAAAGCTTAAGATATTGCATGTAAATAAGAAAATCTCACCCCAAATGAGTTCATTAGAAATAATTAAAAAATAAGATTCTAAAAATTTAGAAAGTCAATTTTCATGGTCAAATTCAAAATATGAAATTTTATAACTCACCATCTATTTCCATGCTTATAAATTTAATGCATTTACTTGACAAGATTTTTTAACTCCGCCCATGTAATAGATCACTCTTGCATGGCTGATCCCAAACCCGATGCATTCATACCCAACAACTAGCGTAAAACTTCATTGGGTCTTAAGGGGTGCAATGTTTCCACCATGAATGTATTGGATCCCATCTGAACTTCAGAGTAAAGCATATACTTGGATGAGAATAGTACTAGGATGGGTGACCTCCTAGGAAGCCCTCGTGTTGCATCCTCTAGCTGATCCCACTTAATGCGGGAAAAGGCTTCGGTAACGTAAGATAAGGATTTGACAAAATCAAACAACAACTAAGCCTTTTCCCATATTACATGGGGTTGGCTACAAGGATTCTTTGTTTCTACAAAGCCCTGTCATAATTTGTAGAACTCATGGTAAATACTGAAAGTTTATGAAAGTTACTAAACTTTCATACGGAAAGTTTAGTAACCAAAAAAAAATCTTCCGGATGCTCTTTGGAGAAAAAAGGAAAATAAACCACTCTCAAAGTTTAGGATAAAGAATAAGATTTAAATGAGACAATATACCAAAAAAATGAAGAAGAAATAAGATTTACAACACAAAAAGTTTTATTGATTTAACAATATAATTTAATGCAAGAAACCAAGTAGTGAACTTTAGGGAGAAAAAGTCAATGCAGGTACGCAAGTTTATACATTTCAAAAACAGCTGAAAGAAAGGATTTTTTAACTTACTAAAAAACATAAATTAAGCAATGCGATTAAACCTTTTAAAGAAGTAGTTGACAACTTTAGAATGTAGAGGGAAAAAAGGTTCAATTTTTTCAAACAGAAATTTTAGAAGAACTACAAGCTCATAACTGAGCAAAGTAAGGCAACAACAACAACTAAGCCTTTTTCCATACTAGATGGGGTCAGCTACATGGATTTTTTGTTTCCACATAGCTCTATCATAATTTGTAGAATTCATGGTAGATAAGTCCGACAAAGTTTTACACTGACTGTCGAAAGCCTAACACAACCCTCCTCCTTTATCCGGGCTTGGGACCGGCTATGCAAGAGTGATCCCTTACATGAGCGGAGTTTGACAAAATACTTTAAAAATTATATTACGATAGAATACTACTTCATCTTCAAAGTTTGATGGAAAATTGTCTATAAATAATTTCCTTCTATAGTCACCTTTTATCATACTTGAACAAATATAGACATTGTTTGACTATTATGTTCTAAGTGTCATAAGGATGTAAGATGAAGTGAACTTTACTTTCTGAATTATTTGCTTCCTTTTGAAATTTCAAATATTCATAATTGATTACACTAAGTTTTTAAAAGATGTGTAATACTTTTGGTATTGTACTTTACACTATAATACATAATAAAGTGGACTTGAAGTACCCACAATGTTGTTTAGGAGTTGCAAATATTTGTTATTTATTGTTTAAATTGATCCACATTCATGAAATATGGACGTTCATTTCACTTTTTAAAATTACTTACTACATATATATATATATATGCATTCTTTACATTTTAGCATAACATTAAGTCTGCATATGCAATCTTAGCCACATATAGGGTTGTCCGCATAAGCGGGTGCTAAATGCTATTGAAACACATGAATTAAACCATAAAATAAAACTGTAAACCAAAAACAACCACAAAGAAAAAAATAATTCGGCTTGATCAATCCAATCTGTTTTGCTAGATTCTTTTGACATCCTTAGACCAGACTGGTCACAAACTAGAGCTTTTATTGCACTAGGTAGCACCTATATAAAGAGTAGCATGACATTGATCACTAATAATATATTAATATTCAGGTTCATTTAGAAAACTTGTACCAACGGGCCATCTTTGGACCTTATATTGCTGGAACTGTGGAACAGACTCACCCAACATCCAGCCTTCTTTCCTAACTTCATAATAATGAAAAGCTCTTGTGAGGCTTATCTCTCAACAGAATGTACAAATTGCAGTTTAAACCTTTAGCTGAGCTAACTCAGTTTATCCACATAGCCAGAAAAGGAAAAAGGAAACACATCTTTTCACATTTTCCTGCATGAGACAAACAAATAATCACCCACGCATTATGATGCCTTACACATTATGTAATTGTACAAGTGAATTCCTTACTAGTTAATCAAGAATAACCTATTTTCCATGCACTTTGAACACCATAGAATCATAGATTAGAGGTGTCCAGCACTATTTGCAACATAAATTGGTCACCACCATCATGTGGGTAGCAGACTAAAGATATCTAGAGAGTGGTTCAATCAGATAATTCACCACTTTCACTGCCCTTACGCTTTTTATCCTTGTGAAGCAACAAAAAATAAAACCTTAAGAAACGTTTATGATCATACAGACAACCTCTGTATGGACTTGAGGCGACCCCTATTACCCAAGTAACACTATAGCATTTCATGCCTACACTAGTTGGATCAAGAGTCCACACAAATGGTAACCAAACATCTACCACCAATGACAGCACCAAGTTCCAACAGCCACTCATGACACCATCAACCAAACTAATCTTCAATGTTAAACGAAGTCTAGAGTGTAGAGGTTTGAGTCCTCTTCCAGAAATAATATGGTATAGAGTGCAATATAAATTGATCGTAGATACACAGAACACATAATGAAAGATACATGTTAACTAAAGAAAATACATTATAACTGAGGAAATATGTGAAAAATGCAGATAGCCATATTAATATTTCACCACTGATCAGAAATGCATAATCAGTCTACGTTGAAAATTAAAGTCACATAAACAATAATTTGAAAAGAACAAAACACAAAAAGAGAATATGGAATAAGAACATGGATTGTGTTAAGCAAGCCAATGCAATGAATTACCAGAAGGAAGGCCCAATGAATCAACAAAAAAGAGAAATATTTTATTTATCTTGAGAGCAGCAATCATAATAAGAGATCTCAAGCAGAGAAGAAAACCACATTTAAAGTAATAACGAAAGAAGAAAGGAGAAAAGCATGACGGACGGAGATCAAGATACAGCACTACGCATGATCCAGATATCTTCATGTAGAATTCAGATCTGCCCATATCAATTCAGATCTAACCATAGCAGGTTATACAGAAAGAATAACAAGGCCAAAGTTTTCTAGATCTAACGGTTTCTTCAATACTAAAAGACAAGCCCAAATAGATAGTTTATAATCTCTAACAAAAGGAAAATCAAATGATGATCTACAGTTGAGGAACCAAGTTTCAATGCGTTTAGATTTCTAATCCAGCATCGTCTATCTTTTACAAGAAGATGCACCTGAGAAAAGGTTCCAGATCAGACGCGGCCAGCAACTACAGAGGCCGCGGATGGGACGGTGCCGAGGAAAGAGAGGAACCCTCCGGCAGCTTCCTGGTCGTCAAGGAAAAGATCCTCGGGAACCCTAAAGGCCGCGTGTGTGCAGACAATCGCGAGGCCAATCATGAGAGTAGAGATGATTAGGGATCCAACGGAGGTTAGGAAGATGACGATGATCGTGAGAACGAGCAAGATTCCGAGGACCTCCCGGTCGGAGAAGTTGCGGTTGAAGAGGACGAGAGGCTCGGTTCTGAAAAGATAGAGGAAGAGCCAGCCCGAGAGAAGAAGGACGACGACGAAGAGGGAAACGGGGTGGGAGACGAGAGAGACACCGAGCACGAGCGACAGGAGGAGGATGTAGTTGACGCGGAAGTAGGTCCAGTTCTTCCGCGTCCGAGTTGTGGCCTCCGCGAGAGAGTCGGGCTTAGCAAACTGGTTGCGGTCGGCAAGCTCCATCCACGGACGGCGCTGCGCGAGGCCGGAGCGGGCGCCATCATACAAGCGGCCGAAGAAGACCCGGGCCGCTGGTGTCGCCGAGATCGGATTCTGCGTGGGAAGGGCCGATGACGTCGGCGGAGTTACTGTCCCGGCCATTAGCGTCGACAATGCCCTAGGTTTTAGTTCCTCCTTCGTCTCTTCTTCCCTTCCGATTCTTCTTCGTTGCTTCCTTCTTCCCTTTTTAGTTTCCTTCGAGCAACCCTTCGCGGATGCTGGAGAGAGCGGCCTAAAGAAAGACAGAAAGGGAAGACAGTTTTGCGCGTTTTCCTGATGTGGGAACGGCAGCCTTCGGGCATTTTACAGGAGAACATGAAACGGGGAGGCGCTGGACGGTACGGAGGTGAAGGCCCTCCGGTCAGACCCGAACCATTGTTGTAAGGCTGAATCAATGATTGTGTAATTAGTTGCTAGTAAATCTAAATAAATTTCGTTTCTTATTTTTTATTTAAATTAAAAAAATAAAAACACATGTATAATTATTGCAAGTATACTTTATTCTATTTACATGCACATATTTGTTTTTTGAATTTAAATTTTAACTATTTAGTGGAAGGTTGAAAATTATTTGAATTTGCTAGCACCCAAATGTGTTGGCATATACTACATTATCTCTCTCTCATCCCATTCACACTCACATCTATTTTATCATCTTAACTATTTTATTTTTGAGATAAACAAATACTCAAATCTATCTTATTATCTTAACTATTCAATTTTTAAGATAAATGATAAAGTAAAAAGTATTTAATATACAAATACAAAGTGTAATATTATAATAATACTTTTAATTCAAATCTCGTTTGTATAGGTTTGAACATACATAGGGTTTGAACATTTACTGCCACCTCTCTATATAAAAAATGGCTTGGTTTGATTGTCGTGGTTCAACTCCAACCTTAGAACCACTTTTTCCTATTAGAACTGAACCAAACCATATCACTTAACATTTGAAACCAAATCAAACCGCAATTTTGGTTTGGTTCTGTTTTACTGTTTCCTTTGAACACCGTCTTTCTCCACTCCTCTTTAGCAAAAGACGGTGAATTGGGTGATGTGCATGCCAGATATAGCTGGTTTTAGGTAAACTTGCGGCTAGCATGTGCTGGTTCTTAAGTGGAAATCTTTAACAAATTTGAAACTCACTTGGTTTCACTTATGGTTCTCGTGATCTAGGGTCCAGTTCAACTATGGTTTCAACTCCGTTTTGGTTTACCCAACCCCTTGGTTGAATACTCCACATAAAACCCAGTCGCTCCCTTTGGACTCCCATCCTTTCCTGTGATCAAGCTTAATCCATTTATAGCTATGTGTGAATCCAAATGCTACTCTCAATGTTGAACCCCTTACAAAACCTAGCAGGTTCCCTTTTATAGAGCAAGGGAATGATGACAATGTGCTAAACACCATCGTATAGTGATGTGAACCAAATAGTTGTTAAGCGTTCTGGTTGCAAAGGTTTCTAGCCTTTCAGGAATCCTCTGCCACAGTCAGAACTGATGAAGACAATGAACTTGGTAATCGCCACTAAACCTAAGCTAAATGAGTTTACATGAGATAAGGAGAAGAGTGATACTTTCACACAACAAAATGCCTCTAAACAGAACTGCAATTCATTTCATAACAATGGCTTAAATAGAGATTATTGAGCAGTAATGACAGTCATTCAAATAAGTTGGAAATAGCACATAGGAACTAACACTACATGGTGATCTTGCAAGCTAAGGAAAATGAGCATGATTTAATAGTCAAGCGGCTCATTAACGAGCATAGTAATCAGCTAGTACCGGTTTGGATGACCATTTATGAAATCCTCCTAGGATGGATCTACCATTGTTTGACTTGTCCTGGACTTAGATTGTGTTACTAGTCTCAGGGTTCGACTTGGATGGATTATGTCCTCAACATTACAATAATTCCTAGATATGTATATATACATATCTTGTTCTTGAGATGTGAGTTGATTAAAGCTTGATTTTGAGGTATTTTTTACTTTTATGTTATTTCGGCCTTAATGTCACACTTGGGTGGAACACATACCCCCACCTTGTATTGGACCCAACTACACACTTAGATTAGAAATCCAAACACACACCTACCCGAGTAAGCCTCCCCTTGTGCAACTAAACCTCCATTACTATCGCTAAACCTCTTTGGACTCGGGTCCTGGGTCTTCACACAAGCCACCCACCTAACACTCTTGGTCAAGTAACAATTCTACCCTCAGTGTCTGGACTAATTCTCGAGGTTGTGTGATAGCACTAAATTAGATCCTTGTACTCTCAAAAGTTCGTTATGGGCACTAAATTAGATCCTTGTACTCTGAAAGATCCATCAGTCACCTAAGAACCAATTTCTAGACCTTTATCTGCCCATCTCATCAAGTACTAGGTTAGACATCCAGACCCTATTCCATATGCCTCATGTTCTACTATGCTTGCTACCCATTCTATATTTTCACTCACGAGTGGTAGGAGTCACCTTGTCTTTCTTTTTGGGTCTTCAGATATGGGTTTTCATTCATTCACTAGGAAAAATGAGTGAATTTTAGTATTCTGGGTGGTTGTAGGCAGTATGTGACTCAGTCGATGCGTTCCTCCACTTTGAATAGTCCATCCAATCTTAGCTTCAATGTTGGTAGACACCCTTATACTTTTGTTCATACTCGGGAATGTATAACCTCATCTTGTCCCTCATATTGAACTCATGTTCTCGATAGAGTTGATTGGTGAAAGTTGCCAAGCAGCCACATCATACCTGCTTCTAGAAGGTTCTCGCCTCCTATAACATTATATGTTGCTCCTTAAGTTTCCAAAAAATGATAGATCAGCTTCTATCATTAACTTTAGGCGATGTCAATCACTAAGAGGGTTGCCACCCCATAACAATTTAGAAAGGGCTCTTGCTCATGGCCAAACTATGTTGAATATTGTATAAAAATTGAACAGTTTTAAGGAGGTTTGCGAGTTTCACCAGCTAGTCATCATATAGTGACTCAAATACTCCTCAAACAATACATTGAAGCACTTTGTGAGGCCATATTTATTTGCCATTAAAAAGTGGAGCTTGGATCCCATAATGAAGAACCATTGACTCTCCTTTCATAAGAGTAGTCAAGTCTTCTCTATCTAAACCATTAGCTTAAGATCATTATTTTTAATGATCATAATTTGGTTCATGTTCATTCATAATGAATCACAAATCACAAGACAACCACCGCCTTCGTACAATGCAACATCTCTACACCAAGAAACACTAATTCAAAGTCAATACCCTTCAACAAACTATTGCCTTTTCTGTTCATAATCCCCTACCATTTTCAAAATCAGTTTGAAAGTTATCATCTTGGAAATTTTATACCTCCCGTATAAGTATCTCACTATTTGAATCTATATCTAGTAAGAGGTGGCTTCTCTTTCATCTCAATTGGAATGGTAGAAAGTTTTGAACCATTCAATTCATTTGAACATGTGTGCAAAACTTACATATAAGATCTAAAGTGTCAACAAAACCACAATTTAAAAGTTGACATTTTAATGACCTTGTGTCCAATAGCATTTCTCATGAGTGCTTTGTGAGTTAAAGTCTAAGACTTCACGAAACAATCCTACTTCATACTAACATATGTAGACTCCATCAGAAGTGCCTTCCACAACGACACTCTAGCAGATATCTACTATGAGTCTATTAAGAGCATTGCTAAGATTCAACTCTGATCTAATATAAATAATATATAATTTTATTCTTGATCAGATCTCTCACATAACTATGACTTAGATCAATATGTATGGATTTTCCATTATAGATGTGGCAATATGCCTTTGATAATGTACTTTGATTATTAGAGTTCATCAATATGAGTGCCATTAGTTTTAGCCATATCAAAATCTCATGAAACAGATTCTTAAACCACTTTGCTTCCTTTCTTATTGTTGCTATAACAATAAATTTGGCAACCATAGTGGAGTCGGCAATTCATGTTTAATTCTTTGAAGCTTAAGAAATTGTATTCCTACTAATCGTGAATACCTATATGCTTGTAAAAGCATGGTCTTCCAAATAAGTTACTGAATTGTCATCTCAATGTCCTTTTTAGACAAAAAGTCTTCCATTATAAACTAAGCTACAATTTATGTTCTTTTCAAGTATTTTAATATTTATTAAACAACATATTAGTGGTCTTTACTTGGATTGTTTGTGTGGGGCTTAACACTATATATGCAATATCGGATCTAGTACGTATCATTGCATATGTCATGCATCCAATCACTTTAACATATTTTAATTGTACAATTGGACACCCATTGTTTGGTACTAATTTTGTATTGGGATCAAAAGGAGTAGATACATAGCATAACTAAAAGCATCAAATTTCTATAATACATTTTCTTCATAATGAGATCGAGAAACCCAAATGTGATTTTTTTCTCTAGTTATTCTAATACCTAGAACAACATTAGCTACTCACGTATTTTTCATTTCAAAATTAGCTCATAAAATTTCATTGTATTTTCAACCTCATTTAAATGAGTACAAAATATAAGCATATCATCAACATAAAAACAAATCAAGTAACTTTTTCTTCATAAAATTCAATATATACACATTTGTTCGATTCATTAATTTTAAGACAATTTTTAAGAGTCACTCGATCAAATTTTTGATATCATTGCTTAGGAGCTTGGTTTAAACGATACAAGGATTTGACTTATAAACTTTATGTTCATGTTTGGATGCAACAAAACCTTGAGATTTCTCCATATATATCTCATTATCTAATTCATCATTTAAAAACATTATTTTGACATCCATTTGGTGAATAACAAGGTTATAAATAGAAGAAAATTCTAATAAATTCTATTTGTAGCAATTATTGCAACCAGTATATATATACCAAAATAGTCAATCCACTCATTTTAAAGCCCTTTAGCAACTAGTGTTGCTTTAAATTAGTCAACAGTTTGATTGACTTTCATTTTCTTTTTGAAAAATCATTTATAGCCAATTGCTTAAGATCCGAAAACGAGGTCTACTAGTTTTCAAATTTTATTTGTCATAATTGATTCCATTTCATCTTGAATATCTTTTTTCCGAAAAGTTGCATGATGAGACCTCATGACCTCTTGATATGTCTCTAGATCACTTTTATTGTCATAGCAAAATGATATGGAACTCATAATACACTTATATATTCCTTCAAGTAGAAACATTTTCAAATTCTCCCGTGAAGGTCATTTCTTTCATTTGTCTTTTACTTTTTCTAAGCACTTGAACTTTTGGAATGTTATTACTAGTACCCATGGAATTCTTGAGCATTTTCATTTTCATGACATGCTCTTTGGGCCTAAGAATTGAGGTAAGTATATCTTTTTGAAAAATAGCAATCCTTAGACTCAATTACAGTATTCATGGGATATAAGTCATTTGACATAATAAATTTGCATGCCTTACTATTTTTACCATATCTCAAGAAGATATCTTCAATTCCAATTTTCACCAATATCTTTTTTTTTTTTGCTTCATGAAGTTTTATTATAGCTCATCAATCCCAAACTTTTAAATAGTTTAGGTTGCACTTTATTTTCTTCTAGAGTTCATATTTGGTCATCTTATTCCTTTTATTAGAAACTCTATTTAAAATACACCAAACCGCTTATATGACTTCACCTAAATAGCCATTACAAAGACCAGAATAACATAATATTGTCTTTGGTATCTCTACTAACACTTGTTTTTTCTTTCAACCACATCATTTTGTTGTTTTGAATAAGAAGTTATTTTATGTATGATCTTGGAAGACCCAAAATAATTATGATCATAATATTTTACTTCCATATTTGTTCTTAAGCGTTTAATGAAAGACTCATGTTGTAGTTCTAGTTAAGTTTTAAAAAGTTTAAATTTTTCTAAAGCTTTTTCTTTAGATTGCATCAAGTATACATGACAATTCTTATATAATAAAGTAATGAAATATTTCTTTCTGCCTATGATAGACCAACCATGTGATCCACATACATTGAAATGTATAAAATCTAAGATATTTGAGGTTCTTTCTACTCTTTGAAAAGGTAATCTAGTTATCTTGTTATATACACATATGGTACATTTATCAATATTTTGAGATATGTCAAGAGTCAAATTTAATGTTATCATATCATTTAGTTTCCTAAAATTAACACGTTCTAGACAGTAATATCATAAATCAAATGGCTCAACAATATAAGCAGAAAAAATCACTCTTATTAATCAAACTCAACTTGAACATGTTGTCACATAAATATCATTTGTCAACAAACATATCCATTTGGATAAGATAAACTTATCACCGTTAAATATATACTTGAACCCATACTTATTAAATAAGGGTGGAAAAGCTAAATTTTTTCTTACATTAGGTACAAATAATATATCAATAAGAGTCAAAATCTTGCTCAATATAAATTTAAGTTTCATTGCTCATTTGCCTTTGATTTGGACTATTGAAGCATCACTCATATACAAAATGTGTTCATCCTCTTTGTGAAAAGTTTTGAAGAGACTTGTTCTTACACGCATGACAAATAGTACCTGAGTCAACCCACCATGACCATCATCTTCAACCAAGTTAATTTCAACTATAATGCAACAAGATTTTTCTTTGAAGAAGTAATTTTTTTTCCTTATTTTCTTTCTTCAAGAAAGGAAATTCCCTTATGGTGACCAAGCCTACCACAATGGTAGTATTTTTCCTTCTTTTATCTTGGTTTAAAACCACTACTATTGTTCTCATGGGATTTATAAAAATCTTGATTTTGCTTCTTTGAGAATTTCTTAGTTTTTTAGTCATCAAAAGGATGGATTTTCTCTTGTGGCTCCATGAAATCATCTTACTTATGATATTTGTCTTTAAGTCTGAGATGATTTTTAAGTTGCCCAAGAGATATGTTCTCCTTCTTATATTTGAGCATATGTTTGAAGTCTTTCCAAAAGGTTGGTAGTTTTATCTATAATGGAGGAGTATTATAATTTTATTCATCTTCATTTTATGTTGTCTAAAACTATTTAAGATCCTCTGGATTTCATAGAATTGTTCCATAATGGATCTTCCATCAATTACTTTGTAATTACTAAAGTGGGTAAAAGGAATTTCTTTGTAGCATCTTCCACAATATATCAAGCTTCAAGTTTTTCAATAACTCTTTGGTACTTGTTGAATCTTGGTAAGTATCTTAATCCGACATTCAATTGAGAATGTGCCCTATACATATATATAATAATCATTGTCCCCTTTCTATCATTTGAATCCTCTCAAGGATTTCATTTTTCACTTCTATTGGCCTTAGTATGGTTAGGATATAGACAATATTCAATGTCGTAAGAAGAAAGTGCATCTTTTATTGTCACTTCAATAAGTTTCTACCGTCGAACTTATCCAACTTTATGAAGTCCGAGGTCATTTCTCTTAGAGATGTGATATGCTAATGATAAACAAAGAAAGCTTAAAGAATGTTGGTGTTTGTGGGCTTTAGAAAACGACATCTTACTTCGGCTTTTTAGGGAGAAATTGGTGACTAAGCTTGCAGATGTTGGGTACTTGGAATTATCGGCCTTTTTGCTGGAAGAAATTGACAAACTGGAATGCTATACAAGATCATTCTTTTCTATAATGTATCAACAAATTGAATTTCTCATTGAGATTAGCGTTTCCCAAATCTTAGTTTGAATTCACATTTTCTTTTGTATTTGAAAACGACAATCACCATTTGCTTCAAAACATCGAGAAATTCCATTTATTTCAAAATGACTGCAATTTAGAATCGAAGCACTTGAATACTCTTGCAACAAAATAGTCAATGCACTTTCAAGCTTCTTTGTCACCCACAAATTTTAACTCTCTAGACACAAACCTCGACAATCACCTTTCAAAATACAATAAAGAACCCTTGACTCTCCTTATACAAAAGAAGTCAAGTCTTTAACAATATTGATACACTATGGTTGACACTATAACTCCTTTGTGCACTTAAGGAAATGTACTAAGTTGCTTGAGGTGGGCATCAATGAGGATAAGGAAGGCAATAACTTGGAACTTAATACAAGTAAGTCTAACTCCGGCAATGAACAACAATCATACCAAATTAACCAGCTTGTTACCCGTTCTTTGCCCAATGCTAAGAGGAAATGTACATCCTAGTCATCACTCATACCACCTAGCACTTAGATAGAGATCTTGGACAAGTGGTGTCTCAACAACTACCTAACAGCTAGTTTTTGTCTATTAGCTAATTGGGCAATAACTTAATTGCTAGTTTGGGCAATTAATACAATGTCTTATTTACTGGTTGAGGAGGCCTATTCCCAACTATAAAATCACCATCAATAGATCTGTAAGGTACCTTTTGTTTCTCTATTAAGTGAAATACAGGTTTTCATTTGCTTATCAAGTCCTTCAACAAGGCTTGTGGAGTGTTTTCTTCTCTCTCGACTCATTAGCTAGGTTGTGGCGTTGGAGTGCAAGGTTGTTATTTGTTCACTCTTATATTCATTTCTCCTCTTACCTGTTGTTTTTGTTTCATCCTTCTCTCTCTAGTTTACCAGGTTCATTCTCCTTATTAATCCTGATTATGACAAAGAATTCTTGAAAGGCTAGAAACTATTGCAACCATAACACCTAACAACCGTTTAGTTTGCATCATTTGGTGCTTTCATTGAGATACTATGCATTACAAAAGCGATCTCTTCATAAGGTCAGTTTGATACTTTTCGTTTTGTCATGTTATCCCCATCCTCTCCTTAAAACCTAGTTTCTTCCCCAAATAGTCAAACTGTTATGTGTCATTACATTCATCAACCCCTTCTCCCATGAATTCTTGAAAGGCTAGAAACTATTGCAACCATAACACCTAACAACCGTTTAGTTTGCATCATTTGGTGCTTTCATTGAGATACTATGCATTACAAAAGCGATCTCTTCATAAGGTCAGTTTGATACTTTTCGTTTTGTCATGTTATCCCCATCCTCTCCTTAAAACCTAGTTTCTTCCCCAAATAGTCAAACTGTTATGTGTCATTACATTCATCAACCCCTTCTCCCATTCATTGTTATCATTTCGCTTTGGTCAAATCTCTTGCCTTAGTATTCTTACCCTAGCCTAAACTTGTAGTACCATTCTAATCCTAATCCTATAATCATGTTTACCTCTAATGTATTAGGTGTCCATCGACTTCTGGCTGCTCCTAATCCATTGGAAGATGAAGGGTTGTCCCTTGAAGACATCATCTAGAATAAAATTAACCAATGACAAAAATAGATACAAAAGCAATTACACGAGATATCTCAAATTCTTAACAAGATCGTTAGAAGACAACAAGGCAAGCATCGTGTAACAACTAGTATTCATCCCATCGAAAGAAAGCTGGTTGAAGAATCTATGCAAATATACACCTGTAGTCAATCCACCAAATATTACATTTGTTTTGGATATGGATACCAACTCATTGATTGTCCATATGTCTACAAAAAAAAGTACTAAAGAACCTATAAACATGCTCAAGGATACAAGTGAACACTCTGTGAATCTTGGAAGGTTTCAAGCTCTGTTAAAAACCTTAATGCAAACCCAAAACAAGTTCTAGATACACATAGTGGTAAGGATGATATCAATCAGTCAACCAAACTGGTTACTAAAGATTGTGTAGTGGTGGACATCAACCCGATCATGAAAACAACATAATATGTTTCCAATGAAGGGAACTCACACACACTTGACTTGATTTTAGCTACCCGAAATTGCACCATAGATGATCCTCAATTTAACAAACTTACTGTGATAACAAGGATGTTTGGAGAACAGTTACAACCATCATTTATCCCTTTACCTCTTTGGAAAATAAGCAAAGAATATCAAGTTGATGATCAACAAACCAATCTCAAGACAAAGAAATCCTATCAGGCGAAATCTTTCTTTATAATCTAAAATCATGGCTGCTCTCATTTGTATCGAAGAAAAATTTGTATGAAGTCAGTACTTTGATATTACACAACTTATCTCTACCATGAAAAAATGATAATAAAGAAACATGTCTTCTTGCATCCAACACAAATGAGTTCACCATCAATCACAACTGTTGAAAGTTGTTTAAAACCTGCAACAACAGAAAACTATGGATCCTAGAGACTGAAGCAAAGCATTTATGTCCTGATTGGACAAGTTTAAAAACTAGCACCTAACACCATCACCAATTGCTTAAATACTGCAATAATTGTATGCAACTACTCAAGAGTATTAGATTCAAGAACAAATCTTTTATTTCACCTAGAGGAAATGATGTGGGCATCAATGAGGATAAAGAAGACAACAACTTTGAACTGAATATAACTAAGTATAACTCTGGCCATGAACAATAGCCACACCGAATCAACCAACTTATTACCCATTCTTGGGCCCAACACCAAGAGGAAGTGCACATCCCAATCATCACTCATGCTACCAAGCACTCAAATAGAGATCCTAGACAAGTGGTGTCTCACTCCAACAACTACCTAACAACTAGTTTTTGTCTATTGACTAACTGCGTAACCACTTAACCCTTAGTCTGGGCAATTAATACAATATTTTGTTACTGGTTGTTTGGGCGACAACATTAACTCTTGCCTTCTCTTTCATTGGTCAATTGAGGAGGCCTATTCCCAACCATAAAAATCATCCATCTCTCTGAACTCATCAACTAGGTTGTGTTGTTGGAGTGCAAGGTTGTTGATTGTTCACTCTTACATTCACCTTTCCTCTCACCTACTATTCCTGTTGTGACGGAGAATTCTTAGAAAGCTAGAAACCATTGTAACCAAAATACCTCACAATCATTTGATTTGCATCATTAATTGAAGAACTTGGTTACAAGCAAGAATAGAAATGCATAACTAGTAAAATAGAATTGGGGAATATTGCAAGGATGCCGATAGACAACTACTAATTTTTTGCATATTGTCATATCTCTGGTTTCAAATCTTTTCTAGAACTAAGCCATTGGTTTAAGATCATTATTTATAATGATCGGAACTTAGTTCATGTCAAGAGACTTGACCATTGAAAGTAACCATTCTTTCCGATTGTTGTAGTTAATCAATTTTTGAGAAAAGGCTTTTCAAGCCATAACAAGATCTTTTTTATTTACAATGAATCACATATCATAATATAATCATAACCTTTGGGTTATATGACATATCTTCACCAAGAGACACTAATTCAAAGTCAACACCTTTTCACAAATTGTACTAACTATCAATAGTGTCTTGTGGTGAGGAAAGGTGCTTGTGTTGGTATTAGAAATGTTTAAATATAAATTGATTCCAATTTAATTATATGTGCAACCTCTATATTTATGAGGATTACTATTTGCACACTCTTTTTACATGCACACACATTTTATTAAAATACCAATATTATCTCTCATCACTTTCTCTCTCCTCTTTCACTCAATTCTAGCAAGGGTCTTTATGGATATCTTTATTCTAATGACTTATATTTCATTCATTTTTAATTGTTGTCTTCTTTGCAATTGGACAACGTATAATCTTACGAATCTTGTCGAAGGAAAAAAAATCAACAACAAAAATGAAACGAAAAACAAAATCAATAAATACCAAGAAAAAGAACAATAAGAATTAAGAATAAAAGAAGAAGAAGAAAGTTAAGAAACATACAAGTATGTTTTTATGAACACCACGTGAAAGAAAAGAGACAATTGAACCGTGTCTCGCTAGTAAGAGACCCATGACTCAACCGCATCCCCTACCAATAGAGAGATGCGACTGATGAACATTGTGGGAAACAAAAAGAGATGCAACTGAGATGCATCTCGCTCATCGAAGAGATGTGCATGTACCACATCTCAAGTCGGGAACTTGACATCGTATTTTTATCCAGATTCTGGCTGAAAATGAAATCAATACATCAAATAAACAACAAAAAATACACCAAATCAATGAAACACCCTACCAAACTACTTCAACCCTCTTCTAATAAACTCCCTCCTCTCTTTTTCCTCTTCTTCTTCTTTCTTTTTTTCAGTTAGATTCGAAGTATTATGAGATGGTGAATGGTTGAATATCATACATCAGATCAAGCTTCAAATCATGAGTCGCTAGAGAAATTGTGTGAGGCCATTGATGGTAAGGTGAGAACCCAGAGAGAGTTTCATATAATCACGGTAAAACAAAAGAGTGTGTGGATAGCAAAAAGGATGTGCATATATCAATTCTGATATTTTGACTCTAACTTATTTCTTTTAGTTGGTATATTAAGATGTTGATGTTGAGCAACATTTGTTGTTTAAATATAATAGATTATGTTTATAACAGTCGTAGGCCATGGCTAGATATTTAAGAATATACATAAAATAAGATGAGCTTTTGTATATTATATTCTTCTTCATCTTTGAGATTTGTCTTGCGTTCTTATATAGGCAATACCTCGAAAGGCCTGTTATATTCGTCAAGGCAGTTTGCATTAAGTCTATGACAATTTCACAAGAAGAAGGTACGAATAACACTTTTAGATTGTTAGAAATTCGTGAAGAACATCTGGGAAATAAGCTTGAAAGCGTTTCTAAAACGTGTTTCAAGCTTAGTTTGGGTGCAACCTTCACAAATTTCCAACAGTCGATCGTTTATGATCCAGATAAATTAAAGTACCTGCTAGCCACTATGTTGCACGAAAACAGGAACACGGAAAATGTCAAATCTTCAAGACTTAAGAAACTTCAGTATATATATATATAAAACAAACAAAACACAAAAACACTTTGCGTATTCCAACAATCAATTTAATACAAAATTGCATTAAACTGGAAAATATAAAAAATAAATACATTTAAGCGTCATTGTAAAAAATTAAACCCCTCTTCACGAGAAATATAAAATGTGGATTCTCCAACTGAGCAAAGATTATAGCAATAGCGGTGGGTTTTGGATTGAAAATAAAAGAGGGAATAAAGGTTTGATTCTCTGGCCGAGCAAAGACTATAACAAAAGCTATGCCAGTGGCAATGGGGTTTTGAATAGGGAGAGAGGGAGAGAATTTGACAGTTGAACTTTTCTTTTATTTTTCAGTTTCAAAGAGGAAACGTTTCCTAAAAATGAAAAACTCAAGGAAAACATTTCTTTCAAACGAAACTCGGAGCTTGTGGTTTGTGATATGTATGAAGACGGGATACGCCCCTCAAGAGAAGTTTTGCTAACGCTCACTTACTATTATTGAAAAGGATCCACTTCGTTTTGGATTTTAGTTGTTGGCCATCTATCTTTGAGATGAGTGGTGGTGAGATCAAGCTGGTCCAATTTTTTGGGTTTGGTTATATTTCTAGCATCACCCAGAGTTCAGTTCCTTAAAAAATCGGTTAGGTCCTGTTTAATCGAATCGGATCTTCACACCAAAGTTGTTGCTAATTACTCCTGGATTTAGCCGATGCACTTGGTATTTCACTTGGATACAAGCCTACAACTTGGCTATATCTGCACGAAGTGCATCCAACCACTGATCAATTGACCAGAACCGAGGTTCAAAGAGAAAAAAATGCTAGAAAGAGACGTGGTCCAGCTGCATCGGAACCGCTGGTCTAGATCAGTCGAACTTGCCTGAGCCTAGGGCCAGCACCCAAAAGCCCGGCGTGCCTGAAAAGGCTGGTCTAAAGGGCTCGAGCAACAACCATCCAGTTAACGAGGCTCATACTAGTTGGTCACATATAAACATAGCCAGTTCGAAGTCTCGCAGTTCCAACTGGAACCGGTGAAATTAGAGTTGTACCAGGTAGAACCCGATTTGATTCCATTTCTAACTTTTATGGAATCGAAATTGGCGGTTCACTTTTTTGAATTTAAAATTTTAATAAATTTTTTATTTTATTTTAAACGGTTTATCTCAAACTAGAACCAGCTCGAAACCGAGAGCATCGGAATCATAACTGAAACGATTCCCGAACCGGTTCGATTCCGATTCGAAGTTTTGGGTATGTTTAGGTCACAGACAAAAGAAGCTACAGTCTCAAATTCTCCCCATCTGTTGACCGGAACATGTCGATTCATCGTGCGAGTCCTTCTGACGCCGGAGGTACTCTCTCTCTCTCTCTCAACGTCGTTTCTGATTGCAATTGTGATGAACGGCGCAGACGATTCCGCGAGCGAATCGGAGGACGCCGCAGTAGAGTATTACGAGCCAATCTCTACGGAAGATAATGGGGGGGAAGATTGCCTGATCTTCAATGACGAAGCTGACGACCATTATAACGTTTCTCATCATCCTCATCTAGATGAACATGGCGGATCCTACGAAAACCCCAATTTTTTCGGTAACGGCATATCGTCGATAGAGTCTGTGAGGAATGGGATCTCCGTCTTCGATTTCGTTCAAGATTATCACCGCGGGGGGCATAGAGATAATGATGATGGTGGTAATGTGGAGGAAGAAGAAGAAGAGAGATTGAGGCGAGCTTCGGAGATGGCGATAACGATGGCATTTAGGGAGGATGAAAACCGAAGGAGTGCCGCTTTGCCGCCCGAGAGAAGCTCAGCGATCGTCGATGCGATGAGGAACGTCAGATTCGGGGGACTGCATCCCTCTTGGGCGAATCAGATCCCGGAAGAACAATGGATCGATCGACTCAGGCTGTTGCGCCGGGAACCCACAAATCCCAATTGAAGTAATGTTCCCTCAATGTTGTGCCCGACTTTGAGATTATGCCCTGACAAGAGCTTGATTGAAACTGCTGTTTGATCTATTATTTCTGCGTAATTCCATCATCTTCGGCTCCATTTGGTGATAGAAGATTCATCAAGATGGGGCATCGAGGAGCATATTAGGTAAGTTATTTGCTTAATGTGTTAGTATTAGCTCCCTGCTATGTGAAGCTTCCTAAAAGACCTTCCTTTACTCTTGGATCTGTTGTTGCCTGAGCCCATTTTTGGTGATCCTTGATCTTCATAGCTTCTTTACTTTTAGCACATTCCTTCGAATTTCATAGGTACTCTCCTGCTAGGGCACTTAACGGATTAGCAATAGCATTGCACATGCCGATATGGGCAGCAGCAAGGATCAATCATTTAGGATTATTAGGATGCCTGATTAAATCCCTTCCACAGACAAACCAAATATGCCCTAAGCTTGGTTATCCTGCTCTACAACTCTCTTTATGTATGCAGAAATCTTAAATGATTAAAATATCTCAAGAAATTGAGTAAAAATCAGTCTTGAAGTTTGATGATAGAACAAGAGGTTTGCAATGATGGTGAGATTGATTAGGTGCAAGCCCAAAATATCAAGCATAAAGGAAAAGAATGAAAGGGGTGAAGGTCAAAACTTTCGATGTAAAATTGATTTTTCAAGAGGGTAAGTGGAACTTTATTCTTGAAACGCGTACTACGAACCATGCTCGCCGTCTTTTTACTTTGAGTACTGAATAATAGAGAAAGCGGAAAATGCTGAATAGATTTTCAGTACTTTGCTTTACTGTTGTCTATTTGCATCAATCAGCCCCTTGCATGCTACAGATCACTCTGTAAGGGATCATTCTTACAAGTCCCAAACTCTGTTCATGTAAGGGATCAGTCTTCATGCCATCCCAAACCTGGATAAAAGAGGAGGGTCGAGTTAGATAATCACAGCTAGTGTAAAACTTTATAGGTTTTAAGATATGCAATGTTGATTAAAGATACTCGTTTGGGCTCCGAAGTTAAGGATGCTTGGACAAGAATAAGTACTACGATGGGTGACATAAAAAGTCTTTGTGTTACACCCTCTAGCCAACCCTACTTATTTTGGGAAGAGGCTTGGTATAAGCTTCTTAGATACAGATATAGTGCAAACTGGGTCAGTTAATCTATTGATATTTATGCTTCATCTCTTCAAAAAATCTTGTGATGGAACTTTTATTTTCCTGTAAGACAATGTATCAACTGCGAACATGAAGTACCAAATGGTCCACATTCTTTGCAATATGGATTTGCAGATGAACTGGAAAGTGAAAAGTCACCACTCTTTTTTTCTTTCTCAGGGAATTCCTTTTCCTTTTAGGCAAGCTTCAAAACTAACTGCCCATGCTCATGTTCGACTACTACTTTTTAGAAGCATATATATATATATATATATATATATATATATATATATTATATGGCTTAATCAATAACAAATAATAAAGTGAAACTTTAAACTTCTAATGGAGTTCAGCTATGGTGGCCAGCTGATGGTCGCCCTTTTTGCTACCACTGCCATATAACTAATCGGGTTTCACAATTACCCAACCTAATGTTTCACTATTGTGGTGAGCCCTGATTGGGGTTCGCCATCAGGTGGTAAGTATAGCACCAGTAGTTGTTTCTCTTCTCTTTTTGAGGTCAATAAAGTATTTAATTGTCGGGGTCAGAGGAATATCAATGGATAGGAAGTATTCTATAACCCAACGTGCATCACCAGCTAACAGTTTTAGAAAAAATGAAATCTGATTAATATACAGGTTAGATGTGGTTTCCACCTAATATAATTAGTTATCCAGTTGATATCCAACCTGGTTTCATTGTGTTGAATCGGATTAAATCTAATTCTTAACCCTATTATGATATCTGGTTAGTGGAATTCACAAATCTCATTTCCAAACCGATGGCACCTCTGTTCCATAGGATGGTATTGGCACTCGGGAAACACATCTTGAATTGGCACGAGATAGAGATTATATGAGCATGCCAAAGGGTGCTAACCTCCATCCTCGAGAGTATTTATAGAGCTTAGGTGATTCAAATAGGGGTTTGCATCAGTTGGTTCAGATTAATAACCACACTGAATGGAACTAACCAAAAATTGAGTTATCTCTACATTTGAAAACCGAGACTCAACTGAATTGTATAGGTAACTGAACTACACTGCACCGAATTATTTTGGTTGATTCAATTTAGGTATTTGGTTTGGGCTTGGTCTAGTTACACACATACACAGAAACATATATATATATATATATATATATATATATATATATATAATCATGAAAAATCTTTCGTTAGAAACATATATAATATATATACATATATATAATCATGAAAATCTTTCATTAAGTAAAAGAATCAAATTTTCACCTCATTCATACAATTATATCACCAGTTGTAGTAAGCATAACCACATTGAGTGTCAGAAGTAACAACTATTTAGGACCAGCTATGGGAAAAAGGCCTTGTAACCAAGGCACTTAATTTGGACCTTTGAAAATTGAACCGAAATGATAAACTGAATTTTCATAAAATTTTAAACCAAAACTAAACTGATTCTCAATATAACTGAATAATGCTCACCCCTATGAACAAGTACCGTAAGTTGCTCCTCAAGATTCAGGAAAAGATAGAGATTGGTGTGAGATCAATGACCTCTCATAGTGCTTACTGTTTCAACCTGAAAAAGTAGACTGAATGTAAGACACACACTCTCTCTCTCTGTGTAACTATGGAGAAGAGGAGAACCTGATATTTTTGTGCAAGCTGTAAGGTGCAGAACTCTCTCTCTCTCTCTATGCCTATGGAGCCATTGAAGAGAAAGAGAGGGGGGTCGGGGCTGGTCTGGGGAGAGCTGTTGGGAGGTTCTTTATGGCTTCTGCTGTATAAGAAGGTCCAGATCGTAAGCGAGTTGTCAGGGAGTAATAATGAATGGCATCCGATTTTAGACTTGTATAATGTATTTGACTTTGATTTACTTCTAGATGAGAAACAATAAAGTTATAAGAAGTAACCTTTTTTTTAAGAACGGATCTTACAAAGAAGAAAGAGAGGTTATAAGACTAGAAATCAACACGGACACAAAGAAAAAGAGAACAAGTTGAACAACTGAAATTAACTTAATTTATTGGTTTTGTAATGCTGCAGGCCTTCTTATGCTCACCTTTTATAGACCTACAGAGGCAATTCTAAAGAGGCTTTCCAAATTCCAATCATTCGTTCCTGAAGAGCATTTTCAAGTGGTTAACTTCGATTCCTAGTAACCTTCACAATTTGAGTTATTATTCCTTAATCATCCACCTCAGTAACACAATCGATTAATCTTCCTAATTGCAGTTGTTATTCCTTAATCATATACCTTGTGGACATAAACTCCATATCCTCCTTCAAAAACTTGCATCAAACGCTTATCATCATGATCACATCTTCCTAAGAATAATCTATCGTGCCCCAAGCTAGCTTTACCAAATGGAACTCATACGACTCAAAATATGAGGTATTAAAAAGTTTAAGGTTCAAATAACTACACGACAAACTCTTTACAACTAAAATCTAGATATTTCACATTGGTAAATGAATAGTGCGTTTACCAAACAACCAATTTCCACAATTCTTCATATCATAATCCATATCCAAATCCTAACCAAAAAAATAAAATAAAATCTCTTTCGATGATCAAATAAAAAAACTTGAGAAAAATTTCTAATTGAATGCTATTATGAAAATTTGGACAATATCTATAACTGAAATGTAGAGTCTCAATAAAACACTCTTATCTCCGTATATAATCTTATGATTTCTATGAAAATTATTAATTTAGAAAGATATGGATGTTATCTTTCCAACTAAACTATTTCTCAGGTATTTGGATAACTATGGACTGAGTTATGATGGTTTAATTGAATATCTATCGCAAGATTTTTGTGAGAGATATGTTCGACTTTGGGTTGGGTCTGATCTTTACTTATTTTTTTATTAATCTTACCCATGTCCAAAATTTGCAAGAATTTTATCGGATATTGGCCGGTATGTGTACCACTCACAAACAAAATTTGAGAATATTTCGCTTAGAGATGGTGGCTGGAAAATTTGGAGATCATACAATGTTTGTATAATATGTTGAAATCTGCAAAAATTTTCTTCTAGAAAATAATGATGCATTCAGTTAGAACCTTAATGATTTAGTGATCATTCAAAGAATTTTATTGAAGACTTATTCTCGTTCGATGAGGAACTCATTTACATATAATTCTTCGGGACATCTTTCTAGAGAAGGATTGCTCTCTTGGAAAATATATGCGATCATAGCCCAATGCTCTCTTATAATACAAATTTATGGATGATTAATCCACCATTAGATTTATTACATATTCATGTCATCGTATGTAAACGTGATAGCTATGTCCCTCTTATGATTTCTTGAATTTAATTAGAAGCAATCAATACATCGAAGAAAGGAGAGAAAGGATGATATAATACGTAAGCATAGAATGCATGAGAACGTATAATATCTATGAAATGCCTGCTATTCTTGAGCTTACAAAAGATTAGAGACAATAACTCTAAGCATATAACAAGAAAAATAGGTAGAAAAAGATGACTTGAGGCTTTATCTCTCTAGATCTCTCTTCCTTGGGCTAGGAATGAGCTCTCTCACATCCTTCTTGGCTGGACTTATTACTCTTGGGCTGAAATCCCCTTTTAAGGTCACTCTCATTCTCCTTTTATAGGTATTTTCTTGAATCGGATCCTTTCGGGTCGTTGGACCTGATCTATACCCAAATCCAATCCATCCAAAAGTGTTCTCACATGGGAAGGGTAGTTGAACTCATGTGCCATGTGTTGGGGACAGCTGTGCACAATTTTGACACGTTTAGAGCAGGTTTAGGTATGTGAGAGACGTTTGACACTGAAGACATGTAGGGGGCACGTGTGGGGGAGGTCCCCAAGCGATGAGGGGGTCCTGTCAGGTACAAGGGGATCCCGCAAGGTGCTTGGGGGTCTTGCTCTTATTGTATGGTGATGCGAGGTGGCTTGCTGACGATCTGTGGTGGCTGACGGTGGCACGGGAGGCTCGTGGTCGCACACATGGTAGCTTATAATGATGCTTTTACCTTGTCTGCTCTGTGGGTTGATCTCTTTAACATTTCTAGACCTCTTTAACCTTCTGATGGGTGTAGGATCGCTTGGTGTAGGATCTTCTTTGGTAAGGAGTATTTTGGACTTTTTATTTCTTTATTCCGTATTGTTGATTTTATCCTTTTGCGCTTCGTGGGTCGATCTCTTTTACCTTTTTTGGACCGCTTTAACCTTTTAATAAGCGTATGCTTGCTTGGTGTAAGATATTTCTTGGTTAGGGGTATTTCAGACCTTTTACTTGATGCTTTGCATGGGCTTGAGCCATCACTGAACTTGAGTCTTTTGAGGTCTTGCTCCTTCTCCGCCATGTTTTAAGCCTATTTTTTTTTATCTTTTTAATTTGAATATTCTGTAGGGGTAAAATGGTCATTTTGTAAATGTTTTTAGAGTTATAACTTATTTTGATTCCAAATGCCCTTTTCTAACTTTTACAATCCTTTCTTTGAAAGAAATACACTTAAAACAACGAAATTTTGCTAGCATAGCCTTGAGGGTAAAATAGTTATTTTTTGGGTTTTGTCTACAACAACAACTAAGCCTTTTCCCATACTAGACGGGGTCGTCTACATGGATTCTTTGTTACCACAGATCCCTATCGTGTGCCATGTTAGCAGTTAACTCCCAATAAGCTAGATCATTCTTTATTGTTTCTTTCCAACACTTTTGTGGTCGTCCTCTACCTCTTCTAATACTTTCCAAATTTAGTTTTTCTAACCTTCTTACAGGTTCTTCTTTTGATCTTCTTTCTATATGTTCAAACCATCTTAAACGATGTTCTCTCATTTTATCCTCTATTGGTGCCACTCCTAATTTATTTCTAATAACCTCATTATGTATACGGTCTTTTCGTATATGACCACTCATCCATCTCAACATCTTCATTTCTGTCACAGACATCTTTTGTACATGTTGATGATTAACTGCCCAACACTCAGAACCATAAAACATGGCAGGCCTAATTGCTGCTCTATAATATTTACCTTTTAATTTTAATGGTATCTTCTTATCACAAAGAATACCTGATGCTCCTCTCTATTTTAACCAACCAGCATTAATTCTATGTGTAACATCTCCATCAATTCTTTCATCACTTTGAAAAATTGACCCTAGGTATTTAAAACTTTCCTTTTGGGGAATGCAATGTGTGCCAATTTTAATTTCTATGTCCTCTTAAGTAGCCAAATGATCAAACTTACATTCCATATATTATTTCTTTGTTCTACTAAGTCGGAGGCCTTTGCTTTCTAATGTTTCTCTCCATAGTTCCAATTTTCTATTAACTTTTTCCTTAGACTCCTTCACTAATACAATGTCATCTGCAAATAACATACACCAAGGTACTTCATCTTGAATATGTTTTGTTAACTTATCAATCACCATTATAAATAAGTATGGACTTTAAGTTTAATTTTGGGTTTTGTCTGAATTCAATTTTTTTGGGTGGAGCTCGAAGTAACCCTTATTGTGAGGCTCCCAAAAAATTTTAGGTTGGAAATGAGCTTGCTGAAGGTGTCTTTGTTGAAAAAACCCTTAAAAGACCAACGACCATAATTTTACTTATAAAGGAGCACTTTTGAAAAAAATAATTGTTTCTTGAAAAATTTTGGGTATTTACAGTCAATTTACTGTCATCTTTGCTCTGTTGAAAGTCCACACCTAAGTATCAAACTACCTTTAGCTCATTTGCTTCATAATGCCAGCTAGGATGAGTGATGATGGTACATCTATCAAGAATCATCACGATAAGTTTAACCTGACCGTTGTTGATTTAAAACATAGATATTAATGGAAAAACAAGCTTTGATCTTATTATATTGCCACCATTTTATAGACTTTTTTTGATACTTTGTATTTCACTTGAAGATGCTAGCAATTCGCTAAAGTCAAAAGAGTTGAAGAACATTCTATAAATAAAGATAAAATAGATGGAGAAAGTTATGATGAGCAAAGAATGTTGATCAAAGATTCATTAGTGTCTAAATCTAGAGAAAAAAAAGCGAAGTGCTTTGAGTGTTGGAACCGAGTTCATTACAAGAGAGTCTATCTACAATTGAAAGATAAATATTGTGGATGCATTACAGTTCTAATTGTAACAATGATGATGAAATTTAGTTTGAGTTCAAATCATAAAGAAAATCCGTAGGTTCTTGATCTTGGTGTTACTTTCCTCATGTGTCCAAACAAGTATTGATTCTTGACATGGAGAAATGAGTGGTGGTGTAGCTTGACAAAGGTTGCTAGTTGTTCACCGAGGGAAAGGATGGTATGAAACTGAGAATGTTTGGCTCAAGTTGTCAAAACCTTTGAGTATTGGTATATTTTGAAGTGGAAGAGGAACTACATCTTTCTTTCAATGTTTGACTCTCATGTTTCGTGATATCATGAATAGAACAAAGTCTTCGAAGTATGTAAAAGCTCCTTTATACTCATTAAGAGACAGTTGGAGTTGAACTATATGTCCTTTAGAAGAGTAAAATTTTAGGGAAAGCTGCAAAAATATTTGGAAGCAACATTGATAATCAGTTTTGTTATCTACAACTTATTGTATCAATATAAGCATGTAACCACTAAGTTTTATGAGCATTACATCTTTGACAAACAAACTAGTGTAGAGTTGTACAAGTAAGAAACACCACGAACAAGATTCCTTCAAAGAGTGGTGTACGGTGTTTATGACTCTAGAATTGTTTGGTTGTTATTTTCTAAAATCCAAAGATGAGGCTTTTCCAACTTTTTTGAAGTGGAAAATAATGATTTAGACTAAAAGAAAATTTTAGTGTCTTCAAATTGACAATGGATTGACATTTTGAAATAGTAACTTCAATGATTTCTGGCATAGTGAGACACCTCACCTTTACAAGCATGCTATAACTGAATGATTTTGCAAGAAAGATAAACAAAATGCATGTCCTATGTTCTAGTTTGAGTAAATATTAATATGGCTTGTTACTTGGTGAATAAATTTTCATTTGATCGTTATTGGTGCAAAACGCGTTTTAAGGTATGCCCTAGTTGCCCTATTGATTACTCTAATTTTATAGTGTTCTCTTCTTTGTATATGCTCATGCGAGAGATGATAAGTTTCAACCAAGTGTAAGGAAATGCATATTTCTAGGGTACATATTTGGAGTAAAAGGATACACATTATGGCATTTTGATCTGAAGTATTCAAGATCTATTATTAGCAAAGATGTGGCATTTAATTAATATGCTTCACTAGACAATAAAAAAGCATTAGCAAAAGCAAGACTACGATGTCATAGAACATGCAAAGTTGAAAGTTGAGACTCCAATAGTTAACACAATAGTTATAGCTAGAAGGTATATGATGCAAAAGAAGATGAAGATGTTGTACCTACACAATAATCATATAGCATTGCATGAGATACGGAGAAGAGAGATTAGGCCACATAAAAGGCATCCAAATTTGGTTTTATATGTGTTGTTAGTATTAAAGAATATCAATGCATAAGAACCTAGCAACTACAAGGAGGTCATCTCTAGTTTGGAAGTAGATCAATTGATTGGTGCTGAGATTGAGTTCCTTTACAAGAATCATATTCGAAAGCTTTTCCTTTATTAGAGGGATAGAAGGTAGTTGGTTGCAAAAGGGCTTTTAAGAATAGGACACTCCAACAGTAGAGACATCTTATCATAAGGCTCAATTAGAGGTCAAGGGCTCCCTCAAAGGGAAGGCATTAAATCAATGAAGTTTTCTCCTATGTTGTCAATAGCGGTTAGCGGGTTGTTAGCGGTTGACCCTGATATAGCGGTAGCGAGGATATAGCGGGGATATAGCGGATTTAGCGGTACACTTTTATTTATGATTAAAAAATTATATATATATATATAATATGTTTTCTAACTTTAAGAAATATCAAGAAACATAACCAGTTCTTTAATAAATGAATGAGCAAAACACTCACTAATGAAGAGGAAAAAGTAGTAAAGGAGGAATGCCACATACCTTATAGCGGGGATATAACGGATTTGCCTTTCTTTTCTGCTTTAATGTTCGAACTATATATTAACCATATCCACTTGATGTTCACCTACATCAGAAGATAACGAATGTGCCATCACTTTCAATGCTTAATACAAGTCTAATAACAAACTATAAAAAACAAGATCACTTGCAAGTTGCAACTACATATAACATATTACATTATTTTGATCATACTTAATGAAACTGACCCCATAAATTTCTAAAAGATGACATTGCTCGCCTCGGAATCAAGAATGTCGATTTTGGCAGGAGCCTTTTTCTTTTGCTTCTCAAGCTGAACTTGCCAGATCGCATCCTCTACAACTTGGCACTATAACATAAACAACACAGGAAAGAAGATGCCATGACTCAAAGTTGCTGGTACAACACTTCATATATGTCATGCCTTTAAAAGAATATCCTGACCTTCCAGAATCAATCAGACCAACAAGGAAAGAGGAAGATCCACAAATATCCAAACTCGAGTTTCCCCCATCAACAACAACAAGCAGGCAGCCATTGTCTTCAGAGCAATCCAATGGCCTCCAGCAACAACCAAAGTAGCACTATAAGTTGGAACACAATCAAATAAGAACTTCCCAAGCAAAGAATAGTTTCCAACTGATATACCTGCAGATAATGCGGGCTTCTCCTGCCATTGAGAAAATGAATTGCACATTTTCATTGAAAAACGAAAATGTTTCTATTAAAAATTAGTGACCACAAAGCCTCTCAATCTTTTATGTGATTCAACTATTAAACATACCTCCAAAGTCGCCCTGAAATCCTTCCAACAAAATATACTCCAGCGTTCCAAAGAAATCCTTCTTAAGATGCCCGACAGCTCCCTTCAATATTTTTATGTGTTGACCAGATCTCCAAGAAGTCCCTCTCCGCCTAATAACCTGGTGGACTCTAATAACTAGCAACCACATACAAATAAAAACAGGAACAAGGAACTCAAAGATAAAATCCAGATATGTAAAAGAGGTTTACAAATTACAAGTAAGTCAAACGAGGCATTTATCAACGGAAGATATACCAATCCTTTTCTTATTGCATGGGCTCACAAGAAGTACGGGTGCATCCTCACCACAATCCAATGTCAAAGAAAGAGAACACAAACAAGTTAAAATTTGATAACAAAAACAATAAAACGCATTACAACAAAAGAGAATAGGGGACTGGCCATTATGATATCATCAAGAAAAAAAGAAAAAAGGGTTTCAATAGAAAATGAACTAGGGAAAATTGTTATTCTATTACCTAAGTAAAATGAACAAAAGTTGTGCTCAACTTACTGATCTAGGAGAAATTAGTCTGGAGTTATCGAGTATCAACCTTCACAAGTCAACCAATCTTAAATAGTTATAAGTTTGTGTGTACTACTTACATAGTTTTAGCAAGTAGAAAATTCCACCACCTCCGGTACCAAGAAATTACTTACCCACTAATCAAAGACAATGACAATTTCATTGAAGATTGAACAATAATTTGCAATAAAGCATCGAAAGTAGCCTTAGAAAGCATCTTTAAAGATTGTACATAATGTTATGCTTATGCATCCATCAAAAGTACATAAATGCCAATAAGCTAATTCAAAAAGTACATAACATCCATCAAAATTCAATTACAAATTTACAATCAGTAGTATCACACTTAATTGTTTAGGTCATGTTCACTCATTTTCAGAAAAAGATCCGTATTCTTCTATTTCCTCTTCATCTGTTTCTTCAAAATTAAATTCTTCTTCATCTTCCATAGGCATCTTATCCTTCCCTTTGCTTTGCCTTCTTTGTCGCTTTCGTGTCCTCGATCTTGTATAAACAGCAGTAGCACCCGCTCTTGATGCTTTAGATGCCATATCGATATTTCGCCAAGTAAGGGAATCATCGTCACCAACGAACTCATCATCAGTAGGATATTCATCGTGATCTTCAACCGATGCCAACATGATGGGGTCAAAATTTGCTCCATTAGATTTCCTTTCTTCGTACCTTCTTCTAAGCTTTTTGTTATATTGTACAAAAGCTAAATCGTTAAGCTTTTGATGCAATAATCTATTCATTTTCTTCGTATGAATCTAAGATAAGAGAAAGAATTTAGGTAAGTTGTTAACTCAATAAAAAAACTTTCATTTAATTATAGTGTAAATAAAAAGCATAATTCTTAATTTCTTACCATTTCAAAGGTACTCCAGTTGCGTTCACATGGGGTAGCACTACAAGTAAGACTCAAAACTCGTATAGCAAAATTTTGCAATTCAGGGCATTCATAACCAAATGTCATCCACCATTCAGCTATTACAAAAAGTTAAAATTCATGTGTAAACAATAAATTAAACATATTTAAAAACCCTAAATCATATCTTAATAATGAAATAATTAAGAAAGCAAAGTTGCTTGAATTAATTACCTGGTGCACATGTTTTCCTCGAACTTATAGCTAATTCTAGTCCAAAACCACTTGTTGCACTTCGATAAGTTATAAGTTGCTGACTGATTTGTTGTTGTTCTTCCTTACTTCGTACAATTATAGCTATAACTTGAAACAAACCACCTTTAATCTCAACATTAGATTCTATCCCATCATAATCATAATACAACCCTGGATTCAGATACAATGCAGCAGCATGTAATGGCTTATGCATTTGCCTGTCCCATCTTTTGTCTATGATCTCCCAAATAAAAGCATATTGCTCTTCTTTGTTTTTTATATTAACCTATAAAACAAGAAGTTAAATGTTATAAGATTAAGAAGTAAAAATTAACAAATAAGTTAATAACACATAAAATTGAAATATTTATGTACCTTTATTTGTTCCTTTACACGATCCATCTTCTCATAGATGTAACCCATGGCTGGTTTTTCATCACTGTCGACCATACGTAGAACATCTACCAAAGGACTCATTGCTCTAAGTGAAAAACTGCAGCCCTTCCAAAATCTAAGTTGCAAAATTATTGCCTTAGATTGCTTTCCTTCAATACTATTTGATAAAGGGTATTTTTCCCATTGTTCAGAAATAACCATCGACCTTAAAGCTTCTTTTGACTGCCATAAGCTGTTTAGAGTTAAGAATCTAGTAGCAAAACGGGTCACTGCCAGTCTATGTATGTCTTTCCCTCCTGTAAAATGTCTCATCATATGCAATATTTGTCCATGAGTATATAGAAATGTCACTAGCTTCTTTGCCCTACTGAAGATGCCTTTGAGTTTTTTTGTCTCTCCAATATCTTCAAGCATCAAATCTATACAGTGTGCAGCACATGGTGTCCAAAACAAATGATTAAATTCAACCATCAACATTCTACCAGCTGCAACATAATTTGCCAGTGTTATCCGTATCGCACCGTATCGTACGATACGGTGCGATACGTATCGTATCGTGGGAAGCCACGATACGATACGGTAACCTGTATCGTAAGATACAGGTTATCGTGCCGTATCGTACGATACGGCCTGTATCGCCCGTATCGTACGATACGGGCGATACGCCCAAATTTTTTTTTTTTTCAAAATTTTTTTTTCAAATTTTTTTTTTTCAAAAATTTTTTTTTTTCAAATTTTTTTTGCATGTTTCTGCCCTCTCTTTCCCTCTCTTCACTTCCCTTAAAGGCATCCTCCAATATGCTTATAATTTGGGTTTATAATTTCATTTATTTAATAAAAATAATGTATAAAAAAAAAAATTATGACAAAATCATTTCCCTTTCTGTTACAACTTTTAGGTATATTTTTGCTAACAGTTTCTAATTTCATAAGATCGTAAACAATTAAAAACATTTAATTCTCTCGGTTCATTGAGTAGGGATTTCACAACTTCACTATTTTAAGGTTCACGTTACATGACTTCCATTGAGTTGAACATGATCAATGTGTGTGAGGCTTAACTCAGTCTGTGAAGTGAGAAATGAAGCTCATGCATTAGTTAAAAAGCTAGTCTCCAATAAGAGAAAAAGGGGACATTATCAAGTAATAATATAACATCATTAAGGTGTCATAGACTCAATAATCAAAGAAATGGAGCTCTTTGTTTTGCTCACATATGAAAATTAGCAAATATGACTACATGTACAAAGATAGCAGTTTGTTAATTTTGATATATTACATGAGTGAATTATGGAAGATAACGAAGAAAATGCACTCCTAAGTCCTAACTGAAGAAGACATTGCATTGCATGAATTAATTTGAAGTACAACAACATCATCAAGGAGAAGATGAAGATTATTTAGTTAATGATCCTGATACAAATTTACAATATGTAAAATATAAATGTATTTCATTTTTTGATTCAAAATATATAATTTTGGATGCAATTGTTCAATATTAAATGTTCAATTTGTGCTAAACTTTGCATTATATGAATTTAAAGCAATTACCAGATTTTTTCAAAATTTTCCAGAATTTTCTTGTTTTTTTTCGGATTTTTACTAATTTTATTGATTTTTTAAATAATTTTTATAGTTTTTTAATATTAAAGTATGATACGATACGATACGATACGATACGATACGATACGCCCGTATCGTGGAGCCCAGCGATACGCGATACGATACGCGTCGGACAACACTGTAATTTGCTGCATTATCTGTAACCACCTGCATAACATCCTTCTCTCCAACCTCTAAGATTACTTCTTTTAACAATGTATACAATTTATTTGCATCCTTTACATCATGGGATGCATCAATAGACTTAAGAAAAATTGTACTTTGAGGACAATGCACTAAAAAATTTATTAGTGTTCTCTGTTTTCTATCTGTCCATCCATCTGACATAATAGAACATCCATAAGTAGCCCAATGTTTTCTCAATCGATTTGTAAACTCTTACTCTTCCCACTTCCTTATCCAAGAATGTTTCCCTTACTTCATGGTATGATGGAGCCTTCATTCCAGGTCCAAATTGTCCTATATCATTTACCATCGCTTGAAAGCTAGGGGATCTCACAGCATTAAAAGGGATTCCATTTTGATACATCCACTTGCTAATGGATATGCATACTCGTTCTCTTTCTTCTTTCTTATATCGATTTTCCAATGTAGCTTGTCGTAGTGAGTCTGGCGATGAACGCACAAATGAATCCATGGGTCCCTTCGAAAGCGGTGGTCGTGAGCCAAATAACGATGAAGATGATGAACATTGGGTGCTTGTCACTATGTTACCTTCCATACTAGAAAGTTCTTGATATGGAAATGAAATCTTTTCGGCCTTCTTCTTAGATGTACTATGCACATAATCATAAATCATTTTCTTTATTTCTTCAGTTGCATTCTTACAAGCTGCCACATTTCCGCTTCTTTCCATTAAATGATCCTTGTACCTTGTTATTCCACTGGTAGAAATATGACCACATAATATACAAAATACTGACATATTATCCGTCTTACATTTTGTCAAACCCCAATTCCATCCTGGATCCTTTGAACCTGGGGGTCTATAGATGTATGCTGGATTTGAAAACCTAATACCAGTTGTTTTACTAGTTCCTGTGCCACAACTGCCACTGCCACTGCCACTGCCACTTTGAGAACAAGCAGTTGCACTAGATGATTCCATACTCACTACAAAAAATAAGAATAACGACTTAGCTTCAGTTTTCTAACCTTATAAAATTTAAGCTCCATTAAATAATTAACATTCATTGGTATCATTAGACAATCCTAAACTATAAATTATAAAGGCAGCAACCATTCCTATTCAAACCATAGACAACACGTCATTCAATAAGTCATACTCGGAAAGTTAGAACAAGAAATATTGAATCTTTCATTGATGAGTGAATCCTTCATTAATGCAATTAATCAAGCTTACAAACCAATGAGACCATGTGAATTTAGAAAGAAAATTGAATTACTTGCTAGCATGCGAATAGTCCATGGTACGCAACAGAGTGTGCAAGAGAGTAATCGTCAGACATGAATGAAAACTCGGTTCTTTGGATGAGGACAACAAGTAAGAAAATGTCACTAGAGGTTTAAGGTTTAATGTTGCGATACGATACTAAACTCTATATATTAATCAAATGACATATGAGGAAAAGGAAAGATAATATAAAAAAAGAAAATTCACACACTAAAGAACAAAAAGATGATAGAAAACTAGAATTGAACCGGATCGTAAATTGGTCGAAACCAGAAATTTTAATAGAGGTGATAAGGAATGGTTGCTGCTGAGTTTGACCTCTCTTTTAGAACTGAACCGGATCTTTTCATGATCGTAAACTCGGCACCAACTAGAAAACTCACATCAGTGATCACACCCAAGGATGACAAGGAAGACGCTCTTCAAGACGGGCGACAAGGAAGACGAGCGGTGACTGCGACTGAAGGCGGAGATAGAGGTGAGAGGAGCGAGAGGTGTCAGATGCGGGCGACAAGGAAGACGAGCGGTGACTGCGATTGAAGGCGGAGATAGAGGTGAGAGGAGCGAGAGGCGTCGGATGCGGGCGACAAGGAAGACGAGCGGTGACTGCGACTGAAGGCGGAGATAGAGGTGAGAGGAACGAGAGGCGGGAGAGAGGGGTCAGATGCGGGAGACGGTGATAGGGTTTTATCTATTTTGGATCGGGTCGATCCAACGAATATTGGATCGACCAGATCCAAAGTCCATGGTACACTAACAGTGATATAGCGGACCGCTATAGCGGTCTGCTATTGCGTTGTTAGCGGCGCTAATTGCGCCCAAACAGTACGCCCGCAATTTTATGGGTGCTATAGCGACCCGAGGTCCGCTAAAACGCTATAGCGCGCTATAGCGGACGCTATAGCACGCTATTGATAACATAGGTTTTCTCTCTTGTTCTGAAATATACTTCTATTAGAGTCTTGCTTGATATGGTGGTTCTTTATGATTTAGGGCTTGAGCAACTAAATCTAAAGATTATATTTGTACATGGTGAGGTGGAGCAAATCTATCTATCATCTTGAGCGATTTGTTGTTCTAAATATGGAAAAACTTGTTTGTTTGTTTGAGAAGTCTTTATATGGTTTGAAGTCATCACCTAGGCAGTGGCATAAAAGATATAACATGTTAATATTCATAATGGTTATACTTTTAGAGCATATGTAAGAAGCTATCTAATGATTCATAATGGCTTTACTCTTAGTATATAAGATGGTTGTTTTTTTATATACTTGTCGTATATGTGGATGATACACTTATTGCTGCTAAGATCATGTCATGAATTGATGTTCTAAGGAAGCCATGGGTTAAGATGTTGGAGATGAAAGATTTGAGTGGAACAAAGAAGACATTGAGGATGGGGTCACATGGGACAAGAGTGGTGGAAAGCTTTCTTGTCTCAATCAACTTATATTAAGAAAATGATTTAGTATTCAACATGACTACTGCTATGATTGCTTGTTCCACTTGCTATCCATCTCACGTTGTTTGCATACTTATTACCTAAGATAGATGAGGAGATGGAGTGTATGTTAGATGTTTCATATTCAAATGCAGTTATTAGCATTAAGTTTGTACTCATCCTAACATTTTATATGTGATTATTATAGCGAGTAGATACATGGCGTATCTTGATAAAGAGCACTAACATGTAATAAAATGGATTTAGAGATACTTGAAAGGTAATGCAAATGTTGGTCTGACTTTTGATAAAGCCAAGATGTAATTGACGTGTAGGTTATGCTGATTTAACCTACGTAAAGAGAATTAGATAAGATATCCCTAATAGGTTATGTATACTTTCTCGCAATGCTATTAGTTGAAAGACGACTTTGTAGATTACTATTGCATTATCTACTATAGATGTTGAGTAATAAAGGAGACCATTCAGTTACATGGTTTGGTGAATAATCTTGGTTTAACTAATAAGAAGCCAATAGTTTTATGTGATCTCCAAGGCATGATAAATTCCATGAGGAACTACCAAGGATACAACAACAACAAACAACAACAACTAAGCCTTTTCCCATACTAGACGGGGTCGGCTACATGGATTCTTTCTTTCCACAGATCCCTATCGTGTGCCATGTTAGCAGTTAACTCACAATAAGCTAGATCATTCTATATTGTTTCTTTCCAACACTTTTGTGGTCGTCCTCTAGCTCTTTTAATACTTTCCAAATTTAGTTGTTCATACCTTCTTACAGGTTCTTCTTTTGATCTTCTTTCTATATGTCCAAACCATCTTAAACGATATTCTCTCATTTTATCCTCTATTGGTGTCATTCCTAATTTGTTTCTAATAACCTCATTATGTATACGGTCTTTTTTTGTATGACCACTCATCCATCTCAACATCTTCATTTCTGTCACAGACATCTTTTGTACATGTTGATGTATAAGGTGTTTATACATGATAACTTAGCAAATATGATGACCAAGACAATGCAGATCACCAAGTTTAGGCATTGTCTAGACTTGGTTGGTGTTGGTAGTATTCTTTAGTGCCCTTACGAAGGAGCAAATGACAAGGTAGTGTGAAAATGATTTTCTTTGTTGATTATAAAGAGGGAATTCAACCCAAGAGAAATATTTTTTAATGTGACTTCAATTTGTGTTTACATGAAAGTGACCCGATCAAAAAAGCTTGCAGTATTATATGAAATAATCATGAAAATAAGAGATTGGTGCAGATCTCATAGGCCATGGGCCCATGCCTGAAAAGTTACTAGCAAAGTTTCTTTAGTAGCATCTTATCATTATTAGGAGTTATAAAAGAGATTGTTGCACAAGCATTAGGATTATAAGAGGTTATTGTATTGTATGTTACACTTCTTCATTATATTGAGAAAAATTCTTTCTAGGCTTACTTGTATAGTAGGGACATGACATCTTGTTGAATCCCATAAATTATTGGGTTCTTTCCTCCTATTTTTATACAACAACAACAACTAAGCCTTTTCCCATACTAGACGGGGTTGGCTACGTGGATTCTTTGTTTCCACAGATCCCTATCGTGTGCCATGTTAGCAGTTAACTCACAATAAGCTAGATCATTATTTATTGTTTCTTTCCAACACTTTTGTGGTCGTCCTCTAGCTCTTTTAATACTTTATAAATTTAGTTTTCATACCTTCTTACAGGTTCTTCTTTTGATCTTCTTTCTATATGTCCAAACCATCTTAAACAATATTCTCTCATTTTATCCGGTGCCACTCCTAATTTGTTTCTAATAACCTCATTATGTATACAGTCTTTTCGTGTATGACCACTCATCCATCTCAACATCTTCATTTCTGTCACAAACATCTTTTGTACATGTTGATGATTAACTGCCCAACACTCAGAACCATAAAACATGGCAGGCCTAATTGCTGCTCTATAATATTTACCTTTTAATTTTAATGGTATCTTCTTATCACAAAGAATACCTGATGCTCCTCTCCATTGTAACCAACCAACATGTGTGTAACATCTCCATCAATTCTTTCATCACTTTGAAAAATTGACCCTAGGTATTTAAAACTTTCCTTTTGGGGAATGCAATGTGTGCCAATTTTAATTTCTATGTCCTCTGAAGTAGCCAAATGATCAAACTTACATTCCATATATTCTGTCTTTGTTCTACTAAGTCGGAGGCCTTTGCTTTCTAATATTTCTCTCCATAGTTCCAATTTTCTATTAACTTTTTCCTTAGACTCCTCCACTAATATAATGTCATCTGCAAATAACATACACCAAGGTACTTCATCTTGAATATGTTTTGTTAACTTATCAATCACCATTATAAATAAGTATGGACTTAAAGTTGATCCTTGATGTAACCCAATATTAACTTCAAAGGAGTCTGTCATTCCTTCATGAGTCCTCACACATGTTTTTGCACCATCATACATGTCTCTTATAAGGTTAATGTATGTCAATGGGATACCTCTTTTTTCCAAAGTTCTCCAAAGAACCTCTCTCGGTACTCAATCATAAGCTTTTTCTAGATCAATAAATATCATGTGAAGGTTTTTCTTTTTTGCTCAAAAATGTTCCACAAGACGTCTCAAAAGGTGAATCGCTTCAACAGTAGATCTGCCTGGCATGAATCCAAATTGGTTCTCTGTTGTACTTGATACTTGTCTTAACCTACATTCAATAATTCTTTCTCACAATTTCATAGTATGGCTCATTAACTTGATACCTCGATAATTCACACAATTTTGAATGTCTCTTTTCTTATATATGGGTATAAGTGTACTTGCTCTCCATTCCTCGAGCATCTTTTGGTTTTTCCATATTTCATTAAATAGTCTTGTGAGCCAAGTGATTCCTATTTCTCCTAGTATTTTCCAAACTTCTATAGGAATATTATCTGGGCCTACCGATTTACCACTCTTCGTATGTTTAAGAGCCTCTTTGACTTCATTCTTTTGAATACGTCAGTAGAAATTGTGGTTTATATACTTTTCTGATTTGGCTAACTCTTCTAAGCTAATACTAACATCTTTATTTTCATTAAAAAGCTTATAAAAATAGTTTTTTCATTTATTTCTTATATCATCATTTGCTACTAGAATTTTTTCATCCTTGTCCTTGATGCATCTAACATAATTAAGATCTTTAGTTTTCTTATCTCTAGCCCTAGCTATCCTAAAAATATCTCTTTCACCCTCTTTTGAGTTGAGTTTTTTATATAAATCCTCCCAAATTTTAGTTTTTGCTTTACTCACTGTCTTTTTCGCTTTCTTATAAGCCTCTAAAGTTTCACTAGTTTTTTTTAGCATAATGTAATTTGTAACATGCCCTCTTTGTTTTGATTTTATTTTGCACTACTTCACTCCACCACCAAGCTTTTTTTTGTGCCGGTACACCTCCCTTAGATACACCTAACACATCTTTCGCCACTTTCCTAATATGTATAATCATATTGTTTCACATATCACAGGGTGTACTAACATAATTCCAAACATCTCTTTGAAGGACTTTTTGTTTAAATATATCTTCTTTCTCGATTTTGAGGTTCTACTATTTAGTCTGAATAGCTCGATGCACTCTTTTCTTCTTTGTCTATTTTTTTATTTGTAAATTCATAACTAACAGTCGATGTTGGGTGGTTAAGCTTTCTCCTGGAATTACCTTGTAATCTTTACAACACGCCCTATCTTTTTTTCTACAAATAAAATAATCAATTTGTGTTTGTGATAAGCCACTCTTATAAGTAATTAAATGTTCATCTCGTTTTTTGAATATTGTATTGACTATAAAGAGATCAAATGCCATAGCAAAATGTAAAATCTCCCTACCTTCGTCATTTATATCCCCAAAACCAAAGTTTCCATGAATACCTTGATATCTTAATGCCTCTTTACCGACATGCCCATTTAAGTCTCCTTCTAAACAAATCATCTCCCTTTGTGGAATCTTTTGAATCACCTTATCTAACTCTTCCCAAAAAGCTGTCTTTATTACTATCTTCTAGTCCTACTTGGGGTGCATAAGCACAAACTATATTCAAAACCTCTGCTCCTAACATTAATTTCAACGTCATGATTCGGTCACTATATCGTTGTATGTCTACTACACTATCCTTTAAATCTTTATTTATGATAATACCAACTCCGTTTCAAGCCTTTTCTTTACCTCAGTACTATAATTTAAAACCTATATCCTCTATCTCCTTTACTTTTTTTCCAACCCATTTTGTCTCTTGTAAACATAGAATATGAATCTTTCTTTGAATCATAGTATCTACCACCTCTATTAACTTACCAGATAATGTTTCGATATTCCAAGAACCAATACGAATCTTAACTTCCTTACCCCCCACATCCATCCATAATCAAAATGCGGAAACCCTCTCTTTAAATTATTCACTACATTCGGGCGGCAATGTAGCGGGACTAACTTCTTTCCCACATCCGTCCATAATGTGGGAACCCTCTCTGCAATTGATTCACTATATTCGGGCGAAAATGTAGCGGCCATTGCTTACTTATTACTGCATTCGGGCTCTGCAGCACGTCGTTAGGCGGGAACGCCCCAAACTAATGCTCATAATTTTTGTAATCCATGTTATAAAATCCGACGAAGTTTTACGCTGGCTGTCGGAAGCCTAACACAACCCTCCTCCTTTATTCGGGCTTGAGACCGGCAATGCAAGGGTGATCCCTTATATGAGCGGAGTTTTTCTTCCTATTTTTATATTTTTTGTAAATTATGTGTGATTGTGCACACAATAGGCATGTAGTGTAGGTGATGCGTATTAGAAAAATAGCCAAAAGAGTGCATGGGAGAGAGTAAAGGTAATTTATATTCTTGAAACTCTCCAAAACGCAAGTACATGTTTCTAGCTCATGGTTTCCAAACTTGAAAGCCCTCTCTATTTGTAGAGATTTGTGACTAATAGATGAGAATTGATCCTAAGCATCATCTCTTCAAATGTTTAGATGAAATAGTTGATACAAGCATGCTATGAATAATATTTTGCATGGCTTTGGGGACTCAATTCAGAAGGTGAAGGTCATGAGTTCAGTACCTCAGGTATGCATACTTTCCTTCTGTCTCCCCATGCCTTTTTAGTATCTTCATGATGTATTTATAAGGTTGCCACAACTTTTTGCATGAGGGGCCCACTAAAGATATGTTTGGTCTACATAGAGATGGTAATTTTGGCCAGATCCAATCTGACTTAATCAAGGCTGGGAAGAACTGTTTGGTTGGCTATTGGTTCCAGCAAGAGGAATGCCCAAACATCTTGAACTAGGTATGTGACCCAAGCTGTACAAAACTATAAGCATCATACATAAATATATGCATGTATATATAATTACTAATATTAAATTAATATAAATATTATTAACATGACATTAAATTGATAGTACTAATATTAAATATATGATATGAAATAATTTAACATTGTATATTATTGAAAATTATTAACTCCATCATGGCCATTCCTAACGAGAAGGCAAGAAGGGTTATGTTAGACTTTCAACAACCATCGTAAAACTATCGCAAATCAATTGGAGATAAGGTTTTCATATAGAGGGGGCCTTCAAATTTCAACATGAACAAATACCGAAAGTAAGGAAGCCGGTCCTAGGTAACAAGATTCACAGTGGTACTTGAAATATTGGAACATTGACTAGGAAGGTAGTGAAAATGATGGGTGCTATGATTAAGAGAACGATTTACATTTTCTATTTATAAGAGACTAACTGGTATATGACAAGGTAACCACACTTTGACAATTGAAATTTCAAAGGACATAGCAAGCATGTGACATGCCAAATATAATAGACCCACCCTATATATATATATATATATATATATAACCTTATTCTTGTAACTATTTGGATTATGTTTTCGTGATTTCAACCTGAGATTCTTTGAGATTGGGGTTGCCATATGGAACACCGTATACCCACCCTGTCATGGAAAAAGACCCAACCTGTTCCCGCCTTGAACGATAACAGGGCGAGTGTGGAGCAGAAAATCGAGTTATGGGGTGGGCAGAGACATACTTGTCCTGCCCCATTTACCATCCCTGGATCTGCTGCGGAATCTAGTTCAATTAGAGAAATTTAGCAGCACTGTTGATGCAGCAAAACCAAATGGTGCAGACCAATTCTAAGATAAAGGAAAGATGATGGCTACTGGGTTAGCTTACCGAGAAGGAAATGCATTGTTTTGATAAGAATAATATTCCTTTCTAATATAAAAGATAAAAGAACAATCCTTTTATCATTCTAGCAAAAAAAAGCGCATCCTTTTATTGTGACATATGATAAAGGAAAGCTAAATATAATCCACAATCGGTGGGAGTATTTCTCGAGTTCTCACATTGTTTTCATTCATAAAAATCTCTCTCCAAAATAGTATTCGCAAATACTTCCACATCCTCTACACTGATGCCGACACAAATTATTGGAGGGACAGTAAGTTCCACAACACCCTCTTGTCCTTCTACGCTCACCTTCGTGCTCGTTGAGACTCTTATGTTAGGACCCTCGCGGCACTTTTCCAAGCACTTGCACTGTGATACAGTTCCATCGGCTCCTAGACTTCTCCTGAATGCCTCCAACAGATCCTCAGCTCCCGATTTCCTGCACTTTTTTCCCATGCAGATCTCCACCTGGGCAAGTAGAGCCTGCTTTGCTTCCTTAACAAAGACAGACATTTAAGAAAAAGTTGGCATTTCTTGGACCAGTGTTAGTATGTTTCATTCTATCTAGTTTATAAAACAGAGCTGTCATGCCATCTCGTTCAGCGGGTAGCGGCAAGAAATTGAAAGAGATGAAAACTATGAAGCTTCACATTGCCTAATGATACAATGTAGTTTTTTTTGAGGATTATTAAGATAGCTCGTAAAGACTGAAATCATCAATGCAGCATATGGCCAAGTTAAGTATAAAGAGAATATCAGTTGACATGTTTATCAGACTATCCTTAACCATTTGCGGAAGGTGGCAATTGAACATTCGGCTTCATTTTTTCTGATTAAAAAAAAAAAGCCGTTCCTGTATCTGCATTAATTTTATGCCAGTACTCAAAATGGAAATTACGAACTGAATCCTGGATTTTGACCCGATTCAAGTTTAGCCACTTTGAGAAAAGATGACATTAGTGGCGGAGTTTTGCGTGTGTTTGTTGAAGCCTTATTTGGATTGAAAGCACTCTCATCGAAGCCATTGCCATTTGCCATTGAATCTTCTTAGCATGGAGATCATTAGGAGGGTTTCAGCAGAGGAAAACCAGAGTGCAGTATGGACTCTCACATAGATTTCAATTTATCACACCTTTTCTGCTCCTATATGGATGTATAGAGCTTTTGTACTCATAGATCCGTTTTCATGAGAGTAGAAGCAGCCCGCCCAATCATGTTGTTTCCTAGGATTTCTTTAACAGCAATTAAATTACTTTAATTGCAATAATTTTCTGAAATTAATCAGTCATGACTCTTGTGATTCAAGAAGTTGCCAGCCTCATAACCTGAGGTCAAATGTGTCCATTAAGTCCAGGAGACATCAAGTAGCTGTTTTTTGGTTAGAGATAGTAGCACGCATAACGTGTGTTAGTTAGCATTGTGTTTAGCATACTGGGTTTTTGCTTTGACATCTGAATGCATGCATTATCTTACTAAAGTTTTTACTGAACATACTCGATTCGTGAGCCATCACTTCTTAGAATAAAAGGTCCACGCCTTACGTACATTCTTGATCACCAATTGAGTGAAGAAGGCAGAATTATACTCTGATGGTAGTAATATTAAAAATATATTTGTAATACCAATTTAAAAAGAAAGAATGATCCTATGGCATGGATAGATGATTTCAAAAACACAAAAACTTGTGTGGTTTTCCAAACCAAAGGTCAAATTGTCAAGGATGAGCAGCGGTAGTTGCATCCTATCCCTGCCTTCCCGTCATCCCCTCGATGCCTTTCTATCCTCTCATCACAAGTGGAATCCAATGTTTTCCCTACGTTTTCTTCACTGTGTTAATCAAGATAAAATGATATGCCAAATTCTGCCGTCCGAGTTGGTGAAAAAAATCTGAAATTAATGTACTTTTAACAAAGTTTTACGCAAAACCAGTCCCCCATTCTGGCTTTCCTACTACTGTGTGGTCCGGTTGGCACCCCATCCCCCCTCCTCTCTCTCTCTCTCTCTCTCTCTCTCTCTCTATATATATATATATATATATATATATATATATATATATATATATTTATTTCAGTTGAGCATCTCCTTCGATAGCTAAACATGATGATGGACCTATCTAATGGTCAAATTCAAACGTGAAATTTTGGTAGCACATACTTGTCGCCAATTTAATTCCCTTTAATACTCCGTATAATCAACACTTTCAACTCACCACGAGATCTTAATCGGTCATGTTTTCTAAGAAAAGGACCTTTATTTTCTTCCAAATGTTAAAAAGAAAGGAGAGCGAGAGGCTCGATCTCACCGGCGTTATCTTGGGACTGAGCTCTCCCATCGAGCCATCCTCCTCTCCGACGGCAGAAGTGCCGACGGCGTAGGCCTGCAGGACCTCTTCCGAGTACCTTATCAACCATCTTTTCCCCTCAGACCCGAAATCATTTGCATTCTCCTCCGTGGAGATCAGCCAACCGGATCGCCACCTCATGGATCTGTCGAAACGGAGCTGATTGGAGACGCTAAATGGGACTTTACTGCGTCCATCCAAAAGGGTGGCCGCGCGCACACTGCCGGCAGAGATCTTCGCCCCAACACAACGCAGTGAACCCATAGATAGACTACTCCTTTCTGCACACTTGACATATATCGCCGGCCTGCCCGAATTCCTGCATTTCCCGGCATTCGGGATGCTGCATTTAATCCTTCTGCCCATCCCAAAGGCTTCCATCCTCCCAAAAAGATCGCCCAGAGAGAGAGAGAGAGAGACCGGTCGATGGCCGTTTCATTCGTTTGAAGTTAGCGGCCTTTTATGCCTCCTCTTGAAACTCGGAATTGCCCACATGCGGCTGAAACAGTGTCGTGAGAATCCAATTAAATTCGGTCGATGGCTGTTCCATTCCATGCAGGTCCATTGACTGGTAGGCACAATTAGGATCCGAACTTTTGTGTCAAATTGTTTAACCTCAACCAGAGGCTAACTAATTTTTAAAACCTTTTAGGAATATTTTCATTGTATAAATTTTCCAGTCGACGGAATTTGATTCAGTTTGATTTAGTAGATCATCTAAATATTTCTAGTAGTGATTCAATTCAAGCACCAATTCCCAAACATTACCAAAATACAAGCTTATTGCATTTTTTTCCTTGAGAGGCATGGTAAAGTCAGTTTCCCTAGTAGGGAAAGGGTTCGCCTGAATTGCGTAACACACCCTGTACTTATAGTTAGAGATAGCCAGTTCTAAGAAAACGGTAAACCACCAGTTTCAGTTTTTCTGGAACCAAGAATTGGAATTATCTCAAACTGGGGAATTGGAATTGAACCGAGACGGATGGATTCAGTTTTGACTGCAATTTGAGTCATAAACCGCTCGAAACTGAAGACAGATTAAAAAATATTAAATAGAAGGTGGAACTGTAACAGAACCAGATGAACCCTGGTTCCAGGTCCAATTTCATCAGTTCTGGTTCTAACTGGTTTCTGACACGGTTCAGTTTAATTTAAAACTACTGATCTGGTTCCAAACTCGCCATGTCTACATGTAACCACTGTAGGTAGTAGTATTAGAGGGCGTCTCCACAATATCGCTTCTACAAGGTGTAAACATGTCCATGTAACGTTCGTTAGTCATCAATGGTGTTTCAGGAACTTCAGAGTTCAGGCAAGTACTTTTAAGTAAACTGCTTTGTAAATCGTTATAATTTAAGCCTCTCAAGTCAAGCACGGTTAACCGTACTTACAAAGATTATCTCATTTTGTCATGTTGTGGATACACTAAAACATACTCTAATGGCACCCAAAGTGACAGCTCACCTGCCGGGGGCTCGACTTACAAGATGAAGGTTGCGAGCTCAATGCGGTTGCGTGAATATTTGCCTATTTGGACATGACTCCCCATGGTTCAATGTTTCGATTATTAGAAAGAATAATTTGCACTCTACAGAACATATTCCATGTAATCATAATCATATTTTGTACAGCTTCATAGTTCGGAGAGGAATACTCTCTTCTCATCTCCTCCAGATATGAATGGGTTGTCAACAACTTAATCCAACATTTTATTGGATTGTACAAAGATAACAATGATAGTCATAAATTAGTCTAATATAATAAGTACAGTCTAATGCAACGGCATCCTTTCTGTATGCTCTGACTCCTGTGTGCCCTACCTAAGAGACACGAAATAGATGGCGTACATTCCTTGGCCAACTCATTATTCAGCAGCCTTCTTGGTCACCAGTAACAGAAACTTGCAACCAATTTACATTCGGATGACAAGAATTAGATAAACGGTGCTCATGATCTTTTCTCCATTTCTCATGACCCAATTTACCGCAAAAATCTACATTGCATGATGCAGTTTCTTTCCATGCTTCACCAGTAACCGTTGCAGGAACATTCCCCATGTCTCAAGTGATGAAATCGGCCATGGTCCCTAATAATTCTCTCTGTTGAACAGCTACGATATTAGTTTTGCAAAGCTGTGGCAATCTCCACAAATTTGCAGGTTTTTCACGATTCTAATCGTATCCCCGATACTTGTGTGAATCAGCCCAAATGCAATTGCCAGCTTCTCACTCTGATAATTCAGTGGGCTCTCCTCATCCTCACCCAAGTCATGCAACACCTCCTTGGTGTCCGGTACGTAGCCATCCAACTATACCCGTGTAGTCATTTCATTCAACATTCCGTAAATCTCTTTAGATTGAGGATGTGCTCGCTCTCCGGTAATGAATTCATTTACTACACCATTCAGTTCAATCATAGAGCAACCAGGGGACTCACTGATTCCTCTGTCACTCATCAGTTTCCTAACACTAGCTACATCCTCTCACTGGCTTACATGTATATAAGTTCGCTAAAAGCACATAACGCCCGCTATTGTGAGGCTCAAGTTCAATCACTTGTTTGCCAATACTCACGCCCAACTCAATGTCATCATGAATCTTGCAAGCTCCGAAAAGGGCACCAAGAACGCCAGCATCAGATTTCATGGACATCTCATCAATAAGTTTTCTCACTTCCTCAAGCAGACCTGCTCTTCCAAGCAGATCAACCATGCAGCCGTAGTGTTCCATCTTGGGCTTAATACTGTAGACCCTGGTCATATAATCAAAATGGTAGCGCCCTTCTTGAACTAAACAACAATAAGCACATGCATTGAGCACGGCTACAAAGGTAATCTCATCTAGAGTTACCATCCCTTTCTCCATCTCAATGAAAAGATCAATCGCCATTTGCCCTTGCCCATGTTGCAAGCCCTGAAATCATGCAATTCCAAGAAGAAAGGCCATTGCTATGCAATCAATTGAAAACTTCAAATGCTTTCTCGAAGCACCCACATTTAGAGTACATGTCAATCACTGAGGTCATTAGTTTGACATCGAATTCAATCCGACTCTTCTCTATGCATGCATGAATCCACTTCCCTTGTTGCAAAGCTCCCAAATTTGTGCATGCGGACAACATGCTGCTGTGTACTTATCTATGCCCACTTATTAAAGAGAGCAAATGCTTCCTGAAAACGGCTGCTCTTAAAGCAAGCTACGGTCATTGTGTTCCAGGAGACTGAGTTTCTCACAGGCATTTCATCAAACAACTTCCTGGCTTCATCTACGCAGCCACATTTGACGTACCCAGAAAACATACTCGTCCACGAAACTACATCTCGTTCGGTCATTTTATCAAACACCGGGTAAGCACCTTCTAGTTCCCCACAACTTGTATACATGTGAATTAAATTGTTCTGTGCATACATGTCTGACTCAAACCCGTGTTTGAATACATGCCCATGGATCTGTTTTCCTTCTTCAAGGGTGTGACGATCAGAGATGCCTGGATGATGGACGGAAACGTGAATTCGTTCGGTGATACAGAACGAATTATCATCTGCAAAAAGAGATGGATGCAAGAATCCATGAGGCCAGAATGGAGATGCCCGCGAATATGAAGGAATCTGGTTGGCTAATTTTGTCGAACACTCGGAGTGCGTAATGCAAACTGCCGCGATCCACCGATGAACATAAATTTGACGAGCCGGCCAACGGCGTCGTTGTCGCTGGAGAGCCCGAGACGTATGAATTGGGAGTGGACCTGCTTGATCTCGACCATGGTGGAGCATGATTAGTTGGTGGCGCTACACATCATCCTCGTTCTGCGCGTTGGTTCTTGCGCGCAACGGTGGATTTATCAAATACAAATAGGCAGAAATGGGTTCGACATCCGGATCATCTCCAATCTATTCTGGATTATGGGGGAGATGACAAAAGTGAGGATGCTATGAATATCGTAGGTAACAACCGGCAAGAACTTTTGGCTATACCTATTCCAAATCGTGTTCACGTTGTCACAAAGAGACGAAAAAGATCTTGTGTTCGACACAACCATAACCCAAAACTAAGGTGAAACATATAAAAAATATTTAAGTTTGCCTTCATAATTGGTTTTAAAAATAATGAGACAAAATAGTTTAAGATGATTTGGATACGTGAAAAGGTGACCATAGGATGGTATGGAAAAAAGGTGTGAGAGTTAGCCGGTGAAAATGATACAAAAAAAATAAACAAAAAGTGTTGAAAAGAAACAATAAAAAACTATCTTGCTTTTACTTAGTTAGCATAGTAAGGAATCCAACTCTATAAAAACAAAAAATGATATAGTCAACCCTATCTAATAGGAAAAAGCATTTTGTGTTTCGAAAAGCATATCACATATTACACTTGCTGTAAAGAGATCCAACACAAAATCCAAAGTCTTTTTCTTAATTTATTTGACTTTAACTTAGGATTTTAAGAAGTTTCGATAGGTTCCTCCAAATTTGGAATAATTATTCAACAACTACAATCCAAATTTGCTTATGGGCCTTCTTTAGCCACGAGATGTAAACTAAGTATTTTAAACTATAGAATCCCGATGACCACAATAAAGTAAATACACCCCATACTTATAAAAACCTTAAGAATCTATGTATAAATCAACCTCCTTTTCTCTTCTTATTTTGCTATTTCTTTTTTCCGACGAGGTTCATATTATCCGTTTGTGGGAGAAGGCAATGATGATAAACACATTACAAAAAGGCCGGAGTGGTGAGAAGAGAATGACCAAAAAATAATGTGGAGAGATCAGAGAATGTTATGGTGCAATTCAATATTTAAAAAACAGTTGCATGGATAGTAAAATGGGTATGCAAATAGTAACACTTTTTCTAATTGTGTTCTTAGGGACATCCCTTTTTTATATTAGTCCTATACTACCCTTATCTCCTCAATTCATGCCCTCTCTCTACCACCCCACAACATCTCCTCTTCTCTTCATTTCTTCTCTCATTTTTCACTATTTTCTTATGCTGCCAATGCACACTGCCACCATCACGATAAGTTGTTCCTCCTTTTTCCTCCCCAATTCTCCCTCATCTCTCCATTCTTTGTTTGTCTTCTCATTCTTAGTCTATGAGAAGCATGAGCCCTACTACATCATTGTTAAGTGAGACACAAAGCATTCATCTATAAATATCAAAGGAGCAAATGTGCTTTGTTGTCTCTCTATGTAAAAGGACCCTAGTAAGTTGCGTCTCAATCTTCCAAAGGTGATGCAAAAGATCCTCACCAAACCCATGACCATATACATGTCTACCTCAAACTTAATTATTTTAATGTTATTGATAAAGTTGGATGAATAAAGTTGCTAATTTATACTATCTTTAGTGCCTCATAGAGGTCTCAAGGATGGTGACACTTGTGATACATTAGTTAGATCGAGGTGCATCACTGATACCTTGTATATCCTTGAGTAGTTTTGCTAATATTTCTATCGTCTGTTTTTTTTATCCTATTCCCACCTATGAGTCTGATGATGATGACAATGACCATGTGAGTGATTCTAAAAATGCAACATCAAAGGGTTATTGGGATTGTACTTATTTGATACAATGTCACAAGAAATCTTCCTTCATATATGTGATTGTTTATCACATTCTCTTCTTCTTTTGAAGCCCAATTAGCCAAAATGCATATCAAATTGAATTATTAACTCTGAATTGGCCGATGAATGCTCAACCTAATGTGTATATATGAACACACACATATACATATGCCCCACGTGTCTAAAAATATATATTTTTTCTGCTTTTGCCCCACACTCACGGTGTTACCGGTTCGGGAAAGGAGAACCCCAAACTTGCCCACCCCAACTCATCGTTGGCACCTCCCTCTAGTATCGTATACATTATTCATTATTAAATAAATACAAAAGAGCTATGTATATTGAAGATAAAGATAAAAACTAATCATCTAAAAATATTTTTGAGTTTTCTCAGTAATTAAAATTCTTCAATATGCATTATAATGATAAATTCCAATTAGCAACACTTTAATCTAATTTTAATCCCATATTGACAAATAAGTGGCATGAAAGATCTACTAACCATATATAAATGTAATAAAGTATAATACAAGTTAAGTATCTTCATTTGTAGGAAAACACAATATAAAATAAATATTGGTGAATGGTTGTTAGAAAATAACATTGTCGATCTCTCTAAAGCAATAGTAGTGCAATATTCTATCGAGTAATAACTACTCAACCCATTTTGAGTATCAATATCCAACAATCGGGTCCACATAGAGAAAGCTTATAAGTAGTACCACATAGAATGCCATTAACATTGCTCTCTTCCTTAAAAGCTTCAAAGCTAGGATGTGTGTGTACTTCCATAAAATATTCTCTATAAAATTTAGCTCAATATGCCTTTATTTGAAAAGCTTAAAAATGACTCAATATCGATAGTTACCATCAACATCAACGCAACATCAACGCACCTAGTAACATATGATATCCTAAACCAAGGTATCTCGTTACAATTTCTTGTATTAAATCAATTTGGAATCAACTCTAGTGAATGGGCAAACACATAATAATGATGAAGGCCTAAATCATACAAACATCCCATGTTATTGACCATGACTATGATATCCTCATACTAGAGAACTCCTCGTGGAAGTAGATTTACTCCCACAAAAACTCCTATCTCTATGTTCCATAAGGACAACTTTTCTTTCCTTGATTTCCTAGATAGTCAACCTCTCATACAACAAAAAGATGGCTCTGGTAATGATGTGGACTAAGGATTCAACCCTCATATAATTGGTTAATTAGTTGTTTATGTTGATCCTAAAAATGGTGGTTCTTCACCTATTCTAAATTTTACTCCAATTTAAGTTTCTCTTTCTATTAACATCTTTGTCATTGAGTACATCGGAACATTCCATTCCAATACCAAGCTTTCTCAAGAATGGATTAATAGATGATAACTATATCAAATAGCATGCTTTCAACAAAATGAACATCTCGTGACTACTTGGTCACCCATATAAACCTCAACTCACACCCACATAACACTAGATCTGAACCAACAATTTCTCTATGATTTTTTCTCTTTTATGATAAAATCAAGTGTGCTTCCACAACTTTTTGCTTCAACATCCTAATAAACCCAAAGAAATCTATAAGGTAATATCTATAGTGATTCAAGATCACTCAAATGATTTTTTTAATTTTTTAATATGTAACTTAATCAACAAATAAGGTTGGGTCCATATTATATTTAATTGTTTGTCCAACTACCGATAAATCCTATCAATCTTGTATATTGACTCTCGACCTTATTCTCTATAATAAACAATGCCATTAGGAAATATATATGTGTGTGTGCATGCATGTGTATATAAATATTGTGTATAGGCATATATACACACATATATAAATGTATATATATGTATGAAGAACATTTTATACTTGGTTGTGTGAGTGTTATTATTCATAATTTAACAAGTTCATATAGACACCATGTTTTCCTTATGAAGACAACCATTTTTGCTTATACAACACGAATCTTTTTCATCTCTAGACTCAACAACTGTCTTCCAATTTATACCAAATGCAATGGCATATTTTTTTTTCGTTAGCTGGAAAATATGTTCAATACTTATGATAATACATGTCCACATGATCAATACAATTCATCAAATGCAAGCTCACGATCCATGCATATTATATTAGAAAAAATCTCCGGTGAGCATATCAAACAGGCATTCCTTTCTTCATTATGTAGCCAGATTACTGCTTCTACCTTCACTGTGTTCACACGAGTTGGGATGATATGAAGAAATTATTCTGGAGAGGTTCTTCCCCGATCCTGCAGCAACACATTAGAAAAGACATTTGTGGTAGAAGGCAAATGACCTATAATTCCTTGGTACCAGCATTGGGAGTATCTTCGTGCCGTGGTTCGAGTTGTCCCCACTCATAAAAATTGAATCCGCCTGATTCATGATATTTCTATGAGGGCTTGCTGCCGATGGACAGAAGTATGGTGGATGCCAGTCATTCAGCCAGTGTAAGTCTTGGATAAAACCCCACTCTATAGCATTAGATTTGATAATTTGATACATAGACCTTAACCAATGCTCCTTAATTGCTATGTATGTAAAGAGGGATTGGACGCTTAAAGTTGAATGCAGGAGTTATTATTTTGGGAAGTTTAACTGCCCCAATGAGCATATCACATGTATTTAAATTGGTTTATAAACTTAAGATTAAGAATTAATTTCTTTAAATGCCACATCATCAGTGTTGGGACAGTTACATGTACTGTGTCCCGTACTAATAGAAATCTAAGGGTGTGTGTAATTGCTCACTTTGAAAAATCTCAGGGACTACCGATGCACGTCTCACACTAAGTGAACAAAATGGTTCCATCGCTTCTGCTAAATTAGAGGATTTGCAAAAAATACAGTATTTTTCCTAGTAGCCAAAAATATCATAATAGTCAAATAGCCCAACGTCTCTTTTTATCCATTTTATAATACTTATAAAAAAAGTTGAGGATCAATCCTAATTTTGAGATAGCGTGAATTCTAGTGATTTCACAGATCTAAATGTAACCCCAACAAAGAAAGAATTTAGATATACTGCTGCCGTAAGTCCTAGCAATAAATACCAACCACTCCGTATTCGTACAACAACAAATCAGTACCACCGTGCAAAGAAATTTCCTCATGTTGCCAAGTCCTACAACTAATCCATCTCGAGCTTTCATCATGAATATTATTTGACAGAAACAAATGGGCTGCTAAATAAGATGTTCAATTCCAACAGAATGCTAATGCCACCCATCTCGAACCCGCAAACTCGTATAGTTGCTTCAAAATGAGCAGTGTAAAAAGGGTAGGAACAGATCCAGAACCCAGTATGGCGCTCCAAACCCAGAAGTGAGATTAATGCTTTAAAAAAGATTGAGAAACTTAGTTTGGTAGGTCTAGTTCTAACGTTAACTACATTTCTACAAGACATATATTACAAAAAATCGTAATGTCTTAATTGCGCCTCTTTTTGTTGCTCTAGGTCATTATATGTGTCTGTACATGCACGTGCATTTTTGTGTATGTATTTAGTGAACTTTCTTTCAATTCATGATGGTTCTCCTAACGGTTCCTTTGTTCTTATTTGGACTGTCTTTTAAAAAACACTAATAGTCATCTACGTTGAAAAGTCAAATACATTTTCAGCACTTCTCGTTTTGATTGATATTCAAATATATAGCAAATTTTGGGGCTTGGTATTTGCACGTCTTTTTTACTTTCACACACTCTTTTTAAACTAAATATTAAAATTACCATCTATATAAATATTGTTTTCTCTCATATTCCATCCCAACATTTCTCTCTCCTCTCTCACCCAATCTCTTGTCTCACCCAATCTCTCCTCTCCCACCCAATTTCAACCAAAGTATATTTGGTCGGATCATTTTACTCCAACAATGGGAGAGATATGGGTTGGGTGCGCGTCTTTCGTTGGGATGTTCTAGTTTTTTAATTTTAATTTCAATCTAGAAATCAATCAAAACAACTAAAAAACGAAAAAACCAAAACTAAATCAAAATAAACCAATAAATCGATGAATCCTCCTTTGAATCAACCTTTTTTGTTCTCATTTTCTTTGTTTCTCTCTATCTTTTTTTCTTTCTTTCAATACTTTGTTTTTATTTTTTGATGAATTTTGATCTTTTTTTGTTGAAAAAAATTATAGACGGAGTAATAGGTGGTTGAAATAAGTTGGAAAGTGAAAAATGTAAGAAAGAATGACACAAAATAAGGGTTGTAAGTCAATTAATGCATAAGGAGAGAGGTCCGTTTTTCAGGCGAAAGGCTATTTTTGTAGTTACTGAAAATGATCAGAGGTATTTTAGGAAAAGCGATAAAAGAGTATGTGCATATCAATGCTGCAAATTTTTGGTTTCAATTCAAATTCGTAGTTCCCATTTGCTACTCTAGTTAAGTGGATACATATAGTCCAAGTAATAGAAAAACAAAAATGAAGCCTTCGCCATTCTTCTTCGCAATTCGCCATTATCTTCTATCTTGTGGCATACTAGCATTGAAGTCTCAAGAAGGCATCATGGAGGAATATTGCTAATCTAGATATTTCATTGCAGTGTCTCTTTATTTCATTCATTTCCATTTCACAACAGATTATTCATCTCTTTCAATGAAGAGGCTTTTAGTTATTAGAAAGTAATGAGGTTGGTGATTTGAGACAAACTTTGAACATATATTATTTAAACAATTCAAAGATAACACGAACCACCCTCATCTCACTACTACAAGTGCACTACCATATGCATAAGCTTGAGAGAGAGCCTTATAAAGGCCGGCTACCTCTAAGTGAGACAATCCCATGTTGTTTGTTTTGACATTTCAGGTTTTCAAAATTCTTTTTCAAAGGGAACTCCTCTTAGTTTTCATTAAAAAGATTTCCAATTTCTTATACTTCTCCTTATTTGGGTTTCAATACCCACTACTTTAGCAGAGGTTTTGTAGGAAATTTTGGAAGACATTTCAAAATTCTATTTCCCACATAACAAAGTCTAATTTTCAAACAAAATAAAATCTAAATAAGTAGATCCTATTTCTAGTTTAGGATTTTCGTGGATAAACCTTTCTCCATTGGGATAAGTTATAGGGATTTTGGGAAAGAGTTATCACGGTCCTTTCTAAAGCGTCCCGTGGTTTAAGGCAAACATATGGAAAATTACTCTTTTTGAGCTTTGACTTTTTCCTTTTCTTTCAAAGAGAAGACTTCTTTTTCTTTTGGAAGAGTTTTTGTATTCCTTTTTTCTTTTTAGAAGACCTCTATATTGGAGGTTTTTGTTTTCTTCCTTTTCTTTTGATTTAGAAGACCTCTATATTTGAGGTTTTTGTTTTCTTCCTTCTTTTGATTTTTACCAATTTTCCTTTTTGGGGAGAAGTAAAATGGGGAAACACTTATCCCTTTGGATACTTGATTCAAACAAGAACATCCCATTTCCTAATAGTATCCACCATTTGAAAATATTTTGCTATTTTAAACTAGGCTTCATTTTCTAAGCCAAAGATTTTTGAAATGTTATCAAATGATTTTGAAAACTTTACTTTTCATAAAGCATTGATTCCCTCCTTTAGGGTCATACAATCCCTCTTGATCCTTCTTTCAAGAAGTTCAAAGGAGACCCATTTAAAAATCTTTTCAAAAAAATTTAACATAGACCCTATACATAATATTTTTTCAAGTATTGGGCATTTATAGGGTCTACTAAATTTTTGCTCTCAACATCAATAAACCAATATGCATTGTTTGTGGTCATTCCCCTCACAACATAAGGACCATCCCACTTGGGCCGCCACTTGCCAAGTAGATGCGGGCCGCGATGGTGGATGATTTTCAATATAAGGTCTCCCCACTTTGAAGTGGCGAGCCTTTATATGCTTTTCATAATGTTAGGCTATCCTTTGCGAGTATGCATGTGTTTGAACCATGGCAAGGAGCCTCTTCTCATCTAATAGGTCAAGCTTAGTCATCCTAGCTTGTTGTAGAGTCTTTATGGGTAAATCGAGTGCAAGTGATGTATGAAATGAATGCAATTTGGTATGAATGGGGAGTATGACATTTGTACCATAGACCAACTCGAATGGTATGGCATTTGTAGGTATGCAAATGGAAGTTCTATAAGCCCATAAGGCTTCATCTAGCTTCTCATGCCATGTCTTACCCTTCTCTAAAGTTTTCTCAATGATGCTTATGAGAGTTTTGTTTGTGGCTTCGGCCTGGCCATTGCCTTGAGGGTAGTAGGGCGATGAGAAGTGTTGAGTCATGCCATAGGTATTACATAACTTTTTCATCTTCTCATTCTTAAAAGGGGTGCCATTATCTGACACTAGGTCTCTTGGAACTCCAAATCGAGCAAAGATATTTTTCTTAATGAATGCCACTACATGTTGTCCTTGGACATTAGCCAAGGAGGTAGCTTCAACCCATTTAGAAAAATATTTGGTGGCTCATAAGATGAACCTATATCCATTTGATGCAATTGTGGAGATGGGTCCTATGACATCAAATGCCCACATGGTGAAGGATGGACTCATGATGGAATGCAAGGTGGGATGATGGGATATGAATAGCATGTCCATGCACTTGACATTGATGACATTTCCTAACATGATCATGACAATCTTGCATTAGGGTGGACAAAAAATAACCGACACTAAGTATTTTCATGGCCATCATGTTCGCATTGATATGTCCTCCACATTCTCCATCATGGAATTCATGCATTATAATTCTAGCCTCATCAAGGTCTACACATCTTAACAAGATGTCGGTAAAACTCTTTTTTGTAAAGAACCCCTCCCAAAATCACGTATTAGGTTGAAATCTTTCAAATAAAAGCTTTATTTTTAAAAGAAACAAATTCGGGAAATCTTCCATTTTCCAAAAAGTTTTTAATGTCTTGAAACCAAGGTTTTTGAATCAAAGTTTGGTCATTTTGGCAAATCTCTAAATCATGGGTGGATGAAGTGGGTAGGTGTAGGATCTCTAAGGATTGAGTTCCCATAGTGGGGTCGATTCTTAGAGATGATCCTAGGGATGAGAGGGCATCGCCTATGGTGTTGTCCTCTCTACCTATGTGAGTGAGTGTGCATGATTTGAAAGAATCGAACAACTGGGTGGCCAATTCGTGATATGGAATGAGTTTTTCATTTTTGACTTTTCAAATTTTTGAAACTTGGTTTATGACAAGCATAGAATCTCCAAAGACTTCAATACATGATGCTCCTAGATTTTTTAAAATTTTTAGGCCTTGTATGAGTGCTTCATATTCAGCCATATTATTTGAGCATGAAGAATCTAATCAAATTGCAATTGGGATTTCTCCTTTTTCAGGGGATATGAGGATGATTCCCATGCCTGCCCCTTGTTGATTATTTGCCCCATCAAAGTACATTTTCTATACTTGATCTTCATTAGAACAATTTGATAAAACATGATTTTGAAATTCATTTGCAAAGATGCCTTCATCGGGCATTTCATCAAGTATGGGATACATATCTTCAAGAGGTAATTCGGCCACATGATCGGCTATGGCTTGTCCCTTAATGGAGCTTTGATGATAAAATTTGAGATCATACTTCATTAAGAGGAGCTGCCATTTACCTAGCCTACCCATTAGGATAGGTTTTTCAAAGAGGTGCTTGATTGGGTCAAGTTTAGACACTATCCAAATTTCATGATTAGGAAATAATGTCTAAACTTTTGGCAAGCCCACACCAAAGTCAAGCACGTTTTCTCCATGGCTTAATAATTTCTTTCATATGCCAATAGAATTTTCAAAATGTAGTAAATAGCATAGTCCTTAAGACTATCATCCTCATATTGAGCAAGTAAAGCACCCAATGCATTCGTACGAATGGAGATGTAAAGCAATAAAGGTTTTTCTTGCTTTAGAGGTTTTAAAATGGGAGGATTTATCAAATAAGTTTTCAATCTTTCAAAAGCTTTTTGGCAATCGGAATCCCACTCAAATTTAACCCCTTTTCTCAAAAGCCTATTGAAAGGTTCGCATCTTGTTGCTAGGTTGGAGATAAATCTCCTAATTGCTTAGAGCCGACCTCAGAGGCTTTGGATTTGGGTCAAGTTGGAGGGTGGAGGCATGTGTATGATGGCTCAACACTTAGAGGGGTCAACTTCTATGCCCCTTTGGCTTACCATGAATCCTAAGAGTTTTCCCAATTCCACTGAAAAAATACATTTTTGAGGGTTTATCTTCACTTTATAAAGCCTAACTCTTTCGAAAACTTTTTGCAAAGATTCTATATGTGTGTATCGGGTTTTTTTATTTTACCAAAAGATCATCCACATATACTTTTAAGAGATCATAGATTTGATCATGAAAAATAGTAGTCACGGCTCTTTGGTATGTGGCACTGACATTTTTCAAACTAAAAGGCATAACCGTGTAAAAATATGTGCTCCAAGGTGTAGTAAAAGCAGTTTTTGCATGATCTTTTGGTGCTAACTTGATTTGGTTGTAACCCGAATAGCCATCCATGAAAGAAAACATTTCATGATTTGCAGTGCTATCCACTATCAAATCAATGTTTGAAAGAGAAAAATTGTCTTTTGGAGTGACTTTGTTCAAATTTCTAAAATCAATGCAAATTAGAATTTTCCCATTGGATTTTTGAACTACAACAATATTTGAAAGCCATTTGTAATAAGCAATGTGTTTTATAAATTCGGCTTTTAAAAGATCTTCTAAACCCTCTTTCACTTGGGAGTGAACATCGGGATGCGTTTTTCTAAGCTTCTGCTTCACGGGTTTTGCATTTGGTTCTAAGGGAAGATGATGTTCTATAATTCTAAGGTCTAAACCCGACATGTCTTCATAGGTCCATGCAAATACATCCACATAGGATTTCAAAAATGCAATGAATGATGCTCTTTCATGCTCATGCAAACAAGTATCTATTTTAACATATTTTGGGTTAGACTCATTCCCTAAATTGATTTCTAGAAAATCCCCTCCTATGGAATTTAAAGGTTTTTCAAAGTCAAGGATTCTATTGAATTTGGATATCGTGCGAAAAAGGAGGGAAATACAATAAGATATGTTACTTATTAAACACACATACACACACACACACACACACACACACATATATATATATATATGTTGTATTTTTGCTCCATACCTATTGTATTACCTAACTCCGCCCATGTAAGGGATCACCCTTGCATGGCCGGTCCAAAGACCAAATAAAGGAGGAGGGTTGCATTAGACTTTCAACAACCAGCATAAAACTTTGTCGGATTTTTATACCATGAATTATACAAATTATAAACATTGCATTGGGGCGTTCTCTCTTAGTGACGCATTGTAGAACCCAAATACAATGAAAAGTAAGCAAGGGCCTCTACATTTTTACCTGGATGTAATGAATCAATTGCGGAGAGGGTTCCCACATCATGGATAGGTATGGGTAAAGAAGTTAGTCCCGCTACATTGTCACCCGAATGTAGTAAATAAATTGTAGAGAGAGTCTTCACATTTTCAGCATCTAAGGATACGGGAGGTTAGGAAGCTAGTCCTACATAATAAGATTTGTATTGGTTCTTGAAATATTGGAACATTATCCAATAACCTAATGGAGGTGGTAGATATTATGATTCAAGGAAAGATTCTCCTATGTTTACAAGAGACAAAGTGGGTTGGAGAAAAAGCAAAGGAGATTGAGGATACAAGTTTTAAATTATGTTACTTAGGAGAGGAAAAGCTCAAAATGGAGTTGGTATTATCATAAATAAAGATTTAAAAGATAGTGTAGTACACATACAACAATATGGTGACTAAATCATGACATTGAAATTAGTGCTAGCAACATAGGTTTTGAATATAGTTTGTGCTTATGCACCCCAAGTAAGACTAGAAGATAGTATAAAGATGACTTTTGGGTAGAGTTAGATAAGGTGATTCAAAGAATTCCGCAAAGGGAGATGATTTGTTTAAGAGGAGACTTAAATTGACATGTAGGTAAAGAAGCATTAGGATATCAAGGTATTCATAGAAACTATGGTTTTGGGGATATAAATGAGGAAGGTAGGGAGATTTTAAATTTTGCTATGGTATTTGATCTCTTTATATTCAATATAATCTTTAAAAAATGAGATAAACATTTAACTACTTATAAGAGTGGTGTATCATAAACACAAATTGATTATTTTGTTTGTAGAAAAAAAGATAGATCATCTTGTAAAGATTGAAAAGTAATTACAAGAGAAAGCTTAACCACTCAATATCGACTTTTAGTTATGGATTTACAAGTAAAAAAATAGACAAAGAAGAAAAGAGTGCATCGAGCTATTCAAACTAAATGGTGGAACCTCAAAAGCGAGAAAGAAGGTATATTTAAACATAAAGTCCTTCAATGAGGTGCTTGAAATTATGTTGGTACACCTTGTGATATGTGGAACAATATGACTACATATATTAGGAAAATGATGAAAGATGTGTTAGGTGAATCTAAGAAAGGTGCATCGGCATAAAAAGAACTTGGTGGTTGAGTGAAGTGGTGTAAGATAAAATCAAGGTAAATATGGTATGTTATAAATTACATTATGCTAAGAAGACTAGTGAAACTTTAGAGGCTTATAAGAAAGCAAAGAAAGAAGCGAAAAAAGCCTTCAGTAAAGCAAAAGCTAAAATTTGAGAGGATTTATATAAAAAGCTCAACTCAAAAGAGGGTGAAAGAGTTATTTATACGACAGTTAGGGCAAGAGATTAGAAAACTGAGGATCTTAATTTTGTTAGATGCATCAAATATGAGGATGAAATAATTCTAGTGGCAAATGATAATATAAAAATAGATGGAAAAATTGTTTTTATTAGCTTTTTAATAAAAATAAAGATGTTAGTATTAACTTAAGAGAGTTAGCCAAATCAGAAAAGTATATAAACCACAATTTCTACCAATGTATTCAAAAGAAAGTTAAAGAGGCTCTTAACCATATAAAGATTAGTAAATTTATAGGACCAGACAATATTCCTATAGAAGTTTGTTAAATCCTAGGAGATATAGGAATCACTTTTCTCACAAGACTATTTAATGAAATGTGAAAAAACCAAAAGATGCCCGAGAAATGGAGAGTGAGTACACTTATACCTATATACAAGAATAAGGGAGACATTTATAATTATGTGAATTATCAGGGTATCAAGTTAATGAGTCATACTATGAAATTATGGAAAAGAATTATTGAACGTAGGTTAAGACAAGTATCGAGTACAATAGAGAATCAATTTGGATTCATGCCAAGAAGATCTACTATTTAAGTGATTCACCTTTTGAGACGTCTTATAAAATATTTTAGAGCAAAAAAGAAAGACCTTCACATGATATTTATTGATCTAGAAAAAACTTAGGATAGAGTAGAAGGGATGTTCTTTGGAGAACATTGGAAAAAAGATGTATCCCATTGATATACAGAAACTTATAAGAGATATATACGATGGTGCAAAAACAAGTGTGAGGACTCATAAAGAAATTACAAACTCTTTTGAAGTTAACATTCGGTTACATCAGGGGTCAATTTTAAATCCATATTTATTTATATTGTTCATTGATGAGTTAACAAAATATATTAAAGATGAGCTACCTTGGTTTATGTTATTCACATATAACATTGTGTTAGTGGATGAGCCTAAAGAAAAAGTTAATAGAAAATTGGAACTATGAAGACAAATATTAGAAAGGACTTGTTAGAACAAAGACTGAATAATGGAATATAAGTTTGATCATTTGGTTACTTCAGAGGACATAAAAATTAAAATTGGCACATCCTCAAAAGGAAAGTTTTAAATACCTAAGACCAATTTTTCAGAGTGATGGAAGAATTGATCGAGATGTTATGCATAGAATTAATGTAAGTTGGTTACAATAGAGAGGAACATTAGGTATTCTTTGTGACAAGAAGATATCATTAAAGTTAAAAGGTAAATATTATAGAGCAACAATTAGTCCTGCAATGTTTTATGGTTCCGAGTGTTGGGCGATTAATCATCAACATGTACAAAAGATGTCTATAGGAGAAATGAAAATGTTGAGATGGATGAGTGGTCATATAAGAAAAGATCGTATACATAATGAGGTTATTATAAACAAACTAGGAGAAACACCAATAGAGAATAAAATGAAAGAATATCGTTTAAGATGGTCTGAACATATATAAAGAATATCAAAAGAAGCGCATGTAAGAAGGTATGAAAAACTAGATTTTGAAAATATTAAAAAAGGTAGAGGACGATCAAAAAAGTGTTGAAAAAAACAATAAAGAATGATCTAACTTATGTTGAGTTAACTGCTAACATGGCACATGATAGGGCTCTATGGAAACAAAGAATCCATGTAGCTAACCCCATGTAGTATGGGAAAAGGCATAGTTGTTGTTGTTGTTGTTATACCTATTGTATTACCTGATGGGGAAAAGAGAAGCCGAAACCCTACCCGAAATACATTATTTATCATCAAATAAAAGTAAGAGTCATATAATAATTAAGAAAAAGATGAGAACTAATCATTAATATTGTGAATTGTATCGTCTCTCAATCCTCTCAAAAATAAGTGTTTTGTGTTGAGCTCTTGTATATGACACAATTACTTGAGTGGTCGGCACCCAAGAGATTGGATTTAATATTATAAAAAAAGTTTAGAAAAGTGCTATTCTTCGAGACATGATAAATATAAACCTTTAAGTTTATTTGTTACTACCAATGTCAAATAACCATGTACAACTAGCTCCGACAAATACCTCATGGATATAATGATGACCCTCAGTTCATCTTACATGAATGGAGTCGAGTCTTAGACAAACCTTTAAATTTTTTCAACTCAAAGATTTATTTTCTACCATTTTTTAATAAGATTGAAATTTTATCATTTAATTATGATTTTCCATGAATTTAGTACATGAAAATAGTTTGTAGTAGAAACACACACATAGATTAAAGCGCATACTAGAAAACGGTGCTCTTTAGCTAAAATTTATGCATCAATGAGCAGCTCCGTCCTCAACTCATTCAGACGAACCAAACATGAACAAGTTCAACGAGAGCTGATCCCACCCATTCACATGCGTTGAGCAAGTCCCACCAACTCGCATCATCCGCAATTTCTTTTTTTGTTTGTTTAGGTGAAGTCTATCACCGGGATACAGAAACACAAATGGACCCAGAGTCATCAATCACGACTGCTCTCCCTTTCAGAACACGTCGCCAACTCTAAGATAAGAAACTCGCACGGCGCACGCGTGGAAATAATTTATTTTGACAGTTACCTGAGTATATATACTGAACAAAGGCCAAATCAATCATGGCTGCTTTCCCTTTCAGTACACGAAAACCCCGTACAAGTAACCGAGACACACTAGAATGGCACGAGATAGTTACGTGAAGAAGGAAAACCTTTTAGGACCGGCTGCTCAACGTATCCATTGAAACGATGTTCATCTCTCTCTCTTTCTTCCTTTAGAAGCATACGACTGGCATTGATGTTCTATATCTACACGGAATACCATGCAAAGATATATGATGGACAATATAACTTAAATCATGGTTATACGGTCGATGCCAGCTTTTTAGGGTGTTTGATGTTATATATATATATCATTATATGGATTTTAAGGTTTCTAATTGCGTTATCATGATTTGGGGTTTTGCTAAGTTCATGCCCTTTCTACTAAAGTCATACCCCATTTTTAATATAATTTCTATACTATCCTTATTTTCTTAGCACACCTTCTACATCACGTCTCCTTTGTTCTCCTCGAGCTTGCAGCCGTGACGATGATTTATTCCTCCTTTCTCTTTCCTGACTCTCATTTCTACACTTTTTTAATCTCTCTTTCTCCTTCCGTCTTCTCTCTTTATGCAAGAAATACGACCCCTAACACATCTTTATTAAGGGAGAGACACAAACCATCGATGTATGTGGAACGAAACTGATGAGGCCTGCTCACATCTACCCGCGTGAAGGGACCAAGGTAGGTTACGTCTCTCGTTTGTAATTATTTCAAGGGGGACGCACGTTTGGATCGCGAGGAGACGCACAAGATCTGCGTATGACGCTTATATTCTAGCCACATGAACCTTAAACTTAATTATTTTAATATTGTTGATAAGGTTGAATAAATAAAGATATTATTTATACTAATTTTGTTTTTAGTGCCTTACTGAGGTCTCACAGGTGGTGGCTCTCGTGACACGAGTTGGATTAACGTGCATGACGTGCCCAATGACATCCTTGAGTAGTGTTGCTGACGTTTATATCTGTATACAAGTTTTTGGTTCTTTGGAATCACGATTCATAGGTATAATTTACTCTAAAAATATAGAATAAATGAGAAGTTAAATATCTAAGAACTTACCTTTAATTACTCCTTATACATTGTGAACCCATCTTGGTTCTTTTCGCTGGCAATCTTCTTTATCAGTAAGGCAAGGGTTAATCTCCCGTACTAGCAATTTGTTTGACTAATTCAAGCTTAAAATTTCTACACACTTTAAAAGAAAAGATGAACATCAGGGGATTTGGTTGCCATTTTGTTTGAGTATGGATTGGTTTACAACTCCCATTGGGTCAGCCTAATTGAATTGGACTTTGACTAAGGGCTTTCAAGGGAGACGACCAAGTGAAAATTTGAGGTTCGCTGTCGGATTGGACATGGTGTGGCAATAAGTTATTGGGTTCGGTTTCAAACTAAAACGGGTTCAGTTAGGATCTTTCAGATTTTGGATAAAGTAGCTTTGCCAGGTTAGGTTAGGTTTTACCGTCTAAATGTGGTTGGGATAGAGACTGATTTGGGTTCCTAAGTAGATAGGTACAAATTGGATTTGGTATTAGATTGTTGGGCTCGGTTCAGGTAAGCTTATAAGCCAAAGATAATGGTTCAAATCGGCTCCTAAAGATTGATTACGGGCATCAAGCATAACCATTTTATTGCTATACAGATCTCAGGATCAAACGACCGTGTGCATGATAAATAACGGATGCGATTAAAAGATAGTGCTAATAGGACTATGGTATAAAATAAAGGGAAATTTAATGCAACTAATGAAGGGATCTAATGGATATGCTGGACAACTAATATGCAAACCAACATGTTGGATGACAGTTTGACTAATATTTAAATCAATAAGGACACTAATGTGATTAATACAAAATCTAATGCAAATTAGTAAGGGAAACTAATGGATATAAAAAGCAAATGTAAACTAGGACGTATGCATATGTTAAACAAATAAGTTGCATGCTGAATGTTATACTAAGCACGATGAAATAAAAGAAAAGAAGAATTAATAACTTAATTAGAGATTGCACTTCTACTTGAAGAAGTTAGAAGTTACAAATTCTTCTTGGCCAACATAAACACCCAAAATTTTCTGGGAAAATATGATTTGAAAAACTGGTTTTTGAACAAACATCATATTCAAGGGGTACATTATTGGACTCAAGAGAAAGATTAAGAATCACATAACTGATTTTGGACACAGATAGATGCCCCAAACGTTCATGCCATAATTAGATCTTCGCTCCACTGGTGGTCATAGCTGAAGACGTGACAAAAGGACAATTAGTCATGCAATCGTTTCATTATGTATAACCCCTTTTCAAGCTACCATGACCAAAGACCTTTCCATCTTTAGATACTGGAAAATAGAATCAGAATGAGAGAATGTGACAGAACACTTAAGATGGCTTGTTGAAGAGTTGACATATAAAAGTTAACAAGAAAGCATGAGACATGGAATACATCAAGTAAATGGGCTAATGAAGTTTGCACACTTCCCTTTCATATCATACATGTCTAGGAATCATATGCCAACTCAGGACTTGATAATTGTAGGAATATGTTTTATCTTCTACCATATGATTAATTGCTCCAGAGTCTACCACCCCAATTCTAGATGTAGAAGTAGTAGAATTAACGAGTGATGTATATGAATTCTAAGCCATAATAGCATAAGGTATGGACATGGAGGGTTGATCACCAAGTCTTGACTCAAGTCATTCGATACGTTTCATTAATGTAGTAATGGTTTTTGTATTGTATGAGGAAACTTCTTCCTTTTATTTTTAATGAAATTAAGCTTACCAATTAAATCCTCAAGACTGCACTTTCGTGTGACGATTCTTGCCACAATGTGAACATTTCATCTTTTCTTTTTCTTTAAAAGAGAGACGCCCATGACTTCTACCTCGAAAATTTTGTCCTCCTTGCCCACGACTTCTACCTCGAATATTTTGTCCACGGTTACCCTGAAATTGATTTTTTCTAAGGAAAGTAGACTTGTCAGTTTCTACATTATTCTCCTTTTCCAATTTCCTCCTATCATCTTCTCTGAGAAGTAGGGAATACACGGTTCCAAGAGAAGGCAGTTCTTCCCTTCCTCAGATGTTGATATTAACATCTTCATATTCTGAGGTAACTCCCTATAATAAATAATTTTTTTTATGTTATTTAGATTCTTTATTTCTCTCCTTGGAACAGACTAAGCATTTGATATTAGTGTAGAATTATAACTCATCGCATAGTTCATGCAACTCTGCATAATAGTCACTAATAGTTTGGTTCCTTGCTTGGACTTTCTTATTTTTTCTAAGATCTCATATTCTTTTTGCGACATTTTTCATTCGAGAATAAGCTTCAAATACTGCTTTTCAAATGTCATTGGCTGAATCTAGGTATATAAATATTTTATCGATAGGAGGAATCATAGATTGCAGTAACCAAGAGGATACCAATGTGTCTTCTTTCCTCTATTTGGGATAATTAGGGTCACTATCATTAGGATGTTATTGGTGTCCTTTGAGATAATTTCATCTTTCTCTAGTAATGACCGCTAATTTGATAGATTTGGTCCATTTAAGGTAGTTTTTGTCATCTAATTTAATATTGGTAATCTGAAAGTTATCAATCTTCTCTACTGTTAGTAGATCAAAACTAACATATGGACTTTCAATATGTTTGCCCTTAACTGTCATACTCCTCCTTTATGCAATCCTTCAATAATAAGATTGTAGAATCCAAATACAAGTTGAGGAATTTTATGCACCCACACCCAATTACAGGAAAAAATCTCCTATATTGGGAGTTCACTACATAGACTCTTAGAGGGTTAGCTGATTTAAATAGCTTGCAGAATAACTATTGACTGATTTCTACAACGAAACAAAAAACTAAATTTCACCTTTGTGATTGGATGCACTTCTTTTAGGATATGCTCTACCATCAACAATTCATCAATAGCTCTGATACCATGTTGAAAAATCTTATTGATAATCAATAAACATATTACATAATACGAATGGAGGTTACCTCCCAATCTCAGGCAACAAGAATATGAAGTCCACAGCAACCCTATTGGTTGCTATCCTTTTTTCCACACTAAGCCCTAGAGCTTAAATTGATATTTATAAAGACTTTATAATTTAAAAGACTAATATGTCCTTATTTAAACATACTTAACAAACAAGAACTGAACCGATATCTAAGATTGATATTACTTCTCAGCATATCTGTGCTTACAAAAGTAACTAAGATAGATATGCCTTGAGACAAAGAGCATAATTACTTGCAATATAGTTGGTATTTTTCACGGTCTCTTATATTTTTTCTGAAGATCTTGATATATTACGTTGTGTATCCTAGTGTATCATAACATTGATAATGGTAAACCCATGGCTAGGATGCAAATGGATTCATGCATGAAAAATATCAATGTTTTATTTCTGGAGTTTGTTTATGAAAAGGCCAACTAGGTAAATAGGGCAAACTATGTTATCAATAGCATGTTGTAGAATGCTCTAGTGAATTAGCACCACAACGAGCGCTATAGCAGATAGCTATTTGTGGGTGAACTGATTTGGTGCTAATTGTGCCGTTAACAACATTATAGCGGTCCACTATATTTACATAGCATATAGGATTGAGTCAATCCAATATCTATTAAATTGACCCGATTCAAATAGAAATAAACTTAAATTGTTTGGCCTTTCTCTCTCTCTCTCTCTCTCTCTCTTCTCTCCTTTTATTTGCATTTCACTCTCGCCTCTCTCCCATATGCAACGACCCACAGGTCTCTCTCTCTCTCTCTCTCTCTCTCTCTCTCTCTCTCTCAGCAAGCAAAGCTCTCACAGTGATTGTTGTCTACTGTTGCCTCTCTTCCCCACGCGATGACCCATAGGTATCTCTTTCTCTGCGCAAGCAAAACTCTCACATTTTTTGATGTCCGCATCTCTCTTTGGCCCTTTTGTATCTGTCTCTCTCACTTTTCTGTCTACAATTCTGCAACTCTTTTTCTTTCACAGCAAAGCAACGTGAGTCATTGCTTGTTGTCTGCATCTCTTTCTCTCTCTCACCCCATTCTCTCCCTGTTCTCTTTATACATTTACGTCTCTCTCTATTAATACTCTATGTCTGTATTTTTCTGTCTTTTAATGTTCTTTGTATGCTTTTGTATCTCTTTCTTTTGGTGAATGTTATATTTTGATTCTTAAACCTATATAATTTTTTGATGTTTTAAGTGTATTTATTTCTCCATTCCATTGGTCAAATTAGATTAGACTATAGTCAATCGCCATACTTGATGAGTAGATAAGTATATTATATTAGTTTCTTTTAATTCTTCTTCTTACTACTTAGAATTAATTACATTTATGTTTTTGTTTTTAATTTAAGTATAACAATTCAATATGCATATGCCACATGAAATTTATTGTTTATCTTCTTACAATTTATTTATTTAGTTTGATTCATATTCATAATAGTAAACTGGGTCAACTGGAAGCCTAACTTTTTGATGACCTAGTGTCTTCCCTGTTGGTTTTCAACAATGGTATGGGTCATGATCTTTGATGATGAAATGTATTCGGTTGTTGTTCAAAGGGGTTGAACATATTGATTGTATAATTGATTTATTCTATACAAGAAAGACAGAAGGCATACCTAGTTTAAGCAACACCTGGGTAGATGTGGATCGTGTGAAAAAGATTTGATACCAATGACGGGAATCGCTAGCAGAAATGAAGTTTTTGTGGAAGCCAAAGAAAACCAAGATCGCTTATACATCGGTATACAGTTCTCTTCCAAAAAGTTTTTTGCAAAAGGAAGAAATTTTTGTTTTGATTTCAATGAATCATTTCATGTGTTAATGCTCGTATTTATTTGGGGGTTTCATTTCCTTCCTTACTGTTACCATTTTGGGTTTTTTGTTTTCCTTTTTAATGAGAATAACGGTTGTGTAAAAACCTCTATTATTTATTAAAAATAAAATGTTTTTCTGTATTTTGTATAGAAAATGCATCTGACAAAATCAAGAAAGGAATCATTTCTTTCCTGATTCCATGAGATCATTTAACGGAGGCCTTTCATGGCCACCAATGTAACTTACAGTTACAAGGGTGAGATGCAAGGTACTTGCGGTGATTGACACGAGCTAGATAGGATCATGTGAGTGAACTCACTAGAAGTTAAAGAAGAGAATCGGTCGAACGGAGCTTGAGAAGGAAGAGGTGGTAGAACTTAGGTAAGGGAAAGAGCATTCATTATGGGGAGAGAGAGAGATAGGGGAAGAAGAAGAAGAAGCTGAATGAAACTTAGGAAAAGACTCATCTCATTCAAGTTCAATCATACCTTTTAAGAGGATGATATTTATATTTACATATATGAAAATCCATCACCCTCAATGAAACTCTATAGATTGTCAGTTCTTATCTTTAATCTACTTTATGATATTAAATCCTAATAACCATCCATAAAAGTAGTGGGTCCATGATGTCTTTTGTGGGTCATAGATTGGATTAGGCACTTATTTTGAGATTCATTTTTTGCTAAGCTCTATATTGAGACATAACATCCCACCACGCTTCTTTTTTATTTATCTACAACCTTCATTATATCATTCATTACATCATTGTCTTCCCATACAAAAGGACTTGACAAGAAAAGAAAAGCATATAACTTTGTAAATACCCTAAATAATTTTTTTTTAAAAACACTCTTAATTTCGAAAACCAGCTTGTTTTAAAACCTTCGCTTTAAAATGAGAATTTTAAATCTTGGAAATAAAGATTTTTAAAGATAAAGAGGTTCAAGTTAAAGCTGAAGGGATAAGGCCTAGAGGATATGAACAAATCAGGCGAAGATCAAAGTGATGGTTGAAGCCCGCTTTAAGCCGAGATCAAGTTCGCGAAAGTCAAGTCATGGAGCAAGGAAATTGATCAACTCGAGTTAAGGCACATCTTCATCAAGTCAAGTGGATAGCCTCACCAACCTAAACCTAGTTGAACTTTACTAAGACCTAGACTTGATTCACCTAGTCTAAACGTGATTCGTGGCCTAGTTTAAATCAAGTGACCTTAATCTGACCAAGTTGAATTTTTCTTAGCCATGTCCACCCTACATTCTTTGGCTAAACTACAATTGAAACCCATACCTAGCCTTGATCAAATGGGCCGAACCACAAAGGAAGCAACACCACGTTGAATTACAAAGTCTAGCCGGTTTCACTTGGGAGCATCTAGGGCCAACCGGCTATGGCTAGGTGCAAATGGCTTGAACCAAGAACCAACCCACATGTAGGTGATCTAGCTATGAATGAAGGGGACCACATGACCATATAAAGACCTTTGGGGATGGGTTTGGATCATGGAGTACCCGCCCCAAAGAAGGGCCTAGAAGAGCCCCCCCTTGGCCTATAAATAGAGGCCAAGGGAGGGGGGGGATGAATTCCAACTAATCTTGGGAGCTTGGGCATTGGAGAGTGGCTGCATCCTTGGAGATTTTCGTGAGCTTTCTCTAGGGAAGAGTGGAGAGAGGGGAAGAGAGTGTAGAGAGTTAATCAAGGGCTACAAGTTAGAGTGTGAGAGTGAGAAAAGAAGAGAGAAGAAAGGGGAAAGTGAGGGCCGTGGGTTCCTATTGTGGGATGATTCTTGGAGGAGTTCACGTAAGTATTCCTCCCCCATTTGTTTCTCTCTATTCTCTTCTTATTATTCAATTCAAAAGGAGTTGTATTAATGGAACTTTGTCTCCCCCATAATGTAATGAGAAGTAGATGTGCTGCAAATTTTTGATTCTTGCTTATACAGTCTAATTGAGAAGCCAATTACCGATATATGTCACGGTTGTAATTATATCATTTTGAAGAAATATTCATCAATAGTTGCTACCATTTTCACTAGAATAGCATCTGCGATGTTATTTGGTCATACTCTGACCATTAATGTTATGTTGGGAATATCAATTGTTTTATATCAATGCATCAGTTCTTTTTCCCACTTTCTAAAGTCAAAGCTAATGAAGAAACTATGCATCGGGATGAATTTGATAAGAAACAACCACTTCTTCCCACATGATTCCTATATGAAGGCCATGTTGATTTGGTTACTGAAACAGACAAGGCATATCATACAAAGTGCTTACCAAGGAAAATATCTTTTGAGGATAATGAGGAAAATATAATTCGATGAGCATGGGAGGGTCTGATATCAAATAGAATCTTAATATACTGCCTGAAGCACAAGATGGATAAAGATCTGGGAACTCCAAAAAGGAATCACATTAAATTTCCAGAATCATCAGTAAAGAGGAAATTGCATCAGGTCTCACATGAGCGTATCAATGAGAAAATCATATCGAAGAAGAGGAAAGTTTCTTCCAATGACGTCAGTCAAGACAAACTAACCATGAAGAAACCTCAAAAATAAGAGGAACCCAACTGCACTTGTCAAGTTCAGTGACTTAAGCAAATCCTGGCTAATTTTAGTAGGTAGACAGTGATGATGGAAGGTCGTCAGCCTTGGCTATGGCATCAACCAAGCTCAGCCACAAGAGGAATCCAGTTGCACTTGCCAAGTTCAGCAACTTGGTCGAAACCAACAGGCCATGAACACGAGGATAATATGACTAGGTAATCTATTGAACAAAGTCAGCAGAAATTCAGTTCAAATGTCATCGACTAGTTCATCAAGATCAATAGAGCCACATCCACTTGGCTGAACCCACTTGGCTATACACATTTTGACTGAACCCATTTGTGTTCTTGATTATACCTCTCTATATGTTATAAACAATCTAAAACTCCTAATCCCCTCTATGCTTAAGCTAATCTATATATTTCCATTCCTTTCCCTTCATCAATTTACTTTGGTATGTTGTGCTGTTGCAATTTAAATTATGGTGAGTTTGCATCACGTATGTTGTAAATACCAAAAAATCTGATTTCAACATTCCTGCATACGTTGATTGCTTTATTTTTTATTGCTAAACTACTGCTCCGATCGACTTGAAATTTGGTACACTATATCTACACATGCCCCTTGTAATAAAATTTTCAAGAATTTTAGGGTCAGGCAACCATATATTAAAAGGTGTGTAAGATCAGGAAAAATTTAAAAACGTTATGTCAAAACTGTTTTCCTGCAATAAAGCCTAGGTAATCATCCCATAACTCTGTCTATAGTTGTCCAAATTCGGTAAACCATAGTTCATTGGAAAACTGATATCTATAACTTTCCAACAAGACCAAGTCCACTAAAAGCAAAGCTCTGAGCATCGAGATACAAACCTATCTTTAAGTCTTTGTATTTCTGTGATAGAACAGTTCTGATTGTTTGAGCTGAGACACTTTTCTGATTTAATTTTGTATCACTACAATCCCAAAATTCAAAAAAAAAAACTAGTTTAGGATCTCCACATTCTAGGCTGTCTCCGATAAATTTTTCATGAATTTTAGAGATCTCTAGTTCATCCAAATAAATTCGGGAAACAAGCTCTGAAAATAGAACCAGTTTCTATTTTTCAGAACTTGCTGATTTTCAAACTTGAAACCAAAGTGCATGAATTTGTTCTTGACAACACCTCATTTTCCACTTTGATTTGAAACTTCACCTGTATATTTGAAATCCACAAAGTGCTTAGGTTGACCCTTGAGCATTGGTTCAAGAAGGCCTAAACTGAAAAGATCTCGCTTAGCCACAATCGCTAAGTCAGATTTAAAACTTTGCTAGTTTTTGGAAACTAGCTGGCATGCTCGCACATGAAGTAGCATTGAAAAGTTTCCTTCAAGTCTCTACATAGGCTTGGAGCGAAATTTTCACATCTACAAACTTGTATTGACAATATACCTAAGGTTGCCAAGCATACTTAATATAAACCAAGGAAAGCTATCCACTACAAGGGACAACTGGTGGGAGGCATCATTCTAAAAGAGAATTACAAATAGATATATGAGGAGATCCAAAAGGATAAGAAGGAATAGGGGAAGTTATCAAATTCTATGGCTAAACAAGATAACATGATAAGGTCGTGAATATCCCATTGAACCCAAAGATGGTGCTTCTGATCCCTAATTTTATCTACTCAATTCACACATAGTTGATTGTTTGTAGACTAGAAACAGAGGAAGTTTGGATATTAAGACATCACAAATTCACTTTGATTCAAAGGTAGTTCTCTGATATGAAAGTGAGAGGTGGAGGTTTGATTTAGCGGTCATTGGAAGAACAATATCTGAAAGAGAAGCTATAAGAGCAGGGAGACAAGAAATTCTAGTAAAGGTTGCTCAAATTTTCAGAGAGCATGTAAATTGGGAGGGAGGTTGCGCATTTGTAGACCTAAAGAAGGATTGAACATAATCCTAAGAATCATGCTTGAGAAATAAATGTGTCAGTCTTTTACACAATTAATTTGGTACGACTCATACCCTTAATGACGGTGGATATGGAGTCATAGGGGGCATATGTTAAGATACAAAATATAAGAGGATATGTGATAGTGAAAAGTTTTGAAAAAGAAAGGGATGCGTAGCTTGTGAAGGGTTATGACTTCAAGCATGCAAGACATACCTATTATCTCGAGTTGATTTTATTGATCATAGGGTCGGTTGACATACCCCAATCGATGTGGGGGCAAAAAGAATGGTATAAATAAAGAAGTGAGAAGTTATTAGAAATTATACCCAAAAAACTTGACACAATATGTGTTGTTTCCATGAAAGTCTATAAATAGACATGTAAAATCAAATATCAAGAAATGAATTTTACACTTGTAGTTTCTTCCTTCTTTAATGTCTCAAGGAGTAGATGTAATGTAGTCCTTTCATCTTCCTGAGCATATCAAGTGCTACGCAACCCCATTGGCAACCGAGATATGCATAGTGAGATTCTCGGGACTCATTTTATTGTTTGATACCTTTAGTCTCATTTCTTCCTTGAATACGAGGGTTAGAGTTCTGTGGCATGTTCTTCATCTTCTAGTACTCTACTTGAGTTTATCGTGTTCTACCATTCGTGTGGGGTTGTCATTTCGGACAACAATAGATCCTTAAGAAGTTATTATTGGACTTTCTTCACCAATTAGAGAGCTTCATGTGTCTTCATTGATGAACCACTTACTCCGCAAACATAGGTTCCCATCTCTTTGATGTCAAAAACTTTTTGAATAAGAAACGTTCGTACAGTTTATTGAGCCCGTGTTGAAATGGCTTGTATGACTCCATTTTAGCTTGTTGAGACCTTACCCTATGTGCACGACATAGATGATAGCAAGTTCCAGGACCACGATTTGTATTCCAACTTCTCCAAAAACAAAAAGTCATGGAACATGCTGTTAAACATGGGCTATCTGCCTTATAAGAGTCTAGGGGCACAAAATCAGGGTCTCCTAGAACCCATACTTCCTAGAACCCATACTTCCTAGGGCCAACCCAAGCCGATATGAGATCGGCTATACTCCCAAAATACCGCTAGAGCCACCCCCTGTGACCACCTGGGTCAAGGGTGCCCTAGAGCCTACCCTAGAAGAAACCTACGATTTAGACCTCCTATTCAGAGTCTAACCTGTAGTGTTTTCCCTTTGTAGGTATGATGGAAGATCCCTTTTACAAAAATACAAAAACATTGGAAAAACTCAAAATCAAAAAAATAGAAAAATTGCAAAAACCAAAAACATTGGAAAATAAAAAACTCAGAAAAAGAGTAGTTTGTATAGTTCCCAAAGTTCTAGTTTTGCAAAAGCACAAAAAAATTGAAAATTTACAAAACTCCAAAAAGATTTTGTACATAGCTGCTCCTGGTAAGGATTTGGAAAAAGGAAAGGATTTCGAAAGAAACGTTGTCTGCATAACCAGACCAAAAAATTTGAAATCAATAAAAATTCCAAGTGTAAAACCAGGTCTTTTGAAAATCGACGCATCAAATTCTCTCGGGTCTATAAACCACGAGAATGTTTGAAGCCTAAAAGTGGATCCCCTTGAGGAAGATCCCACTTCTGAGCTCCCAAAATTTCATAAAATTCTCGATTTTGAAAGACCTTCCTATTCATTAGGAGGAGATTTCATAGAGGTGAACCTAGGGAGTGATTCCAATCCCAAACTCATTAAGGTAGGCTCATGTTTGCATGAGCATGAAAGATCAACATTCATTGCATTTCTACGAACCTACTTAGATGTGTTTGCATGGACGTATGAAGACATGTCGGGCATAGATCCCAGTATTGTCGAACATCGTCTTCCCTTAGATGCGGATGTGAAACCCATAAAGCAAAAGCTTAGGAAAATACATCTGAATGTACACGCACAAGTCAAAGAGGGTTTAGAAGATCTGTTTAAAGCTGGATTTATAAAACCCATTGCGTATTCTGATTGGTTATCCAATATCGTTGTTGTTCGAAAAACCAATGGGAAGATTCGAATATGCATCGATTTCAGAAACCTGAATAAAGCCACTCCAAAGGATAATTATCCTTTACCAAACATAGATTTGATAGTCGATAGTACTGCAAATCACGAGATGTTTTCGTTTATGGATGTCTATTCAAGGTATAATCAAATCAAATTAAGTCCACGAGATCAGGGTAAGACCGCATTCACAACCCCATGGGGCACGTACTGCTATACAGTCATGCCCTTTGGTTTGAAAAATGCTAGCGCAACATACCAGAGAGCCATGACAACGATCTTCCATGATCAGATTCATGAGCTCGTAGAAGTGTATGTGGATGATCGCTTGGCAAAATCCAAAACTCGATGCACTCACATCGAATGTTTACAAAAGATTTTCGAAAGGCTTAGACTTTACAAAGTAAAGCTAAACCCTCAAAAATGTGTATTCGGAGTAGAGTCCGAAAAGCTATTGGGCTTTATGGTGAGCCAAAGGGGTATAGAAGTCGACTCCTCTAAAGTATCGAGCCATCATAGACATGGCTCCACCCTCCAATCTAACACAAATTCGTAGCCTCTAGGGTCAATTACAATCCATTATCCGGTTTATATCAAACCTGGCGACTAGATGCGAACCCTTCAACAAACTGTTGAGGAAGGACACGAAATTTTCATGGGATGACGACTACCAAAAGTCATTTGAAAGACTAAAGGCATACCTAGTTAATCCCCCTATTTTAAATCCTCCAAAGCAAGGAAAACCTCTTTTGCTTTACATTTCCGTGCATGCGAATGCCTTGGGAGCTTTATTAGCTCAATACGAGGATGACACCCATAAGGAGTATGCCATCTATTATATTTCGAAAACTCTCTTGGCTTACGAAAGGAATTATCAAGCCATGGAGAAGACGTGCTTGGCCCTAGTCTGGGCCTGCTAGAAATTTCGACACTACTTCCTAGATCATGAGATCTGGATAGTATCCAAGCTTGATCCAATCAAGCATTTATTCGAAAAACCCATTCTCACTGGTAGATTGGGCAAATGGCAACTCCTTCTAATGGAGTATGACCTGAAATACCATCACCAGATCTCCATTAAGGGGCAAGCCCTAGCTGACTACGTGGCTGAGTTCCCCCTGGAGGATGCATATCCCACATTTGGTGAAATGCCTGATGAAGGCATATTGCAAAATCAATTTCAAAACCACATTTTGGCAAACTCTTTTGAAAACCAAGTGTGGAAGATGCACTTCAAAGGGGCACGAAACCAACGAGGGGTTGGTGCTGGGGTCATCCTCATATCCCCTGAAAAGGGTGAGATTCCCATAGCAATCTGCCTAGATTTCGCATGTTCCAACAACATAGCTGAGTATGAAGCATTCACACAAGGCTTAAGGATTTCGAAAACTCTAGAGGCATCATGCATCGAGGTCTTTGGAGATTCGCTCCATGTTATAAACCAAGTTTTGAAAATTTGGCATGTGCGAAATGAAAAACTTCTTCCATATCATGAGTTGGCCACTCGATTGGTTGAGTCATTCCAATCGTGTAGACTCACACACGTAGGAAGAGAGGATAATGGCATTGCCGACACCCTCTCCTCCTTGGGTTCAGCCCTAAAGGTCGATCCCACTTTGGGAACTCGATCCTTAGAGATATGGCATGCACCCACCCCATCCACACACGATTTGGATATTTGCCAAAATAATCCAGATTCTGTTGAAAAACCTTGGTTTTATGACATCAAATGTTTTCTAGAAAATGGGGGATTCGCTAAGGATGCCACATCCAAAGATAAGGCATTCATCCGGAAAATTTCAACCTGATACACCATTCTAGGTGGGGTTTTATACAAAAAGAGTTTTACCGACATCCTACTAAGATGTGTCAACTTAGAGGAGGCTAGGACTGTTATGCATGAGTTCCACGATGGAGAATGTGGAGGTCATGTTAATGCCAACATTATGGCAATGAAAATACTTAGAGCGGACTATTTTTGGTCCACCCTGAAAAGGGATTATCACGATCATGTTAGGAAGTGTCACCCATGTCAAGTGCATGGGCACGCCATTCATATCCCCTCATCTTCATTGCATTCTGTGGTCAGCCCTTGGACATTTACCATGTGGGCATTTGATATTGTAGGCTCGATCTTTCCAAAGGCATCGAATGGGCGTAGATTCATTTTAGCAGCCACTGAGTATTTCTCCAAGTGGGTGGAAGCCGTCTCCCTGACCAACGTACAGGGGCAACATGTGGTGGCTTTCATTAGGAGAAATATCTTGGCTCGATTTGGGGTTCCACGAGACCTTGTGTCCGATAATGGCACCCCATTCAAAAACAAGCGGATGGCTAAGTTGTGCAACACTTATGGCATAACTCACCACTTCTCCTCGCCCTACTACCCTCAAGGCAACGGCCAAGCCGAAGCCACGAACAAGACTCTCATTAGTATAATTGAAAAGACTTTAGAGAAGGGTAGGACGTGGCACGAGAAGCTGGATGAAGCCTTATGGGCTTATAGGACTTCCATCCGGACTCCCACGAATGCCACGCCATTCGAATTGGTCTATGGCACAAACGCCATTCTTCCCATTCATATACAATTGCATTCATTCCATACATCCATTGCACTCGACCTCCCCCTAGAGACGCTTCAGCATGCTAGGATGGCCGAACTAGATTTGTTAGATGAGAGGCGACTCCTTGCTATGGATCATGCTCATGCATACCGACAAAGGATAGCCCGACATTATGACAAACACATGAGATCTCGCCACTTTGAAGTGGGAGATCTGATTTTGAAAATCATCCACTATCGTGGCCCACATCCACTTGGAAAGTGGTGCCCCAAGTGGGATGTACCCTATGTTGTACGTGCAACCACCACGAACAACTCATATTGGTTGATCGATGTAGAAGGTAGGAATTTAGCATATCCTATCAACAAAAAGAAAAATTCGATTCTTTTATGGAAAAGAGGGATTAAAGAAAAAATACTCCCAAAGGGAGACCCTCTATGTAAAAAAGGAAAAAAAGCCAAAAAGCTCAAAAAAGAGCAGTTTTCCGGCTTCTATGCCTCAAACCACCGGACGCTTCAGAGGGGACTGTGGTATCTCTTTCCCATCCCTGGCTTGTCACAAGTAAAACATGGTTCATTTCGAGGAATCCTAAAGTAAAAATAGGATTTACTTACTTGAATTTCATTTTGTTTAAGAATTCAACGTTTCGAGTAAGACATAGGAATTTTGAAATATAGCTTGTTTTCTTATAAAACCTCCGCTAGCTTAGCAAGTGTCAAGACTCAAACAAAGGCAAACATGAAGAGCTCGAGATCCTTAGGATTGAGGCTCAAAGCAATTTTCCTTTTTGTAAATAAAATTTTGAAAAATCGAACATCGAGCAACATAGGGTCTGCTCACTTGGAGCAGCAGGCCTTTGTAAGTCTCAAGAGTTCGACCATGCTATCTGGTCTCTAGGAGGTCGCCATTCTTGGCGTCCCATCCATGTCATGCATCTGCATATCCACGCATGGACACTTGCATAAACATGATCCCATTTAGGACCAGAAACCATTTACAAATCCCTTTGGCGTGATATCTCCTCCTACCAGGGTTTAAAAGTGAGATTTTGCTAAAATTTGGGACGATCCCATACTTTCGTGGATAGATCTAGGGAGACATCGAAAGGGGTGTTGTTGTCTTTGCCATTATCCAAATGAATTTGGATAATGCCAAAGAGGGGCATCTGTAAACACCCCAAAATTCCACGAATTGCTCAAATTACCTGGTTTTGCAAAAGCAGCCCCAAAGGGCTATTTTGAGTATAGAAACTCAGGAGCCTTCTAGGCAACCCTGTACATATGTTTAAATCATATATGTTTTAAAATATGTGTTATACAGTTTTAAAACCTTTAAAAAGGTATTTTGAAACCCCACAAAGCAACTTGGCCTAATGAAAGTAGGACTAGAGAAGCGAAAGAGAGCCCGGAACCGGAGCATATGTCAAGCCCAACACATTAACTCTCATATCAGAATCATCCCCAAAATCTCAGACATCCAAGCCCCTGTTATCAACAAATTTATCAAAATGATCTCCGAAAGGTGAGAAGAAGAGCGGACGACAATGTTGGCGAAGACCCAACGCAAGACGGAGTACTGATGCTGTCAAGCCCCGTACAAACCGTCCATTTCGCAACACCATGAAGGAGTCAGAAAATCAGATTTGGATCGGATCTGGACCATATATATTCAGATCCAAATCCAAACATGCATATGGATTTGGATTTGGATTTAGATCCAAAGATCTAATCCAATATCCACATCTAGAGCCCACATCACCTTCTCGTAAATGGAGGTGGGGCCCACAAAGAATTCACGTGAAAAGCTTGGGTATGAGAGAGAATGGGATAAAGTATGAGTGGGAATTTTGGTGGGCTTGACTTTTGTGTCAAGTTTTGGGTTAATCATGTGGGTTTAGCCTAAGAGTGTGGGATTAAGCTTGTATGCACCTACACCTAACCTGGGCTGCACCAACATGAACCTGGCTGCAACTAGGTCCATGGATCAAGGCCAAGGGGATGCTCCTAAACCTAGCCCTAAGCTAACCCACCTCACCTAGCCATTCCCCCCTAAACCTGACCTAATCCTAACCACCCTCACCCAAAACCACCTAACTATACCTAGCCGACCTCACCTAACTAGACCACCTAGACCCTAACTAGACTAAGCCTAATCCCACCTTAACCCACCTAATTAGACCCTAATCCTAAAATCCCAGCCACCCTAACCAACCTACCCAAACCACCCACCTAGCCAACCTACCCAAACCACCCCACCCTAGCCCACAACATCCTAAATATCTACCCCAACCGACCCCACCCCATGCCTATAAAAACCCCCCTTTTGGGGCGGGTTTTGGAGGCTATCTTGGATCTATCTTGGGCAGCTCTTAGCCCCCTCTCTCCTCTCTCACCTGCCCTCTCTTCCACCCCACTTCACTCCCATCAACCACCAGTTGTGCCACCATCCACCGTCGCTCCACCCGGCTCCACTTCCACTCGGCTGCCACCTGCACTTCACACCCGACTGCACCTTTTTACCCGCCTGCCACCTTCTTCCAGCTGCCACCTCCTTCCACCACCTCCGGCCACCACCACAGCAACCACCTCCGATTAATACCCCCATCTCAACCCTATTTAACTCCTCTTCCTCTCCCCCTCTTACCCAGCCACAACGTCCATCACCCGCCACTGCTGTACCCTAGACATCTCCCTTACACCCAGCCACTTCACACCTTACACCCCCACCTTCCCTTAGCCACCCAATTCTCAGCCCCTAGCTAAGCCTTCCCCCTTAACCTTCCACCACTTAGCTAGCCCCTAACCTGCCACAACAACACCTAACCTCCCCATTCGCTGCAAATATCACCCGACCTTCATCAAGGCACCCACTCGGCTAAGACCCTACTTGGCACCCATATGCACCAAAGGAGCTCCCCTTCGGCTGTCCAAGGAGACTCAGTAGGCCAAAGCCAAGCAAGTCACACTCGGACCAACTATACGTAAGTGCCTAACTCAGTCCTTGTTATGAACTTGCTTATGTTTGATTAAATTCAATACGGGGTTGTAATAATGGAGCGTTGTCTCCCCCCGCTTGTAATAATGTGGTTTGGCACACCCACACACACGTGCACTTGAGCCTATTCCGCTGTTAGCTACACACGATTTTGGCACACACATGGGCCTAATCAGCCCTTAAGATATAGCTATACTTATGTATATTTAAGTTGCGTGGGTTTTAATTAAGTTGTGTGTGTTGTCTTTCAATTTCCACACTCACACACATTGAGCTTTTGCTCTTATTCCCAAGACCCTAGTAAGGGCCGTATTGCAATTTCCCTTGGGCGTTTTAATTCAGCCATGTGCGTAGTCTTTCCATATATACACGGCACACACTTGCATAATTGAGCCTTTCCGCTCTTAAGATATAGCCATATTTCCCTTTTGCAATTTCCCTTTTGCAATTTACATTAATTCATTTTCCTTCCGCATTGTCTTTCAATTTGGGGTTTCCCTTTGGAGTTGTGTGAGTTTGCATTGCAATACGCCATACCACGAGTTAGGACGCATATTGCATCAAAGAAAACCCCACACTCCCATTCAAAAATCACCCAACTTAGGTCACTTGCGCACACACCTAGTTGGCCATAAAAAGATAAAAAGAAAGACATAGGCACATGCAAATCCCACGTGTAATAAAATTTGCAATCATACATAACAAAGCCCAAACACTTAGGGTATTTTCAAAGAGGTTTACATTTTAAAAGACTTTACCAAGCGTACAAACTGACCCTTGCGCATCGGTGCAAGAAGGTCTGCGACGAAAAGAGCTCACTTGCTCACAGTCGCCCCGATAGAAGTCAGATTTCAAAAACTTTCTTCGCTAGCTTAAGCAAGCTAGCTAGCATGCCCTTTTTGCTAAAATACGACTTAGACACACGAAAAGTTTCACTTCGGGCCTAAGAACCAGAAGTGAGGATTTTTCGTGTCTACACTAACATAGCATATGATAGGGCTCTGTGAAAACAAAGAATCCATGTAGAAAGGCTTAGTTATTGGTGTATTAATTATTGGATGGAATGCTCCAAAGTTTTATTGGGGTGATACAAATACTAATATATGTGTGTATCTTATTAACAAGATGCCTAGTATTGTATTACATGATAAGTGCTCATGGAGGATTATTAATCCCGAGGTCAAATTATTTCATATTTCATCTTATATCTTTGGGTGTGTATTATATTCATATTCACTTACATGTTCAAGATAAGCTCAATCCTAGAGCCACTAAATATATGTTTATTGGATACTCTACTTCTTAAAAAGAGTATACCCCTATGGAAGTAAACAAGAAGCTACATCTTGATGACACAAAGTACCATTACTCTTCAATACATTACTTATGTAGTTGGCATGGTCAGTTGATTCATGCATGCTCTAATGAAAACACATATGGATGTGGTTTATCGAATCTTGCGGTATCTGAAAGCTACTCCTAGGCCTGGTCTACTTTACTTTAATTTTGGAAATATTAATATTAAAATATGTTCAGATGTAGACTAGGTTGGATCTCTTGATAATAAGAGATCCACTATTGGATATATTACATTACTTGGGAGCAATATATTCTCATGAAAGTAAAAAATAATCTGTTGTTGCCCAATCCTGTGCTGAAGTTGAGTATAGAGCAGTTGCTCAAGTGATGTGTGAAGGGTTGTAGTTAATATCCCTTGTACATGAGTTGGGAACGGAGGTGCTATGTCTTATTCCTTATATTATGACAATAGTACAACTATACAAATTGCATCACATCTTGTTTGTCATGAGATGACTAAGGATATCGAGATTGACTATCATTTCATAACAGATAAAGTAGCAAATCAATAGAAGCAGCCTCATGATGACTTTGAGAAAGTTGGGTGTAATGAACATCTTCCACTCAATTTGAGGGGGAGTGTGAAGAAGTGATATTAGATCGTAGGATATTGGATCCACTCATAATTTTTAGTCCAGTTATTAAGTATGTCTAAATAAGGCAGATTAGTTTTTTAAGTTATGAAGATAATATGTATCAACTTAAGCTTAGGGTTAGAAAAAAGAGAGTAAAAGGTAGTAGCAAGAAATTCCAACTAAAATTTTGTATTTTGTAACTTGTTTATCAATAAATTTTACAATACTTACAACCCACTGGTTTTCTACCTAGGAGCAAATCAATAATCGTTTGAGTGTCATTAAGTGTTATTCTTTTGTAGTGCATCTAATTTACTTTGCATGGCCTCCTTTTATTACGGAAAAATTGACTAGATTCCTCCACATTTCGAGGTACAAGATGTAGCCCAACATTACAAGATCTCTTATCTTTCAGGGACCATGGGAGGTAGTTGATATATGAGGAGAAGTCATTGGTCACGTTGACTTAAGCATAGGGCATCACCACTTTCCTTTCTACATGAGAGTAGGTCTTAATCTTCTTAGGAACAACATTAGTCTTCATTTTTCATGAGGTTAGATTCAACTTTAATGGAACTTAATGATAGGACATGCATAGATTTGACTATAGGACCAATAGACTTGCCCTTGGAAGGATAATAAAGGGTTGACTAAAAAAAAGTTATATCTACCAAAGGTTAAGTTTTTTGATACACTAGATTATAGTTGATTATATCATCAAGAAGTTATGAATGGGCCACTGCAAACCTGCAAATACACTCATTGCTAAAGGGGTCAAATTGAGTAAGATTGATTGTCCTAATGAAGGATAAAATAAGATTAATGTTTCTTATGCATAAGTTGTGGGTAGCTTGATGTATATTATACTATGTATAAGACATGATATCAAATTTATTATTGGTCTTGTAAACAGATATCAAAGTAATCCTAGATGCAAACACTAAGTTCCCATAAAAGGATTTTGAGATATCTAAACAAGAGATTTAAAATAATGATTTCAAGCAAATGAATTGAAGTGGTAGGTTACTTAGATACTGATTTTGTTAGGAGCAAAGATGACAAGTCAACCTTTAGTCAAATATTCTTATTTGTAGGTGGTGGTGTTTCTTGGGATTGGAAGAAATAGAGCTGTGTAGTATTTTGCATACACAAGAAGCTCAATATGTTGCTTGCAGCATGACTCCAACAAATAACGTTTTGATAGACCACTTCATACATGATTTGAAATTGGATATAGCTGGTGAGACGATTGTCATTTACCATGACAATAATGCAACAATTACTTTAATTAAAAAGTGTAGGTGATAACTCCAGATGCAATCATATAATGATTAAATATCACTATGTTCATGATATACTTAAAATAAATGAAATAATTATCTTAGATAACAATGAAAGACATGTTGGCTAACCCCACGACTAAAGGAATATATGAAGATCTCTTTATTAAGCATCTTATACATGATTTTGAAATATGCCTAAAGTCTTAGTGTGAAAACACACACTTTGTTGTTATGCAGATAAAATGTATTGATTATGAAAAATCGTATAACATGTATAAGTTACAATTCTTGTGCAACTGAAAAAATGATATAACTTTAAAATCCATGAAATAGTGAGAGGAAACCAATGTATTAGCTTTCAAATCATGAAGTCAAGTGGAAGATGTAAGATATCATTGGCTACATTTGGCCTCCACATACACTCCCATGAAATTTGGAAAGTTGGACCCTCTTTTTGGATTTGGAGGATGTGGTTTTATTCATTTTAATCAAAGAGAACAAAACTATTTTTGCATTACAAAACTCGTGAAGGTAAAGGTGGAGTCGTTACTCCTGCATGTCGAAAGGGAAAACCCATAAGAGGAAGCACATAAAAGGGATAACAACATGGTCGAAATTCATATAGTCTACCTTTGGAAAATTATGAAACACAAAAAAAGCAAACCCCTTTGAATAAAATCCTTTTGGAAGGAAATTGGTTTCCATTTGAGACTCATCTTCAAGCTTTTCGCAAAGGTTCATCGCCTTCTCATTGTTAACACACTTTACATGAGCTTCATATTTGTTGATTGCTCCACTATGGAGGGATCTCACCTAGTGGTTTGCATCCCTAAACAGCTACCTTCGTCGCTGTAGACATGAAAATTTTCATTCCGAAGTTTATGAAGAAAACTTGAAATGAAAGTTTTCACACCTACGCTTGCGTAAGCGTGCCAACTAGTTCAAAACTAGCAAATATTTGAAAATTTTAGACTTTTAGGCGATTGTAGGCAAGCGGGATCTTTTCACTCAAACCTTCTTGAGCCGATGCTTAAGGGTCGGTAATGAGCGCTTAGGAACTTCAATTTTGAAACCAACATGAACTCCAAATCACGTGAACAAGAGTTTTTGAAAAGGGTTTTGAATTGTGCACCTTGATTCAATAATTGAAATGTACAAGCTGCTGAAAACAGAGAATTCTATTTTCAAAGCTTGCTTTTAAAAGGGATTTGAATACGTTACAGGCCTCCAAAAATCTTCCAAATTTTACCAGACTAAGCTGGTAGTATGGAGAGCCTGTAGTCTTTTACGAATCTGAATTCGGAGTAGTATTGAATCATAATTAAATAATTGAATTAGACTGACTTACTGACTCAGAACAGTTCTGTTTCAGAAATACAAAGACTCAAAGATGAGCCTGTATCTCCCTACTTAGAACTCCGATTTTGATGATTTTGATGTTTTTGGAAATCTATGGATGTTATATTTCTAGTGCATCAAAAATTAGATTGATTGGATTCCTGTGGACAGAGATATGGGACTTTTACCCAACCTTTATTTCAGGAAATCCGACTGTGCAACAGAAGTACAAAACTTGAGTCGGTTTTTATCTCTTTTTATTACATGGTTGGGCAGCCCTAAAAATCTTGCCAATTTTTTTTAGAGTGTCCTAAAGTGTGTGGAGCAAGAGTGCCAAATTTCAAACTAATCGGAGCAAGCATCACAGAATTAAAAATACAGAAACAGACAGATACAGAGATGCTGAAATCCTGTTTTCTGTGTTTATGAATATAATGATGCAAACTCACATGAATTTAAAATGCAACAACCCTTCAATCCCCAAAGCAAATTACTAGAATGTAAATGAATTGAAAATATTTTATAGCTTAATCATAGAGGGGATTAGAAGTATAGGATGATTATAGAGTATATTGGGGAAGAAATATAATCAAACACATAGAGAGTGTGTGTGTGCAATAGTGAAAATTCTGCAAATGTAAATGAAGGCATCAAATCTAATCACTATTACAATGTGGGGGGAGGCTTTGGTCCATTAATACAACCCCATTTAATGAAATTTAGAGGAAGAAGATTGAATTGAAATAAGATTTAAAGTGTACTTACATGGATTTGCAATGGGCCGGGGATTCAAGAGTGAATCCGGCCCTTGAAGCTTCTTCTTCTTCCTTCTATCTCCCACACTCTCACCTACCTAACACTCCCCTTTCTTCCCCTCTCTTTTTCCTTCACTTGTAGCCCACGATTTCTCCTTGTGCAGGCCCTCTTTTCCAGCTCCAATTCCCTAAACTTTTCCCAAGGTATCAAAGCATATCCAAGCATTGCAAGATCTCTACCAAGCATGGTCTTCACGCCCCCCCCCCCCTTGGCCCCTTTTTATAGGCCAAGGGGGGTTGGTTTTAGGGCACTCCATGGGGCGGGTTGGAGCAGGTTCTTGGTGGGCTTGATCCACTCCAAGCCAGCCCTAAGTGGTCCCCCTTGAGTCCACCTAAGCTAGCCCATGTGGGCTGGACATAGGTTTAGCTGTTTTGACTTGATTTGGGCCTAGGTGCACAAGGCCGATCTTTACAACTTGGCTAGGATTTGATGCAACCCATTTTGCTTTATTTTGTGCCCTTCCAATTCGATCATATCTGGTTTTTATCCTTGATTTCAACTCCATCTTGGGCTCAATTCAATACGAGTAGGTCTTGATCCTTGATCAGGTTCCACCAATGCTCCAATTTGACTTGGCCGGCCAATACTATGCTTCTTGGCCTTGATGAACTTACAACTTGATATTTCCGAAGCTTGATCGGTTTGAATTCAACTTGACATGAGCTTGCCCACTTGATGTTTGGCTTGTATTGAATCAAACTCCCTATATTCGGGCCTTGAATTGGGACTTGATGGTCACTGCCTCAAGTCCACATTTAGCTCGACCTTGAATTGATGAGCTTGATTGGGTCTTTGGCAAGCTTGATTCTCCTCTATGGAATTGGATTGGGTCTTGATGAGATTCACATCTGATTGAGCTTGATCTTGATTGATGCTTTCAATTCTATCTTCTTTCCAGGGATCAAGGCTCGGATTTGGTCTTTTCCTGCTTCAAAATTCAGAGGCTATTTTAGTTCAAATTTAAAACCTTTAAAGTATTTCCCCAAATAGTAAAACTTTAAAATTTGGGGTGTTTTTTAATTTAAAGGCTTACAAAGGTTTTAAATTGACTTTTGAAATATAGGAGTTCTTTTAAAAACGTTTTAAATTTTGGGTGTTTACAGTCGCTACATACACCAAATAAAAAAGGAGTTGCTCTTCTAGGATGTATATTTGGGCCTACTTCCAAAATCTCTTCTCTAAAACTATCTAAACTTATTTCTCATGCAAAAGAAGATCCACGGGAAGTAGAAGGAGCTCTCTGGATTTAAGTATAGGGATGCAAACACCGAGTGCTTTCACCTACCAACGTTTTGTCATAAATTAAACAACTACATCACACCACTCAAAGATGATTATGGTTGGTTTTCTGAACCTACTCGACTTCAAGCTATCTCACAAAGTCACCAAGAGGACAATTTACTTCTCACATGGCCCATCACCAAAGAGGAGATTTGTGGCACAGTCTTAAAGATGCATCCCGACACGTCTTTTGGTTCTGAACCAAGCCTTTTACAAATATTGTTGGCCTACCTTGGCAAAGAGATAACTACACGGTGTCAGTCCATGAATAAATAGAGGGGAACTCCCAATAGAGCTAATTGCACAACTAGTGTCTTAGTACTTAAAAAGGAACAAACAGGAGCATGTTCATATCAACAAAAGTCATCGATCCACGAAAATCTAGACAAACATAACATAGAACAAGTAAAGCAAAACAAAATCAGTAATCAGCTTATCTGATCGAGTCTCCTTCATAGAATTATATTAGAGAAATTAGCACCTCTCTATCAAGTATGTAGGGTACAAAACACCTTTCTCCCTAGACAAAACAATCATTGTAGGCAGGAACATGTGCCTAGATCCAAACGGCCTTCGATCACACTTCAGTCACCTAACCGGTCGAAGATCACGGGCAATCATTGTAGAAGGAAATTATAGAAGGGAGGGAGAGCAGTTTCGGTGTTAATCACTCTATTTAGTGGGCCCTAATTGGGCTTTGTACTAAAGCCAGGCAATCAAGATATCGAATCTGCTCCAACAATCGCAACTCTTCAAGTCTACCTTGCAACCATTCTATGTTTCTTCACATAGGGATTCATTTTGGGTGTTTACAGATACCCCTCTTTGGCATTAATCCAAATTTATTTGGATAATGGCAAAGAAGAAAACACCCATTTGATTTTCTTCCCAAATTTATCTTGATAATATAAAATTTTCCTTATTCTATATCATCCCTTTCCTTGGATTTATTTTTGCGTACGAGGGAATTTTAGTCAAAGGAGACTTGACAAGAACACCTAGTCCTAGGGTAATCATGCATGGACGACCCATTTATGAATGCATATGGAATATGAAGTGAATGAAGTGGATGTTTAGAGATCCATACCTATAATTTGTGAGCTTGAGAAGGAACCTATGAAGGCCGCCAAGTAAGATGGTCCCTGTATTGTTTCTTTTTTTGTTTAGGGTTTTCAAAATTTCTTTTCAAAAGGGGGACTCCTTTTGGTTACTATAAAAAGGGACTTCCAATTTCTTATATTTCCCTTCACTTGGGTTTTGATACCCACTAATCATCATAGGTTTTATAGAAGATTTTGAATAACTTTTCGTTAGCCCAATTAAAATCAAGCCCCAAATCAAATCAATCAAGCTCATACCAAATCAAAAAGGATGGGCTCATGATCCAACCCATACTAAGTCAAAGATGGACTCATGACCAGCCTATATCAAGTCAAAAATAGGCTAGAGATCAAGCCCACACAAAAATAAAATCAAGACCACACCTCATGCAAGGGGCAAGCTGAAATAGCATGAGCAGGTTGCAAGTCAAGGCCGAAGCTAATTGAGCAAGTCAAAGGCTGAACTAAGACAAGAAGTCAAGAAAAAAAAAAGGGTTTAGTGAATAAGTCAAGGGCCTACTCATACACCAAGTGGCGGGTTGCACCTAACCATGAGCCATAAGCAAGACCGTACCAAATTGAGCCAAGCAAGGGGGTAGGCTTCATTGCACTTAGCCTAAGGTTGCACCAAGGCTCATCCTTGACTAAAATGGGGCCATCCATGTACTCTCATGTGAGCCATGTGACCAACACCTTTCAAAGTGTATTGGATCAAAATTTGGCCAAACATCAAGCTCCATGTCCAACTCATGAAAGATCCTATAGACTCTCCTTGAAAGTTATAAATAGACCACTTGGGTGCAGGTTCAAGGGAGGCAAAGTGAGGAAAAATCAAAGGAAAACCCAAAGGAAATCAATAAGAGAATTCTAGGAATTAGAGAGGGAAAGAAAGAGAGAAAGAGAGAGAGAGAGGAGGAGGAGAAGGGAGGATCATCCCCTTCCCAAGAGTCATCGGCCACCGAGCTTCCAAGCCTTCCAACTCCGGTCTTCAAGTCAATTCTTCCCTTTTATCTTTTCATTCTCTCTTTAATCCTTTCAATTCAAGTTAAATGGATTATAATTAAGGAGCTTATGACTCCAATTTGATGTAATATTTGAGGGGTTATTCTGTCAAATTTCCTTTATGCTTGTGGGTAAGAGTGCTCTCTATGTGCTTGATTTACGGTTCATTCTATCCCAATATACATTGTAAGATCTTATATCACCTAATCCCCTCTATGCTTTAGTTATATTGATAATTTTCTTTGATTATTGGACTTTCTCATGATTTAATTGTTGTGGATGATGTTTTAATTCATTAGAATTCATTCATTAATTTTCTAAAACTGAAATTTGGTACACCCAATCTACACATACAGGCCAGTTGTTTATAAAGTTTGTAAGAGTTTTAGGATCGTTTAAGGTTGTGAATAAAATTGGGCAAAATCAAACAAAGTCGAAACAAAGTCTGTCAACACTACACATCCTACAATAGAGGTTGGGTAAAAGTCTCATAACTCTATCTTCAGTGATCCAAATTACTTAAAAATGGTCTCATTGGAAATATGATACCATTGCTTTCTAACAAGACTAATTTCATAAAACTCTAGTGCGTACATACTAAGATACAGTCGCTTCTTTAAGCATCTATGTTTCTGTCACAAGTTTTGTCCTGAATTGCAAAGTAAGAGAATTTCAAAATTTAATTCTTCACATTCACATCACCTAAAATTAAAACAAAAATAGTCTAAGAATCTTCACATACTGATCTACTTCAGATAAAAGTTTAAGGATTTTTGGAGATTTTAAGTTTATAAAAAAAAATTAAAAAATTGTTTCTAAAAATAAAACTAGTTTATGTTTTTCAGGATTAGAATTGATTGAGTCAACTAAATAAACTCACGATTTTGGAAGTGTATTTGAATTAAAACTTGGTTTTCAAAACATACTTGATCTTAAAACAATTTTTAAGTGCCTAGACTGACCCTTGAGTATCGGTTAAAAAAGGTTTACGGTAAAAAGAACTCACTTATCCACATTCACGAAGAAGCCAGAAATCTAAACCAAACTTTGTTAGTTTGAGCAAACTAGCTAGCACGCTTGTACAGTCGTATTTGCGAATTGAGTTTCAAGTCTCTTCATAGGCTTTGAAAATTAAATTCTCATCTACAACCATTATGTTCATGATATATTTAAAAGGAATGAGATATCTATATCATATATACCAACTAATGATATGTTGGTTGACCCCTTGTCTAAAGGCATAATAGAGGATCTTTTCTCAAAGCATGTTGCAAACATTGGTTTGAGATTTATTTACAATGTATTAAAAACCATGATGATAACTATTGTATATGAAAGAACGTGTTGTATACGTAAAACCATACAATGTGTGTCGATTGTAACTATACTTGCAATCATAGTTGGCACAACTTGGGATAACCCACAAAAAGTAAGAGGTAAAACAAGTGTCATAAAGCTTTGCTGAAATGGCCAAGTGGGAGTTGTAACGCCAGATTTGACCATTCTCAACAACAAATCTATGGAATACGGGAAGACTTGTTATATATGTATAAGAATAAAATGCATATGTTACATATAAGAATAAAAGGCTTGTAAAGGAAAGCTCATAAAGGAAAAGACAAGAAAGAAGAAGCTGAGTTTTAATTGAAGTTGAAGTTTTAAGTATGCATCATCCCTTTCAAATTTTCTTAGGGAAGTCACATGCATAGCATATGAATCATCACGTCCAACACATTGTTGCACAAGCTGTCCAATTACATTTTCACATGGGCATCAGGTTGCATTCTATTATCGAGTCATGCATGTCTTACATGGTGGAGTCCCTTGTGGTTTCATCCTCCTCCTATTAAGGCAAGTTGGATTATTCCTGAACAGTATCTAAAAGTTTACATATATGTGATATAAAGAGAGATGTCCTGAGTCCACACAATGGGCTCTCTCAAGTAGGGGCATTGTCATGTTTTCACTTGTGATCATCCATTCATCGTTGTTCATGCATTTTAAATCTTATCCGAATGATGCTTTCACTTGATCATTGAAAGGTTTTCAAGGTCCCCTGGATTATATTATCTGATTGGGAGCTCCTCCTGAAGTTTAAGGAAATTTCAAGTCTTCAAAGAGGGGAAAACGATCAAAGGCAATTCAGGTATATCCCAACATGCTTTTCATGGTTTCGGTGATTACTTCTTTTCCATCAGTTAGATTTAATTTATTCATGCTAGAAAGTGGCATCTATGAAGACCTCATTTTTTCAGTCAAATTCATGAGCGTTTATGTGAAATATCATCTTTGAGGGATGTGACAGTGTTTATGCAACTTTTGAAAGTAGCAAGCCTGACAGTGGAGAGAAGGGAATCATAAAGCATGGAATTTTTAGGAAGCCAAGCGGTTGCTTAATTTTAAATTTAGTTAATGTTGCAGGTGTCTCCCCATTCAAGAGGCAAAGAAAGAAGCTAGATGGTCCAGTTGGTCAATGTCTCTTGATATAGGAATGTCCTCATGTTGCTCACATTTGGAACTTCACTACGATAATTGGCTCACCTATACCTGGAAAGTTTTAGTATAACAGTTGGTTCAATTTTTTCGCATGAAGTTACCCACCCAACTTCAATGGGCCGTAATTCCCTCATTCCTTGGCAGAATTTTGGACTCTTTATCTTCAAAAAGCTCTCAGCAAGCCCTTTCCAAACGTATAAAATTTGAATCCAGATTTATTCCTTTGTCGGGTCATAATTATTTATTAATCTAAGTAGGGATATTTTGTATTTATATAAATTTTAGGAAAAAATTCAGAAAAGTACCCAGAGGTTTGGTCATTTTTCAATTTAATCCCTTTAGTTGGGAAATGCTTCTATGCTATCGTGTGGTTTTCACCTTTTGAATGTTTACTCCAAATGCCTAACATTGTTACCCTTGATCCAACCTGACACAGTTGCCACTTCACCTATCATGTTAGCTTGGAGTAGTTGAGTATGATTCCATATCATCTGCCACATCAATATCGCATACGACGTTAGCATCACATCATGTTAACTTGTATTTACACCGGCCAGAACTTCATTAGAAAAGAGTTGGTTGAACCGTGAGGATATGAACAAACAAATCATCGTTTGATCTTGTGGTTAAATACTAATTAATATTAAGTTAAATATTAATTAATACCAAATATTCTTTTAATATTACTATAGTAATAATAGTTATATTAAATATTTAATTTAATATTAATAATATTTAAATTCGAATGAATTAAATTTAAATAATAATTCATATTAAAAAATTTAATATAATTATTATATGTTACATTTTAAAACTAAAGTTACATTAAATTTTAATTTAATATTAAATAGTGATGTGGTTGTGGAGTCAGCTGCCCCATCTTCCATGTCATCCATGTGTGACGTTACTATTGCATGACAAAATTGATAAACGTTGAAAACCATAGAGTAGTCCACAAGCATTTCTAAACTATAGAGACCAAATTAAAAATGGCAAGACCTCAATGTACCTTTTCAAAGTTTTACCAAAATTTCTTTAAGGGCTGCCCTAATCCAATATGTGTGTATATATATACATATACATATATATACATATATATATATATATATACATATATACATATATACATATATATATATATACATATATATATATATACATATATATATATACATATATATATATATATATATTGATAATAAAGATTCACAATGGAGCCTTTTTTCACAAGGCTACATAAGGTAGGTAGGAGCAAGGTTCGTTCGTTTTAGTGATGTCGAGCAAAAATATTTGGTTGGCTCCATTGTGAATCTTTATCAATATATGTATATATGTATATATATATATATATATATACATATATATATATATACATATATATATATATATATATATATATATATATATATATACATATATACATATATTGATAAAGATTCACAATGGAGCCTTTTTTCACAAGGCTACATAAGGTAGGTAGGAGCAAGGTTCGTTCGTTTTAGTGATGTCGAGCAAAAATATTTGGTTTGCTCAACGCTTATATCTTAATGATTAACTATGTTTTTGAAATTTGATTTCTCAATGACATGTAAAACACATGTTATATGGGGACTTCAAAACTATTGTTTATAGTGTATAGTTTTTCATAGTTCTCTACTTCGATAATCTATTACGTATAAATATTGTAAGTATATTTTATTTTTGTGTAATGTTGTAAATTATTTTATTTTAGAATTAATTCAATTTACATACTTTATTTTTATAGTTGATTCATTTTATAAAATGCATTAGATATATATTGTTGGTTATTTTTAATGGTTAATGATATATATTTATGCTTTCTAAGTATGGTATATGGCTAACTCTTCAATATCCTTGCTAATGCTAAATTAGGGTTAGGCGCTGCTGTCTAGACATATTGCTTCTTGAGGATGTTTTTTGAGATCTATGAAGTACTGGTAGCAAAGATCTACCCTGTTACTCCTAAAGAAGCATGATTGTATTACAGTTTCTCTTCTTGGGCACAAACTGCATACATCAATTTGATGTGTTTATTTCAAAGAACAAGCAGTAGTGTGTGTATATTGTAGACGTGAATTTTTATTTTGAAACCTATGTGAATATTTGAAATAAAATTCCCGAATTAAGTCGTGTGTGCGAGCATGTCAGCTAGTTTACTCAAACTAACAAAGATTATTTTTTGACTTCGTGTAGACGATTGTGGATAAGTGAGCTCTTTTCGACGTAGGCCTTCTTGAACCTATGCTCAAGGGTCAGCCTAGACACTTTGAAAATCGTTCGAGATCCGGTAAGTTTTCAAAACAAGATTCCAATTTCAAAAGCTTGACAAAATCGTGATTTTAGTTTTTAACTTAAAAATATTTCAAGTTTTGAAAAACAAAAACTAGTTCTGTTTTCAGAGGCTTGTTTCTGATTTTTTTGGAATAGTTCTGAATCTCCAAAAATTCTACAAATTTTACAAAAACATTTGGGATGGACCTGTGCTAGAAAGTCAAAGGTTTAGAAAAACTATTGTATTTTTATGCTACTACCTCTGATTTCTATGAAATTAGTCTTGTTAGAAAGGTATGGATTTCAGCTTTCCAATGAGATCATTTTTAATCAAATTAGTTTATTGTGTAGAAAGATATTGGGTAATAACCCAACCTTTATTGTAGGAACCTCTGCCTTCTTGAACGTCGACTTTCCTTTCTTGGTGTTGACTTTCGTTTTTAATACTTGAAACTAAAAATGACAGGTTACATTGCTCAATAGTACCAAAATTGGCAGGTGCTTGGTTGTTGCTCTTTTTAGTTCATACCACCTCCTCTTTATGGGGAATTTGCCTTCTTCCGATCCGAGTTTCATATATGGTAGGTATAGTTTCAAACACTTTCTTTAAAATTATTTCTATATTTGAAAACATCAAATTTAATGAAATCAAATATTATTTTTAGAAAGCATTGGGTTTCATTCCCAGTTTTTGTTTGCAAGGGTGACCTACTTTTGCTTTGTGAGTTAGTCTATAACCACCTTGACCATTTAACCCCTTTCATGGGTATAGGGTATCAAATCACTTTAACCACTTCAATGGGTGTAGGGTATCAAACCACTTTAACAGGTGTAGGGTATCAATTGACTTTAACCCTGGGTATCAGGTCTCGGAATGAGACTATTCTTGACGGGGCGAATTTTTGAGGTTTGATTTGAATTTAATTTGTTTTTAAATATCAAGGGTTTTGGAATTTTATAAATTTATAAATTTGCAAACATTTTTGAGTTTGATTCCCAATGTTCTCTTTTTCATTTGTGTAAACACCCAAAAAAAATTCAAAAATACAAAATTTCTCATCTTTTAAAAATCTTATTTTGACAACTTTGGATTTTTAAATAAAAATATATCAAATGAACTCATTTTGGCATAAAAAATTTCTAGCAACCTCAAAGTGATGATATATTACATCCTTTCAAAAATAAAATTTTGACAAAATTTTATGTAAATGACTATTTTGCCCTCAAGACCAAATTGGTAGGATTTTGCCTTTTTAATGATGACCTTCTAAGGAAAAATGATCTCAAACAAGTTTCCTTTAAAGAAACAAATGAAAAGGAAAGTATTAAGAATGAAGCTCAGTGTTTCCTAAAAATAATATTTGAAGATTTCATTAAATTTGATGATTATAATATAAAAATATTTTCTTTAAAAAATGTTTGAAACCATACTTTTCATATATAAAATTCGCATAGGAAGGAGGCAAATTCCCCGAAAAGAGGAGATGGCATGAACCAAAAAAGGCAATGACAGAGCACCTATCAATTTTGGCGCTATTGGGTAAGGTAACCTGTCATTTTTAGTTTCAGGTATTAAAAGAGAAGGTCGGCATCAAAAAAGGAAAGCCGACGTTCTAGAAGGAAATTTGGTGCCCAGAAAGGAAGGTCAGCATCCAGGAAGAAAAGTTGGCATCATCCATGAAAAAGGAAAGTGATGCTCATTTTGGAAAGCCACCAAGAAGAAACTTACCAACTTCAACGTGGGTGAATTATGTGACTTGCCATAGGTAGCCTTAGTCCACAGTTTGGTAAGTCATTAAGCCACCTTACCATATTGAAAAAGCTAGCCAGTCCTTGCAAGATTAGTGAAGGCAGTCAACTCTTTCCTAATGAAAGTTTTCGGTGCACTTACTGGCAAAGATCCAAAATGTGTTGGAGCATTGTATGTCACTTGCCATCTATTCAAAATATATTTCAAGCTCGAAACTATTCACCTCTGTAGAAGTGTGATTAGAAGTCACTTGGAAGTTTTCAATCTGGAATTCCATCTCTACACTTACATGTGGTGTCTAGCCACGAAACTAGCCTTGTTGCAAGATGTAGAAGAGTATATGCTCATGTGTATGACTATGACATTAATTCTATTTCTAACAACAGTGACGGCGAGACCTTTATATATGTTGATGACTTGCGGATTAATTTATGGAACCTTGAAATAAGCAATCAAAGTTTTAACATAGTTGATGTTAAGCCTGTAAACATGGAAGACCTCATTGGGGTGATCACTTCTGCTGAATTTCATCCAATTCATTGCAATACATTGGCTTATAGACGCTTAAAGGGTTTAATTCATCTTGTTGACTTGCGGCAATCTGCTTTATATGATAGTCATGCCAAAATATTTGAGGAGTATGAGGTTACTACTTTAAGGTCCTTTTTCACTTAAATTATTGCTTCCATATCGGACAACAAATTTTTCGAGGATGGAAGATATATTATTAATCGTGATTACATGACTCTGAAGCTTTGGGATATTAACATGGATTCTGGTCTAGTCTCTACATTCCAGGCGAAACTGCATAATCTATTGAACTGCCAAAAACATGTTGCAATTTCCAGTCTTGAGGAAACCTTTACAATGACCAAACATGCTTTTCGTGCAATACTAATCGTGAGATGAATTCCGAAATAGTTAGAGGTACACTTCTAATTCCATGTAGAACTGCAATGAGAGGAAGTTTTCCACTAAATGGTACATACTTTCAAGTAAATGAGGTGCTTGTAGATCACGAATCTAGTATACATCCCACTAATTGATTGAGGAAATTCAATACTGCTTTTGCAAAGGTTTTGTGTGTAAGAGGATTCGATCGTAAAATTCGAGCATCGTGACCTCTGACAGCCAGGAAACACTTTCCAGCTAGTAAGTAGTCCCCAAGCAAAAAGGCAAGGGCAAAAGGTTTGGAATAGGTGAGCAACTCCATGCTCAGTCGAATTTCAACCTTCCAAGTTTGGCCAAGATCAACAGTGACAACAACTCACCTTTCTTCTCAAACTTGAGCCGACTTTTGCAAGTGTGTGCAGTTGTATTTGGCCCAATTTGGAAGGCCATCTACAACACTTTACTTACCTTATCAAAAGAGGACAGTTTTTGGCAAGAATGGCCAACATTCACTTGCCAAATGAAAACAGTTTCAATAAGGCAACTTGCCTTATTGAACAGGTGGAGCCTGATCCAACAAGAGTTGCAAAAGCCTTAAACTTTTGTTTTAGACCCCTTTCGAAATACGAATTTCTCAAACTCGGGCCAAGTCCCAATTGTGTAAAAGCCCAAATCCAACAGGTGGAGCCTGATCAAAAGCAGCCCCAGAAGCAGGTTCAAAAGCCTAGAAAGCACCCTGGCCTGATAAAAGAGGGATCAAACGGCGAAAGGAAAGCCCAGGCCAGAAGCAAACTTCAAGCCAGAGCATCAAATGCCATGCCAAGAACATCCACCAAAATAATAGAAATCCAAGCCTAAAACAACAAAAATCAGACAAAATGAAGTCTAGAAAGGTGAGAAGGAGTTCAGACGAAAAGGTTGGGGAAGACCCAACCCAATCCAAGATGGAGCGTTGATGAAGCCAGGGCCCACAGAAACTGTCCGTCTCGAAACGCCAAGAAGGACTGAAGAAATAAAAATTTGGATTGGATTTGGACCCAAATATCTAGATCCAGGCCCAAATAGTGTTTGGATCAGATTTGGATCCCAAAATCAAAATCCAAGATCCATACCCAAGACCCACCTCATTTGCCTATAAATAGAGGTGAGGGGGTGCCATAAGTTCACGTGAAATTCAAGGAGGCTTGGGGAGAGCTTGCATAAAGTAGGTGAGAGAAAATTGGTGTGCTAGATATTTTCAAGTGGGTTAGCCATGTGGGCTTGATCAAGGGCATGGGTTCAAGCCTTGTATGGACCTAGGCTCAAACCAAAAGGCTGCACCGACTTGAAGAAGGGCTGCACAAGGGCATGGAAGCATGGGCAAGGCGTGGTGGACCGGCTCCAAGAGGTAGGTCTCTCAACCTCACCCTAACCTAGCCTAAACTACCTAACCAACCCCACTAAACCTAACCCTAAACTAGCCTAGACCTAGCCCTTTTCACCTAAACCAACCCTAACTTCCCCTAACCCACCTAAATCAACACCCAACCGAGTGCTACACTCGATTTGAACCCACTTCCTACCCCATCCGACAACCTATATCCCTCACCTCCCGCCGTGCCTAGCGCCATACCACCGCCCATCACCTAGCGCCATACTACCCCACTCCCTGTTGCACCAGCCCACCATCCTCCTACGGCTCCCGCACCTTCCTGCCGTAACCCACTCCCTAGCACCCCTACCGTATCCTAACTCCCCACCATCCTCCTACGGCTCCCGCACCTTCCTGCCGTAACCCACTCCCTAGTGCCCTTGTCGTATCCTAACTCCCCACCAGCCAACCTGCCCTAGCACCCCAACCTTATCGCCTGCACCCTCTCCCAGCCGAACCCCCTACAAAACCTGCCCTAGCGTCAACCTAACACCCCAACCTTACCGCCTGCAGCATCTCCCAGCCGAACCCCCTACAAAACCTGCCCTAGCGCCGACCTAACACCCCAACCTTGCCGCCTGCACCCTCTCCCAGCCGAACCCCCTACAAAACCTGCCCTAGCGCCGACCTAACACCCCAACCTTACCGCCTACACCCCTGCACCGCAGCCCAGCGCTGCATCCCAATGCCTAACTCCAGCACCCCACTGCCATAGCATGCTACATCCCTTCTCCCTAGTGCCAAGTAGGACCACCCCACTTAGGCCGTGACCTACCTTAGCCAACCTCCATCCAGCCGAACCAAAGCCCCTCCTAAGTTCCAACACTCGGCTGCCCCCAAGCACACCCTAAGCCTAACACCTTCACGTCAAACCCACCTAGGGAGACCCATCTCTTGGCTGCCAAGGTGGACAAACCCAAGCACGTTGAGAGGAAAAGCTGACCACTTGTAAGTGTTTAAATTCAGTTTTTACCTTACTCATTTCAAATTTAATTCAATTCGATATGGGGTTGTAATAATGGAGCGTAGTCTCCCCCGAAAATGTAATATTTGTGCTTGATACACGAAGCACACAAGTACACTTGAGCCATATTGCTCTTAGACGTACACGAAACACCCACGTGCACTTGAGTCTTTCCGCTCTTAATTGCACACGATTGCACACACATTGAGCCTTTCCGCTCTTAATTGCACACGATTGCACACACATTGAGCCTTTCTGCTCTTAAGCTAAGGTATATATTTCCCTTTGGGTATTTACTTTAGTGAAAGCTGTGTGAGTCGCAATTCAATTCACGTTGTGTAAACACCCCAAAATCCCACGATTTTTTCAAATATGCCTGGTTTTGCAAAAGTAGCCCCAAAGGGCTATTTTGAGTCTGGAAACCCAGGAGCCTTCTAGACAACCTTGTACATATGTTAAAACCATATATATTTTTAAAAATATATACATACAGTTTTAAAACCTTAAAAAGGTGTTTTGAAACCCCAAAAAGCAGCTTGGCTTGATGAAAGCAGGACCGAAGAAGCGAAAGAGAGCCCGAACCCGGGGCATATTTCAAGCCCGACACATCAACTCTCGTATCAGAATCATCCCCAAATTCTCAGACATCCAAGCCCCTGATATCAACAATTTATACAAAATGATCTCCGGAAGGTGAGAAGAAGAGCGGACGACAATGTTGGCGAAGACCCAACGCAAGACGAAGTACTAATGCAGTTAGGCCCCGCACAAACCGTCCATTTCAAAATGCCATGAAGGAATCAGAAAATCAGATTTGGGTCAGAGCTGGACCATATATATCTAGATCCAAACCCAAACATGCATCTGGATTTGGATTTGGATTTGGATCCAAATATCCAATCGAATGTCCACATCCATGGCTCACATCACCTTCTCATAAATTTAGGTAAGGCCCATAGGGATTTCACGTGAAAAGCTTGGGTAGAGAGAGAAGGGGGATAAAGTATGAGTGAGAAAGTTGGTGGGCTTGACTTTTAGTCAAGGGTGGGTTAACCATGTGGGTTTAGCCTAAGAGTGCGGGTTTGAACTTGTATGCATCTACACCTAACTTGGGGCTGCACCAACATGAACATGGCTGCAACTAGGTCCATGGATCGATGCCAAGGGGATGCTTCTAAAACCTAGCCCTAAGCTAACCCACCTCACCTAGCCACTCCCCCCTAAACCTGACCCAATCCTAGCCGTCCTCACCCAAAACCGCCCCAACCACACCTAGCCGACCTCACCTAGCTCACCTCACCCAACTAGACCACCTAGACCCTAGCTAGACTAAACCTAATCCCACCTTAATACCCCTAATTAGGCCCTAACCACTAATTCCCAGCCACCCTAACCGACCTACCCTAAACCACCATACCACCCACCCTAGCCGACCTACCCAAAACACCCCACAAGCTCACCTTATCCTAAATATCCACCCCATACCACTCCCAACCGACCCCAACATTGTGCCTATAAAACCCCCTCTTTTGGGGCGGGTTTTGGGGACTCCCTCTCTCCTCTCTCACCTACCCTCTCTTCCACCCCATCTCACTCCCACTCTCCCCCAGCTGTACCACCTCCACCGCCACTCCACCCGGCTGCACATTCCACCCGACTGCCACTCCACCCGACTGCCACCTTCCGCCCGGCTGCCACCTTCTTCCAACTCCACCTGGCTACCACCTCCTTCTACCACCTCCGGCCATCACCTCATCCACCACCCACGGTTAGTACCCCCATCTCAGCCCCATCTTGCCTCTCATCCCCCCTTTCTTGCCCAGCCATACACTCCATCACCCGCCACCACAGCTCGCCTCTTCTTCACCCATTCGGCCACTTCACACCCTACCTCACCACCTTACCTTAGTCATCCACTTCCCAGCCCCTAGCTAAACCTTCACCCTTCAACCTGCAACCACCTAGCCAACACCCTAACCTGCCCCAACTCAACCAACATCCCCACTAGCTGCGCCCATCGCCCGGCATCATCAAGGCTCTATTCGGCTAGGACCCTACTTGCCGCCCACACGCATCCAAGGAGCTCCCATTCGGCTGTCCAAGGTGACTCACTAGGCCAAAGCCAAGCAAGTTGAGCCTGGACCAGCTACACATAAGTGCCTAACTCGGTCCTTATTATAAACTTGCTTACATTTAATTAAATTTGATACGGGGTTGTAATAATGGAGCGTTGTCTCCCCCCGGTTGTAATAATGTGGTTTGGCATACCAACACACACGTGCACTTGAGCCATTCCGCTCTTTGTTGCACAACATTTTGACACACACACGGGCCTAACCAGCCCCTAAGATATAGTTATACCTATATGTATTAAGCTGCGTGGGTTTTAATTTAAGTTGTGTGCATGGTCTTTCAATTTCCATACTCACACATATTGAGCTTTCGCTCTTACTCCCAAGACCCTAGTAAGGGCCGTATTGTAATTTCCCTTGGGTGTTTTAATTCAAGTTGTGTGCGTGGTCTTTCAATTTCCCCACTCACACACATTGAGCTTTCGCTCTTACTCCCAAGACCTTAGTAAAGGCCGTATTGTAATTTCATTTGGGTGTTACTTCAAGTTGTGTGCGTGATCTTTCAATTTCCACACTCACACACATTGAGCTTTCGCTCTTACTCCCAGGACCCTAGTAAGGGCCATATTGTAATTTCATTTTGGGTGTTTTAATTCAAGTTGTGTGCGTAGCATTTCAATTCCACACTCACACACATTGAGCTTTCGCTCTTACTCCCAAGACCTTAGTCAAGGCCATATTGCAATTATATTTGGGTTTATATTACAAGTCGTGTGAGTTGTCTTTACATATACACACAACACCCATGCACACGTTGGTGACCTTCGGGCCCATATATATTATAAGTATTTCCCTTTGGCTATGTCTTTAAGATTTGGGTTTTAAGCTTCAGCTGTGTGCGTAGTCTTTCCATATATACACTACACACACTTGCACAATTGAGCCTTTCCACTCTTAAGATATAGCCATATTTCCCTTTTGCAATTTCCCTTTTGCAATTTACATTAAGTCATTTCCCTTCGCATTGTCTTTCAATTCGGGTTTTCCCTTTGGAGTTGTGTGAGTTTGCATTGCATATTCACCATATCACGAGTTAGGATGCATATTGCATCAAAGCAAAACCCCACACTCCCGTGCAAAATCGCCCAACTTAGGTCACTTATGCACACACCTAGTTGGCCCTAAAAAGCTTAAAAAGAAAGACATAGGCACGTGCAAATCCCACGTGTAATAAAACATGCAATCGTACAAACAAAGCCCAAACACTTTGGGTATTTTTTTCAAAGAGGTTTGATTTTAAAGACTTTGCCAAGCGTACAGACTGACCCTTGCGCATCGGTGCAAGAAGGTTTGCGACGAAAAGAGCTCACTTGCTCACAATTGCCCCGATAGAGTCAGAGTTCAAAAACTTTCTTCGCTAGCTTAAGCAAGCTATCTGGCACGCCCCTTTTGTTAAAAACGACTTAGACACACGAAAAGGTTCACTTCAGGCCTAAGAACCAGAAGTGGGAATTTTCCGTGTCTACAGGTTTGGCACGCCCGGTGGGACTTGGGCCTTGTGCAGAGTCAGTTCATGTAAGAAAACCTCATGAAAAATTTTTGCTAAAGTGTTTTAACTTTGTTTTATTACATTTTCATTTATTTTGAAAAGCATATTGAAGCATGTCGAGTCCAGGCTCCCAAGAGGTATCTAGCCATGGCTCATGCGCATCAAGTTCTCAATCTAGAAAGTTTTTGAAAAAACAAGAGATTGAAGACTTGAGAATGGACTTCGAGGCCAAAATCACTGCTCTTAGCCAAGAGGCTGAAGCAGGCGATTCATGTTCGTCAAACGGTGAACCAAAGGTCAAGAAGAAATTTGAAAAACCTCACAAACACAAAGAGACTTCCGTGATAGAAGGTAACCAATACCACGAGTCCTTCACACACAAGGACTGTAAAGCCCTACAACAATTGTTGAGAGGGCAAAATAAAGAGAAAATAAGTTACGCCCTGTCTGATTTCTTGCCTGTAGACTGCGAAACAGACAGTGACGATGAAATACCGAACTTCCATCGGTATGATGGCATGGGAGACCCTAGGTCTCACTTGCAGCTTTTCTCTCGTCGAGCCCATAAGAAAAAGGACTCGATGAAATGGGTGTATTGGTTACTTTTGTCCCTCAAGGGCACAACTGCCAAATGGCTGGCTTCCTACGATCTTAGCCAGTTCGCAACTTTCGAAGAGTTAGCGAACTGCTTTATGCAGAGATTCTCGCATAACGTAGAAGTCACGCCGACTTTAAACACCTTAAGGGATACAAAACAAGGTGTGAATGAGGACGTACATACGTTCATCGTTCATTGGAGGTCTCTCCTAGGTCAAGTGCGAGAGTCCATATCCGAAGGATGTGCAGTAATGCTCATCCTGGATAATTTTACAAACGAGTTGAAAACCCTTCTCTCGCTTCATGAAATCTCGACTTTCCATAAGTTAATAAAGAAAGCATCTCTTTTCGAAACAAATTTGAAAAAGGGGGTATATGATCACTTATAGAAAGGAAATCCAATTTCGAAATCTCGCTTGGAAAAGCCCATCACTTATGGGCCATCCATCGCGGACAAAGGGGCAAAACCCCATAAAATCGCCAATATCCGGGTGGATTCAAGCCCGGCAAGTGCTTCAAAAAGCTTTGAAAAATTAGAAAATAAAAAGGAGAGGAGTTTTCAAAAACCCTTCGAAAGACGGGAGTATACTCCGTCGGGGCAACCTATGTCGGAGGTCCTAGACCTCCTACTTGCCCAAGGCATGATTGAACTCCCCGAGATTCCCGAGGGAGTCACTTTGAAGGGAGGGTTTTTAAACAAATTTTGCAAGTATCATCTGCTCAAAGGCCATGATATAAGGCGGTGTTTCTCCCTCCTTTATAAAATTGAGAACTTGATAGCAGAAGGCCAGCTCCAGGTCGCTGAAGAACCTGAGCTTGCCTAAGCTATCTTCAAAGAACCCTTCCCCAAGCACGCAAGTACCAGTGGGAAGGGAAAAGAGGTATGTGCTCTCACGATTTCAAAGAATCTAGCGCATGCATGTGAGTCTGGTTCATCTACTTGTGCGTCTACTCTTATACTTTATAAAAAACCCACCCAAGTAGTCATTCGGGGACCACCAAGAGTTTCATCCCCGGTTAAACCAGTTTTAACCATTCAAGGTGCTCCAAATCTCTTGATTAGAGCCATGATTAGTGCGAAACCTAGGTTGATCATGGGGGAGGTGACAAGATCCGGGAGGATCTACCAACCCCCACATCTGCAAAGTGCTAAAAAGGTGGTCAGTGTGCCTGGCCCCTCAAAAGCATGTATTCCTAGAGTTCCGCCAAAAATGGACAAAGGAAATGTCGTTTTAAAGGTGTATGATTTCGAAAACCATCTTTCAAAGATTCCTACCAATATGTCCATCCTAGAGCTAATACAAACTTCGCCTAGGCATAGACTAGTGTTAGAGAAAATTCTAGAAAGAGCAAGGGTTAGTTCGAACATTACCCCTGAATCTTTGTCCAAACAAGTGGCCTCCATAGGAGCAAAAACGCCCATCGTATTCTCAGAAGACGATGTAGATAGACCGTACGAGTCCCATAACCAAGCCCTACATATCGAGGTGATTTTGAATAACCACTCTCTGGATAGGTACCTTGTCGATGGGGGAGGAGGGCTCAACATCCTTCCACTTCATGTGGCGAATCAAATCGGAGAAACCTTGACATCCATTCATCCAAGTCCCATCGTTATCACTGGATACGATGGGAATGCGTCTAGACCGCTAGGATCTATCGAACTCCCCAAGAAAACGGGAGGGATAGCACACACGGGGGTGTTCCATGTCTTGGACATCCACCCCATTATAACCTGTTGTTGGGAAGGCCCTGGATACATAGCTTGTGCATTGTGCGATCTACCTTCTGTAAACACCTCGAATTTTCTAAAAATCAAAAACTCTCAAAAACATAAAAAGCTCGTTTGAGCCAAAATGATAACCTGTTTTAAAATATGAAAATAGGTACAAAAGGCAAAAGGAGAGCCCCGACAAGAAGAGCAAATCAAGCCCGGAGTCTCAAAAGCCACCCCCTGCTCAAAAATGGAAGAAAAGAGAACCCATTCAGAGAAAAGCCCGATAGAAGGGTAAAAATGTAATTTGGGTCAAAGAAAAAGTGCAAAGCAGCTCCAAAATGCAGAAAGTAGCCCAGTACTTGAGGAAGTCGACAGAAGTTCGAGACATGTCCCGTCAGAATGAAGAACGGAATCCGTGCGGCAATCTAAGTTTGATATCAACAGGAACCGGCTAGAAACCAAAACGGCGGACCGAAACGAACGCCGAAAACGTCCTGAAAAGCAGAACACCGGTTGGAAGGAAGACTTGAGGAAGACCCAGGCTAGAGTTGGGCGTCCGATGAATCGAAGCCCGCTCGAAATCGATGGTGAAAAGCACCAGAAAGAACCAGAAAACCAAGGAGCAGAAGAAAAGTCTAGATTGGGTCTGGACCCAAAAATATCCAGATCCAGATCCAAATAGTGTTTGGATTGGATCTAGATCTCAAAATATCCGAGATCCGAGATCCAAACCCAAATAAATATTTGGAGTGGATCTGGATCTCAAAATATCCAAGATCTGCGATCTAGATCCACATAGGGTTTGGATTGGATCCGGATAGCCAGACCCAAATCCAAGACCCAATATCAAAGATCCGTTTAAAACCTCTATAAATAGAGGTACTGGGCTTGAAAAATCTGGGACGTGAGGCTCAAAGGGGAGAGGCCTTTCATGTGAAAATAAAGGGGGGGATGAGAGAGAAAGGCCATTGGCCAAAACGTTCTTTTTTAGTTTGAGTTGAGATTGGCCCATGGAGGCAAGGGCTGCACCAACAACTTGGCGTCTCCTTCAAGCTAGCTGGGAGCGTTGCATGGTGGAGCTTGGCGTTTTGAGCGGCAGCTTGGAGTGGTGCTGCACCAAGGTAGGTCCCCTAAGACCTAACCTAACCCACTTCTTCCCCTAATCCTCTAGACCACCCATCCTAGCCAAACCAGCCCCTAAAAAAAACCTCACTAAAACAGCCAAGCCCTGGTCGATTTTCACCAAGATTCCAACCCTAGAACACCACCTAACTAAGCTACCCTAAGACACAAGCCAAGTTCGGCCATCACCTGGCCGAACTCTACCTTGAACCCAACCAAGTTCGGCCAGCTTTGGCCAAACTTCCCATTCAAAACGACCCTAATGCGAGCCAAGGTGACTCAAGCTCTTTCCCTGAAACCCACGGCCTGCACTTGCAGGCCGTGTCCCATTTTCTACCTAAGTTCTGGCCTACCCTAAAGGCAGGCCAACTACCTAAGAACCAGCCCAGCCTTTGGCTGGTTTCCCTTTCCCACACACCCAAAACAGCCCGGCCAAAGGTGGTCGGGCGTCCTTCCTTTTTCACCATAACCTGGCCTGCCATTTGGCAGGCCACCTAAACCTAAACACACGGCCAAACCAAGCCGTGTGCTACCCTTTTTTGAAACCATACCAGGCATGCCTTAAGGCAGGCCATTCACCTTAAAACCACTCGGCCATACTGGCCGTGGTCCCTTACCAAAGACCCGAGACAAGGCCTACCATCCGGTTACTCACCTAGCTTAACCGTGTGTGCCGTGTACCAGCCCCACAGCCACCTTGGCCAACCCTAGGTAACTAGCCCCAGTTTCACCTCAAACCAAACTCGAGCCACCTTGTCTCGAGCCACCCTAGCCTAGACAAAACCTAGCTAGGACCACCCCCAAATCCCCTTTAAACCAAGTTCACTCGAGCCACCTTTGGCTCGAGTCACAGAAGCTAAACCCAAGGCCAAAGTGCTGGCCGTACCCCACAGTAAACCATACCTAAACCAAGGCCAAATGCTGGCCTAATCCCAAGTTTAAACCTTACTAAACCCAAGGTCAAATGCTGGTCAAATCCTAAACCTAAACCCTATCACTCGAGCCAAGGTGGCTCGAGTCTTGCCTTGCCCAAACCGGCCCCACGTAGCCCCAAACCCATTATAGCTTGCAGCTCCCGAAACTCCAAGTCTCTCCAAGCTCTCAAGCTCTCCGGCTTCGCAACAACGTGCCCCAGACTCCATAAGAAGAAGGTGGATTCGCCCCTTGTACAATCCTAACTCAATAACCTGGAAAAGTGTAAGTCTTTTGATAATATCAAGTCTCTTTTCCATTCAATTCAATTTATGATACGGGGTTGTAATAACGGAGCGTCGTCTCCCCCCGGAATGTAATAACGGTGCTGGATACACGAGACACACACGTACACTTGAGCCTTTCCGCTCTTATCTCGTACACAAGCACCACATACACAATTGAGCCTTTTCGCTCTTATCATATACATACGTATTTCAATTCAGCTGGGTTGTTACATTAAGTCGTGTGAGTTTGTCTTTCAATTACACACTCGCACCCAAGAAACACCCGAGCGATTGCTCAAACACCTCATGCACATTTTGGCCTCAGAAGCCACTAAGATATAGCCATATCTATATATTTTTTGCTGCATGAGTTTTCCTGGTTCAGCTGTGTGCGCGTTTCAATTCCAGGTTTTAAATTCAGTCGTGTGTGTTGTCTTTCAATTCATATATACACACACGCCATAATTGAGCCTTTTCGCTCTTATATATATCTATATCTCCCTTCTGTTGCGTTTTATGGTTCAATTGCGTGTGTTGCATTTCAATTTATACACAACACCCACGCACACATTGAGCCTTTCCGCTCTTAAGATATAGATATATTTAAATTTCTGCAATTTACATTCAAGTCGTGTGAATTGCATTCAATTTGGGTTTTCCCTTCTGCTAAGTCTTTAAATTTAGGGTTTTACATTCAAGTTGTGTGAGTTGCATTGCATACTCGCCACACGCGAGCTAGAGTGCATACCTGCATCGAACAAACCCGAACAAATCGTGCAAGACGCCCAACTTAGGCCACTCTACACACACTCCACACCTAAGTGATTGAAACTGAAAGACTTAGGGTTGCCCAAATCAAAAACTCGCCAAGTGCATGATTTCAAAAGGATTTTCAAACACCTGTCTATTCAAAAATCGAATTTGAGTCTAACTTGTTCAAACAAAGTCTCTAAGCGTACAGACCGACCCTTGTGCATCGGTGCAAGAAGGTCTGCGATGAAAAGATCCCGCTTGTCTACAATCGCCTTTTAAAAGTCAGATATTTCAAAACTACTTCGCTAGTTTGAGTAAGCTAGCTGGCACGCCCTAAAAGCGAACGTAAATTGCGAAAAGATTCACTCCAGGCCTTAGAACCCGGAGTTGAAGATTTTCCGTGTCTACACCTTCCACAGGTGTGTCAAGATCCCTTTCAGAGACAAAGTCATAGTGATCCTAGGGGAGAGTCATCCTCAACTTCAGGGGGTCATAAATTCCCCTTGCTTGTCAAGTTCCCAGACCCACGAGGTAAAACTGGGGCAAACTATGCTCGAGCCACCAAGGCTCATATTGAACAACCCTAGGAAGGTGGTGTATGTGAAGGGGCCGCCCAAGGCTGGCCCCCTCAAGGTTTTGACCCTTCTAGGAAAACCCAAGAATCCCTTATTTTCAAAACCCCTGGACAAGAAGCCCTATGTGCACAACATAGACGACAGCAAGTTCTAGGACCACGATTTGTATCCAAAATTCTCCAAAAACAAAAAATCGTGGAACATGCTGTTAAACATGGGCTATTTGCCTTATAAGAGTCTAGGGGCACAAAATCAGAGTCTCCTAGAACCCATACTTCCTAGGGCCAATCCAAGCCGATATGGGATCGACTATACTCCCAAAATACCACCAGAGCCACCCCTTGTGACCACCTGGGTCAAGGGTGCCTTGGAGCCTACCCTAGAAGAAACCTATGACTTAGACCTCTTATTCACAGTCGAACCTGTAGTGTTTTCCCTTTGTAGGTATGATGGAAGGTCCCTTTATCAAAAATACAAAAACATTTGAAAAACTCAAAATTTAAAAAATGGAAAATTTACAAAAGCCAAAAACATTGGAAAATGAAAAAATCGAAAAAAGAGTAGTTTGTATAGTTCCCAAAATACTCGTTTTACAAAAGCACAAAAAAATAAAAAATTTACAAAATTCCAAAAAGATTGTGTACATAGCTGCTCCTCGTAAGGATTTGGAAAAAGGAAAGGATTTCGAAAGAAACGTTGTCTGTATAACCAGACCAAAAATTTCGAAATCAATAGAAATTCCAAGTGTAAAACCAGGTCTTTTGAAAATCCATGCATCAAATTCCCTAGGATCTATAAGCCACGAGAATGATCGAAGCCCAGAAGTGGATCCCCTATGAGGAAGATCCCACTTCCGAGCTCCCAGAATTTCATAAAATTCTCGATTTGGAAAAACCTTCCAATGCAGTAGGAGGAGATTTCATACAGGTAAATTTAGGGAGTAATTCAAATCCCAAACTCATTAAGGTAGGCACATGTTTGCATGAGTGTAGACGCAGAAAATTCCCACTCCTGGTTCTTCGGCCTGGAGCGAACCTTTTTGTGTGCCTAAGTCCTATTTAAACAAACAGGGCGTGCCAGCTAGCTTACCTAAGCTAGCGAAGATATATTCTAGAACCTGACTTCTAACGTGGCGACTGTGAGCAAGCAAGCTCTTGTCGTCACAGACCTTCTTGCACCGATGCACAAGGGTTAGTTTGTACGCTTTTAAAATCGAGTTTTTGGGAGTGTAAGAACCTACGAAAGTGGTTTGAGGTGTTTGATTCGGGTCTTTTTAGTATGGTTTCAGATTTTATATCACGTGGATTTGCACGTGCCTAAGTCTTTCTTTTTATCCCTCTTTGGGGACACCTAGGTGTGTGTTATGAACACTCCACTAAAATGTGGCGACTTTGAGCGGGAGTATGGGGTTTGCTTTGATCAATATGCATCCTAGCTCATGGTATGGCGTATATGCAATGCAAACTCACGCAACTCCAAAGGGAAAACCCGAATGTAAAAGACAATGCCGAAGGGAAATGACTTGTAATGGAAATTGCCGAAGGGAAATGACTTGTAATGTAAAATGCCGAAGGGAAATTGCAAAAGGGAAATACGGCTATATCTTAAGAGCGGAAAGGCTCAATTGTGCAAGTGTGTGCCGTGTATATATTGAAAGACTACGCACACTGCTGAACCTTAAAACCCGAATTGAAAAGACATAGCCAAAAGGGAAATATGTATATAGTATATATGAGCCCTTACTTGGGTCTTACAAATAAGAGCGAAGGCTCAATGTGGGTGCGTGTGAAAATGTAAAGACAACACACACGACTTCAAATGAAACCCAAATATAAATTGCAATATGGCCTTAACTAAGGTCTTGGGAATAAGAGCGAAAGCTCAATGTGTGTGAGTGCTAGAATTGAAGTAATACGCACACAACATGAAATTAAACCCAAATAGAAATTGAAATATGGCCTTAACTAAGGTCTTGGGAGTAAGAGCGAAAGCTCAATGTGTGTGAGTGCTAGAATTGAAGTACTACACACATGACATGAAATTAAACCCAAGGATAGTATCACACGGCCCTTACTTGGGTCTTGCAAATAAGAGCGGAAGCTCAATGTGTGTGAGTGCGAGAATTTAAAGACAACACGCCCAACTCAAGCAAAACCCTACGCAACTTAAAGTATATACATAACTTATATCTAAAGGGGCTGATTAGGCCCGTGTGTATTCAAAATCGTGCACAACTAAGAGCGAGGTAGGCTCAAGTGCACGTGTGTGTGGGTGTGTCATGCCACGTTATGACAAGCGGGGGGAGACAATGCTCCGTTATTACAACCCCGTATCAAATTCAATTTAATTTAAGCAAGTCTACAACTAAGGACTGAGTTAGGCACTTACTTATAGCTGGTCCGAAGATGACTTGCTTGAGCGTGGGCTTGGCTTCGCCTTGGGCTGCAAGAGGGAGCTCCTCGGAGTGGAACGGCAAGGTTGTGTAGCCGGGTGACAAGGGAGGATTGTGGCGCCTTGGGGACTCGCCGGCTGCTAGGGGGAGGCTGCCGTGGTGCTTTGGGCTAAGGTGACTAGGGAGGGTCACAAAGGGATAGGTTGGGGCTAGGGACGGTGGCGCTAAGGGGAAGCCTAAAGGAGTGCCTAAGGGAGAAAGTATGGTTGTCTGGGTGTCACTAGGGTGCAGTCGGCTAGGGATGGTTTAGTGGTGGCCGGCTGCTAGGGTAGCTAGGGATGTTATGAATGGGAAGGGAGCTAGCTAGGGTGTTGTGTAAGGTGGGGTTTAATGGATTGGTTGAGAGTGAAAGGGGCAGGTCTTAGGAAGCAAGGTAAGATGGCCGGGTATCACTAGGGGAAAAGGTTTAAGGAGGCGGGTGGTGTAAGGGTTTAGGTCTGGCTGGCTGGGTAAGGGTGGCGGGTGGCTGTGATGGGGTGATGTAGTGGTGGTATGGGTGGTTGAGAGTGGAGGGGAAGTGAAGAGGAGGTAGAGTTAGGTTGAGGTACTAACCGGGTGGTGAAGAGTTGGTGTCCAAGGAAGAAGGGCAGCCGGGTGCTTTGGATGGATGGAATTCGGCCGGATGGAAGTGGCGACGTGGAGTGGAGCGGGCTAGGAGACAGTGGTGGTGCGAGGTGGAGCTGGCCGGATGGAAGTGGTGCAGGTGAAGCAAGGTGGAGGATTCGGCTGGCCCAAGGGTGGGCTGGGATGTGATTGGCCAAGGTCGGCTGGGAGGAAAAGATCATGGAAAACCCGCCCCTTAGGGGGGGGTTTATATAGACTTTGAAATGGCGGTTGGGGCTGGTATTTGGAGGGTGGTAAGGTAGTTTAGGGGGTGGTGGTGTGGTGATAAGGTGGGCTGGTTTTGAGGAGGGGCCAGATATTTTGATAAAAGGGGTTTTAGGTATATGGTGTGCTAGGTTTAGGTGGGGTGGTTTAGGGGTTTAGGGCTTAGCTAGGTGGGTTGGTTTTGGGGTAAGGTTTAGTGAGGTGGGTTAGGTGATTAGGCTAGGTTTAAGGGAATTAGGCTAGGTTTAGGGAAGGATTAGGGAGGTGGGTTAGGTGATTAGGTTGGGATTAGGCCAAGATTAGGGAAGTGGGTTAAGTGATTAGGCTAGGTTTAGGCCGGGATTAGGGTAGAAGGCTAGGATTAGGGGTTTTTACTTAGGATTAGGTTAGGAAGCTCCCTTTGCATAACCCATAGACCTTATTGCATCATGTTGGTGCAGCCCTAGGTTAGGTTTTGGCTAATACAAGCTTAAACCCATGATAATTAGGCTAACCCACATGATTAACCTCAAACTTGACACACAAGTCAAGCTTAATTACAATTAACCCTCAAATCTTATCCTCCCCCACTCTCTCTCATGCCCATAATCCCACGTGAACTTCAAGTGGGCCCCACCTCCATTTATGAGAAGGTGATGTGGGCCATGGATGTGGATATTGGATTGGATCTCTAGATCCAAATCCAAATCCAAATCCAAATCCACACATACGTTTGGATTGGAATCTGGATTTATATGGTACAGATCCAATCCAAACTGAATTCTGACTCCTTCAGGTTGTGTTCGAAACAAACGGTTTGTGCGGGGTCTGACAGCATCAGTACTCCGTCTGCGTTGGGTCTTCGCCAACATGATCGTCCGCTTCTGTTTTCACCTTCCGGAGATGACTTCATATCATTTCTGATTATAACAGGGTCTTGGACGTTCGAGATCCCGGGGGTGGATTCAATACGAGAGTTGCTGTGCCGGGCTCGACTTGTGCTCCGGTTCCAGGCTCTCTTTAGCTCTTCTGGTCCTGCTTTGATCAGGCCAAGCTTGCTTTGTGGGGTTTCAAAACATATTTTAACAGTTTTTAAGATATATTATACATATTTAAAACATATAAAAGTTTAAAACATCTGTACAGGGTTGCCTAGAAGGCTCCTAGGTTTCCAGACTCAAAATAGCCCTTTGGGGCTGCTTTTACAAAACCAGGTTTGTTTGAGAAGTTCGTGGGATTTCGGGGTGTTTACAGATGCCCCTCTTTGGCCTTGTCCAAATCGATTTGGATAAGGGCAAAGATGACAAACACCCCTTTCAATGTCTCCCTAGATCTAACCACAAAAAATATGGGATCGTCCCAATCTTTAGCAAAATCTCAGTTTTTAAAACCCTAGTAGGAGGAGATATCACGCCAAAGGGATATACATGGAATCTGGTCTCAAAATGGGATCAGGTTTATGCAAGTGCCATGCGTGGAATGCAGATGCATGACATGGGTGTGGTGCCAAAAGTGACGACCTCCCAGAGACTAGATGTGGTCGAACTCTTGAGACTTACTAGGCCTGTTGCTCCAAGTGAGCAGATCCTATGCTGTTCGATGTTCGCTTTTCCAAAATCTATTTACAAAACTATTTACAAAAGGGACAACTGTCTTGAGTCTCAATCCTAAGGATCTTGAGCTCTTCGTGTTTTGCCTTTGCTTGAGTCTTGACACTCGCTTATCTAGTGGAGGTTTTATAAGAAAACAAGCTATATTTCAAATTCCTACGTCTTACTCGAAACGTCGAATTCTCAAACAAGATGAAATTCAAGTAAGTAAATCCTATTTTTACTTTAGGATTCCTCGAAATGAACCATGCTTTAGCTTGGGATAAGCCAGGGATGGGAAAGAGATACCACGGTCCCTTCTGAAGTGTCTCGTGGTTTAAGGCATAGAAGGCGAAAAATTGCTCCTTTTGAGCTTTTGGCCTCTTTTTCCTTTTTTTCATAGAGGGTCTCCCTTTGGGAGTATTTTTTCTTTAATCCCTCTTTTTTACAAGAGAAACGATTTTTCTTTTGAATTCTGGTTTCTTTCTTTTGGAAAGAGACTTTGAATGGGAAATTCGCTTTATTTGGGCCTTGTTTTCCTTTTGGAAGGAGAAGAGAAGAGGGGAGGACTTATCCCAAGCTCACACTCGATCCATTCCAGATCAGCCTATTTAGAAATAGCACGTACTACTTGCAAGTATCTTGCTATGTTGAACTAGGCCTTTCTTTGTAAGAAGAAGGATTTTGAAATACAACCACGATTTGGAAGACTCCACTCTTTCATAAGTGTGAATTCTCTTACTCAGGGTCACACGATTTTGCCTTTGCACCTTATTTTCATGTCTCAGGGCAGCTATCCCTTAAATTTTCGAAAATGGGGAATTTAATCCAAATCCTACACATGATACTTCTTTAAGTATTGAATATTGATAGGATCTGCTAAATTCCTACCTTCTACATCGATCAACCAATACGAGTTGTTCGTGGTGGTTGCTTGTACAACATAGGGTCCATCCCACTTGGGGCGCCACTTTCCAAGTGGATGTGGGCCACGATAATGGATGATTTTTAAGACTAGATCCCCTACATCAAAGTGGCGAGGTCTCATGTGTTTGCCATAGTGTCGGGATATCCTTTGCCGGTATGCACGAGCATGATCCATAGCAAGGAGTCACCTCTCATCTAGCAAATCTAGTTCGGCCATCCTACCTAGCATGCTGAAGCGTCTCTAGGGGGAGGTCGAGTGCTATGGATGTATGGTATGAATGCAGTTGAGTATGAATGGGAAGAATGGCGTTTGTACCATAGACCAATTCGAATGGTGTGGCATTCGTGGGAGTCCGGATGGAAGTCCTATATGCCCATAAGGCTTCATCCAGCTTCTCGTGCCACGTCCTACCCTTCTCTAAAGTCTTCTCAATTATGCTAATGAGAGTCTTGTTCGTGGCTTCGGCTTGGCCATTGCCTTGAGGGTAGTAGGGCAAAGAGAAGTGGTGAGTTATGCCATACGTGTTGCACAACTTAACCATCCGCTCATTCTTGAATGGGGTGCCATTATTAGACACAAGGTCTCGTGGAACCCCAAATCGAGCCAGGATATTTCTCCTAATGAAAGCCACCACATGTTGCCCCAGCACGTTGGTTAGGGAAATGGCTTCCACCCACTTGGAGAAATACTCCGTGGCTACTAAAATGAATCGATGCCCATTCGAGGCTTTTGGAAATATAGGGCCTACGATGTCAAACGCCCACATGGTGAATGGCTAGGGGCTGACCATGAAATGCAATGCAGATGATGGGATATGAATGGCGTGCCCATGCACTTGACATGGATGACACTTTCTAACATGATCGTGACAATCCTTTTTCAGGGTGGACCAAAAATAGCCCCCTCTAAGTATTTTCATTGCCATCATGTTGGCATTAACACGACCTCCACATTCTCCATCGTGGAATTCATGCATCACTATCTTAGCCTCCTCTAGATCGATACACCTAAGTAGGATGCTGGTAAAACTTTTCTTGTATAAAACTCCACATAGAATGGTGTATCGGGTCGAAATCTTATGGATGAATGCCTTATCTTTGGATGTGGCATCGTCGGTGAATCCCCCATTTTCTAAAAATTGTTTGATGTCGTAAAACCAGGGTTTTTCAATAGAGTCTGGGTTATTTTGGCAAATATCAAGATCGTGTGTGGATGGGTTGGGCGCATGCCATATTTCTAAAGATCGGGTCCCTGAAATGGGATCAACCTTTAGGGCTGAACCCAAGGAGGAGAGGGCATCGGCAATGCCATTGTCCTCTCTTCCTATGTGTGTGAGTTTACACGATTGGAATGACTCAACCAATCGAGTGGCCAACTCGTGATATGGAAGCAGTTTTTTGTTACGTACTTGCCAAATTTTTAAAACCTGGTTTATAACGAGGAGCGAATCTCCAAAGACCTCAATGCATGATGCCCCTAGAGTTTTTGAAATTCTTAAGCCTTGTATGAGTGCTTCATACTCAGCTACGTTGTTGGAACATTTGAAATCTAGGCGGACTGCTATGGGAATCTCGCCCTTTTCAGGGGAGATGAGGATGACCCCAGCACCAACCCCTCGTTGGTTTCGTGCCCCATCGAAGTGCATCTTCCACACCTGGTTTTCGAAATTGTTTGCCAAAATGTGGTTTTGGAAATGGTTTTGTAATATGCCCTCATCAGGCATTTCATCAAGTGTGGGATACGCGTCCTCCAGGGGGAACTCAGCCACGTAATCTTCTAGGGCTTGCCCCTTAATGGAGATCTGGTGTTGGTATTTCAGGTCATACTCCATTAGAAGGAGTTGCCATTTGCCCAATCTACCCGTGAGAATGGGTTTTTCGAACAAGTGCTTGATTGGATCAAGCTTGGACACTATCCAGATCTCATGATCTAGGAAATAGTGTCTGAATTTCTGGCAGGCCCAAACTAGGGCCAAGCACGTCTTCTCCATGGCTTGATAATTTTGTTCATAAGCCAAGAGAGTTTTCGAAATATAGTAGATGGCATACTCCTTATGGGTGTCATCCTCGTATTGAGCCAATAGGGCTCCTAAAGCATTCGCATGCACAGAGATGTAGAGTAAAAGTGGTTTTCCTTGCTTCGGAGGATTCAAGACGGGGGGATTAACCAAGTATGCCTTTAGTTCCTCGAAGGACTTCTGGCAGTCGTCATCCCATAAGAATTTCGTGCCCTTCCTCAACAGCTTGTTGAAGGGTTCACATCTAGTCGCCAGATTTGATATGAATCGGCGAACAGACTGTAAACGACCCTGGAGGCTACGGATTTGGGTGAGATTGGAGGGTGGAGCCATGTCTGTGATGGCTCGACACTTAGAGGGGTCGACTTCTATACCGCTTTGGCTCACCATAAAGCCTAGAAGCTTCCCTGATTCTACCCCAAATACACATTTTTGAGGTTTTAGCTTTACTTTGTAAAGCCTAAGCCTTTCGAAAATCTTTTGCAAACATTCGATATGAGTGCATCGGGTTTTGGATTTCGCCAAGAGATCATCTACATACACTTCTACGAGCTCATGAATTTGATCATGGAAGATCGTGGTCATGGCTCTCTGGTATGTTGCGCCAATATTTTTCAAACCAAAGGGCATGACTATATAGCAGTACGTGCCCCATGGGGTTGTGAAGGCGGTCTTACCCTGATGTCGTAGACTTAGTTTGATTTGATTATAGCCTGAATAGCCATCCATAAACGAAAACATTTCATGATTTGTAGTACTATCGACTATCACATCTATGTTTGGTAAAGGATAATTATCCTTTGGAGTGACTTTATTCAGGTTTCTAAAATCGATGCATATTCGAATTTTCCCATTGGTTTTTCGAACTACAATGATGTTTGACAACCAATCAGAATACGCAATGGGTTTTATAAATCTGGCTTTTAACAGATCTTCTAAACCCTCTTTGACTTGCGTGTGTATATTCGGGTGTATTTTCCTAAGCTTCTGCTTTATGGGTTTTACATCCACATCTAGGGGAAGACGATGTTCGACAATGCTGGGGTCTATGCCCGGCATGTCTTCATAGGTCCATGCAAACACATCTAAATAGGTTCGTAGAAATGCAATGAATGCTGATCTTTCATGTTCATGCAAACATACGCCTATCTTGATGGTTTTGGGATTGGAATCATTCCCTAGGTTCACCTCTATGAAATCTCCTCCTACTGAATTGGAAGGTCGTTCAAAATCGAGAATTTTATGAAATTCTAGGAGCTCAAAAGTGGGATCTTCCTCAAGGGGATCCACTTCTGGGCTTCGATCATTCTCATGGGTTATAGACCCGAGGGAATTTGATGTGTGATTTTCAAAAGGACTTGGTTTTGTACTTGGATTTTCAATTGATTTCGAAATTTTTGGTCTAACTATGCAGACGATGTTCCTTTCGAAATCTTTTTCCAAAGTCCTACCAGGAGCAGCTATATACAAAATCTTTTTGGTATTTTCTAAATTTTTGATTTTTTTGGGTTTTTGTAAAACAAGAATCTTAGGAACTATACAAACCACTCTATTTTCGAGTTTTTGTTTTTCCATTGTTTTTGGTTTTTCCTCTTTTTTGATTTTTTTGATTTTACGTTTTCCAAATGTTTTTATGTTTTTATGAAAGGGATCTTCCACCATACCTACAAAGGGAAAACACTACGGGTTAGACTCGGAATAGGAGGTCTAAATCGTAGGTCTCTTCTAGGATAGGCTCCAGGGCACCCATGACCCAGGTGGTCACAAGGGGTGGCTCTGGCGGTATTTTGGGAGTATAGCCGATCCCGTATCAGCTTGGGTTGGCCCTAGGAAGGATGGGCTCTAGGAGACCCTGGTTTTGTGCCCCTAGACTTTTGTAGGGCGTATAACCTATATTCAACATGTTCCATGATTTTTTATTTTTCAAAAATTGATGATATAAATCGTGGTCCTAGAACTTGCTGTCGTCCATATTGTGCTCGTATGGCTTCTTGTCCAGGGGTTTTGGAAATAGGGAATGCTTGGGTCTTCCTAGAAGGTTTAAGATCGGGAGGGGGCCTACTTTGGGCGGCCCCTTCACATATACAACCTTCCTAGGGTTGTTTAACACGAGCCTTGGTGGCTCAACCATGGTCTACCCTAGGTTAGCCTCATGGGCCTGGGAGCTCGATAAACAAGGGGAGTTTATGATCCCCTAAAGCTGTGGGTGACTCTCACCTAGGATCACCACGACCTGGTCCCTAAAAGGGATCTTGACACAACTGTGGAAGGTGGATGGCACAACGCACAAGCTGTGTATCCAAGGCCTTCCCAACAACAGGTTATAATGGGGGTGGATGTCCAAGACATGGAACACCCCCGTGTGTGTGATCCCTCCCGTTTCCATCGGGAGTTCGATTGATCTTAAAGGCCTAGACGCATTCCCATCGTATCCAGTGATAACGATGGGGCTTGGGTTTACAGAAGTCAAGGTGACTCCGATTTGATACGCCACATGAAGTGGAAGGATGTTGAGCCCTCCTCCCCCATCGACTAGGCACCTGTCCAGAGAGTGGTTATTCAGAACCACCTCGATATGCAGGGCCTGGTTGTGGGACTCGTAGGGTCTATCTATATCATCTTTCGAGAAAGTGATGGGCGATTTGGCTCCTATTAAAGCCACTTGGTCAGACAAGGATTCCAGACTTATGTTCGAATCAACCTTGGCTCTTTCTAGAATTTTCTCTAGCACGAGTCTATGCCTAGGCAAAGTTTGTATAAGCTCTAGGATAGACATGTGGATAGGAATCTTTGAAAGATGGTTTTCAAAATCATAAGGATTTAGGACAACTTTTCCCTTGTCTGCTTTTGGCAAAACTCCAGGAATACATGCTTTTGAGGGGCCAGGCACACTGACCACCTTTTTAGCACTTTGTAGGTGTGGGGGTTGATAGATCCTCCCGGATCTAGTCACTTCCCCCAAGACCAGCCTAGGGTTCGCACTAAAATTGGCTCTAAGTATGAGTTGAGGAGCACCTTGAAGTTTTAAAACTGGTTTAGCCGGGGATTCAGCTTTTGGTGGTCCTTGGATGACGACTTGGGCGGGCTTCTTGTACAGTACAAGAGTGGGTGCACAAGTGGGTCGACCAGACTCAGATTTTTGCGCTAGTTCCTTTGAAAAGGTGAGGGTACACACCTCCTTTCCTTTCCCACTGCCACTGGCATGCTTGAGAAAGGGTTCTTTGAAGATAGCTTGAGGTGGCTCAAGTTCCGCAGTGACCTGGAGCCGGCCCTCCACTATCAAGTTCTCGATTTTATTTAAAAGGGAGAAACAACGTTTTGTATCATGGCTTTTGAGCCAATGATACTTGCAAAATCGATTTAAATACCCCCCTTTGGAAGTGACTCCTTCGGGGATTTCGGGAAGTTCGATCATGCTTTGGGCAAGTAAGAGGTCTAGGACCTCCGACACAAGTTGCCCTAGCGGAGTGTACTCCCGTTTTTCAATCGGTTTTTGAAAATTTCGCTCCCTTTTATTTTCTAGTTTTTCAAAATTTTTGGAAGTGCCTGCCACACCTGGATCCACCTGGACAATAGCGATTTTATGGGGCTTTGGCCCTTTGTCCATCGTGGGTAGCCCATAAGTGATGGGCTTTTCCAAGCGGGTTTTAGAAACGACACTTCCTTTCCATAAGTGATCGTATATCCCCTTTTTCAAGTTTGTTTCGAAAAGGGATGCTTTTTTTATCAACTTATGGAAAGTAGAGATCTCATGGAGTGAGAGAAGGGTCTTTAACTCGCTTTTAAAGTTATCCAAGATGAGCATGACTGCGCATCCTTCGGATATGGGCTCTCGCACTTGGCCCAAAAGTGACCTCCATCGTATAATGAAGGCATGCACGTCTTCGTTCATGCCTTGCTTCGTATCCCTTAAAGTGTTCAGAGTCGGCGTGACTTCTACATTGTGTGCAAATCTTTGCATGAAGCAGTTCGCTAACTCTTCAAAAGTAGCGAACTGGCTTAAATCGTAGGAAGCCAGTCATTTGGCAGCTGTGCCTTTAAGGGATAAAGGGAACCAATACACCCATTTCATCGAGTCCTTTTTCTTCTTATGGGCTCGACGTGAGAAAAGTTGCAAGTGAGACCTTGGGTCTCCCATGCCATCATACCGATGGAAGTTCGGTATTTCATCGTCACTGTCTATTTCGTAATCCATAGGAAGGAAATTAGACATGGCGTAATTCCTTTTCTCTTTATTTTGCCCTTTCAGCAGCTGCTGCAGGGCTTTACGGTCCTTTTGTGTGAAGGACTCGTGGTATTGGTTGCCTTCCATTACGGAGGCCTCTTTGTGCTTGCGAGGTTTTTCAGATTTTCTTTTGGCCTTTTGTTCACCATTTGATGAACATGAATCACCTACTTCAGCCTCTTGGCTGAGAGCATCGATTTTGGCCTCGAATTCCCTTCTCAAGTCCTCTATCTCGTCTAGTTTGATCTTATTTTTCAAAACCCTCCTAGAGTGAGAACTTGATGCGCATGAGCCTTGGCTCGACACTTCACTTGGGTTGGATTTTGACATGCTTTCAAGCCTTTTTTTCAAAATTCCTAAGTACAAGTAAAGAAGAAAAAGTTAAAACAACACCTCTTTGAAAATCTTTTCGCAAGTTTCCTAGAGTGACTCGACTTTAAAAGACTCACGTCCCACCGGGCGTGCCAAACTGCTGTAGACGCAGAAAAATCCCGCTCCTGGTTCTTAGGCCTGGAGTGAACCTTTTCGTGTGCCTAAGTCCTATTTAAACAAACAGGGCGTGCCAGCTAGCTTACCTAAGCTAGCGAAGATATATTCTAGAACCTGACTTCTAACGTGGCGACTGTGAGCAAGCAAGCTCTTGTCGTCGCAGACCTTCTTGCACCGATGCGCAAGGGTCAGTCTGTACGCTTTTAAAATCGAGTTTTTGGGAGTGTAAGAACCTACGAAAGCGGTTTGAGGTGTTTGATTCGGGTCTTTTTTAGTATGGTTTCAGATTTTAGATCACGTGGATTTGCACGTGCCTAAGTCTTTCTTTTTATCCCTCTTTGGGGCCACCTAGGTGTGTGTTATGAACACTCCACTAAAATGTGGTGACTTTGAGTGGGAGTATGGGGTTTGCTTTGATCAATATGCGTCCTAACTCGTGGTATGGCGTATATGCAATGCAAACTCATGCAACTCCAAAGGGAAAACCCGAATGTAAAAGACAATGCCGAAGGGAAATGACTTATAATGGAAATTGCCGAAGGGAAATGACTTGTAATGTAAAATGCCGAAGGGAAATTGCAAAAGGGAAATACGGCTATATCTTAAGAGCGGAAAGGCTCAATTGTGCAAGTGTGTGCCGTGTATATATTGAAAGACTACGCACACTGCTGAACCTTAAAACCCGAATTGAAAAGACATAGCCAAAAGGGAAATACGTATATAGTATATATGAGCCCTTACTTGGGTCTTACAAATAAGAGCGAAGGCTCAATGTGGGTGCGTGTGAAAATGTAAAGACAACACACACGACTTCAAATGAAACCCAAATATAAATTGCAATATGGCCTTAACTAAGGTCTTGGGAATAAGAGCGAAAGCTTAATGTGTGTGAGTGCTAGAATTGAAGCACTACGGACACAACATGAAATTAAACCCAAATAGAAATTGCAATATGGCCTTAACTAAGGTCTTGGGAGTAAGAGCGAAAGCTCAATGTGTGTGAGTGCTAGAATTGAAGTACTACACACACGACATGAAATTAAACCCAAGGATAGTATCACACGGCCCTTACTTGGGTCTTGCAAATAAGAGCGGAAGCTCAATGTGTGTGAGTGCGAGAATTTAAAGACAACACGCCCAACTCAAGGAAAACCCTACGCAACTTAAAGTATATACATAACTTATATCTAAAGGGGCTGATTAGGCCCGTGTGTGTTCAAAATCGTGCACAACTAAGAGCGAGGTAGGCTCAAGTGCACGTGTGTGTGGGTGTGCCATGCCACGTTATGACAAGCGGGGGGAGACAATGCTCCGTTATTACAACCCCGTATCAAATTCAATTTAATTTAAGCAAGTCTACAACTAAGGACCGAGTTAGGCACTTACTTATAGCTGGTCCGAAGATGACTTGCTTGAGCGTGGGCTTGGCTTCGCCTTGGGCTGCAAGAGGGAGCTCCTCGGAGTGGAACGGCAAGGTTGTGTAGGCGGGTGACAAGGGAGGATTGTGGCGCCTTGGGGACTCGCCGGCTGCTAGGGGGAGGCTGTCGTGGTGCTTTGGGCTAAGGTGACTAGGGAGGGTCACAAAGGGATAGGTTGGGGCTAGGGAAGGTGGCGCTAAGGGGAAGCCTAAAGGAATGCCTAAGGGAGAAAGTATGGCTGTCCGGGTGTCACTAGGGTGCAGTCGGCTAGGGATGGTTTAGTGGTGGCCGGCTGCTAGGGTAGCTAGGGATGTTATGAATGGGAAGGGAGCTAGCTAGGGTGTTGTGTAAGGTGGGGTTTAATGGATTGGTTGAGAGTGAAAGGGGCAGGTCTTAGGAAGCAAGGTAAGATGGCCGGGTATCACTAGGGGAAAAGCTTTAAGGAGGCGGGTGGTGTAAGGGTTTAGGTCTGGCCGGCTGGGTAAGGGTGGTGGGTGGCTGCGATGGGGTGATGTAGTGGTGGTATGGGTGGTTGAGAGTGGAGGGGAAGTGAAGAGGAGGTAGAGTTAGGTTGAGGTACTAACCGGGTGGTGAAGAGTTGGTGTCCAAGGAAGAAGGGCAGCCGGGTGCTTTGGATGGATGGAATTCGGCCAGATGGAAGTGGCGACGTGGAGTGGAGCAGGCTAGGAGACAGTGGTGGTGCTAGGTGGAGCTAGCCGGATGGAAGTGGTGCAGGTGAAGCAAGGTGGAGGATTTGGCTGGCCCAAGGGTGGGCTGGGATGTGATTGGCCAAGGTCAGTTGGGAGGAAAAGATCATGGAAAACCCGCCCCTTAGGGGGGGGTTTATATAGACTTTGAAATGGCGGTTGGGGCTGGTATTTGGAGGGTGGTAAGGTAGTTTAGGGGGTGGTGGTGTGGTGATAAGGTGGGCTGGTTTTGAGGAGGGGCCAGATATTTTGATAAAAGGGGTTTTAGGTATATGGTGTGCTAGGTTTAGGTGGGGTGGTTTAGGGGTTTAGGGCTTAGCTAGGTGGGTTGGTTTTGGGGTGAGGTTTAATGAGGTGGGTTAGGTGATTAGGCTAGGTTTAAGGGAATTAGGCTAGGTTTAGGGAAGGATTAGGGAGGTGGGTTAGGTGATTAGGTTGGGATTAGGTCAAGATTAGGGAAGTGGGTTAGGTGATTAGGCTAGGTTTAGGCCGGGATTAGGGTAGAAGGCTAGGATTAGGGGTTTTTACTTAGGATTAGGTTAGGAAGCTCCCTTTGCATAACCCATAGTCCTTATTGCATCATGTTGGTGCAGCCCTAGGTTAGGTTTTGGCTAATACAAGCTTAAACCCATGCTAATTAGGCTAACCCACATGATTAACCCCAAACTTGACACACAAGTCAAGCTTAATTACAATTAACCCTCAAATCTTATCCTCCCCCACTCTCTCTCATGCCCATAATCCCACGTGAACTTCAAGTGGGCCCCACCTCCATTTATGAGAAGGTGATGTGGGTCATGGATGTGGATATTGGATTGGATCTCTGGATCCAAATCCAAATCCAAATCCAAATCCACACATACGTTTGGATTGGGATCTGGATATATATGGTATAGATCCAATCCAAACTGAATTCTGACTCCTTCAGGTTGTGTTCGAAACGAACGGTTTGTGCGGGGTTTGACAGCATCAGTACTCCGTCTGCGTTGGGTCTTCGCCAACATGATCGTCCGCTTCTTTTTTCGCCTTCCAGAGATGACTTCATATGATTTCTGATTATAACAAGGTCTTGGACATTCGAGATCCTGGGGGTGGATTCAATACGAGAGTTGCTGTGCCGGTCTCGACTTGTGCTCTAGTTCCGGGCTCTCTTTAGCTCTTCTGGTCATGCTTTGATCAGGCCAAGCTTGCTTTGTGGGGTTTCAAAACATATTTTAACTGTTTTTAAGACATATTATACATATTTAAAACATATAAAAGTTTAAAACATCTGTATAGGGTTGCCTGGAAGGCTCCTGGGTTTCCAGACTCAAAATAGCCCTTTGGAGTTGCTTTTACAAAACTAGGTTTGTTTGAGAAGTTCGTGGGATTTCGGGGTGTTTACAATGAGCATGAAAGATCAGCATTCATTGTATTTCTACAAACCTACTTAGATGTGTTTGCATGAACGTATGAAGACATGCCGGGCATAGACCCCAATATTGTCGAACATCGTCTTCCCTTAGATGCGGATGTGAAACCCATAAAGCAAAAGCTTAGGAAAATACATCCGAATGTACACGCACAAGTCAAGGAGGGTTTAGAAGATCTGTTAAAAGCCAGATTTATAAAACCCATTGCGTATTCTGATTGGTTATCCAATATCGTTGTTGTTTGAAAAACTAATGGGAAGATTCGAATATGCATCAATTTTAGAAACCTGAACAAAGCCACTCCAAAGGATAATTATCCTTTACCAAACATAGATTTGATAGTCGATAGTACTGCAAATCACGAAATGTTTTCGTTTATTGATGGCTATTCAGGGTATAATCAAATCAAATTAAGTCCACGAGATCAGGGTAAGACCGCGTTCACAACCCCATGGGGCACGTACTGCTATACAGTCATGCCCTTTGGTTTGAAAAATGCCAGCGCAACATACCAGAGAGCCATGACCACGATCTTCCATGATCATATTCATGAGCTCGTAGAAGTGTATGTGGATGATCGCTTGGCAAAATCCAAAACTCGATGCACTCACATCTCATGTTGACAAAAGATTTTCGAAAGGCTTAGACTTTACAAAGTAAAGCTAAACCCTCAAAAATGTGTATTCAGGGTAGAGTCCGGAAAGCTCTTAGGCTTTATGGTGAGCCAAAGGGGTATAGAAGTCGACCCATCTAAGTGTCGAGTCATCATAGACATGGCTCCACCCTCCAATCTCACATAGATTCGTAGCCTCCAGGGTCGATTACAATCCATTCGCAAGTTTATATCAAACCTGGCGACTAGATGCGAATCCTTTAACAAATTATTGAGGAAGGGCACGAAATTTTCATGGGATGACGACTGCCAAAAGTCATTTGAAAGACTAAAGGCATACCTAGTTAATCTCCCTGTTTTAAATCCTCCAAAGCAAGGAAAACCTCTTTTGCTTTACATTTCCGTGCATGCGAATGCCTTGGGAGCGTTGTAAGCTCAATACGAGGATGACACCCATAAGGAGTATGCCATCTATTATATTTCAAAAACTCTCTTGGCTTACGAAAGGAATTACCAAGCCATGGAGAAGACGTGCTTGGCCCTAGTTTGGGCCTGCCAGAAATTTCGACACTATTTCTTAGATCATGAGATCTGGATAGTGTCCAAACTTGATCCAATCAAGCATTTGTTCGAAAAACCCATTCTCACTAGTAGATTGGGCAAATGGCAACTCCTTCTAATGGAGTATGACCTGAAATATCATCATCAGATCTCCATTAAGGGGCAAGCCCTAGCTGACTACGTGGCTGAGTTCCCCCTGGAGGACGCATATCCCACATTTAGTGAAATGCCTGATGAAGGCATATTGCAAAGCCATTTTCAAAACCACATTTTGGCAAACTCTTTCGAAAACCAAGTGTGGAAGATGCACTTCGATGGGGCACGAAACCAACGAGGGGCAGGTGCCGGGGTCATCCTCATATCCCTTGAAAAGGGTGAGATCCCCATAGCAATTCGCCTAGATTTCGAATGTTCCAACAAAATAGCTGAGTATGAAGCACTCATACAAGGCTTAAGGATTTCGAAAACTCTAGGGGCATCATGCATCGAGGTCTTTGGAGATTCACTCTTTGTTATAAACCAAGTTTTGAAAATTTGGCAAGTGCGAAATGAAAAACTTCTTCCATATCACGAGTTGGCCACTCGATTGGTCGAGTCATTCCAATCGTGTAGACTCACACACGTAGGAAGATGGGATAATGGCATTGCCGATACCCTCTCCTCTTTGGGTTCAGCCCTAATGGTCGATCCCACTTTTGGAACTCGATCCTTAGAGATATGGCATGCACCCACTCCCTCCACACACGATTTGGATATTTGCCAAAATAATCCAGATTCTGTTGAAAAACCTTGGTTTTATGACTGTAGACGTAGAAAATCTACGCTTCCTGGTTCTTAGGCCTGGAGCGAACCTTTTCGTGTGTCTAAGTCCTATTTAAATAAACAGGGCGTGCCAGCTAGCTTACCTAAGCTAGCGAAGATATATTCTAGAACCTGACTTCTAACGTGGTGACTGTGAGCAAGCAAGCTCTTGTCGTTGCAGACCTTCTTGCACCGATGCGCAAGGGTCAGTCTGTATGCTTTTAAAGATCGAGTTTTGGATATAAGGACCTACAAAAGCGGTTTGAGGTGTTTGATTCGGGTCTTGTTTATACGATTTTTAGATTTTAGATCATGTGGATTTGCACGTGCCTAAGTCTTTCTTTTTATCCCTTTACGGGCCACCTAGGTGTGTGTTATGAACACTCCACTAAATATGCGGGAGTATGGGGTTTTGCTTTGATGCAATATGCGTTCTAACTCGTAGTATGGTGTATATGCAATGCAAACTCACGCTACTCCAAAGGGAAAACCCGAATTTAAATGACAATACCGAAGGGAAATGACTTGAAATGTAAATGCCGAAGGGAAATTGTCGAAGGGAAATACGTATATAATGTATATATGGGCCCTTACTTGGGTCTTGCAAATAAGAGTGGAGGCTCAATATGGGTGCGTGCTTGAATTGAAGTACTACACACACGACATGAAATGAAACCCAAATATAACTTGCAATATGGCCTTAACTAAGGTCTTGGGAATAAGAGCGAAAGCTCAATGTGTGTGAGTGCTTGAATTGAAGTACTACGCACACAACATGAAATTAAACCCAAATATAAATTGCAGTATGGCCTTAATTAAGGTCTTGGGAATAAGAGCGAAAGCTCAATGTGTGTGAGTGCTTGAATTGAAGTACTACGCACACAACATGAAATTAAACCCAAATATAACTTGCAATATGGCCTTAACTAAGGTCTTGGGAATAAGAGCGAAAGCTCAATGTGTGTGAGTGCTTGAATTGAAGTACTATGCACACAACATGAAATTCAACCCAAGGATAGTATAACACGGCCCTTACTTGGGTCTTACAAATAAGAGCGAAGGCTCAATGTGTGTGAGTGCGAGAATTGAAAGACAACACACGCAACTCAAGCAAAACCCTATGCAACTTAAAGTATATACATAAATTTATATATAAAGGACTGATTAGGCCCGTGTGTGTTCAAAATCGTGCACAACTAAGAGAGTGCACGTGTGTGTGGATGTGCCAAGCCACGTTATTACAAGCGGGGGGAGACTATGCTCCGTTATTACAACCCCGTATCAAATTTAATTTAAGCAAGTCTACAATAAGGACCGAGTTAGGCACTTACTTATAGCTGGTCCGAAGGTGACTTGCTTGAGCGTAGGCTTGGCTTCGCCTTGGGCTGCAAGAGGGAGCTCCTCGGAGTTGAACGGCAAGGGGAAGTGCTGGCCGGGTGACTTGGGTGCGCGGGAAGGGGCGCCTTAGAGATGGCCGACTGCTAGGAAGGTGATGCCTTGATGCTTTTGGGTTAAGGTGACTAAGGAGGGTCACTAAGGGATAGTGTACAGTTAGTGTAGATGCGCGAAAAATCCCCACGCCTTCCCGCCTTTTCTGGGCTTGGAGTGGATCCTCTCTTGCGTCTAAGGCCTATTTATGTAAACTGGGCGTGCCAGCTAGCTTACCTAAGCTAGCGAAAATGTGTTTTAAACTGACTTCTAATCGTGGCGACTGTGAGCAAATGAGCTCTTGTCGTCGCAGACCTTCTTGCACCGATGCGCAAGGGTCAGTCTGTACGCTTTGCAAAAAATCGAGTTTTTGGGATAGAAAGCCTACGAAGCGGTTCAAGGTGTCTAATTCGGGTCTTTTAGATGCGATTGCAGATTTTAGATCACGTGGATTTGCACGTGCCTAAGTCTTTCCTTTTATCCCTTTATGGGCCACCTAGTTTGTGTGTTATGAACACTCCACTACATGGGCGAATTCGAGCGGGGCTTGCTTTGATGCAATATGCGTCCTACCTCGTGGTATGGCGTAGATGCAATGCAAACTCATGCTACTCCAAAGGGAAAACCCGAAATGTAAAGACAATGCCGAAGGGAAATAACCGAAGGGAAATAACCGAAGGGAAATGACTTGAAATGTAAATGCCGAAGGGAGATATGTATATAGAGTATGTATATGGGCCCTTACTCGGGCCTTGCAAATAAGAGCGAAGGCTCAATGTGGGTGCGTGCTTGAATTGAAAGACTTACACACACAACATGAAATTAAACCCAAATATAACTTGCAGTATGGCCTTGATTAAGGTCTTGGGAATAAGAGCGAAAGCTCAATGTGTGTGAGTGCTTGAATTGAAGTACTACGCACACAACATGAAATTAAACTCAAATAGTATAACACGGCCCTTACTTCGGTCTTTCAAATAAGAGCAAAAGCTCAATGTGTGTGAGTGCTTGAATTGAAAGACTTACACACACGAGATGAAATGAAACCCAAATAGTATAGGTCGGCCCTTACTTGGGTCTTTCAAATAAGAGCGAAAGCTCAATGTGTGTGAGTGCTTGAATTGAAAGACTTACACACACGACGTGAAATAAAACCTGTAAACACCCCGAAATCCCACGAATTTCTTAAGCAAACCTGGTTTTTGTAAACGCAGCCCCAAAGGGCCATTTTGAGTCTGGAAACCCAGGAGCCTCCCAGACAACCCTGTATATATGTTTTAAACTCTATATTTCAAAAATATATAATATAGCTTTTGAAAACCTTTTAAAACACGTTTTGAAACCCCGAAGCGGCTTGGCCCGATCAAGACAGGACCAGGAGAGCTAAGAAGAGCCCGGAACCGGAGCACATGTTGAGCCCGGCACAACAACTCTTGTATCACATCCATACCCCCAGGATCTCGAACGTCCAAGACCCTGTTCTTATCAAAATGTCATTTGAAGTCATCTCCGGAAGGCAGAAACGGAGGCGGACGACCATGTTGGCGAGACCCAACGGAGACGGAGTACTGATGCTGTCAGACCCCGCACAAATCGTCCATTTCGAACCCAGCTCGAAGGAGTCAGAGTTCAGTTTGGATTGGATCTGGACCATATATATCCAGATCCCAATCCAAACCCATGTGTGGACTTGGATTTGGATTTGGACTCAAAAATCCAATCCAATATCCATATCCATGGCCCACATCCCCTTCTCATAAATGGAGGTGGGGTCCACTTGAAATTCACGTGGGATTATGGGCATGAGAGAGAGTGGGGATGGATAATATCAAGAGTGTTGTAATTAAGCTTGACTTGTGTGTCAAGTTTGGGGTTAGTCATGTGGGTTAGCCTAATTGAGTGGGTTTAAGCTTGTAATTAGCCAAAACCTAACCTAGGGCTGCACCAACATGAGGTGGTTAAGGTCTATGGGCCATGCAAAGGGAGCTCCTTCACCTAAACCTAACCCAAAACACCTAATCCTAGCCTTCCACCCTAATCCACCCCTAATCTGAGCCTAATCACCTAACCCACTTCTCTAATCCCGGCTTAATCCCAACCTAATCACCTAACCCACTTCCCTAATCCTTCCCTAAACCTAGGTTAATTTCCTTAAACCTAGCCTAATCCTAGCCTAATCACCTAACCTAGCTCACTAAACCTCACCCTAGAACCCAACCACCTAACCAAACCCTAAACCCCTAAACCACCCCTAGCCCACAATCTACCCAAACCAATAGTATTTAAAATATCTAGCCCTACCCTTTCCAGCCCACCTTATCTTCATACCACCCTACCTAAACCACCTAACCACTACCCCAAACCCAGCCCTAACTGACCTACCCATCCCTATATAACCCCCCCCCCCCTTGGGGGGGGTCCTCCTATCTAGCCGCCTTCCCCAAGCCCAGCCGGGACCCCACTTCCCAACCAGCCGAACCCAACCACCTGCTCCACCTGCTCCGTTTGCACCACCCCCTACTCTCCATCCCACCACCACTTGCACCGCCATCTCCACCACCTCCCGGCCGAGCCTCACTACCTGCCCAGCTTCCTTCTAGCCGAGCGCCACCTTCTCTCCATTCGGTAAGTACCCCACACTCTACCTAGCTCCTTCTCTACTTCCTCTCCACTCTCAGCCACCTAAACCCTACCACAACTCCCTACCACTAGCCATTCCCCCTTACTGCCACCAATCTCACTCAGCCGAACCTATCACAACCTAAACTACCGGCCACTACCTAACTATCCTATCTACACCCGGCCACCCTATTAGACTCCCATTCGACCTTTCCTTAAGCTCCCCTTAGGTCCATACTCCCTAACGCTCTACACTCTCTTAGTGACCCTACAAATTCACTTGGCCCAACCCCTTTAATCCCCCACACCAAGGCGACACCCACTTGCAGCCGGCCATCTTCAAGGCGCCTATCCCGCGCCCCATTTGCAGCCGGCCAGCACCCCTTTGTCGCTCACCCTCGCGGAGCTCCCGTTTGCAGCCCAAGGCGAAGGCCAAGCCCACGCTCAAGCAAGGCCTCTACGGACCAGCTACTAGTAAGTGCCTAACTCGGTCTTTAGTTGTATACTTGCTTGAGATTCAATTTGATACGGGGTTGTAATAACGGAGCATAGCCTCCCCCCGCTTGTAATAACGTGGCTTGGCACACCCACACACGTGCACTCTCTTAGTTGTGCACGATTTTAAACACACATGGGCCGAATCAGCCCCTAATACATAAGTATATATATATACTTTCATTTTCGAAGGGTTTTTGCTTAAGTTGGGTGCGTTGTCTTTCAATTCAAGCACTCACACACATTGAGCTTTCACTCTTATTTGAAAGACCCAAGTAAGGGCTGACCTATACTATTTGGGTTTTATTTCATGTCGTGTGAGTAAGTCTTTCAATTCAAGCACTCACACACATTAAGCTTTCGCTCTTATTTGAAAGACCCAAGTAAGGGCCGACCTATACTATTTGGGTTTCATTTCATGTCGTGTGAGTAAGTCTTTCAATTCAAGCACTCTCACACACATTGAGCCTTCGCTCTTATTCCCAAGACCTTAGTAAAGGCCTTATTGCAGTTATATTTGGGTTTCATTTATGTCATGTGTGTAGTACTTCAATTCAAGCACTCACACACATTGAGCATTCGCTCTTACTCCCAAGACCTTAGTCAAGGCCATACTGCAATTTATATTTGGGTCTAATTTCATGTCGTGTGTGTAAGTCTTTTCAATTCAAGCACGCACCCACATTGAGCCTTCGCTCTTATTTGCAAGACCCAAGTAAGGGCTCATATACATATTCTATATACATATCTCCCTTCGACACTTACTTTACAAGTCATTTCCCTTCGGTTATTTCCCTTCGGTTATTTCCCTTCGGTTATTTTCCTTCGGTTATTTCCCTTCAGTATTGTCTTTACATTTCGGGTTTTCCCTTTGGAGTAGCGTGAGTTTGCATTGCATCTACGCCATACCACGAGGTAGGACGCATATTGCATCAAAGCAAGCCCCGCTCGAATTCGCCCATGTAGTGGAGTGTTCATAACACACAAACTAGGTGGCCTGAAAAAGGATAAAAGAAAAGACTTAGGCACGTGCAAATCCACGTGATCTAAAACATGCAATCGCATTTTAAAGACCCGAAATAGACACCTCGAACCGGTTCGTAGACTTTCTCTCCAAAACTCGATTTTTGCAAAGCATACAGACTGACCCTTGCGCATCGGTGCAAGAAGGTCTGCAACGATAAGAGCTTACTTGCTCACAGTCGCCACGTTTAGAAGTCAGTGTTAAAAATATCTTCGCTAGCTTAAGTAAGCTAGCTGGCATGCCCTGTTTGCATACATAGGCCTTAGACACACGAGAGGATCCGCTCCGAGCCTTGAAAAGGCGAGAGGCGGGGATTTTCGCACGTCTACAGAGATTGGCACGCCCGGTGGGACGTGGGCCTTTTAAAAATCGAGTTTTTAAGTAGAAGTCTTGTGAAAATTTTGTAAAAAGGTGTCATTTTAACTTGTTTTCTTTGCTTGTACTTAGGACATTTTGAAAAAGCTTGAAAAGCATGTCAAAATCCAATCCATGTGAAGTGTCGAGCCAAGGCTCATGCGCTTCAACTTCTCACTCTAGGAGGATTTTCAAAAACAAAATAAAACTAGATGAAATCGAGGACTTGAGAAGGGAGTTTGACGCCAAAATCGATGCTCTCAGCCAAGAGGCTGAAGTAGGCGATTCTTGTTCATCGAACGGTGAACAAAGGCCTAAAAAGAAATCTGAAAAACCTCGCAAGCACAAAGAGGCCTTCGTAATCGAAGGCAACCAATACCACGAGTCCTTCACACAAAAGGACCGTAAAGCCCTACAGCAGTTACTAAAAGGCAGAATAAAGAGAAAAAGAGCTACGCCCTGTCTGATTTCCTTCCTATGGATTACGAAACAGACAGCGATGATGAAATACCGAACTTCCATCGGTATGATGGCATGGGAGACCCTAGGTCTCACTTGCAACTTTTCTCACGTCGAGCCCATAAGAAGAAAAAGGACTCGATGAAATGGGTGTATTGGTTCCCTTTATCCCTTAAAGGCACAGCTGCCAAATGGCTGGCTTCCTACGACTTAAGCCAGTTCGCTACTTTTGAAGAGTTAGCGAACTGCTTCATGTAAAGATTTGCACACAACGTAGAAGTCACGCCAACCCTAAATACCTTAAGGGATACAAAGCAAGGCATGAACGAAGACGTACATGCCTTCATTATAAGATGGAGGTCGCTTTTGGGCCAAGTGCGAGAGCCCATATCCGAAGGATGCGCAATAATGCTCATCCTGGATAATTTTAAAAGCGAGTTAAAAACCCTTCTCTCGCTCCATGAGATTTCAACTTTCCATAAGTTGATAAAAAAAGGCCTCCCTTTTCGAAACCAACTTGCGAAAAGGGACATAGGATCACTTATGGAAAGGAAGTGCCGTTCCAAAAACCCGTTTGGAAAAGCCCATCGCATATGGGCTACCCACGATGGACAAAGGGGCAAAGCCCCATAAAATCGCCAATGTTCGGGTGGATCCAGGCATGGCAGGCACTTCCAAAAATTTCGAAAAATTAGAAAATAAGAGGGAATGCAATTTTCAAAAACCGGTTGAAAAACGGGAGTATACTCCGCTGGGGCAACCTGTGTCGGAGGTCCTAGACCTCCTACTTGCCCAGGGCATGATAGAACTCCCTGAAATCCCCGAATGAGTCACTTCCAAAGGGGGGTATTTAAACCGATTCTGTAAGTATCATCGGCTCAAAGGCCATGATACCAAACGCTGCTTCTCCCTCTTAAATAAAATTGAGAACTTGATAGCAGAAGGCCGGCTCCAGGTCACTGCAGAACCTGAGCCACCTCAAGCTATCTTCAAGGAACCCTTTCCCAAACACGCTAGTGGTAGTGGGAAAGGAAAGGAGGTATGTACCCTCACCATTTCCAAGGAACTAGCGCGAAAGCCAGAACCTGGTCGACCTACTTGTGCGCCCATCCTTGTGCTATACAAGAAGCCCACCCAAGTCGTCATTCGGGGACCACCAAAAGTGGAATCCCCAGTAAAACCAGTTTTGAGAATCCAAGGTTCTCCTCAGCTCATCCTTAGAGCCATGTTTAGCGCGAACCCTAGGCTGGTCATGGGGGAAGTCACTAGATCCGGGAGGATCTATCAACCCCCACACCTTCAAGGTGCTCAAAAGGTGGTCAGTGTGCCTGACCCCTCAAAAGCATGCATCCCTAGTGGTCTGCCAAAAGCAGATAAGGACAAAGTCATCCTAAATCCTTATGACTTCGAAAACTACCTTTCAAAGATTCCTATTCACATGTCTATCCTAGAGCTTATAAAAACCTCGCCTAGGCATAGACTTGTATTAGAGAAAATTCTAGAAAGGGCCAAGGTTGATTCGAACATAAGTCCGGAATCCTTGTCTGCCCAAGTGGCTTTATTAGGGGCAAAATCGCCCATCACTTTTTCGGAAGATGATGTAGATAGACCCTACGAAACCCATAACCAGGCCCTGCATATCGAGGTGGTTCTAAACAACCACTCTCTGGACAGGTGCCTAGTCGATGGTGGAGGAGGGCTCAACATCCTTCCACTTCATGTGGCGTACAAAATCGGAGTCACCTTGACTTCAGTGAACCCAAGCCCCATCGTTATCACTGGATACGATGGGAATGCGTCTAGACCTTTAGGATCCATCGAACTCCCAATCGAAACGGGAGGGATCGAACACACGGGGGTGTTCCATGTCTTGGACATCCACCCCCATTATAACCTGTTGTTGGGAAGGCCCTGGATACACAGTTTGTGCGCTGTGCCATCCACCTTCCACAGGTGTGTCAAGATCCCTTTTAGGGACCAGGTCATAGTGATCCTAGGTGAGAGTCACCCACAGCTTCAGGGGATCATAAACTCCCTTGTTTATCAAGCTCCCAGGCCCATGAGGCTAACCTGGGGCAAATTATGGTTGAGCCACCTTGGCTCGTGTTGAACAACCCTAGGAAGGTTGTATGTGTGAAGGGGCCGCCCAAAGCAGGCCCCCTCCTGACTTTAATCCTCCTAGGAAAACCCAAGCGTTCCCTATTTCCAAAGCCCCTGGACAAGAGGCCATACGAGCCTAATATGGACGATAGCATGTTCCAGGACCACGACTTGTATCCAACCTTTTCAAAAAACAAAAAGTCGTGGAACATGTTGTTGAACATGGGCTACACGCCCTACAAGAGTCTAGGGGCACAGAACCAGGGTCTCCTAGAGCCCATCCTTCCAAGGGCCAACCCAAGCCGATATGGGATCGGCTATACTCCCCGAATACCGCTGGAGCCACCCCCTGTAACCACCTGGGTCAAGGGTGTCCCGGAGCCAGTCTTAGAAGAGACCTACGATTTAGATCTCCTATTCCAAGTCTAACCCGTAGTGTTTTCCTTTTGTAGGTATGACGGAAGATCCCTTTTCTAAAAATACAAAAACATTTGAAAAACTTAAAATCAAAAAAATCGAAAAACAAGAAAAACCAAAAACAATGGAAAAACAAAAACTCGAAAAAAGAGTGCTTTGTATAGTTCCCAAGGTTCTTGTTTTACAAAAACCCAAAAAAATCAAAAATTTGGAAAATACCAAAAAGATTTTGTACATAGCTGCTCCTGGTAGGACTTTGGCAAAAGAAAAGGATTTCGAAAGAAACGTCGTCTGCATAGCCAGACCAAAAATTTCGAAATCACTTGAAAATCCAAGTACAAAACCAGGTCATTTTGAAAACCACGCATCAAGTTCCCTCGGGTCTATAGCCCACGAGAATGATCAAAGCCCAGAAGTGGATCCCCTTGAGGAAGATCCCACTTCTGAGCTCCCAGAATTTCATAGAATTCTCGATTTTGAAAGACCTTCCCAATCAGTAGGAGGAGATTTCATAGAGGTGAACCTAGGGGATGATTCCAAGCCCAAAACCATCAAAATAGGCGCATGCTTGCATGAAACTGAAAAGTTAGCATTCATTGCATTTCTACGAACCTATTTAGATGTGTTTGCATGGATGTATGAAGACATGCCGGGCATAGATCCTAGCATTGTCGAGCATCGTCTTCCCTTAGATGCAGGTGTAAAACCCATAAAGCAGAAGCTTAGGAAAATACACCCGAATGTACACACGCAAGTCAAAGAGGGTTTAGAAGATCTGTTAAAAGCCGGATTTATAAAACCCATTGCGTATTCTGATTGGTTATCAAATATCGTTGTAGTTCAAAAAACCAATGGGAAAATTCGAATATGCATCGATTTCAGAAACCTAAATAAAGCCACTCTAAAGGATAATTATCCTTTACCAAACATAGATTTGATAGTCGATAGTACTACAAATCATGAAATGTTTTCATTCATGGATGGCTATTCAGGCTATAATCAAATCAAACTAAGTCCACGAGATCAGGGTAAGACCGCCTTCACAACCCCATGGGACACATACTGCTATACAGTCATGCCCTTTGGTTTGAAAAATGCCGACTCAACATACCAACAAGCCATGAACACGATCTTCCATGATCAAATTCATGAGCTTGTAGAAGTGTATGTAGATGATCTCTTGGCGAAATCCAAAACCCGATGCACCCATATCGAATGTTTACAAAAGATTTTCGAAAGGCTTAGGCTTTACAAAGTAAAGCTAAACCCTCAAAAATGTGTGTTCGGGGTAGAATCAGGGAAGCTTCTAGGCTTTATGGTAAGCCAAAGGGGAATAGAAGTCGACCCCTCTAAGTGTCGAGCCATCATAGACATGGCTCCACCCTCCAATCTCACCCAAATCCGTAGCCTCCAGGGTCGTTTACAATCCGTTCACCGATTCATATCGAATCTGGCAACTAGATGCGAACCCTTCAACAAACTGTTGAGGAAGGGTACGAAATTCTTATGGGATGACGAATGCCAAAAGTCCTTTGAGAGACTGAAGGCATACTTGGTTAATCCCCCCGTTTTGAATCCTCCAAAACAAGGAAAACCACTTTTATTATACATCTCCGTGCATGCAAATGCTTTAGGAGCCCTGTTGGCTCAATACGAGGATGACACCCATAAGGAGTATGCCATCTACTATATTTCGAAAACTCTCTTGGCTTATGAACGAAATTATCAAGCCATGGAGAAGACGTGCTTGGCCCTAGTCTGGGCCTGCCAGAAATTCAGGCACTATTTCCTAGATCATGAGATCTGGATAGTGTCCAAGCTTGATCCAATCAAGCACTTATTCGAAAAACCCATTCTCACAGGTAGATTGGGCAAATGGCAACTCCTTCTAATGGAGTATGATCTGAAATACCATCACTAGATCTCCATTAAGGGGCAAGCCCTAGCAGATTACGTGGCTGAATTCCCCTTAGAGGACGCATATCCCACCTTTTTCGAAATGCCTGATGAAGGCATATTGCAAAACCATTTTCAAAACCACATTTTGGCAAATTCTTTCGAAAACCAAGTGTGGAAGATGCACTTCAATGGGGCACGAAACCAACGAGGGGCTGGTGATGGGGTCATCCTAATCTCCCTTGAAAAGGGCGAGATTCCCATAGCAGTCCGCTTAGATTTCGAATGTTCCAACAACATAGCTGAGTATGAAGCACTCATACAAGGCTTAAGGATTTCGAAAACTCTAGGGGCATCGTGCATTGAGGTCTTTGGAGATTCGCTCCTTGTCATAAACCAAGTTTTAAAAATTTGGCAAGTATGTAATGAGAAACTACTTCCATATCATGAGTTGGCCACTCGACTGGTCCAATCCTTCCAGTCGTGTAAGCTCACACACGTAGGAAGAGAGGACAATGGCATCGCCGATGCCCTCTCCTCCTTGGGTTCAGCCCTGAAGGTCGATCCCATTTCAGGGACCAGATCTTTGGAAATATGGCATGCGCCCCATCCATCCACACACGACTTGGATATTTGCCAAAACAATCCAGAGTCTATTGAAAAACCCTGGTTCTATGACATAAAACAATTTTTAGAAAATGGGGGATTCACCGAGGATGCCACATCTAAAGATAAGGCATTCATTCGTAAGATTTTGACCCGATACACCATTCTGGTGGGGTCTTATACAAAAAGAGTTTTACCGGCATTCTGCTAAGATGTATCGACCTAGAGGAGGCTAGGATAGTGATGCATGAGTTCCACGATGGAGAATGTGGAGGTCATGTTAATGCCAACATGATGGCGATGAAAATACTTAGAGGGGGCTATTTTTGGTCCACCCTGAAAAAGGATTGTCACGATCATGTTAGGAAGTGTCATCCATGTCAAGTGCATGGGCACGCCATTCATATCCCATCATCTGCATTGCATTCCGTGGTCAGCCCCTGGCCATTTACCATGTGGGCGTTTGACATTGTAGGCCCAATATTTCCAAAGGCCTCGAATGGGCATCGATTTATTTTAGCAGCCACGGAGTATTTCTCCAAGTGGGTGGAAGCCATTTCCCTAACCAATGTAATGGGGCAACATGTGGTGGCTTTCATCCGGAGGAATATCTTGGCTCGATTTGGGGTTCCACGAGACCTTGTGTCTGATAATGGTACCCCATTCAAGAACGGGCGGATGGTTAAGTTGTGCAACACATATGGCATAACTCACCACTTCTCCTCGCCCTACTACCCTCAAGGCAACGGCCAAGCCGAAGCCACAAACAAGACTCTCATTAGTATTATTGAGAAAACCTTAGAGAAGGGTAGGACGTGGCACGAGAAGCTGGATGAAGCCTTATGGGCTTATAGGACTTCCATCCGGACTCCCACGAATGCCACACCATTCGAATTGGTCTATGGCACAAACTCCATTCTTCCCATTCATACCCAACTGCATTCATTTCATACATCCATAGCACTCGACCTCCCCCTAGAGACGCTTCAGCATGCTGGGATGGCCGAACTAGATTTGCTAGATGAGAGGCGACTCCTTGCCATGGATCATGCTCGTGCATACCGGCAAAGGATAGCCCGACATTATAGCAAACACATGAGACCTCGCCACTTTGAAGTGGGAGATCTGGTCTTAAAAACCATCCACCATCGTGGCCCACACCCCCTAGGCAAGTGGCGCCCCAATTGGGATGGACCCTATGCTGTACGAGCAACCATTACAAATAATTCGTATTGGTTGATCGATGTAGAAGGTAGGAATTTAGCAGATCCTATCAATATTCAATACTTAAAGAAGTATCATGTGTAGGATCTGGATTAAATTCCAGTTTTTGAAAATTTTAAAAGGGATAGCTGCCCTGAGACATGTGAATAAGGTGCAAAGGCAAGTCGTGTGAACCTAAGTGAAGAGAATTCGCACTTGTGAAAGAGCTAAGTCTTCAAAATCCTGGTTACATTTCAAAATCCTTCTTCTTACAAAGAAAGGCCTAGTTCAACATAGCAAGATACTTGCAAGTGGTACGTGCTATTTCTAAATAGGCTGATCTGGAATGGATCGAGTGTAGGCTTGGGATAAGTCCTCCCCTCTTCTCTTCTTCTTCCAAAAGGAAAACAAAGGCCCAAAACAAAAGGGAATTCCCCATTCGAAGTCTTTTTCCAAAAGAAAGAAACCAGAATTTAAAAGAAAAATCGAATCTCTTGTGAAAAAGAGGGATTAAAGAAAAAATACTCCCAAAGGGAGACCCTCTATGAAAAAAATTAAAAAGAGGCCAAAAAGCTCAAAAAGAGCAGTTTTCCGCCTTCTATGCCTTAAACCACGGGACGCTTCAGAAGGGATCGTGGTATCTCTTTCCCATCCCTGGATTATCCCAAGCTAAAGCATGGTTCATTTCGAGGAATCCTAAAGTAAAAATAGGACTTACTTGAATTTCATCTTGTTTGAGAATTCGACGTTTCGAGTAAGGCATAGGAATTTGAAATATGCCTTGTCTTCTTATAAAACCTCCGCTAGATAAGCGAGTGTTAAGACTCAAACAAGGGCAAGCACGAAGAGCTCGAGATCCTTAGGATCGAGGCTCAAGACAGTTTTCCCTTTTGTAAATAGCTTTTGTAAATAAGTTTTGAAAACCGAACATCGAACAGCATAGGATTTTGCTCACTTGGAGCAATAGGCCTTGTAAGTCTCTAGAGTTCGACCACACCTGGTCCCTGGGAGGTCACCACTTTTGGCACCACACCCATGTCATTTGCATTCCACACATGGTACTTGCATGAACATGATCCCATTTAGGACCAGATTCCATAGTAAAACCCTTTGGCGTGATATCTCCTCCTACTAGAGTTTGTAAAATGAGATTTTTTTTGCTAAAAATTGGGACGATCCCATGTTCTTCGTGGATAGATCTAGGGAGACATTAAAAGTGGTGTTTGTCATCTTAGCCCTTATCCAAATCGATTTGGACAAGGCCAAAGAGGGGCATCTGTAAACACCCCGAAATCCCACGAATTTCTTAAGCAAACCTGGTTTTTGTAAAAGCAGCCCCAAAGGGCCATTTTGAGTCTGGAAACCCAGGAGCCTCCCAAACAACCTTGTATATATGTTTTAAACTCTATATTTCAAAAATATATAATATAGCTTTTGAAAACCTTTTAAAACACGTTTTGAAACCCCGAAGCGGCTTGGCCCGATCAAGACAGGACCAAGAGAGCTAAGAAGAGCCCGGAACCGGAGCACATGTTGAGCCCAGCACAACAACTCTTGTATCACATCCATACCCCCAGGATCTCGAACATCGAAGACCCTGTTCTTTTCAAAATGTCATTTGAAGTCATCTCCGGAAGGCAGAAACGGAGGCGGATGACCATGTTGGCGAAGACCCAACGGAGGCGGATGACCATGTTGGCGAAGACCCAACGGAGACGGAGTACTGATGTTGTCAGACCCCACACAAATCGTCCATTTCGAACCCAGCTCGAAGGAGTCAGAGTTCAGTTTGGATTGGATCTGGACCATATATATCCAGATCCCAATCCAAACCCATGTGTGGACTTGGATTTGGATTTGGATTCAAAAATCCAATCCAATATCCATATCCATGGCCCACATCACCTTCTCATAAATGGAGGTGGGGCCCACTTGAAATTCACGTGGGATTATGGGCATGAGAGAGAGTGGGGATAGATAATATCAAGAGTGTTGTAATTAAGCTTGACTTGTGTGTCAAGTTTGGGGTTAGTCATGTGGGTTAGCCTAATTGAGTGGGTTTAAGCTTGTAATTAGCCAAAACCTAACCTAGGGCTGCACCAACATGAGGTGGTTAAGGTCTATGGGCCATGCAAAGGGAGCTCCTTCACCTAAACCTAACCCAAAACACCTAATCCTAGCCTTCCACCCTAATCCACCCCTAATCTGAGCCTAATCACCTAACCCACTTCTCTAATCCCGGCCTAATCCCAACCTAATCACCTAACCCACTTCCCTAATCCTTCCCTAAACCTAGGTTAATTTCCTTAAACCTAGCCTAATCCTAGCCTAATCACCTAACCTAGCTTACTAAACCTCACCCTAGAACCCAACCACCTAACCAAACCCTAAACCCCTAAACCACCCCTAGCCCACAATCTACCCAAACCACTAGTATTTAAAATATCTAGCCCCACCCTTTCTAGCCCACCTTATCTTCATACCACCCTACCTAAACCACCTAACCACTACCCCAAACCCAGCCCTAACCGACCTACCCATCCCTATATAAACCCCCCCCCCCTTGGGGGCGGGTCCTCCTATCTAGCCGCCTTCCCCAAGCCCAGCCGGGACCCCACTTCCCAGCCAGCCGAACCCAGCCACCTGCTCCACCTGCTCCACCTGCTCCGTCTGCACCACCCCCTACTCTCCATCCCACCACCACTTGCACCGCAATCTCCACCACCTCCCGGCCGAGCCTCACTACCTGCCCAGCTTCCTTCCAACCGAGCGCCACCTTCTCTCCATTCGGTTAGTACCCCACACTCTACCTAGCTCCTTCTCTACTTCCTCTCCACTCTCAGCCACCTAAACCCTACCACAACACCCTACCACAAGCCATTCCCCCTTGCTGCCACCATTCTCACTCAGCCGAACCTATCACAACCTAAACTACCGGCCACTACCTAACTATCCTATCTACACCCGACCACCCTATTAGACTCCCATTCGACCTTTCCTTAAGCTCCCCTTAGGTCCATACTCCCTAACGCTCTACACTCTCTTAGTGACCCTACATATTCACTTGGCCCAGCCCCTTTAATCCCCCACACCAAGGCGACACCCACTTGCAGCCGACCATCTTCAAGGCGCCTATCCTGCGCCCCATTTGCAGCCGGCCAGCACCCCTTTGTCGCTCACCCTCGCGGAGCTCCCGTTTGTAGCCCAAGGCGAAGGCCAAGCCCACGCTCAAGCAAGGCCTCTACGGACCTGTAGACGCACGAAAATCCCCGCCTCTTTGCCTTTTTTAGGGCTCGGAGCAGATCCTCTCGTGTGTCTAAGGCCTATGTATGCAAACAGGGCGTGCCAGCTAGCTTACCTAAGCTAGCGAAGATATTTTTAACACTGACTTCTAAACGTAGCCACTGTGAGCAAGTAAGCTCTTGTCGTCGCAGACCTTCTTGCACCGATGCGCAAGGGTCAGTCTGTACACTTTGCAAAATCGAGTTTTGGAGAGAAAGTCTACGAAGCGGTTCGAGGTGTCTATTTCGGGTCTTTAGAATGCGATTGCATGTTTTAGATCACGTGGATTTGCACGTGCCTAAGTCTTTTCTTTTTTCCCTTTTCGGGCCACCTAGTTTGTGTGTTATGAACACTCCACTACGTGGGCGAATTCGAGCGGGGCTTGCTTTGATGCAATATGCGCCCTACCTCGTGGTATGGCGTAGATGCAATGCAAACTCACGCTACTCCAAAGGGAAAACCCGAAATGTAAAGACAATACTGAAGGGAAATAACTGAAGGGAAATAACCGAAGGGAAATAACCGAAGGGAAATATGTATATAGATTATGTATATGAGCCCTTACTCGGGTCTTGCAAATAAGAGCGAAGGCTCAATGTGGGTGCGCGCTGGAATTGAAAGACTTACACACACGACATGAAATTAAACCCAAATATAAATTGCAGTATGGCCTTGACTAAGGTCTTGGGAGTAAGAGCGAAGGCTCAATGTGTGTGAGAGTGCTTGAATTGAAAGACTTACTCACACGACATGAAATGAAACCCAAATAGTATAGGTCGGCCTTTACTTTGGTCTTTCAAATAAGAGCGAAAGCTCAATGTGTGTGAGAGTGCTTGAATTGAAAGACTTACTCACACGACATGAAATGAAACCCAAATAGTATAGGTCGGCCCTTACTTGGGTCTTTCAAATAAGAGCGAAAGCTCAATGTGTGTGAGAGTGCTTGAATTGAAAGACTTACTCACACGACATGAAATGAAACCCAAATAGTATAGGTCGGCCCTTACTTGGGTCTTTCAAATAAGAGCGAAAGCTCAATGTGTGTGAGTGCTTGAATTGAAAGACAACGCACCCAACTTAAGCAAAACCCTACGAAAATGAAAATATATATACTTATGTATTAGGGGTTGATTAGGCCCGTGTGTGTTCAAAATCGTGCACGACTAAGAGAGTGCACGTGTGTGGGTGTGCCAAGCCATGTTATTACAAGCGGGGGGAGACTATGCTCCGTTATTACAACCCCGTATCAAATTGAATCTCAAGCAAGTATACAACTAAAGACCGAGTTTAGGCACTTACGAGTAGCTGGTCCGTAGAGTCCTTGCTTGAGCGTGGGCTTGGCCTTCGCCTTGGGCTGCAAACGGGAGCTCCGCGAGGGTGGATGACAAAGGGTGCTGGCCGGCTGCAAATGGGGCGCGAGGTAGGCGCCTCGAAGGTGGCCGGCTGCAAATGGGTGTCGCCTCGATGTGGGGGATTAAAGGGGCTGGACCAAGTGAGTGTTTAGGGTCACTAGGAGAGTCGAGTGTTTAGGGAATGTGGACCTAAGGGGAGTTTAAGGGAAGGCCGAATGGGAGTTCTATAGGGTGGTCGGATGTAGATAGGATGGTTAGGTAGTGGCCGGTAGTTTAGGTTGGGCTAGGTTCGGCTAAGTGAAAATGGTGGCAGCAAAGGGGTTGATGTGTAGATGAGACGATGATATGGTGGGTGGCTAGGAGTGGAGAGGGAGTAGAGAAGGATTTAGGTAGAGTTGGGGAATGCTTACCGAATGGGGAGAGGCGGTGGAAGGAAAAGAGAAGCCGGGTGTAGATGGGATGGAGAGCAAGTGTGGCGTCCAGCTGGGAGATGGTGGTGGCGTCCGGCTGGGAGATGGTGGTGGATGGAAGAGAGAAGGTGGCGGTGCAGGTGGGGTAGGTGGAGCAAGAAGGAGATGATGGGACTCGGCCGGACTTGGGGAAGAAGGGGACCCGGCTGGGATTGGTGAGGGCTCTTAGCTTCCAAAAACCCGCCCCCAAGGGGTGGGGTTCAAATAGGGATGGGTAGGTCGGTTAGGGCTGGGCTTGGGGTAGTGGTTAGGTGGTTTAGGTATGGTGGTATGTAGATAAGGTGGGCTGGAAAGGGTTGGGCCAGATATTTTGAAAACTAGGGGTTTGGGTAGATTGTGGGCTAGGGGTGGTTTAGGGGTTTAGGGCTAGGTTAGGTGGTTGGGTTTTAGGGTGAGGTTTAGTGAGCTAGGTTAGGTGATTAGGCTAGGTTTAGGCTAGGATTAGGGAAATTAACCTAGGTTTAGGGAAGGATTAGGGAAGTGGGTTAGGTGATTAGGTTGGGATTAGGCCGGGATTAGGGAAGTGGGTTAGGTGATTAGGCTCAAATTAGGGGTGGATTAGGGGGGTAGGCTTGGATTAGGTGTTTTGGGTTAGGTTTAGGTGAAGGAGCTCCCTTAGCATGGCCCATAGACCTTAACCACCTCATGTTGGTGCAGCCCTAGGTTAGGTTTTGGCTAATTACAAGCTTAAACCCACTCAATTAGGCTAACCCACATGATTAACCCCAAACTTGACACACAAGTCAAGCTTAATTACAACCCTCTTGATATTTTCCATCCCCACTCTCTCTCATGCCCATGATCCCACGTGAATTTCAAGTGGGCCCCACCTCCATTTATGAGAAGGTGATGTGGGCCATGGATATGGATATTGGATTGGATCTCTGGATCCAAATCCAAATCCAAGTCCACATATGGGTTTGGATTAGGATCTGGATATATATGGTCCAGATCCAATCCAAACTGAACTCTGACTCCTTCGAGCTGGGTTCGAAACGGACGATTTGTGCGGGCCCTGACAGCATCAGTACTCCGTCTGCGTTGGGTCTTCGCCAACATGGTCGTCCGCCTCCGCTTCTGCCTTCCGGAGATGACTTCAAATGATATTTTGATAAGAACAGGGTCTTGGACGTTCGAGATCCTAGGGGTGTGAATCAGATACAAGAGTTGCTGTGCCGGGCTTGACATGTGCTCCGGTTCTGGGCTCTTCTTAGCTCTCCTGGTCCTGTCTTGATCGGGCCAAGCCACTTCGAGGTTTCAAAACATGTTTTAAAAAGGTTTTCAAAAGCTATATTATATATTTTTGAAATACAGAGTTTAAAACATATGTACAGGGTTGTTTGGAAGGCACCTGGGTTTCCAGACTCAAAAATGGCCCTTTGGGGCTGCTTTTACAAAACCAGGTTTGTTTAAGAAATTCGTGGGATTTCGGGGTGTTTACAGATGCCCCTCTTTGGCCTTGTCCAAATAGATTTGGATAAGGGCAAAGATGACAAACACCCCTTTTAATGCCTCCCTAGATCTAGCCACGAAGAATATGGGATCATCCCATTTTTAGCAAAATCTCAATTTACAAACTCTGGTAGGAGATATCATGCCAAAGGGTTTTACTATGGAATCTGGTCCTAAATGGGATCATGTTCATGCAAGTACCATGCGTGGAATGCAAATGACATGGGTGTGGTGCCAAGAGTGGCGACCTCCTAGAGACCAGATGTGGTCGAACTCTAGAGACTTAGAAGGTCTATTGCACCAAGTGAGCAAATCCTATGCTGTTCGATGTTCGGTTTTCAAAACTTATTTAGAAAACTATTTACAAAAGGGATAACTGTCTTGAGCCTCGATCCTAAGGATCTCGAGCTCTTCGTGCTTGCCCTTGTTTGAGTCTTAACACTCGCTTATCTAGCGGAGGTTTTATAAGAAAACAAGCTTCATTTCAAATTCCTATGCCTTACTCTAAACGTCGAATTCTCAAACAAGATGAAATTCAAGTAAGTAAATCCTATTTTTACTTTAGGATTCCTCGAAATGAACCATGCTTTAGCTTGGGATAAGCCAGGGATAGGAAAGAGATACCACGGTCCCTTCTGAAGCGTCTCGTGGTTTACGGCATAGAAGGCGGAAAACTGCTCTTTTTGAGCTTTTTGGCTTCTTTTTCCTTTTTTTTTTTTTTCATAGAGGGTCTCCCTTTGGGAGTATTTTTTCTTTAATCCCTTTTTTCACAAGAGATTCGATTTTTCTTTTAAATTCTGGTTTCTTTCTTTTGGAAAGAGACTTTGAATGGGAAATTCCCTTTTGTTTTGGGCCTTTGTTTTCCTTTTGGAAATAGGAGAGAAGAGGGGCGAACTTATCCCAAGCCTACACTCGATCCATTCCATATCAGCCTATTTAGAAATAGCACGTACTACTTGCAAGTATCTTGCTATGTTGAACTAGGCCTTTCTTTGTAAGAAGAAGGATTTTGAAATGTAACCACGATTTTGAAAACTCCACTCTTTCACAAGTGCGAATTCCCTCACTTAGGGTCACACGAGTTCGCCTTTGCACCTTATTCACATGTCTCAGGGCAGCTATCCCTCTAAATTTTCGAAAACTGGAATTTAGCCCAGATCCTATACATGATATTTCTTTAAGTATTGAATATTGATAGGATCTGCTAAATTCCTACCTTCTACATCGATCAACCAATACGAATTGTTCGTAGTGGTTGCTCGTACAACATAGGGTCCATCCCAGTTGGGGCGCCACTTTCCTAAGGGGTGTGGGCCACGATGGTGGATGGTTTTAAAGACCAGATCTCCCACTTCAAAGTGGCGAGGTCTCATGTGTTTGCTATAATGTCGGGCTATCCTTTGCCGGTATGCACGAGCATGATCCATGGCAAGGAGTCGCCTCTCATCTAGCAAATCTAGTTCGGCCATCCTAGCATGCTGAAGCATCTCTAGGGGGAGGTCGAGTGCTAGGGATGTATGGAATGAATGCAGTTGGGTATGAATGGGAAGAATGGCGTTTGTGCCATAGACCAACTCGAATGGTGTGGCATTCGTGGGAGTCCGGATGGAAATCCTATAAGCCCATAAGGCTTCATCCAGCTTCTCGTGCCACATCCTACCCTTCTCTAAGGTTTTCTCAATAATACTAATGAGAGTCTTGTTTGTGGCTTCGGCTTGGCCGTTGCCTTGAGGGTAGTAGGGCGAGGAGAAGTGGTGAGTTATGCCATATGTGTTGCACAACTTAACCATCCGCTCATTCTTGAATGGGGTACCATTATCAGACACAAGGTCTCGTGGAACCCCAAATCGAGCCAAGATATTCCTCCGGATGAAAGCCACCACATGTTGCCCCATTACATTGGTTAGGGAAATGGCTTCCACCCACTTGGAGAAATACTCCGTGGCTGCTAAAATAAATCGATGCCCATTCGAGGCCTTTGGAAATATTGGGCCTACGATGTCAAACACCCACATGGTAAATGGCTAGGGGCTGACCACGGAATGCAATGCAGATGATGGGATATGAATGGCGTGCCCTTGCACTTGACACGGATGACACTTCCTAACATGATCGTGACAATCCTTTTTCAGGGTGGACCAAAAATAGCCCCCTCTAAGTATTTTCATTGCCATCATGTTGGCATTAACATGACCTCCACATTCTCCATCGTGGAACTCATGCATCACTATCCTAGCCTCCTCTAGGTCGATACACCTAAGCAGAATGCCGGTAAAATTCTTTTTGTATAAGACCCCACCCAGAATGGTGTATCGGGTCGAAATCTTATGAATGAATGCCTTATCTTTGGATGTGGCATCCTCGGTAAATCCCCCCTTTTCTAAAAATTGTTTTATGTCATAGAACCAGGGTTTTTCAATAGACTCTAGGTTGTTTTGGCAAATATCCAAGTCGTGTGTGGATGGGTGGGGCGCATGCCATATTTCCAAAGATCTGGTCCCTGAAATGGGATCGACCTTCAGGGCTGAACCCAAGGAGGAGAGGGCATCGGCGATGCCATTGTCCTCTCTTCCTACGTGTGTGAGCTTACACGACTAGAAGGATTGGACCAATTGAGTGGCCAACTTGTGATATGGAAGTAGTTTCTCATTACGTACTTGCCAAATTTTTAAAACCTGGTTTATGATGAGGAGCGAATCTCCAAAGACCTCGATGAATGATGCCCCTAGAGTTTTTGAAATCTTTAAGCCTTGTATGAGTGCTTCATACTCAGCTACGTTGTTGGAACATTTGAAATCTAAGCGGACTGCTATGGGAATCTCGCCCTTTTCAGGGGAGATTAGGATGACCCCTACACCAGCCCCTCGTTGGTTTCGTGCCCCGTCGAAGTGCATCTTCCAAAATGTGGTTTTGAAAGTGGTTTTACAATATGCCTTCATCAGGCATTTCGACAAGAGTGGGATATGCGTCCTCTAAGGGGAATTCAGCCACGTAATCTGCTAGGGCTTGCCACTTAATGGAGATCTGGTGATGGTATTTCAGATCATACTCCATTAGAAGGAGCTGCCATTTGCCCAATCTACCCGTGAGAATGGGTTTTTCGAACAGGTGCTTGATTGGATCAAGCTTGGACACTATCCAGATCTCATGATCTAGGAAATAGTGTCTGAACTTCTGGCAGGCCCAGACTAGGGCCAAGCACGTCTTCTCCATGGCTTGATAATTTCGTTCATAAGCCAAGAGAGTTTTCGAAATATAGTAGATGGCATACTCCTTATGGGTGTCATCCTCGTATTGAGCCAACAGGGCTCCTAAAGCATTTACATGCACGGAGATGTATAATAAAAGCGGTTTTCCTTGCTTTGGAGGATTCAAAACGGGGGGATTAACCAAGTATGCCTTCAGTCTCTCGAAAGACTTTTGGCATTCGTCATCCCATAAGAATTTCGTACCCTTCCTCAACAGTTTGTTGAAGGGTTCGCATCTAGTTGCCAGATTCGATATGAATCGGCGAACGGATTGTAATCGACCCTGGAGGCTACGGATTTGGGTGAGATTGGAGGGTGGAGCCATGTCTATGATGGCTCGACACTTAGAGGGGTCGACTTCTATTCCCCTTTGGCTCACCATAAAGCCTAGAAGCTTTCCTGATTTTACCCCGAACACACATTTTTGAGGGTTTAGCTTTACTTTGTAAAGCCTAAGCCTTTCGAAAATCTTTTGTAAACATTCGATATGGGTGCATCGGGTTTTGGATTTTACCAAGAGATCATCTACATACACTTCTACAAGCTCATGAATTTGATCATGGAAGATCGTGTTCATGGCTCGTTGGTATGTTGCGCCGACATTTTTCAAACCAAAGGGCATGACTGTATAGCAGTACGTGCCCCATGGGGTTGTGAAGGCGGTCTTACCCTGATCTCGTGGACTTAGTTTGATTTGATTATAACCTGAATAGCCGTCCATGAATGAAAACATTTCATGATTTGCAGTACTATCGACTATCAAATCTATGTTTGGTAAAGGATAATTATCCTTTGGAGTGGCTTTATTCAAGTTTATGAAATCGATGCATATTCGAATTTTCCCATTGGTTTTTCGAACCACAACGATATTTGACAACCAATAAGAATACGCAATGGGTTTTATAAATCCGGCTTTTAGCAGATCTTCTAAACCCTCTTTGACTTGCGTGTGTACATTCGGGTGTATTTTCCTAAGCTTCTGCTTTATGGGTTTTACACCTGCATCTAAGGGAAGACGATGCTCGACAATGCTGGGATCTATGCCCGGCATGTCTTCATACGTCCATGCAAACACATCTAAATAGGTTTGTAGAAATGCAATGAATGCTAACTTTTCAGTTTCATGCAAGCATGCGCCTATTTTGATGGTTTTGGGATTGGAATCATCCCCTAGGTTCACCTCTATGAAATCTTCTCCTACTGATTGGGAAGGTCTTTTAAAATCGAGAATTCTATGAAATTCTGGGAGCTCAGAAGTGGGATCTTCCTCAAGGGGATCCACTTCTGGGCTTTGATCATTCTCGTGGGCTATAGACCCGAGGGAACTTGATGCGTGGTTTTTAAAATGACCTGGTTTTGTACTTGGATTTTCAAGTGATTTCGAAATTTTTGGTCTGGCTATGCAGACGACGTTTCTTTCGAAATCCTTTTCTTTTGCCAAAGTCCTACTAGGAGCAGCTATGTACAAAATCTTTTTGGTATTTTCCAAATTTTCGATTTTTTTGGGTTTTTGTAAAACAAGAACTTTGGGAACTATACAAAGCACTCTTTTTTCGAGTTTTTGTTTTTCCATTGTTTTTGGTTTTTCTTGTTTTTTGATTTTTTTGATTTTAAGTTTTTCAAATGTTTTTGGTATTTTTAGAAAAGGGATCTTCCGTCATACCTACAAAGGGAAAACACTACGGGTTAGACTCGGAATAGGGGGTCTAAATCGTAGGTCTCTTCTAAGACAGGCTCCGGGGCACCCTTGACCCAGGTGGTCACAGGAGGTGGCTCCGACGGTATTCGGGGAGTATAGCCGATCCCATATCGGCTTGGGTTGGCCCTAGGCAGGATGGGTTCTAGGAGACCCTGGTTCTGCGCCCCTAGACTCTTGTAGGGAGTGTAGCCCATGTTTAACAACATGTTCCACGACTTTTTGTTTTTTGAAAAAGTTGGATACAAGTCGTGGTCCTGGAACATGCTATCGTCCATATTAGGCTCGTATGGCCTCTTGTCCAGGGGCTTTGAAAATAGGGAACGCTTGGGTTTTCCTAAGAGGATTAAAGTCGGGAGGGGGCCTGCTTTGGGCGGCCCCTTCACACATACAACCTTCCTAGGGTTGTTCAACACGAGCCGAGGTGGCTCAACCATAATTTGCCCCAGGTTAGCCTCATGGGCCTAGGAGCTTGAAAAACAAGGGGAGTTTATGATCCCCTGAAGCTGTGGGTGACTCTCACCTAGGATCACTACGACCTGGTCCCTAAAAGGGATCTTAACATACCTGTGGAAGGTGGATGGCACAGCGCATAAACTGTGTATTCAAGGCCTTCCCAGCAACAGGTTATAATGGGGGTGGATGTCCAAGACATGGAACACCCCCGTGTGTTCGATCCCTCCTGTTTCCATTGGGAGTTCGATGGATCCTAAAGGTCTAGACGCATTCCCATCGTATCCAGTGATAACGATGGGGCTTGAGTTCACTGAAGTCAAGGTGACTCCGATTTTGTATGCCACATGAAGTGGAAGGATGTTGAGCCCTCCTCCACCATCGACTAGGCACTTGTCCAGAGAGTGGTTGTTTAGAACCACCTCGATATGCAGGGCCTGGTTATGGGTTTCGTAGGGTCTATCTACATCATCTTCCGAAAAAGTGCAGGGCCTGGTTTTACCGGGGTTTCCACTTTTGGTGGTCCCCGAATGATGACTTGAGCGGGCTTCTTGTATAGTACAAGGATGGGCGCACAAGTAGGTCGACCAGGTTCTGGCTTTTGCGCTAGTTCCTTGGAAATGGTGAGGGTACATACCTCCTTTCCTTTCCCACTGCCACTGGCGTGTTTGGGAAAGGGTTCTTTGAAGATAGCTTGAGGTGGCTCAGGTTCCGCAGTGACCTAGAGCCGGCCTTCTGCTATCAAGTTCTCAATTTTATTTAAGAGAGAGAAGCAGCGTTTGGTATCATGGCCTTTGAGCCGATGATACTTACAAAATCGGTTTAAATACCCCCCTTTGGACGTGACTCCTTCGGGGATTTCAGGGAGTTCTATCATGCCCTGGGCAAGTAAGAGGTCTAGGACCTCCGACACAGGTTGCCCCAGCGGAGTATACTCCCGTTTTTCAACCGGTTTTTGAAAATTGCGTTCCCTCTTATTTTCTAATTTTTCAAAATTTTTGGAAGTGCCCGTCATGCCTGGATCCACCCGGACATTGGCGATTTTATGGGGCTTTGCCCCTTTGTCCGTCGTGGGCAGCCCATATGCGATGGGCTTTTCCAAACGGGTTTTTGGAGCGGCACTTCCTTTCCATAAGTTATCGTATGTCCCTTTTAGTAAGTTGGTTTCAAAAAGGGAGGCCTTTTTGATCAACTTATGGAAAGTTGAAATCTCATGGAGCGAGAGAAGGGTTTTTAACTCGCCTTTGAAATTATCCAGGATGAGCATTACTGCGCATCCTTCGGATATGGGCTCTCGCACTTGGCCCAAAAGTGACCTCCATCTTCTAATGAAGGCATGCACGTCTTCGTTCATGCCTTGCTTTGTATCCCTTAAGGTATTCAGGGTTGGTGTGACTTCTACGTTGTTTGCAAATCTTTGCATGAAGCAGTTCGCTAACTCTTCAAAAGTAGCGAACTGGCTTAAGTCGTAGGAAGCCAGCCATTTGGCAGCTGTGCCTTTAAGGGATAGAGGGAACCAAAACACCCATTTCATCGAGTCCTTTTTCTTCTTATGGGCTCGACGTGAGAAAAGCTGCAAGTGAGACCTAGGGTCTCCCATGCCATCATACCGATGGAAGTTCGGTATTTCATCGTCACTGTCTGTTTCGTAGTCCATAGGAAGGAAATCAGACAGGGCGGAGCTTCTTTTCTCTTTATTCTGCCCTTTTAGCAACTGTTGTAGGGCTTTACGGTCCTTTTGTGTGAAGGACTCGTGGTATTGGTTGCCTTCCATTACGGAGGCCTCTTTTTGCTTGCGAGGTTTTTCAGATTTCTTTTTAGGCCTTTGTTCACCGTTCGATGAACATGAATCGCCTACTTCAGCCTCTTGGCTGAGAGCATCGATTTTGGCCTCAAACTCCCTTCTCAAATCCTCGATTTCATCTAGTTTTATTTTGTTTTTGAAAATCCTCCTAGAGTGAGAACTTGATGCGCATGACCCTTGGCTCGACACTTCACTTGGATTGGATTTTGACATGCTTTTCAAGCTTTTTCAAAATATCCTAAGTACAAGCAAAAGAAAATAAGTTAAAAATGACACCTTTTTTTTTAAAAAAAAAAAATTTCGTAAGACTTCTACTTACAAACTCGATTTTTGAAAGGCTCACATCCCACCGGGCGTGCCAATCTCTGTAGATGCGCGAAAATCCCAGCCTCTTTGCCTTTTTCAGGGCTCGGAGCAGATCCTCTCGTGTGTCTAAGGCCTATGTATGCAAACAGGGCGTGCCAGCTAGCTTACCTAAGCTAGCGAAGATATTTTTAACACTGACTTCTAAACGTGGCGACTGTGAGCAAGTAAGCTCTTGTCGTCGCAGACCTTCTTGCACCGATGCGCAAGGGTCAGTCTGTACGCTTTGCAAAATCGAGTTTTGGAGAGAAAGTTTATGAAGCGGTTCGAGGTGTCTATTTCGGGTCTTTAGAATGCGATTGCATGTTTTAGATCACGTGGATTTGCACGTGCCTAAGTCTTTTCTTTTATCCCTCTTCGGGCCGCCTAGTTTGTGTGTTATGAACACTCCACTACATGGGCGAATTCGAGCGGGGCTTGCTTTGATGCAATATGCGTCCTACCTCGTGGTATGGCGTAGATGCAATGCAAACTCACGCTACTCCAAAGGGAAAACCCGAAATGTAAAGACAATACTGAAGGGAAATAACTGAAGGGAAATAACCGAAGGGAAATATGTATATAGATTATGTATATGAGCCCTTACTCGGGTCTTGCAAATAAGAGCGAAGGCTCAATGTGGGTGCGCGCTGGAATTGAAAGACTTACACACACGACATGAAATTAAACCCAAATATAAATTGCAGTATGGCCTTGACTAAGGTCTTGGGAGTAAGAGCGAAGGCTCAATGTGTGTGAGAGTGCTTGAATTGAAAGACTTACTCACACGACATGAAATGAAACCCAAATAGTATAGGTCGGCCCTTACTTGGGTCTTTCAAATAAGAGCGAAAGCTCAATGTGTGTGAGAGTGCTTGAATTGAAAGACTTACTCACACGACATGAAATGAAACCCAAATAGTATAGGTCGGCCCTTACTTGGGTCTTTCAAATAAGAGCGAAAGCTCAATGTGTGTGAGAGTGCTTGAATTGAAAGACTTACTCACACGACATGAAATGAAACCCAAATAGTATAGGTCGGCCCTTACTTGGGTCTTTCAAATAAGAGCGAAAGCTCAATGTGTGTGAGTGCTTGAATTGAAAGACAACGCACCCAACTTAAGCAAAACCCTTCGAAAATGAAAATATATATACTTATGTATTAGGGGCTGATTAGGCCCGTGTGTGTTCAAAATCGTGCACGACTAAGAGAGTGCACGTGTGTGGGTGTGCCAAGCCACGTTATTACAAGCGGGGGGAGACTATGCTCCGTTATTACAACCCCGTATCAAATTGAATCTCAAGCAAGTATACAACTAAAGACCGAGTTTAGGCACTTACGAGTAGCTGGTCCGTAGAGGCCTTGCTTGAGCGTGGGCTTGGCCTTCGCCTTGGGCTGCAAACGGGAGCTCCGCGAGGGTGGATGACAAAGGGTGCTGGCCGGCTGCAAATGGGGCGCGGGGTAGGCGCCTCGAAGGTGGCCGGCTGCAAATGGGTGTCACCTCGATGTGGGGGATTAAAGGGGCTGGACCAAGTGAGTGTTTAGGGTCACTAGGAGAGTCGAGTGTTTAGGGAATGTGGACCTAAGGGGAGTTTAAGGGAAGGCCGAATGGGAGTTCTATAGGGTGGTCGGATGTAGATAGGATGGTTAGGTAGTGGCCGGTAGTTTAGGTTGGGCTAGGTTCGGCTAAGTGAAAATGGTGGCAGCAAAGGGGTTGATGTGTAGATGAGACGATGATATGGTGGGTGGCTAGGAGTGGAGAGGGAGTAGAGAAGGATTTAGGTAGAGTTGGGGAATGGTGGCAGCAATGGGGAGAGGCGGTGGAAGGAAAAGAGAAGCCAGGTGTAGATGGGATGGAGAGCAAGTGTGGCGTCCAGCTGGGAGATGGTGGTGGCGTCCGGCTGGGAGATGGTGGTGGATGGAAGAGAGAAGGTGGCGGTGCAGGTGGGGTAGGTGGAGCAAGAAGGAGATGATGGGACTCGGCCGGACTTGGGGAAGAAGGGGACCCGGCTGGGATTGGTGAGGGCTCCTAGCTTCCAAAAACCCGCCCCCAAGGGGGGGGGTTTAAATAGGGATGGGTAGGTCGGTTAGGGCTGGGCTTGGGGTAGTGGTTAGGTGGTTTAGGTAGGGTGGTATGTAGATAAGGTGGGCTGGAAAGGGTTGGGCCAGATATTTTGAAAACTAGGGTTTGGGTAGATTGTGGGCTAGGGGTGGTTTAGGGGTTTAGGGCTAGGTTAGGTGGTTGGGTTTTAGGGTGAGGTTTAGTGAGCTAGGTTAGGTGATTAGGCTAGGTTTAGGCTAGGATTAGGGAAATTAACCTAGGTTTAGGAAAGGATTAGGGAAGTGGGTTAGGTGATTAGGTTGGGATTAGGCCGGGATTAGGGAAGTGGGTTAGGTGATTAGGCTCAGATTAGGGGTGGATTAGGGGGTAGGCTTGGATTAGGTGTTTTGGGTTAGGTTTAGGTGAAGGAGCTCCCTTAGCATGGCCCATAGACCTTAACCACCTCATGTTGGTGCAGCCCTAGGTTAGGTTTTGGCTAATTACAAGCTTAAACCCACTCAATTAGGCTAACCCACATGATTAACCCCAAACTTGACACACAAGTCAAGCTTAATTACAACCCTCTTGATATTTTCCATCCCCACTCTCTCTCATGCCCATGATCCCACGTGAATTTCAAGTGGGCCCCACCTCCATTTATGAGAAGGTAATGTGGGCCATGGATATGGATATTGGATTGGATCTCTGGATCCAAATCCAAATCCAAGTCCACATATGGGTTTGGATTGGGATCTGGATATATATGGTCCAGATCCAATCCAAACTGAACTCTGACTCCTTCGAGCTGGGTTCGAAACGGACGATTTGTGCGGGGCCTGACAGCATCAATACTCCGTCTGCGTTGGGTCTTCGCCAACATGGTCGTCCGCCTCCGCTTTTGCCTTCCGGAGATGACTTCAAATGATATTTTGATAAGAACAGGGTCTTGGACGTTCGAGATCCTGGGGGTGTGAATCAGATACAAGAGTTGCTGTGCCAGGCTTGACATGTGCTCCGGTTCCGGGGTCTTCTTAGCTTTCCTGGTCCTGTTTTGATCGGGCCAAGACACTTCGGGGTTTCAAAACATGTTTTAAAAAGGTTTTCAAAAGCTATATTATATATTTTTGAAATACAGAGTTTAAAACATATGTACAGGGTTGTTTGGAAGGCTCCTGGGTTTCCAGACTCAAAAATGGCCCTTTGGGGCTGCTTTTACAAAACCAGGTTTGTTTAAGAAATTCGTGGGATTTCGGGGTGTTTACAGATGCCCCTCTTTGGCCTTGTCCAAATAGATTTGGATAAGGGCAAAGATGACAAACACCCCTTTTAATGCCTCCCTAGATCTAGCCACGAAGAATATGGGATCGTCCCATTTTTAGCAAAATCTAAATTTACAAACTCTGGTAGGAGGAGATATCATGCCAAAGGGTTTTACTATGGAATCTGGTCCTAAATGGGATCATGTTCATGCAAGTACCATGCGTGGAATGCAAATGACATGGGTGTGGTGCCAAGAGTGGCGACCTCCCAGAGACCAGATGTGGTCGAACTCTAGATACTCAATGCGTGTGAGTGCTTGAATTGAAAGACAACACACCCAACTTAAGCAAAACCCTACAAAAATGAAAGTATATGTATATACTTATGTATTAGGGGCTGATTAGGCCCGTGTGTGTTCAAAATCGTGCACAACTAAGTTAGGCACTTACTAATAGCTGGTCCGGAGATGCCTTGCTTAAGCGTGGGCTTGGCCTTTGCCTTGGGCTGCAAAAGGGAGCTCCGCGAGGTTGAACAACAAGGGGAGGTGCTGGCCGGGTGTCCTTGGTGCGCGGGAAGGGTGCCTTGAAGATGGCCAGTTGCTAAGGAGGGGCTGGTTTTAGTGTGTTGGGTTAAAGGACCTAAGTAGGGTCACTAAGGGAGTATGGCACTAAGGGAAGCTCAAGGGAAGATCTAATGGGGCACCTAAGGTTGGCGGGTTGCTGGCCAAGTGAAGGGGCGACAGTTGGTTGGAGTGGCCGACTAGGGGAGTTTGGTGGTGGCAGGCTGCTATGGTGGCTAGGAGAGATGTAAGGTAGGGGAACTAGCTAGGAGATGGGGTCAAGTGGTAGTGGGTATAGTGGGTGTGGTAGGGTGATATGGGCAGGTCTTAAGGAGTCGGATAGGGTGGCCGAATAGAGCTAGGGTGGTTAGGTAGTGGCGGGTATTTAGGGTGGCTAGGAGTGGCTAAAGGGGGATTGGTGGCAGCAAGTGGAATGGCTGGTGTTAGGGTGGTATGGGAGTGGGTTAGGTGGCTGAGAGTGGAGAGGGAGTGAAGAAGTAGTAAGGTAAGATGTAGGGTACTTACCGAGTGAAGAAGTGGTGGCGGGTGGAAGGGAATCAGCCGGATGATGGTGGTGGTGGCGGTGGCGTTCGGCTGGAAGGTAGTGGTGTAGGTGGTGGCGGGATGTGGAGCAGGTTGTGGCGGGATATGGAGCAGGTGGAGATTCGGCTGAGCTGGGGAAGTGGAGGACCCAGCTGAAGGTGGGTGGGCTAGATGATGAAACCCGCCCCCAAGGGGGGGGGGGGGGGGGGTTTATATAGGGCTGGGCTAGGTCGGTTAGGGCTGGGTTTGGGGTAGTGGTTAGGTGGTTTAGGTAGGGTGGTATGATGATAAGGTGGGCTGGAAAGGGTAGGGCCAGATATTTTAAATACAAGTGGTTTGGGTAGGTTGTGGGCTAGGGGTGGTTTAGAGGTTTAGGGTTTAGTTAGGTGGGTTGGTTTAGTGAGCTAAGTTAGGTGATTAGGCTAGGATTAGGCTAGGTTTAGGGAAATTAGCCTAGGTTTAGGGAAGGATTAGGGAAGTGGGTTAGGTGCTTAGGCTCAGATTAGGGGTGGATTAGGGTGGAAGGCTAGGATTAGGTGCTTTGGGTTAGGTTTAGGTGAAGGAGCTCCCTTTGCATGGCCCATAGACCTTAACCATATCATGTTGGTGCAGCCCTAGGTTAGGTTTTGGCTAATTACAAGCTTAAACCCACTTAATTAAGCTAACCCACATTATTAACCCCAAACTTGACACACAAGTCAAGCTTAATTACACACTTGATCTTATCCAACCCCCACTCTCTCTCATGCCCATAATCCCACGTGAAATTCAAGTGGGCCCTACCTCCATTTATGAGAAGGTGATGTGGGCCATGGATATGGATATTGGATTGGATCTCTGGATCCAAATCCAAATCCAAGTCCATACATGGGTTTGGATTGGGATCTGGATATATATGGTCCAGATCCGATCCAAACTGAACTCTGACTCCTTCGAGCTGTGTTCGAAACGAACGGTTTGTACGGGGCCTGACAGCATCAGTGCTCCGTCTGCGTTGGGTCTTCGCCAACATGATCGTCTGCCTCTGTTTTCGCCTTCTGGAGATGACTTCAAACAATGTTTCGATGATAACAGTGTTTTGGACGTTCGAGATCCTGGGGGTAGATTTGATACGAGAATTGCTGTGCCGGGCTCGACATGTGCTTCGGTTTCGGGCTCTCCTTAGCTCTCCTGGTCTAGTTTGGATTAGGCCAACGCTGCTTCGGGGTTTCAAAAACATGTTTAAAAAGGTTTTTGAAAGCCATATCATGTATTTTTAAAATATAAAGTTTAAAACATATATACCGGGTTATCTGGAAGGCTCCTGGGTTTCCAGACTCAAAATGCCCCTTTGGGGCTGCTTTTATAGAACCAGGTTGTTTCGAGGAATTCGTGGGATTTCGGGGTGTTTACAGATGCCCCTCTTTGGCCTTGTCTAAATCGATTTGGATAAGGGCAAAGATGACAAACACCCCTTTCAATGTCTCCCTAGATCTATCCACGAAGAATATGGGATCGCCCCAATCTTTAGCAAAATCTCAATTTACAAACTCTGGTAGGAGGAGATATCACGCCAAAGGGATTTACATGGAATCTGGTCCTAAATGGGATCATGTTTATGCAAATGTTCATGCGTGGAATGCAGATGCATGACATGGGTGTGGTGCCAAGAGTGGCGACCTCCCAGAGACCAGATGTGGTCGAACTCTAGAGACTTACAAGGCCTGTTGCTCCAAGTGAGCAGATCCTATGCTGTTCGATGTTCGATTTTCAAAACTTATTTACAAAACTATTTACAAAAGGGACAACTGTCTTGAGTCTCGATCCTAAGGATCTCGAGCTCTCCGTGCTTGCCCTTGTTTGAGTCTTAACACTCGCTTATCTAACGGAGGTTTTATAAGAAAACAGGTTATATTTCAAATCCCTATGCCTTACTCGAAACGTCAAATTCTCAAACAAGATGAAATTCAAGTAAGTAAATCCTATTTTTACTTTAGGATTCCTCAAAATGAACCATGCTTTAGCTTGGGATAAGCCAGGGATGGGAAAGAGATACCACGGTCCCTTCTGAAGCGTCCCGTGGTTTGAAGCATAGAAGGCGGAAAACTGCTCTTTTTGAGCTTTTTGGCTTCTTTTTCCTTTTTTTTTTTTTTTTTTCATAGAGGGTCTCCCTTTGGGAGTATTTTTTCTTTAATCCCTCTTTTTCATAAGAGAATCGATTTTTCTTTTGAATTCTGGTTTCTTTCTTTTGGAAAGATGCTTTGAATGGGAAATTCCCTTTTGTTTGGGCTTTTGTTTTCCTTTTGGAAGGAGAAGAGAAGAGGGGAGGACTTATCCCAAGCCTACACTCGATCCATTCCAGATCAGCCTATTTAGAAATAGCACGTACTACTTGCAAGTATCTTGCTATATTGAACTAGGCCTTTCTTTGTAAGAAGAAGGATTTTGAAATGTAACCACGATTTTGAAGACTCCGCTCTTTCACAAGTGCGAATTCTCTCACTCAGGGTCACACGAGTTCACCTTTGCACCTTATTTTCATGTCTCAAGGCAGCTATCCCTAAAATTTTTGAAAACTGGAATTTGATCCAAATCCTACACATGATACTTTTTTAAGTATTGAATATTGATAGGATCTACTAAATTCCTACCTTCTACATCGATCAACCAATACGAATTGTTCGTAGTGGTTGCTCGTACAACATAGGGTCCATCCCACTTGAGGCGCCACTTTTCGAGTGGATGTGGGCCACGATAATGGATGGTTTTTAAGACCAGATCTCCCACTTCAAAGTGGTGAGGTCTCATGTGTTTGCCATAGTGTCGGGCTATCCTTTGCTGGTATGCACGAGCATGATCCATGGCAAGGAGTCGCCTCTCATCTAGCAAATCTAGTTCGGCCATCCTAGCATGCTGAAGCGTCTCTAGGGGGAGGTCGAGTGCTATGGATGTATGGAATGAATGCAGTTGAGTATGAATGGGAAGAATGGCGTTTGTGCCATAGACCAATTCGAATGGTGTGGCATTCGTGGGAGTCCGGATGGAAGTCCTATAAGCCCATAAGGCTTCATCTAGCTTCTCATGCCACGTCCTACCCTTCTCTAAGGTTTTCTCAATTATGCTAATGAGAGTCTTGTTTGTGGCTTCGGCTTGGCCGTTGCCTTGAGAGTAGTAGGGTGAGGAGAAGTGGTGAGTTATGCCATACGTATTGCACAACTTAACCATCCGCTCATTCTTGAATGGGGTGCCATTATCAGACACAAGGTCTCGTGGAACCCCAAATCGAGCCAAGATATTCCTCCGGATGAAAGCCACCACATGTTGCCCCATTACGTTGGTTAGGGAAATGGCTTCCACCCACTTGGAGAAATACTCCGTGGCTGCTAAAATAAATCGATGCCCATTCGAGGCCTTTGGAAATATTGGGCCTACGATGTCAAACGCCCACATGGTAAATGGCCAGGGGCTGACCACGGAATGTAATGCAGATGAAGGGATATGAATGGCGTGCCCATGCACTTGACATGGATGACACTTCCTAACATGATCGTGGCAATCCTTTTTCAGGGTGGACCAAAAATAGCCCCCTCTAAGTATTTTCATTGCCATCATGTTGGCATTAATATGACCTCCACATTCTCCATCGTGGAACTCGTGCATCACTATCCTAGCCTCCTCTAGGTCGATATACCTAAGCAGAATGCCGGTAAAACTTTTCTTGTATAAGACCCCACCCAGAATGGTGTATCGGGTCGAAATCTTACGGATGAATGCCTTATCCTTGGATGTGGCATCCTCGGTGAATCCCCCATTTTCTAAAAACTGTTTGATGTCATAAAACCAGGGTTTTTCAATAGACTCTGGGTTAGTTTGGCAAATATCCAAGTCGTGTGTGGATGGGTGGGGCGCATGCCATATTTCCAAAGATCTGGTCCGTGAAATGGGATCGACCTTCAGGGCTGAACCCAAGGAGGAGAGGGCAACGGCGATGCCATTGTCCTCTCTTCCTACGTGTGTGAGTTTACACGATTGGAAGGACTGGACCAATCGAGTGGCCAACTCGTGATATGGAAGTAGTTTCTCATTACGTACTTGCCAAATTTTCAAAACCTGGTTTATGACAAGGAGCGAATCTCCAAAGACCTTGATGCATGATGCCCCTAGAGTTTTCGAAATTCTTAAGCCTTGTATGAGTGCTTCATGCTCAGCTACGTTGTTGGAACATTCGAAATCTAAGCGGACTGCTATGGGAATCTCACCCTTTTCAGGGGAGATTAGGATGACCCCAGCACCAGCCCCTTGTTGGTTTCGTGCCCCATCGAAGTGCATCTTCCAAACTTGGTTTTTGAAAGAATTCGCCAAAATGTGGTTTTGAAAATGGTTTTGCAATATGCCTTCATCAAGCATTTCAACAAGAGTGGGATATGCGTCCTCTAAGGGGAACTCAGCCACGTAATCTGCTAGGGCTTGCCCCTTAATGGAGATGTGGTGATGGTATTTCAAATCATACTCCATTAGAAGGAGTTGCCATTTGCCCAATCTACCCATGAGAATGGGTTTTTCGAACAAGTGCTTGATTGGATCAAGCTTGGACACTATCCAGATCTCATGATCTAGGAAATAGTGTCTGAATTTCTGGCAGGCCCAGACTAGAGCCAAGCACGTCTTCTCCATGGCTTGATAATTTCGTTCATAAGCCAAGAGAGTTTTCGAAATGTAGTAGATGGCGTACTCCTTATGGGTGTCATCCTCGTATTGAGCCAACAGGGCTCCTAAAGCATTCGCATGCACGGAGTTTTCCTTGCTTTGGAGGGTTCAAAACGGGGGGATTAACCAAGTATGCCTTCAGTCTCTCGAAGGACTTCTGGCATTCGTCATCCCATAAGAATTTTGTGCCCTTCCTCAACAGTTTGTTGAAGGGTTCGCATCTAGTGGCTAGATTCGATATGAATCGGCGAACGGATTGTAAACGACCTTGGAGGCTACGGATTTGGATGAGATTGGAGGGTGGAGCCATGTCTATAATGGCTCTCGACACTTAGAGGGGTCGACCTCTATTCCCCTTTGGCTCACCCTAAAGCCCAGAAGCTTCCCTGATTCTACCCCGAACACACATTTTTGTGGGTTTAGCTTTACTTTGTAAAGCCTAAGCCTTTCGAAAATCTTTTGTAAACATTCGATATGGGTGCATCGGGTTTTGGATTTCGCCAAGAGATCATCTACATACACTTCTACAAGCTCATGAATTTGATCATGGAAGATCATGGTCATGGCTCGTTGGTATGTTGCGCCGGCATTTTTCAAACCAAAGGGCATGACTGTATAGCAGTACGTGCCCCATGGGGTTGTGAAGGCGGTCTTACCCTGATCTCGTGGACTTAGTTTGATTTGATTATAGCCTGAATAGCCATCCATAAATGAAAACATTTCATGATTTGTAGTACTATCGACTATCAAATCTATGTTTGGTAAAGTTTAATTATCCTTGGGAGTGGCTTTATTCAGGTTTCTGAAATCGATGCATATTCGAATTTTCCCATTGGTTTTTCGAACCACAACGATATTTGATAACCAATCAGAATACGCAATGGGTTTTATAAATCCGGCTTTTAGCAGACCTTCTAAACCCTCTTTGACTTGCGTGTGTACATTTGGGTGTATTTTCCTAAGCTTCTGCTTTATGGGTTTTACACCTGCATCTAAGGGAAGACGATGCTTGACAATGCTAGGGTCTATGCCTGGCATGTCTTCATACGTCCATGCAAACACATCTAAATAGGCTTGTAGAAATGCAATGAATGCTAACCTTTCAGTTTCATGCAAGCATGCGCCTATTTTGATGGTTTTGGGATTTGAATCATCCCCTAGGTTTACTTCTATGAAATCTCCTCCTACTGATTGGGAAGGCCTTTCAAAATCGAGAATTCTATGAAATTCTGGGAGCTCAGAAGTGGGATCTTCCTCAAGGGGATCCACTTCTGGGCTTTGATCATTCTCGTGGGCTATAGACCCGAGGGAATTCGATGCGTGGTTTTCAAAATGACCTGGTTTTGTACTTGGATTTTCAAGTGATTTTGAAACTTTTGGTCTGGCTATGCAGACGACGTTTCTTTCGAAATCCTTTTCTTTTGTCAAAGTCCTACCAGGAGTAGCTATATACAAAATCTTTTGGTATTTTCCAAATTTTCGATTTTTTTGGGCTTTTGTAAAACAAGAACTTTGGGAACTATACAAAGCACTCTATTTTCGAGTTTTTGTTTTTCCATTGTTTTTGGTTTTTCTTGTTTTTCGATGTTTTTGATTTTAAGCTTTTCAAATGTTTTTGTATTTTTAGAGAAGGGATCTTCCGTCATACCTACAAAGGGAAAACACTACGGGTTAGACTCGGAATAGGAGATCTAAATCGTAGGTTTCTTCTAAGGCAGGTTTCGGGGCACCCTTGACCCAGGTGGTCACAGGGGGTGGCTCCGGTGGTATTCGGGGAGTATAGCCGATCCCATATCGGCTTGGATTGACCCTAGGAAGGATGGGCTCTAGGAGACCCTGGTTCTGCGCCCCTAGACTCTTGTAGAGCGTGTAGCCCATGTTCAATAACATGTTCTACAACTTTTTGTTTTTCGAAAAAGTTTGATACAAGTCGTGGTCTTGGAACATGCTATCGTCCATATTGTGCTCATATGGCCTCTTGTCCAGGGGCTTTGGAAATAGGTGTAGACGCGCGAAAATCCCCGCCTCTTCGCCCCTTTCGTGGCTTGGAGTGGATCTTATCGTGCGTCTAAGGCCTATGTATACAAATAGGGCGTGCCAGCTAGCTTACTTAAGCTAGCGAAGATATATTTAACACTGACTTCTAAACGTGGCGACTGTGAGCAAGTGAGCTCTTGTCGTCGCAGACCTTCTTGCACCGATGCGCAAGGGTCAGTCTGTACGCTTTTGCAAAAAATCGAGTTTTTTTGGGGAGAAAGTCTACGAAACGGTTCGAGGTGTCTGTTTCGGGTCTTTAAAATGCGATTGCATGTTTTAGATCACGTGGATTTGCACGTGCCTAAGTCTTTTCTTTTATCCCTTTTTGGGTCACCTAGTTTGTGTGTTATGAACACTCCACTACATGGGCGAATTCGAGCGGGGGTTGCTTCGATGCAATATGCGTCCTACCTCGTGGTATGGCGTAGATGCAATGCAAACTCACGCTACTCCAAAGGGAAAACCCGAAATGTAAAGACAATGCTGAAGGGAAATAACAGAAGGGAAATAACCGAAGGGAAATAACAGAAGGGAAATAACCGAAGGGAAATAACAGAAGGGAAATAACCGAAGGGAAATATGTATATATCTTATGTATATGAGCCCTTACTCGGGTCTTGCAAATAAGAGCGAAGGCTCAATGTGGGTGCGTGCTTGAATTGAAAGACTTACACACACGACATGAAATTAAACCCAAATATAAATTGCAGTATGGCCTTGACTAAGGTCTTGGGAGTAAGAGCGAAGGCTCAATGTGTGTGAGAGTGCTTGAATTGAAGTACTACACACACGACATAAATGAAACCCAAATATAACTGCAATAAGGCCTTTACTAAGGTCTTGGGAGTAAGAGCGAAGGCTCAATGTGTGTGAAAGTGCTTGAATTGAAAGACTTACTCACACGACAAGAAATGAAACCCAAATAGTATAGGTCGGCCCTTACTTGGGTCTTTCAAATAAGAGCGGAAGCTCAATGTGTGTGAGAGTGTTTAAATTGAAAGACTTACTCACACGACATGAAATGAAACCCAAATAGTATAGGTCGGCCCTTACTTGGGTCTTTCAAATAAGAGCGAAGGCTCAATGTGGGTGCGTGCTTGAATTGAAAGACTTACACACACGACATGAAATTAAACCCAAATATAAATTGCAGTATGGCCTTGACTAAGGTCTTGGGAGTAAGAGCGAAGGCTCAATGTGTGTGAGAGTGCTTGAATTGAAGTACTACACACACGACATAAATGAAACCCAAATATAACTGCAATAAGGCCTTTACTAAGGTCTTGGGAGTAAGAGCGAAGGCTCAATGTGTGTGAAAGTGCTTGAATTGAAAGACTTACTCACACGACAAGAAATGAAACCCAAATAGTATAGGTCGGCCCTTACTTGGGTCTTTCAAATAAGAGCGGAAGCTCAATGTGTGTGAGAGTGTTTAAATTGAAAGACTTACTCACACGACATGAAATGAAACCCAAATAGTATAGGTCGGCCCTTACTTGGGTCTTTCAAATAAGAGCGGAAGCTCAATGTGTGTGAGAGTGTTTAATCGAAAGACAACGCACCCAACTTAAACAAAACCCTTCGGAAACGAAATATATATGCACACTTATATACTAGGGGCTGATTAGGCCCGTGTGTGTTCGAAAATGGTGCACGACTAAGAGAGTGCACGTGTGTGGTTGTGCCAAGCCACGTTATTACAAGCGGGGGGAGACTATGCTCCGTTATTACAACCCCGTATCAAATTGAATTTCAAGCAAGTGTATGACTAAAGACCGAGTTTAGACACTTACGAGTAGCTGGTCCGTAGAGGTCTTGCTTGAGCGTGGCCTTGGCTTTGGGCTGCAAACGGGAGCTCCGCGAAGGTATGTGCTCAAGGGTGCTGGCCGGCTGCAAATGGGGCGCGGGATGGACGCCTCGAAGGGGGCCGGTGGCAAGTGGGCGGCGCCTCCAAGTAGGGAGTTTAGAGTGGCTGACTAAGTGGGTCTTAGGGTCACTAGGGAAGTTAGGTACTTAGGGAAAGTGGCCCTAAAAGGTGAGCTAGTGGGAAGGCCAAATAGGACACCTAGGGGGGGGTCGGCCGAATGGGAGATGGTGGCTAAGCAGTGGCCAGCCACTTGGGTTATCCTAGGTTCGGCTAGGCTTAGATGGTGGCGGCAAAGAGGTGGAGCTAAGGGGAAGATGGGTGGCTAAGAGTGGAGAGGTGGTAGAGAGTGGTTTTGAGGGAGTTAGGGGGACTTACCGAATGGGAAGGAGTGGTGGATGGAGTGGGAGAGTGGCGGGCAGGTAGCTGTCGGCTGGTGGAGTTGGGGGGAAGGTGGTGACGTCCAGCTGGGGGGGGGGCAGTGGTGGTGGACGGAAGAGGGAAGGTGGCGGAGCAGGTGGCGGCTGGTGGAGCTGGAGCTGCTGGGAAGACGGGTGAGAGATGGGAGAAGGAGAGGGCCCGGCTGGGTGGTGGAGTGGTTCCCACTTGGAAAACCCGCCCACAATGAGGGGGGTTTAAATAGGGGATGGGTAGGTCGGTTAGGGCTGGGTTGTGGGTAGTGGTTAGGTGGTTTAGGTAGGGTAGTATGTAGATAAGGTGGGCTGGATGGGGTTGGGCCAGATATTTTAAAACTAGGGGTTTGGGAAAATCGTGGGCTAAGGGTGGTTTAGGGGTTTAGGGCTAGGTTAGGTGGTTGGGTTTTAGGGTGAGGTTTAGTGAGCTAGGTTAGGTGGTTTAGGCTAGGTTTAGGCTAGGATTAGGGAAATTAATCTAGGTTTAGGGAAGGATTAGGGGAGTGGGTTAGGTGATTAGGTCGGGATTAGGCCGGGATTAGGGAAGTGGGTTAGGTGATTAGGTTGGGATTAGGGGTTTAGGCTAGGTTTAGGCATTTTGGGTTAGGTTTAGGTGAAGGAGCTCCCTTAGCATGGCCCATAGACCTTGATCACCCCATGTTGGTGCAGCCCTAGGTTAGGTTTTAGCTAATTACAAGCTTAAACCCACTCAATTAGGCTAACCCACAAGATTAAACCCAAACTTGACACACAAGTCAAGCTTAATACAACACTCTTGATATTTTTCACCCCCACTCTCTCTCATGCCCAATATCCCACGTGAATTCCAAGTGGGCCCCACCTCCATTTATGAGAAGGTGATGTGGGCCATGGATATGGATATTGGATTGGATCTCTGGATCCAAATCCAAATCTAAGTCCACATATGGGTTTGGATTGGAATCTGGATATATATGGTCCAGATCCAATCCAAACTGAACTCTGACTCCTTCGAGCTGGGTTCGAGACGGATGATTTGTGCGGGGCCTGACAGCATCAGTACTCCGTCTGCGTTGGGTCTTCGCCAACATAGTCGTTCGCCTCCGTTTCTGCCTTCCGGAGATGACTTCAAATGCTATTTTGATAAGAACAGGGTCTTGGACGTTCGAGATCCTGGGATGTGAATCAGATGCAAGAGTTGCTGTGCCGGGCTTGACAGGTGCTCCGGTTCCGGGCTCTTCTTGGCTCTCCTGGTCCTGTCTCGATCGGGCCAAGCCACTTTGGGGTTTCAAAACATGTTTTAAAAGGGTTTTCAAAAGCTATATTATATGTTTTTGAAAGATAAAGTTTAAAACATATATACAGGGTTTTGTTTGGAAGGCTCCTGGGTTTCCAAACTCAAAAATGGCCCTTTGGGGCTGCTTGTATAAAACCAGATTTGTTTAAGAAATTCGTGGGATTTCGGGGTGTTTACAGATGCCCCTCTTTGGCCTTGTCCAAATAGATTTGGATAAGGGCAAAGATGACAAACACCCCTTTTAATGTCTCCCTAGATCTAGCCACGAAGAATATGGGATCGTCCCATTTTAACAAAATCTCAATTTTACAAACTCTGGTAGGAGGAGATATCACGCCAAAGGGTTATACTATGGAATCTGGTCCTAAATGGGATCATGTTTATGCAAGTACCATGCGTGGAATGCAGATGACATGGGTGTTGTGCCAAAAGTGGCGACCTCCCAGAGACCAGGTGTGGTCGAACTCTAGAGACTTACAAGGCCTACTGCTCCAAGTGAGCAAAAACCCTATGCTGTTCGATGTTCGGTTTTTAAAACTTATTTACAAAAGCTATTTACAAAAGGGACAACTGTCTTGAGTCTCGATCCTAAGGATCTCGAGCTCTTCGTGCTTGCCCTTGTTTGAGTCTTAACACTCGCTTATCTAGCGGAGGTTTTATAAGAAAACAAGCTTCATTTCAAATTCCTACGCCTTACTCGAAAGGTCGAATTCTCAAACAAGATGAAATTCAAGTAAGTAAATCCTATTTTTACCTTAGGATTCCTCGAAATGAACCATGCTTTAGCTTGGGATAAGCCAGGGATGGGAAAGAGATACCACGGTCCCTTCTGAAGTGTCCCGTGGTTTAAGGCATAGAAGGCGGAAAACTGCTCTTTTTGAGCTCTTTGGCCTCTTTTTCCTTTTTCCATAGAGGGTCTCCCTTTGGGAGTATTTTTTCTTTAATCCCTCTTTTTTTCGATTTTTCTTTTTTGGAAGTCTGGTTTCTTTCTTTTGGAAAGAGACTTTAAATGGGAAATTCCCTTTTGATTTGGGCCTTTGTTTTCCTTTTGGAAGGAGAAGAGAAGAGGGGAGGACTTATCCCAAGCCTACACTCGATCCATTCCAGATCAGCCTATTTAGAAATAGCACGTACTACTTGCAAGTATCTTGCTATGTTGAACTAGGCCCTTCTTTGTAAGATGAAGGATTTTGAAATGCAACCACGATTTTGAAAACTCCACTCTTTCACAAGTGCGAATTCTCTCACTTAGGGTCACACGAGTTCGCCTTTGCACCTTATTTACACGTCTCAGGGCAGCTATCCCTATCAAATTTTCGAAAACTGGAATTTAATCCAGATCCTACACATGATACTTCTTTAAGTATTGAATATTGATAGGATCTGCTAAATTCCTACCTTCTACATCGATCAACCAATACGAATTGTTCGTAGTGGTTGCTCGCACAACATAGGGTCCATCCCAGTTGGGGCGCCACTTGCCTAGGGGGTGTGGGCCACGATGGTGGATGGTTTTCAAGACCAGATCTCCCACTTCAAAGTGGCGAGGTCTCATGTGTTTGCTATAATGTCGGGCTATCCTTTGCCGGTATGCACGAGCATGATCCATAGCAAGGAGTCGCCTCTCATCTAGCAAATCTAGTTCGGCCATCCTAGCATGCTGAAGCGTCTCTAGGGGGAGGTCGAGTGCAATGGATGTATGGAATGAATGCAGTTGGGTATGAATGGGAAGAATGGCGTTTGTGCCATAGACCAATTCGAATGGTGTGGCATTCGTGGGAGTCCGGATGGAAGTCCTATAAGCCCATAAGGCTTCGTCCAGCTTCTCATGCCACCTCCTACCCTTCTCTAAGGTTTTCTCAATGATACCAATGAGAGTCTTGTTTGTGGCTTCGGCTTGGCCGTTGCCTTGAGGGTAGTAGGGCGAGGAGAAGTGGTGAGTTATGCCATACGTGTTGCACAACTTAACCATCCGCTCGTTCTTGAATGGGGTACCATTATCAGACACAAGGTCTCGTGGAACCCCAAATCGAGCCAAGATATTCCTCCGGATGAAAGCCACCACATGTTGCCCCATTACATTCGTTAGGGAAATGGCTTCCACCCACTTGGAGAAATACTCCGTGGCTGCTAAAATAAAACGATGCCCATTCGAGGCCTTTGGAAATATGGGGCCTACAATGTCAAACGCCCACATGGTAAATGGCCAGGGGCTGACCACAGAATGCAATGCAGATGAAGGGATATGAATGGCGTGCCCATGCACTTGACATGGATGACACTTCTTAACATGATCGTGACAATCCTTTTTCAGGGTGGACCAAAAATAACCCCCTCTAAGTATTTTCATTGCCATCATGTTGGCATTAACATGACCTCCACATTCTCCATCGTGGAACTCGTGCATCACTATCCTAGCCTCCTCTAGGTCGATACACCTAAGCAGAATGCCGGTAAAACTCTTTTTGTATAAGACCCCACCCAGAATGGTGTATCGGGTCGAAATCTTACGAATGAATGCCCTATCTTTGGATGTGGCATCCTCGGTGAATCCCCCATTTTCTAAAAATTGTTTTATGTCATAGAACCAGGGTTTTTCAATAGACTCTGGGTTGTTTTGGCAAATATCCAAGTCGTGTGTGGATGGATGGGGCGCATGCCATATTTCCAAAGATCTGGTCCCTGAGATGGGATCGACCTTCAGGGCTGAACCCAAGGAAGAGAGGGCATCGGCGATGCCATTGTCCTCTCTTCCCACGTGTGTGAGCTTACACGACTGGAAGGATTGGACCAATCGAGTGGCCAACTCGTGATATGGAAGTAGCTTCTCATTACGTACTTGCCAAATTTTTAAAACCTGGTTTATGACAAGGAGCGAATCTCCAAAGACCTCGATGCATGATGCCCCTAGAGTTTTCGAAATCCTTAAGCCTTGTATGAGTGCTTCATACTCAGCTACGTTGTTGGAACATTCGAAATCTAAGCGGACTGCTATGGGAATCTCGCCCTTTTCAGGGGAGATTAGGATGATCCCGGCACCAGCCCCTCGTTGGTTTCGTGCCCCGTCGAAGTGCATCTTCCACACTTGGTTTTCAAAAGAATTTGCCAAAATGTGGTTTTGAAAATGGTTTTGCAATATGCCTTCATCAGGCATTTCGACAAGAGTGGGATATGCGTCCTCCAAGGGGAAGTCAGCCACGTAATCTGCTAGGGCTTGCCCCTTAACGGAGATCTGGTGATGGTATTTCAAATCATACTCCATTAGAAGGAGTTGCCATTTGCCCAATCTACCCGTGAGAATGGGTTTTTCGAACAAGTGCTTGATTGGATCAAGCTTGGACACTATCCAGATCTCATGATCTAGGAAGTAGTGTCTGAATTTCTGGCAGGCCCAGACTAGGGCCAAGCACGTCTTCTCCATGGCTTGATAATTTCGTTCATAAGCCAAGAGAGTTTTCGAAATATAGTAGATGGCATACTCCTTATGGGTGTCATCCTCGTATTGAGCCAACAGGGCTCCTAAAGCGTTTACATGCACGGAGATGTATAATAAAAGCGGTTTTCCTTGCTTTGGAGGATTCAAAACGGGGGGATTAACCAAGTATGCCTTTAGTCTCTCGAAGGACTTTTGGCATTCGTCATCCCATAAGAATTTCGTACCCTTCCTCAACAGTTTGTTGAAGGGTTCGCATCTAGTTGCCAGATTCGATATGAATCGGCGCACAGATTGTAATCGACCCTGGAGGCTACGGACTTGGGTGAGATTGGAGGGTGGAGCCATGTCTATGATGGCTCGACACTTAGAGGGGTCGACTTCTATTCCCCTTTGGCTCACCATAAAGCCTAGAAGCTTTCCTGATTCTACCCCGAACACACATTTCTGAGGGTTTAGCTTTACTTTGTAAAGCCTAAGCCTTTCGAAAATCTTTTGTAAACATTCGATATGGGTGCATCGGGTTTTGGATTTCACCAAGAGATCATCTACATACACTTCTACAAGCTCGTGAATTTGATCATGGAAGATCGTGTTCATGGCTCGTTGGTATGTTGCGCCGGCATTTTTCAAACCAAAGGGCATGACTGTATAGCAGTACGTGCCCCATGGGGTTGTGAAGGCGGTCTTACCCTGATCTCGTGGACTTAGTTTGATTTGATTATAGCCTGAATAGCCATCCATAAATGAAAACATTTCATGATTTGCAGTACTATCGACTATCAAATCTATGTTTGGTAAAGGATAATTATCCTTTGGAGTGGCTTTATTCAGGTTTCTGAAATCGATGCATATTCGAATTTTCCCATTGGTTTTTCGAACTACAACGATATTTGACAACCAATCAGAATACGCAATGGGTTTTATAAATCCGGCCTTTAGCAGATCTTCTAAACCCTCTTTGACTTGCGTGTGTACATTCGGGTGTATTTTCCTAAGCTTCTGCTTTATTGGTTTTACACCTACATCTAAGGGAAGACGATGCTCGACTATGCTGGGATCTATGCCCGGCATGTCTTCATACGTCCATGCAAACACATCTAAATAGGTTCGTAGAAATGCAATGAATGCTATCTTTTCAGTTTCATGCAAGCATGCGCCTATTTTGATGGTTTTGGGATTGGAATCATCCCCTAGGTTCACCTCTACGAAATCTCCTCCTACTGATTGGGAAGGTTTTTCAAAATCGAGAATTCTATGAAATTCTGGGAGCTCAGAAGTGGGATCTTCCTCAAGGGGATCCACTTCTGGGCTTTGATCATTCTCGTGGGCTATAGACCCGAGGGAACTTGATGCGTGATTTTCAAAATAACCTGGTTTTGTACTTAGATTTTCAAGTGATTTCGAAATTTTTGGTCTGGCTATGCAGACGACGTTTCTTTCGAAATCCTTTTCTTTCGTCAAAGTCCTACCAGGAGCGGCTATGTACAAAATCTTTTTGGTATTTTCCAAATTTTCGATTTTTTTGGGTTTTTGTAAAACAAGAACTTTGGGAACTATACAAAGCACACTTTTTTCGAGTTTTTGTTTTTCCATTGTTTTTGGTTTTTCTTGTTTTTTCGATTTTTTTGATTTTAAGTTTTCAAATGTTTTTGGTATTTTTAGAAAAAGGGATCTTCCGTCATACCTACAAAGGGAAAACACTATGGGTTAGACTCGGAATAGGAGATCTAAACCATAGGTTTCTTCTAAGACAGGCTCCGGGGCACCCTTGACCCAGGTGGTCACAGGGGGTGGCTCCGGCGGTATTTGGGGAGTATAGCCGATCCCATATCGGCTTGGGTTGGCCCTAGGAAGGATGGGCTCTAGGAGACCCTGGTTTTGCGCCCCTAGACTTTTGTAGGGCGTGTAGCCCATGTTCAATAACATGTTCCACGACCTTTTGTTTTTTGAAAAGATGGGATACAAGTCGTGGTCCTGGAACATGCTATCGTCCATATTAGGCTCGTATGGCCTTTTGTCCAGGGGTTTTGGAAATAGGGAACGCTTGGGTTTTCCTAGGAGGATTAGAGTCGGGAGGGGGCCTGCTTTGGGCGGCCCCTTCACACATACAACCTTCCTAGGGTTGTTCAACACGAGCCGAGGTGGCTCAACCATAATTTGCCCCAGGTTAGCCTCGTGGGCCTGGGAGCTCGATAAACAAGGGGAGTTTATGATCCCCTGAAGCTGTGGGTGACTCTCACCTAGGATCACTACGACTTGGTCCCTAAAAGGGATCTTGACACATTTGTGGAAGGTGGATGGCACAGCGCACAAACTGTGTATCCAGGGTCTTCCCAGCAACAGGTTATAATGGGGGTGGATGTCCAAGACATGGAACACCCCCGTGTGTTCGATCCCTCCCGTTTCCATTGGGAGTTCGATGGATCCTAAAGGCCTAGACGCATTCCCATCGTATCCAGTGATAACGATGGGGCTTGGGTTCACTGAAGTCAAGGTGACTCCGATTTTGTACGTCACGTGAAGTGGAAGGATGTTGAGCCCTCCTCCACCATCGACTAGGCACCTGTCCAGAGAGTGGTTGTTTAGAACCACCTCGATATGCAGGGCCTGGTTATGGGTTTCGTAGGGTCTATCTACATCATCTTCCGAAAAGGTGATGGGCGATTTTGTTCCTAACAAAGCCACTTGGGCAGACAAGGATTCCGGACTTATGTTCGAATCAACCTTGGCCCTTTCTAGAATTTTCTCTAAGACAAGTCTATGCCTAGGCGAGGTTTTGATAAGCTCTAGGATAGACATGTGAATAGGAATCTTTGAAAGGTGGTTTTCGAAATCATAAGGATTTAGGATGATTTTGTCCTTATCTGCTTTTGGCAGACCACTAGGGATACATGCTTTTGAGGGGCCAGGCACACTGACCACCTTTGAGCACCTTGAAGGTGCGGGGGTTGGTAGATCCTCCCGGATCTAGTGACTTCCCCCACGACCAGCCTAGGGTTTGCGCTAGACTTGGCTCTAAGGATGAGCTGAGGAGAACCTTGGATTTTCAAAACTGGTTTTGCCGGGGTTTCCACTTTTGATGGTCCCCGAATGACGACTTGGGCGGGCCTCTTGTATAGTACAAGGATGGGCGCACAAGCAGGTCGACCAGGTTCGGGCTTTTGCGCTAGTTCCTTGGAAATGGTGAGGGTACATACCTCTTTTCCTTTCCCACTGCCACTGGCGTGTTTGGGAAAGGGTTCCTTGAAGATAGCTTGAGGTGGCTCAGATTCCGCAGTGACCTGGAGCCGGCCCTCCGCTATCAAGTTCTCAATTTTATTTAGAAGAGAGAAGCACCGTTTGGTATCATGGCCTTTGAGCCGATGATACTTGCAAAATCGGTTCAAATACCCCCCTTTGGACGTGACTCCTTCGGGGATTTCAGGGAGTTCGATCATGCCCTGGGCAAGTAAGAGGTCTAGGACCTCCGACACAGGTTGCCCCAGCGGAGTGTACTCCCGTTTTTCAATTGGTTTTGAAAAATTGCGTTCTCTCTTATTTTCTATTTTTTCAAAATTTTTAGAAGTGCCCGCCATGCCTGGATCCACCCGGACATTGGCGATTTTATGGGGCTTTGCCCCTTTGTCCGTTGTGGGCAGCCCATATGCGATGGGTTTTTCCACACGTGTTTTGGGAACGGCACTTCCTTTCCATAAGTGGTCGTATGTCCCTTTTCGCAAATTGGTTTCGAAAAGGGAGGCCTTTTTGATCAACTTATGGAAAGTTGAAATCTCATGGAGCGAGAGAAGGGTTTTTAACTCGCTTTTGAAATTATCCAGGATGAGCATTACTGCGCATCCTTCGGATATAGGCTCTCGCACTTGGCCTAAAAGAGACCTCCACCTTATAATGAAGGCATGCACGTCTTCGTTCATGCCTTGCTTTGTATCCCTTAAGGTATTCAGGGTTGGCGTGACTTCCACGTTGTGTGCAAACCTTTGCATGAAGCAGTTCGCTAACTCTTCAAAAGTAGCGAACTGGCTTAAGTCGTAGGAAGCCAGCCATTTGGCAGCTGTGCCTTTAAGGGATAGAGGGAACCAATACACCCATTTCATCGAGTCCTTTTTCTTCTTATGGGCTCGACGCGAGAAAAGTTGTAAGTGAGACCTAGGGTCTCCCATGCCATCATACCGATGGAAGTTCGGTATTTCATCGTCACTGTCTGTTTCGTAATCCATAGGAAGGAAATCAGACAGGGCGTAGCTTCTTTTCTCTTTATTTTGCCCTTTCAGCAGTTGCTGTAGGGCTTTACGGTCCTTTTGTGTGAAGGACTCGTGGTATTGGTTGCCTTCCATTACGGAGGCCTCTTTTTGCTTGCGAGGTTTTTCAATTTTCTTTTTAGGCCTTTGTTCACCGTTTGATGAACACGAATTGCCTACTTCAGCCTCTTGGCTGAGAGCATCGATTTTGGCCTCAAATTCCCTTCTCAAGTCCTCGATTTCATCTAGTTTTATTTTGTTTTTGAAAATCCTCCTAGAGTGAGAACTTGATGCGCATGAGCCTTGGCTCGACACTTCACTTGGATTGGATTTTGACATGCTTTTCAAGCTTTTTCAAAATTTCCTAAGTAAAAGCAAAGAAAACAAGTTAAAACGACACCTTTATAAAATTTTCGCAAGACTTCTACAAGTAAACTCGACTTTTTGAAAAGGCTCACGTCCCACCGGGCGTGCCAATCTCTGTAGACGCGCGAAAATCCCCGCCTCTTCGCCCCTTTCGTGGCTTGGAGTGGATCTTATCGTGCGTCTAAGGCCTATGTATACAAATAGGGCGTGCCAGCTAGCTTACTTAAGCTAGCGAAGATATATTTAACACTGACTTCTAAACGTGGCGACTATGAGCAAGTGAGCTCTTGTCGTCGCAGACCTTCTTGCACCGATGCGCAAGGGTCAGTCTGTACGCTTTTGCAAAAAATCGAGTTTTTTTGGGGAGAAAGTCTACGAAACGGTTCGAGGTGTCTGTTTCGGGTCTTTAAAATGCGATTGCATGTTTTAGATCACGTGGATTTGCACGTGCCTAAGTCTTTTCTTTTATCCCTTTTTGGGTCACCTAGTTTGTGTGTTATGAACACTCCACTACATGGGCGAATTCGAGCGGGGGTTGCTTCGATGCAATATGCGTCCTACCTCGTGGTATGGCGTAGATGCAATGCAAACTCACGCTACTCCAAAGGGAAAACCCGAAATGTAAAGACAATGCTGAAGGGAAATAACAGAAGGGAAATAACCGAAGGGAAATAACAGAAGGGAAATAACCGAAGGGAAATAACAGAAGGGAAATAACCGAAGGGAAATATGTATATATCTTATGTATATGAGCCCTTACTCGGGTCTTGCAAATAAGAGCGAAGGCTCAATGTGGGTGCGTGCTTGAATTGAAAGACTTACACACACGACATGAAATTAAACCCAAATATAAATTGCAGTATGGCCTTGACTAAGGTCTTGGGAGTAAGAGCGAAGGCTCAATGTGTGTGAGAGTGCTTGAATTGAAGTACTACACACACGACATAAATGAAACCCAAATATAACTGCAATAAGGCCTTTACTAAGGTCTTGGGAGTAAGAGCGAAGGCTCAATGTGTGTGAAAGTGCTTGAATTGAAAGACTTACTCACACGACAAGAAATGAAACCCAAATAGTATAGGTCGGCCCTTACTTGGGTCTTTCAAATAAGAGCGGAAGCTCAATGTGTGTGAGAGTGTTTAAATTGAAAGACTTACTCACACGACATGAAATGAAACCCAAATAGTATAGGTCGGCCCTTACTTGGGTCTTTCAAATAAGAGCGAAGGCTCAATGTGGGTGCGTGCTTGAATTGAAAGACTTACACACACGACATGAAATTAAACCCAAATATAAATTGCAGTATGGCCTTGACTAAGGTCTTGGGAGTAAGAGCGAAGGCTCAATGTGTGTGAGAGTGCTTGAATTGAAGTACTACACACACGACATAAATGAAACCCAAATATAACTGCAATAAGGCCTTTACTAAGGTCTTGGGAGTAAGAGCGAAGGCTCAATGTGTGTGAAAGTGCTTGAATTGAAAGACTTACTCACACGACAAGAAATGAAACCCAAATAGTATAGGTCGGCCCTTACTTGGGTCTTTCAAATAAGAGCGGAAGCTCAATGTGTGTGAGAGTGTTTAAATTGAAAGACTTACTCACACGACATGAAATGAAACCCAAATAGTATAGGTCGGCCCTTACTTGGGTCTTTCAAATAAGAGCGGAAGCTCAATGTGTGTGAGAGTGTTTAATCGAAAGACAACGCACCCAACTTAAACAAAACCCTTCGGAAACGAAATATATATGCACACTTATATACTAGGGGCTGATTAGGCCCGTGTGTGTTCGAAAATGGTGCACGACTAAGAGAGTGCACGTGTGTGGTTGTGCCAAGCCACGTTATTACAAGCGGGGGGAGACTATGCTCCGTTATTACAACCCCGTATCAAATTGAATTTCAAGCAAGTGTATGACTAAAGACCGAGTTTAGACACTTACGAGTAGCTGGTCCGTAGAGGTCTTGCTTGAGCGTGGCCTTGGCTTTGGGCTGCAAACGGGAGCTCCGCGAAGGTATGTGCTCAAGGGTGCTGGCCGGCTGCAAATGGGGCGCGGGATGGACGCCTCGAAGGGGGCCGGTGGCAAGTGGGCGGCGCCTCCAAGTAGGGAGTTTAGAGTGGCTGACTAAGTGGGTCTTAGGGTCACTAGGGAAGTTAGGTACTTAGGGAAAGTGGCCCTAAAAGGTGAGCTAGTGGGAAGGCCAAATAGGACACCTAGGGGGGGTCGGCCGAATGGGAGATGGTGGCTAAGCAGTGGCCAGCCACTTGGGTTATCCTAGGTTCGGCTAGGCTTAGATGGTGGCGGCAAAGAGGTGGAGCTAAGGGGAAGATGGGTGGCTAAGAGTGGAGAGGTGGTAGAGAGTGGTTTTGAGGGAGTTAGGGGGACTTACCGAATGGGAAGGAGTGGCGGATGGAGTGGGAGAGTGGCGGGCAGGTAGCTGTCGGCTGGTGGAGTTGGGGGGAAGGTGGTGACGTCCAACTGGGGGGGGGCAGTGGTGGTGGACGGAAGAGGGAAGGTGGCGGAGCAGGTGGCGGCTGGTGGAGCTGGAGCTGCTGGGAAGACGGGTGAGAGATGGGAGAAGGAGAGGGCCCGACTGGGTGGTGGAGTGGTTCCCACTTGGAAAACCCGCCCACAATGAGGGGGGTTTAAATAGGGGATGGGTAGGTCGGTTAGGGCTGGGTTGTGGGTAGTGGTTAGGTGGTTTAGGTAGGGTAGTATGTAGATAAGGTGGGCTGGATGGGGTTGGGCCAGATATTTTAAAACTAGGGGTTTGGGAAAATCGTGGGCTAAGGGTGGTTTAGGGGTTTAGGGCTAGGTTAGGTGGTTGGGTTTTAGGGTGAGGTTTAGTGAGCTAGGTTAGGTGGTTTAGGCTAGGTTTAGGCTAGGATTAGGGAAATTAATCTAGGTTTAGGGAAGGATTAGGGGAGTGGGTTAGGTGATTAGGTCGGGATTAGGCCGGGATTAGGGAAGTGGGTTAGGTGATTAGGTTGGGATTAGGGGTGGATTAGGGGTTTAGGCTAGGTTTAGGCATTTTGGGTTAGGTTTAGGTGAAGGAGCTCCCTTAGCATGGCCCATAGACCTTGATCACCCCATGTTGGTGCAGCCCTAGGTTAGGTTTTAGCTAATTACAAGCTTAAACCCACTCAATTAGGCTAACCCACAAGATTAAACCCAAACTTGACACACAAGTCAAGCTTAATACAACACTCTTGATATTTTTCACCCCCACTCTCTCTCATGCCCAATATCCCACGTGAATTCCAAGTGGGCCCCACCTCCATTTATGAGAAGGTGATGTGGGCCATGGATATGGATATTGGATTGGATCTCTGGATCCAAATCCAAATCTAAGTCCACATATGGGTTTGGATTGGAATCTGGATATATATGGTCCAGATCCAATCCAAACTGAACTCTGACTCCTTCGAGCTGGGTTCGAGACGGATGATTTGTGCGGGGCCTGACAGCATCAGTACTCCGTCTGCGTTGGGTCTTCGCCAACATAGTCGTCCGCCTCCGTTTCTGCCTTCCGGAGATGACTTCAAATGCTATTTTGATAAGAACAGGGTCTTGGACGTTCGAGATCCTGGGATGTGAATCAGATGCAAGAGTTGCTGTGCCGGGCTTGACAGGTGCTCCGGTTCCGGGCTCTTCTTGGCTCTCCTGGTCCTGTCTCGATCGGGCCAAGCCACTTTGGGGTTTCAAAACATGTTTTAAAAGGGTTTTCAAAAGCTATATTATATGTTTTTGAAAGATAAAGTTTAAAACATATATACAGGGTTTTGTTTGGAAGGCTCCTGGGTTTCCAAACTCAAAAATGGCCCTTTGGGGCTGCTTGTATAAAACCAGATTTGTTTAAGAAATTCGTGGGATTTCGGGGTGTTTACAATAGGGAACGCTTGGATCGTCCTAGAAGGTTTAGAATCGGGAGGGGGCGAGCTTTGGGCGGCCCCTTCACACATACAACCTTCCTAGGGTTGTTTAACACGAGCCGAAGTGGCTCAATCACAATTTGCCCCAGGTTAGCCTCATGGGCCTGGGAGCTCGATAAACAAGGGGAGTTTATGATCCCCTGAAGCTGTGGGTGACTCTCACCTAGGATCACTACGACCTGGTCCCTGAAAGGGATCTTGACACACCTGTGGAAGGTGGATGGCACAGCGCACAAACTGTGTATCCAGGGTCTTCCCAGCAACAGGTTATAATGGGGGTGGATGTCCAAGACATGGAACACCCCCGTGTGTTCGATCCCTCCCGTTTCCATTAGGAGTTCGATGGATCCTAAAGGTCTAGACGCATTCCCATCGTATCCAGTGATAACGATGGGGCTTGGGTTCACTGAAGTCAAGGTGACTCTGATTTTATACGCCACATGAAGTGGAAGGATGTTGAGCCCTCCTCCACCATCGACTAGGCACCTGTCCAGAGAGTGGTTATTCAGAACCACCTCGATATGTAGGGCCTGGTTATGGGTTTCGTGGGGTCTATCTACATCATCTTCCGAGAAAGTGATGGGCGATTTCTCCTAATAAAGCCACTTGGGCAAACAAGGATTCTGGACTTATGTTCGAATCAACCTTGGCCCTTTCTAGAATTTTCTCTATGCCTAGGCGAGGTTTGTATAAGCTCTAAGATAGATATGTGAATAGGAATCTTTGAAAGGTGGTTTTCGAAGTCATAAGGATTTAGGATGACTTTGTCCTTATCTGCTTTTGGCAAAACACTAGGGATACATGCTTTTGAGGGGCAAGGCACACTGACCACCTTTTGAGCACCTTGAAGGTGCGGGGGTTGGTAGATCCTCCTGGATCTAGTCACTTCCCCCACGACCAGCCTAGGGTTCGCGCTAAATTTGGCTCTAAGGATGAGCTGAGGAGAACCTTGGATTTTCAAAACTGGTTTTGCCAGGGATTCTACTTTTGGTGGTCCCCGAATGACGACTTGGGCGGGCTTCTTGTATAATACAAGAGTGGGCACACAAGTGGGTCGACCAGGCTCTGGTTTTTACGCTAGTTCCTTAGAAATGGTGAGGGTACATACCTCCTTTCCTTTCCCACTGCTACTAGCGTGTTTGGGAAAGGGTTCTTTGAAGATAGCTTGAGGTAGCTCAGGTTCCGCAGTGACCTGGAGCCGGCCTTCTGCTATCAAGTTCTCAATTTTATTTAAGAGGGAGAAGCAGCGTTTGGTATCATTGCCTTTGAGTCGATGATACTTACAAAATCGGTTTAAATACCCCTCTTTGGAAGTGACTCCTTCGGGGATTTCAGGGAGTTCTATCATGCCCTGGGCAAGTAGGAGGTCTAGGACCTCCGACACAAGTTGCCCCAAGGGAGTGTACTCCCGTTTTTCAACTGGTTTTTGAAAATTTCGCTCCCTCTTATTTTCTAACTTTTCAAAATTTTTGGAAGTGCCTGCCACGCCTGGATCCACCCGGACATTGGCGATTTTATGGGGCTTTGCCCCTTTGTCCATCGTGGGTAGCCCGTATGTGATGGGCTTTTCCAAGCGGGTTTTGGAAACGGCACTTCCTTTCCACAAGTAATCGTATGTCCCTTTTCGCAAGTTGGTTTCGAAAAGGGAGCTCTTTTTGATCAACTTATGGAAAGTTGAGATCTCATGGAGCGAGAGAAGGGTTTTTAACTCGCTTTTAAAGTTATCCAGGATGAGCATGACTGCGCATCTTTCGGATATGGGCTCTCGCACTTGGCCCAAAAGCGACCTCCATCTTATAATGAAGGCATGTACGTCTTCGTTCATGCCTTGCTTTGTATCCCTTAAGGTATTCAGAGTCGGCGTGACTTCTACGTTGTGTGCAAATCTTTGCATGAAGAAGTTCGCTAACTCTTCAAAAGTAGCGAACTGGCTTAAGTCGTAGGAAGCTAGCCATTTGGCAGCTGTGCCTTTAAGGGATAAAGGGAACCAATACACCCATTTCATCGAGTCCTTTTTCTTTTTATGGGCTCGACGTGAGAAAAGCTGCAAGTGAGACCTAGGGTCTCCCATGCCATCATACCGATGGAAGTTCGGTATTTCATCGTCACTGTCTGTTTCGTAATCCACAGGAAGGAAATCAGATAGGGCGTAACTTCTTTTCTCTTTATTCTGCCCTTTCAGCAACTGCTGTAGGGCTTTACATTCCTTTTGTGTGAAGGACTCGTGGTATTGGTTGCCTTCCATTACGGAGGCCTCTTTGTGCTTGCGAGGTTTTTCAGATTTTTTCTTAGGCCTTTGTTCACTGTTTGATGAACATGAATCACCTACTTCAGCCTCTTGGCTGAGAGCATCGATTTTGGCCTCATACTCCCTTCTCAAGTCCTCGATTTCATCTAGTTTTATTTTGTTTTTGAAAATCCTCCTAGAGTGAGAACTTGATGTGCATGAGCCTTGGCTCGACACTTCACTTGGATTGGATTTTGACATGCTTTTCAAGCTTTTTCAAAATGTCCTAAGCACAAGCAAAAATAAGTTAAAAATGACACCTTTTTACAAAATTTTTGCAAAACTTCTACCTTAAAACTCGATTTTTGAAAGGCTCACATCCCACCGGGCGTGCCAATCTCTGTAGACGCGCGAAAAATCCCCACGCCTTCCCGCCTTTTCTGGGCTTGGAGTGGATCCTCTCGTGCGTCTAAGGCCTATTTATGTAAACAGGGCATGCCAGCTAGCTTACCTAAGCTAGTGAAAATGTATTTTAAACTGACTTCTAATCATGGCGACTGTGAGCAAGTGAGCTCTTGTCGTCGCAGACCTTCTTGCACCGATGCGCAAGGGTCAGTCTGTACGCTTTGCAAAAAATCGAGTTTTTGGGATAGAAAGCCTACGAAGCGGTTCGAGGTGTCTAACTCGGGTCTTTTAGATGCGATTGCGTGGATTTGCACGTGCCTAAGTCTTTCCTTTTATCCCTTTATGGGCCACCTAGTTTGTGTGTTATGAACACTCCACTACATGGGCGAATTCGAGCGGGGCTTGCTTTGATGCAATATGCGTCCTACCTCGTGGTATGGCGTAGATGCAATGCAAACTCACGCTACTCCAAAGGGAAAACCCGAAATGTAAAGACAATGCCGAAGGGAAATAACCGAAGGGAAATAACCGAAGGGAAATGACTTGAAATGTAAATGCCGAAGGGAGATATGTATATAGAGTATGTATATGGGCCCTTACTCGGGTCTTGCAAATAAGAGCGAAGGCTCAATGTGGGTGCGTGCTTGAATTGAAAGACTTACACACACGACATGAAATTAAACCCAAATATAACTTGCAGTATGGCCTTGATTAAGGTCTTGGGAATAAGAGCGAAAGCTCAATGTGTGTGAGTGCTTGAATTGAAGTACTACGCACACAACATGAAATTAAACCCAAATAGTATAACACGGCCCTTACTTGGGTCTTTTAAATAAGAGCGAAAGCTCAATGTGTGTGAGTGCTTGAATTGAAAGACTTACACACACGACATGAAATGAAACCCAAATAGTATAGGTCGGCCCTTACTTGGGTCTTTCAAATAAGAGCGAAAGCTCAATGTGTGTGAGTGCTTGAATTGAAAGACTTACACACAAGACGTGAAATGAAACCCAAATAGTATAGGTCGGCCCTTACTTGGGTCTTTCAAATAAGAGCGAAAGCTCAATGTGTGTGAGTGCTTGAATTGAAAGACAACACACCCAACTTAAGCAAAACCCTACAAAAATGAAAGTATATGTATATACTTATGTATTAGGGGCTAATTAGGCCCGTGTGTGTTCAAAATCGTGCACAACTAAGAGAGTGCACGTGTGTGGGTGTGCCAAGCCACGTTATTACAAGCGGGGGGAGACTATGCTCCGTTATTACAACCCCGTATCGAATTGAATCTCAAGCAAGTATACAACTAAAGATCGAGTTAGGCACTTACTAATAGCTGGTCCGGAGATGCCTTGCTTGAGCGTGGGCTTGGCCTTCGCCTTGGGCTGCAAACGGGAGCTCCGCGAGGTTGAACGGCAAGGGGAGGTGCTGGCCGGGTGTCCTTAGTGCGCGGGAAGGGTGCCTTGAAGATGGCCGGTTGTTAAGGAGGGGCTGGTTTTAGTGTGTTGGGTTAAAGGACCTAAGTAGGGTCACTAAGGGAGTATGGCACTAAGGGAAGCTCAAGGGAAGATCTAATGGGGCACCTAAGGTTGGCGGGTTGCTGGCCAAGTGAAGGGGCGATAGTTGGTTGGAGTGGCCGACTAGGGGAGTTTGGTGGTGGCAGGCTGCTATGGTAGCTAGGAGCGATGTAAGGTAGGGGAACTAGCTAGGAGATGGGGTCAAGTGGTAGTGGGTATAGTGGGTGTGGTAGGGTGATATGGGCAGGTCTTAAGGAGTCGGATAGGGTGGCCGAATAGAGCTAGGGTGGTTAGGTAGTGGCGGGTATTTAGGGTGGTGTAGACGCGTGAAAATCCCCGTCCCTCGCCTTTTTCAGGGCTCAGAGCGGATCCTCTCGTGTGTCTAAGGCCTATATATGCAAATAGGGCGTGCCAGCTAGCTTACCTAATCTAGCGAAGATATTTTTATCACTAACTTCTAAACGTGGTGACTATGAGCAAGTGAGCTCTTGTCGTCGCAGACCTTCTTGCACCGATGCGCAAGGGTCAGTCTGTACACTTTGCAAAAATCGAGTTTTGGAGAGAAAGTCTACGAAGCGGTTCGAGGTGTCTATTTTGGGTCTTTAGAATGCGATTGCATGTTTTAGATCACGTGGATTTGCACGTGCCTAAGTCTTTTCTTTTATCCCTCTTCGGGCCGCCTAGTTTGTGTGTTATGAACACTCCACTACATGGGCGAATTCGAGCGGGGCTTGCTTTGATGCAATATGCGTCCTACCTCATGGTATGGCGTAGATGCAATGCAAACTCACGCTACTCCAAAGGGAAAACCCGAAATGTAAAGACAATACTGAAGGGAAATAACCGAAGGGAAATAACCGAAGGGAAATAACCGAAGGGAGATATGTATATAGATTATGTATATGAGCCCTTACTCGGGTCTTGCAAATAAGAGCGAAGGCTCAATGTGGGTGCATGCTTGAATTGAAAGACTTACACACACGGCATGAAATTAAACCCAAATATAAATTGCAGTATGGCCTTGACTAAGGTCTTGGGAGTAAGAGCGAAAGCTCAATGTGTGTGAGAGTGCTTGAATTGAAGTACTACACATACGACATAAATGAAACCCAAATATAACTGCAATAAGGCCTTTACTAAGGTCTTGGGAATAAGAGCGAAGGCTCAATGTGTGTGAGAGTGCTTGAATTGAAAGACTTACACACATGACATGAAATGAAACCCAAATAGTATAGGTCGGCCCTTACTTGGGTCTTTCAAATAAGAGCGAAAGCTCAATGTGTTGAAAGTGCTTGAATTGAAAGACTTACTCACACGACATGAAATGAAACCCAAATAGTATAGGTCGGCCCTTACTTGGGTCTTTCAAATAAGAGCGAAAGCTCAATGTGTGTGAGTGCTTGAATTGAAAGACAACGCACCCAACTTAAGCAAAAACCCTTCGAAAATGAAAGTATATTTATATACTTATGTATTAGGGGCTGATTAGGCTCGTGTGTGTTCAAAATCGTGCACAACTAAGAGAGTGCACGTGTGTGGGTGTGCCAAGCCACGTTATTACAAGCGGGGGCAGACTATGCTCCGTTATTACAACCCCGTATCAAATTGAATCTCAAGCAAGTATACAACTAAAGACCGAGTTTAGGCACTTACGAGTAGCTGGTCCGTAGAGGCCTTGCTTGAGCGTGGGCTTGGCCTTCGCCTTGGGCTGCAAACGGGAGCTCCGCGAGGGTGAATGACAAAGGGTGCTGGCCGACTGCAAGTGGGGCGCGGGATAGGCGCCTCGAAGGTGGCCGGCTGCGAGTGGGTGTCGCCTTGATGTGGGGGATTAAAGGGGTTGGGCCAAGTGAGTGTGTAGGGTCACTAGGAGAGTATAGAGTGTTAGGGAATATGGACCTAAGGGGAGTTTTAGGGAAGGCCGAATGGGACACCTAGGGGAAAAGAGATGGCTGACCGGGTGTAGTTAGGGTAGTTAGGTAGTGGCCGGTGGTTTAGGTTGTGATAGGTTCGGCTGAGTGAGAATGGTGGCAGCAAAGGACTGATGTGTAGGTAAGGTGGTGGTATGGTGGGTGGCTAGGAGTGGAGAGGGAGTAGAGAAGGAGCTAGGTAGAGTGTGGGGTACTTACCGAATGGGGAGAAGGTGGTGCTCGGCTGGAAGGAAGATGGGCTGGTTGTGAGGCTCGGCCGGGAGCTGGTGGAGATGGCGGTGCAAGTGGTGGTGGGATGGAGGGATGGTGGTAGTGCAGGCGGAGCAGGTGGAGCAGCTGGAGCAGCTGGGGAAGTGGAGGAAAGAGAGGGCCCGGTTGGGCTTGGGGAAGGCGGCTAGCTAGGAAAACCCGCCCCCAAGGGGGGGGGGGGTTATATAGGGATGGGTGGGTCGGTTAGAGCTCGGTTTGGGGTAGTGGTTAGGTAGTTTAGGTAGGGTGGTATGAAGATAAGGTGGGCTGGAAAGGGTAGGGCCAGATATTTTAAAAACTAGTGGTTTGGGTAGATTGTGGGCTAGGGGTGGTTTAGGGGTGAAGGAGCTCCCTTTGCATGGCCCATAGACCTTAACCACCTCATGTTGGTGCAGCCCTAGGTTAGGTTTTGGCTAATTACAAGCTTAAACCCACTCAATTAGGCTAACCCACATGATTAACCCCAAACTTGACACACAACTCAAGCTTAATTACAACACTCTTGATATTATCCATCCCCACTCTCTCTCATGCCCATAATCCCACGTGAATTTCAAGTGGGCCCCACCTCCATTTATGAGAAGGTGATGTGGGCCATGGATATGGATATTGGATTGGATCTCTGGATCCAAATCCAAATCCAAGTCCACATATGGGTTTGGATTGGAATCTGGATATATATGGTTCAGATCGAATCCAAACTGAACTCTGACTCCTTCGAGCTGGGTTCGAAACGGACGATTTGTGCGGTGCCTAACAGCATCAGTACTCCGTCTGCGTTGGGTCTTCGCCAACATGGTCGTCCGCCTCCGTTTTTGCCTTCCGGAGATGACTTCAAATGACATTTTGATAAGAACAGGGTCTTGGACGTTCGAGATCCTGGGGGTATGGATGTGATACAAGAGTTGTTGTGCTGGGCTCGACATGTGCTCCGGTTCCGGGCTCTCTTTGACTTCGTTGGTCCTGTCTTGATTAGGCCAAGCTGCTTTGGGGTTTCAAAAAAGTGTTTTAAAAGGTTTTCAAAAGCCATATTATATATTTTTGAAATATGAAGTTTAAAACATATATACAGGGTTGTCTGGAAGGCTCTTGGGTTTCCAGACTCAAAATGGCCCTTTGGGGTTGCTTGTACAAAACCAGGTTTGTTTTAAGAAATTCGTGGGATTTCAGGGTGTTTACAGGTGCTAGGAGTGGCTAAAGGGGGACTGGTGGCAGCAAGTGGAATGGCTGGTGTTAGGGTGGTATGGGAGTGGGTTAGGTGGCTGAGAGTGGAGAGGGAGTGAAGAAGTAGTAAGGTAAGATGTAGGGTACTTACCGAGTGAAGAAGTGGTGGCGGGTGGAAGGGAATCAGCCGGATGATGGTGGTGGTGGTGGTGGCATTCGGCTGGAAGGTAGTGGTGTAGGTGGTGGCGAGATGTGGAGCAGGTGGTGGCGGGATATGGAGCAGGTGGAGATTCGGCTGAGCTGGGGAAGTGGAGGACCCGGCTGAAGGTGGGTGGGCTAGATGATGAAACCCACCCCCAAGGGGGGGGGGGGGGGGGTTTATATAGGGCTGGGCTAGGTCGGTTAGGGCTGGGTTTGGGGTAGTGGTTAGGTGGTTTAGGTAGGGTGGTATGATGATAAGGTGGGCTGGACAGGGTAGGGCCAGATATTTTAAATACAAGTGGTTTGGGTAGGTTGTGGGCTAGGGGTGGTTTAGAGGTTTAGGGTTTAGTTAGGTGGGTTGGTTCTAGGGTGAGGTTTAGTGAGCTAGGTTAGGTGATTAGGCTAGGATTAGGCTAGGTTTAGGGAAATTAACCTAGGTTTAGGGAAGGATTAGGGAAGTGGGTTAGGTGCTTAGGCTCAGATTAGGGGTGGATTAGGGTGGAAGGCTAGGATTAGGTGCTTTGGGTTAGGTTTAGGTGAAGGAGCTCCCTTTGCATGGCCCATAGACCTTAACCATATCATGTTGGTGCAGCCCTAGGTTAGGTTTTGGCTAATTACAAGCTTAAACCCACTTAATTAAGCTAACCCACATGATTAACCCCAAACTAGGCACACAAGTCAAGCTTAATTACACACTTGATCTTATCCAACCCCCACTCTCTCTCATGTCCATAATCCCACGTGAAATTCAAGTGGGCCCTACCTCCATTTATGAGAAGGTGATGTGGGCCATGGATATGGATATTGGATTGGATCTCTGGATCCAAATCCAAATCCAAGTCCATACATGGGTTTGGATTGGGATCTGGATATATATGGTCCAGATCCGATCCAAACTGAACTCTAACTCCTTCGAGCTGTGTTCGAAACGAACGGTTTGTGCGGGGCCTGACAGCATCAGTGCTCCGTCTGCGTTGGGTCTTCGCCAACATGATCGTCCGCCTCTGTTTTCGCCTTTCAGAGATGACTTCAAACAATGTTTCGATGATAACAGGGTCTTGGACGTTCGAGATCCTGGGGGTAGATTTGATACGAGAGTTGTTGTGCTGGGCTCTATATGTGCTCCGGTTCTGGGCTCTCCTTAGCTCTCCTGGTCCAGTCTGGATTAGGCCAACGCTGCTTCGGGGTTTCAAAAACATGTTTAAAAAGGTTTTTAAAAGACATATCATGTATTTTTGAAATATAAAAGTTTAAAACATATATACCGGGTTATCTGGAAGGCTCCTGGGTTTCCAGACTAAAAATGGCCCTTTGGGGCTGCTTTTATAAAACCAGGTTGTTTCAAGGAATTCGTGGGATTTCGGGGTGTTTACAGTTAGGAAAAGGTGGCGCTAAGGGGAGCCTAAGGGAATGCCTAAGGAAAAGTATGGCTGGCCGGGAGGTGGTGCAGTCGGCTAGGGTGGCCGACTAAGGGGAGTTTAGTGGTGGCCGGGTGCTAAGGTAACTAAGGAATGGCGAGGATGGAAAGGGGGCTAGCTAGGGTATGGTGTAAGGTACAGCCAAGGGTTGGTGGAGGGTGGAAGGGGCAGGTCCTAGGGAGCCAAGTAGGGTGGCCGGGTGTCACTAGGCGAAGGTAGAGTGTCGGGTGGTGGAAATGGTTGAGGTCTAGCCGAATGGGTGAGTGTAAACACCCCGAAATCCCATGAATTTCTCAAAATCCATCTGGTTTTATACAAGCAACCCCAAAGGGCCATTTTGAGTTTGGAAACCCAGGAGCCTTCCAAACAACCCTGTATATATGTTTTAAACTTTATCTTTCAAAAAACATATGATATAGTTTTGAAAACCCTTTTAAAACATGTTTTGAAACCCCGAAGTGGCTTGGCCCGATCAAGACAGGACCAGGAGAGCCAAGAAGAGCCCGGAACCGGAGCACACGTCAAGCCCGGCGCAGCAACTCTTGTATCTGATTCACACCCCAGGATCTCGAACGTCCAAGACCCTGTTCTTACCAAAATAGCATTTGAAGTCATCTCCGGAAGGCAGAAACGGAGGCGGACGACCATGTTGGCGAAGACCCAACGCAGACGGAGTACTGATGCTGTCAGGCCCCGCACGAATCGTTCGTTTCGAACCCAGCTCGAAGGAGTCAGAGTTCAGTTTGGATTGGTTCTGGACCATATATATCCAGATCCCAATCCAAACCCACATGTGGACTTGGATTTGGATTTGGATCCAGAGATCCAATCCAATATCCATATCCATGGCCCACATCACCTTCTCATAAATGGAGGTGGGGGCCCACTTGAGTTTCACGTGGGATCATGGGCATGAGAGAGAGTGGGGTTGAAAAATATCAAGAGTGTTGTATTAAGCTTGACTTGTGTGTCAAGTTTGGGTTAATCATGTGGGTTAGCCTAATTGAGTGGGTTTAAGCTTGTAATTAGCTAAAACCTAACCTAGGGCTACACCAACATGGGGTGATCAAGGTCTATGGGCCATGCTAAGGGAGCTCCTCCACCTAAACCTAGCCCAAAATACCTAAACCTAGCCTAAACCCCTAATCCACCCCTAATCTGAACCTAATCACCTAACCCACTTCCCTAATCCCGGCCTAATCCCAACCTAATCACCTAACCCACTTCCCTAATCCTTCCCTAAACCTAGATTAATTTCCCTAATCCTAGCCTAAACCTAGCCTAATCACCTAACCTAGCTCACTAAACCTCACCCAAAAACCCAACCACCTAACCTAGCCCTAAACCCCTAAACCACCCTTAGCCCACGATTTACCCAAACCCCTAGTTTTAAAATATCTGGCCCAACCCCTTCCAGCCCACCTTATCTACATACCACCCTACCTAAACCACCTAACCACTACCCACAGCCCAGCCCTAACCGACCTACCCATCCCCTATTTAAACCCCCCTCCTTGTGGGCGGGTTTTCCAAGTGGGAACCACTACCTCACCCAGCCGGGCCCTCTCCTTCTCCCCTCTCTCACCCAGCCGGGACGACTCCCCACCTTGGCCTGCTCCAGCTGCTCCACCAGCCGCCACCTGCTCCGCCACCTTCCCTCTTCCATCCACCACCACCACCCCTCAACCGGACGCCATCATCTTCACCCAACCGAACCAGCCGACAGCCACCTGCCCGCCACCTTCCCACTTCATCCGCCACCTCTCCCCCTTCGGTAAGTACCCTGCACCTTACCTAGCCCCCTTCTCTACCACCTCTCCACTCTTAGCCACCCATCCTCCCTTCAGCTCAGCCCCTTTGCCACCACCATTTTAACCTAGCCAAACCTAGTATAACCCAAGCTGCCGGCCACTACCTAGCTATCATGTCCCATTCGGCTTTCCCCTAGGTGTCCTACTCGGCCCTCCCACCAGCTCACCTTTTAGGTCCAGTTTCCCCAAACTCCCAACTCCCCTAGTGACCCTAAGAACCCACTCATTTAGCCATTTAAACCCCTTTACCTTGAGGCGCCATCTACTTGCCGCCGGCCACCTCCGAGGAGCCTATCCCGCGCCCCACTTGTAGCCGGCCAGCCCCTTTGATCACCTACCTTCGCGGAGCTCCCACTTGCAGCCCAAAGCCAAGTCCACGCTCAAGCAAGACCTCTACGGACCAGCTACTCGTAAGTGTCTAAACTCGGTCTTTAGTCGTACACTTGCTTGAAATTTGATTTGATACGGGGTTGTAATAACGGAGCATAGTCTCCCCCCGCTTGTAATAACGTGGCTTGGCACAACCACACACGTGCACTCTCTTAGTCGTGCACAATTTTGAACACACACGGGCCTAATCAGCCCCTAATATATAAGTGTATATATACTTTCATTTTCGAAGGGTTTTGTTTAAGTTGGGTGCGTTGTCTTTCAATTCAAGCACTCTCACACACATTGAGCTTTCGCTCTTATTTGAAAGACCCAAGTAAGGGCCGACCTATACTATTTGGGTTTCATTTCTTGTCGTGTGAGTAAGTCTTTCAATTCAAGCACTCTCACACACATTGAGCTTTCGCTCTTATTTGAAAGACCCAAGTAAGGGCCGACCTATACTATTTGGGTTTCATTTCTTGTCGTGTGAGTAAGTCTTTCAATTCAAGCACTCTCACACACATTGAGCTTTCGCTCTTATTTGAAAGACCCAAGTAAGGGCCGACCTATACTATTTGGGTTTCATTTCATGTCGTGTGAGTAAGTCTTTCAATTCAAGCACTTTCACACACATTGAGCCTTCGCTCTTACTCTCAAGACCTTAGTAAAGGCCTTATTGCAGTTATATTTGGGTTTCATTTATGTTGTGTGGGTAGTCTTTCAATTCAAGCACTCTCACACACATTGAGCCTTCGCTCTTATTCCCAAGACCTTAGTCAAGGCCATACTGCAATTTATATTTGGGTTTCATTTCATGTCGTGTGAGTAAGTCTTTCAATTCAAGCACGCACCCACATTGAGCCTTCGCTCTTATTTGCAAGACCCGAGTAAGGGCTCATATACATAAGATATATACATATCTCCCTTCGGTTATTTCCCTTCGGTTATTTCCCTTCTGTTATTTCCCTTCAGTATTGTCTTTACATTTCGGGTTTTCCCTTTGGAGTAGCGTGAGTTTGCATTACATCTACGCCATACCACGAGGTAGGACGCATATTGCATCGAAGCAAGCCCCGCTCGAATTCGCCCATGTAGTGGAGTGTTCATAACACACAAACTAGGCTACCCAAAAAGGGATAAAAGAAAAGACTTAGGCACGTGCAAATCCACGTGATCTAAAACATGCAATCGCATCTTAAAGACCCGAAATAGACACCTCGAACCGTTTCGTAGACTTTCTCCCCAAAACTCGATTTTTGCAAAAGCGTACAGACTGACCCTTGCGCATCGGTGCAAGAAGGTCTGCGACGACAAGAGCTTACTTGCTCACAGTCGCCACGTTTAGAAGTCAGTGTTAAATATATCTTCGCTAGCTTAAGTAAGCTAGCTGGCACGCCCTATTCGTATACATAGGCCTTAGACGCACGAGAAGATCCACTCCAAGCCCCCGGAAGGGACGAAGAGGCGGGGATTTTCGCGCGTCTACAGTGAGGATGGCGGGTGGCTGTGATGGGATGACGTGGTGGCTATAAGGGTGGTTGAGAGTGGAGGGGGAGTGAAGAGGAGGTGGAGCTAAGTGGAAGGTACTAACCGGATGGTGAAGAGGAGCGATGGATGGAAGAAGGGCAGCCGGGTGGCGAAGGTTGTAGCACGGAGTGGAGTTCGGCCGAGGGATGAAGGTGGCACGAGGTGGAGCTTGGCTAGAGCAGTGGTGGTGGAGGTGGAGCTTGGCTGGGAGGCAGTGGTGGTGCAGGTGGAAGGAGGTTGGCCAAGGTTGGCTGGGCCAAGATGGGCTGGAGTCAATGAAAAACCCGCCCATTAGGGGGGGGTTTATATAGGTTGGTGAAGGGCAGTTGGGGCTGGTTTTGAGGAGGTGGTAAGGTGGTTTAGGTGGTGGTGGTGTGGTGATAAGGTGGGCTGGTTTTGAGGAGGGGCCAGATATTTTAATACAAGGGGTTTTAGGTAGATGGTGTGCTAGGTTTAGGTGGGGTGGTTTAGGGGTTTAGGGCTTAGCTAGGTGGGTTGGTTTTGAGGTGGGGTTTAGTGAGGTGGGTTAGGTGATTAGGCTAGGATTAGGTTAGGTTTAAGGAAATTAGGCTAGGTTTAGGGGAGGATTAGGGAAGTGGGTTAGGTGATTAGGTTGGGATTAGGCCGGGATTAGGGAAGTGGGTTAGGTGATTAGGCTAGGTTTTGGACGGGATTAGGGTAAAAGGCTAGGATTAGGGTTTTTTTATTAGGGTTGGGTTAGGGAGCTCCCTTTACATCACTCATAGACCTTAATTGCATCATGTTGGTGCAGCCCTAGATTAGGTTTTGGCTAATACAAGCTTAAACCCATGTTAATTAGGCTAACCCACATGATTAACCCCAAACTTGACACACAAGTCAAGCTTAATTACAATCACTCCCAAATCTTATCCTCCCCCACTCTCTCTCATGCCCATAATCCCACGTGAATTTCAAGTGGACCCCACCTCTATTTATGAGAAGGTGATGTGGGCCATGGATGTGGATATTGGATTGGATCTCTGGATCCAAATCCAAATCCAAATCCACACATAGGTTTGGATTGGGATCTAGATATATATGGTCCACATCCGATCCAAACTGAATTCTGGCTCCTTCAGGCTATGTTCGAAATGAACGGTTTGTGCGGGGTCTGACAGCATCAGTACTCCATTTGCGTTGGGTCTTCGCCAACATGATCGTCCGCTTCTGTTTTCACCTTCTGGAGATGATTTCAAATGATGTCTGATTATAACAGGGTCTTGGACGTTCGAGATCCTGGGGGTGGATTCAATACGAGAGTTGTTGTGCTGGGCTCGACTTGTGCTCCGGTTCCGGGCTCTCTTTAGCTTTTCTGGTCCTGTCTTGATTAGGCCAAGTTGCTTTGTGGGGTTTCAAAACATATTATACATATTTAAAACATATAAAAGTTTAAAACATCTATACAGGGTTGTCTGGAAGGCTCCTGGGTTTCCAAACTCAAAATGGCCCTTTGGGGTTGCTTTTACAAAACCAGGTTGATTTGAGAAGTTCGTGGGATTTTCGGGGTGTTTACAATGACATCAAATGTTTTCTAGAAAATGGGGGATTCGCTGAGGATGCCACATCCAAAGACAAAGCATTCATCTAGAAAATTTCTACCCGATACACGATTTTTGGTGGGGTTTTGTATAAGAAAAGTTTTACCGGCATCCTACTAAGATGTGTCGACTTAGAGGAGGCTAGGACTGTTATGCATGAGTTCCACGATGGAGAATGTGGAGGTCATGTTAATGCCAACATGATGGCGATGAAAATAATTAGAGCGGGCTATTTTTGGTCCACCCTGAAAAAGGATTGTCACGATCATGTTAGAAAGTGTCATCCATGTCAAGTACATGGGCACGCCATTCATATCCCGTCATCTTCATTGCATTCCGTGGTCAGCCCTTGGCCATTCACCATGTGGGCGTTTGATATTGTAGGCCCAATATTTCCAAAGGCATCGAATGGGCATAGGTTCATTTTAGCAGCCACTAAGTACTTCTCCAAGTGGGTCGAAGCCATCTCCCTAACCAACGTACAGGGGCAACATGTGGTGTCTTTCATTAGGAGGAATATCTTGGCTCGATTTGGAGTTCCAAGAGACCTTGTGTCCGATAACGACACCCCATTCAAAAATGAGCGGATGGTTAAGTTGTGCAACACGTATGGCATAACTCACCACTTCTCCTCGCCCTACTACCCTCAAGGCAATGGCCAAGCCGAAGCCACGAATAAGACTCTCATTAGTATAATTGACAAGACTTTAGAGAAGGGTAGGACGTGGCACGAGAAGCTGGATGAAGCCTTATGGGCTTATAGGACTTCCATCCGGACTCCCACGAATGCCACGCCATTCAAATTGGTCTATGGCACAAATGCCATTCTTCCCATTCATACACAATTGCATTCATTCCATACATCCATTGCACTCGACCTCCCTCTAGAGACTCTTCAGCATGCTAGGATGACCGAACTAGATTTGCTAGATGAGAGGCGACTCCTTGCTATGGATCATGCTCATGCATACTAGCAAAGGATAGCCCGACATTACGACAAACATATGAGACCTCGCCACTTTGAAGTGGGAGATCTGGTTTTGAAAATCATCCACTATCGTGGCCCACATCCACTTGGAAAGTGGCGCCCCAAATGGGATGGACCCTATGTTGTGCGTGCAACCACCACGAACAACTCATATTGGTTGATCGATGTAGAAGGTAGGAATTTAGCAGATCCTATAAATATTCAATACTTAAAAAAGTATTATGTGTAGGGTTTGGGTTAAATTCCCATTTTTGAAAATCCTTAGGGATAGATGCTTTGAAACTTCAAAAGCAAATTGTGTGACCCTGGGCGAGAGAATTCGCACTTGTGAAAGAGTGGATTTTCCAAATAAGTGGTTACATTTCAAAATCCTTCTTCTTACAAAGAAAGGCCTAGTTCAACATAGCAAGATACTTGCAAGTAGTACGTGCTATTTCTAAATAGGCTGATCTGGAATGGATCGAGTATGACCTTGGGATAAGTCCTCCCCTCTTCTCTTCTCCTTCCAAAAGGAAAAATCTGGCCAAAACAAAGGGAAATCCCTGCCAAAAATCTTTTTCCCAAATAAAGAAACCATAATCAAAAAGAAAAATTCGATTCTCTTATGAAAAAGAGGGATTAAAGAAAAAATACTCCCAAAGGGAGACCCTCTATGAAAAAAAAGGAAAAAAGGCCAAAAAGCTTAAAAAAGAGCAGTTTTCCGCCTTCTGTGACACAAACCACGGGACGCTTCAGAAGGGACCATGGTATCTCTTTCCCATCCCTGGCTTATCCCAAGTAAAACATGGTTCATTTCGAGGAATCCTAAAGTAAAAATAAGATTTACTTACTTGAATTTCATTTTGTTTGAGAATTCGACGTTTCGAGTAAGGCGTAGGAATTTTGAAATATAGCTTGTTTTCTTATAAAACCTCCGCTAGATTAGCAAGTGTCGAGACTCAAGCAAAGGCAAACACGAAGAGCTCGAGATCCTTAGGATTGAGGCTTAAAGTGGTTTTCCCTTTTGTAAATAGATTTTGAAAAAAAATCGAACATCGAGCAACATAGGGTCTGCTCACTTGGAGTAGCAGGCCTCCGTAAGTCTCAAAAGTTCGACCATGTCATCTAGTCTCTAGGAGATCGCCATTCTTGGCGTCTCATCCATGACATGCGCGTGCATATCCACGCATGAACACTTGCATAACATGATCCCGTTTAGGACTAGAAACCATAGAACCCCTTTGGCATGATATCTCCTCCTACCAGGTTTAAAAGAGAGATTTTGCTTAAAAATTGGGACGATCCCATATTTTCGTGGATAGATCGAGGGAGACATCGAAAGAGGTGTTGTCGTCTTTGCCATTATCCAAATAAATTTGGATAATGCCAAAGAGGAGCATCTGTAAACACCCCAAAATCCCATGATTTTCTCAAATATGCCTGGTTTTGCAAAAGCAGCCCCAAAGGGCTATTTTGAGTTTGGAAACCCAGGAGCCTTCCAGACAACCCTGTACATATGTTAAAACCATATATGTTTTTAAAAATATATACATACAGTTTTAAAACCTTAAAAAGGCATTTTGAAACCCCAAAAAGCAGCTTGGCCTGATGAAAGTAGGACCGAAGAAGCGAAAGAGAGCCCTGACTCGAAGCATATTTCAAGCCCGGCACATCAACTCTCATATCAGAGTCATTACCAAATTCTCGGACATCCAAGCCCCTGATATCAACAATATATACAAAATGATCTCTAGAAGGTGAGAAGAAGAGCGGACGATAATGTTGGCAAAGACCCAACGCAAGACAGAGTTCTGATGCAGTCAGGCCCCGCACAAACCGTCTGTTTTGAAACGCCATGAAGGAATCAGAAAATCAGATTTGGGTCAGATCTGGACCATATATATCCAGATCCAAACCCAAACATGCATCTGGATTTGGATTTGGATCCAAAGATCCAATCCAATGTCCACATCCATGGCCCACATCACCTTCTCATAAATGGAGGTGGGTCCCACAAGGATTTCATGTGAAAAGCTTGGGTAGAGAGAGAAGGGGGATAAAGTATGAGTGAGAAAGTTGGTGGGCTTGACTTTTAGTCAAGGGTGGGTTAACCATGTGGGTTTAGCCTAAGAGTGTGGGTTTGAACTTGTATGCACCTACACCTAACTTGGGGCTGCACCAACATGAACAAGGCTGCAACTAGGTCCATGGATCGATGCCAAGGGGATGCTTCAAAAACCTAGCCCTAAGCTAACCCACTTCACCTAGCCACTCCCCTCTAAACCCGACCCAATCCTAGTCGTCCTCACCCAAAAACCGCCCCAACCACACCTAGCCGACCTCAGCTAGCTCACCTCACCCAACTAGACCACCTAGACCCTAGCTAGACTAAACCTAATCCCACCTTAATACCCCTAATTAGGCCCTAACCACTAATTCCCAGCCACCCTAAGCGGCCTACCCTAAACCACCATACCACCCACCCTAGTCGACCTACCCAAACCACCCCACAAGCCCACCTTATCCTAAATATCTACCCCATACCACTCCCAACCGACCCCAGCCTTGTGCCTATAAAACCCCCTCTTTTGGGGTGGGTTTTGGGGACTCCCTCTCTCCTCTCTCACCTGCCCTCTCTTCCACCCCATCTCACTCCCACTCTCTCCCAGTTGTACCACCTCCACCGCCACTCCACCGGGCTGCACATTCCACCCGACTGCCACTCCACCTGACTGCCACCTTCCTCTCGGCTGCCACCTTCTTCCAACTCCACCCGGCTACCACCTCCTTCCACCACCTCCGGCCATCACCTCATCCACCACCCACGGTTAGTACCCCCATCTCAGCCCCATCTTGCCTCTCATCCCCCCTTTCTTGCCCAGCCATACACTCCATCACCCGCCACCATAGCCCTCCTCTTCTTCACCCATTTGGCCACTTCACACCCAACCTCACCACCTTCCCTTAGTCATCCACTTCCCAGCCCCTAGCTAAACCTTCACCCTTCACCCTTCAACCTGCAACCACCTAGCCAATACCCTAACCTGCCCCAACTCAACCAACATCCCCACTAGCTGCGCCCATCGCCCGGCCATCATCAAGGCTCTATTCGTTTAAGACCCTACTTGCCGCCCATACGCATCCAAGGAGCTCCCCTTCGGCTGTCCAAGGTGACTCACTAGGCCAAAGCCAAGCAAGTTGAGCCCGGACCAGCTACACGTAAGTGCCTAACTCGGTCCTTATTATGAACTTGCTTACATTTAATTAAATTTGATACGGGATTGTAATAATGGAGTGTTGTCTCCCCCCGGTTGTAATAATGTGGTTTGGCACACCAACACACATGTGCACTTGAGCCATTCCGTTCTTAGTTGCACACCATTTTGACACACACACATGCCTAACCTGCCCCTAAGATATAGTTATACCTATATGTATTAAGCTGCGTGGGTTTTAATTTAAGTTGTGTGCGTGGTCTTTCAATTTCCACACTCACACATATTGAGCTTTCGCTCTTACTCCCAAGACCCGAGTAAGGGTCGTATTGTAATTTTCCTTGGGTGTTTTAATTCAAGTTGTGTGCGTGGTCTTTCAATTTCCCCACTCACACACATTGAGCTTTCGCTCTTACTCCCAAGACCTTAGTAAAGGCCATATTGCAATTTCATTTGGGTGTTACTTCAAGTTGTGTGCGTGGTCTTTCAATTTCCACACCCACACACATTGAGCTTTTGCTCTTACTCCCAAGACCCTAGTAAGGGCCATATTGCAATTTCGTTTTGGGTGTTTTAATTCAAGTTGTGTGCGTAGCATTTCAATTCCACACTCACACACATTGAGCTTTCGCTCTTACTCCCAAGACTTTAGTCAAGGCCATATTGCAATTATATTTGGGTTTACATTACAAGTCGTGTGAGTTGTCTTTACATATACACATAACACCCACGTACACTTTGGCGACCTTCGGGCCCATATATATTATAAGTATTTCCCTTCGGCTATGTCTTTAAGATTTGGGTTTTAAGGTTTAGCTGTGTGCATAGTCTTTCCATATATACACTACACACACTTGCACAATTGAGCCTTTCCGCTCTTAAGATATAGCCATATTTCCCTTTTGCAATTTCCCTTTTGCAATTTACATTAAGTCATTTCCCTTCTGCATTGTCTTTCAATTCGAGTTTTCCCTTTAGAGTTGTGTGAGTTTGCATTGCATATTCGCCATACCACGAGTTAGGACGCATATTGCATCAAAGCAAAACCCCATACTCCCGTGCAAAATCACCCAACTTAGGTCACTTATGCACACACCTAGTTGGCCCTAAAAAGCTTAAAAACAAAGACATAGGCACGTGCAAATCCCACATGTAATAAAACTTGCAATCGTACAAACAAAGCCCAAACACTTCGGGTATTTTCTTCAAAGAGGTTTGATTTTAAAGACTTTGCCAAGCGTACGTACTGACCCTTGCGCATCGGTTTAAGAAGGTCAGCGACGAAAAGAGCTCACTTGCTCACAGTCGCCCCAATAGAGTTAGATTTCAAAAACTTTCTTCGCTAGCTTAAGCAAGCTAGCTGGCACGCCTCTTTTGTTAAAAACGACTTAGACAGACGAAAAGGTTCACTTCAGGCCTAAGAACCAGAAGTAGGAATTTTTCGTGTCTACAGGTTGTTACATTCATGTTGTGTGAGTTTGTCATTTAAATTTTACACTCGCACACAAGAAGTACTTGAGCACTTGCTCCACACTCTCACGCACCTTTTGAGCCTTTGTTGCTCATAAGATATAGCATACTTATATATTTTCCAGCTGCGTGAGTTTTACATTAAAGTCGTGTATGCACTTACATTTTCGGGTGGTTCAATTCATGTCGTGTGAGTTTGTCATTTAAATTTCACACTACACACACGTGCATTGAGCCTTTCCGCTCTTATCATATATCTATATTTCAATTTCGGCAAAGTTCAATTCATGTCGTGTGAGTTTGTCATTTAAATTTCACACTACACACACGCGTGCATTGAGCCTTTCCGCTCTTACTATATACTTATATTTCAATTTCGGCAAGTTTAATTCCAGTTGTGTGAGTTGTCTTTCCATTTACACACCAAGGGCACTCACTCACAATTGAGCCTTTCCGCTCTTAAGATATAAGTATATTTCAATTCTGCAATTTACATTCAAGTCGTGTGAGTTGCTTTCAAGTTTGGGTATTTCACTTAAAGCTGCGTGAGTTGCACTTTCATTCAGGTATTTACATTAAGTTGTGTGTGTGAGTTGCTTTCAATTCGAGCCTAGCTCACATCACCATATTAAACCCAAAAAATATTTGTGCATCCTTGCATTCGCACGTTTTCCAAAGGAAACCCCGAACCTACGCTCAAACTCGCTAAATTTAGGACACTTAAGCACACACATCCGGCCTAAATAGTTTAAATACTCAAAGACTTGAAATCGTACAGCCCCGTAATAAAAACTGCAATTTAGACATACAATCATCAAAACACTTACTTTTCTTTCGAAAGTATACGTTTGTTTAAAAGATCAAAGGTTTTCTAAAGCACTTAAACTAGCCCTTGAGCACCGATTCAAGAAGGTTTAGAGCAAAAAGATCCCGCTTGCTCACAATTGCCTTTCAAAATGTCAGATATTTCAAAAACTTTGCAAGCTTGAGAAAGCAAGCCGGCACGCCCTTTTAAAAGCGACGTAGGCACGAGAAGGTTCATTTCAAGCCGCAAAAGCCAGAAGTGAGAATTTTTGTTGTTTACACTAAGGTCTCCATGATCATGTATTAATCAAGGTTCATATGTTGCCTCGTCTTTCTTTCATTCATATGCTATTCTTTATATATTTTAATTTTGATTCTTTCTACTCCATAACATAATATAAGATTATAGACCTCTTAATCCTCCTATGCTCATGTGATAATTAGGATTTCCTTTATTGTTTTATAGCTGTAGATTCAATTTTAGTTCAGACTAAAATACAAGTACAACTCTGAAAATTTAAAAACCTTTCTTTCTTTACTTTGTACATGTTCGGTAAATGATTTATCTTTCATTATTCCCTACTTTGAATATTTCAAAATTTTGCACATCTAATCTAGACATATAGACATACTTCTGATCAAATTTTTGAGATTTTGAGCTTGCGAAAGATCATCAATAAAATCATAGACTTTTTATAAAAATCAGAACAGATTCTAAAAACTAGAGGTTGGGTTATTACCCAATATCTTTGTACACCATAGACTAATTTGATTGAAAATAGTCTTATTGGGAAGCTTGTAGATACGAAAAATTCCCACTTCTGGTTCTTAGGCCTGAAGTGAACCTTTTCGTGTGTCTAAGTTGTTTTTAACAAAAGGGCGTGCCAGCTAGCTTGCTTAAGCTAGTGAAGAAAGTTTTGAAATCTGACTCTATCAGGGCGACTGTGAGCAAGTGAGCTCTTTTCGTCGTAGACCTTCTTGCACCGATGCGCAAGGGTCAGTCTACACGCTTGGAAAAGTCTTTAAAATCAAAACCTCTTTGAAAAATACTTGAAGTGTTTGGGCTTTGTTTGTACGATTGCAAGTTTTATTACACGAGGGATTTGCACGTGCCTATGTCTTTCTTTTTATGCTTTTTAGGGCAAACTAGGTGTGTGCACAAGTGACCTAAGTTGGGCGATTTTTGCATGGGAGTGTGGGGCTTCTTTGATGCAATATGCGTCCTAACTCGTGGTATGGCGTATATGCAATGCAAACTCACACAACTCCAAAGGGAAAACCCGAAATTGAAAGACAATGCAGAAGGGAAATGACTTAATGTAAATTGCAAAAGGGAAATTGCAAAAGGAAAATATGGCTATATCTTAAGAGCGGAAAGGCTCAATTGTGCAAGTGTGTGTAGTGTATATATGGAAAGACTATGCACACAGCTAAACCTTAAAACCCAAATCTTAAAGACATAGCCGAAGGGAAATACTTATAATATATATGGGCTCGAAGGTCGCCAACGTGTGCGTGGGTGTTGTGTGTATATGTAAAGACAACTCACACGACTTGTAATGTAAACCCAAATATAATTGCAATATGGCCTTGACTAAGGTCTTGGGAGTAAGAGCGAAAGCTCAATGTGTGTGAGTGTGGAATTGAAATGCTACGCACACAACTTGAATTAAAACACCCAAAACAAAATTGCAATATGGCCCTTACTAGGGTCTTGGGAGTAAGAGCGAAAGCTCAATGTGTGTGAGTGTGGAAATTGAAAGACCACGCACACAACTTGAAGTAACACCCAAATGAAATTGCAATACGGCCTTTACTAAGGTCTTGGGAGTAAGAGCAAAAGCTCAATGTGTGTGAGTGGGGAAATTGAAAGACCACGCACACAACTTAAATTAAAATCCATGCAGCTTAATATGTATAGGTATAACTATATCTTAAGGGCTGATTTGGCCCGTGTGTGTGCAAAAATGGTGTGCAACTAAGAGTGGAAACGGCTCAAGTGCACGTGTGTGTTAGTGTGCCAAACCACATTATTACAACCAGGGGGAGACAACGCTCCATTATTACAACCTCGTATCAAATTTAATTAAATGTAAGCAAGTTCATAATAAGGATCGAGTTAGGCACTTACGTGTAGCTGGTCCGGGCTCAACTTGCTTGGCTTTGGCCTAGTGAGTCACCTTGGACAGCCAAAGGGGAGCTCCTTGGATGTGTGTGGGTGGCAAGTAGGGTGCTAGCCGGGTGATGGGCACGGCAAGGAGGGATGTTGGTTGAGTTGTGGCAGGTTAGGATGTTGACTAAGTGGTGGCAGGTTAGGGGTGAAGGTTTAGCTAGGGGCTGGGGTGGTTGGTGCTAAGGGAAAGCGGTGAGGTAGAGTGTGAGGTGGCCAGGTGTAAGGGAGAAGGTCGGGCTGTGGTGGCGGGTGATGGAGTGTGAAGTCGGGCAAGAAAGGGGTGGAATGGCAGGTAGATGGGGCTAAGATGGGGTACTAACCATGGGTGGTAGATGAGGTGATGGCCGACGGGTGGTGGAAGGAGGTGGCAGCCGAATGGAGTGTGGAGCCGGGTGGAGTGGCAGTCGGGTGGAAGGTGGCAGTCGGGTGGAGTGGCGATGGAGGTGGTACAGCTGGGGGAGAGTGAGAGTGAGATGGGGTGGAAGAGAGGGTTGGAGAGAGAGCCCAAAAACCCACCCAAAAGAGGGGGTTTTTATAGGCCCAAAAGCTGGGTCGGTGGGGAGTGGTTTAGGCTAGATATTTATGATAAGGTGGGCTTGTGGGGAGGTTTGGGTAGGTCGGTTAGGGTGGGTGGTATGGTGGTTTAGGGTAGGTCGGTTAGGAGGGCTGGGAATTAGTGGTTAAGGGATTAATTAGGTGTATTAAGGTGGGATTAGGTTTAGTCTAGTTAGGGTCTAGGTGGTCTAGTTAGGTGAGGTGAGCTAGGTGAGGTCGGCTAGGTGAGGTTGGGGTGGTTTTAGGTGAGGACGACTAGGATTGGGTCAGGTTTAGGGGGGAGTGGCTAGGTGAGGTGGGTTAGCGCAGGGCTAGGTTTTAGGAACATCCCCTTGGCATCGATCCATGAACCTAGTTGCAGCCATGTTCATGTTGGTACAGCCCCAGGTTAGGTGTAGTTGCATACAAGCTCAAACCCACACTCTAGGCTAAACCCACATGGTTAACCCACCCTTGACTAAAAGTCAAGCCCACCAACTTTCTCACTCATACTTTATCCCCCTTCTCTCTCTACCCAAGCTTTTCACGTGAAATCTCTATGGGCCCTACCTCCATTTATGAGAAGGTGATGTGGGCTATGGATGTGGATATTGGATTTGGATCTTTGGATCCAAATCTAGATGCATGTTGGGTTTGGATCTAGATATATATGGTCCAGATCTGACCCAAATCTGATTTTCTGACTCCTTCATGGTATTTTGAAACAGATGGTTTGTGCGGGGCCTGACTGCATCAATACTTCGTCTTGCGTTGGGTCTTCGCCAACATTGTCGTCCGCTCTTCTTCTCACCTTCCGGAGATCATTGTGAACAAATTTGTTGATATCAGGGTCTTCGATGTCCGAGAATCTGGGGATGATTCTAATACAAGAGTTGATGTGCCGGGCTTGAAATATGCTCCGGGTTCGGGCTCCCTTTCGCTTCTTCGGTCCTGCTTTCATCAAGCCAAGCTGCTTTTTGGGGTTTCAAAATACCTTTTTAATGTTTTAAAACTGTATGTATATATTTTTAAAACATATATGGTTTCAACATATGTACAGGGTTGTCTAGAAGGCTCCTGGGTTTCCAGACTCAAAATAGCCCTTTGGGGCTGCTTTTGCAAAACCAGGTATGTTTGAGAAAATCGTGGGATTTTGGGGTGTTTACAGATGCCCCTCTTTGGTATTATCCATATTTATTTGGATAATGGCAAAGACGACAAACACCCCTGTTAATGTCTCCCTAGATCTATCCACGAAAATATGAGATTATCCCGATTTTTTAGCAAAATCTCTCTTTTAAACCTGATAGGAGGAGATATCACGCCAAAGGGGAATTCATGGAATCTGATCTTAAATGGGATCATGTTATGCAAGTGTTCATGCGTGGATGTGCACATGCATGACATGGATGAGACGCCAAGGATGGCGACCTCCCAGAGACCAAATGGCATGGTCGAACTCTTGAGACTTACGAAGGCCTGCTGCTCCAAGTGAGGAGACCCTATGTTGCTCGATGTTCGATTTTCAAAATCTATTTACAAAAGGGAAAACCGCTTTAAGCCTCAATCCTAAGGATCTCGGGCTCTTCGTGCTTGCCTTTGCTTGAGTCTTGACACTCGCTAATCTAGCGGAGGTTTTATAAGAAAACAAGCTATATTTCAAAATTCCTACGTCTTACTCGAACCGTCGAATTCTCAAACAAAATGAAATTCAAGTAAGTAAATCCTATTTTTAGTTTAGGATTCCTTGAAATGAACCATGTTTTACTTGGGATAAGCCAGGGTGGGAAAGAGATACCACGGTCCCTTCTGAAGCGTCCCGTGGTTTGACACATAGAAGGCGGAAAACTGCTCTTTTTGAGCTTTTTGGCCTTTTTTCCTTTCTTTCATAGAGGGTCTCCCTTTGGGAGTATTTTTTCTTTAATCCCTCTTTTCCATAAGAGAATCGAATTTTTCTTTTTTATTCTAGTTTCTTTCTTTGGGAAAGAGATTTTTGGCGGGGATTTCCCTTTGTTTTGGTCACATTTTCCTTTTGGAAGGAGAAGAGAAGAGGGGAGGACTTATCCCAAGGTCATACTCGATCCATTCCAGATCAGCCTAATTAGAAATAGCACGTACTACTTGCAAGTTTCTTGCTACATTGAACTAGGCCTTTCTTTGTAAGAAGAAAGATTTTGAAATGTAACCTCGTATTTGGAAAACTCCACTCTTTCACAAGTGCGAATTCTCTTGCTCAAGGTCACACAATTTGCCTTTGAAGCTTACTTTCAAAGTTTCAAAGCAGCTATCCCTAAGGATTTTCAAAAATGGGAATTTAACCCAAACCCTACACATAATACTTCTTTAAATATTGAATATTGATAGGATCTGCTAAATTCCTACCTTCGGCATCGATCAACCAATATGAGTTGTTCGTGGTGGTTGCACGCACAACATAGGGTCCATCCCATTTGGGGCGCCACTTTCCAAGTGGATGTGGGCCACGATAGTGGATGATTTTCAAAACCAGATCTCCCACTTCAAAGTGGCGAGGTCTCATATATTTGTCGTAATGTCGGGCTATCCTTTGCCGGTATGCATGAGCATGATCCATAGCAAGGAGTCGCCTCTCATCTAGCAAATCTAGTTCGATCATCCTAGCATGCTGAAGAGTCTCTAGGAGGAGGTCGAGTGCAATGGATGTATGGAATGAATGCAATTGTGTATGAATGGGAAGAATGGCGTTTGTGCCATAGACCAATTCGAATGGCGTGGCATTCGTGGGAGTCCGGATGGAAGTCCTATAAGCCCATAAGGCTTCATCCAGCTTCTCGTGCCACGTCCTACCCTTCTCTAAAGTCTTCTCAATTATACTAATGAGAGTCTTATTCGTGGCTTCGGCTTGGTCGTTGCCTTGAGGGTAGTAGGGCGAGGAGAAGTGGTGAGTTATGCCATACGTGTTGCACAACTTAACCATCCGCTCATTTTTGAATGGGGTGCCGTTATCGGACACAAGGTCTCTTGGAACTCCAAATCGAGCCAAGATATTCCTCCTAATGAAAGCCACCACATGTTGCCCCTGTACGTTGGTTAGGGAGATGGCTTCGACCCACTTGGAGAAGTACTCAGTGGCTGCTAAAATGAACCTATGCCCATTCGATGCCTTTGGAAATATTGGGCCTACAATATCAAACGCCCACATGGTGAATGGCCAAGGGCTGACCATGGAATGCAATGAAGATGACGGGATATGAATGGCGTGCCCATTCACTTGACATGGATGACACTTTCTAACATGATCGTGACAATCCTTTTTCAGGGTGGACCAAAAATAGCCTGCTCTAAGTATTTTCATCGCCATCATGTTGGCATTAACATGACCTCCACATTCTCCATCGTGGAACTCATGCATAACAGTCCTAGCCTCCTCTAAGTCAACACATCTTAGTAGGATGTCGGTAAAACTTTTCTTATACAAAACCCCACCAAAAATCGTGTATGGGGTAGAAATTTTCTAGATGAATGCTTTATCTTTGGATATGGCATCCTCAGCGAATCCCCCATTTTCTAGAAAACATTTGATGTCATAAAACCAAGGTTTTTCAATAGAATCTCGATTATTTTGGCAAATATCCAAATCGTGTGTGGAGGGAGTGGGCTCATGCCATATCTCTAAGGATCGAGTTCCAAAAGTGGGATCGACCTTTAGGGCTGAACTCAATGAGGAGAGGGTATCGGCAATGCCATTATCCCCTCTTCCTAAGTGTGTGAGTCTACACGATTGGAATGACTCGACCAATTGAGTGGCCAACTCGTGATATGGAAGAAGTTTTGCATTTCGCACTTGCCAAATTTTCAAAACTTGGTTTATAACAAGGAGTGAATCTCCAAAGACCTCGATGCATGATGCCCCTAGAGTTTTCAAAATCCTTAAGCCTTGTATGAGTGCTTCATACTCAGCTATTTTGTTGGAACATTCGAAATCTAGGCGAATTGCTATGGGGATCTCACCCTTTTCAGGGGATATGAGGATGACCCCGGCACCAGCCCCTCGTTGGTTTCGTGCCCCATCGAAGTGTATCTTCCACACTTGGTTTTCGAAAGAGTTTGCCAAAATGTGGTTTTGAAAATGGTTTTGCAATATGCCTTCATTAGGCATTTCACTAAATGTGGGATATGCGTCCCCCAGGGGGAACTCAACCACGTAGTCAGCTAGGGCTTGCCCCTTAATGGAGATCTGATGATGATATTTCAGGTCATACTCTATTAGAAGGAGTTGCCATTTGCCCAATCTATCAGTGAGAATGGGTTTTTCGAACAAATGCTTGATTGGATCAAGTTTGGACACTATCCAGATCTCATGATCTAGGAAATAGTGTCGAAATTTCTGGCAAGCCCAAACTAGGGCCAAGCACGTCTTCTCCATGGCTTGGTAATTCCTTTCGTAAGCCAAGAGAGTTTTTGAAATATAATAGATGGCATACTCCTTATGGGTGTCATCCTCGTATTGAGCTTATAATGCTCCCAAGGCATTCGCATGCACGAAAATGTAAAGCAAAAGAGGTTTTTGGAGGATTTAAAACAGGGGGATTAACTAGGTATGCCTTTAGTCTTTCAAATGACTTTTGGCAGTCATCATCCCATGAAAATTTCGTGCCCTTTCTCAACAATTTGTTGAAGGGCTCGCATCTAGTCGCCAAGTTTGAGATGAACCTGCGAATGGATTGTAATCGACCCTGGAGACTACGAATCTGTGTGAGATTGGAGGGTGGAGCCATGTCTATGATGGCTCGTCACTTAGATGGGTCGACTTCTATACCCCTTTGGCTCACCATAAAGCCTAAGAGCTTCCCGGACTCTACTCTGAACACACATTTTTGAGGGTTTAGCTTTACTTTATAAAGTCTAAGCCTTTCAAAAATCTTTTGCAAGCATTCGATATGAATGCATCGAGTTTTGGATTTTGCCAAGTGATCATCCACATATACCTCTACGAGCTCATGAATCTGATCATGGAAGATCGTGGTCATGGCTCTTTGGTATGTTGCGCCAGCATTTTTCAAACCAAAGGGCATGACTGTATAGCAGTACGTGCCCCATGGGGTTGTGAACGCGGTCTTACCCTGATCTCGTGGACTTAATTTGATTTGATTATACCTTGAATAACCATCTATAAATGAAAACATTTCGTGATTTGCAGTACTATCAACTATCAAATCTATGTTTGGTAAAGGATAATTATCCTTTGGAGTGGCTTTGTTCAGGTTTCTAAAATTGATGCATATTCGAATCTTCCCATTGGTTTTTCGAACAACAACGATATTGGATAACCAATCAGAATACGCAATGAGTTTTATAAATCCGGCTTTTAACAGATCTTCTAAACCCTCCTTGACTTGTGCGTGTACATTCGGATGTATTTTCTTAAGCTTTTGCTTTATGGGTTTCACATCCGCATCTAAGGGAAGACGATGTTCGACAATACTGGGGTCTATGCCCGACATGTCTTCATACGTCCATGCAAACACATCTAAGTAGGTTTGTAGAAATGCAATGAATGCTGGTCTTTCATGCTCATGCAAACATGCCCCTACCTTAATGAGTTTGGGATTTGAATTACTCCCTAGATTTACCTCTATGAAATCTCCTCCTACTGAATTGGAAGGTTTTTCCAAATCGAGAATTTTATGAAATTCTGGGAGTTCAGAAGTGGGATTTTCCTCAAAGGGGATCCACTTCTGGGCTTCGATCATTCTCGTGGCTTATAGATCCTAGGGAATTTGATGCATGGATTTTCAAAAGACCTGGTTTTACACTTGGAATTTCTATTGATTTCGAAATTTTTGGTCTGGCTATACAGACAACGTTTCTTTTGAAATCCTTTCCTTTTTCTAAATCCTTACCAGGAGCAACTATATACAAAATCTTTTTGGAATTTTGTAAATTTTCAATTTTTTTGTTCTTTTGTAAAACGAGTACTTTGGGAACTATACAAACTACTCTTTTTTCGAGTTTTTCATTTTCCAATGTTTTTGGCTTTTGCAATTTTTCCATTTTTTCAATTTTTAGTTTTTCAAATATTTTTTGTATTTTTGCTAAAGGGATCTTCTATCATACCTACAAAGGAAAAACACTACAGGTTAGACTCTGAATAAGAGGTCTAAATCATAGGTTTCTTCTAGGATAGGCTCTAGGGCACCCTTGACCCAGGTGGTCACAGGGGGTGGCTCTGGTGGTATTTTGGGAGTATAGCCGTTCCCATATCGGCTTGGATTGGCCCTAGAAAGTATGGGTTCTAGGAGTCCCTGATTTTGTGCCCCTAGACTCTTATAAGGCAAATAGCCCATGTTTAACAGCATGTTCCATGATTTTTTATTTTTGGAGAAATTTTGATACAAATCGTGGTCCTGAAACTTGCTGTCGTCTATGTTGTGTATATAGGGCTTTTTGTCTAGGGGTTTTGGAAATAAAGGATTCTTGGGTTTTTCTATAATGGTCAAAACTTTGAGGGGGGCCAGTCTTGGGCGGCCCCTTCACATACACGACCTTCCTAGGGTTGTTCAATATGAGCCTTGGTGGCTCAAGCACGGTTTGCTCCAGTTTTACCTCGTGGGTTTGGGAACCTGACAAGCAAGGGGAATTTATGACCCCTTGAAGGTGAGGGTGACTCTCTCCTAGGATCACTACGACTTTGTCCCTGAAAGGGATTTTGACACACCTATGGAAGGTGGATGGCACAACGCACAAGCTGTGTATTTAGGGCCTTCCCAACAACAGGTTATAATGAGGGTGGATGTCCAGGACATGGAACACCCCCGTGTGTGCTATCCCTCCCGTTTTCATGGGGAGTTCGATAGATCCTAGCGGTCTAGACGCATTCCCATCGTATCCAATGATGACGATGCGACTTGGATGAATGGATGTCAAGGTGACTCCGATTTGGTTCACCACATGAAGTGGAAGGATGTTGAGCCCTCCTCCCCCATCGATATGTAGGGCCTGGTTATGGGACTCGTAGGGTCTTTCTACATCATCTTCCGAGAACACGATGGGCATTTTTGCTCCTATGGAGGCCACTTGTTTGGATAAAGATTCAGGGGTAATGTTCGAACTAACCCTTGCTCTTTCTAGAATTTTCTCTAACACTAGTCTATGCCTAGGCGAAGTTTGTATTAGCTCTAGGGTGGACATATTGATAGGAATCTTTGAAAGACGGTTTTCGAAATCATACACCTTTAAAACGACATTTCCTTTGTCCGTTTTTGGCGAAACTCTAGGAATACATGCTTTTGAGGGGCCAAGCACAATGACCACCTTTTTAGTACTTTGCAGATGTGGGGGTTGGTAGATCCTCCCGGATCTTGTCACCTCCCCCATGATTAACCTAGGTTTCATACTAATCATGGCTCTAATCGAGAGATTTGGAGCACCTTGAATGGTTAAAACTGGTTTAACCGGGGACGGAACTCTTGGTGGTCCCCGGATGACTACATGGGCGGGTTTCTTGTAAAGTATGAGAGTAGACGCACAAGTAGATGAACCAGACTCACATGCATGCACTAGATTCTTTGAAATCGTAAGAGCACATACCTCTTTTTCCTTCCCATTGGTACTTGCGTGCTTGGGGAAGGGTTCTTTAAAGATAGCTTGGGCAGGCTCAAGTTCTTCATCGACCTGGAGCCAGCCTTCTGCTATCAAGTTCTCAATTTTATTAAGGAGGGAGAAACACCGCCTTGTATCATGGCCTTTGAGGCGATGATACTTGCAGAATTTGCTTAAAAACCCTCCCTTTGAAGTGACTCCTTGGGGAATCTCGAGGAGTTCGATCATGCCTTGGGCAAGTAGGAGGTCTAGGACCTCCGACACAGGTTATCCTAGCGGAGTGTACTCCCGTCTTTTGAAGGGTTTTTGAAAACTCCTCTCCTTTTTATTTTATGATTTTTTAAAGCTTTTTGAAGCACTTGCCGGGCTTGGATCCACCCGGACATTGGCGATTTTATGGGGTTTTGCCCCTTTGTCCGCGATGGGTAGCCCATAAGTGATGGGCTTTTCCAAGCGAGTTTTCGAAATTGGATTTTCTTTCCATAAGTGATCATACACATCCTTTTTCAAATTTGTTTCGAAAAGGGATGCTTTCTTTATTAACTTATGGAAAGTTGAGATTTCATGAAGCGAGAGAAGGGTTTTCAACTCGTTTCTAAAATTATCTAGGATGAGCATGACTGCACATCCTTCAGATATCGGCTCTCGCACTTGACCTAGGAGAGACCTCCAAAGAACGATGAACGTATGTACGTCCTCGTTCACACCTTGTTTTGTATCCCTCAAGGTGTTTAATGTCGGCATGACTTCTACGTTATGCGAGAATCTCTGCATAAAGCAGTTCGCTAACTCTTCAAAAGTTACAAACTGGCTAAGGTCGTAGGAAGCCAGCCATTTGGCAGTTATGCCCTTGACGGACAAAGGGAACCAATACACCCACTTCATCGAGTCCTTCTTTTTATGGGCTCGATGAGAGAAAAGCTGCAAGTGAGACCTAGGGTCTCCCATGCCATCATACTGATGGAAGTTCGGTATTTCGTCGTCACTGTCTGTTTCATAGTCCACAGGCAAGAAATCAGATAGGGCATAACTTCTTTTCTCTTTATTTTGCCCTCTCAGCAGCTGCTGTAGGGCTTTACGGTCCCTGTGTGTGAAGGACTTGTGGTATTGGTTACCTTCCATCGCGGAAGTCTCTTTGTGTTTACGAGGTTTTTTAAATTTTTTCTTGGCCTTTGGTTCGCCATTTGACGAACATGAATCGCCTGCTTCAGCCTCTTGGCTAAGAGCAGCGATCTTGGCCTCGAAATCCCTTCTCAAGTCTTCAATCTCTTGTTTTTTCGAAAACTTCCTAGATTGAGAACTTGATGCGCATGAGCCATGGCTAGATACCTCTTGGGAGACTGGAATCGACATGCTTCAATATGCTTTTCAAAAAAAATCCTAAGTATGAAAATGCAACAAACAAAGTTAAAACACTTTAGAAAAAATTTTCATGAGGTTTTTCTACATGAACATGACTCTACACAAGGCCCAGGTCCCACCAGGAGTGCCAAACCTGTAGACACAGAAAATTTCCACTTCTGGTTCTTAGGCCTAAAGTGAACCTTTTCGTGTGTCTAAGTTGTTTTTAACAAAAGGGCGTGCCGGCTAGCTTGCTTAAGCTAGTGAAGAAAGTTTCGAAATCTGACTCTATTAGGGCGACTGTGAGCAAGTGAGCTCTTTTCGTCGTAGACCTTCTTGCACCGATGCGCAAGGGTCAGTCTGTACGCTTGGCAAAGTCTTTAAAATCAAAACCTCTTTGAAAAATACCCAACGTGTTTGGGCTTTGTTTGTACGATTGCAAGTTTTATTACACGTGGGATTTGCACGTGCCTATGTCTTTCTTTTTATGCTTTTTGGGGCCAACTAGGTGTGTGCACAAGTGACCTAAGTTGGGCAATTTTTGCACGGGAGTGTGGGGCTTGCTTTGATGCAATATGCATCCTAACTCGTGGTATGGCGAATATGCAATGCAAACTCACACAACTCCAAAGGGAAAATCTGAATTGAAAGACAATGCGGAAGGGAAATGACTTAATGTAAATTGCAAAAGGGAAATTACAAAAGGGAAATATGGCTATATCTTAAGAGCGGAAAGGCTCAATTGTGCAAGTGTGTGTAGTGTATATATGGAAAGACTATGCACACAGCTGAACCTTAAAACCCAAATCTTAAAGACATAGCCGAAGGGAAATACTTATAATATATATGGGCCCGAAGGTCACCAACGTGTGCGTGGGTGTTGTGTGTATATGTAAAGACAACTCACACGACTTGTAATATCAAACCCAAATATAATTGCAATATGGCCTTTACTAAGGTCTTGGGAATAAGAGCGAAAGCTCAATGTGTGTGAGTGTAGAATTGAAATGCTACGCACACAACTTGAATTAAAACACCCCAAATGAAATTGCAATACGGCCCTTACTAGGGTCTTGGGAGTAAGAGCAAAAGTTCAATGTGTGTGAGTGTGGAAATTGAAAGACCACACACACAACTTGATTAAAAACACCCAAACGAAATTGCAATATGGCCTTTACTAGGGTCTTGGGAGTAAGAGCGAAAGCTCAATGTGTGTGAGTGTGGAAATTGAAAGACCACGCACACAACTTAAATTAAAATCCACGCAGCATAATATGTATAGGTATAACTATATCTTAAGGGCTGATTAGGCCTGTGTGTGCACAAAAATGGTGTGCAACTAAGAGCAGAAACGGCTCAAGTGCACGTGTGTGTTGGTGTGCCAAACCACATTATTACAACCGGGGGTTGACAATGCTCCATTATTACAACCACATATCAAATTTAATTAAATGTAAGCAAGTTTATAATAAGGACCAAGTTAGGTACTTATGTGTAGCTGGTCTGGGCTCAACTTGCTTGGCTTTGGCCTAGTGAGTTGCCTTGGACAGTTGAAGGGGAGCTCCTTGGATGTGTGTGGGCGGCAAGTAGGGTGCTAGCCGGATGGATGTCTTTGTCCTGGCCAGGTGATGGGAGCGGCAAGGAGGGATGTTGGTTGAGTTGTGGCAGGTTAGGATGTTGACTAGGTGGTGGCAGGTTAAGGGTGAAGGTTTAGCTAGGGGCTGGGGTGGTTGATGCTAAGGGAAAGTGGTGAGGTAGAGTGTGAGGTGGTCGGGTGTAAGGGAGAAGGTCGGGCTGTGGTGGCGGGTGATGGAGTGTGCAGTCGGGCAAGAAAGGGGTGGAATGGCTGGTAGACAGGGCTAAGATGGGGTACTAACCATGGGTGGTGGATGAGGTGATAGCCGGCGGGTGGTGGAAGGAGGTGGCAGCCGAATGGAGTGTGCAGCCGGGTAGAGTGTGCAGCCGGGTGGAGTGGCAGTCGGGTGGAAGGTGGCAGTCGGGTGGAGTGGCGATGGAGGTGGTACAACTGGGGGAGAGTGAGAGTGAGATGAGGTGGAAGAGAGGGCTAGAGAGAGAGCCCAAAAACCTGCCCAAAAGAGGGGGGGTTTATCGGCCCAAAAGCTAGGTCGGTGGAGAGTGGTTTAAGCTAGATATTTATGATAAGGTGGGCTTGTGGGGTGGTTTGGGTAGGTCGGTTAGGGTGGGTGGTATGGTGGTTTAGGGTAGGTTGGTTAGGAGGGCTGGGAATTAGTGGTTAAGGGATTAATTAGGTGTATTAAGGTGGGATTAGGTTTAGTCTAGTTAGGGTCTAGGTGGTCTAGTTAGGTGAGGTGAGCTAGGTGAGGTCGGCTAGGTGAGGTTGGGGTGGTTTTAGGTGAGGACGACTAGGCTTGGGTCAGGTTTAGGGGGGAGTGGCTAGGTGAGGTGGGTTAGCGCAGGGCTAGGTTTTAGGAACATCCCCTTGGCATCGATCCATGGACCTAGTTGCAGCCATGTTCATGTTGGTATAGTCCCAGGTTAGGTGTAGGTGCATACAAGCTCAAACCCACACTCTAGGCTAAACCCACATGGTTAACCCACCCTTGACTAAAAGTCAAGCCCACCAACTTTCTCACTCATACTTTATCCCCCTTCTCTCTCTACCCAAGCTTTTCACGTGAAATCTCTGTGGGCCCCACCTCCATTTATGAGAAGGTGATGTGGGCCATGGATGTGGATATTGGATTTGGATCTTTGGATCCAAATCTAGATGCATGTTGGGTTTGGATCTCGATATATATGGTCCAGATCCGACCCAAATATGATTTTCTGACTCCTTCATGGCGTTTTGAAACGGACGGTTTATGCGGGGCCTGGCTGCATCAGTACTCCGTCTTGCGTTGGGTCTTCGCCAACATTGTCGTCCGCTCTTCTTCTCACCTTCCGGAGATCATTGTGAACAAATTTATTGATATCAAGGGCTTGGATGTCCGAGAATCTGGGGATGATTCTTATATGAGAGTTGATGTACCGGGCTTGAAATATGCTCCGAGTTCGGGCTCTCTTTCGCTTCTTCGATCCTACTTTCATTAGGCCAAGTTGCTTTTTGGGGTTTTAAAACACCTTTTTAAGGTTTTAAAACTATATGTATATATTTTTAAAACATATATGGTTTCAACATATGTACAGGGTTGTCTGGAAGGCTCTTAGGTTTCCAGACTCAAAATAGCCCTTTGGGGCTGCTTTTGCAAAACTAGGTATGTTTGAGAAAATCATGGGATTTTGGGGTGTTTACAAAGCTGAAACTCATAGTTTTCCAACAATACTAATTTCATAGAAATCGGAGTTCTGGTCATAAAAATATAATAGTTTTTATAAACTCAGACTTTCTGGCATAGGTCTGTCCCGAATGTCTGAGTGAGGTCTATTTTAAGAATTAATTATATAGATTTATAGCATGTAAAATAAAAATAAAAATATTTTTAGAATCTATACATCAAAATCTGTTCTCTGTAAGATTTGCTAAATTTTTTGAGATTCAAAACTATTCCAAAAATATCATAAACAAGTCTCTGAAAACATAATCAGTTTCTATTTTTCAAGACTTGAAATATTTTTAAATTAAGAACCAAAATCACGATTTTATCAAGCTTTTGAAATTGAAATCTTGTTTTTGAAAGCTTACTAGATCTCGAATAATTTTCCAAGCATCTAGGTTGACCCTTGAGCATTGGTTCAAGAAGGCCTACATCGACAAAAGTTCACTTCTCCACAATCGCTAGACAAAGTCAGAAAATCAATCTTTGCTAGTTTGATTAAACTAGTTGGCATGCTCGCATACATAATGTAATTCAAGAATTTCATTTCAAGTCTCTACATAGGCTTCGAAATAAAAATTCATGTCTATAGATTTGGCACGCCCAGTGGGACTTGAATCTTAGGAAATTATTTGAATATAGTATAAGTTTGCAAAATGATTCACTTTTTGAAATTGTGATTCTTAAAATCCACTTTTGTATACAGGTTGATCATGTCTAGTTCAGAGGGATGTTGTGAGGTATCAAGGCGAGCCTCACGCTCTACAAGTCTGTTTTAAAAAAAAATTCAAGAGAAAATTAAAAAAACCGGGGAGATATGCTTGCCTGCCTAAAAAGGGAATTGAAAGAAATCGAGTAAAGAATCATCCCATTAAGCAAGGAGGTCATTGCAGTGGAATCTTGTTCCTCTCATGGCAAGAAACCAAGGGCTCTTAGAAAATCCTATCATTTAAGAAAGCTTAAAATGACCTCCAAGTTTGAAGAAGAACCAGAACCCGAGTGCTTCACTGTTGGGGACAGAAAGGCCCTACAACAACTGTTAAAGGGCCCAAATAAGAGAAAAGAAGTCATATTTACTATCTGACTTTTACCATCTGATTATCAAATAGATAGTGATGATGAAATACCGAGCTTCCATTGGTATGATGGATATGGAGATCCTCAATCCCATCTCCAACTATTTTCTTGGAGAGCCTATAGAAAAGATAGACTCTTCAAAATATGGGTTTACTAGTTCCCCCATTCTCTAAAGGAGAATGCATCCAAGTGGCTAGCTTCTTACGATCTAAGCAATTTCACCAATTTCGAGGACTTGACAAATTGCTTCATGCAAAGATTTTCACACAACGTGGAAGTCACACCCACTCTCAATACTTTGAGAGACACCAAACAAGCACCTAACGAGGATGCACACACATTCATCGTCAGGTGGATGTCACTCCTAGGGCAGGTCAAGGAACCCATTTCTGAAGGATGTGTAGTAATGCTCATCCTCAAAAATTTTAAAACTGATTTAAAAGCTCTCCTCTCCCTTCATGAAATCTCTAGTTTTCAAAAATTAATCAAAAAGGCTTTCCTCTTTGAAACAAATTTGAAAAAGAAAATTTATGAAGATCTATGGAAAGGAAATTTTTTTCTGAAAACCAAGTTTGAAAAACCCGGGGTATATGGGCCATATGCACCAAAAGGATGAGCAAAAACTCAAAAAGTGGACAACGTCCAAGTAGAGCCAAGTTCGGTCGAGCCCTCTAAGCCCTCTGGACAAAAGTCTCTTGAGAAAAATCAAAAAAATCGAAAAAAGTTAGAGAAAAGAGAATACACCAATCTAGGACAACCACTCATGGAAGTCCTAGATATTTTATTAGAACAAGGTCTTGCGAGTCTCCCCGAAATTCCCGAAGGACACCTCCTAAAGAAACATTTTTAAACAGTTTTTGTAAATATCATAGGCTCAAAGGCTATGATACAGAACATTGTTATTCCTTAAACAATAAAATCAAAGACTTGATAGAGCAAGGTAGGCTCCACATCTCGTTGGAACAAGACCCCCCCTCAAGTCATTTTCAAAGAACCCTTCCCGAATCACATAAGTACAAGCGGGAAGGACGAAAAGGTATATCTTTATTCAAACAAAATTTATGGGATTGAGCATGCACTACATACGATTCACACTACCTATCACACACCATGCCATCTCGTAATAAAAAAAGACAAATAAGTAGTGATTCGGGGAACGCTTAGAGTCCCGCCCCCATTAGAGCCTTTGTAGAGATTCAAGGTGCTCCAAGGCATAATATTAGAGCCAAGATAGGATCAAGTCCTAGGGAGAGTATAGGGGAGGTGACTAGATCTGGGAGAATCTATCAACCCCCACACTTAGCTAAACAAACTAGCAAGGGTGTTGTCGTTTTGCCCAACCCCCCAAAAGCATGCATCCCTAACTCATTTTATAGCATCGAAAAAGGTAAAAGTATCGTGGTAACTCTCAACAAGTGCCTTGTTGATGGGAAAGGAGGTCAAAATATTCTCCCTCTCTATGTGGCCTTCCAAATAGGAGTGTGTAGACGCAGGAAAATCCCCGCCTCGTCTGGCTTTCTCAGGGCCTGGAGCAGATCCTCTCTTGTGTCTAAGGCCTATTTATATAAACAGGGCGTGCCAGCTAGCTTACCTAAGCTAGCAAAGATATATTTTAATTCTGACTTCTATCGTGGCGACTGTGAGCAAGTGAGCTCTTGTCGTCGCAAACCTTCTTACACCGATGCGCAAGGGTCAGTCTGTACGCTTTGAAAAATCGAGTTTTGGGATAGAAAAAGCTTACGAAGCGGTTTGAGGTGTTTTTGATTCGGGTCTTTAATACGATGGCAGAATTTAGATCACGTGCCTAAGTCTTTCCTTTTATCCCTTTTTGGGCCACCTAGTTTGTGTGTTATGAACACTCCACTACATGGGCGAATTTGAGCGGGGCTGGCTTTGATGCAACATGCGTCCTACCTCGTGGTATGGCGTAGATGCAATGCAAACTCACACTACTCCAAAGGGAAAACCCGAATGTAAAGACAATGCCGAAGGGAAATAACCGAAGGGAAATAACCGAAAGGAAATAACCGAAGGGAAATAACCGAAGGGAAATGACTTGTAATGTAAATGCCGAAGGGAGATATGTATATAGGGTATATACATGCCCTTACTTGGGTCTTACAAATAAGAGCGAAGGCTCAATGTGGGTGCGTGCTTGAATTGAAAGACTTACACACACGACATGAAATAAAACCCAAATATAACTTGCAATATGGCCTTGATTAAGGTCTTGGGAATAAGAGCGAAAGCTCAATGTGTGTGAGTGCTTGAATTGAAGTACTACGCACACAACATGAAATTAAACCCAAATAGTATAACACGACCCTTACTTGGGTCTTTCAAATAAGAGCGAAGGCTCAATGTGTGTGAGTGCTTGAATTGAAAGACTTACACACACGACATGAAATTAAACCCAAATAGTATAACACGGCCCTTACTTGGGTCTTTCAAATAAGAGCGAAGGCTCAATGTGTGTGAGTGCTTGAATTGAAAGACTTACACACACAACATGAAATGAAAACCCAAATAGTATAGCTCGGCCCTTACTTGGGTCTTTCAAATAAGAGCGAAGGCTCAATGTGTGTGAGTGCTTGAATTGAAAGACTTACCCACATGACATGAAATGAAAACCCAAATAGGATAGCTCGGCCCTTACTTGGGTCTTTTAAATAAGAGCGAAGGCTCAATGTGTGTGAGTGCTTGAATTGAAAGACAACACACCCAACTTAAGCAAAACCCTACGTAAGTTAAAATATATATATATATATATATATATATATATATATATATATATATATATACTAGGGGCTGATTAGGCCCGTGTGTGTTCAAAATCATGCACAACTAAGAGAGTGCACGTGTGTGTGGGTGTGCCAAGCCACGTTATTACAAGCGGGGGGAGACTATGCTCCGTTATTACAACCCCGTATCGAATTGAATTTTAAGCAAGTATACAACTAAGGACCGAGTTAGGCACTTATTAATAGCTGGTCCGAAGATGCCTTACTTGAGCGTGGGCTTGGCCTTTGCCTTGGGCTGCAAGAGGGAGCTCCGCGAAGTTGAACGACAAGGGGAGGTGCTAGCCAAATGTCTTGGGTGCACGGGAGTGGCGCCTTGAAGATGGTCGGCTACCTAGCAAAGGGCTGGTTTTGTGTATGGGGCTAAGGTGACTACCTGGGGTCACTAAGGGAGGGTATATGGTTAAAGAGTATGGCACTAAGGGAGACCCTAAGGGAGTGTCTAAGGGAGTGCCTAGAGTTGGCGGGTGGCTGGCCGAAGGGATAGGTGACAGTCGGTTGGAGTGGCCGATTGCTAGGGAGACTTGGTGGTGGCGAGCTGCTAGGGTGGTTAGGCAATGGTGGAAGGGAAAGAAGCTAGCTAGGGTATGGGGTAAGATGGTGGTGGATGTGGTGAGGTAGAGTGGGCAGGTCTTAGGGGGTTCAATGGAATGGCCGGGTATAACTAGGGTGTCTAGGTAGTGGCGGGTAGTTAGGTTGGTTGAGGCTTGGCCGAATGGGAGTGGTGGCGGCAAGTGGCTGGTATTAGGGTAAGGTGGTGGTATGGTTTTGGGTTAAATTCCCCGTCTTCGAAAATTCTTAGGGATTGCTGCTTTGAAACCTCGAAAGTAAGGTTCAAAGGTGAATTGTGTGACCCTGAGCGAGAGAATTCGCACTTGTGAAAGAGTGGAGTTTCCCAAATATGTGGTTACATTTCAAAATCCTTCTTCTTACAAAGAAAGGCCTAGTTCAATATAGCAAGATACTTGCAAGTAGTACGTGCTATTTCTAAATAGGCTGATCTGGAATGGATCGAGTATGACCTTGGGATAAGTCCTCCCCTCTTCTCTTCTCCTTCCAAAAGGAAAATATGGCCAAAAACAAAGGGAAATCCCCGCCAAAATCTCTTTCCCAAAGAAAGAAACATGAATCAAAAAGAAAATTCATTTCTTTTATGGAAAAGAGGGATTAAAGAAAAAATACTCCCAAAGGGAGACCCTCTATGAAAAAAGGAAGAAAAGGATAAAAAGCTCAAAAAAAAGAAGAAGAGCAATTTTCCGCCTTCTATGCCTAAAACCACGGGACACTTAAGAAGGGACCGTGGTATCTCTTTCCCATCCCTACGACTTATCCCAAGTAAAACATGGTTCATTTCGAGGAATCCTAAAGTAAAAATAGGATTTACTTGAATTTCATTTTATTTGAGAATTCGACATTTCGAGTAAGGCGTAGGAATTTTGAAATATAGCTTGTTTTCTTATAAAACCTCTGCTAGATTAGCGAGTGTCAAGACTCAAGCAAAGGCAAATGCAAAGAGCTCGAGATCCTTATGATTGAGGCTAAAAGCAGTTTTCTCTTTTGTAAATAGATTTTGAAAAATCGAACATCGAGCAACATAAGGCCCGCTCACTTGGAGCAGCAGGTCTTCGTAAGTCTCAAGAATTCGACCATTCCATCTGGTCTCTGGGAGGTCGCCATAATGGGCGTCTCATCCATGTCATGCATGTGCATATCCATGCATGAACACTTGCATAACATGATCCCGTTTAGGACCAAAAACCATAGAAATATGCCCCTTGGTGGAGTGGCTGGTTCGGCCGGATGTGGAGGATGGCGACGGATGGCTGGGGAGTGGTGGAGCAGGTGGAGCACGGTGGTGGTGCAGGTGGAAGAGCAGGTTGGGCTGGAAAGGAGGGTGAGGGATGATGATGGAAGGTCGGCTGGGAATTGGAGGGCCAAAAGCTGAAAAACCCGCCCACTAGGGGGGGGGGTTATAGCTTTTGTGAAGGGCGGTGGGGCTGGTTTTGGGGTAGTGGTTAGGTGGTCTAGGGATGGTGGTAAGGTAGTAAGGTGGGCTGCTATTAGGGTAGGGCCAGATATTTTAGATACAAGGGGTTTTGGGTAGATTGTGTGCTAGGTTTAGGTGGGGTGGTTTAGAGGTTTAGGGTTTAGCTAGGTGGGTTGGTTTTGGGGTGAGGTTTAGTGAGGTGGGTTAGGTGATTAGGCTAGGATTAGGTTAGGTTTAGGGAAATTAACCTAGGTTTAGAGAAGGATTAGGGAAGTAGGTTAGGTGATTAGGCTAGGATTAGGCCGGGATTAGGGAAGTGGGTTAGGTGATTAGGCTCAGATTAGGATCGGATTAGGGTAGAAGGCTAGGATTAGGTGTTTTTGGTTAGGATTAGATGAAGGAGCTCCCTTTGCATAACCCATGGACCCTAATCATATCATGTTGGTGCAGCCCTAGGTTGGGTTTTGGCTAATTACAAGCTAAACCCACTTAATTAGGCTAGCCCACATGATTAACCCCAAACTTGACACACAAGTCAAGCTTAATTACAACACACACTTGATCTTATCCTCCCCCACTCTCTCTCATGCCCATAATCCCACGTGAAATTCAAGTGGGCCCCACCTTCATTTATGAGAAGGTGATGTGGGCCATGGGTATGGATATTGGATTGGATCTCTGGATCCAAATCCAAATCCAAGTCCACACATGGGTTTGGGTTGGGATCTGGATATATATGGTCCAGATCCAACCCAAACTGAATTCTGACTCCTTCGAGCTGTGTTCGAAACGAACGGTTTGTGCGGGGCCTGACAGCATCAGTACTTCGTCTGTGTTGGGTCTTCGCCAACATGATCGTCCGCCTCTGTTTTTGCCTTCCGGAGATGACTTTGAATGATGTTTTGATGATAACAGGGTCTTGGACGTTCAAGATCCTGGGGGTAGATTTGATACGAGAGTGGCTATGCCAGGCTCGACATGTGCTCCAGTTCTGAGCTCTCTTTGGCTTTTCTGGTCCTGTCTTGATCAGGCCAAACTGCTTCGGGGTTTCAAAAACATGTTTAAAAAGGTTTTTAAAGCCATATTATATATTTTTGAAATATAAAGTTCAAAACATATGTACAGGGCTGCCTAGAAGGCTCCTGGGTTTCCAGACTCAAAAATGGCCCTTTGGGGCTGCTTTTTATAAAACCAGGTTGTTTTGAGGAATTCATGGGATTTCGGGGTGTTTATAGATGCCCCTCTTTGGCCTTGTCCAAATTGATTTGGAAAAGGCAAAGATGACAAACACCCCTTTCAATTTCTCCCTAGATCTAGCCATGAAGAATATGGGATCATCCCAATTTTAGCAAAATCTCAATTTACAAACCCTGGTAGGAGGAGATATCACGCCAAAGGGATATGCTATGGAATCTGGTCCTAAATGGGATCAGGTTTATGCAAGTACCATGCGTGGAATCTAAATACATGACATGGGTGTGGTGCGAAGAGTGGCGACCTCCCAGAGACCAGATGTGGTCGAACTCTAGAGACTTACAAGGCCTACTTCTCCAAGTGAGCAAATCCTATGCTGTTCGATGTTCGATTTTCAAAATTTATTTACAAAACTATTTACAAAAGGGACAACTGTCTTGAGTTTCGATCCTAAGGATCTCGAGCTCTTCGTGTTTGCCCTTGTTTGAGTCTTAACACTCACTTATCTAGCAGAGTTTTTGTAAGAAAATGAATTATATTTCAAATTCCTACGCCTTACTCGAAACGTCGAATTCTCAAACCAGATGAAATTCAAGTAAGTAAATCCTATTTTTACTTTAGGATTCCTCGAAATGAACCATGCTTTAGCTTGGGACAAGCTAGGGATGGGAAAGAGATACCACGGTCCCTTCTGAAGCGTCCCGTGGTTTAAGGCATAGAAGGCGGAAAACTGCTCTTTTTGAGCTTTTTGGCCTCTTTTTCCTTTTCTTTCCTAGAGGGTCTCCCTTTGGGAGTATTTTTTCTTTAATCCCTCTTTTTCATAACAGAATCGATTTTTCTTTTTTGAATTCTGGTTTCTTTCTTTTGGAAGGATGCTTTGAATGGGAAATTCCCTTTGTTTGGGCCTTCATTTTCCTTTTGGAATTAGAAGAGAAGAGGGGAGGACTTATCCCCAAGCCTACACTCGATCCATTCCAGATCAACCTATTTAGAAATAGCACATACTACTTGCAAGTATCTTGCTATGTTGAACTAGGCCTTTCTTTGTAAGAAGAAGGATTTTGAAATGTAACCACGATTTTTGAAGACTCCACTCTTTTACAAGTGCGAATTCTCTCACTCAGGGTCACACGATTTTACCTTTGCACCTTATTCTCATGTTTGAGGGCAGCTATCCCTAAAATTCTCGAAAAATGGAATTTAATCGAAATCCTATACATAATACTTCTTTAAGTATTGGATATTGATAGGATCTGCTAAATTCCTACCTTCTACATTGATCAACCAATACGAATTGTTCGTGGTGGTTGCTCGTACAACATAGGGTCCGTCCCACTTGGGGCGCCACTTTCCGAGTGGATGTGGGCCACGATAGTGGATGATTTTTAAGACTAGATCTCCCACTTTAAAGTGGCGAGGTCTCATGTGTTTGCCATAATGTCGGGCTATCCTTTGCCGGTATCCACGAGCATGATCCATGGCAAGGAGTCGCCTCTCATCTAGCAAATCTAGTTCGGCCATCCTAGCATGCTGAAGCATCTCTAGGGGGAGGTCGAGTGCAATGGATGTATGGAATGAATGCAGTTGGGTATGAATGGGGAGAATGGCATTTGTGCCATAGACCAATTCGAATGGTGTGGCATTCGTGGGAGCTCGGATGGAAGTCCTATAAGCCCATAAGTCTTCATCCAGCTTCTCGTGCCACGTCCTACCCTTCTCTAAGGTTTTCTCAATTATGCTAATGAGAGTCTTGTTTATGGCTTCGGCTTGGCCGTTGCCTTGAGGGTAGTAGGGCGAAGAGAAGTGGTGAGTTATGCCATACGTGTTGCACAACTTAACCGTCCGCTCATTCTTGAATGGGGTGCCATTATCAGACACAAGGTCTCATGGAACCCCAAATCGAGCCAAGATATTCCTCCGAATGAAAGCCACCACATGTTGCCCCATCACGTTGGTTAGGAAAATGGCTTCCACCCACTTGGAGAAATACTCCGTGGCTGCTAAAATAAATCGATGCCCATTCGAGGCTTTTGGAAATATTGGGCCTACGATGTCAAATGCCCACATGGTGAATGGCCAGGGGCTGACCACGGAATGCAATGCAGATGAAGGGATATGAATGGTGTGCCCATGCACTTGACATGGATGACACTTCCTAACATGATCGTGACAATCTTTTTTCAGGGTGGACCAAAAATAGCCCCCTCTAAGTATTTTCATTGCCATCATATTGGCATTAACATGACCTCCACATTCTCCATTGTGGAATTCGTGCATCACTATCCTAGCCTCCTCTAGGTCGATACACCTAAGCAGAATGCCGGTAAAACATTTTTTGTATAAAACCCCACCCAGAATGGTGTATCGGGTCGAAATCTTACGAATGAATGCCTTGTCTTTGGATGTGGCATCCTCGGTGAATCCCCCATTTTCTAGAAATTGTTTTATGTCATAAAACCAGGGTTTTTCAATAGACTCTGGGTTATTTTGGCAGATGTCCAAGTCGTGTGTGGATGGGTTGGGCGCATGCCATATTTCTAAAGATCGGATCCCTAAGATGGGATCGACCTTTAGGGCTGAACCCAAGGAGGAGAGGGCATCGGCGATGCCATTGTCCTCTCTTCCTACGTGTGTGAGTTTACACGATTGGAAGGACGGGACCAATCGAGTGGCCAACTCGTGATATGGAAGTAGTTTCTCATTACGTACTTGCCAAAATTTCAAAACCTGGTTTATGACGAGAAGCGAATCTCCAAAGACCTCGATGCATGATGCGCCTAGAGTTTTCGAAATCCTTAAGCCTTGTATGAGTGCTTCATACTCAGCTACGTTGTTGGAACATTCGAAATCTAAGCGGATTGCTATAGGAATCTCGCCCTTTTCAGGGGAGATGAGGATGACCCCAACACCAGCCCCTCGTTGGTTTCATGCCCCATCGAAGTGCATCTTCCACACTTGGTTTTCGAAATTGTTCGCCAAAATATGGTTTTGAAAATGGTTTTGTAATATGCCTTCATCAAGCATTTCAACAAGCGTGGGATATGCGTCCTCTAAGGGGAACTCAGCCACGTAGTCTGCTAGGGCTTGCCCCTTAATGGAGATCTGGTGATGGTATTTCAGATCATACTCCATTAGAAGGAGTTGCCATTTTCCCAATCTACCCATGAGAATGGGTTTTTCGAACAAATGCTTGATTGGATCAAGCTTGGACACTATCCAGATCTCATGATCTAGGAAATAGTGTCTGAATTTCTGGCAGGCCCAGACTAGGGCCAAGCACGTCTTCTCCATGGCTTGATAATTTCGTTCATAAGCCAAGAGAGTTTTCGAAATGTAGTAGATGACATACTCCTTATGGGTGTCATCCTCGTATTGAGCCAACAGGGCTCCTAAAGCATTTGCATGCACGGAGATGTAAAGTAAAAGCGGTTTTCCTTTCTTTGGAGGGTTCAAAACGGGGGGATTAACCAAGTATGCCTTCAGTCTCTCGAAGGACTTCTGGCATTCGTCATCCCATAAGAATTTCGTGCCCTTCCTCAACAGTCTGTTGAAGGGTTCGCATCTAGTTGCCAGATTCGATATGAATCGACGAACGGATTGTACACGACCCTGGAGGCTACGGATTTGAGTGAGATTGGAGGGTGGAGCCATGTCTATGATGGCTCGACACTTAGAGGGGTCGATTTCTATACCCCTTTGGCTCACCATAAAGCCTAGAAGCTTTCCGAATTCTACCCCGAATACGCATTTTTGCGGGTTTAGCTTTACTTTGTAAAGCCTAAGCCTTTCGAAAATCTTTTGCAAACATTCGATATGAATGCATTGGGTTTTAGATTTCGCCAAGAGATCATCTACATACACTTCTACGAGCTCGTGAATTTGATCATGGAAGATCGTGGTCATGGCTCATTGGTATGTTGCACCGGCATTTTTCAAATGAAAGGGCATGACTGTATAGCAGTACGTGCCCCATGGGGTTGTGAAGGCGGTCTTACCCTGATCTTGTGGGCTTAGTTTGATTTGATTATAGCCTGAATAGCCATCCATAAATGAAAACATTTCATGATTTGCAGTACTATCGACTATCAAATCTATGTTTGGTAAAGGATAATTATCCTTTGGAGTGGCTTTATTCAGGTTTCTGAAATCAATGCATATTCGAATTTTCCCATTGGTTTTTCGAACTACAACGATATTTGACAACCAATCAGAATACGCAATGGGTTTTATAAATCCGGCTTTTAGCATATCTTCTAAACCCTCTTTGACTTGCGTGTGTACATTCGGGTGTATTTTCCTAAGCTTCTGCTTTATGGGTTTTACACCTACATCTAAGGGAAGACGATGCTCGACAATGCTGGGGTCTATGCCCGACATGTCTTCATACGTCCATGCAAACACATCTAAATAGGTTCGTAGAAATGCAATGAATGCTAACTTTTCATGTTCATGCAAACATGCGCCTATTTTGATGGATTTGGGATTGGAATCATCCCCTAGGTTCACCTCTATGAAATCTCCTCCTACTGATTGGGAAGGTCTTTCAAAATCGAGAATTTTATGAGATTCTGGGAGCTCAGAAGTGGGATCTTCCTCAAGGGGATCCACTTCTGGGCTTTGATCATTCTCGTGGGCTATAGACCCAAGGAAAGTTGATGCGTGGTTTTCAAAAAGACCTGGTTTTGTACTTGGATTTTCAAGTGATTTCGAAATTTTTGGTCTAGCTATGCAGACGACGTTTCTTTCGAAATCCTTTTCTTTTGCCAAAGTCCTACCAAGAGCAGCTATATACAAAATCTTTTTGGTATTTTCCAAATTTTCGATTTTTTTGGGTTTTTGTAAAACAAGAACCTTGGGAACTATACAAAGCACTCTATTTTCGAGTTTTTGTTTTTCCATTGTTTTTGGTTTTTCTTCTTTTTTAATTTTTTTGATTTTAAGCTTTTCAAATGTTTTTGTGTTTTTATAAAAGGGATCTTTCGTCATACCTACAAAGGCAAAAACACTACAGGTTAGACTCGGAATAGGAGATCTAAGTCGTAGGTCTCTTCTAAGGCAGGTTCCAGGGCACCCTTGACCCAAGTGGTCACAGGGGGTGGTGTAGACGCGCGAAAAATCCCCACGCCTCTTCGCCCTTTTCTGGGCTTGGAGTGGATCCTCTCGTGCGTCTAAGGCCTGTTTATGTAAACAGGGCGTGCCAGCTAGCTTACCTAAGCTAGCAAAGATGTATTTTAAATTGACTTCTAATCGTGGTAACTGTGAGCAAGTTTGCTCTTATCGTCATAGACCTTCTTACACCGATGCGCAAGGGTCAGTCTGTACGCTTTGCAAAAATCGAGTTTTTGGGATAGAAAGCCTACGAAGTGGTTCGAGGTGTCTAATTCGGGTCTTTTAGATGCGATTGCATATTTTAGATCACGTGGATTTGCACGTGCCTAAGTCTTTCCTTTTATCCCTTTACGGGCCACCTAGTTTGTGTGTTATGAACACTCCACTACATGGGCGAATTTGAGCGGGGCTTGCTTTGATGCAATATGCGTCCTACCTCGTGGTATGGCGTAGATGCAATGCAAACTCACGCTACTCCAAAGGGAAAACCCGAAATGTAAAGACAATGCCGAAGGGAAATAACCGAAGGGAAATGACTTGAAATGTAAATGCCGAAGGGAGATATGTATATAGAGTATGTATATGGGCCCTTACTCGGGTCTTGAAAATAAGAGCGAAGGCTCAATGTGGGTGCGTGCTTGAATTGAAAGACTTACACACACGACATGAAATTAAACCCAAATATAACTTGCGGTATGGCCTTGACTAAGGTCTTGGGAATAAGAGCGAAAGCTCAATGTGTGTGAGTGCTTGAATTGAAGTACTACGCACGCAACATGGAATTAAACCCAAATAGTATAACACGGCCCTTACTTGGGTCTTTCAAATAAGAGCGAAAGCTCAATGTGTGTGAGTGCTTGAATTGAAAGACTTACACACATGACATGAAATGAAAACCCAAATAATATAACACGGCCCTTACTTGGGTCTTTCAAATAAGAGCGAAAGCTCAATGTGTGTGAGTGCTTGAATTGAAAGACTTACACACACGACATGAAATGAAAACCCAAATAGTATAGGTCGGCCCTTACTTGGGTCTTTCAAATAAGAGCGAAAGCTCAATGTGTGTGAGTGCTTGAATTGAAAGACAACACACCCAACTTAAGCAAAACCCTACAAAAATGAAAGTATATGTATATACTTATGTATTAGGGGCTGATTAGGCCCGTGTGTGTTCAAAATCGTGCACAACTAAGAGAGTGCACGTGTGTGGGTGTGCCAAGCCACGTTATTACAAGCGGGGGGAGACTATGCTCCGTTATTACAACCCTGTATCGAATTGAATCTCAAGCAAGTATACAACTAAAGACCGAGTTAGGCACTTACTAATAGCTGGTCTGTAGATGCCTTGCTTGAGCATGGGCTTGGCCTTCGCCTTGGGCTGCAAAAGGGAGCTCCGCGAGGTTGAACGGCAAGAGGAGGTGCTGGCCGGAGGTCCTTGGTGCGCGGAAGAGGCGCCTCAAAGGTGGCCGGCGGCTAGCAAAGGGTTGTCTTTGGTGTGTTGGGTTAAAGGGCCTAAGGAGGGTCACTTAAAGGAGTATGGCACTAAGGGAAGCTCGAAGGAAGACCTAAGGGGGGGGCACCTAAGGTTGGCGGGTTGCTGGCCGAGTGAAGGGGCAACAGTCGGTTGGAGTGGCCGACTAAGGGAGTGATGTAAGGGAAGTGAGTGGCCGACTAAGGGAGTTTGGTGGGTGCGGGCTGCTAGGGCGGCTAGGAGTGATGTAAGGGAAGGGATCTAGCTAGGAGATGGGACCAGGTGGTAGTGGGTATGGTAGGTGTCTTGGGGTGATGTGGGCAGGTTTTAGGGAGTCGGATAGGGTGGCCGAATGGGACTAAAAGGGCTAGGTGGTGGCAGGTAGTTAGGGAGCTATGGGTTCGACTGAGTGAGAAGGGTGGCGGCGAGTGGAAGGGCTGATGTTAGGGTGGTAGGGGAGTGGATTAGGTGGTTTAGAGTGGAGAGGGAGTGAAAAGGTGGCAAGATAGGATGTAGGGGGCTTACCGGGTGAAGAAGAGGGTGGCGCTTGGCTGGAAGGAAGTTGGGCAGGCGGTGGCGTTCGGCTGGAAGGTGGTGGTGTAGGTGGTGGCATTCGGCTAGAAGGTGGTGGTGTAGGTGGTGGTGCAGGTGGTGGTGGGATGTGGAGCAGGTGGAGCAAGCAGCTGAGCTTGGGGAAGTGGAGGACCCGGCTGGGCTTGGGGAAGGCGGCTTGGTGATGAAACCCGCCCCCAAAGGGTGGGGTTTATATAGGGCTGGGTAGGTCGGTTAGGGCTGGGTTTGGGGTAGTGGTTAGGATGTTTAGGTAGGGTGGTATGATGATAAGGTGGGCTGGAAAGGGGTAGGGCCAGATATTTTAGATACAAGTGGTTTGGGTAGGTTGTGGGCTAGGGGTGGTTTAGAGGTTTAGGGTTTAGTTAGGTGGGTTGGTTCTAGGGTGAGGTTTAGTGAACTAGGTTAGGTGATTAGGCTAGGATTAGGCTAGGTTTAGGGTAATTAACCTAGGTTTAGGGAAGGATTAGGGAAGTGGGTTAGGTGATTAGGTTGGGATTAGGCCAGGATTAGGGAAGTGGGTTAGGTGATTAGGTTCAGATTAGGGTCGGATTAGGGTGGAAGGATAGGATTAGGTGTTTTGGGTTTAGGTGAAGGAGCTCCCTTTGCATGGCCCACGGACCTTAACCGCATCATGTTGGTGCAGCCCTAGGTTAGGTTTTGGCTAATTACAAGCTTAAACCCACTTAATTAGGCTAACCCACATGATTAACCCCAAACTTGACACACAAGTCAAGCTTAATTACAACACACACTTGATCTTATCCATCCCCACTCTCTCTCATGCCCATAATCCCACGTGAAATTCAAGTGGGCCCCACCTCCATTTATGAGAAGGTGATGTGGGCCATGGATATGGATATTGGATTGGATCTCTGGATCCGAATCCAAATCCAAGTCCATACATGGGTTTGGATTGGGATCTGGATATATATGGTCCAGATCCGATCCAAACTAAACTCTGACTCCATCGAGCTGTGTTCGAAATGAACGGTTTGTGCAGGGCCTGACAGCATCAGTGCTCCGTCTGCGTTGGGTCTTCGCCAACATGATCGTCCGCCTCTGTTTTCGCCTTCTGGAGATGACTTCAAATGATGTTTTGATGATAATAGGGTCTTGGACGTTCGAGATCCTGGGGGTGTGGATTTGATACGAGAGTTGCTGTGCCGGGCTCGACATGTGCTTTGGTTCCGGGCTCTTCTTAGCTTTCCTGGTCCTGTCTAGATTAGGCCAAGCTGCTTCGGGGTTTCAAAACATGTTTTTTTTTAAAAAAAAAAAGGGTTTTAAAAGCCATATTGTTTGTTTTCGAAATACAGAGTTCAAAACATATGTACAGGGTTGTCTGGAAGGTCCTAGGTTTCCAGACTCAAAATGGCCCTTTGGGGTTGCTTTGACAAAACCAAATGAATTTGAGAAATTCGTGGGATTTCGGGGTGTTTACAGATGCCCCTCTTTGGCCTTGTCCAAATCGATTTGGATAAGGGCAAAGATGAAAAATACCCCTTTCATTGTCTCCCTAGATCTAGCCACGAAGAATATGGGATCGCCCCAATCTTTTAACAAAATCTCAATTTAAAACTCTGGTAGGAGGATATATCATGCCAAAGGGTATGCTATAGAATCTGGTCCTAAATGGGATCCTGTTTATGCAAGTGCCATGCGTGGAATGTAGATGACATGGGTGTGGTGCCAAGAGTGGCGACCTCCCAGAGACCAGATGTGGTCGAACTCTAGAGACTTATAAGGCCTACTGCTCCAAGGGAGCAAACTCCTATGCTGTTCGATGTTCGGTTTTCAAAACTTATTTTCAAAAGTTATTTACAAAAGGGACAACTGTCTTGAGTCTCGATTCTAAGGATCTCGAACTCTTCATGCTTGCCCTTGTTTGAGTCTTAACACTCGCTTATCTAGCGGGGGTTTTATAAGAAAACCAGCTATATTTCAAATTCCTACGCCTTACTCGAAACATCGAATTCTCAAACAAGATGAAATTCAAGTAAGTAAATCCTATTTTTACTTTAGGATTCCTCGAAATGAACCATGTTTTAGCTTGGGATAAGCCAGGGATGGGAAAGAGATACCACAGTCCCTTCTGAAGCGTCCCGTGGTTTAAGGCACAGAAGGCGGAAAATTGCTCTTTTGAGCTTTTTGGCCTCTTTTTCCTTTTTTTCCATAGAGGGTCTCCCTTTGGGAGTATTTTTTTTTTAATCCCTCTTTTTCATAAGAGAATCGATTTTTCTTTGGAATTCGGGTTTCTTTCTTTTGGAAAGATGCTTTGAATGGGAAATTCCCTTTTGTTTGGGCCGTGTTTTTCCGAATGCTTTGGGAGCTCTATTAGCTCAATACGAGGATGACACCCATAAGGAGTATGCCATCTATTATATTTCGAAAACTCTCTTGGCCTCCGAAAGGAATTATCAAGCCATGGAGAAGACGTGCTTGGCCCTAGTCTGGGCCTGCCAGAAATTTCGACACTATTTCCTAGATCATAAGATCTGGATAGTGTCCAAGCTTGATCCAATCAAGCACTTATTCGAAAAACCCATTCTCACTGGTAGATTGGGCAAATGGCAACTCCTACTAATGGAGTATGACCTGAAATACCATCATCAGATCTCCACTAAGGGGAAAGCCCTAGCTCATTACGTGGCTGAATTCCCCCTGGAGGACGCATATCCCACACTTAGTGAAATGCCTTATGAAGGCATATTGCAAAATCAATTTCAAAACCATATTTTGGCAAACTCTTTCAAAAACCAAGTGTGGAAAATGCACTTCAATGGGGCACGAAACCAACAAGGGGCTGGTGCTGGGGTCATCCTCATATCCCCTAAAAAGGGCGAGATTCCCATAGCAATCCGCCTAGATTTCGAATGTTTCAACAACATAGCTGAGTATGAAGCACTCATACAAGGCTTAAGGGTTTCGAAAACTCTAGGGGCATCATGCATCGAGGTCTTTGGAGATTCGCTCCTTGTTATAAACCAAGTTTTGAAAATTTGGCAAGTGCGAAATGAAAAACTTCTTCCATATCACGAGTTGGCCACTCGATTGGTTGAGTCATTCCAATCGTGTAGACTCACACACGTAGGAAGAGAGGATAATGGCATTGCCGACGCTCTCTCCTCCTTGGGTTCAACCCTAAAGGTCGATCCCATTTCAAGAACTCGATCTTTAGAGATATGGCATGCACCCAACCCATCCACACACGATTTGGATATTTGCCAAAATAACCAGATTCTATTGAAAAACCTTGGTTTTACGACATCAAATGTTTTCTAGAAAATGGGGGATTCACCGAGGATGCCACATCCAAAGATAAGGCATTCATCCATAAACTTTCAACCCGATACACCATTCTGGGTGGGGTCCTGTATAAGAAAAGTTTTACCGGCATCCTACTAAGATGTGTCGATCTAGAGGAGGCTAGGACTGTTATACATGAGTTCCACGATGGAGAATTTGGAGGTCATGTTAGTGCCAACATGATGGCAATGAAAATACTTAGAGCGGGCTATTTTTGGTCCACCCTGAAAAAGGATTGTCACGATCATGTTAGGAAGTGTCATCCATGTCAAGTGCATGGGCATGCCATTCATATCCCCTCATCTGCATTGCATTCCGTGGTCAGCCCCTGGCCATTTACCATGTGGGCGTTTGATATCATAGGCCCGATCTTTCCAAAAGCATCAAATGGGCATAGATTCATTTTAGCAGCAACTGAGTATTTCTCCAAGTGGGTGGAAGCCATCTCCCTGACCAACGTACAGGGGCAACATGTGGTGGCTTTCATTAGGAGGAATATCTTGGCTCAATTTGGGGTTCCAAGAGACCTTGTGTCCGATAATGGCACCCCCTTCAAAAACGAGCGGATGGTCAAGTTGTGCAACACGTATGGCATAACTCACCACTTCTCCTCGCCCTACTACCCTCAAGGCAACGGCCAAGATGAAGCCACGAATAAGACTCTCATTAGTATAATTGAGAAGACTTTAGAGAAGGGTAGGACGTGGTACGAGAAGCTAGATGAAGCCTTATGGGCTTATAGGACTTCCATCCGGACTCCCACAAATGCCACACCATTCGAATTGGTCTATGGCACAAGCGTCATTCTTCCCATTCATACACAATTGCATTCATTCCATACATCCATCGCACTCGACCTCCCCCTAGAGACGCTTCAGCATGCTAGGATGGCCGAACTAGATTTGTCAGATGAGAGGCGACTCCTTGCTATGGATCATGCTCATGCATACCGGCAAAGGATAGCCCAACACTATGACAAACACATGAGACCTTGCCATTTTGAAGTGGGAGATCTGGTTTTGAAAATCATCCACTATCGTGGCCCACGTCCACTTGAAAAGTGGCACCCCAAGTGGGATGGACCCTATGTTGTACGTGCAACCATCACGAACAACTCGTATTGGTTGATCAATGTAGAAGGTAGGAATTTAGCAAATCCTATCAATATTCAATACTTAAAGAAGTATTATGTGTAGGATTTGGGTTAAATTACCATTTTCGAAAACCTTTAGGGATAGCAGCTTTGAAACTTCAAAAGTAAGGTTCAAAGGTGAATTGTGTGACCCTAAGTGAGAGAATTCGCACTTGTGAAAGAGTGGAGTCTTCCAAATACGTGGTTACATTTCAAAATCCTTCTTCTTACAAAAAAAGGCCTAGTTCAATATAGCAAGATACTTGCAAGTAGTACGTGCTATTTCTAAATAGGTTGATCTGGAATGGATCGAGTGTGACCTTGGGATAAGTCCTCCCCTCTTCTCTTCTCCTTCCAAAAGGAAAACGTGGCCAAAATAAAGGGAATTCCCCATCAAAAGTCTCTTTCCAAAAGAAAGAAACCATAATCAAAAAGAAAAATTCGATTCTCTTGTGAAAAAGAGGGATTAAAGAAAAAATACTCCCAAAGGGAGACCCTCTATGAAAAAAAGGAAAAAGAGGCCAAAAAGCTCAAAAAGAGCAGTTTTCCGCCTTCTATGCCTTAAACCACGGGACGCTTCAGAAGGGACCGTGGTATCTCTTTCCCATCCCTGGCTTATCCCAAGTAAAACATGGTTCATTTCGAGGAATCCTAAAGTAAAAATAGGATTTACTTACTTGAATTTCATTTTGTTTGAGAATTCAACGTTTCGAGTAAGACGTAGGAATCTTGAAATGTAGCTTGTTTTCTTATAAAACCTCCACTAGATTAGCGAGTGTCAAGACTCAAGCAAAGGCAAACACGAAGAGCTCGAGATCCTTAGGATTGAGGCTCAAAGCAGTGTTCCCTTTTGTAAATAGATTTTGAAAAATCGAACATCAAACAGCATAGGATTCGCTCACATGGAGCAGCAAGCCTTCATAAGTCTCAAGAGTTCGACCATATCTGGTCTCTGGAAGGTCGCCATTCTTGGCATCCCATACATGTCATGCATCTGCATATCCACGCATGGACACTTGCATAAACAGGATCCCATTTAGGACCAGGAACCATTTACATATCCCTTTGGCGTGATATCTCCTCCTACAATGGTTTTAAAAGTGAGATTTTGCTAAAATTTGGGACGATCCCATATTTTCGTGGATAGATCTAGGGAGACATCGAAAGGGGTGTTGTCGTCTTTGCCATTATCCAAATCAATTTGGATAATGCCAAAGAGGGGCATCTGTAAACACTCCAAAATCCCATGATTTTTCCAAAACACCTGGTTTTGCAAAAGCAGCCCCAAAGGACTATTTTGAGTCTGGAAACCCAGTAGTCTTTTAGGCAACCCTGTACATATGTTTAAACTATACATGTTTTAAAATATGAGTTATATAGTTTTAAAACCTTTAAAAAGGTGTTTTGAAACCCCGAAAAGCAACTTGGCCTGATGAAAGCAGGACCAGAGAAGCGAAAGAGAGCCCGAAACTAGAGCATATGTCGAGCTCAGCACAACAACTCTCGTATCAGATTCAACCCCAGAATCTCGGACATCCAAGCCCCTATTATCAACAAATCTATCGAAATGATCTCCGGAAGGTGAAAAGAGGAGCGGACGACAATGTTGGCGAAGACCCAACGCAAGACGGAGTACTGATGCTGTCAGACCCCGCATAAACCGTCTGTTTCGAAAATACCATGAAGGAGTCAGAAATTCATATTTGGATTGAATCTGGACCATATATATCCAGATCCAAATCCAAACATGTATATGGATTTGGATTTGGATTTGGATCCAAAGATCCAATCCAATATCCACATCCATGGCCCACATCACCTTCTCATAAATGGAGGTGGGGCTCACAAGAAATTCACGTGAAAAGCTTGGGTATGAGAGAGAATGGGGGGGTAAAATATGAGTGAAAATATGGTGGGCTTGACTTTTGTGTCAAGTTTTGGGTTAATCATGTGGGTTAGCCTAATGAGTGTGGGTTTAAGCTTGTATGCACCCACACCTAACCTAGGGTTGCACCAACTTGCTGCAACTAGGTCCATGGGTCGAAGGCAAAGGGATGCTTCTAAACCTAACCCTAAGCTAACCCCCCTTACCTAGCCGTTTCCCCCTAAACCTGACCTAATCCTAGCCTAATCACCTAACCCACTTCCTTAATCCTTCCCTAATCCTAGCCTAGTCCCCCTAACCTCACCCTAATCCTAGCCTAAACACCTAACCCACTCCACTAAACCTCACCCTAAGCCCAACCCACCTAACCAAGCCCTAAAACCACAAAACCAGCCCACCTAAATGCCTAGCACACCATATCCCCAAACCACCCAAGACAAATATTTGGCCCACCTAAACATCTAGCATACCATACCCCCAAACCACCACCACCAAACCAGCCCAACCGACTCCCCAATACCATCCCAGCCACCGACCCCATTAAGCCTATAAATACCCCTCCCATTCATGCGGGTGGGAGGTCTTTGGCTCTCAAAAATCTGGGATTTCTCCCCCCTCTTGGAACTCGCCCCTTGACTCACTTGGGACTCGGCCAGCACCACTCCACGCCACCTTCCACCTGCTGCATCCGGCCAACACTGTTCCACGCCACTGTAAACACCCCGAAATCCCACGAATTTCTTAAACAAATCTGGTTTTATACAAGCAGCCCCAAAGGGCCATTTTTGAGTTTGGAAACCCAGGAGCCTTCCAAACAAAACCCTGTATATATGTTTTAAACTTTATCTTTCAAAAACATATAATATAGCTTTTGAAAACCCTTTTAAAACATGTTTTGAAACCCCAAAGTGGCTTGGCCCGATCGAGACAGGACCAGGAGAGCCAAGAAGAGCCCGGAACCGGAGCACCTGTCAAGCCCGGCACAGCAACTCTTGCATCTGATTCACATCCCAGGATCTCGAACGTCCAAGACCCTGTTCTTATCAAAATAGCATTTGAAGTCATCTCCGGAAGGCAGAAACGGAGGCGGACGACTATGTTGGCGAAGACCCAACGCAGACGGAGTACTGATGCTGTCAGGCCCCGCACAAATCATCCGTCTCGAACCCAGCTCGAAGGAGTCAGAGTTCAGTTTGGATTGGATCTGGACCATATATATCCAGATTCCAATCCAAACCCATATGTGGACTTGGATTTGGATTTGGATCCAGAGATCCAATCCAATATCCATATCCATGGCCCACATCACCTTCTCATAAATGGAGGTGGGGCCCACTTGGAATTCACGTGGGATATTGGGCATGAGAGAGAGTGGGGGTGAAAAATATCAAGAGTGTTGTATTAAGCTTGACTTGTGTGTCAAGTTTGGGTTTAATCTTGTGGGTTAGCCTAATTGAGTGGGTTTAAGCTTGTAATTAGCTAAAACCTAACCTAGGGCTGCACCAACATGGGGTGATCAAGGTCTATGGGCCATGCTAAGGGAGCTCCTTCACCTAAACCTAACCCAAAATGCCTAAACCTAGCCTAAACCCCTAATCCACCCCTAATCTGAACCTAATCACCTAACCCACTTCCCTAATCCCGGCCTAATCCCGACCTAATCACCTAACCCACTCCCCTAATCCTTCCCTAAACCTAGATTAATTTCCCTAATCCTAGCCTAAACCTAGCCTAAACCACCTAACCTAGCTCACTAAACCTCACCCTAAAACCCAACCACCTAACCTAGCCCTAAACCCCTAAACCACCCTTAGCCCACGATTTTCCCAAACCCCTAGTTTTAAAATATCTGGCCCAACCCCATCCAGCCCACCTTATCTACATACTACCCTACCTAAACCACCTAACCACTACCCACAACCCAGCCCTAACCGACCTACCCATCCCCTATTTAAACCCCCCTCATTGTGGGCGGGTTTTCCAAGTGGGAACCACTCCACCACCCAGCCGGGCCCTCTCCTTCTCCCATCTCTCACCCGTCTTCCCAGCAGCTCCAGCTCCACCAGCCACCACCTGCTCCGCCACCTTCCCTCTTCCGTCCACCACCACTGCCCCCCCCCCCCAGCTGGACGTCACCACCTTCCCCCCAACTCCACTAGCCGACAGCTACCTGCCCGCCACTCTCCCACTCCATCCGCCACTCCTTCCCATTCGGTAAGTCCCCCTAACTCCCTCAAAACCACTCTCTACCACCTCTCCACCCTTAGCCACCCATCTTCCCCTTAGCTCCACCTCTTTGCCGCCACCATCTAAGCCTAGCCGAACCTAGGATAACCCAAGTGGCTGGCCACTGCTTAGCCACCATCTCCCATTCGGCCGACCCCCCCCTAGGTGTCCTATTTGGCCTTCCCACTAGCTCACCTTTTAGGGCCAGTTTCCCTAAGTACCTAACTTCCCTAGTGACCCTAAGACCCACTTAGTCAGCCACTCTAAACTCCCTACTTGGAGGCGCCGCCCACTTGCCACCGGCCCCCTTCGAGGCGTCCATCCCGCGCCCCATTTGCAGCCGGCCAGCACCCTTGAGCACATACCTTCGCGGAGCTCCCGTTTGCAGCCCAAAGCCAAGGCCACGCTCAAGCAAGACCTCTACGGACCAGCTACTCGTAAGTGTCTAAACTCGGTCTTTAGTCATACCTTGCTTGAAATTCAATTTGATACGGGGTTGTAATAACGGAGCATAGTCTCCCCCCGCTTGTAATAACGTGGCTTGGCACAACCACACACGTGCACTCTCTTAGTCGTGCACCATTTTCGAACACACACGGGCCTAATCAGCCCCTAGTATATAAGTGTGCATATATATTTCGTTTCCGAAGGGTTTTGTTTAAGTTGGGTGCGTTGTCTTTCGATTAAACACTCTCACACACATTGAGCTTCCGCTCTTATTTGAAAGACCCAAGTAAGGGCCGACCTATACTATTTGGGTTTCATTTCATGTCGTGTGAGTAAGTCTTTCAATTTAAACACTCTCACACACATTGAGCTTCCGCTCTTATTTGAAAGACCCAAGTAAGGGCCGACCTATACTATTTGGGTTTCATTTCTTGTCGTGTGAGTAAGTCTTTCAATTCAAGCACTTTCACACACATTGAGCCTTCGCTCTTACTCCCAAGACCTTAGTAAAGGCCTTATTGCAGTTATATTTGGGTTTCATTTATGTCGTGTGTGTAGTACTTCAATTCAAGCACTCTCACACACATTGAGCCTTCGCTCTTACTCCCAAGACCTTAGTCAAGGCCATACTGCAATTTATATTTGGGTTTAATTTCATGTCGTGTGTGTAAGTCTTTCAATTCAAGCACGCACCCACATTGAGCCTTCGCTCTTATTTGCAAGACCCGAGTAAGGGCTCATATACATAAGATATATACATATTTCCCTTCGATTATTTCCCTTCTGTTATTTCCCTTCGGTTATTTCCCTTCTGTTATTTCCCTTCAGCATTGTCTTTACATTTCGGGTTTTCCCTTTGGAGTAGCGTGAGTTTGCATTGCATCTACGCCATACCACGAGGTAGGACGCATATTGCATCGAAGCAACCCCCGTTCGAATTCGCCCATGTAGTGGAGTGTTCATAACACACAAACTAGGTGACCCAAAAAGGGATAAAAGAAAAGACTTAGGCACGTGCAAATCCACGTGATCTAAAACATGCAATCGCATTTTAAAGACCCGAAACAGACACCTCGAACCGTTTCGTAGACTTTCTCCCCAAAAAAAAACTCGATTTTTTGCAAAAGCGTACAGACTGACCCTTGCGCATCGGTGCAAGAAGGTCTGCGACGACAAGAGCTCACTTGCTCACAGTCGCCACGTTTAGAAGTCAGTGTTAAATATATCTTCGCTAGCTTAAGTAAGCTAGCTGGCACGCCCTATTTGTATACATAGGCCTTAGACGCACGATAAGATCCACTCCAAGCCACGAAAGGGGCGAAGAGGCGGGGATTTTCGCGCGTCTACAGAGATTTGCACGCCCGGTGGGAAAATGCGATACTTGATGTGAATTGCAGAATCCCGTGAAATCTCTGTAGACGCGCGAAAATCCCCGCCTCTTCGCCCCTTTCGTGGCTTGGAGTGGATCTTATCGTGCGTCTACAGAGATTGGCACGCCCGGTGGGACGTGAGCCTTTTCAAAAAGTCGAGTTTACTTGTAGAAGTCTTGCAAAAATTTTATAAAGGTGTCGTTTTAACTTGTTTTCTTTGCTTTTACTTAGGAAATTTTGAAAAAGCTTGAAAAGCATGTCAAAATCCAATCCAAGTGAAGTGTCGAGCCAAGGCTCATGCGCATCAAGTTCTCACTCTAGGAGGATTTTCAAAAACAAAATAAAACTAGATGAAATCGAGGACTTGAGAAGGAAATTTGAGGCCAAAATCGATGCTCTCAGCCAAGAGGCTGAAGTAGGCGATTCGTGTTCATCAAACGGTGAACAAAGGCCTAAAAAGAAAATTGAAAAACCTCGCAAGCAAAAAGAGGCCTCCGTAATGGAAGGCAACCAATACCACGAGTCCTTCACACAAAAGGACCGTAAAGCCCTACAGCAACTGCTGAAAGGGCAAAATAAAGAGAAAAGAAGCTACGCCCTGTCTGATTTCCTTCCTATGGATTACGAAACAGACAGTGACGATGAAATACCGAACTTCCATCGGTATGATGGCATGGGAGACCCTAGGTCTCACTTACAACTTTTCTCGCGTCGAGCCCATAAGAAGAAAAAGGACTCGATGAAATGGGTGTATTGGTTCCCTCTATCCCTTAAAGGCACAGCTGCCAAATGGCTGGCTTCCTACGACTTAAGCCAGTTCGCTACTTTTGAAGAGTTAGCGAACTGCTTCATGCAAAGGTTTGCACACAACGTGGAAGTCACGCCAACCCTGAATACCTTAAGGGATACAAAGCAAGGCATGAACGAAGACGTGCATGCCTTCATTATAAGGTGGAGGTCTCTTTTAGGCCAAGTGCGAGAGCCTATATCCGAAGGATGCGCAGTAATGCTCATCCTGGATAATTTCAAAAGCGAGTTAAAAACCCTTCTCTCGCTCCATGAGATTTCAACTTTCCATAAGTTGATCAAAAAGGCCTCCCTTTTCGAAACCAACTTGCGAAAAGGGACATACGACCACTTATGGAAAGGAAGTGTCGTTCCCAAAACACGTGTGGAAAAACCCATCGCATATGGGCTGCCCACAACGGACAAAGGGGCAAAGCCCCATAAAATCGCCAATGTCCGGGTGGATCCAGGCATGGCGGGCACTTCTAAAAATTTTGAAAAAATAGAAAATAAGAGAGAACGCAATTTTTCAAAACCAATTGAAAAACGGGAGTACACTCCGCTGGGGCAACCTGTGTCGGAGGTCCTAGACCTCTTACTTGCCCAGGGTATGATCGAACTCCCTGAAATCCCCGAAGGAGTCACGTCCAAAGGGGGGTATTTGAACCGATTTTGCAAGTATCATCGGCTCAAAGGCCATGATACCAAACGGTGCTTCTCTCTTCTAAATAACATTGAGAACTTGATAGCGGAGGGCCGGCTCCAGGTCACTGCGGAATCTGAGCCACCTCAAGCTATCTTCAAGGAACCCTTTCCCAAACACGCCAGTGGCAGTGGGAAAGGAAAAGAGGTATGTACCCTCACCATTTCCAAGGAACTAGCGCCAAAGCCCGAACCTGGTCGACCTGCTTGTGCGCCCATCCTTGTACTATACAAGAGGCCCGCCCAAGTCGTCATTCGGGGACCATCAAAAGTGGAAACCCCGGCAAAACCAGTTTTGAAAATCCAAGGTTCTCCTCAGCTCATCCTTAGAGCCAAGTCTAGCGCAAACCCTAGGCTGGTCGTGGGGGAAGTCACTAGATCCGGGAGGATCTACCAACCCCCGCACCTTCAAGGTGCTCAAAAGGTGGTCAGTGTGCCTGGCCCCTCAAAAGCATGTATCCCTAGTGGTCTGCCAAAAGCAGATAAGGACAAAATCATCCTAAATCCTTATGATTTCGAAAACCACCTTTCAAAGATTCCTATTCACATGTCTATCCTAGAGCTTATCAAAACCTCGCCTAGGCATAGACTTGTCTTAGAGAAAATTCTAGAAAGGGCCAAGGTTGATTCGAACATAAGTCCGGAATCCTTGTCTGCCCAAGTGGCTTTGTTAGGAACAAAATCGCCCATCACCTTTTCGGAAGATGATGTAGATAGACCCTACGAAACCCATAACCAGGCCCTGCATATCGAGGTGGTTCTAAACAACCACTCTCTGGACAGGTGCCTAGTCGATGGTGGAGGAGGGCTCAACATCCTTCCACTTCACGTGGCGTACAAAATCGGAGTCACCTTGACTTCAGTGAACCCAAGCCCCATCGTTATCACTGGATACGATGGGAATGCGTCTAGGCCTTTAGGATCCATCGAACTCCCAATGGAAACGGGAGGGATCGAACACACGGGGGTGTTCCATGTCTTGGACATCCACCCCCATTATAACCTGTTGCTGGGAAGACCCTGGATACACAGTTTGTGCGCTGTGCCATCCACCTTCCACAAATGTGTCAAGATCCCTTTTAGGGACCAAGTCGTAGTGATCCTAGGTGAGAGTCACCCACAGCTTCAGGGGATCATAAACTCCCCTTGTTTATCGAGCTCCCAGGCCCATGAGGCTAACCTGGGGCAAATTATGGTTGAGCCACCTCGGCTCGTGTTGAACAACCCTAGGAAGGTTGTATGTGTGAAGGGGCCGCCCAAAGCAGGCCCCCTCCCGACTCTAATCCTCCTAGGAAAACCCAAGCGTTCCCTATTTCCAAAACCCCTGGACAAAAGGCCATACGAGCCTAATATGGACGATAGCATGTTCCAGGACCACGACTTGTATCCCATCTTTTCAAAAAACAAAAGGTCGTGGAACATGTTATTGAACATGGGCTACACGCCCTACAAAAGTCTAGGGGCGCAAAACCAGGGTCTCCTAGAGCCCATCCTTCCTAGGGCCAACCCAAGCCGATATGGGATCGGCTATACTCCCCGAATACCGCCGGAGCCACCCCCTGTGACCACCTGGGTCAAGGGTGCCCCGGAGCCTGTCTTAGAAGAAACCTATGGTTTAGATCTCCTATTCCGAGTCTAACCCATAGTGTTTTCCCTTTGTAGGTATGACGGAAGATCCCTTTTTCTAAAAATACCAAAAACATTTGAAAACTTAAAATCAAAAAAATCGAAAAAACAAGAAAAACCAAAAACAATGGAAAAACAAAAACTCGAAAAAAGTGTGCTTTGTATAGTTCCCAAAGTTCTTGTTTTACAAAAACCCAAAAAAATCAAAAATTTGGAAAATACCAAAAAGATTTTGTACATAGCCGCTCCTGGTAGGACTTTGACGAAAGAAAAGGATTTCGAAAGAAACGTCGTCTGCATAGCCAGACCAAAAATTTCGAAATCACTTGAAAATCTAAGTACAAAACCAGGTTATTTTGAAAATCACGCATCAAGTTCCCTCGGGTCTATAGCCCACGAGAATGATCAAAGCCCAGAAGTGGATCCCCTTGAGGAAGATCCCACTTCTGAGCTCCCAGAATTTCATAGAATTCTCGATTTTGAAAAACCTTCCCAATCAGTAGGAAGAGATTTCGTAGAGGTGAACCTAGGGGATGATTCCAATCCCAAAACCATCAAAATAGGCGCATGCTTGCATGAAACTGAAAAGATAGCATTCATTGCATTTCTACGAACCTATTTAGATGTGTTTGCATGGACGTATGAAGACATGCCGGGCATAGATCCCAGCATAGTCGAGCATCGTCTTCCCTTAGATGTAGGTGTAAAACCAATAAAGCAGAAGCTTAGGAAAATACACCCGAATGTACACACGCAAGTCAAAGAGGGTTTAGAAGATCTGCTAAAGGCCGGATTTATAAAACCCATTGCGTATTCTGATTGGTTGTCAAATATCGTTGTAGTTCGAAAAACCAATGGGAAAATTCGAATATGCATCGATTTCAGAAACCTGAATAAAGCCACTCCAAAGGATAATTATCCTTTACCAAACATAGATTTGATAGTCGATAGTACTGCAAATCATGAAATGTTTTCATTTATGGATGGCTATTCAGGCTATAATCAAATCAAACTAAGTCCACGAGATCAGGGTAAGACCGCCTTCACAACCCCATGGGGCACGTACTGCTATACAGTCATGCCCTTTGGTTTGAAAAATGCCGGCGCAACATACCAACGAGCCATGAACACGATCTTCCATGATCAAATTCACGAGCTTGTAGAAGTGTATGTAGATGATCTCTTGGTGAAATCCAAAACCCGATGCACCCATATCGAATGTTTACAAAAGATTTTCGAAAGGCTTAGGCTTTACAAAGTAAAGCTAAACCCTCAGAAATGTGTGTTCGGGGTAGAATCAGGAAAGCTTCTAGGCTTTATGGTGAGCCAAAGGGGAATAGAAGTCGACCCCTCTAAGTGTCGAGCCATCATAGACATGGCTCCACCCTCCAATCTCACCCAAGTCCGTAGCCTCCAGGGTCGATTACAATCTGTGCGCCGATTCATATCGAATCTGGCAACTAGATGCGAACCCTTCAACAAACTGTTGAGGAAGGGTACAAAATTCTTATGGGATGACGAATGCCAAAAGTCCTTCAAGAGACTAAAGGCATACTTGGTTAATCCCCCCGTTTTGAATCCTCCAAAGCAAGGAAAACCGCTTTTATTATACATCTTCGTGCATGTAAACGCTTTAGGAGCCCTGTTGGCTCAATACGAGGATGACACCCATAAGGAGTATGCCATCTACTATATTTCGAAAACTCTCTTGGCTTATGAACGAAATTATCAAGCCATGGAGAAGACGTGCTTGGCCCTAGTCTGGGCCTGCCAGAAATTCAGACACTACTTCCTAGATCATGAGATCTGGATAGTGTCCAAGCTTGATCCAATCAAGCACTTGTTCGAAAAACCCATTCTCACGGGTAGATTGGGCAAATGGCAACTCCTTCTAATGGAGTATGATCTGAAATACCATCACCAGATCTCCGTTAAGGGGCAAGCCCTAGCAGATTACGTGGCTGACTTCCCCTTGGAGGACGCATATCCCACTCTTGTCGAAATGCCTGATGAAGGCATATTGCAAAACCATTTTCAAAACCACATTTTGGCAAATTCTTTTGAAAACCAAGTGTGGAAGATGCACTTCGACGGGGCACGAAACCAACGAGGGGCTGGTGCCGGGATCATCCTAATCTCCCCTGAAAAGGGCGAGATTCCCATAGCAGTCCGCTTAGATTTCGAATGTTCCAACAACGTAGCTGAGTATGAAGCACTCATACAAGGCTTAAGGATTTCGAAAACTCTAGGGGCATCATGCATCGAGGTCTTTGGAGATTCGCTCCTTGTCATAAACCAGGTTTTAAAAATTTGGCAAGTACGTAATGAGAAACTACTTCCATATCACGAGTTGGCCACTCGATTGGTCCAATCCTTCCAGTCGTGTAAGCTCACACACGTGGGAAGAGAGGACAATGGCATCGCCGATGCCCTCTCTTCCTTGGGTTCAGCCCTGAAGGTCGATCCCATCTCAAGGACCAGATCTTTGGAAATATGGCATGCGCCCCATCCATCCACACACGACTTGGATATTTGCCAAAACAACCCAGAGTCTATTGAAAAACCCTGGTTCTATGACATAAAACAATTTTTAGAAAATGGGGGATTCACCGAGGATGCCACATCCAAAGATAGGGCATTCATTCGTAAGATTTCGACCCGATACACCATTCTGGGTGGGGTCTTATACAAAAAGAGTTTTACCGGCATTCTGCTTAGGTGTATCGACCTAGAGGAGGCTAGGATAGTGATGCACGAGTTCCACGATGGAGAATGTGGAGGTCATGTTAATGCCAACATGATGGCAATGAAAATACTTAGAGGGGGTTATTTTTGGTCCACCCTGAAAAAGGATTGTCACGATCATGTTAAGAAGTGTCATCCATGTCAAGTGCATGGGCACGCCATTCATATCCCTTCATCTGCATTGCATTCTGTGGTCAGCCCCTGGCCATTTACCATGTGGGCGTTTGACATTGTAGGCCCCATATTTCCAAAGGCCTCGAATGGGCATCGTTTTATTTTAGCAGCCACGGAGTATTTCTCCAAGTGGGTGGAAGCCATTTCCCTAACGAATGTAATGGGGCAACATGTGGTGGCTTTCATCCGGAGGAATATCTTGGCTCGATTTGGGGTTCCACGAGACCTTGTGTCTGATAATGGTACCCCATTCAAGAACGAGCGGATGGTTAAGTTGTGCAACACGTATGGCATAACTCACCACTTCTCCTCGCCCTACTACCCTCAAGGCAACGGCCAAGCCGAAGCCACAAACAAGACTCTCATTGGTATCATTGAGAAAACCTTAGAGAAGGGTAGGAGGTGGCATGAGAAGCTGGACGAAGCCTTATGGGCTTATAGGACTTCCATCCGGACTCCCACGAATGCCACACCATTCGAATTGGTCTATGGCACAAACGCCATTCTTCCCATTCATACCCAACTGCATTCATTCCATACATCCATTGCACTCGACCTCCCCCTAGAGACGCTTCAGCATGCTAGGATGGCCGAACTAGATTTGCTAGATGAGAGGCGACTCCTTGCTATGGATCATGCTCGTGCATACCGGCAAAGGATAGCCCGACATTATAGCAAACACATGAGACCTCGCCACTTTGAAGTGGGAGATCTGGTCTTGAAAACCATCCACCATCGTGGCCCACACCCCCTAGGCAAGTGGCGCCCCAACTGGGATGGACCCTATGTTGTGCGAGCAACCACTACGAACAATTTGTATTGGTTGATCGATGTAGAAGGTAGGAATTTAGCAGATCCTATCAATATTCAATACTTAAAGAAGTATCATGTGTAGGATCTGGATTAAATTCCAGTTTTCGAAAATTTGATAGGGATAGCTGCCCTGAGACGTGTAAATAAGGTGCAAAGGCGAACTCGTGTGACCCTAAGTGAGAGAATTCGCACTTGTGAAAGAGTGGAGTTTTCAAAATCGTGGTTGCATTTCAAAATCCTTCATCTTACAAAGAAGGGCCTAGTTCAACATAGCAAGATACTTGCAAGTAGTACGTGCTATTTCTAAATAGGCTGATCTGGAATGGATCGAGTGTAGGCTTGGGATAAGTCCTCCCCTCTTCTCTTCTCCTTCCAAAAGGAAAACAAAGGCCCAAATCAAAAGGGAATTTCCCATTTAAAGTCTCTTTCCAAAAGAAAGAAACCAGACTTCCAAAAAAGAAAAATCGATTCTCTTATAAAAAAAGAGGGATTAAAGAAAAAATACTCCCAAAGGGAGACCCTCTATGGAAAAAGGAAAAAGAGGCCAAAGAGCTCAAAAAGAGCAGTTTTCCGCCTTCTATGCCTTAAACCACGGGACACTTCAGAAGGGACCGTGGTATCTCTTTCCCATCCCTGGCTTATCCCAAGCTAAAGCATGGTTCATTTCGAGGAATCCTAAGGTAAAAATAGGATTTACTTACTTGAATTTCATCTTGTTTGAGAATTCGACCTTTCGAGTAAGGCGTAGGAATTTGAAATGAAGCTTGTTTTCTTATAAAACCTCCGCTAGATAAGCGAGTGTTAAGACTCAAACAAGGGCAAGCACGAAGAGCTCGAGATCCTTAGGATCGAGACTCAAGACAGTTGTCCCTTTTGTAAATAGCTTTTGTAAATAAGTTTTAAAAACCGAACATCGAACAGCATAGGGTTTTTGCTCACTTGGAGCAGTAGGCCTTGTAAGTCTCTAGAGTTCGACCACACCTGGTCTCTGGGAGGTCGCCACTTTTGGCACAACACCCATGTCATCTGCATTCCATGCATGGTACTTGCATAAACATGATCCCATTTAGGACCAGATTCCATAGTATAACCCTTTGGCGTGATATCTCCTCCTACCAGAGTTTGTAAAATTGAGATTTTGTTAAAATGGGACGATCCCATATTCTTCGTGGCTAGATCTAGGGAGACATTAAAAGGGGTGTTTGTCATCTTTGCCCTTATCCAAATCTATTTGGACAAGGCCAAAGAGGGGCATCTGTAAACACCCCAAAATCCCACGAATTTCTTAAACAAATCTGGTTTTATACAAGCAGCCCCAAAGGGCCATTTTTGAGTTTGGAAACCCAGGAGCCTTCCAAACAAAACCCTGTATATATGTTTTAAACTTTATCTTTCAAAAACATATAATATAGCTTTTGAAAACCCTTTTAAAACATGTTTTGAAACCCCAAAGTGGCTTGGCCCGATCGAGACAGGACCAGGAGAGCCAAGAAGAGCCCGGAACCGGAGCACCTGTCAAGCCCGGCACAGCAACTCTTGCATCTGATTCACATCCCAGGATCTCGAACGTCCAAGACCCTGTTCTTATCAAAATAGCATTTGAAGTCATCTCCGGAAGGCAGAAACGGAGGCGGACGACTATGTTGGCGAAGACCCAACGCAGACGGAGTACTGATGCTGTCAGGCCCCGCACAAATCATCCGTCTCGAACCCAGCTCGAAGGAGTCAGAGTTCAGTTTGGATTGGATCTGGACCATATATATCCAGATTCCAATCCAAACCCATATGTGGACTTGGATTTGGATTTGGATCCAGAGATCCAATCCAATATCCATATCCATGGCCCACATCACCTTCTCATAAATGGAGGTGGGGCCCACTTGGAATTCACGTGGGATATTGGGCATGAGAGAGAGTGGGGGTGAAAAATATCAAGAGTGTTGTATTAAGCTTGACTTGTGTGTCAAGTTTGGGTTTAATCTTGTGGGTTAGCCTAATTGAGTGGGTTTAAGCTTGTAATTAGCTAAAACCTAACCTAGGGCTGCACCAACATGGGGTGATCAAGGTCTATGGGCCATGCTAAGGGAGCTCCTTCACCTAAACCTAACCCAAAATGCCTAAACCTAGCCTAAACCCCTAATCCACCCCTAATCTGAACCTAATCACCTAACCCACTTCCCTAATCCCGGCCTAATCCCGACCTAATCACCTAACCCACTCCCCTAATCCTTCCCTAAACCTAGATTAATTTCCCTAATCCTAGCCTAAACCTAGCCTAAACCACCTAACCTAGCTCACTAAACCTCACCCTAAAACCCAACCACCTAACCTAGCCCTAAACCCCTAAACCACCCTTAGCCCACGATTTTCCCAAACCCCTAGTTTTAAAATATCTGGCCCAACCCCATCCAGCCCACCTTATCTACATACTACCCTACCTAAACCACCTAACCACTACCCACAACCCAGCCCTAACCGACCTACCCATCCCCTATTTAAACCCCCCTCATTGTGGGCGGGTTTTCCAAGTGGGAACCACTCCACCACCCAGCCGGGCCCTCTCCTTCTCCCATCTCTCACCCGTCTTCCCAGCAGCTCCAGCTCCACCAGCCGCCACCTGCTCCGCCACCTTCCCTCTTCCGTCCACCACCACTGCCCCCCCCCAGCTAGACGTCACCACCTTCCCCCCAACTCCACCAGCCGACAGCTACCTGCCCGCCACTCTCCCACTCCATCCGCCACTCCTTCCCATTCGGTAAGTCCCCCTAACTCCCTCAAAACCACTCTCTACCACCTCTCCACCCTTAGCCACCCATCTTCCCCTTAGCTCCACCTCTTTGCCGCCACCATCTAAGCCTAGCCGAACCTAGGATAACCCAAGTGGCTGGCCACTGCTTAGCCACCATCTCCCATTCGGCCGACCCCCCCCCTAGGTGTCCTATTTGGCCTTCCCACTAGCTCACCTTTTAGGGCCAGTTTCCCTAAGTACCTAACTTCCCTAGTGACCCTAAGACCCACTTAGTCAGCCACTCTAAACTCCCTACTTGGAGGCGCCGCCCACTTGCCACCGGCCCCCTTCGAGGCGTCCATCCCGCGCCCCATTTGCAGCCGGCCAGCACCCTTGAGCACATACCTTCGCGGAGCTCCCGTTTGCAGCCCAAAGCCAAGGCCACGCTCAAGCAAGACCTCTACGGACCAGCTACTCGTAAGTGTCTAAACTCGGTCTTTAGTCATACACTTGCTTGAAATTCAATTTGATACGGGGTTGTAATAATGGAGCATAGTCTCCCCCCGCTTGTAATAACGTGGCTTGCACAACCACACACGTGCACTCTCTTAGTCGTGCACCATTTTCGAACACACACGGGCCTAATCAGCCCCTAGTATATAAGTGTGCATATATATTTCGTTTCCGAAGGGTTTTGTTTAAGTTGGGTGCGTTGTCTTTCGATTAAACACTCTCACACACATTGAGCTTCCGCTCTTATTTGAAAGACCCAAGTAAGGGCCGACCTATACTATTTGGGTTTCATTTCATGTCGTGTGAGTAAGTCTTTCAATTTAAACACTCTCACACACATTGAGCTTCCGCTCTTATTTGAAAGACCCAAGTAAGGGCCGACCTATACTATTTGGGTTTCATTTCTTGTCGTGTGAGTAAGTCTTTCAATTCAAGCACTTTCACACACATTGAGCCTTCGCTCTTACTCCCAAGACCTTAGTAAAGGCCTTATTGCAGTTATATTTGGGTTTCATTTATGTCGTGTGTGTAGTACTTCAATTCAAGCACTCTCACACACATTGAGCCTTCGCTCTTACTCCCAAGACCTTAGTCAAGGCCATACTGCAATTTATATTTGGGTTTAATTTCATGTCGTGTGTGTAAGTCTTTCAATTCAAGCACGCACCCACATTGAGCCTTCGCTCTTATTTGCAAGACCCGAGTAAGGGCTCATATACATAAGATATATACATATTTCCCTTCGATTATTTCCCTTCTGTTATTTCCCTTCGGTTATTTCCCTTCTGTTATTTCCCTTCAGCATTGTCTTTACATTTCGGGTTTTCCCTTTGGAGTAGCGTGAGTTTGCATTGCATCTACGCCATACCACGAGGTAGGACGCATATTGCATCGAAGCAACCCCCGTTCGAATTCGCCCATGTAGTGGAGTGTTCATAACACACAAACTAGGTGACCCAAAAAGGGATAAAAGAAAAGACTTAGGCACGTGCAAATCCACGTGATCTAAAACATGCAATCGCATTTTAAAGACCCGAAACAGACACCTCGAACCGTTTCGTAGACTTTCTCCCCAAAAAAAAACTCGATTTTTTGCAAAAGCGTACAGACTGACCCTTGCGCATCGGTGCAAGAAGGTCTGCGACGACAAGAGCTCACTTGCTCACAGTCGCCACGTTTAGAAGTCAGTGTTAAATATATCTTCGCTAGCTTAAGTAAGCTAGCTGGCACGCCCTATTTGTATACATAGGCCTTAGACGCACGATAAGATCCACTCCAAGCCACGAAAGGGGCGAAGAGGCGAGGATTTTCGCGCGTCTACAGCCACCAGCCCTTCCATTCGGCCAGCACCTCTTCCACCCGCCACCTCCACCATTCGGCCAGCCCTTCCATCCCGGTTAGTACCCCATCTCAACATCATCTCTTCTCCACTCCCCTCCATTCCTAGCCACGCACCCGCCACTTTCCCTTAGCCTAGCAAACAGCCCATCTACCCGGCCAGCACCTGTCACCTTCCATCATTCAGCCAGGATAATCACTCGCACCACCTGCCCCCTCATCTCTCAGCCAGCCACGCCTTACACCCTCAGCCTTACCTCTCCCTAAGACCTACCCCAAGCCTTAGTGACATACCCTAGCTCAACCTACCTCCCCTAAGCACTTCAAGCCCAGCCAAGACACCATTCCTTCCACCCGGCCAGGACCTGCACCTTCATCATTCGGTCAGCACATCCCTTTGCCGCAGCCATCCAAGGAGCTCCCTCTTGTAGCCCAAGGCGACTCACTAGGCCCAAAGCCAAGCAAGTCACACCCGGACTAGCTATACGTAAGTGCCTAACTCGGTCCTTGGTATAGACTTGCTTATGCTTAATTAAATTTGATACGGGATTGTAATAATGGAGCGTTGTCTCCCCCTGCTTGTAATAATGTGGTTTGGCACACCCGCACACACGTGCACTTGAGCCTATTCCGCTCTTAGCTACACACATTTTTGACACACACATGGGCCTAATCAGCCCTTAATATATAGCTATACCTATATGATTTAAGTTGCGTGGGTTTTTATTAAGTTGTGTGTGTTGTCTTTCAATTTTCACACTCACACACATTGAGCTTTCGCTCTTATTCCCAAGACCCTAGTAAGGGCCGTATTGCAATTTCCCTTGGGCGTTTTAATTCAAGTTGTGTGCGTGGTCTTTTAATTCTACACTCACACACATTGAGCTTTCGCTCTTACTCCCAAGACCTTAGTGAAGGCCTATTGCAATTATATTTAGGTTTTATTACAAGTCGTGTGAGTTGTCTTTCAATATACACACAACACCCACGGACACGTTGGCGACCTTTGAGCCCATATATATTATAAGTATTTCCCTTCGGCTATATCTTTAAGATTTGGGTTTTAAGGTTCAGTTGTGTGCGTAGTCTTTCCATATATACACGGCACACACTTGCACAATTGAGCCTTTCCGCTCTTAAGATATAGCCATATTTCCCTTTTGCAATTTCCCTTTTGCAATTTACATGGCTCAATACCTCTTGGGAGCCTGGACTCGACATGCTTCAATATGCTTTTCAAAACAAATCCTAAGTATGAAAATGCAAACAAGCAAAGTTAAAACACTTTAGAAAAATTTTTCATGAGGTTTCTCTATATGAACTGACTCTGCACAAGGCCCAGGTCCCACCGGGCGTGCCAAATCTGTAGACACGGAAAATCCTCACTTCTGGTTCTTAGGCCCGAAGTGAACCTTTTCGTGTGTCTAAGTCATATTTTAGCAAAAAGGGCGTGCCAGTTAGCTTGCTTAAGCTAGCGAAGAAAGTTTTTGAAATCTGACTTCTATCGGGGCGATTGTGAGCAAGTGAGCTCTTTTCGTCACAGACCTTCTTGCACCGATGCACAAGGGTCAGTCTGTACACTTGGCAAAGTCTTTTAAAATGTAAACCTCTTTGAAAATACCCTAAGTGTTTGGGCTTTGTTATGTATGATTGCAAATTTTATTACACGTGGGATTTGCACGTGCCTATGTCTTTCTTTTTATCTTTTTATGGCCAACTAGGTGTGTGCGCAAGTGACCTAAGTTGGGCGATTTTTGAACAGGAGTGTGGGGTTTGCTTTGATGCAATATGCGTCGTAACTCGTGGTATGGCGTATATGCAATGCAAACTCACACAACTCCAAAGGGAAAACCTGAATTGAAAGACAATGCGGAAGGGAAATGACTTAATGTAAATTGCAAAAGGGAAATTGCAAAAGGGAAATATGGCTATATCTTAAGAGCGGAAAGGCTCAATTGTGCAAGTGTGTGCCGTGTATATATGGAAAGACTACGCACACAACTGAACCTTAAAACCCAAATCTTAAAGATATAGCCGAAGGGAAATACTTATAATATATATGGGCTCAAAGGTCGCCAACGTGTCCGTGGGTGTTGTGTGTATATTGAAAGACAACTCACACGACTTGTAATAAAACCTAAATATAATTGCAATAGGCCTTCACTAAGGTCTTGGGAGTAAGAGCGAAAGCTCAATGTGTGTGAGTGTAGAATTAAAAGACCACGCACACAACTTGAATTAAAACGCCCAAGGGAAATTGCAATACGGCCCTTACTAGGGTCTTGGGAATAAGAGTGAAAGTTCAATGTGTGTGAGTGTGGAAATTGAAAGACAACACACACAACTTAATTAAAACCCATGCAACTTAAATATACATAAGTATAGCTATATCTTAAGGGTTGATTAGGCCCATGTGTGTGCCAAAATCGTGTGCAGCTAAGAGCGGAATAGGCTCAAGTGCTAGTGTGTGTGGGTGTGCCAAACCACATTATTACAAGCGGGGGGGAGACAACACTCCATTATTACAACCTGTAGACGTGCGAAAAATCCCCACGCCTCTTCGCCCTTTTCTGGGCTTGGAGTGGATCCTCTCGTGCGTCTAAGGCCTATTTATATAAACAGGGAGTGCCAGCTAGCTTACCTAAGCTAGCGAAGATATTAAACTGACTTCTAATCGTGGCGACTGTGAGCAAGTGAGCTCTTGTCATCGTAGACCTTCTTGCACCGATGCACAAGGGTCAGTCTGTACGCTCTGAAAAATCGAGTTTTTGGGATAGAAAGCCTACGAAGCGGTTCGAGGTGTCTAATTCGAGTCTTTTGGATGCGATTGCAGTTTTTAGATCACGTGGATTTGCACGTGCCTAAGTCTTTCCTTTTATCCCTTTTCGGGCCACCTAGTTTGTGTGTTATGAACACTCCACTACATGGGCGAATTTGAGCGGGGCTTGCTTTGATGCAATATGCGTCCTACCTCGTGGTATGGCGTAGATGCAATGCAAACTCACGCTACTCCAAAGGGAAAACCCGAATGTAAAGACAATGCCGAAGGGAAATAACTGAAGGGAAATGACTTGTAATGTAAATGCCGAAGGGAGATATGTATATAGAGTATGTATATGGGCCCTTACTCGGGTCTTGCAAATAAGAGCGAAGGCTCAATGTGGGTGCGTGCTTGAATTGAAAGACTTACAAACACGACATGAAATGAAACCCAAATATAACTTGCAGTATGGCCTTGATTAAGGTCTTGGGAATAAGAGCGAAAGCTCAATGTGTGTGAGTGCTTGAATTGAAGTACTACGCACACAACATGAAATTAAAACCAAATAGTATAACACGGCCCTTACTTGGGTCTTTCAAATAAGAGCGAAAGCTCAATGTGTGTGAGTGCTTGAATTGAAAGACTTACACACACGACATGAAATGAAAACCCAAATAGTATAGGTCGGCCCTTACTTGGGTCTTTCAAATAAGAGTGAAGGCTCAATGTGTGTGAGTGCTTGAATTGAAAGACTTACACACACGACATGAAATGAAAACCCAAATAGTATTGGTCGGCCCTTACTTGGGTCTTTCAAATAAGAGCGAAGGCTCAATGTGTGTGAGTGCTTGAATTGAAAGACTTACACACACGACATGAAATGAAAACCCAAATAGTATAGGTCGGCCCTTACTTGGGTCTTTCAAATAAGAGCGAAGGCTCAATGTGTGTGAGTGCTTGAATTGAAAGACTTACACACACGACATGAAATGAAAACCCAAATAGTATAGGTCGGCCCTTACTTGGGTCTTTCAAATAAGAGCGAAGGCTCAATGTGTGTGAGTGCTTGAATTGAAAGACTTACACACACGACATGAAATGAAAACCCAAATAGTATAGGTCGGCCCTTACTTGGGTCTTTCAAATAAGAGCGAAGGCTGAATGTGTGTGAGTGCTTGAATTGAAAGACAACACACCCAACTTAAGCAAAACCCTACAAAATTAAAGTATATGTATATATTTATGTATTAGGGGCTGATTAGGCCCGTGTGTGTTCAAAATCGTGCACAACTAAGAGAGTGCACGTGTGTGGGTGTGCCAAGCCACGTTATTACAAGCGGGGGGAGACTATGCTCCGTTATTACAACTCCGTATCGAATTGAATCTCAAGCAAGTATACAACTAAAGACCGAGTTAGGCACTTACTAATAGCTGGTCCGAAGATGCCTTGCTTGAGCGTGGGCTTGGCCTTCGCCTTGGGCTGCGAAAGGGAGCTCCGCGAGATTGAACGGCAAAGGGGTGCTGGCCGGGTGTCCTTGGTACGCGGGAAGGGCGCCTAGAAGATGGCCGGCTACTAAGGAGGGGCTGTTTTTGGTGTGTTGGGTTAAAGGACCTAAGTAGGGTCACTAAGGGAGTATGGCACTAAGGAAAAGGAACTAGCTAGGAGAAGGTGATGGCTGGCGGATGGCTGGCCGAATGAAGAGGATGACAGTCGGTTGGAGTGGCCGACTGGGGGAGTTCGGTGGTGGCGGGTTGTTAGGGTGGCTAAGAGTGGTGTAAGGGAAGGGAACTAGCTAGGAGATGGGGTCAGGTGGTAGTGGGTGTAGTGGGTGTAGTGGGGTGATATGGGCAGGTCTTAGGGAGTCGGATACGGTGGCCGAATAGAGCTAGGGTGGTTAGGTAGTGGCGGATAGTTAGGATGGCTAAGGCTTGGCCGAATGGGAAGGGTAGCGGCAAGTGGAATGGCTGGTGTTAGGGTGATATGGGAGTGGATTAGGTGGCTGAGAGTGGAGAGGGAGTGAAGAAGGAGTAAGGTGGGATATAGGGTACTTACCGAGTGAAGAAGTGGTGGCGGATGGAAGGGACTCAGACCGGTGATTGGGAAGCTCGGGATGAAGTTCAGCCGGGTGATGGGAGTAGTGGTGGTGCTCGGCTGGAAGGTAGTGGTGCAGGTGGTGGCGAGACGTGGAGCAGGTGGAGCAGGAGGGGATTCGGCTGAGCTGGGAAGTGGAGGACCCGGGATTGGAGGTGGGGCTGCTAGATGGGAAAACCCGCCCCCAAGGGGGGGGGGGTTATATAGGGCTAGGCTAGGTCGGTTAGGGCTGGGTTTGGGGTAGTGGTTAGGTGGTTTAGGTAGGGTGGTGTGGTGATAAGGTGGGTTGGAAAGGGTAGGGCCAGATATTTTAAATACAAGTGGTTTGGGTAGGTTGTGGGCTAGGGGTGGTTTAGAGGTTTAGGGTTTAGCTAGGTGGGTTGGTTCTAGGGTGAGGTTTAGTGAGGTGGGTTAGGTGATTAGGCTAGGATTAGGCTAGGTTTAGGGTAATTAACCTAGGTTTAGGGAAGGACTAGGGAAGTGGGTTAGGTGATTAGGTTGGGATTAGGCCGGGATTAGGGAAGTGGGTTAGGTGATTAGGCTCAGATTAGGGTCGGATTAGGGTGGAAGGCTAGGATTAGGTGTTTTTGGTTAGGTTTAGGTGAAGGAGCTCCCTTTGCATGGCCCATAAATCTTAACCATATCATGTTGGTGCAGCCCTAGGTTAGGTTTTGGCTAATTACAAGCTTAAACCCACTTAATTAGGCTAACCCACATGATTAACCCCAAACTTGACACACAAGTCAAGCTTAATTACAACACACACTTGATCTTATCCACCCCCCACTCTCTCTCATGCCCATAATCCCACGTGAAATTCAAGTGGGCCCCACCTTCATTTATGAGAAGGTGATGTGGGCCATGGATATGGATATTGGATTGGATCTCTGGATCCAAATCCAAATCCAAGTCCATACATGAGTTTGGATTGGGATCTGGATATATATGGTCCAGATCCGATCCAAACTGAATTCTGACTCCTTCGAGCTGTGTTCGAAACGAATGGTTTGTGCGGGGCCTGACAGCATCAGTACTCCGTCTTCGTTGGGTCTTCGCCAACATGATCGTCCGTCTCTGTTTTCGCCTTTCGGAGATGACTTCAAACAATGTTTCAATAATAACAGGGTCTTGGACGTTCGAGATCCTGGGGGTGTGGATTTGATACGAGAGTTGTTGTGCTGGGCTCGACATGTGCTCCGGTTCCGGGCTCTCCTTAGCTCTCCTGGTCCTATCTAGATTAGGCCAAGCTGCTTCGGGGTTCCAAAACATGTTTTAAAAAGCCATATTGTATGTTTTCGAAATACAGAGTTTAAAACATATGTACAGGGTTGTCTGGAAGGCTCCTAGGTTTCCAGACTCAAAATGGCTCTTTGGGGCTGCTTTTACAAAACCAGATGGATTTGAGAAATTCGTGGGATTTCGGGGTGTTACAGATGCCCCTCTTTGGCCTTGTCCAAATTGATTTGGATAAGGGCAAAGGTGACAAACACCCCTTTCAATGTCTCCCTAGATCTAGCCACAAAGAATATGGGATCATCCCAATTTTTAGCAAAATCTCAATTTACAAACTTTGGTAGGAGGAGATATCACGCCAAAGGGTTTGCTTTGGAATCTGGTCCTAAATGGGATCATGTTTATGCAAATGTTCATGCGTGGAATGCAGATGCATGACATGGGTGTGGTGCCAAGAGTGGCGACCTCCCAGAGACCAGATGTGGTCGAACTCTAGAGACTTACAAGGCCTGTTGCTCCAAGTGAGCAGATCCTATGCTGTTCAATGTTCGATTTTCAAAACTTATTTACAAAACTATTTACAAAAGGGACAACTGTCTTGAGTCTCGATCCTAAGGATCTCAAGCTCTTCGTATTTGCCCTTGTTTGAATCTTAACACTTGCTTATCTAGCGGAGGTTTTATAAGAAAACCAACTATATTTCAAATTCCTACGCCTTACTCGAAACGTCGAATTCTCAAACAAGATGAAATTCAAGTAAGTAAATCCTATTTTTACTTTAGGATTCCTCGAAATGAACCATGCTTTAGCTTGGGATAAGCCAGGGATGGGAAAGAGATACCACGGTCCCTTCTGAAGCGTCCCGTGGTTTGAGGCACAAAAGGCGGAAAACTGCTCTTTTTGAGCTTTTTGGCCTCTTTTTCCTTTTTTTCATCGAGGGTCTCCCTTTGAGAGTATTTTTTCTTTAATACCTCTTTTTCACAAGAGAATCAATTTTTTTCTTTTGAATTCTGGTTTCTTTCTTTTGGAAAGAGACTTTGAATGGGAAATTCTCTTTGTTTGGGCTTTTGTTTTTCTTTTCGAAGGAGAAGAGAAGAGGGGAGGACTTATCCCAAGCCTACACTCGATCCATTCCAAATCAGCCTATTTAGAAATAGCACGTACTACTTGCAAGTATCTTGCTATATTGAACTAGGCCTTTCTTTGTAAGAAGAAGGATTTTGAAATGTAACCACGATTTTGAAGACTCCGCTCTTTCACAAGTGCGAATTCTCTCACTTAGGGTCACACGACTTTGCCCTTGCACCTTATTTTCATGTCTTAGGGCAGCTATCCCTAAAATTTTCGAAAACTAGAATTTAATCCAAATCCTACACATGATACTTCTTTAAGTATTGAATATTGATAGGATCTACTAAATTCCTACCTTCTACATCAATCAACCAATACGAGTTGTTCGTAGTGGTTGCTCGTACAACATAGGGTCCATCCCAGTTGGGGCGCCACTTTCCTAGGGGGTGTGGGCCACGATGATGGATGGTTTTTAAGACCAGATCTCCCACTTCAAAGTGGCGAGGTCTCATGTGTTTGCTATAATGTCGGGCTATTCTTTGCCGGTGTGCACGAGCATGATCCATGGCAAGGAGTCGCCTCTCATCTAGCAAATCTAGTTCGGCCATCCTAGCATGCTGAAGCATCTCTAGGAGGAGGTCGAGTGCTATGGATGTATGGAATGAATGCAGTTGAGTATGAATGGGAAGAATGGCGTTTGTGCCATAGACCAATTCGAATGGTGTGGCATTCATGGGAGTCCGGATGGAAGTCCAATAAGCCCATAAGGCTTCATCCAGCTTCTCGTGCCACATCCTACCCTTCTCTAAGGTTTTCTCAATTATGCTAATGAGAGTCTTGTTTGTGGCTTCGGCTTGGCCGTTGCCTTGAGGGTAGTAGGGCGAGGAGAAGTGGTGAGTTATGCCATACGTGTTGCACAACTTAACCATCCGCTCATTTTTGAATGGGGTGCCATTATCAGACACAAGGTCTCGTGGAACCCCAAATCGAGCCAAGATATTCCTCCGGATGAAAGCCACCACATGTTGCCCCATTACGTTGGTTAGGGAAATGGCTTCCACCCATTTGGAGAAATACTCCGTGGCTGCTAAAATAAATCGATGCCCATTCGAGGCCTTTAGAAATATTGGGCCTACGATGTCAAACGCCCACATGGTAAATGGGCAGGGGCTGACCACGGAATGCAATACAGATGAAGGGATATGAATGGCGTGCCCATGCACTTGACATGGATGACACTTCCTAACATGATCATGGCAATCCTTTTTCAGGGTGGACCAAAAATAGCCCCCTCTAAGTATTTTCATTGCCATCATGTTGGTGTAAACACCCCAAATCTTCTATATTTCAAAAACTATCAAAACACCAAAAAGCTCGTTTGAGCCAAAACGACGACCTGTTTTGAAATGTGAAAACAGGTACAGAAGGCAAAAGAAGACCCTAGGCCCGAAGAGGATTCAAGCCCAGAGCTTCAGAAGCCACTCCCTGATAAAAAAAACAAAAGAAGGCTGAGCCCGTTTGATGAAAAGCTCAACGGAGTCCAGAACGGCGAGACGGAGTCCGGACGACAAAGTTGGGGAAAACCCAGCACCAGACGGAGCGCTGATGAAGCCAGTGCCCGCACAGATCGTTCGCCTCGAGAAGCCAAGAAGGACTGTCCGAAGAAATTTTGATTTGGATCTGGACCATATATATCCAGATCCAAATCCATGTAATGAATAGTGTTTGGATTTGGGCCAATCCAAATAGTGTTTGGGTCGATCCAAATAGTGTTTGGATTTGGATTGGATCCAAATAGTGTTTGGATTGGATCGGATCTGGATCAAAATATCCATATCTGTATCCATAAAAATATTGGGTTTGGATCGGATACAGATCTCAAAATATCCGAGATCCAATATCCAGATCCAAATAGTGTTTGGATTTGGGTATGGATCCAAACCCCAAACCCAAACCCAAATCCAAGACCCACCTCAAATCTCTATAAATAGAGGTGAGGGGGTCCATGTAAAGGGTTCATGCAAATATTTGGGAGGAGAGAGAGGGAGTGATAGACCTAGCCATGTGGGCTCATTGGGTGAGGTGGGTTCAAGCCATGTGGGCTAAGTGGGTCTAGACCAAGGGGCTGCAACCAAGGTGGGCTGGACCAAGGGGCTGCAACCGTGGAGACGTGGGCTCAAGCCAAGAAGGACCGGCTCCAAGAGGTAAGCCTAACCTAACCTAGCCATTCTCTCTACACCCCTCTAAACCTAACCCCAACCTAGCCTAGGTTTGAACCTACCTAACCCCAACTGAACCTAACCCTAACTAAACCTAGCCCTAACCCAACCTAGGTTCGACCAAACCTAACCCTAGACTTGAACCAACCTAAACCTAACCGGACTGCGCCTGCCGTGCGCACCCTGACGCTGTCTGCGCGCCCTGACGCTATCCCGCGCCCTGACGCCATCCTGCTTCCTGCCGCGCGCCCCCTCTGTCGCCTGCACGCCCCGTGCCGCAGCCGTCCCGCGCTACTGCGCATCCTGCGCCCCAGCGCGCCCAGCGCCAGGCGCCCGTCTGCTGCGCCAGGCGCCAGACGCCTCCCTGCCGACCCGACTGCCTCCCTGCCGCCCTGTCCACCTTCCTGCCGACCCAACCTGCACCCTGGCCGTGACCTGTACCCTAGGACAGACCCTAGAACATACCTTACACAGCCCCCGTCTTGGCCGAACCTTAGTTCCCCTAAGACCCTAATCGTGCCCCATAGAACCTCCCTCAAAGCCCCCTAGGATAACCCCCTCTTGGCTGCCCAAGGTGAACCGTGAGCCCACGTGCAAGCAAGTTGAAGATGGACCAGCTATTTGTAAGTGTCTAAACTTGGTCTATTACATTAACTTGCTTTATATTCAATTAAATTTTGATACGGGGTTGTAGTAAAGGAGCTTCGTCTCCCCCCGATTGTAATAACGTGGTTTGACACACCCACACACACGCGCACTTGAGCCTTTCCGCTCTTAGTCGTACACTTTTTGCACACACACGGGCCTAACCAGCCCTTAATATATAGTTATATTTATATATTTTAAGTCAAGGGGGTTTTAATTAAGTCGTGCGTGTTGTCTTTCCATTTTCCACACGCACACACATTGAGCCTTCGCTCTTACTCCCAAGACCTTAGTAAAGGCCTTATTGCAGTTATATTTGGGTTTCATTTATGTCGTGTGCGTAGTACTTCAATTCTACACTCACACACATTGAGCTTTCGCTCTTACTCCCAAGACCTTAGTCAAGGCATACTGCAATTTATATTTGGGTTTCATTTCATGTCGTGTGTGTAAGTCTTTCAATTCAAGCACGCACACACATTGAGCCTTCGCTCTTATTTACAAGACCCAAGTAAGGGCCCCTACATATACTCTATATAAAGTATTTCTTTCGGCTACGTCTTTAAGATTCGGGTTTTAAGGTTCAAGTCATGTGCGTTGTCTTTCAATATATACACGACACACACTTACACAATTGAGCCTTTCCGCTCTTAAGATATTGCCATATTTCCCCTTCCGCTATTTACTTTACAAGTCATTTCCCTTCGGCTATTTATTTTACAAGTCATTTCCCTTCGGTTATTTCCCTTCGGCAATTTCCCTTCGGCATTGTCTTTTAATTTCGGGTTTTCCCTTTGGAGTAGCGTGAGTTTGCATTGCATCTACGCCATACCACGAGGTAGGACGCATATTGCATCGAAGCAAGCCCCGTACTCCCGCTCAAATTCGCCCCATGTAGTGGAGTGTTCATAACACACACCTAGGTGGCCCATAAAGGGATAAAAAGAAAGACTTAGGCACGTGCAAATCCACGTGATCTAAAATCTGAAAATCGTACAAACCCGAATCAAATCGTGCAAGACTTAGGCTATTTCGATGCACGCCCATCGTGCCTAAGTAGATTAAAATTTGAAAGACTTAGGGTCGTCCAACCCTTACAAAGTCAAAATCGCCCAAATGCATGGTTTTCAAAAGGTTTTAAAACACTTCTTCATTCAAAATATATTTTGAGTTAAACTTGTTTCAAAACGAAGTTTCTAAGCGTACAGACTGACCCTTGCGCATCGGTGCAAGGTCTGCGACGTAAAAATCCCGCTTGCCTACAATCGCCTTTCAAAAGTCAGATTATTTTCAAAACATACTTTGCTAGTTAAAGTAAACTAGCTGGCACGCCCATAAAGCGAAGTAGATTGCGAAAAGGTTCACTTCAGGCCTAAGAACCCGTAAGTGAAAATTTTCGGTGTCTACAGATTTGGCACGCCCGGTGGGACCCGGGACTTAAGCAGACTTCAAACAAATGAGTTATACTCAAATTTTCGAAAAAAAGAGTGTTTTTCAAAAATCGTGCATACTTAGGAAAATTGCATGAAAATGGATAGAAAGCTACAAAAATCTTCATTGAGTAAACTAAAAGAGGTTTTCAAATCAGATAAAGCCCAAAGAGAGCTCGATGAGATTGAAAAAATATTTCAAAAGATGGATGCTTTAAGCAAGGAGCTTAAAGCCCATCGAACACATGGCAGCTCTTCGAGGGCACATACAGATCGTGAATTGAAAACCGATCTCAAACTCAACGAAGGATTGGAGATTAGAGACAAATCCCGGCAAAGGGATAAGTCGTCCACTCCTACAACTTCAAGCTTTTCAAAATCCATAGAAAAACCAAAAAAAGATTTTTCTATTTCAAAAAACCAAAAAAATCTTGAAAATTTGGAAAAAGACCAAAAAATTGAAAAACAAAATTTTGGAATTTCGAAAACTTCAAGTAAAAGTCCTAAGTCTAGGCACACACATACAGTGGGACATGAAGTCCACACCCTACAAAGGAACGAGAGTGAAAAACAGGAAGGTTTCGAAAGGAAACGCCTCGTTAAACCCCGGGGGCTCAAAACAGAGTTACCCGGGAAATCGGCTTGCTCTCACCCTGAAAAGGTAGACAAGCCACAAAGAGGTATGCCTGAAACCCATCCTTCTCAAGACTCTCTTCTTCATGTAGGGTCATCAGATGCATTGGATAACCCCTTTGCACACACAAACCCACAAACTGTGCCAAAACTTGAGGATTTTCAAGGTGCGCCAACTATCGCGCACCATTCAAAGGAATTTCAAAAACAAAAAGAAGTTTCGAAAATGGTAGACATGGAGACCCCTAATGCATGCATCGACATCTTAGGAGCTCATAACCCTACCATAAAAAAACCCACTTCTTCGAGCCTAGTCTTGTGCCCTGGAGCCTAGTCTTGTGCCCTGGAGCCAAGGCTATGGCTTTGAAACAAAAAAATCAATCCCTAGGGGCACCACGAGTTGAACCTAGGGACCAAGTCAAAAACTTCAAGGGACCTTGCATGGCTCCCCTTGAAGTAAATCTTTCCCAAAATAGGGTATGGAACCATAAGTTTTCCATAACCCTGCTATGTCCAAAACTCCTCAAGGAACCAAGCTTGGCTTTCCTTGAGGGCAAAGTCTCCCAAACCAGGTTTGTATGGAAGCCCAAGTCTTCCATCACCCCGGAATCCAAACTCCCGATATCCAAAAGAGTATATATCCCCAACATGGACGATTCCATGTTCCAAGACCATGATTTATACCAAAACTTTTCGAAAAGCAAAAAGTCTTGGAACATGATTCTGAATATGGGATATAAACCCTACGCGGGCCTGGGAACCCGAAACCAAGGTAGGCTTGAGCCTGTCCTACCTAGAACCAATAGGGAACGATATGGACTGGGCTACAACCCACCCATACCACCAGAGCCGCCACCTAAGACCATCTGGGTCAAGGGTGCCTTGTAGAACCTCTAAAAACCGAAACCCATGTCTTAGACCTATCTGATTAGAGTCTAATTCATGAATGTTTTCTTTGAAGGTTCAATGGAAGATCCCTACTTTTGAAAAAAAAAAACCAAAAAAATTGAAAACTCTCAAAATCTCAAAAACATTTGGAAAAACGAAAATTCCAAAAAGAAATTTTGTTTCAAAAGCCTTTGGCCATGTACAAAGCCCATTTTCGAAAAATTGTAAAAATGCTTTCAAAAAAATGTATATACTCCCTGAAACCAAGTATCCAAAAAAAAACTGGTCCTATCCACCCTTTTGCCTAGAGCTTTTTCAAAAATGAAAAGCTAGAGAATCACCAAAGCAAGGAGGAATAAACACCTCCAAGCTTCCTGAACTTCGCAAAATCCTTAACTTATGGAAAATTGGGGATTTTTAGAAATAAGTTAACCCATAGTGTGTGCATAAGCATCATGCATTACACTTTGAAATCATTCATATGCATCGAGTCTAGACATCATTCTAGAAATCGAATTCAGGGTTTTGCAAAATCAAAGGGGCAATAAGAGTCGACCCCCTAAGTATCGAGCCTTCATAGGCATGTCTCCATACAAATCAAAACCAACACCTTCGAGGCAAATTTTAAAAAGGAAATGAGAATCTCGAAAAAGGGTTAGCATTTCACAAAAACCTTTCATGGCTTTGAAAAGAAAGATTTTCTTCAACTTTTGGTTTATATGAAAACCTTGATAAAGAACATGAATCTCACGATGAAATATGGAGACCATGTCAAAACTAAAACCTGATGGCCATGACGATCACTTAGGGCTGGTTATGTTTCCCATCTTTGAGCAAAAAGTATCATAATCATGTTAGAAAAACCATGGAAGTGCATGGACATGAACATACCATTGTCCATCCAAAATCCCTTTGAAAAGCCATGGCCCTTCACCATACGGCCATGCGAAATTCCCATCAAGCTAGGGGCATTTTTAAACACAGCCCCTAGACACTTTCCATGGATAAGCGAATGCATCTCCTTCGTGATTTGTGAGATACATTTCATGTGTTCATCGTTGCATAAAGACATGTATTTCCATTTTAAAACACATGGAGTGCATAGCATGCATCATATCACCCCGAAGAAAGCCCAAAAGGGTGGCAAACTCGAGTAGAAATATCCCCATGTCTTCAAAAGGGCAACAAAAAGTAGAAATTTGTTGATATTGTGGGTAGAAATTAGCAAAACCCCGAAAATGCCCGAATATTCAAAAGGGTTTATGTTGAATTCTTTTTCAAAAGGATTTTGAAAAAAATCGAACTCCTTTGAAACTTCTTGAAAGAAGGATCGAAGTAGATTGTATAACCCCGAATGGAGGAATCTATACTTTTCGAAAAGTAGAGTCTTCCAAAAATGAATTGGCTATATTTCAAAGAACCCTGGCTTACAAGATTAAGCCTTGTTCAAAATATCAAAATATTTTCGAATAGCAGATGCTATTAAGAAATAGGACGATCTCGTTTGAATCGAGTAACCAAAGGGATAAGCCCTCCCCCATCCTACTTTCTCTCCGAAAAGGAAAATTGGCTATTTTCAAAAGAAAGAAAAAAAATCGAGAATACAAAAACTCCTCCGAAAGTGGTCTTCCCTTCATAAACAGGGAATACAAAAACTCCTCCGAAAGAGGTCTTCTCGTTCAAAAGAAAAAGGAGATATAAAAACACTCCTCCCAAAGAGGTCTTCCCTTCATAAACAGGGAATACAAAAACTCCTCCAAAGAGCTGCTCTCCTTTAAAGAAAAGAGGGATTAATGAAAAAATACTCCCAAAGGGAGACCCTCTATGAAAAAGAAACAAAAAGCCAAAGCTCCAAAGAGCGATTTTCCGATTCTTTGCCTAAAACCATGGGACGCTTCAGAAGGGACCGTGGTATCTCTTTCCCAAATCCCTACGGCTTATCCCCGAAGAAAAAGATTCAAATTTGCGAAAATCCTAAAGTACGAATAAAATCGGCTTATTTGGATTTCATTTTGTTTGAGAACTTGACTCTGTTTTGTAGGAAATGGAACTTTGAAATGTTTTCCAAGTTTTCCTACCCAAAAACCTCTACTGAGTAGCAGGTATTGAAACCCGAATGAAGGGAAGTATGAAAAATGGAAGTCCTTTTCGATACAAGTTAAAAGGAGTTCCTTTTCAAAAAGAAATTTTCGAAAAACACACGAATGTCAAAAAGACATGGGTAAAAACCTGCTCGGAGCAACCAGCCTCAAAAGGCTCTCTTCGGGCTCAAAAACAAAAAAATAAAATTTTTCTCATGCATGCATTCAAAGAGTCATTCGTGCATGATCATACATATAGGGAAATAGCTAGGAAAAGCCCCCTTTTGCTAAAAATCCCCACCTGTGTAAAAAGAAAACAGGGTTTTTGTGAAACAAATGGTGTATTCTCGAGAAAATTTGAGAGAAAAACCAAAATGGGGTGTTTCTTCTTTGCCATTATCCAAATACATTTGGATAATGCCAAAGAGGGGCATCTGTAAACACCCCAAATCTTCTATATTTCAAAAACTATCAAAACACCAAAAAGCTCGTTTGAGCCAAAATGACGACCTGTTTTGAAATGTGAAAACAGGTACAGAAGGCAAAAGAAGACCCTAGAACCGAAGAGGATTCAAGCCCAGAGCTTCAGAAGCCACTCCCTGATAAAAAAAACAAAAGAAGGCTGAGCCCGTTTGATGAAAAGCTCAACGGAGTCCAGAACGGCGAGACGGAGTCCGGACGACAAAGTTGGGGAAAACCCAGCACCAGACGGAGCGCTGATGAAGCCAGTGCCCGCACAGATCGTTCGTCTCGAGAAGCCAAGAAGGACTGTCCGAAGAAATTTTGATTTGGATCTGGACCATATATATCCAGATCCAAATCCATGTAATGAATAGTGTTTGGATTTGGGCCAATCCAAATAGTGTTTGGGTCGATCCAAATAGTGTTTGGATTTGGATTGGATCCAAATAGTGTTTGGATTGGATTGGATCTGGATCAAAATATCCATATCCGTATCCATAAAAATATTGGGTTTGGATCGGATACAGATCTCAAAATATCCGAGATCCAATATCCAGATCCAAATAGTGTTTGGATTTGGGTATGGATCCAAACCCCAAACCCAAACCCAAATCCAAGACCCACCTCAAATCTCTATAAATAGAGGTGAGGGGGTCCATGTAAAGGGTTCATGCAAATATTTGGGAGGAGAGAGAGGGAGTGATAGACCTAGCCATGTGGGCTCATTGGGTGAGGTGGGTTCAAGCCATGTGGGCTAAGTGGGTCTAGACCAAGGGGCTGCAACCAAGGTGGGCTGGACCAAGTGGCTGCAACCGTGGAGACGTGGGCTCAAGCCAAGAAGGACCGGCTCCAAGAGGTAAGCCTAACCTAACCTAGCCATTCTCTCTACACCCCTCTAAACCTAACCCCAACCTAGCCTAGGTTCGAACCTACCTAACCCCAACTGAACCTAACCCTAACTAAACCTAGCCCTAACCCAACCTAGGTTCGACCAAACCTAACCCTAGACTTGAACCAACCTAAACCTAACCGGACCGCGCCTGCCGTGCGCACCCTGACGCTGTCCGCGCGCCCTGACGCCATCCTGCTTCCTGCCGCGCGCCCCCTCTGTCGCCTGCACGCCCCGTGCCGCAGTCGTCCCGCGCTACTGCGCGCCCTGCGCCCCAGCGCGCCCAGCGCCAGGCGCCCGTCTACTGCGCCAGGCGCCAGACGCCTCCCTGCCGACCCGACTGCCTCCCTGCCGCCCTGTCCACTTTCCTGCCGACCCAACCTGCACCCTGGCCGTGACCTGTACCCTAGGACAGACCCTAGGACATACCTTACACAGCCCCCGTCTTGGCCGAACCTTAGTTCCCCTAAGACCCTAATCGTGCCCCATAGAACCTCCCTCAAAGCCCCCTAGGATAACCCCCTCTTGGCTGCCCAAGGTGAACCGTGAGCCCACGTGCAAGCAAGTTGAAGATGGACCAGCTATTTGTAAGTGTCTAAACTTGGTCTATTACATTAACTTGCTTTATATTCAATTAAATTTTGATACGGGGTTGTAGTAAAGGAGCTTCGTCTCCCCCCGATTGTAATAACGTGGTTTGACACACCCACACACACGCGCACTTGAGCCTTTCCGCTCTTAGTCGTACACTTTTTGCACACACACGGGCCTAACCAGCCCTTAATATATAGTTATATTTATATATTTTAAGTCAAGGGGGTTTTTAATTAAGTCGTGTGTGTTGTCTTTCCATTTTCCACACGCACACACATTGAGCCTTCGCTCTTACTCCCAAGACCTTAGTAAAGGCCTTATTGCAGTTATATTTGGGTTTCATTTATGTCGTGTGCGTAGTACTTCAATTCTACACTCACACACATTGAGCTTTCGCTCTTACTCCCAAGACCTTAGTCAAGGCATACTGCAATTTATATTTGGGTTTCATTTCATGTCGTGTGTGTAAGTCTTTCAATTCAAGCACGCACACACATTGAGCCTTCGCTCTTATTTACAAGACCCAAGTAAGGGCCCCTACATATACTCTATATAAAGTATTTCTTTCGGCTACGTCTTTAAGATTCGGGTTTTAAGGTTCAAGTCGTGTGCGTTGTCTTTCAATATATACACGACACACACTTACACAATTGAGCCTTTCCGCTCTTAAGATATAGCCATATTTCCCCTTCCGCTATTTACTTTACAAGTCATTTCCCTTCGGCTATTTATTTTACAAGTCATTTCCCTTCGGTTATTTCCCTTCGGCAATTTCCCTTCGGCATTGTCTTTTAATTTCGGGTTTTCCCTTTGGAGTAGCGTGAGTTTGCATTGCATCTACGCCATACCACGAGGTAGGACGCATATTGCATCGAAGCAAGCCCCGTACTCCCGCTCAAATTCGCCCCATGTAGTGGAGTGTTCATAACACACACCTAGGTGGCCCATAAAGGGATAAAAAGAAAGACTTAGGCACGTGCAAATCCACGTGATCTAAAATCTGAAAATCGTACAAACCCGAATCAAATCGTGCAAGACTTAGGCTATTTCGATGCATGCCCATCGTGCCTAAGTAGATTAAAATTTGAAAGACTTAGGGTCGTCCAACCCTTACAAAGTCAAAATCGCCCAAATGCATGGTTTTCAAAAGGTTTTAAAACACTTCTTCATTCAAAATATATTTTGAGTTAAACTTGTTTCAAAACGAAGTCTCTAAGCATACAAACTGACCCTTGCGCATCGGTGCAAGAAGGTCTGCGACGTAAAAATCCCGCTTGCCTACAATCGCCTTTCAAAAGTCAGATTATTTTCAAAACATACTTTGCTAGTTAAAGTAAACTAGCTGGCACGCCCATAAAGCGAAGTAGATTGCGAAAAGGTTCACTTCAGGCCTAAGAACCCGTAAGTGAAAATTTTCGGTGTCTACAGTTGGCATTAACATGACCTCCACATTCTCCATCGTGGAATTCATGCATCACTATCCTAGCCTCCTCTAGGTCGATACACCTAAGCAGAATGCCGGTAAAACTTTTTTTGTATAAGACCCCACCCAGAATGGTGTATCAGGTCGAAATCTTACGGAGGAATGCCTTATCCTTGGATGTGGCATCCTCGACGAATCCCCCATTTTCTAAAAACTATTTGATGTCATAAAACCAGGGTTTTTCAATAGACTCTGGGTTATTTTGGCAAATATCCAAGTCGTGTGTGGATGGGTGGGGCGCATGCCATATTTCCAAAGATCTGGTCCCTGAAATGGGATCGACCTTCAAGGCTGAACCCAAGGAGGAGAGGGCATCGGAGATGCCATTGTCCTCTCTTCCTACGTGTGTGAGTTTACACGATTGGAAGGACTGGACCAATCGAGTGGCCAACTCGTGATATGGAAGTAGTTTCTCATTACGTACTTGCCAAATTTTTAAAACCTGGTTTATGACAAGGAGCGAATCTCCAAAGACCTCGATGCATGATGCCCCTAGAGTTTTCGAAATTCTTAAGCCTTGTATGAGTGCTTCATACTCAGCTACGTTATTGGAACATTCGAAATCTAAGCGGACTGCTATGGGAATCTCGCCCTTTTCAGGGGAGATTAGGATGACCCCAGCACCAGCCCCTCGTTGGTTTCGTGCCCCATCGAAGTGCATCTTCCACACTTGGTTTTCGAAAGCACTTGTCAAAATGTGGTTTTGAAAATGGTTTTGTAATATGCCTTCATCAGGCATTTCAACAAGCGTGGGATATGCGTCCTCCAAGGGGAACTCAACCACATAATCTGCTAGGGCTTGCCCCTTAATGGAGATCTGGTGATGGTATTTCAGATCATACTCCATTAGAAGGAGTTGCCATTTGCCCAATCTACCCGTGAGAATGGGTTTTTAAAACAAGTGTTTGATTGGATCAAGCTTGGACACTATCCAGATCTCATGATCTAGGAAATAGTGTCTGAATTTCTGGCAGGCCCAGACTAGGGCCAAGCACGTCTTCTCCATGGCTTGATAATTTCATTCATAAGCCAAGAGAGTTTTCGAAATATAGTAGATGGCATACTCCTTATGGGTGTCATCCTCGTATTGAGCCAACAGGGCTCCTAAAGCATTCGCATGCACGGAGATGTATAATAAAAGCGGTTTTCCTTGTTTTGGAGGTTTCAAAACGAGGGGATTAACCAAGTATGCCTTCAGTCTTTCGAAGGACTTCTGGCATTCATCATCCCATAAGAATTTCGTGCCCTTTCTCAACAGTTTATTGAAGGGTTCGCATCTAGTTGCCAGATTCGATATGAATCGACGAACGGATGGTAAACGACCCTGGAGGCTACGGATTTGGGGTGAGATTGGAGGGTGGAGCGATCTATGTCTATGATGGCTCGACACTTAGAGGGGTCGACTTCTATACCCCTTTGGCTCACCATAAAGCCCAGAAGCTTCCCTGATTCTACCCCGAACACACATTTTTGAGGGTTTAGCTTTACTTTGTAAAGCCTAAGCCTTTCGAAAATCTTTTGTAAACATTCGATGTGAGTGCATCGGGTTTTAGATTTTGCCAAGAGATCATCTACATACACTTCTATGAGCTCATAAATCTGATCATGGAAGATCGTGGTCATGGCCCGTTGGTATGTTGCGCCGACATTTTTCAAACCAAAGGGCATGACTGTATAGCAGTACGTGCCCCATGGGGTTGTGAAGGCGGTCTTACCCTAATCTCGTGGACTTAGTTTGATTTGATTATAGCCTGAATAGCCATCCATAAATGAAAACATTTCATGATTTGCAGTACTATCGACTATCAAATCTATGTTTAGTAAAGGATAATTATCCTTTGGAGTGGCTTTATTCAAGTTTCTTAAATCGATGCATATTCGAATTTTCCCATTGGTTTTTCGAACCACAACGATATTTGACAACCAATCAGAATACGCAATGGGTTTTATAAATCCGGCTTTTAGCATATCTTCTAAACCCTCTTTGACTTGCGTGTGTACATTCGGGTGTATTTTCCTAAGCTTCTGCTTTATGGGTTTTACACCTGCATCTAAGGGAAGACGATGCTCGACAATGCTGGGATCTATGCCCGGCATGTCTTCATACGTCCATGCAAACACATCTAAATAGGTTTGTAGAAATGCAATGAATGCTAACTTTTCAGTTTCATGCAAGCATGCGCCTATTTTGATGGTTTTGGGATTGGAATCATCCCCTAGGTTCACCTCTATGAAATCTCCTCCTACTGATTGGGAAGGTCTTTCAAAATCGAGAATTCTATGAAATTCTGGGACCTCAGAAGTGGGATCTTCCTCAAGGGGATCCACTTCTGGGCTTTGATCATTCTCGTGGGCTATAGACCCGAGGGAACTTGATGCGTGGTTTTTAAAATGACCTGGTTTTGTACTTGGATTTTCAAGTGATTTCAAAATTTTTGGTCTGGCTATGCAGACGACGTTTCTTTCGAAATCCTTTTCTTTTGCCAAAGTCCTACCAGGAGCAGCTATGTACAAAATCTTTTTGGTATTTTCCAAATTTTCGATTTTTTTGGGTTTTTGTAAAACAAGAACTTTGGGAACTATACAAAGCACTCTTTTTTCGAGTTTTTGTTTTTCCATTGTTTTTGGTTTTTCTTGTTTTTCAATTTTTTTGATTTTAAGCTTTTCAAATGTTTTTGTATTTTTAGAAAAGGGATCTTTCGTCATACCTACAAAGGAAAAACACTATGGGTTAGACTCGGAATAGGAGATCTAAATCGTAGGTTTCTTCTAAAGCAGGTTCTGGGGCACCCTTGACCCAGGTGGTCACAGGGGGTGGCTTCGGCGGTATTCGGGGAGTATAGCCGATCTCATATCGGCCTGGATTGGCCCTAGGAAGGATGGGCTCTAGGAGACCCTAGTTCTGTACCCCTAGACTCTTGTAGGGCGTGTAGCCCATGTTTAACAACATGTTCCACGACTTTTTGTTTTTTGAAAAGGTTTGATATAAGTCGTAGTCCTAGAACATGCTATCGTTCATATTGTGCTCATATGGCCTCTTGTCTAGGGGCTTTGGAAATAGGGAACGCTTGGGTTTGCCTAGAAGGGTTAGAATCGGGAGGGGGCCTGCTTTGGGTGGCCCCTTCACATATACAACCTTCCTAGGGTTGTTTAACACGAGCCGAGGTGGCTCAATCACAATTTGCCCCAGGTTAGCCTCATGGGCCTGGGAGCTCGATAGACAAGGGGAGTTTATGATCCCCTGAAGCTGTGGGTGACTCTCACCTAGGATCACTACGACCTGGTCTCTAAAAGGAATCTTGACACACCTGTGCAAGGTGGATGGCAAGCGCACAAGCTGTGTATCTAGGGCCTTCCCAGCAACAAGTTATAATGGGGGTGGATGTCCAGGACATGAAACACCCCCGTGTGTTCGATCCCTCCCGTTTCCATTGGGAGTTCGATGGATCCTAAAGGTCTAGACGCATTCCCATCGTATCCAATGATAACGATGGGGCTTGGGTTCACTGAAGTCAAGGTGACTCCGATTTTATACGCCACATGAAGTGGAAGGATGTTGAGCCCTCCTCCACCATCGACTAGGCACCTGTCCAGAGAGTGGTTGTTTAGAACCACCTCGATATGCAGGGCCTGGTTATGGGTTTCGTAGGGTCTATCTACATCATCTTTCGAGAAAGTGATGGGCGATTTTGCTCCTAATAAAGCCACTTGGGTAGACAAGAATTCCGGACTTATGTTCGAATCAACCTTGGCCCTTTCTAGAATTTTCTCTAATACAAGTCTATGCCTAGCCGAGGTTTGTATAAGCTCTAAGATAGACATGTGAATAGGAATCTTTGAAAGGTGGTTTTCGAAGTCATAAGGATTTAGGATGACTTTGTCCTTATCTGCTTTTGGCAGAACACTAGGGATACATGCTTTTGAGGGGTCAGGCACACTGACCACCTTTTGAGCACCTTGAAGGTACGGGGGTTGATAGATCCTCCCAGATCTAGTGACTTCTCCCACGACCAGCCTAGGGTTTGCGCTAAACTTGGCTCTAAGGATGAGCTGAGGAGAACCTTAGATTTTCAAAACTGGTTTTGCCGAGGATTCCACTTTTGGTGGTCCCCGAATGACGACTTGGGCAGGCTTCTTGTACAGTACAAGAATAGGCACACAAGTGGGTCGACCAGACTCTGGTTTTTGCGCTAGTTCCTTAGAAATGGTGAGGGTACATACCTCCTTTCCTTTCTCACTACCACTAGCGTGTTTTGGAAAGGGTTCTTTGAAGATAGCTTGAGGTGGCTCAGGTTCCGCAGTGACCTGGAGCCGGCCTTCTGCTATCAAGTTCTCAATTTTATTTAAGAGGGAGAAGCAGCGTTTGGTATCGTGGCCTTTCAGCCGATGATACTTACAAAATCAGTTTAAATACCCCCCTTTGAAAGGGACTCCTTCGGGGATTTCCGGGAGTTCTATCATGCCCTGGGCAAGTAGGAGGTCTAGGACCTCCGACACAGGTTGCCCCAGCGTAGTGTACTCCCGTTTTTCAACCGGCTTTTGAAAGTTTTGCTCCCTCTTATTTTCTAACTTTTCAAAATGTTTGGAAGTGCCTGCCACGCCTGGATCCACTCGGACATTGGCGATTTTTTGGGGCTTTGCCCCTTTGTCCATCGCGGGTAGCCCGTATGTGATGGGCTTTTCCAAGCGGGTTTTGGAAACGGCACTTCCTTTCCACAAGTGATCGTATGTCCCTTTTCGCAAGTTGGTTTCGAAAAGGGAGGCCTTTTTGATCAACTTATGGAAAGTTGAGATCTCATGAAGCGAGAGAAGGGTTTTTAACTCGCTTTTAAAGTTATCCAGGATGAGCATGACTGTGCATCCTTCGGATATGGGCTCTCGCACTTGGCCCAAAAGCGACCTCTATCTTATAATGAAGGCATGTACATCTTCGTTCATGCCTTGCTTTGTATCCCTTAAGGTATTCAGAGTCGGCGTGACTTCTACGTTGTGTGCAAATTTTTGCATGAAGCAGATCGCTAACTCTTCAAAAGTAGCGAACTGGCTTAAGTCGTAGGAAGCCAGCCATTTGGCAGTTGTGCCTTTAAGGGATAAAGGAAACCAATACACCCATTTCATCGAGTCCTTTTTCTTCTTATAGGCTCGACGCGAGAAAAGCTGCAAGTGAGACCTAGGGTCTCCCATGCCATCATACCGATGGAAGTTCGGTATTTCATCGTCACTGTCTGTTTCGTAATCCATAGGAAGGAAATCAGACAGGGCGTAGCTTCTTTTCTCTTTATTCTGCCCTTTCAGCAACTGCTGTAGGGCTTTACGGTCTTTTTGTGTGAAGGACTCGTGGTATTGGTTGCCTTCCATTACGGAGGCCTCTTTGTGCTTGCGAGGTTTTTCAGATTTTTTCTTAGGCCTTTGTTCACCGTTTGATGAACATGAATCGCCTACTTCAGCCTCTTGGCTGAGAGCATCGATTTTGGCCTCAAACTCCCTTCTCAGGTCCTCGATCTCATCTAGTTTTATTTTGTTTTTGAAAATCCTCCTAGAGTGAGAACTTGATGCGCATGAGCCTTGGCTCGACACTTCACTTGGATTGGATTTTGACATGCTTTTCAAGCTTTTTCAAAATTTCCTAAGTACAAGCAAAGAAAACAAGTTAAAATGACACCTTTTTTAACAAAAATTTCGCAAAACTTCTACCTTAAAACTCAATTTTTGAAAGGCTCACGTCCCACCGGGCGTGCCAATCCCTGTAGACGCACGAAAAATCCCTACACCTCTTCACCCTTTTCTGGGCTTGGAGTGGATCCTCTCGTGCATCTAAGGCCTATTTATATAAACAAGGCGTGCCAACTAGCTTACCTAAGCTAGCGAAGATATTAAACTGACTTCTAATCGTGGCGACTGTGAGCAAGTGAGCTCTTGTCGTCGCAGACCTTCTTGCACCAATGCACAAGGGTCAGTCTGTACGCTTTGAAAAATCGAGTTTTTGGGATAGAAAACCTACGAAGCGGTTCGAAGTGTCTAATTCGGGTCTTTTGGATGCGATTGCAGTTTTTAGATCACGTGGATTTGCACGTGCCTAAGTCTTTCCTTTTATCCCTTTTCGGGCCACCTAGTTTGTGTGTTATGAACACTCCACTACATGGGCGAATTTGAGCGGGGCTTGCTTTGATGCAACATGCGTCCTACCTCGTGGTATGGCGTAGATGCAATGCAAACTCACGCTACTCCAAAGGGAAAACCCGAATGTAAAGACAATACCGAAGGGAAATAACCGAAGGGAAATGACTTGTAATGTGAATGCCGAAGGGAGATATGTATATAGAGTATGTATATGGGCCCTTACTCGGGTCTTGCAAATAAGAGCGAAGGCTCAATGTGGGTGCGTGCTTGAATTGAAAGACTTACATACACGACATGAAATGAAACCCAAATATAACTTGCAGTATGGCCTTGATTAAGGTCTTGGGAATAAGAGCGAAAGCTCAATATGTGTGAGTGCTTGAATTGAAGTACTACGCACACAACATGAAATTAAACCCAAATAGTATAACACGGCCCTTACTTGGGTCTTTCAAATAAGAGCGAAAGCTCAATGTGTGTGAGTGCTTGAATTGAAAGACTTACACACACGACATGAAATGAAAACCCAAATAGTATAGGTCGGCCCTTACTTGGGTCTTTCAAATAAGAGCGAAGGCTCAATGTGTGTGAGTGCTTGAATTGAAAGACTTACACACACGACATGAAATGAAAACCCAAATAGTATAGGTCCGCCCTTACTTGGGTCTTTCAAATAAGAGCAAAGGCTCAATGTGTGTGAGTGCTTGAATTGAAAGACTTACAAACACAACATGAAATGAAAACCCAAATAGTATAGGTCGGCCCTTACTTGGGTCTTTCAAATAAGAGCGAAGGCTCAATGTGTGTGAGTGCTTGAATTGAAAGACTTACACACACGACATGAAATGAAAACCCAAATAGTATAGGTCGGCCCTTACTTGGGTCTTTCAAATAAGAGCAAAGGCTCAATGTGTGTGAGTGCTTGAATTGAAAGACTTACACACACGACATGAAATGAAAACCCAAATAGTATAGGTCGGCCCTTACTTGGGTCTTTCAAATAAGAGCGAAGGCTCAATGTGTGTGAGTGCTTGAATTGAAAGACAACACACCCAACTTAAGCAAAACCCTACAAAATTAAAGTATATGTATATATTTATGTATTAGGGGCTGATTAGGCCCGTGTGTGTTCAAAATCATGCACAACTAAGAGAGTGCACGTGTGTGGGTGTGCCAAGCCACGTTATTACAAGCGGGGGGAGACTATGCTCCGTTATTACAACCCCGTATCGAATTGAATCTCAAGCAAGTATACAACTAAAGACCAAGTTAGGCACTTACTAATAGCTGGTCCGAAGATGCCTTGCTTGAGTGTGGGCTTGGCCTTCGCCTTGGGCTGCGAAAGGGAGCTCCGCAAGATTGAACGGCAAAGGGGTGTTGGCCGGGTGTCCTTGGTGCGCGGGAAGGGTGCCTTGAAGATGGTCGGCTGCTAAGGAGGGGTTGTTTTTGGTGTGTTGGGTTAAAGGACCTAAGTAGGGTCACTAAGGGAGTATGGCACTAAGGAAAAGGAACTAGCTAGGAGAAGGTGATGGCTGGCAGATGGCTGGCCGAATGAAGAGGATGACAGTCGGTTGGAGTGGCCGACTGGGGGAGTTCGGTGGTGGTGGGTTGTTAGGGTGGCTAGGAGTGGTGTAGGGAAAGGGAACTAGCTAGGAGATGGGGTCAGGTGGTAGTGGGTGTAGTGGGGTGATATGGGCAGGTCTTAGGGAGTCAGATAGGGTGGCCGAATAGAGCTAGGGTGGTTAGGTAGTGGCGGGTAGTTAGGATGGCTAAGGCTTGGTCGAATGGGAAGGGTGGCGACAAGTGGAATGGCTGGTGTTAGGGTGATATGGGAGTGGATTAGGTGGCTGAGAGTGGAGAGGGAGTGAAGGAGTAAGGTGGGATGTAGGGTACTTACCGAGTGAAGAAGTGGTGGCGGATGGAAGGGACTCAGCCGGGTGATTGGGAAGCTCGGGATGAAATTCAAGTGGGCCCCACCTTCATTTATGAGACGGTGATGTAGGCCATGGATATGGATATTGGATTGGATCTTAGGATCCAAATCCAAATCCAAGTCCATACGTGGGTTTGGATTGGGATCTGGATATATATGGTCCAGATCCGATCCAAACTAAATTCTGACTCCTTCGAGCTGTGTTCGAAACGAACGGTTTGTGCGGGGCCTGACAGCATCAGTACTCCGTCTTCGTTGGGTCTTCGCCAACATGATCGTCCGTCTCTGTTTTCACCTTCCGGAGATGACTTCAAACAATGTTTCGATAATAACAAGGTCTTGGACGTTCGAGATCCTGGGGGTGTGGATTTGATACGAGAGTTGCTGTGCCGGGCTCGACATGTGCTCTGGTTTCGGGCTCTCCTTAGCTCTCTTGGTCCTGTCTGGATTAGGCCAAGCTGCTTCGGGGTTCCAAAACATGTTTTAAAAAGGTTTTAAAAATCCATATTGTATGTTTTCGAAATACAGAGTTTAAAACATATGTACAGGGTTGTCTGGAAGGTTCCTGGGTTTCCAGACTCAAAATGACCCTTTGGGGCTGCTTTTACAAAACCAGATGGATTTGAGAAATTCGTGGGATTTCAAGGTGTTAACAGAACCCTGTATCGAATTTAATCAAACATAAGCAAGTTCATAACAAGGACTGAGTTAGGCACTTACGTATAGTTGGTCCAGGTGTGACTTGCTTGGCTTTGGCCTAGTGAGTCACCTTGGACAGCCGAAGGGGAGCTCCTTTGGTGCGTATGGGCGCCAAGTAGGGTTTTAGCTGAGTGGGTGCCTTGATGAAGGCTGGGTGGTATTTGCAGCGAATGGGGAGGTTAGGTGTTGTTGTGGCAGGTTAGGGGCTAGCTAAGTGGTGGAAGGTTAAGGGGGAAGGCTGAGCTAGGGGTTGAGAATTGGGTGGCTAAGGGAAGGTGGGGATATAAGGTGTGAAGTGGCCGGGTGTAAGGGAGATGTCTAGGGTGCAGGAGTGGCGGGTGATGGACGGTGTGGCTGGGTAAGAGGGAGAGAGGAAGAGGAGTTAAATAGGGCTGAGATGGGGGTATTAACCGGAGGTGGTTGCTGTGGTGGTGGCCGGAGGTGGTGGAAGGAGGTGGCAGCTGGAAGAAGGTGGCAGGCGGGTGAAAAGGTGCAGTCGGGTGTGAAGTGCAGGTGGGAGTCGAGTGGAAGTGGAGCCAGGTGGAGCGATGGTGGATGGTGGCGTAGTTGGTGGTTGATGGGAGTGAAGTGGGGTGGAAGAGAGGGCAGGTGAGAGAGGAGAGAGGGGGCTGAGAGTTGCCCAAGATCGATGCCAAACCCACCCCAAAAGGGGGGTTTTTATAGGCATGGGCTGGGGTCGGTTAGGGTGGTTTTGGGGTAGATATTTAGGATGTTGTGGGCTGGGGTGGGGTGGTTTGGGTAGGTCGGCTAGGTGGGTGGTTTGGGTAGGTCGGTTAGGGTGGTTGGGATTTTAGGATTAGGTTCTAATTAGGTGGGCTAAGGTGGGACTAGGCTTAGTCTAGTTAGGGTCTAGGTGGTCTAGTTAGGTGGGGTGAGCTAGGTGAGGTAAGCTAGGTATGGTTAGGGTGGTTTTGGGTGAGGGTGTCTAGGATTGGGTTAGGTTTAGGGGGGAATGGCTAGGTGAGGTGGGTTAGCTTAGGGCTAGGTTTAGGAGCATCCCCTTGGCCTTCGATCCATGGACCTAGTTGCAGCATGTTGGTGCAGCCCCAGGTTAGGTGTAGGTGCATACAAGCTTAATCCCACACTCTTAGGCTAAACCCACATGATTAACCCAAAACTTGACACAAAAGTCAAGCCCACCAAAATTCTCACTCATACTTTATCCCATTCTCTCTCATACCCAAGCTTTTCATGTGAATTCTTTGTGGGCCCCACCTCCATTTATGAGAAGGTGATGTGGGCCCTAGATGTGGATATTGGATTGGATCTTTGGATCCAAATCCAAATCCAAATCCATATGCATGTTTGGATTTGGATCTGGATATATATGGTCCAGATCCGATCCAAATCTGATTTTCTGACTCCTTCATGGCGTTGCAAAACGAACGGTTTGTGCGGGGCCTGACAGCATCAGTACTCCATCTTGCGTTGGGACTTCGCCAATATTGTCGTTCGCTCTTCTTCTCACCTTTCGGAGATCATTTTGATAAATTTGTTAATAACAGGGGCTTGGATGTCCGAGATTTTGGGGATGATTCTTATACGAGAGTTAATGTGCCGGGCTTGACATATGCTCCGATTCCAGGCTCTCTTTCGCTTCTCTGGTCCTGCTTTCATCAGGCCAAGTTGCTTTGCGGGGATTCAAAAATACCTTTTTAAAGGTTTTAAAACTGTATAACACATATTTTAAAACACATATGATTTAAACATATGTACAGGGTTGCCTGAAAGGCTCCTGGGTTTCCAGACTCAAAATAGCCCTTTGGGGTTGCTTTTGCAAAACCAGGTATTTTGAGAAATTCGTGGGATTTTGAGGTGTTTACAATGTGAAGGAAGGAAGTGTGGAATTGGTGCATGTGGCAAGTCGGGATCAAGTTGCGGATATCTTCACAAAACCGATACCGAAAGTACTTCTCGACAAATGCAAGAAGATGATTGGCATGAAGGATGGTAGAAACATTTAAATTTACGGGGGAGTTTTGTTGAATAAATGTTAAATGTCAGTTTTGCTTGTGGGTTTAATTCAGCACATTACTATAGGAGAATAAAAGAGTCAGTAGTTTGTGTAGATGAAAGGCCAAGAGTTATTATAGGAGATAGTGGGGTTTTATGGTTGTAATTAGGTTTTATTATTTTCAGTTTTAGAAGAGCATGCTAATGCCTATAAATAGAGTGTCTTGTCTCTCCATTTACCAATAAGAAAATTGGCTCTCGTAGAAGCCTTCTTAACACAGAAAAGAGAGGCGTGACTGGATTTTTTTTTAACTTTGGCGAAATTGATTGTTTTCACAGTTTAACATAGCCAAACCCTACATGGGTCCAAACCTTAACCTAGCCCAACTTCATCCTATGTATAAACCCTAAACATGATGAGGCGAGGTAGCTAGTAGCTGCCACATAGCCTTAGCCTCATACTTGAGCTACCCTATAAAACTTAGCTTCTTCGTAATGGCTTACCCAACATCTTCATGGTAATCATGCCTTATCCATACTTGAGCTTATACATTACCTAAAAGTGGAAGACCTATTAGAGCAGCACCTCGCGTATTCAATTAGTGTCCTCACAACCACATCAAAAGCACACCCAAATACATTAAATTTCGTCATAGTAATTCAAGAATAACTCGTATCATGTGGCAGTTGATCCCAACTCATCGGAGTTGGAAAACAACTAGTGAAGCTTGGACGAGTCCCACTCTCATACTCTCCAAATTTTCATCATCGAATGCACTTCAAAGAAATTATGAACATGAAGATTTTCTGGTCCTATTCATTGGGCGATCAAATGTTCACACATAAACTAGTAGTTTGTCTGCTTTTGGAACAAAGGTCACATTCTTTTCCTTGCAATGCAACTATTGATTCAACTTTTTGTTATTAAATTTGAATAAAACAGGACCCAGATAGAGACTAAGCTTTCCATGTGTTTCTTGTGTTTTTCTTTGCAGCGGAGCAATCGTTGTTGGGCTTTGGATCACTTTTCATGCCTTGTTCAAGGAGGATTATCAAGCTAGTAGAAAAGGAAAGCACAGTGAGAGAGATATGTAGTATAGTTCATATGACCTTTGTAACTCTCATTTTCATTTTATCCTTGCTTTTTTTTCTCTTCCACGAATGTGTCTTTCAGGCAAAAAAATGGTTCCTTCCTTATTCAGTTTATTTTTGAAATAGAAGCTTGTCTTATTTATGTGAAATATGTTTTATAAATGTTGTAGGTTCATGCAATAAGAAAGGAGCCCTCCTTCCATTTTGCAGGATTACTAAGAATAAGACCTTATGACTATCCATAACCAAACGTCATCATCTCCCACTTAGTCATCAAAGTCGAATTCTCATATAGTGGTCTACTCACACTGTTTAGTGGTTCTCCCAATTGTGTTACTTTTGCAGTTGTACTAAAGTACAACTCCTATGAGTTATTCTTGTTATGCGGTTTTTGTAGCCAAATATATTTTTTCTAATATAATAACTCATGTCTATATTTCCACATAACTCGAAACTCTAAACATATTTTAACCCCATACTAGTAACATGTTTATCAAACAAATCTTTAGAATACCTTTTGCTAAGGGGTCTACTATCATATCTCCTATAAAAAGGTAAGAGACAAATATTTCATTCTTTTCTCCTATATCATGTACATAATGATACTTTACTATTATATGATTGTTCACTGAGCTGTCAGCTCCACTCTTTAAGAGTTATGGCTGCACTGTTGTCACAATAAATGGCAAATGTCTCATTGATTATATCTAACTTCAAATTACGAATGAATCAACTTATCCAAATGGTACTCGTTCCAGCCATATTACAAGTAATATACCCAGCCTCTTATGTATATGATGCTACGCAATCCTATTTCTTACATGATCAAGAAACATTACCACTTCCAAATAAGAAAACTTAACTGGAGGTTGATTTGTTGTCATCTTTTTTTTTTAGCAAAGTCAACATATGATTATCCAATTATTTTTAGTTCATTTGTCTGATAGCATAATTTCAAATCCCTCTCAAGATCCTCTTAATGTCAACCCAGTGTTACCAACTAGGATTACTTTGATATCTACTTATAACACAACAACCAAACTGATATCAAGTCTCGTACACAACATAGCACACACCAAACTACCAACAAGTTGAGCATAAAGAACATTTGCTTTTTCTTTCCCATCACTAGGATAGTCAATTTTACTAAGCTTGACTCCTTTGGCAATGGGTGTGCTAGGAGACTTGCAGTCACTCATTTATACCTAAGATATAGGATGTCTCTCTTATATCTTTAATTCCGAACTTGAAATTCAACTATGACTTAGTCTTGATAATCATATCATTGTCATTACTAGTTAGCAAAATGTCATCTACATAAGGGAGAGAGGATGACAAAGTAGCTCCCACTGTTTCAAACATAGACACAATAATCAAGCTTATTAGCCATAAACCAAAGTTCTACAACGGTTGTTTGAATCATCAAATACCATTGATGAGGTGATTACTTTTGGTCATATAGGGATTTCTTCAACCTATATTTCATGTCATCGTGGCTTTTAATTATATGGCCTTTTGGTTGTTTCATGTAAATAGTCTCATTAAGGTGATCATCCAAAAAAAAACAATCTTTGCATCTAGATGATGTAAATCCAAATAATAGAAGAATACAATTGTCAAAATTATCCTTACAAATATAAATTTCGTAATAGAGAAATATGTTTTAATATAATCAATTCTCTCTTTTTGCGAAAAAACTTTTGCAATTAATATTTAATTTTTTTTATGGAACAATCAACTTTGTATTTCTTTTCCAGTATCCATTTACAATGAATCATTTTCCTTTTCTTTGTCAAAATTATCAACTCTTAAACTTGGTTTTTCTCAATGGATTCAGTTTTCTCATCCATTGATTTTACCTAATCTAGTGATTTAGATGAGCTCATAGCTTTTTTAGAACTTAGGTTATGAATTACCTCATCTAAAAGTTTAAAAAAACATCTCCTCGGCTACGTAAGTATAATAGTCCTTTAAGTAGGATGGAGGAGCATACGGTCTTTATAACCACTTAATGTTTTGATTTGCATGAGTTCATTTGGTTTAGTATGGACTCAAATAATGATTTAGCAAGATATAAAAGAGTATTGTTTGTATCATCATTATTTGTAAGAATGTAATTCTTAGTGTCTCTAAGAATTCAGCATCCCTACTTTTTATCAACTTAACGTCCTTGTGATAGAACAAATATCCTTTTTGATTTCTTTGGGTATCCGAAAAATACACCTCAAAGATCTATTGTGGAGTTTATTTCTAAATTGGTCTAAGATGTTAACATGTGCTATAAAACTACCTTTGTTCATGACTAAGGTCTAGTTTTCTACCGTACCATAACTCATAAAAGTAGTAGATATAACCTTATATGGGACTATGTTTAAGATATACATATGTTTTTCCTTAAAATAATTTTGGTAGAGAAGTATTCCTGGCATGAACCTTATTATATTTAGAAAGATCGTGTTGTATCATTCAGCTATACCATTTTGTTGAAGTATTCTAGGCATTGTGTTTTAGTTGTATTCTTTACAATATTTAGAAAACTCAATATTGGTGTATTTGTCACCTCAATCGGACATTAGCACTTTAATTGTGCATCCTATTTAATTTTTGACTTCTTTTTATATTCTTTGAATATGTCTAATACTTCAAATTTATGTGACAAGAGGAATAGATATTTATACCTTGAATAGTCATCTATAAAATAAACCTTCCCATGATTGAACATTATTCTAAAATGTCCACAAATACTAGTGTGAATAATTTTTAATAGACTTGTGGTTCTTCTTGCTTCTTTGAAAAATAGTTTTCTTATCATTTTCATTGAACCAAGTCTCACTTTATTAAATGTGATTCCATGAAATGTAGGTAATAAGTCAAAGGTTGATAATTTTTTAACTTATTTAGGCTAGCATGTTCTAGCTTTCTATGTCATGCATTCCCATCAAGAATCATTACAAAATTAATATAACCAGAAAATGTAGATGGTTCTTTCTTATTCAAAGTGTTAAATTTAAATAGACAATGATTAGAATAAAAAATATTATTAAAATATATGTCATGTTTTTCTATAGTCACCTTCAACAAAAAAATCTAACCTCAAATATCTTTTTGACCAGTACAAATATAAAGACTAAACTAAACCTTATAACTAACACAATTAATACATCAGTAAGTAATACAAGAGTACCTACTACATCGATCCTAAAGGATTCTACTCCTAAAACATCAGAATAAGAGTTGTTTCCCATGTTGACACGATATTCTCCAAATCGATATTCTTTGAGGTCAATTATTTCATCCTTGATTTTTGCGATGTGAGCATTGCTCCAAAGTCAATCTACCAATCAGAAGCATCAGATCTAAATGAAGATATTTTGAAATCATGCAAACTACTTCACGAAGTTGCGATAGTGCCTTTGGTAGTGCAACGATTTCTTGAATGCTTAACCTTTTCTTTGTTAAGTTTATCAAAATTTTATTTTGATTTCTTTGTTTCTAGTTGTTTTAGAAACTAGAACCAAGGTCATCTTGAGGAAGGACCAATTTTTCCTTTTTGTTCTTCTTAAGATGCTCATGATCTATATTGTCAATTTTCGAAGAGCTCAACTCAGGTAATAGTAGAGTTAACCCTAAGGATAGTGGCAACCATATCTGAAGAAGAGGGAAGACTCTTCAGTATGATCGAGATTTGAATTGGGCATGGGATGACAGTCTTAGCCATAATTAAATCTTTGGCCATGACAAGCATTTTGTTTATATGCTCAAATAAATTGTCTAACTTTTTCATTCTATAAAAGTTGTATTGTTCCAATAGCAATTACATGTGTAGTTCAGTTGTGATATCAGATTTAGCAGAGATTGCATCAAACATTTCTTTTCCAATCTTCAAAGGCCGGAATAAGATCATCTTCCATATAGGTAAAGCCTAATTGTTTTGGCTAGAATCTCATAACTATAAAAAGTTATATAACTTTCTCTTTCTTCAATTGTTGCTTCTACAATGGGTTCAGTCTTGGTTTCTTTAAGGACATAATCTACATCCTCAAGAGTCAAGGCCAATATCATATGTCATTTATAAGTTTGGAAATTGAACTCATTCAACTTTTGGATTTTGGCTAATCTCATAACTATAAGAAGTTATATAACTTTCTCTTTCTTCAATTGTTGCTTCTACAATGGGTTCAGTCTTGGTTTCTTTAACGACATAATCTACATCCTCAAGAGTCAAGGCCAATATCATATGTCATTTACAAGTTTGGAAATTGAACTCATTCAACTTTTGGGTTTTGGCCAATTTAGAAGCATAGACTCTGAAAGTCATATTATTATTTTAATATTTGACAAATTTCTCAAAAAAATAGCCTACCAACCAAGATAAACCGGCAAGAAGTACACAACAATTTTAATAAGCAACAGCTTAATGCAAACAAGTAATAAGTTAATATTAATGTAAGCATCGAACAATAATTTCAAACAGTTACTAGCTGCAAATAGGAAATAATAATCACCACCTGTCTCCAAGCAGAAAATGCATTAGGTACTATTTTAGAAATAACATAAATTACAACACTTAAATTAAAAGTAATATGCTATGAAATTTCCGAGAATGATTATGGGTGGAATACTAATATATTAGTTATGAAATTTCCGAGAATGATTATTGGTAGAATAGTAATATATTAGGTACTATTTTAGAAATAACATAAATTACAGCACTTAAATTAAAAGTAATATGTTATGGAATTTCCGAGAATGATTATGGGTAGAATAATAAATTCATACATGTCCTTTTGAGTGAGAAAGAAAGAGAGAGGAGTAAATCGACTCCTCTCTGTTTTGGGGACGGAGAGCCCTTTGTGGGACTATGAGAAACTCCAAGAGTTTCTAAGTGATGGTTTCTCCCTTTTGCGAGTAGATGTAGTATTCTTAGGTTCTTGTTTGCTTTGGTTATGAATGTCAAGAGCGACCGTTCTGGTTCTTTTTCCTTTTTTTTGTTGATGTTGCAGACCAGAATCTCTTTGGACGTTATTCTAGAATAGCATGCAAGAAGGTTTTTTGCAGAAATGTGTTCGCCTTTTGCCACGATTGATTTTTGTGGGTTTTGGCTTTTTGACTTTCCTCTATTCTTTTTCTGTTAATCCTTTTTCTCTTGCTCTTTCTGTTCTATTGTTACCTGACTCAGATGCAGAGAGAAAAAAGAAAATTTTGTTTTAAGGAACCATAGACTCAAACTGTATCTAATAATATTTTGTTAGATAAGTGTTTCTCTTTCTCCTGCTATTTCTAATAATATTTTTGTAGTTACTGCTTGTTCTTCAAACTGTATCCTCTATGTATATTTAGATATATGTATATATGATCAAATCACGGTCTGATCTGATATGGCTATTTTACTAGCCTTCCTATTTGTTAAATCTTTTGAAAAGGAAAAAGAGAGAAATGGCTGAAACAAATCTTTATTCGATTTGATTAGGCTATTTTAGTTTTATCAACGTTGTTGTGTAAGCAGGACAGAACCTTGATTGTGGACATTTGGTAGTATTTCTCGAGCACTTAGAGGCGTTAGATAGAAATCGGTACAGCAGAGCAATCGCCATTCGGCTTTGGATCATTCTTGAGGTAGGAAAAAAGGAGAGCATAATGAAAGAGATGTAAAATAGTTCATATGATTTATGCAACTCTCATTTTCATTTTATCCTTGCTTTCTTTCCCTTTCTTGGGTATGTGTTTAAGTTAAGAGAAACGACTTCTTTATTCAGTTTATTTTTGAAATGGAATTTATCTTAGTATGTGAAATACGTTTTATTTGTATGCAATCAATGCATGCCATAAGAAAAGCGGCCTTCCTTCCTTTTTGTATTACTATTACAAATAAAGCCTTATCACCAGAAGTTATCATTGTTCTCAAAGAGGACCAAGTGACACAAATTTGTCCAAGTTTCTCTGAAAGAAAACCGAGTGATACAAATTCATCAACTTGTTACACACTCAAGAATCTCCCTCTCAGCCGGACAATTGATTTGTGTAGAAGCCTCTTTTGACCAAACCCGTTCTTGCTCTATGTTGCAACTTTTCAACAATTCATACGCCAAATACATTTCTGTCTTCCCTGACGAAAACAAATTGGCAACATCTGAATTCGTAATGAGTTGAAAGCATTATTCAAGAATTAACCCAACGTAGCTAATGGCCTTCGGTTTTCAAATTATGCAATCGCAGTGACTTTCAACCATGATCTCCATAACCCTTTATGATGGCAGTTGCTTCTACCTTTTCTGGCTTCAGGTTATTTAGCATAGGCCACAGTGTTGCAGCAAAGATGAAACTATCACACCCCTGCTCCAACTACACGTAGCTGGTTTGGAACCAGGACAGGCCAAACCAGACCCGAAATCAACTTACCCCCCTATACACAGCCCCTCATTTACATGTTCATCATATTGTGGCCAAGTAACGGAACCCACATAGTGTAAAGAAAACGCTTGGCTTGGGTTTTGGGAGGATTCGATTTGGCAAAGATGCCTTTTCTTGAAAAAAAAACACCCAACGGCCTGTTCTTGTATATAACTAGAAAGGACAAATATTTGACCATTTTCCTACTAAACAAGGGGAAGGGCAAACCAATCTCCAGCTTTTTGCCCGTGTGGAACAGGAGTCGATCAAATCGTGGGATATGAAGGAGGGATCTAGGCACGAAAAGCAGCACGCCTTTTCTTTTGGAAAGGAACAGAATGATCATTAAATCCATTTTTTGCTGTTTGATTACTAAATCATTTGATCGCCATTTTGATGACTGTTAAAGAGGCGCTACAATGGGGAGCCATGTTCTGTTTCTGACCACAACAATGGCTCCCCTATTGAGAATTGAGAAACGAAAGGAAAGGTCTTTGGATGTCTGCTCCCATTCTCCCTCTTTCATTCTATATAGCACTCTCTCTCTCTCTCTCTCTCTCTCTCTCTCTCTCTCTCTCTCTCTCTCTCTCTCTCTATATATATATATATATATATATATATATATATATATATATATATATATATATATAAAGAGAGAGAGAGAGAAGCAGAGAATAGATAATTTAAGCGCCCATTTAGCGAGCAAAAAGATCAGAACAATTGAAACGGTAGAAAGAGGTAGATGCAAGCTGTACCCAGAAGAGAGCTAGGTGACCAAATAGATAGGGAAGTTGGCCGCAGTTGAGGAACCCATATGGTCCTTATTCATCTGTTTGAGACTCATATACGGGACCTGGAAATCCTCACTCTGTGTTCCCCTTCGTCCTTTCCGCGCCGGTGTGCTCGAATGGCATTTCTGCATCGGCAACCCATCTGCAGAGCCATAAATGGTGCCGGCAGAAAACGGCCCCTCGACCGACGAACAACCACCGAGCTTCATTCTCCCTCTTGTAGTCTCGTCGGACGAACATTGCAGCGAGTTTCGTGTTTCGAACCTCCTCGCCTTCCAGAAGAAGAGACGGCACCGTTTCCACCATCGCCTCTTCCTGCCCTTCTTCTCCTCCAATCCTCCTCCTCCTCCTTGTTTCTGCGCGTTGTCTCTCGCGTAATGGTCTGTTGGGGTACCAAGCCGGAGGGAAAAGGCCGCTTTTCGGTTCCTCTTTTCCTTTTCAACTACCTACGATCATCAATACAGGATAGAATGGCGAATAGCAGCAGAGAGAAAAAGAGGAAGAGGAAGAGAAGGAAGAAAACCTGCAAATAGCGGATCCGAGGGTCAAAAAGATAATCATAAGCGCCAAAATGAAGCTCCTGAGAAACGGAAAATAACGGGAGCCTAGTTGCCATGAGAGAGAGAGTAGAAACCACCGGGAAGTAATATCTATATATTTCCGTCCAACCGTTGCTCCCGTCGCCTCTTTCAAAATCCCCCGACACTGACTGCCACTGAACAGAACGGGAGTCGCATTTGAAGTCCCGTCTTTGAAGTTTGAATGAGTGCTTGGCTTTTCTTTGTCGGTTCATCGAGCACAGGGAGAGAGAGCGCGTCCGTGCGTGCAATCGCGTGGTTTCTGACAAAGACAACACACCTACTTTCTAACACATTAAAACTTCAGCCGGTCAAAGGAAAGGTGCCCCATCCTGCTTCATCGGCTTCGTAATCAGCCGTCTATCTATGCATGGAATTTCATTTCCTTATCTAGGTCAGACTCTTAAAGCACGACGATTAGACGATTATATGGCGCCAAGGGCATGGCTAAAAGATGTTTTATAGATCCAACTCAAATTTCAATTAAGTTCCACAAAATTTCAAGGTAAAAGTATTAAAGAAGTACAAATCTTCATATATGGTTCAAGTACAGTTCAGATTTTTGTTGTAAACTCTTGCTGGCATCTTCCCATGGAAGACCTAAGACGACTTAAAATTGCATTTGGCGTGGACTAACCTATATCAGCACCTAGTCAGACCTATCCTAAGTATAGATGTATAAACTCATAACATGGATAGCACTCGTGACAAAATCCGTAAGCATCAACCGTCTCTATAAAGCAAGTACCGTCAAAATCAACTCAAGCGGCATTTCCCATGCTGCCCGGCCACCACAGCGGCCGATGTTGTCCCAACTGATTCCTCTCACCACTAATATTATCAATATCATTCAACGGCCACTAGTCGGCCGGATTTATCAACAACAAAACAGAAACATCGGCGAATGGGATTGCATGGATGGGCCGATTCTGGCCTTGTTCAACGACTACAGACGGCTATTGGTTTAGTGGGGAAATGCTCATGATACCGATCGGTCACCTAACATCCAAACTTAATGATAAAGGGATGACAAAGGGTTGAAGGTGTAAAGTTACAGTGATAACGGATGGTCACTTGAGGCGCCCGTTACTCTCAAATTTTTGTAAAGATAGCCTCTTTCCAAATTTCATGAGATTTGTATTTATCAAAAAAATAAAAACATACTTTTTATTAAAAACATTACATCCTGGATAATAACAAATGACCGATAATAGAAAATCTAAAATGGTAAACCAGGTAAGACGATGTTGGATATTAATGGAGGTTTTTCATTATAAATATAACTCCAGTGGAAAAGAATATACATATATACAAACTATGAGAAAAAAGAAAGAAGACTTCCCTGAGAAAACCTTATGTGGAAAACCATTAAAATATTCATCTTTCTCCCTTCTTCTTTCGTGGTGTTCTCAGGTCATCCTTCGGCCCCTTTACTCTCTCCATTACGTAAATGATAAGAGAACGACAAGGATCCTGCTTGGTGTTCTCCAACAATAGTATTAAGGCAAGGCTGATCATAATCTGCAAAAAAAAAAAAAAACAAAGGTACATTGTTAAGTGTATGAAAAAAAAAAGAGAAAATAAAATGCCAGAAAAGTTTTTCATCGTAAAGATTTTTCTCTATGAAAAATCAAAAGAAAACAGAGGACAAGGTTTAACTCGTGATCATCCTTTGTTTCCAGTTGAAAGAGAGAAATAAAAAAAGAGAGAAAATACTCTATGCAACAGAAAAGGAGTAGATAGCCGGAAGCCACCCATTCAAGTGGCTAGAGACCATCAAAAAAGGAGGCGAGAAATGTCAATAGAGGGAAAAACCCTGGTAATGGGGAAGGCTTGGCAACTATCGGCAGAAACTCCGCTCCTAGTCACAGAACAAAGGCCAGAAGAGGAGAATGGAGGTCATTTGTTGCCCCTCTCTTTCTCCCAAACTCCTCTCAATTTAGCCTTTCTCTCTCTCCTGTACGGCTATATACAGAACCACTGTAGTTTTTCAAAACCAGGAGCGGCAAATCACCTAGGTCAGTGGTTTTCATAAAACTACAGACGGTAAACTGCTCTATGCAGTGGTTTCTCGAAAACCACCTAAGGTACCAGATTGAAATGTTTATTTTTCCCTTGATACTTTTAAAAATAATGAACTACCAAAGGACAAAATTACCAAAAAGTCTACATATTTTAAATACAAAAGACAGATTTGTTTCTAGATGGCTCTTTGAAAAGTCAAATATCATTGACGAGGTGATTGTTTAAGGTCATATAGGGATTTTTTCAACCTACATACTTTATTTTCTTGGCTTTTAATAATGTACTCTTGTGGTTGCTGCATATATATGATTTCATCTACATTACCATTTAGAAAAGTTGTTTTTATATCTAACTAATGTAAATCCAAATCATAATATATTGAAATTGCTAGAATTATGTTTATGGACACAAATTTTGCAAGAGAAGAATATGTCTCAACATAATCTATTCTCTCCTTTTGTGAGAATCTCTTTGTAATCAACCTCGCCTTAAACTTGTCGATAGATCCATCGACTTTATATTTATTTTTCATAACTCATTTACAACCTAAGACTTTCCTTCACTTTTGCAAATTAGCCAATTCTCAGACTTGGTTTTTCTCAATCAATCAATTTTCTGATCCATGGCTTTTTCCCATACTAGTAATTCAGATGACTCAATAACATATTGATATATCAAGTTATCAGTAGCTCGTCTAAATCTATCGAATTACACACTTCCTCTACAAGTTAAGTGTGATAATCCTTTAAGTAAGACAGTGAAACTCTAGATCTTTTATGTTCACTTAAAGCTTCAGTTTGCTCAGTAAGATCATCATTATCATCATTCTCAAGTATATCATTTTTAATATCTTCTAAGAATTCAACATCCCTACTTTCTATTAATCCATAGTCTTTATGATAAAACTAGTATCCTTTAGAATCTTTAGGATATCCAATGAAAACATATTTGAAGGACCTGTAGTCTAGCTTATCCCTATATTGGTCAAGGATCTTCACATTTGAGATATATTCACACCTTCTTAAATGACCTATATTTGATTTTCTTTCAAACCACATATCATATGGTGTAGAGAATACAACCTTATAAAGTATTATATTTAGTATGTACACAATTATACACACCGCTTCTCCCAAAATATACTAGGTAGAGAAGCATCTATTAACATCGATATTATCATAGTAAGATCTTGTTATATCTTTCTGCTACACTATTTTGGTAAGGTATCCTAGGCATGGTATTTTATTTTAAAATATCAAAGTTTTTATAATATTTTAAAATTTTGTTGAGGTGTATTCCCTACCTCGATTAGACCTTAAGACTTTGGTTATATGCCTAATTGGTTCTCAACTCCCTACTTATATTCTTTAAATACCTCAAGTGCTTGAGATTTATATGGTAAAAGATATATATGTATATCTCAAATAATCTTCAATAAAGATTATAAAATAAACCTCACCTCAATGTGATTTCACTGTAAATGGTTCACATAAATTATTATGAATCATCTTTAATATGCTTGTTGCCCTAGTTATGTCTTTGAGAAATGATTTTCTTGTCATTTTCCTTATATATAGGCTTCACACTTATTAAAAGTGTTTTCCTAAAATTCAACCAACAAGTGATAATTTTTTCAGCTTTTTCAAACATATGCCCTAGGTGTTTATACCATACATTCACATAATTAAAGGCACAATCGATATAAGCAGAATAACCATCATTTTCATTGATATTTATTTTAAACAATTCTTGTTGAGCGTCAAATAGTCCAGTGAAGGCTATCATACTATGCTTCCCTATGATTACCTTTTTAGGAACAAACCTTACTTCAAAACCTTTCTTAACCAAGGCAAGAAATGAAACTAAATTTTATCTAATAGAGGATACACTTAGCATATAAGTCAACACTACTAGTGTGACATGTATATATATTCTAAAATACCCAACCCTAAGGATATTTGAGAAAGTGTTATTTTCTATTTATACTCAATGTTCTCCTAGTTTATATTCTTTTAAATTTATGGCCCCTTCTTTGTTTTTGAAGATATGTCAGGTTACTTCTAAATCGATCTACCAACCAATCATTGGGTGATTTATATAAAGGCACTTTGAAACTATACAAATTATATCTTGCTTCTCCGTTTGGTCACGACTCTAGATATTTCCACCATTAGTCTTTTTATTACGGCAATCTCTCTTGTGGTACTCCATTTTAACATAGTTGAAGCACTTGACTCGAGAAACATTTTTCTGTAGTTTCTTAAAAGATTAACTGACTTTTCTTTTATTCTTATCAAATTTCTTATTTGATTTATTATTTTTCTTGTTGGGTTTCTAGCTGAATCCTATCTCATTTTGAGCCACTAGCAATTTTTCTTTTTTATTTTTATTCATGTGCTCTTGTTCAATTATTAGTTTCAAGGGTGGTTCAAAAAGGTTTATTTATACTCCTAATCTAAGGACAACGGCAACCACATTCCATGATGGAGAAGATTATTTAAGATAGTAGATATTTACATAGCTTCAGGGATGACCAACTTTGCCACTACCAGGTCTCTTGGTATTACCAACATTTAGTTCATATGTTATACTACATTATCTCCTTTTATTTTGTAGGAGTTGTATTTCTTGAGTAGTAGTTGAATATGTAGCTTGACTGTAGTGTCATATTTAGTTATTATTAAGTCAAACAATTCCTTAATGATCTCAAATTCCTCTAAGAACCTAATTAGGTCATCCTCTATGTTTGTCGTTATTATGGTTCTAGCTATTTTGTCATCTTTAAAAAATATTTTATACATTTCCTTTTCTTATTCAGTTGCACTGGGAGTAAGCGCAAAATTATTTCCCTAAGTAAATAATTCATACCGTCTAGTGTAAGGGCTAATAAGATACATCTTTTGCATGTTTGAAAATTTAAACTATTTAATTTTTTGATTTTTTTCAATTCAGATATGCAAATTTTGGAGGACATTTTTAGTTGTTTGACAAAAATAGTAGTAAGACGGTTTAGAAAGAAAACATTCAACATACAACATATAATAAATAAGGTGTCTAATAGTCAATCATTAAAAGGCAATTTGCTAAATATCAATGTAATGAACTGTAAATAATTTCAAGTATCAAATAGTAATTTAAAATAAAGTCAGGTACTATTTTGTAATAAACTTTAATATGATTATGTTATTTCAGAACCAATCTAAGGATAAATATATCATTTTTTCTATTACATGCCACTATAATTACTCTAAAGATGGATAAACCAATAATTTTATCTATCTACCTGGTTTGGTAATTATCTAAAAGGACCAAAAATAGATATGTGAAAATGACATTTGGTTTCTAGTGATTTTCAAAACTGATCGAGACAAAATAGTAATTATGCCCCTCAATCAAAATATATAATTATTACATAACATAGTGGGCAGAACCATCTTTTCATTCAGTGGTAATTACAGTCACATGTAATAGAGAAAAATTATAGATTTATCCCTAGATTGGTTCTTAAATAAGTGAACATAATCTAAATAGAATTTTAGAATATTGTAAAGTCTTTCATATTTTAAAATAAAATACTATGTCTAGGAAACCTCAACAAAATGATGTAGAAGAAAGATATAAGAGGCCTTACTAAATATGACAAGATTGATGTTAATATGTGTTTCTCTTCCTAGTATATTTTTGGAGGAGCAGTGTGTACAATCGCGTATATACTAAATAGAATATTTTATATTTACACCGTATGACATGTGATTTGAAGAAAACCAAATCTAGGTCATCTCAGGAGGTGGAGATATATCGCACATGTAAAAATCCTTGACCAGTCTAGGGATAAGCTAGACTGCAGGTCCTTCAAATGTGTTTCCACTGAATCTCCTAAAAGTTCTTAAGGATACTATTTTATCATAAGTACCATGGATTAATAAAAAGCAAGGATGTCAAATTTTTAGAAGATACTAAGAATGACATCCTTCAGAATGATGATAAATGTGTTGATGATCTAGTATATCTAGATCCATCATCATTTGAACCATGGATAATGATGATCTTACTAAACAAATTAAAACTTTAAGTGAACGTAAAAGACCAAGGATTTTACCATCTTACTTAAAGGATTATCACACTTAACTTATAGAAGAAGTATGTAATTTGGTGGATTTAGATGACCTACTCATAACTTAATATATCAATAGGTTATTGACTCGTCTAAATTATCAAACTCGAAAAAAGCCATGGATGAGAAAATTGATTGATCGAGAAAAACCAAGTATGAGAATTGTTGATTTGAAAAAAAGAAGGAAAGTCATAGGTTGTAAATGGATTATAAAAAGAAATATAAAGTCGATGGATCTATCAACAAGTTTAAGGCGAGGTTGGTTGCAAAGAGATTCTCGCAAAAAGAGAAAATAGATTATGTTGAAACATATTCTCCTATTTTAAAATTTACATTTATAAAGATAAATTGGTAATATAAGCATACTATGATTTGGATTTACATTAGTTAGATGTAAAAACAACTTTTCTAAATGGTAATTTAGGTGAAATCACATATATGCAACAAGTAGAAGGGTACATTGTTAAAAGCCAAGAAGATATAGGTTGAAAAAATCCCTATATGGCCTTAAACAGTTACCTCGTCAATGATATTTAACTTTTCAAAATATTATAATTGAACTTGGATTTGTAGCTAATGAGTTTGACTACTATATATGTTTGAAATAATAAGAGTCATTTTGTCATTTTATCATTGTGTGTAGATGACATATTGTCGATTGGAAATGACAATGAGATGATTGTCAAAACCAAGTCATGGTTAATCTCAAGTTTCGAAATGAAGGATATGAGAGAGGCATCCTATAATCTTGGAATAAAGATTTCTCTTGATAGAGAATCTAAACTCTTATGTTTAAGTCAAGAGATATATAAACTATATCCTCAAGAAATTTAGAATGGATGAGTGTCTTATAAGCAATTACAACCGTTGCAAAATGGGTCAAACTGAGTAAGGCTAATTGTCGTAGTGAGGGAGATAAGAAGTCTAATGTTCATTATGTACAAGCTGTAAGTAACTTGATATATGCTATATTGTATATAATACCTGATATCAGCTTTATTATTTGTTTTGTAAGTAGATATCAAAGTAATCCTCGTCGACAACATTGAATAGTTGTGAAAATGATTCTAAGATATCTTAAAGGAACAAAAGACTTCAAATTGTATTTTCAAGCAGATAAACTAAAGGTGTTAGGATATTCAGATGATGATTTTGCTGAAAGTAAAGATAACAACAAATCAACCTCTAGACAAATATTTTTATTTAGAGGTGGTGGTGTTTCTTGGGCTTCCAAGAAACATGGTTGTATAACATTGCATACACAAGACTCTGAGTATGTTGCTTTCTATATGACTACAACAAGTGTCATTTGAATAAGTCGCATCATACGTGATTCGAAGTTGGATATATAGCAACCAAGTTTGTTGTCATTTATTGTGACAACAATGCAGCAATTACTCTAATTAAGGGTGGAGCGAATAGCTCCAGAAGTAAGCATATAATGGTTAAATACTACTATTTTCATGATATGGTTAAAAGAAATAAGATATCTATATCTTATATGCAGACTAATGATATGTTGACTAACCCTTGACCAAAGGCATATAACCAATGATCTTTTCTTAAAGCATGTTACAATCATAGGCTTGAGATTTGTTTAGAGTTTACTTAGTATATTAAATTACATTATGATGATTGTTAATATAAAAAAAGACGTGTTGAATACAAAAAACCACACGTGTATAATTTGTATTTATACTTTTAACTATGAAAGGCACAACATGGAAAACCCTCAAAAGTATGAGAAAAAACTAATGTATCATATTTGTTTGGCTCAAGTAGCTAAGTGAGAGATGTAAAGTTATAGTGGTAAGTGGCTAAGTGAGAGATGTAAAGTTATAGTGGTAACGAATAACACTTGAGGCATCCGTTAGTGTGAAATTTGGAAAGAAGGGCCCTTTCCAAATTTCACGAGATTTGTATTTATCAAAATAATAAAAACATATTTTTTATTAAATACATTGTATATTATATCCTGGATAATAACAAATAGCTAGTAATGGAAAACTCAAAATAGTAAGACAAGGAAGATGAGGTCGGTCATTAATGAAGGTTTTCCATTATAAATATGACTCCAGTAGAAAAGAATATACAGACTGTAAGAAAAAAGCAAGAAGTCTTCCCTGAAAAAAACTTATGTGGGAAACCATTAAAATACCAATCTCTCTTCCTCCTTCGGTCGTGTTCCTGGGTCATCCTTTCCTTTACTCTCTCCATTGCGCAACTGATATTTCCAACAGAAGGTCCACTCTAAACTGCCGTCTTAATGCTGCTTTTTGGTGATCCACACCACAATCCTAGATAAATTACTCATCTACGGTGGGTGGTGTATTATGGGACCTAAAGAAGGTAAATTTTAGTGTTAAGGATCGAATCCGAAGGCTGCATGAAGTTCCAATGTGAATAAGTATATAAGCATGGTGCCGTTTGGTTATATACTTGTGTAGAAATATAAATCTACAGGGCAAACTCAATGAGACAAGCTTGGGGCAGTCCTTCCAGATCTTCAATGCACACAAAATGCAACCAAGGGAGGACGGCTTTGGTGGCTAGAGGTGGCAACAATCAAAGGAAAGGAGAGACAAAGAGTGAGTGAGAGAGAACAACTAGAGAAAGCGAGAGGAAAGTTCAGCAATTTGATTAATTTCCAACTAATTATGAATATGCGGTTCTAAAGCCGTACTTAATAGAAGGATTGCAAACGACTTTTTCAAAGACTTTCCTAATCTTGATATGAATTGGTCAATGTTTTATTAAAATGAAACTAAACTTAATTAAATAACATAACAATTAGGATACCTATGGCCAGTGTGGCACCATGTTAGCATGCCATGATGTCCATCATATCATCTTTTGGACACCAAGTTGGATCGGCTCCATTAGTCTTGAAATCATGTTCTAACACACATCCCTAACTGAGCCAACCCCCTCTTTTTGGGTCGCAAGAGGCTGGAGTTGGACCTCATGGTTCTGGATTTCATTATGCAAATCTAGATTAAGTCAAGGTTACCTCCTACGTTGGATCGTTACATCATCTCCACCATACTTTTCTTGTATCGATCCTCCAACACCATCTTTATATTCTGACCCGCCTGAGACGAGAGACCCAAATACTGAACATTGGACGATCCTTTTGACAAAGAAATCTCATAAGCAAACGAATGAACCACAGGGTTGATATTAAATGACCCATAGTACTGAGGCATCAACCTCGAGGTTGAGGTATGTAAACACTTAACATTTATCATACAATGTAAAAAAGGTTTATGTTAGAAAATAAGTGAGATAAGGTCCTAAGCCTTCAAAATTCTTCTCAAACTCAAAATCAAATGAAGAAAAAGCAAAGATATCATATTATTGTTTCCAAAGATTCATACAAACTCACCAGTGCCATATTAATTATGGTCAAGGATACGAGGGACAATTCACAAGAATAAAAGATGAAGAATTATTACAGGGCGTACACTACAACAACTGCAGTAATTTTTGACCAAAGTCAGAAATACAAGGTGAACACAAGAAGAAACAAAAATCAAGGAGCAGATCATCAAGAACAGCAAAAGGCTATCGTAGCCCACACAAAGCCATCTACAGCCGCTCAACAGCCCGCAATGATTCTTCCACAAATTCCAGCTGACAAGATGTTGAATACATTAAAGATAAAACCTGCTGAAACAACTATAAAAAAGCGGCAAATACTCATCATGGGCATCCTTTCCTGGGCTAAGATAAGAATTGCATATTTGAAGGATCTCTCTATCATCTCTTCCCATCGAGCATCCATATAGTGTAACATTGTTAGAGAAGAGTCGCATCTCTACCCCTTTTTCGAATGTTTGATCAGTTGATCTGGAGCAATCATGCAAATCTGCAAAGATTGATTGGTGGATTTTCCCTTTCCAATTCTCGTATGTGTGTATTCCATGTAAATTCAAAGTAGAAGATCACAACCGACTCTCTCTGCATACCATAGAACCCATCTCTCTTTGTCGATTAAGCAGAACCATCACCCGTCACTCTCTCTCTCTCTCTTCATCGCCGTGCAGCCTGAACCACCAGCATCATCGCCTCCGCCTGATCTGATACCTTGCTGTTTCCGAGCTGCACCATCACACTGTTGCCGCCTTCCGTAACCATCACAGCCTTCGTGCCTCTTTCCGCCATCGACCAAAGATACACAAAAAAAGGGAAGCTTACTGCCCAGCTGCTCTACCTTCGCCACCTTATTAGTCAAGCTCTCTCACCGCCGCCCGTAGTTTCCCTGTCGGCCTTCCCTCCTCTCCTCTCTTCTCTTCCCCCTCCCCTCTCTTCTTCTCTCTTCCTCTGGTTTTCCCCGTTTGCCGCTGCATTGAAGAACCCATCGTGAATCGCTGCCCTAGCCCCTTTAAGCTAAATTGGATCGGGTTCAATCGAATATACCCAATCTGTTCTGTTTTAACCAAATGACCTAGCTTCAAGCATTTCAGACATCGGATCTTGCTTCACTCATATCCTACGTATCCAATCCAATCAAAATCCCCAATTTCTCCATTATCCAAAGCCAAACCCATTTCAAATTGGATCCCAATCGATTTCTAAGTTGAATCCCATTGAATTCAACAAGACCCAAACTACCATCCATTCTCTCAAGAAAATGCTCATTCAATCAAACCAAAATCCATTCCAAATTGGATCCATTCAAATTTGAATCTAGTTTTAAGATAGATCCACTTGAGTTCATCAAAATCCAAATTTCAACCCATTTTGAGAACCATAGCCCAAATCCTTTAGATTATATTCAATTTGATCCCATTATCGAAAACTCCTTTTTGAATTGGATCTAATTGAGTTTAACCTTATATCCAATCCAAAATCATTTCATATCCTATCCAAATATTAAGATTGATCATTTGGTAGCAAGTGGCACGTCTTAAAACAAATTCGGATACCCAACTCAAGGAATTCATATTTATCAGAGACAAACAACTTGGTAGCTTTGAAGATCGACCTTTGGTCGGTGGAGTAAGAAGAATTTTGACAAAAAGAACCATACATGCCCACATCACACATCAAGAGGAGAGCACTAGGAAGTATTTCACTTTTCAAGTTTACTTTCTAATCACTTCTTCTTTTCTTTTTCCTATTAAGAAGATCGTTTACCTACAAGGTAAATGGTAAATCGTAGAATCAAATGCTTGATGAGGGTGAGATTTTAGTGATCAATAATTTCCCACCTTAAACACCTTCTCCTTACACCCCCTTCTTTATCATAATATGCACATATGATCTTGAGTTAGGCCTAGGTTCTCCTTCAACCTTTTGAGTATATATATCAATGTTTTTATTAACCACACTTTCATGTTCAAATGCTATATAGCAGGTGCTGCAACATAACACCATAAGGCCTCAAATGAAAAATTCAGTCCATGGAAGTAAGGACAACAAATACGTGATTTATCTTCTATAAAGCTATGTAGGTAGGTCTCAAGAATTCGATTCTCTACTTCAATTTAACCATATCTATTCTCACTCATGATCATACTCTCTTCATCACCCTCAAAGCTAATAGCATCTCGATGTCTTGCCTATGGAGGTGGTGTCATGAACATTTTTTCTCTCTAAGTTGCCCACAGTCTCCACTAAAGATAACTTGACTCTCGAAGGTACCTATTCTTCATAAAAGTCTCTTCTATATCATGGATATTCTTGGATCACTTTTGTTATGACCACCTTTGATCCATCACCTAAAAGTTGTGTCCTCTTGTCCATCGAGCCGATGAATCTCCTAGAAACCTTGAGATTCCAACCGCTTGGACTCCATCTTCCTCATCATCTTCATCCTTTGCCCAAATGCCCAAAGCTACTCTTGAGGCATGTAACACTATCATTGATTTCTCACCATCCCAAGTCTTTAGTGTCGGGGCAAAGCAGATAAATCCCCATTTAGTGCTTCACTTGCTGATGTAACACCCAAAAATTTTGCCAAATAAAATTTTCCCTAAGTGTGGATATTTTCAAAATTCAAAATTTGGTCAAAATCTTGATTTTCAAAATAAAACTTTTCGAAAGAAATGTTTTGAAAATTCAAAACATTATCCAAAGCTGGACCAAGCAATAAGTGTGCCAGAGTTAGAAAGGAGCGAATTGCCCTTTGAAGGTGGATAAGGAAACGTCCAAGAAAGGCAACCATATCAAGCATACGAATCAAGCTCAATTCAAGGTCAAGTTGCAAACAAATCCAATTCAAGATAGACTCGATTCAAATCAAGGGGGCACACCAAGCTAGTCCAGATCAACATTAAAAGGACCATTGGTCACACTCAACCCAGACGATCAAGTCCCACATCAAGGTGTATGTTCGGTCAAAATAAGCAATTAACAAGGTCAATACAATGGCCGAGTGGCTAAGACAAAGGCCACATCCATGCACCAAATGAAGACTAGCCAAGGAATTGCACTTCCACTCGATCAAGTCATGAGTTGGATTAAGCCAAGAAGGGTCAAAGTCAAAGCCAAGACAAGGGTTGAATTGCTAAATCAAGAGCCCATTCATGCACTATGCCATGAGCTGTACCAAATAATGGGCTACATCTAGCCATGAACCACACCAAGGCAGGTCATGGGTTGGTCCTAACTGAGGGCTGCACGAAGGACACGAGCCGCTCCTAGCAAAACCGCACTATGGTTGAATCAAGCCATGACCATGTGAGGCGGCTACACTAAGCTCCATATTGACCAAGAGAGGGACCACCATGAGCCCCATGTGCTCCCATTTGAGGCCATGTGACCAACAATCCCACCTTGGTTCAGATAAAAATTGGGCCAAGCACCAAAATAGCTCCATGCCCAACTCGTGGAAACCCCTAGCATCCTCTAGAGGTTTCCCTTGAAGACTATAAATATAACCCTTTGGGGGCTGGCTCAAAGAGAAAAACTCAAGAGAGATCCCAGTAAATAGAGAGAGAGAGTAAGTGGAAAGGAAGGAATAGTCCCCTCCAAAAGTGGAGGTGCCCCCAAGCCGCCGGCCATCACAAGCCTTCCAAGGTCTTCAATCAAGGTCAATTTCCCCCTTTCTCTTTTTCCTTTCTTCAATTTCATTCAATTCAATTGTAATTAAGGAAAAAATGTCTCCAAAAACATTGTAATATTTGAGGGGATGTGCTTTAAAAATTTGTTCAAAAACATTGGTAAGATCGTCTATCACTTGTTCTATTTTTGGTTGCTTCTACCTCAATATACATTGCAAACTTATATTCTTTTATCTCTTCTATGCTTAAAAGTTATATTAATTTCCCTTGATTATTGCACTTTCTTCCTAATAAAATACGAAGCCAAAAGAGTGGTGTAAACACCCAATTTTTTTTTTTAAATAATTTTTTTCATCTTTTAGAAATTTTGTATTTTTTTTGCAGCTTTGGGTTTTTAAATAAAAATATATCAAATGAACTCATTTTGGCATCAAAATTTTCTAGCAACCTCAAAACTATGATATATTGCATCCCTTTTGAAAAAAATCAAATTTGGACAAAATTGTACAAAAATAACTATTTTACCCTCATGACCAAATTGGCAAGATTCTGCCTTTTTAAATGACTGTCTTTAAAGAAATGATGATTTCAAACAATTTTTTTTATATAAATAAATGAAAAAGAGAACATTGAGAATCAAACCCAAAAATGTTTGCAAATTTATAAATTTATGAAATTCCAAAACCCTTGATATTCAAAAATAAAATAAATTAAATTCAAATCAAACCTCAGAAATTCGCCTAATCGAGAATAGTCTCATTCCGAGACTTAATACCTAGGGTTAAAGTGGTTTGATATCATACACCCGTTAAAGTGGTTTGATACCCTACACCCATTGAAGTGGTTAAAGTGGTTTGATACCCTACACTCATTGAAGTGATTAAAGTGGTTCGATACCCTACACCCATTTAAAGTGGTTAAATGGTCAAGGTGGTTATAGACTGACTCAAGGAGCAAAAGTAGGTCACCCTTGCAAACAAAAACTGAGAATGAAACCTAGTGTTTTTTTAAAAATAATATTTGAAGATTTCATTAAATTTGATGTTTTCAAATATAGAAATAATTTTAAAGAAAGTTTTTGAAACCATACCTGTCATATATAAAATTCGAACCGGAAGGAGGCAAATTCTCCGAAAAGAGGAAATAGCATAAACAAAAAAGGCAACAACCGAGCACCTACTAATTTCGGTGTTGTTGGGCAAGGTAACCTATCATTTTTAGTTTTAGGTATTAGAAAGGAAAGTCGACGTTTAAGAAGAAAAGTCGGCGTCCAGAAATGAAGGTGGGCGTCAAAAAAGGAAAGTCTATGTTCAAGAAGAAAAGTCGGTGCCCAAAAAAGAAAGTCGGTACCTAGAAAGGAAAGTCGCTCAAGAAAGAAAAGTCAACGTTCAAGAAAGAAAGTCGACACACAAAAAGGAAAATCGGCACCAAGAATGGAAGGTCGGCATTGAGAAAGGAAAGTCGGCGTCATCCACTCAAAAGGAAAGTGATGTTCGATTTGGCAAGCTGTAATGCTTGATTTGGCAAGTAGTGATGTTTAATTTGGTAAGCCACTAAGAGGAAACTTGCTAGTTTTAGAGTTCAATATCAAAAGATTAGGCAACTTACCTTATCAAGCTTCATCAAATGAGCAACTGCACCTACAATATCAGACGGAATAGGTTTTGGCAAGAAGGGCCCGCACTTCACTTATCTTATCCAAGGGAGCAGTTTTTGGCAAGAATGACCAACATTTACTTGTCAAATGCAGCTATCTTCAATAAGGCAACTTGCCTTATGAAAATTTGCAGCAAAGAGATAGCCCTTGGCCTATAAAAGGGGCCTCAAGGGGGCTGCAATCCATCAATCCGAGTTCAACCAATCATCCAGCAAGAGAGAGAGAAAGAAAGGGAGACAAAGAGAGGGAGACAAAGAGAGAAATAAAGAGGGAGAAAAAGAGAGAGAGAGAGAGAGGAGGAAGAGAGAAAGAAGAAGGTGCTGCCAACCACCAACCGCTAACCGCCAACTGTTAGCCATCCTCCACCTTCAACAAGAGATCCATTCTTTCTTCTTAATCTCATAATTATCTCCTTTTTCATTGAATTTTATGGGGTTGTAATTAAAGAGCTTAAGTTTTCATGAAGATGTATTGATCAAGGTTCATATGTTGCCCCATCTTTCTTTCGTTCATACGATCTTCATTATATACTTTAAATGTTGATTCTTTCTACTCCATAACACGACGTAAGATTATAGACCTCTTAATCTCCCTATGCTCACATGATAATTAGGATTTAGTTTATTATTGTATAGCTATAGATTCAATTTTGATTCGGACTAAAACACAGGCACAATTCTGAAAATCTGAAACTTGTTTTTCTGCACTCTGCACACGTTCGGTAAATGATTTATATTTCATTATTTCCTGCTCCGAATATTTTGAAAATTTTGTACGTCATATCTAGACATATAGATTCACTTATGATAAAATTTTTGAGAATTTTGAGCTTGTGAAACATCATTAATAAAATCAGAAAAGTTTTATAAAAATCAGAACAGATTTTGAAAAACTAGAAGTTCCTATGATATAGGTTGGGTTATTCCGGAATATCTTTGTGCACAGTAAACCAATTTGATTTAAAATGGTCTCATTGTAAAGATGAAATCCATATCTTTTTAGAAAGACCAATTTCATAGAAATTGGAGGTCTGAGCATAAAAATATAATAGTTTTCTTAAACCTCTGATTTTTTGGTATAAGTATATCCCGAATGTCTGAGTGAGGTCTGTTTCCATATTTAATTACATGAATCTATAGTACATAAAATAAAACTAAAACATTCTCTGAGTCTGTACATAAAAATCTATTCTCTATAAATTTTTTAGAATTTTTGGAAAGTCAAAACTATTTCAAAAAAATCAGAAACAAGCCTTTGAAAACAGAATCAGTTTCTGTTTTTCAAGACTTGAAATATTTCTAAGTCAAGAACCAAAATCATGGTTTTATCAAGCTTTTGAAGTTGAAATCTTGGTTTTGAAAACTTACCAGATCTCAAATGATTTTCAAACCGTCTAGGCTAACCCTTGAGCATCAGTTCAAGAAGGCCTACATCAACAAAAGTTCACTTATCCATGATCGCTACACGAAGTCAGAAAATCAATCTTTGCTAGTTTGAACAAACTGGCTGGCATGCTCGCACACACGACGTAGTTCAGAAATTTCTTTTTAGATGTCCACATACACTTTGAAACAAAAATTCATGTCTATAAATTTGTCATGCCCAGTGGGACATGAATCTTTAGAAAATTGTTTGATTCGGTCCTATTTTTTTCAAATATAAACCAATTTCAAATCATGATTTTAAACTTCTCTCTTTTTTCAAATCCTTTGTTTTGATTTCAAATTCCAGTAACTCAATAATGTCGTGTTTGGATGAGTCCTTTGAAAATATGTCAATGAGGGTTTCATCAAGCTTTCAAAATCGGTTTTCCAAAACGATAAAGAAATCTTCTCAAGCCTAAGAAGAAGAAATTGCCTTTTTGAAAAGGAGAGCGACACACCTTGAAATTGAAATTGAGGCCAAGATACATCATTCCCATGAAAAATCATCTTGGGTGTATAGGGAGAAGAGCCATGCTCAGAAAATCGAGGCCAAAATCTGATGAAAGATATGAGGCCGCAGATGAAGCAAGTGTTCAGATCAAATCGTCTAACCTTGCTAATCATCTAAACACCCCTTTGTTTATTGAAAAACCAAAAAAGTTCTTTATTTCGAAAAACCAAAAAAATTTCAAAAATTTCAAAAAATAAAAAATAAAAAATAAAAAATTTGAATTTGAAATTCAAAAATTAAAAAGGAAAAGAAAGTTTACATCCCTAAGCGCACAAGTGGAGTGGGGCATGAGGTTCACTTCACTCAAGTCACCTCAAGTTTTTCAAAATCGGTTACTCTGATATGTTCCATTCCTATGAGCACCATTTTATAAACAAAAGAGAATGAGTGTTGTACACACATAGGCTTAGAGGATGAAATCCAATATCTCGCAAAGCAATGGGAGCTCAAAGCCATGCATGAGCCACAAGACGCCTGCAAGGAAGCTTGCTCTCACCATGGAAAGGTAGACAAGCTCGAAAAAGGTATACTTGAAACTTATTTCTCTCAAAACTCTCTACTAGATCCTCCTCTTTATTGTGTAGGACAGGTAGATTATTCATATTCAAATCACACTCATGCACCCACAACCCCACCAAATGTGCTGAAGGATGTGGATTTTCAAGGTGCGACAAATGTCCAACACCAACAAAAAGAATTTCAAAATTAAAAAGAAAAAAATAAAATTCAAAACTTGGTAGACATGGTTATCCCTAGGGCATGCATCAACATCCTAGGTACACCTAACCCTATCGTGTATAAACAAATCTTTTTTAGCCTAGGTTTGCATTATGAACCCACCAGGGCATCGACTATGGCTTCCCTTGGAATCCTTTTCTCTCCTCTGTTCAAGGGATCATACATGCTCTCCCTTTGCATACAAATAAACACAAACCATCAACCCCTAGGGGCACATTGGGTTGCACCTAGGACCTATCCCCCCATCATCCACCTACTAAGAGAACTCAAGTAGTACACTTCCAAGGTCATCCATCTCCTAGAGGAATCCAAGTCACCCAAGTCTTCCACTCCCAGAGTCATGTGCATCTTGGGGGAGTCAAATCCTTTCACCCATGAAGCGATAGACCCCCAAGGCATAACCAATAAAATTTGGGTGTATAACCATGCTATAGATGATGCACTATTCCAAGGCCATATTCTATTTCAAAACTTTTCAAAACTCAAAAAGCCTTCGAATATGTTACTAAACATGGGGTATATACCATACCAGGATTTAGGAGTCAAAAATCAAGGTAGATTACAACCCATCCTACCTCTACCAAACCTGGGTCCATACGGCTTAGGATATAGCCCACCCATACCCCTGAGCCACCACCTAAGACCAATTGGGTCAAGGGTGCCCTAGAACCGACTAAAACTGAAACCTATGGGCTAGACCTATTTGGCTCGAACCGCTTTAACCCTTTGGATGAGTGTAGGGTCCTAAAGTATGACAATCCTCGATTGGATGAATTTTTGAGGTATTTGTTTTGGACTTGATTTGATTTTGAATTTCAAGGTTTTTGTAATTTTATAAATTTATCATTTTGCAAACTTTTTTAAGTTTTATTCCCAATGTCTCATTTTCATTTGTTTATTTGAGGAAAATTGTTTGAAACCATCATTTCTTTGAAGAAAATCATTTGAAATCGTAGAATTTCGCCAATATAGCCTTGAGGGCAAAGTAGTAATTTTTTTGGCTTTTTATTAAATTTTATTTTTTTTGAGAGGGGTGCAAAGTACGAGATTTCTACAAAATTTTGGTATGGAAATGAGTTTGTTTAAGTTGTCTTTATTTGAAAACCCTTAAAAGACCCAAAATCCTAATTTTTCTTGAAAATGCAGAATTTCTAAAAGGTCAAATCTTTTGAGAAACTTTTTAGGTGTTTACAATGGTATTTGACCATTATATACTTGTTTCAGGGATTATCAACTCCACTCTTAATCATATTAATTGTTGCATTGTTGTCATAATAAATGACAACTAACTTATTGGCTATAACCAACTTCAATTCATGTATGAAGTGGTTCATCGAAATGATACTTGTTGCAGCTATATAACAAGCAACGTACTCAATTTTTTGTCTATGTAATGCTACATAACCCTGTTTCTTGCAAACCCATGAAACAACTCTACATCTAAATAAAAATATTTGTCTAGAGGTTGATTTTTTGTCATCTTTTCTCCCAACAAAGTCAATCCTGAAGTATCCTACCACTTTTAGTTCATCTACTTGAAAACACAGTTTCAAGTTTTTGTTCTTTAGATATATCTTAGAATCTTTTTCATAATTATCTAATGTTGCCAACCAGGATTACTTTGATATCTACTTATAATACCAACAACGAAGCTAATATCAGGTCTTATACACAACATAACATACCTCAAGCTACCAACAATTTGTAAACAAGGAATATTTGGCTTGTTATCTCTCTCATTGGGATAATCAACCTTGATCAATTTAACTCCTTTCGCAACGGGTGTAGATGTAGGCTTACATTCACCCATTTTAAATTTCTTAAGGATATAGTCTATATCTCTCTCTTGACTTAGGCATAAACGTTTAGATTCTCTACCTCGGAAAATCTTTATTCTCATAATATAAGATGTCTCTCCCACATCATTCATTTTGAACCTTGAGTTTAACCATGACTTGGTTTTGATAATCATTTTATTGTCATTCGCAATCAACAATATGTTATGTATATGTAACAATATAATGCAAGTGTCCCCCACTGTTTGAAACATACACATAGTGATCAAGCTCATTAGCTACAAACCTAAGTTCAATAATGTCATTTTGAAAAGTCAAATATCATTGACAAGGTGACTGTTTAAAGTAATATAGGGATTTTTTCAACCTATACACTTTATCCTCTTAGCCTTTAACAATGTATCCTTTTGGTTATTTTATATATATGATTTTATATAATTCTCTATTTAGAAAAGCAGTTTTTACATTTAACTAATCTAAATCCAAATCATAATATATTGAAATTACCAAAATTATCCTTATGGATTCAAATTTCGCAATAGAAAAATATGTCTTAACATAATCTATCCCTCTTTTTGTGAGAATCCCTTTGCAGCTAACTTCACCTTAAACTTTTCGGTAGATTTATCGACTTTATATTTCTTTTTTAGAACCCATTTCTAACCTAAGACTTTTCTTTTTTTGACAAATTAGTAAATTCTCGGTTTTGGTTTATATTGATGAATTTAATTTTCTCATCCATTGCTTTTTCCTAGTGTATTGACTCAAATGAGTCAATAGCTTGCTAATATGTTAAGTTATCAGTTAGCTCATCAAAATTCATTGAATTACACACTTCCTCTATAAGGTATTGTGATAATCCTTTAAGTAGGATACTGAGACCCTAGGTCTTTTATGTCTACTTAGATTTTGATTTGTTTAGGAAAATCATCATTATTTATGGGTTCAAATAATGATTGATCATATATACTAGATCATCAATGCATTGATCATCATTCTCAATCATTTATCGAACATATATAGGGTATAGAAAATAGGTTTTCATGTTTTACAAGATTCGTGTGTGCTTTCGTCTGAATTAAAAATTAATCTACAGTAATTTAAAATAAATAAAATTATAATTACAACATGGGCATAGAGAGGATTAAGAGGTATATGATCTTATATTATATTATGGAGTAAGAAAGATCGAAATTTAAATATATAACAGACAATTAATGAATGAAAAAGAGACGGGGCAACATATGATCCTTAATTAATACATCGATGTGGAGACATAAGCTCCTTAATTACAACTCCATTAATCTTAATAAAAGAAGAGATAATAATAAAAAAAATTAGGGAAGAGTGGACTTGTGGTGGAAGGTTGACTAGGAATGGTTGGACGACTTATCATATCAAATCAAGTTGGCTGACTTACCATATCAATTCAAGGTGGCTACACCCACTTTGCTGGGCTCATCCAACCTTTGTTAAGATACTAAATTCGGCTGGCTGTTGTTTGGAGACTTACCAAATGAGGCCAAGGAAAGGTAAGTTGCTTAATCCTTTGATGCTGAACTAGGCAGGTAAATATTGGTGAAACCGGCCAACCTTATATACCTTGGTGACTTTCCAAATTGTTTATCAAGGTCACCTATGGCGGGTCATATGATTCATTTATTCTGAAACTAGTAAGTTTCCTCTTGGTGGCTTACCAAATTACACAGCTTGCCAAATCGAGCATCACTTTCCTTTTTCGTGGATGATGCCGACTTTCCTTTATGGATGCCGATCTTCCTTTCTGGGCACCGACTTTTCTTTCTTGAACATCAACTTTCCTTTTTTGACGCCAATCTTCATTTCTAATACCTGAAACTAAAAATGACAAGTTATCTTACCCAATAGTGCCGAAATTGGTAGGTGTTCAGTCATTGCCTTTTTGGTTCATACCACCTCCTCTTTTCAGGGAATTTACCTTCTTTCGGTCCGAGTTTCACATATGGCAGGTATGGTTTCAAACACTTTATAAAAAAAAATTTATATTTGAAAAATCAAATTTAATGAAATCTTCACATATTACTTTTAGAAATCACTAGGTTTCATTCCCAATTTGTGCTTGCAAGGATGATCTACTTTCACTTCGTGAGTCAATTTTTAACCACCTTGACCATTTAACCATTTTAAATGGGTGTAGGATATTGAACCACTTTAACTACCTTAACCATTTAACCACTTTAAATCGGTGTAGGGTATCGAACCACTTTAAGCACTTTAATGGGTGTAGAGTATCGAACCACTTTAACCCTTGGGTATCAGGTCTTGGAATGAGACTATTCTCGATCGGGCGAATTTTTGAGGTATGATTTGAATTTAATTTGTTTTTGAATATCAAGGGTTTGAGAATTTCATAAATTTATAAATTTACAAACATCTTTGGGTTTGATTCCCAATGTTCTCATTTTCATTTATTTATAAAAAATTGTTTGAAATCATCCTTCCTTAGAAGTCAATCATTTAAAAAGGCAGAATCCTGCCAATTTGGTCTTGAGGGCAAAATAGTTATTTTTGTACAATTTTGTCCAAATTTTAATTTTTTTCAAAAGAAAAGCAATATACCATCATTTTGAGGTTGCTAGAAAATTTTGATGTGAAAATGAGCTCATCTAGAATGCTTGTATGATGTGACCTCTCCTTTTGATGAACATTAGCTTTAAAAGACCTTTATAAGGCAAGTTCTTTGAATAAAATGAGAACTTAAAGCTAAGAGAACCTAAGGCATGGAGTTTAGGATCATTACAAGGAAGATGAGCAATGACATGTACATACAAAAGTGTAGGGCCTACCATGCCCCAAGAACCAACAAAAAGAAACTAAGGTCGGTAGAGAAGACAAGGAGTAGTCGATAAGGTGATAAATTTCTCATTGATGCTAGTCTTTAGAATATATGACACTCACTCTATTGAGCCATCAGACATATTCCTCAAAAGGTTTTGGCCAAGTACAAAGCTCTTTTGGAAAATGGTCACACCAATACTAACTCATGTGGATGGGCAAAATTTTTGATTGAATGACCTCATCTATAACTCTCAAACCGTTACTAGTGGAGATGGTTGAATTGAGAAAGAAGTGGTCAAAATTAGCCCTTAAATAAGACACATGATAACTCATAGTTTGGATTCACGACAAGGCTAACTCCAAGAGAACTACATGTTTCCTTGTGTTTTGAGTATTTAAAGCCATGGACACAATTAAAGGAAGGTTGGGGATAAAGATCAAGGCATAAAGATAGGAGATATTAGCAAGTGATTGAGGTTGGTATGATGGTACAACACATGTTTATAGATTTTGATACATATATTGAAGGCTACTTTCACCTGATCTCCTAATTCGAGAGGAAAGGCATTACCACAGCAACATATTATTGCTTCTATGGTGGACCTACCGAAAGAAAGTCTCATGAAGTTGGTAGTTTATAGACGTTAGTATACCTTGAAGCACAACGGAAAGAGAATCCTCAAATCTAGAGAGTGTATTGGGGCTAGCAGGTTGATGATGGTAGAATCTTGAGGCATGACCAATAGGCATTCTACATAGAAAGTTCACCACTAGTTGCCTATAGAACATAACTCGGATCACTCTTAGTTAGATCCACGTAAATGGGCTTGAGGGACACAAGGGGCATACTCATCATTGGAGACCTCATTGTCCTTAAAGTGATGGCCAAGCTTTGAGCCCTCCTCATTGAAAGGAAAGAAACTAGAGATTCACAACCAAGATTGCTAGCGACGCATGCTGTAGGATTTAAGATTATTATTGATAGTCAAATCTATACCATAATTGGCATGCAACGACAAATAGTCCTATGATAAAATCATGCATTTATGGTGGTGAGACTACCATGCAGTAAAATTAAGGGATTCTCTTAGAATGGGAAAAGGAGTTAGGGAGTCAGAAATGAGTCTCGTTCTTTGGTCACTAATGAACAATTACTTGAAAAGTTTAACAATTAAACCTTGTCGAAGTCTCAATTATTGAGTGAGACAATGAGTGTAGTAAGGTTCAACAATTATCAGATTGAACTTTGAAGACTGAGATTCTCTACCGAACAAAGTTGAAGGAAAAAGTCCTCATCGACCATAGAAATAGAGTCGATACCATGGATAGGTAAACCAATGATGGTCTAGATATTTAAAATTGTAGAAGACATCATCCTAAAAGAACATTAGAAATGATTATATCGATAGACCTAGAACGCAAAAAAAGAGTACAAAAGTTAGCTATTGAAGTAGATAGTACCTCATTTCACTCAAAGATAGCACTTCTATTCTTGGACACAATCCAATCAATTGACATATAGTTTGTTAGTTAATTGATGGCCAAGAATGAAGTTAAAACTTTGGGACATTACAAATTAATCATGGGATAATGATAGAGATTTGAGATGGAACTCAATAAGATTGCTAAGTGATGCAACAATAAAAGAAAGAACAACACCAAAATCAAAAGTTATAGGTCTTATGGATGAAAAGAAGAGGATGATTTCTTTTACCAAGGAAGTCTACAAGTAGGTAGAAGGTAAAAGAAAAAGGAACTTGTCCTTATAAAGACTCAAATGATACTCCAAAGGGAAGAGAATTTCGAAGGTCGCACAGTCAAAAATCTTTCAAAATGTTTTTTTTTTGGCATTGGGCATTGATAGGAGTATGACTCAACATCAATTCCACACATAAAGTCGCATGAGACATATGATGATGACAAAAAATCGAGATAGGTATGTGGCAAGCTTTCAAACGTTAGGTCAAAAATAGCAGGCATCAGTTTAGGCTCACGATGTCAATAAAACTTGAGGTACAATGTAACGGTGGTGACAACAAGCCAACCTGATATTGCATTGTAAAGGCAACATCCATGAGGCAATTGGGAAGGTTTTAGAAATCGTGTATATAAAAGACGGGTTTAACTATAATTAACTCTAGGGAGGTCTATAAATAACAATTATAATGTTTAAGCAAAAGATCCAATCGATCAAATTACAATTCTTTATGTTCCTAAAGTATCTCTTTCTTTCTTTTCTTTTAGGAATAGATTTAAGTTATAGCTTGGTAGCATCCCTTCAAAAATAACATTGTCATGCCTTTCTTGTCGTTTTTCCTAAACCTTATGTTTGGCTCTTACAACAACCAAAATATGCTCAATCTTACTATCGAAAACGCACTTCCATTACCTGAAGTTATATCCATCATTTCCTTTGAAAAAAATGAAAGGTAGAGTTCTTTGGCATGTTCTACGTCACATCTCATTCCAACAAGTATTATTTGTAGTTTTGTTGACATCAATTATTATACTTTTCAGCATTTCTTACATCCTAAAAAAATTGATGTTCAGTCTAAAATACTATATTACTTTTAATGATAATGATAAGTAAATAGTGAATTTTATCACCTTCATCATCAATAAATATATTTAAATTGATATCATTTGATATCTGTAAAAAAACAAATAAACATTAAAGAAGGAAAAAAATGGCAAAGTAGAAAACGTGAGTCGTCGTCTCTTTATGAGAGAAGACGTCGGACGTTAGGTGAATGAGTAGCCGAGTAGTCAACTTGACCATCACGAGGGACAACAAGCACAGCACAAGAAAGATGAGCAGCCGACCGAGAAAGAGAGGGGAATATAAGGGTAAAATGGAGAAGTCGAAGTGTGCGGTTGAGTGTACGAATAGTAAATATGAACTGAACGCGCGGAACTGTTGCCGATAGATAAACATCTAATCAGTGATCGTAACCGTAAAGAGATGCTGAAGGGAGAAATGTTTCATTAGAGCGGGAGACGAATCGATCGATATCCGACAAGCGAAATGCTCGGGCGCAAGGCAATCAGCGACACATAACGACAGGTCAAATACGAAGCCTCTCGTCCAAGAATTGGGGAACAGGGACGCGAAGCATCGCTCATCATCGATAGCTCTTTTTCTTCCCAGTTTTAGAAGTCTGCTTCCCCTAGCGAGCGAGCGAGCGAGAGAGAGAGAGAGGGAGGGGGAATAACCGTTCATCTTTCTTTCGATTCGCAGCTTCTTAGTCATGCTTTCATCTTCAGTCAAGGAGAGAATCGAAACGGCGTCTCAGAGGTACTCCTCTCTCTCTCTCTCTGGTGTTGATTTTGTGTTTTGTTTGGTGGATTGGGGATCTGTATGGGCGTTGGGAAGGGTTTATGGTTTCTTGGTGATGGTTTCTATCTGATTGTCTTTTCTTTCTTTGTTTCTTTGTGTTGGTGTTCGCTCTTGGGAGAAGACGGGAGTTGCTGCATTTTGTCGAATTGGTATTTGGCTTGTGTCTTAAAAGATGGTTTGCATCTCCTTGATGAAATTCCATATGATTTTTGGGTTTTCTGTTATTTTTCTCTATGATTGCTTGGATTCTCTCCCTCTATGATTTCTTGGATTCTCACTCCCTCTCAATCTCTCTCTCTCAACAACAAGTACAAGCCCCATTGTGAACGGCTAGCTGGCAGTATATGCCGTCTTACGCTGTTTTCTCCCTTCTTCCTGAGACTTGTTTAATGACTTGTCCTTTCGGATAATCTGTATCTCACATTTGTTAGTAGAGTGAGTTTATAAATTTACGATCAGGATTGTGGTAAGTAGGGTGTTCTATCTGTACTCTTTGTTTTAGCTTCGGTTTCCATTTCCCAAATTGTTTGATCATGACCTTGATGTTAACAGGATGATGCTAAGGGGCGTCCGCCTGCTTCTTTCTTGTCCCTTAACCTGGGATTCTCTTTGGTTAGTCTGAGGGAGTGTTCATGAGTTCCTGTTGATGATAGGACGGTAGTTAATGTGTTTATTTATAGCTTCGTTTCTCTACGGAATACGTGAAGCCTTTCTGGATTAGACGCCTCTCAAGGTTATTACCACGACTATTACAGTGGGCTCTCTAATCACATTTAATTGCGTGTACCTTTACCAACTCTTTTTCCATGCTAGGCGGTCGCTTGGAGGGTGCAGAGAGATGGACTTCTCTGGGATCAATACTGTTTGTTCACTAGAACCAAGTTCGAATGAGATGCACGAGTCTTGAAAAGATTGAACATCTGCGTAACTTCCACTGAAAAGTTCAAACTCCACTTTCTGCAGTTACACCATTTACTCTTTGTTCAGTATAACCCATCTCTGTTCAGAATATATCATAGTTTGGTTTGCGTGCTGTAAGAAACTACCAGAACTTGCGTTGTACCAGCATTTGTAACCTTAGCTTCCAGTTACTTCCATGTCTGAAGAAAATTGGGTTTATATGAAGAATCTGATATGGCATACGTGGGCGTCTTTACAACTACATGGCCTGAAATCCTGTGTATATGTTCCTTTAAGATGTGGGTCCTTCTCATGCATGTTTATGTGCGTTTACGTGTGAGAGAGAGAGACTCGTGCCAACCAAATGCTGTGGAAACTGTACCTTACCGCAATGGCTTTCCTTCTCGAGTATGTCCGAGACTATGTCACATGGGTGCAGGTGCGGGTGCGGGGTACGACAAATTTCAAAATTTTTAGGTGCGGCGACACGGCTAAGGTATATAATATTATATATTATATATATAATATTCAAGCCAGAACAAGTAAGACATTAATTAACATCAGTATATAACGACAATAGTAGTACACAACTTTATATTAAAGCAAAACAAGTAAACAACTACTAATTTCATCATAATACACAAATCAACCAAAAGAAAATCAGGATTTGCATATCAATCTACTACAACTACAACTAAGCCTTTTCCCATACTAGATGGGGTCAGCTACATGGATTCTTTGTTTTTTTATAGAATCCATGTTAAGTCCGACAAAGTTTTACGCTAGCTGTCGGAAGCCTAACACAACCCTCCTCCTTTTTCCGGGCTTGGGACTGGCCATGCAAGGGTGATTCCTTACATAGGCGGAGTTAGGATTTACATATCAATAATATTATAAATTTATAAGTAAAGGGACTATCGACAATATTATCAACTATAAACAATATTAATGTTTAACTCTGCCCATGTAAGGGATCACCCTTGCATTGCCGGTCCCAAGCCCGGATAAAGGAGGAGGGTTGTGTTAGGCTTCCGACAGCCAGCGTAAAATTTCGTCGGATTTTTACAACATGGATTACAAAAATTATGAGCATTGCTTTGGGGCGTCCCTGCCTAGCGACGTGATGCAGAGCCCAAATGCAGTAAGAAGTAAGCAAGGGCCACTACATTTTCGCCCGAATGTAGTGAATCAATTGCAGAGAGGGTTCCCACATCATGGACGGGTGTGGGTAAAGAAGTTAGTCCCGCTACATTGTCGCCCGAATGTAGTGAAAATTTTTTAGAGAGGGTTTCCGCATTTTGATTATGGATGGATGCGGGGGATAAGGAAGCTAGTCCTAGATAATAAGATTCGTATTGGTTCTTGAAATATCGGAACATTATCGGGTAAGCTAATAGAGGTGGTAAATACTATGATTCGGAGAAAGATTCATATTCTATGTTTACAAAAGACAAAATGGGTTGGAGAAAAAGCAAAGGAGATAGAGGATACAGGTTTTAAATTATGGTACTCAGGTAAAGAAAAGGCTTGAAACGGAGTTGGTATTATCATAAATAAAGATTTAAAGGAGAGTGTAGTAGACATACAACGATATGGTGACCGAATCATGACGTTGAAATTAGTGTTAGGAGCAGAGGTTTTGAATATAGTTTGTGCTTACGCACCCCAAGTAGGACTAGAAGATAGTATAAAGATAGTTTTTTGGAAAGAGTTAGATAAGGTGTTTCAAAAGATTCCACAAAGGGAGATGATTTGTTTAGGAGGAGATTTAAATGGACATGTCGGTAAAGAGGCATTAGGATATCAAGGGATTCATGGAAACTTTGGTTTTGGGGATATAAATGAGGAAGGTAGGGAGATTTTAAATTTTGCTATGTCATTTGATCTCTTTATAGTCAATACAATCTTCAAAAAACGAGATGAACATTTAATTACTTATAAGAGTGGCTTATCACAAACACAAATTGATTACTTTATTTATAGAAAAAAAGATAGAGCATGTTGTAAAGATTGTAAGGTAATTCCAGGAGAAAGCTTAACCACCCAACATCGACTTTTAGTTATAGATTTACAAATAAAAAAATGGACAAAGAAGAAAAGAGTGCATCGAGCTATTCGGACTAAATGGTGGAACCTCAAAAGCGAGAAAGAAGATATATTTAAACAGAAAGTCCTTCAAGGAGATGTTTGGAATTATGTTGGCACACCGTGTGATATGTGGAACAATATGGCTATACATATTAGGAAAGTGGCGAAAGATGTGTTAGGGGTATCTAAGGGAGGTGTACCGGCACAAAAAGAAGCTTGGTGGTGGAGTGAAGTAGTACAAAATAAAATCAAGGCAAAGAGGGCATGTTACAAATTACATTATGCTAAGAAAACTAGTGAAACTTTAGAAGCTTATAAGAAAGTAAAGAAGGAAGCGAAAAAGGCCGTTAGTGAAGCAAAAGCTAAGATTTGGGATGATTTATATAAAAAACTCAACTCAAAAGAGGGTGAAAGAGATATTTTTAGGATAGCTAGGGCTAGAGATAAGAAAACTAAAGATCTTAATTATGTTAGATGCATAAAAGACGAGGATGAAAAAATTCTAGTGGCAAATGATGATATAAGAAATAGATGAAAAAACTATTTTTATAATCTTTTTAATGAAAATAAAGATGTTAGTATTAGTTTAGGAGATTTAGCAAAGTCAGAAAAGTATATAAACCACAATTTCTACCAACGTATTCAAAAGAATGAAGTCAAAGAGGCTCTTAAACATATGAAGAGTGGTAAATCGGTAGGGCCAGATAATATTCCTATAGAAATTTAGAAAATACTAGGAGAAATAGGAATCACTTGGCTTACAAGACTATTTAATGAAATATGGAAAAATCAAAAGATGCCCGAGGAATGGAGAGCAAGTACACTTATACCCATATATAAGAACAAGGGAGACATTCAAAATTGTGCGAATTATCGAGGTATCAAGTTAATAAGTCATACTATGAAATTATGGGAAAGAATTATTGAACATAGGTTAAGACAAGTATCAAGTACAATAGAGAACCAATTTGTATTTATGCCAGGCAGATCTACTATTGAAGCGATTCACCTTTTGAGACGTCTTATGGAACATTTTAGAGCAAAAAAGAAAGACCTTCACATGATATTTATTGATCTAGAAAAAGCTTATGATAGGCAGTAAGTCAGTAACAAACTAAAGGGATTTGATCTCCACATAAATGGTAAAGTTATTTCACTTGATTTAATACACCAACAACTAAGCCTTTTCCCATACTAGATGGGGTTGGCTACATGGATTCTTTGTTTCCATTTCACTTGATTTAATAAGGAAACTTTTTTTTTTTAAATTCTTTCAACTGGAAAGTGAAAAAATGTCCCCAACTCAATATGGATTAATTACTAGATGAGCGATTGAGCACAATGCCATAAGTCATAAGCCACAACTTGAAATGCATAAACGTTTAATATAATATTTCAGTCACAAAGTTATAAATGACATCTATAAGCATTTCCTCGATTCTAATTCTCAGTCTACTTGAATAATCAAAGCCAGATAAAAAAGCCATTGCTCTTTCTCTGGTACCACATTGGCATTTTGACTTTAACGAGATAGATCATGTTTTAACGTTTATTTCAACATAGGGCTTCCTCTGTCAAGTAACAGGACGATGGAAGAATGTGAAGCCTATGGTCGAGAATATGTTATTACCATCTGAGAAATACAAGTCCCCACAAATTCGAGGTGAGAATACACGTTGACCGCAGCAGTGTGAAAGAACGGAGAAGGGCAGCAGCGTGAGAGAAGGGAGAAAGGTAGAGCGTGAGAGAATGGCAGCAACGTGAGAGAAGGGCAGCAGCATGAGAGAAGAGCAGCAACAACATGAGAGAAGGCACAAGGGCAACAGAGAAGGGCTGCAGCATGAGAGAAGGGAGAAGGGCAGCAGCGCAAGAGAAGGGTAACAGCGTGAGAGAAGGGAGAGAGAAAGTTGTGGGTGGATGGAACATGAAAAGCCTCTTAAAAATCTGCCCTAATAACGGGACGAATGTGACCTCAGACATGTTGACCGCACCCAAATATTGGGTCGACACGTTGACCGTGTCGATAATACATGACAACGTGTTGGTGCCGCACCGACACGGTGTCGGTGTCGGTGTCGTTATCGCACCCATGTCGACGTCGGCACCCTACCTCCTAGAGGTGTCTGTGTCACATTGGTCTGAGATTGTGGTATGATAGTGTGGAGTTTATGTTTCAATTCTGTACGTTCCATTTCCAATTCTCTTTACTCCTTATTCATGGTGTTAAAGAATTTACATCCAACTAATATCAAGACTAGCATGAAATGGAGTTGATAGTTGAAACATAATTGATGCTAGTGTGTTTTCCTCTCTCCATCCAGTTAATAGCTTGCACCCTCCATCTAGCTAATAAATTCTCTAATCTTCTTGACATCTTTCGAGGCCTTTGCTTATCTGTTTTTCTATGGGTAGCAAAATGACAATGAGGATTCGGCACCGTCGTGGTGAATCTGTAGCTGAGATCCTCGCAAGTTGGAGAGAGAAGAACAGCGAAGAGTCTTTTAAAGATTGCAAAAAGATCAGGAAAGCTCCGGCCGAAGGGTCAAAGAAGGGTTGCATGACTGGCAAAGGAGGGCCTGAAAATGTCACGTGCATCTACAGAGGAGTAAGGCAGCGGACCTGGGGAAAATGGGTTGCAGAGATCAGGGAGCCAGACCGAGGGAGTCGACTATGGCTTGGAACATTTCCCACTGCTGCAGATGCGGCTCATGCATATGATGAGGCTGCGTCAGCAATGTATGGCTCTTGTGCTCTCCTTAACCTTCCCGGATCAAGCAGCTCTATGGATTTGTCACTGTCGTCACAAACAAGGGAGGAGAGGACGAGTTGCTACTGGGGAGATGGCAATACATCTTGTGGTTCTTCCTCGAGCAAGGATCAGCTCTGCGACAAACTCGGCTCCTTGTTTCGCTCATCCATGACAAATGGCGCTTGCAGTGATCCTGTGCAATCACCAGGCATGCCCGGCTGCAGCTCTAGCACAGCCGTTGGTGAAAGTGTTAAGACTGAAGAAAATAGTGTGACAGTAGCAGCACTGCCAAAGAGCAGTGGCAATGATCCTGTGCAATTACCAGGCATGCCTTGCTGCAGCACTAGCATAGCCATTGATGAAAGGGTTAAGATTGAAGAGAATAGGGCGACAGTAGCAGACACGACCAATGGTCAGCAGGAGACGCTGACAGCTGTTGTCAAACCAGAACTTGCTGATGAACACACGATGGTGCAGCCTACCATGCAAGATTTACTTGTGGGTGATGCAATGTTCGATTTGGAGCAGTTGTTGGGCTTGATGGATGAAGAGTACAACGAGGACAAGTTTAATTGGGACTTGGGTAATAATACTACACCTCTGGCTGACTTTGCTGGCATGGACGGCCACCATGAAAGGAAACACCTGGAATTCTCGAGCCTAGATGCATTATCATTCCAGATGCAGAACCCAGATGCCAAGTTGCTGGGCAGCCTGAAACATATGGAGTAAGCTGATGATCGTGTCCTGGATTTTGGGGACCTTGATCTTTTCATGCTGGAGCAGGACCTTGGACTTCCAAATATGGAAGGCACGGAGTATGAGCTCGACGAAGGAGGGCTGCTGCAGGACTTCCGTTTTGGTTAGTTCATAGAATCGGGGCTAGACTCCCCTCTGAATCTGTCTGAGCTGTATAATCAGCAAAGCAGGCCTAACGATACATAGACGGCAGCAGCTCCGGCACAATGTAGGTTGGTGCATTTAGGCATACTGTGTTGAATGCTTTACTTGGTTCCCAGGAAATCTGATGGTCTTAGGGAATGGTCCGAGGGTGATGATGAAAACAAAATTTGAGGCAAGTTTCGTGATGGTGATGGCTGTGCAGAAGTAGGTTGTGCAAGTCTTGTTTTCTGTTTTTCTGTTCCACAGTGCGAGCTTTCATATATACAGGGTTTAGAAGGGTGGCGAACTGCCCTCTTTGTGTTCAGTCTTCTCTTTTCTCTAAGATAACCGTACATGATATATACAAGAGATTGTGTTGATTATTCTCTTCTTAGAGGTAGATGATTGATTGTACGCTTATGTACATATATTTAATCTTGTGAAGAAGAGGTTTACATAGTGTTGTACCAGTGTACTCTACCTGGTATATTGCTGATGGTTCCTGAAGGTAACGACCATAAACATGTGTAATAAGGTTATTCCTGATGGACTCTACCTGGTAATACCTTTATCATCCTATTTAGCTATCATATTCCTGATGGACTCCACGAAATACATACCCCATTCAATTTGAGTACCAAATACATATGAGTGAATCAAATCTAAAATATTTAATTTTCTAGAAGAGAAGTTTTGAAACTATACAATCTAATTTTCTAGAAGAGAAGTTTTGAAACTATACAATCTTTACAATCATTTTATTGAACTTCATGTGAGCATGGGATCAAATTCTTTTTAGCATCAAATTCTCACCATTCTTATGTATCTAAATGTTCAAAATCTTGATAGCTTACCTCAAATCTTTCGTAGTAGAAGACTTTTTTAATTTCTTACTAATATTAGCAATTTTTGAGAGATTATTGTCTATAATAAATATGACATCTATATATAACAATAAGATGATAAAGTCATTATATATCGACCTAAAGAGGTCTTCTTCTAGTCTTCCCTTTTTATGGCAGATCCAAACTTCAAGTACTAGCGTCTTAGAGCTTCCTTAACACTATACATGTTCTTTAATTGACATATGTAACACTTGTAATTCAATTCATTATCTTCATAGCCATAAAAATACATTATCTTATTTTATCATATAAGCAGAGTGGGGCATGAGGATCACTTCACCCAAGTCACTCCAAATGTTTCACAAACATTCGCTCCGATAGGTTCTAATCCTATGAGCACCACTTCACATATTTCACAAAACACAAGGGAGGATGAGTGTTGCACACACATAGGCTTGAAGGATGAAATCCAAGACCTTGAAAAGCAACGGGAGCTCGAAGTCGTGCATGAGCTGGAGCAACCTCAGAATGCCTACAAGGATGCTTGCTCTCACCATGAAAAGTAGACAAGCTTGAAAAAGGTATAGGGTCTCCTTTGAAAAATAGGGTCTATGGTAAATTCTTTCGAAAAGATTTTAAAATGGGTCTCCTTTGAACTTTTTGAAAGAAGGATCAAGATTGATTGTGTGACCCTAAATGAGGGAATCGATGCTTTACGAAAAGTAGAGTTTTCAAAATCATTTGGTAATATTTTAAAAATCTTTGGCTTACAAAATGAAGTCTAGTTCAAAATAGCAAAATATTTTCAAATGGTAAATGCTATTAGGAAATGGGATGATCTTCGTTGAATCGAGTAGCTAAAGGGATAAGTTTTCCCTCATTTTACTTCTTTTCAAAACAAAAATTGGCAAAAATCAAAAGAAAAAGATAATACAAAAACTCCTCCATAAAGAGGTCTTCCCTTCAAAAGAAAAAGAAAGAGGGAATACAAAAATTCCTCCAAAAGAAGTCTTCTCTTTGAAAGAAAAAAAGGGAATACAAAAAATCTTCCAAAAGAAAATGGAGGTCTTCTCTTTTGATAGAAAAGAAAAAGCCAAAGCTCAAAAAGAGCAATTTTCGATCTCTTTGCCTTAAACCATGAGACGTTTCAGAAGGGACCGTGGTAACTCTTTCTCAAATCCCTACAACTTATTCCAATGGAGAAAGGTTTATCCATGAAAATCCTAAAGTAGGAATAGAATCTACTTATTTGGATTTCATTTTGTTTGAGAATTAAACTTTGTTATGTGGGAAATAGAATTTTGAAATGTTTTTCAAAATTTCCTACAATGGTAGTGGGTATTGAAACCCGAATGAGGGGCAATATGAAAAATTGGAAGTCCTTTTGATAGAAACTAAAAGGAGTTTCCCTTTTGAATTTTTTTTAAAAACCCGAAATGTCAAATGACATGAGATTGTCTTACTTGGGGCAACCAGCCTTCATAGGCTTCTCCTTAAGTTCATCCATCTCTTCAATAAGTCTCTAAACCTACACCTTTTTTGCATTATACACCATGCATGCATATACCCTAGGTCGGCCATGCATGATCATGTTTAGGACTAGTACTCAATGTGAGTCAAGTCTCCTTTGGTTAGAATCCCCTCCTCTAGAATCCAAGGAAAGGATTCAATGTAATGAAGGAGAGTTTATATTCTCAAGTTAATTTGGAAAGTAAAATCGAAAAGGGTGTTTTATTCTTTTCTATTATCCAAATGAATTTGGATTAATGCCAAAGAGGGGCATCTGTAAACACACTAAATAATTTTATGAAAACACTCTAAATTTCAAAAAAAGCCCATTTTAAAACCCCTGCTTTGAATCAAGAATTTTTCACAAAACTCTCAAATGAAGATTTTCGAAATTCCCCAAAATCAAAGTCAAGAAATAGGCTTCATGAAGACGTGGCTCAAGCATACAAGGACACCTTGGCCAAGCTTGACTCAATGAGCTCGAAGGAGGGCACAAGACCGCACCGTACCAATTCTTGAAGATCGTGGGCTGCACTAGGCTCATTCGCTTGCACCAAGGGAAGGCTAGGGTCAATTCGAGGACGCTCCAGCCTAAGAACCAAATTAAGTTATATCAAGCAAAGTAAGAAGTCATGGGACGAGCTACAAAGGAGTTCGATCAAAGCACTACATCAAGCCTAGTTGAGTGCATTTGAAGGCACCTAGGCCCAACTGGCCATGCCTAGGTGCACTTAACTTGAGCCAAGAACCAGCCCACATGAGGCTGGTCTAGCCTTGACTAAAGGGACCACAAGGTGGATTGTATTGGATTTGGGTCATGGAGCACTCGCCCCAAAGAAAGACCTAGAAGAGGTCCTCCTTGGCTTATAAATAGAGGCCAAGGGGGGATGGCTGGGGCATTCCATCTTATCTTGTATTGGAGATTGAGTGATCTGCATCCTTGGTTGGGGAATTCATGAGTTTTCTCTAGGGAAAGGTTTGAGAGAGAGAGGAGTGTAGAAAGGTAGGCAAGGGTTGCAAGAGTTAGAGAGTGAGAGTGAGAAAAGAAGGGAGAAAAGAAAGGGGAATTTGAGGGCCATGAGCTTCATTTGGAAGCAGATCCTTGGAAGGAATCAAAGTAAGTATTCCTCATCCATCATTCCTCCCTATTCTCTTCTTCATATTCAAGTCAAAAGGAGTTGTATTAATGGAGCTTTGTCTCCCCCCATGATGTAATAAGAAGTAGATGTGCTGCAAATTTTCGATTCTTGCTTATACACTCTAATTGTTTGTGTTCTTGATTCCACCTCTTTATATGTTATAAACATCTTATAACTCCTAATCTCCTCTATGCTTAAGCTAATCTATATATTTTCATTCCTTTCCCTTCAGCAATTTACATTGGGATGTTGTGTTGCTGCAATTTAAATTCGGGTGAGTTTGCATCACGTATGTTGTAAAAACCAGAAAATCTGATTTCAGCATTCTTATATACGTTGATTGCTTTATTTTTCATTGCTAAACTACTACTTCGATCGACCTGAAATGGTACACATTATCTACACACACAAGCCCACTTATAATAAACTTTTCAAGAATTTTAGGGTCGTTCAACCACGTGATAAAAGGTGTGTAAGATCAAGAAAAATCCATAAACGTTTCTGTCAAAACTGTTTTCCTGCAACAGAGCTTGGGTAATTATCTCATAATTTTGTCTGTAATTGTTCAAATTCAGTGAAACTTAGTTTATTGGAAAACTGATATTCATAGATTTCCAACAAGACCAAGTGCACTAAAATCGGAGCTCTGTGCACTGAGATACAGACCTATCTTTGGGTATCTGTATTTCTGTTACAAAACAGTTTCGAGTGTCTCAGCAGAGACACTTTCCTGATTTAATTTTGGATCACTATAGCTCCCAAAAATAAAACAAAAATAGTTTTGGAAGCTCCACATAGGTGTTTAATTGCTGTTAAATTTTTATGATTTTTGGAAATTTAGAAGGTATTGAAATAAAATCGGAAATCAAGGTCTGAACATAACCAGTTTCTGTTTTTCAGCACTTGATGAAATCTTATCTTCCAAAACACTTGGTGCACAAGTTGATTAATGTTTTCTCAAGTTTCTTTTGAAGTGAATTTAAAATCTCACCTACAAATCCTCAAAGCGCTTAGGCTGACCCTTGAGCATCGATTCAACAAGGCCTAAAGCGAAAAGATCTCGCTTAGCCACAATCGCCAAAGTTAGATTTAAACTTTTGCTAGTTTTTGAAAACTAGCTGGCACGCTCGTGCAAACAAAATAGGTTTGAAGAGTTTGCTTGAAGTCTCTATATAGGCTTGAAGTGAAATTTTCACATCTACACAATGCATCCTAGCAAACACTTTTAGGATACAACGAAGACCCTCGATTTGTCTTTCACAAATGCAATCAAGTCATAGATAATTCGGCAAAGCAAAAATGATGCAGTTGCAAATCTAATAGCACTTGCAAACTCTTTTTGAAAAACTAAGTAGAAAAGGATTTATAAAATGAGACAAAAAGTTTGATGAAACTTGATTACAATACTACTATATATATGGTGAAGATATAACTCATAATATACTACTAATGAGCATAATTGTCACTCAAGAAAATGACTCTTAATACCATAACATGAATGTTAAGTGTTCAAGAGTTACAACCTCCTACTAATGAGCATAATTATCACCCAAGTAAACGGGTCTTAATGACAAATTATGACTGAAAAATACTCAATAGTTACAACCACTACATGTATTATTAATGAGCATAATTATCACTTAAGTAAGTGACTCTTAATACCACAATATGGCTGAAAAATACTCTAGAGTTATAGTCACTAAATATACTACTAATGAGCACAATAATTAGTTAAGTATGTGGCTCTTGATACTACAATATGGATGGCCACTACATGTATTATTAATAAGTATAATATCACTTAAGTGACTAAGTGACTACTAATGCCACAGTATGACTACACCTCTAACTTTTACCGAATATATTTTGGTATTTTGAAAATCAAGTCTAAATCCAAAAGAAGGCAAAAATAAGTCTCAGCAGATCGAAATCAAATCTGATGAGTCAATTTCTACCTTGTTTTGTCCTCTGATAACTTTTCCCTTCTAAATCTTTTCAGTTTCCCGTTTTTATATTTTGAGAGAAAGCTAAGAAAAGTATTTAATTGGACGTTGTTTTTTGTTCAGATCTATGCCATTATAGCCGACTTTGGAAAAATAGGCCTGAACATAAATTGTTTTAATCTATATTGTAAGTATATAAAAAAGGCATACCGTTGATAGGACCAATGCTGGCCGATTGAATAGGATCACGAGGCTTTCAAGCACTTATTGGGAATTGAAACCCGCTTAGATAACAGTGTTAATTTCTTTATGCAGCTCGAGTGAGTGTCGTCAAATTTTGAATCGCCTGACATGGCTTTCTAAAGAGCTCATAGAGAACACCTTCTGCATCTTTTCTGTAAAACTCTGGTCTAGTTTTATCCTCTTCTTTTTTTGCCTTCATTGATGTCTGCTACAGCCAAGAAAAACAGCAACCTGCCTCTTTAGTTGTAATTTGTAATAGAAGCCAATATATTTTCCAAGAACTGATTTGGTTAGAATAGGAGAATGTTCATGCAATATGGAAGGGAGTCTTCCTTCTCTATTGCATGACCATTGTGATGTCTTATGGCCAATTGATCTTCAGGAATTATCACTGCCTCCATGAGAGAGAGAGTATCTTGTCTCACCAAGCAGCTACAAAGCAGCCGCCCGCTTGGCCTTCTGTCTCAGTCCGTAATGTCTTAAGTTTGAGCTTGTCTGCTGCTGTTTAGACCTGACCCTATCAATTCGGGGATTGAAGAAATAATCTTTTCTATATAAGCTTATACGCAGCCCGAATTCTCCACTTATATAAGTTTGTATAAGCCGATTGAATCAGCTTCAAGACTCAACCTTTTCGCCTTTTGAGTCCAGTTTGCATCAGCATTTCCTAGTATGATGGAATCAGTTTCTGATTAAAGAAGTCAGTTTTCCGCGGTCAGTTTCTGCAAAGGTTGTATACAAGTTTTCTGCAGGGTGGTGTGGTGTGGGACTTCTGTTGGGTGGTTCTCTGAAGTGTATGGGCTGTTTTTATGTCAAATGAAAGGTGCAAAATATATGTGCACAAACCTTAAGTTTTAGTTTTCAATATTTTAGAGTGCATTGCATATCACATCGGTAAATGGAGAAAATGATGCATGTACCTAGATCATATTGATCTAGGTAAGCAGATATATATTATGATACAAAGCAGAATGATTGAAAGGAATGAGACGGTTTTACACCCACAACATTCACTCATGTAATTAGCACAGCCGCAATAGCTCACCTGGCTAGGGATCGACTCGCAAAGGTAAGGGTCAAGAGTTCGATACCCAGGGGGTATATCTGGTTTCAGACTCCCCTTTGTAACCCCCAAAAAAATTCATCCATGTAATTGAAAACCAAAAGCAAAGGAAATAGATGAACAAGAAAGAAATATAAAAGGGTCATCCAAAATTCAGTCATACCTCATCCATTCTGGAACCAAGTAACATAAGAAAGATACTAAACAATGCTACAGGACCCAAAAAAATTTATTCAACAAGGGTAGGTTCCCGCTTTACTTGAAAGAACAAAAAAGGGATCGAAACTAGGACAAAATATTGAATCAAGAAGAAACAAAATAACTTCCTCCCCGTTTCATTTACAGGCAGTTGATCTCAAAAGAATCAACAGAAATGGATGTGGACAGCCATTAAGGAGTATGAACCATGAAATCTGAAGGATATGCCATGTTACTACTTGTCTCAGATTTCAAACAACTCATTGGCTGCAATAATTGGTGGTTGCTGTTAATTGCCTCCGTATTCTTCGATTGTATTTGATGTTTGTTACCCTCTATCCCGCACATCAAAGATGAGTTCGTATCACTGGCATGCTGCATAGGTTGATCATCTGTTCCGAATCCGACTGCCAGTGGCCGGCCTTCGTTTTTCAAGCAATGCTGCTGCTGATAATACAAGTTTCTTAGACTCTGTATCTCCTCCTTCAATGCTTCACAATGTGCTGCCAAAGCACCACAATTACAGCAAAAATCAGCCTATTCCAGAAAATATATGGAATGTAACGCATCAATAGGCAAACTATAAGCTTAGATCGTACCGTCTTTGAAGAGCTTGTCCTGAGCAAGTGCCGCGATCCCCTGCTTCAGGGTATCGTTTTCGACATTGAGGACTAACCTCTGGTGATCAAGGTACGCAACCTCAGGCGAAAGAGTAGACACTTCTGTCTGCAAAATCAAAAGATTGGTTTGTGAATGTTGTTAGGCTTGCAACAAATTGTTCCTTTTTCTCGATAAGGGCTGAAAATTACACCTGCAAAGCATTGACACTCCGTTCAAGCTCAGCGATGTATTGCAGTTTCCTTACTCGAGATCTCTGAGCAGATTGCCGATTTGCTAGAATTCTACAAAAAAATAACTTCATAAGAAACAGACTACGAGCCAAAAACAGATGTTAAAGCATACATTGATGCAAAAGGTATTAGATCCTGTATTCAGCTAGCATACTAGTTAGAAGAAGATAAAGCTAACAACCGCATAAGGATCCGATCGAAACGGTACCGTTTCACCCTTTTGGGGTCAAGGCTAGGATCAACATTGGCGGGCGGTTGTGAGCCGGCCGGTTGCTGCTGTTTCTGTTCTTGTTGGTTCGGTGGAAGACGCTCAGATTTCCAGACACTCTGCACCTCTTGCTCGCTCCTAAGCTGTCCCAGAGGGACACCGGTGGCCGGCTTCTCCTCCATAAGAGTTTCGCAGACGCTGTTGTGATCGGACGGTGTGGAAGCATTCTCAGAGGTGGATGCAGGGGTCATCTGGGGGGGCAGCAACCCGAAATTCATCATAGTATCAGTGTCATGGTTTGGCTGATTGTTGAACGGTTCGATATCCGAAAACATTGGGAGCAACTGTTCATCATCTAGTTTATCGAAATCTCTGCGTGGGATTGATGCGGCACTGCTGCTGCCACAATGGAAAGCCTCTCTATCGGAAATCTCTGAATGAGGAAGCCTCTCAGCATCACCGAAAGCCAAGGAATCGCTCGCGGATCTCCGATGCATGCCGCCGCATTTCGACGGCGGAAGATTGATGATTTCATCGAGCCAAGATGGACTGTGAGCGTTGGGGCCAAAGCCTATTGAGGAGGACGTTCTTTGGTGTTTCGTGCTTTGCTGATCGAATCCCTGCCAGCCAGAAAACCCATGTTGATCGTCGTTTATAGCGTCTTTTAGCGGGCCTTGATTGCTCATGGGCACTAACCATGGAGATTTCGGTGGTAGATTCTGCTGCTTGTCAGTGTTTAATCCCCACCCTCCACTTGATCCGCCATTGTCGCTCTGAGCCATCATTCTCTTCTCTTTTCATGACCAAGGTACAGCAAAAGAGTGACTCGCTCTCTCTCCCCCCACTTTGCTTCTCTGCTTCTTATTGCCGTTCCGTTGAGGAACCAACATCAAACTTTCATCCAGAAAAAAGAGAAGACACCAACATCAATATTTCATACACAGAGAGAGAGATTCCTTCCTCTTTAGGATTTCATTGTCATGAGAGAGAGTGAGAGAGAGAAAGAGAGAGATTTCTTCCTCTTTAAGATTTGATTGTCATTAATGTCTCTCAACTTTCCTAATCGTTTTACTCTTTTCTTTTTCTGGTTCGGACTCAGTTTTGCATAGGGGAGCCCCACAGTGCTCTCTTCCATTTCTTGGCGTTCCGGCCTTAGCCAAGCCTGGTTTTCTGCCGCAATGGGTGCTGTGTGACGGTTGGCAGGTGTCGGTTGCTCTTATGGCGCCAAAATAATGTGCTTCAAGTAAACTCCGCGTCGTAAAATAGTCGACTGAACAGCTAGCCACAGCTGGACCGTCTTTCTCTTCTATAAATACTCAACATCAACGGGGAACCACGTGCTTCCCTGTCTTTCTAAGGTGCTGTCCTCATACAATTTTCATTTGGTTTCCTTTTTCCATGGAGTCTCCTCGTAGTGGTCTCCTGACGGAAAGTAGAGGACAACCCCTTCTTTCTTAGCGAAACAGGATAACCACGTATGGCAAATTACGGATATAAAAAGCAATGGATCTAAGTGGGATCTTGATCAGAAAGAGCAGCAAGATTTCTCCGTTGCTGTAACTAAAAGTTTCACGTATTGAGTTGATAATGATAGTAATTGACGTTTTAGTAAACGTATTATACCCATTTAGTTTTCTGGATTAATCGAACGTAGATTGAGAAATATCGAGGATGTACACTTGTGGCTGTGCTGTCGATGATCTTTGAACTTTAATCACATCTTTAGCGCAGTTGCTTTCTTCTCTTCTTTTTGTCATCTGGTAGTGTTGTCTCCTTTTTGGGCGTGGTGGACGAGCAATAAGCTGTAAAAAAACGAGTTTCCTGTTGAGCGCTGCAAGAATTTTCCATAAAATCATCTGCCACATGATGTGCTACACCAGTGTGATAGCGTTGTCAGCCACATGCACCAATACACTGTGGGGGCACAAGGAGTTTTAGAGTTAGATCGTGAGGAAGGATCATCCTCGTATTTTCGGCATTTCACATGCTCCTTGTCACAGAGAGGTGAGCTGTACACATGAACAAAGTACCGCTTACGTATTTTTTATCTTTCCTTTAGCTTTCCGAGTTACCCTACGATAACGGAACGGAGAGGAAGACTTTATCCTAGCATGAGCCCACTACGGATAAACCTCTCTTCACAAAGACATGGCGGGTTCCAAATTAGTCTGCCAGTTAAAATCAGACCGACCACAAACTAGCTGGACCCAGAACCGGCCAAACTATAACCGTAACTACAACCACAGCTGCCTCCTCTCCCCTCCCCTCCATCGGTTGCAGTTCATACATACTATAAAACAAACTGGAACTTCTGTAATCGAAACTTATCCAAAACCCAGCAGTTTCGATTTGATTCAAACCGACGGTCTGAAACTGTTCCATACCCCATCGTCTGGAACCAGTCTTGGACCCGGTCTACTTCCCCACCGATTTTAAGAAGAAAATTAATTTCAAAGAATGTTGAGTTTCCATTGGCAAACGCTCGAGCTCCTGGATGACGAGCAATAGCAATAGACATGAAATGACCAACCACGACGGCTGGTCATTCAATCATCTTTCTCTTTCATTAAAAATAAAAATAAACTAAGTTTTCAAACTATGTTATATATAATATATATTATAAATAATGACAAGCATTTGAATTGAACCCATCTATCAACGAAATGCAATGGTCATAGGCCATCATGTGGATCGATGATCTGCCCTTTTTATCAGACCAAGCACGAATTTATCCAGTCTTATAAATTTTTAAATTGAAAATAATAAAATTAACTTTTGAGAAAAAAAGTTGTGAATGCATGGGTCATTCATTGCTTTTAATGTTAATCTTTATAATTTAAAATATTATAAAGTTTAAAATTGTATATTGTTTATCGATATTTATTTTAATATTAAAATAACCAAAATAATATATTCAATTATTATTATTTTGACAAAGTGAATTGTTTTAAAAATGATAAAATAATGATGATTCAACACAATGTTTCTTGTTGCCATCATGATTTTGTATCATGTTTGACTAGTAATACTCAAACTTAATCATTACCTACAGAATACCGTGAACATTAAAATTTTATATTAAAAATTTTTACCCTATATATATGCATTTCAAATGGTCAAGCATTTCAATTTTATATATCTGGGCAGATGGTCGCTATACATGTGCACAAATGCTCAAACATTTCAAGCTTATGTTGAGGTTATATTAAAATTGAATATTTACCCTAGTTCTCAACGAACTTGACCTTTCAATGTAAATCATATACTCAAAAATGAACTTCTAACTTTCATAAGTAGCTCATATTTAGCTTCCCTAACTTGCCCTATGTTTTCTAGTGTTAAGGTTAGCTTAAAGGAACTAGTTAGTAATTTGCAATATGATTTAAAATCTTCACTCATAACATGGATGGTTAGTGGAAGATATAAAAACTTTTGGTGGGATGTGAGGAAGTCCCTCTTCGACTATTTAAGGTAGGGCACCACCACACATCACCTCAATGTAGATCTGCCATTTCAAATATTCCCTGCTTGATTCATTTGCGTAGTTTATACCAACCATGGGGTTTGAGCCTTTTGCACTGAGCCACCTACCACCACCACCACCCAAGCATCCTACAACTAAGAACAAATACTTCCTGCAATCTCTAGTAAACATATATATGATTCATCCTTAAACCCAAGTTTGAGTTTCCTTTAGTTTAGTACCCACCTCATAAAGGTGGGCATATCACATGCCAAAGAGGTTGAGCTTGGGGGATCTACTACCAAATTCTTTGTTTTCATGTTCTAACATTCAGCCAATCATAAGTGAAGGTATTTAGTCATAATTATATTGACTAAGTTGACATATTATCCTAATGCACTGAAGCTAAGAAAATCTCTTATGTTTGTGGAGTACTTAGCAATAGAGAGTACAAAGCAAGGAGATGTGAAAAGAGAGATGAAAACCTTGTTTTATATTTTCATTACTGCAAACAATTTTTTTTGTCTTATGTGGACTTAACAATTTAGCTTGAAAAAATGTATGCGAGCGTGCCAGTAAGTTTACTCAAACTTACAAAGAGATTTATTTGACTATTCTACGATTGTGGGAAAGTAAGTTTTTATCGATGTAGGCCTTCTTAAACTGATACTCAAGGGTCATCCTAGACACTTAGGAAGAGTGATGTTGGAATCCAGAGTTTTCTAAAAACAATTTCAATTCAAAACACCCTTTTGTAAAACAACATTGATTTCACTTGGCCAAAATAGGTTCAATTATATGAAAACAGAAGTAGTTCTATTTTAGAGAATAAACACATGTATTTTCTAGAGGCCATTACTAGGGTTCAAAAATCTCAAAAATTTTACCTAAGTGAGAACTAGGTATGAAGTTTTATTTGTTTTTGGATCCTTGGATGATCAAATAAAAACCTGAGAAAAATTTCTAACTGAATGCTATTGTGAAATTTTGGATAGTATATGTGACTGAGAATATGGGTCTTAATAAAATACTCTTATCTCCTCATGTAGGCTTTAGATTTCTATAAAACTTATAATTTAGAAATCTATTGATGTTAGATTTCATATGACACTATTCTTGAGGCATTTGAATATCTACGGACCAAGTTATGATGGTTTTACTGAACATATATTGTAGGAATTTTGTAACAAACAAGTTCAGTTTTTGGTTGAGTTTGGTCCTTATTGATTTTTTATCAATCTCACCCGTGTCCAAAATTTACAATAATTTTATCGGATATTGTTCGATATGTGTACCACTAATGGACAAAATTTGACAGTATTTTACCAAAGAAAGGGAGATTGGGAGCAATCAATCCAACCCGTGTCCCTCTTATGGCTTCTTGAATTAAATTGGGAGCAATCAATATACCAAAGAAAGGGGAGAAGGGATGATATAATACATAAGCATAGAACATATAAGACATAGAGTATATTGGGATAGAAGAGATGATCCTCCTTTGTAATGATATTCTACGAAATGGTTGCTATTCTTGAGCTTACAAAGGATTGAAGACAATAATTCCAAGCGTACAACAAGAACAAATAAGAAAAAGGGATAGAAGAGGATGGCTTGAGGCTTTCTCTCTCTAGGTTTCTCCTTTTCTCTCCCTTCCTTGGATGAACTTCTCCTTGGGCTGAGAATCAACTCTCTCACATCCTCCTTATTTAGGCTTATCATTATTGGGCTGAAATCCGCTTTCTTGGTCACTCACATCCTCCTTTTATAGGCATTTTCTTGAATTGGATCATTTTGGGTTGTTGGGCCTAATTCAGACCCAAATCCAATCCATTTGGAGGTATTCTCATGTGAGAAGGGAAACTAGAATCATATGCCATATGTTGAGGACAACTGTGCAAAATGTTTTGGCACGTTTGGAGCAAGTTTAAGTACATGCATGGCATTTCGCACGAAAAGCATGCATGGGGTGCGCGTAGGGGTCCCTATGCGCTTTTACAAGACAAATTTTGGAGCGCTAGCATCGAGAGGATGCATGTGCACATACACCACTTTCCTTGCGTGCCGACCAAGACACACTACTTAGAGTGCTAGCACCAGCCAGGGAAGTTGGAGCATGTATATTGACTAGGAGAGCTGGAGCACTAGCACCGACCAGGGGATGAAGTGTCGAGACGTTATGCATAGTGCTAGGAGCTAATGCTACCTGTCCCGACCGTGTAGCCCATGTTTGGGCTTGTTGGTTTTGTACAATGAACCTAATACACTTGTAAATAGGTCAACCTTGCTAGAGGGTTAAGTCAAGTCTAGGCTAGTGGGTCAACACCCCATCTAACCAGTCAAGGTGTTGGAAGGGCCAGCTAGCACCAGCCTGACGCCCATCGAGCACCCGAATATTCCAAGGAATATCTGGGGTGCTAGCCCTAGTTCCCTTGATTATAAATAGGGGCTGGGTGAGTGAGTTGGGTATCATGGTCTTCTTGGTAAGCTTGCCTAGAGTGTGTGAGATAGTATGCTAAAGAGAGAAACTATGGGACGAGTCTTGTAAGTGTCCGGTGAGGTGTCAAAATGTTAGAATTGTACTCTTGTGATTTGAATGGTAAATTTTTTCCTTCTCTTGATTGTCTAACCATGTGGGCTTATGTGAGTATGCATATATGAACCCTAAAAGTGTAGAAGGAGTGAAGGAAGAGGAGTGAGCTTCCACCCTGGCTATCTACGCCAAGAAGATAGGATCCATGTGTGAAGTTGCACGCACATGAGAAAGTGAAGTCGGATTGAAAGTGAAACAAGTCTACTTGCCATCACAAGGCAAGCAAACTCACTTTAACTGGGGCTTGACTTAGATTTATGAAAATTTGGTATTAGAGTCTCTTAATCATTTAATCAGCTCAAGAACGACGGAAATCCGATGACCAGAAAGTTGAAATTAGCTGGGATAGGTGCAACAAAATGCTTGATGTTCAGTTGATGTTTCTGGTCAAGAACAGGTATGCCCAGCCCAATTTCTATGCAAGTTGAGTTCATTGCATAATAGACTTTCTAATTCGTCACAAGATGTAGCATAGGTGATACGATCTCACCGAAATTTGGTAAAAAATACCAGTGAAAGTAGAAAATCTACTCAAACCGAATTGGACTGAACTGACTGGAAAGTTTGCATAACTTGCATTTAGTTTTTTGAACTACTAACAAGGAATTGCAATGATCGATCAATAGAACAAAGTTACCTCAGGGTGTCTAGAATCCAAAGAATAAAAAATCATGAGATTTGGATGTTGTTCGCTATTGAAAAGAGTTTCTATTTTAAAGTTTAACAGAATTGTCAGCGACAATGACATATTTTTGTATAATCACTTTTCTATGGTAAATATTGGAATTTCTTGGTGAAATTTGTCTTGAAAATTCACAGACATGTTGTAATTATTCATAGGATTACAACTTTTGCTATAACTGCACTAAAAGTGGTCAGAAATCTAGTTGTAAGTATGTTCAATTTCTGTGATAGAGTTTCATAATTCTGTTGTGGAGAAAAGGTTATAAATTTGGGGTTGTTGGGTAGTAATTGGGATATACAGCAGTCTTATAAGTGGTTAGGGTTGTATTGTAAGCAGCTGGAATGAAAAAGGGAAGGCGTGATGCTGCAGAAGACATGGGTCATCATAGAAGAGGGCACTCGAGCATGTGCTAACGCCGATAATGATGTGCCTTGACACCATGCAACAACAAATGGTGATGCACTTGGACACGATACATCAACAACTTACCACTATTCAGAAGCAACAACAATCTCCACCACGGGAGCCATGGAGCCAACCCAAGGTCCGACCAAGTCAACCCAAACCATCTTGAGTGCAGTTGAGCAGCCCCAACTGTAGCATGTTGAGTTTGAGCGTGGACAAGCATGCTATTCTCTTAACTCTCTATTCGTTTTGCCATTGTCGGAGAGTCATGCAACTAAGTTGATTCTAGTGAGTGAGGGAATAACGAACCTCCAACTGAGACACACTTACGAGCCATTACAAAGGCTATAACTTCGGTTAAGGGAAACAGGGTAGGTGGTAAGGGAGATTTATATGTGAGTGTAGGTAACGAACAAAGGGAGACGAGTGTGAAGCATAGTGGTTATCACATGTCGGTGCCAAATATGGATTGGAAGAGGTCTTCTTTGTTGTGAAAGCCTTCGAGTGAAAGAATCTCACGTAGGGTTGAGGGAGAGCCATCCAAGGAGTTACACAACTGTCCAAAAGTGACCAGGTGGGCAACCATGAGGAGGTGGAAGATGATAGAACTTGGGGACTTTACCCAAAAGAGAGTGGGTGCAAGAATGCACTTCGGCCAAGGAGAGTGTCGTGGAGAAGACAGAGTTGTCGGTGGTGCAAGTGGAGCATGCATCAGAATGCTAAGAGCTCTAAGAGAGAGTTCAAACCATCAAGAGTTCGTGAGAGGACAAAGCTCCCTCAAGAAGGCCGAAATCCTCAAGGCGGAACACAAGCAAAGAGGAGGTGTGTCATGGGCAGGACAAGTCTAGTATGGAGTACAAATCCCAAGAGGCACATGGGGGCGCATGGGAGCACTGCCACGAGATGGACGTGCTGATGATGCACGCGATAGGTACCGATTGAGGAGGCATTCGAGAAGGGAACCGACTAAGGCCAAGATATTCGAGGAGCTCACGAGGCAAAGGCAGAGGTGGCCAAGATATTCAAGGAGCTAGCAGGGAAGTGCTGGAGTTGCAACACTGACACAACAAAAGCAGTGCTAGCACTACAACTTTGACAAACTTCTTGGAGAGCTAGCACAGACCAAGGGAGCTAGAGCATAAGCACTAACCAGGAGAGCTGAAGCACCAACACCAACCAGGGGATGCCACATCGAGACGTCACACGCAGGACCAAGAGCAAATGCCACCTGTCCCAGTCATGCCACCCGTGTTTGGGCTTGTTGGTTTTGCAGAGCCTCATCTAATGAACCATGCACACTTGTAAATAGGTCAACCTAATCAAGAGGGTTAAGTTAGGTCTAGGCTAATCAGTCAACACCCCATGTAACCAGCTAAGGAGCTAGAAAGTACTGGAAGGACCTACTGGCACCAACCAGCTAGTGCTAGCCTGACTCAAGCCCAGCACCTGAATATTCTAGGGAATATTTGGGGCGCTAGCCCCTGGTTCCCTTGGTCATAAATAGAGGCCGGGTGAGGGAGTTGGGCATCTTGGTCATCTTTGTCATCTTTCCTAGAGTGTGTGAGAGAGTGTGCTAGAGAGAGAAAGTGTGGGGCGGGTGTTATAAGTGTTCGGTGAGGTATCAAAACGCCAAATTGTACTCGTGCGCTTTGAATGATAATTCCTTTCTTTCTCTTGATTGTCTAACCATGTGAGCTTGTGTGAGAAGTGCATGGTGGCCGACGATAGCGCATGAGGTTCGTGGTCGCACCTTCTAATAGTGTAGGGTCGCTTGGTGTAGGATCTTCCTTGGTTAGGGGTATCATGGACTTTTCACTTGATGCTATTGCATGGATTTTAGCTATCACCAAACTTGAGTCTTTTGAGCTACCCTCCACCATATTTTCAGCCTGTTTGCTTTATTTTTTTGTCTTTTTAATTTAAATATTTTGTAGGGGTAAAATGATCATTTTGTAAATATTTTGTTGGTAGAACTTATTTTGGTTTCAAATACTCCATTTTAGCTTGTTCAATAATTTTTTTTAAAAGAAACATGCTTGAAACAATGAAATTTCTCTAGTACAACCTTGAGGGTAAATTGATCATTATTTGGATTTTGTCAGAATTCAATTTTTTTTAGGGCTCGAAGTACTCTCATTTTGAGGTTCTCACAAAATTTTGGTTTGGAAATAAGCTCATTTAAGGTGTATTTGTTGAAAAAAACCTTAGAAGACCTACAACCGTAATTTTTTTATAAAGAGAAACTTTTGAAAAATCTTTTTCTGATAAATTTTTGGTTGTTTATAGATGCCCTTCTTTGTTATTATTCAAATTTATTTGGTTAATGGGAAAGAATAAGATGATTGAAAATTTTCTTCCAAGAATTCATTTAAGAGTATACTTTTTGTAGACGTGAATTTTTCTTTCAAAATCTTCTAGGATTTGAAATCAAACTCTTGAAATATGTCATGTTGTGCGAGCGTGCCAGTTAGTTTGCTAAAACTAACAAATTTCGATTTTCTGACTTTAAAAGACGATTGTCGACAAGTGAGATCTTTTCGTCATAGGCCTTCTTGAACCGGTGCTCCAGGGTCAGCCTAAATGCTTGAAAAATGTTTGGAATCCGTTAAATTCGAAAAAGCACAAACCTGATTTTACAAGTTTCCGAATTTGTGCCTAAGTTCCTGATTTATGAAAATTTCATATTCTGAAAATTGCAGAACCTGTTCTGTTTCAAAGACCTATTCTCTGATTTTTTAAAAATATTTTCGAGTCTGTAAAAATTCTAAAACTTTTATAGAATAATATATACATGTTCAAAATCAAAATATATTTTTATTTTTTATTTTTCTTCTATAAATCCTGAGAATTAAATCCAGAATTAGAGACTGTTCAGAAACTCAGAATAGTTCTGTATCTGTGACTCAGAGGTTCAGACAAATAGTAATATCTCTGCACCCAGACATCCAAATTCAGTAAAATTTATTTTGTTGGAAAACCTCAGATTTATATTTCCCGAGAATCAATTTTTATGCAATTACACTCAGTATTCATAGAGATACAGATAAAAGAACAAACATCTATTTCTGAATATTCTGTTTCTGCAGAACATAATCTGATTTTTGTCAATGTTCACAGATTTAATTAATCAAGCAAACGACCACATAAAATCTTAAATATTTTATCAAATGATCCTTGACATGTTTAGATTGGGATTTCAAAATATTAACTTGATTGGATCAGTCATTCCTTCAAAACAAATCCGTGTTTAGGTATATATGATCATGTGGTTTCAAAAATTCAGAATTGCAGAAAAATTCAAAATGTTCCCTTGTTTGTTTGGAACGATCTTCAACCTATAACCAGTCCTAAAATTCATGCACATCATAGAAGTATGTTGTTTTTATCTTATCCATAAAGAAAACATTCATGTTTTGCATTGACATGGGTCATGAACACGATCTTTAGTTCAGTCCTTGTACAATTCTCTGCAAGGCCTGCAAATTTTGAGTTTTTCTTTGATCACAATCATACAATGAGTGATTCAAACCTGTAGAATTGAGGAAAACATGGATGAGAAGCTCCTAATGTGGCTGAGGAACTCCTACGAGTCGGATGGCGGATGGCGGAGCAGGGCTGGCCTGTTCTTCTTCTTCTCTTCCTTCTTTCTCTCTTTCTCTCTCTTCTACTGTTTCACGGACTGGTGAGTGGTTGATCTCGGATTCCCCCTTTGCAGTACCTTCGAGACCCTTTTTATAGGCGCAAGGATGCCTATTTTCTGTGGGTTTGGATAAGGCAAGCTCCCTTACTGAGGAGAGCAGCCTTTTGGCAAGTAGCGTCGCTGTACGTGCCTTTCCAAAATGTCGATTTTTTGGAATTGGCAGGTGATGTTGCTGTGGGAGCTGAAACTGGTAATTGCCTGTTGCCTTAATGGTTCGGCCAAGGCTGGGTTTCCATTGCGACCGTTGTTTGCTGCTGTTACTTGCTGAAACCGATTGTTGTGTTATTTGGCAAGTGGAGCTGTGGAACGCTGTGTCATCTTGCTTGGTTTAGCAGGAGTTGCTGGATTCGGCCAATCATGGTAAGTTATGTTGGCTGTGGAAGGTAAGTGCCCAAACCCATCGTATCCTGTCAAAATCTCTTTTTGGAGTTGCAACAGTATCATTAGCAAGGCGGACAGTGCAGTCATCAGGAAACTCAGCTATGGATCGGCCCTCATCTCGAATGTTACCAAGGCCATACAGGGCAGCTAATGTAGAACCCTTCCTAAAGCGTGATCTGACCAACACCAGAACCTCCAAGAACCATTTTGCCGAAGTAGTTTACAAGATTGAATACAGAAAGGATATCAATTGCAAAGAAATTATCCACCCCTGCTGGATCATCATGGTTAGTACTATCCTTTGTTATGTTCTCACTTTCATTTTGTGAATTACACAGGACCTGAAGATTTCCAACAGTATTGCTCAAGGCGTTGATATCTTCCTTAACTACTGCTGTCGGCTCTTGTGTCTCCAAAATTGGATGGTAAAATGTTTGCTTTGCCAACCGTGCAAGCTTTGCAAGTTCTTTCTCCAAGTTCTGAACATGAGTTTGCATGTTCATTTTAGCAAGAGTTGCAGCAGCTAGTTCAGTTTTAAAAGCTTCTTCCTGCTTGGTGAGAGTGTTCTCCCTTGCTTAAAGCAAATAAATTCTCTAATGTTAGGATATCTTCCTTCAGTATCTCTTCTGATGTTCTGGCTGACAGTAATTGGCCTTCCAATTCCACATTTAATTTTTCAGCGGCAGCAATCTTTTGCTCCAAATCTAATGCGTGTGTTCTTGAAAGCCTTACCTCATTTTGAACTGCAGAATCTATGATGGTTCCATCTAGCTGCATTGCTTTTTTCCGCGACTGTCATCGCCAACACTTTCTGGGGGATGGATCTCGATTATGTCCATGCACTCATCTACATATTGATTGTATGATTCCTCATTTCTCTCCTCAAGGATCTCTGTAACATCTTCAGGCATGAGATTAACTTAAGTGCTGGTTTTTCTTTGGCAGGACTTACATATGCAGCCCACTGCTTCAACATACGCTCTTACTTGTTGTCCTGAGCATGTATATGGGAATATAGCTTCATCAGCTCCTTTTGACAAAAGGATTATCTTCCAACTTTGACAATCTTTGGCCACGACTGACATCCTTTTCCTATCAGAAGTAAACTCAAGGATGTCCAGGGAGGATACTGAACATAACATTTCTTCCGTACCTTAGTATCTTTCCAAATATTATCAGCTGTTCCGAGAACAATAACCACCATCAGATGAAAAAGAAAGATTGCACCAGTCAACTTGTTGATCAGTGCATCCACAGTTGTCTGCTCATGCCCAACTTGGTTTCATTACTGTTGTTACAGATTCAACTTTACTGACTGAAGATTCAGAAATTTAACTGGAGGAGGCTGAGTACAAAGTATAGGCAAGAACCCTTAATAAATGACCACTTTAAGGGAACAGACAATCCCACATGATGATCTCAACAGAAGCTATTAATGTTATACTTATGAAAGTATTTAAGCAATCCCCTGTTACCTGCATATTTGCCATGAACGCGGTTATGCAAATCCATGTTACATGCCTACCCACTATGAAAGTGTTCCAGTAACCTATGTTACATTTTTGAAAAATCCTTTTTCGTGCTTACTGGATCTTTCTTCATGAGCACTGGAACACTAACATTATTTTCAACATCAAAGTAACATAACATCGAAAGGTGACAATGCAAAGCTCATGCATATCAATACACTAATTGCCTTCTTTTAGCAACCAAACATAACATGGATATATTACCAAATGCATTTGATACCAAACCTTTCTCTTCGGAAGCCATCATTCCTGCATCAATCTTTCCTTTCTCTTGATGATACCGACTTTTCCCTCTAGAAATTGACTTCTTTCCAAATATGAGCTTTTTTTTCTGGGAAGCTCACTTTCCCTTTTTAACGTCCGCTATCCTTTTTGGGCGCCCACCTTCCTTTTCAGGTGTCAACTTGTCTTTTTGATGCCTGCTTCTTTTCAAATGGCAAGTTTTCAACATACTTTTCAACAAAAATCTTTTAAGAAAACAAAATCCTGCCTTTCTAGTACTGAGGGCAAAATCGTCATTTTTATCCAATTATGTCCAAATTCGAAATTTTCAGAAAGAGAAGCACTCTTTCATCATTTTAAGGCTTCCATAAAATTTTGATGCCAAAACAAGCTCGTTTGGTGCCTTTTTTATTCGAAAAGCTGAAATTGCTAAAAATAACTAATTTCCTAAAAGGCAAAAAAAAAAAGGGTGTTTACGCTTTTCCCTAGGGGTCTCCTTTCTTGACCTTGGGTTATTCTTTTTCTTTCTTTTATAAAAAAACCTCTATATTTGAAGTTGATTTTTTTCTCTCTTTTTTTCTTTTCTCTTTTTTTCTTTCTTCCATTTTGGAACGTATTGGGCTTTGCCCATTTCCTTAGAGAGAATGACACGAGGGAACAATTTATCCCTTTAGATACTCAATTTAGTCAAGTATGCCCTCTTTTCATAATAACACCTACTATTTGAAAATATTTTGTTGTTTTGAAATAGGTCCTATCTTGTAAAATAAGGTCTTTTGAAATATTATTTAGTGATTTTGAAAACACTACCTTTTCATAGAATTATAATTCCTAGATAATAGACGTATACTCAACTTGGCCTCCTCTTCAAGAAATTAAAGATGATCCATTTGTAAAATCATTTCAAAAGAATTGGTGGTAAACTCTAAACATGATATTATTTTAGATGTTGGGCATTTATAGGGTCTACCAAGTTTCTTCCCTCGGCATCAATTAGCTAATATGCATTGCTCGTTGTTACTCCTCTTATGACATAGAGACCTTCCCAATAGGGCTGCCACTTTTCGAGAGGATGTGGGCCCCATTGGTGTATGGTTTTTAAAATGAGATCTCCTAGTTTAAAGTGGCAAGACTTCATGTGTTTCACATAATGTTGGGCTATCCTTTGTTGGTATGCTTGCGTGTGATCCATGACAAGGATCCTTTTCTCATCAAGCAAGTCGAACTTGGCTAGTCTAACTTATTGAAGGGTATTTACGGGTAAATCAAGTGCAATAGATGTATGAAATGGGTGCAACTTGGTGTGAATCAGATAGACGACATTTGTGCGAGAGACCAATTCAAAAGGTGTGTCATTTGTTGGAGTACGAATGGAAGTCCTATAGGCCTATAGTGCTTTATCCAACTTCTCATGCCATATCCTACCCTTTTATAATGTTTTCTCAATGATGCTTATGAGGGTCTTGTTTATGGTTTCAACTTGGCCATTGCCTTGAGAGTAGTATAGAGACGAGAAGTGTTATGCGATACCATAGGTCTTACACAACCTTTCTACTTTCCCAATTTTGAATGGAGTGCCATTATCCGACACTAGGTCCCTTGGGACTCCAAACCTAGCCAAGATATTTTTCTTAATGAATGCTACTACATGGTATCCTAGGGCATTTGCCAAGGACGTAGCTTCAACCCATTTAGAAAAATATATAGTAGCACCTAGGATGAACTTGTGTCCATTGGATGCAATTGGAGAAATTGGCCCTAAGATGTCAAATGCACACATGGTGAAGGGCCATGGACCAGTAATAGAATGTAATGAAGATGATGGAATGTGAATGGCATGCCCATGTACTTGACATTGATGACATTTTTTGACGTGATCATGACAATCTTGCTTCAGGGTAGGCCAAAACTAACCTGCCCTAACTATTTTCATAGCCATCATACTTGAATTAATATGGCCTCTATATTCTCCAATGTGAAACTCATGCATAATGGTTTTAGCCTCATTATGGTCAATGCATCTCAATAAGATAACCAAAAAACTCTTTTATATAGAACCCCACCCAAAATAACATCGTGTTGGAATTTTTCTAATAGAAGCTTTATCTTTAAAAGAGACAAATTCATGAAATTCCCCATTTAATATGTTGAAACCAAGGATTTTCTTCTTGATTTTGGTCATTTTGAAAAATCTAAAAATCTTGGGTTGATGGAATGGGTAAATGCAAAATTTCAATAGATCGGGCATTGAGGGTAGGGTCAATCCTTTGGGAGGATCCCAAAGAAGAGACAGAATATGCTATAATGTTGTTCTCTCTACCAATGTATATGAGTGTACATGATTTCAATGAGCCGACCAACTTAGTGACCAACTCGTAGTATAGAATCAACCTTTCATATTTGACTTACCAAATTTTTGAAACTTGGTTTATAACAAGCATGGAGTCTCTAAGGATTTCAATACATGATGCCCCTAGTTTTTAGGCATTATATGAGTGCCTCATACTCAACCACATTATTCGAACAAGGAAAATCTAAGTGAAATGACATTGGGGTTTCTCCCTTTTTAGGAGAGATGATGATGATGCTGACTCCTTCCCCTTGCCCATTTCTTGCCCATCAAAATACATTTTTCATACTTGATTATCATTGTAATAATTGGACAACACATGATAGTCCGAACTATTTGTCAGTATACCCTCATCGGGTATTTCATCAAGTATGGGATATGCATCTTCAAGGGGTAGATCGGCCACATGGTCGGCCAGGGCTTGGCCTTTGATGAAAGTTTGATGATGAAACTTAAGTCATATTCCAAAAAAAAGGTTGCCATTTGCCTAGCCTACTTGTTAGGATAGGTTTTTCGAAAAGATGCTTAATTGGGTCGAGTTTAGATGCTATCCAAATCTCATGGTTCAAGAAATATTGTCTAAACTTTTGACGTGTCCATACCAAGGCTAAACATGTCTTATCCATGGCTTGATAATTCCTTTCATACCCCAAGAGAGTTTTTAAAATATAATAAATGACATACTCCTTAAGGCTATCATCTTCATAGTGCGTTACTAATGCCCCCAATGCCTTTTCATGAATGGAGAGATATAAAAGCAATGGTAGAGGCATGTCTATGATGACTCAACACTTAGAGGGGTCGACCTCTATGCCCCTTTGGCTAACCATAAATCCTAAAAATTTTCCCGCTTCCACTCTAAACACACACTTTTGAGGGTTTAGTTTCACTTTGTAAAACCTACGCCTTCCAAAGACTTTTTGCAGAGATTCTATATGAGTGCAATGGATTTTTTATTTCACCAAAAGATCATCTACATATACTTCCAAAAGTTTATGAATTTCACGAAAAATGGTTATCATAGCTCTTTGGTAAGTGACACTAATATTTTCAAACCAAAAGACATGACGGTATAGCAGTATGTGCCCCAAGGTATGGTATTAATCTTTTGAAAATAACTTGATTTCATTATAATCGGAATAGCCATCCATAAAAGAGAACATTTCATGATTAGTTGTGGTATCAATGATCAAATCAATATTAGGTAAAGGACAATTATCTTTTATAGTGGCTTTGTTCAAATTTTTTAAATCAATGCAAATCCTAATTTTTCCATTTAATTTTTGGACAATGACTATGTTTGAAAGTCAATGATAATAAGCAATGGGTTTTATAAAATGAGCCTTTAAAAGATCTTCTAAACCCTCTTTAACTTAGAGGTGGATATCGGGATGGATTTTGCAAAGTTTTTGCTTGATGAGCTTGACACTAGGTTCTAAAGGTAAACGATATTCCACCACTCTAGGGTCTAGTTCGGGCATATCCTCATAGGTCTATGCAAACACATCGATTTATGATTTAACAAACTTTATGAAGGATACATTTTTGGATTCATGCAAACAAGTTCCTATTTTGACATAGTTGGGGTTAAACTCGGTTCCTAAGTTAACTTCTAAAAGTCTCCTCCCATGGAATTTGAAGGTTTTTCCAAGTCAAGAATTCCATGGAATTGGGGAAGCTCAGAAGTTTGATCACCCTCATTGAGGAGGAGATTATCTCCTTGCTTTGTTTTATCTCAAATGATTTTACTTTTTGAGGTGAATTCTTTGCAAGAGAAGATAATGCTCCTTCATAAGAACATGATTTTGGGTTGAGGATGTAAAATGGTTTTGGGAAAATCATATTTTGGATGACACTTGATTTTGAAAACCCAATTTTTGATGAAATTTTTGGTTTTTAATATTTTGATAATTTTCTTTTGTTTTTCTAATTTTTTGGTATTTTCAAGACAAACCATTGAAGAGGAAATATAAAATACTTTCTTTTTGAGGTTTTCAAATTTTGTATTATTTTCACTTTTTCCAAGATTTTCTATTGTTTTTGGTTTTTGAAGATTTTCAAAATGTTTTGATTTTACCAAATATATATTTTTTTGAATTTTTGGTAGAAAAAGGGGGTCTTCCAACAAGCCTATAAAGAAAACAGTGCGAGTTAGGTTCCAAAGAGAGTTCTAAATCATAGGTTTCAGTTTTAGCAGCTCCTAGGTCTCTCCTAACCCAAATGATTTCAGGAGGATTCAATGTGTTAAAGCGTAACCCATGTCAACCTTCATTTGGAGATGGGATAAGAGGTTCCAACCGCCCTTGGCCCTCACTTCCTACACCTTGGTAAGGTGTATAACTCATGTTTAGAATCATGTTCTAAGGTTTTTCAAGTTTTGAAAACTTGGGATAAAGATAATGATTTTGAAACTTGCTATTATCTATAGAGTGAGATATGCAATACACCTTAGGTCTTGCGAGTAGTTTAGGATATAGAGGTTGAATGTGGAGGGCAACCCACTAGGGATTGACTCCATGATGAATTTTTCTTTTTTGAAAATTTGGTCTTGACGTGGCTCACTCATGATGCATGGGGAGTTTTGAACTCCTTTGAGGTTTGAGTTACCCTCTCCGGATAAAACTATGACCTTATCTTCCTAGGAGATCTTGACACATTTATAAAAGGCTGAGGGGATGGCCTTTAGTGAGTGTATCCAAGGCCTTCCTAACAACAAATTGTAGTAAGGGTTGATGCCTAACACATAAAACAACCCTATATTGGATTGGGCTGATTTCCATGAAAAGTTCAATTGAACCAAGGGAATGGGAGTAATTGTCATCATACCCCATAATATCTATTGCACTTGGTTCGAGCCTCTCTAATAAAACTCCAACTTAGAGGTCTATATGCAAAGGAAGGATGTTTAGGCCCCTCCACCATCGACCAAATACTTTCTTAGAGGATGGTGAATAAAAACCACCTCTATGTGCAACACATGATTGTGGGTTGTTATTGGCCTACTCAACTCATCTTTGAAAAGGATTATTGGAGTTTGAGTGATAATGGGTGAGACCAAGAAGGACAATGACTCGAAAGTTATGGATGTGCTAACAATGGTTTTCTCTAGAATTTCCTCCAATACATGTCTTTGTTTAGGCTAGATTTTGATCAATTCTAAAATAGACATGTTGATTGAAAGCCTTGCCAAATACTTTTCTAGATCATATTGAGGTAACATAACGGCCTTACCCTTGTCTATTCCATGGGATGAATGAGGAATGATGCATGCTTGGGGCCAGGTAAAACGATCACCTCCTTGCTTGATTTGTTCCCTAAGTGGGGGGGTTGGCATATCCTTCTGGACCTAGTAACCTCCTTAACACTTTATCCATGACTCGGTTCTACTTTGGCTCTATGTTGGTGCAAAGATTTTGGCACACCACGAAAAGTGTCTAGGCTCTAGCGAGGGGCAGGACACTAAGCGCAACTTGGATCACTACTTACTTGGCTTTTTTAATATTACGGGAGAACCATGTGGTGTGTTGCAAATAGAGTGAACCATATGCAGTGCATGATTACAACAAGTATAGGCAACCGCTTCATTAGAGTTCTTGGGAGAGAGACGTACCTCTTTTGATCTTTCATCCAAGCTTGTATGTTTTAGAAAGGGCTCCTTGAAAATGACTTGGGAAGAATCCGACTCCTCAAAGACGTAGAGTTTCTCTTGCTCAATCAAGTATTCCATTTTGTTTTTCAAGGAGAAGCAATTATTTGTATTATAGCCCTTTAGCCTATGATACTTTCAAAATTCATTGAGAAACATCCCTTTTGGGTTGCTCCTTCGGGAATCAGTGGTAAGTTTATCAATCCTTGTGATAGGAGAATGTCTAGGATTTCTATAAGTGGTTGTACTAGATGCCTGTAATCTCTCTTTATGTTTCATATTTTTTTCATATTTTTTGTACTTTTGAGATGGATGGTTTGGACTTGGGCCTAGAAGGTTTAGTGGAATTAAATTAGAAAGGTTTAACTCTAACACTTTCTACTTTATGAGATTTTACCCCTCCATATGGAGTAAACGACTCATAAACCATTGGCTTCGGTCTTGAAGAGAAGCCCTTAGCTTTCCAAAGGTTCTCGTACACTCTCTTTTTTAGGTTTGCTTCGAAAACTAATGTTTTGTTCATAAGCTTTTTGAAAGTATTGATTTCATGAAGAGAGAGGAGGGCTTTTAAATCAGTTTTAAAAATTTTCAAAATCAACATTACCACACAACCCTTGGTATGGACTCCTTAACTTACCCAAGCAAAGATCTACAACTCACAATGAAGGCATTGGCATCTTCATTGTGAGCATCATTAGCATCTTTGAACGTGTTGAGAGTTGGGGTAACCTCTACATTGTGCAAAACTCTTTGCATGAAATAACTGGCAAACACTTTGAAGGTGGTGAATTGGCTCAAATCATATGAGGCCAGCCACTTAGATGCATTCCTCTTGAGGAAGTGTGGGAACCAACAAAACCACTTGGACATGTCCTTTTTCTTATAGGCCTTTCGAAAAAAGAGTTATAAATGAGATCTAGGATCTCTCGAAAAAAGAACACAAATGAGATCTAGGATCAACATTGCCATTTGTAAACAATTTTTTTTGGTCTTTTATAGACTTAAAAATTTGCTTGCAAAAATTGTTTGCGAGCGTACAAAAAGTTTACTCAAACTTACAAAGTGATTTATCTAACTATTTGGTGATTGTAGAAAAGTTGGTTTTTGTAACCATAGGTCTTTTTGAACCAACGCTCAAGGGTCGGCCTAAACACTTAGAAAGAGTGATTTCGAAATCCAGAGTTCTCTCAAAAGTGCTTTTTAAAAAGGGTATCGATTTTACTTCACCAAACCAAATTTAGTTTCGTGAAAACATAATTGGTTCTATTTTATAATATAGGAGTTTATATTTTTTTAACCATGTTATGGGGTCCAAATATCGCAAAAATTTTACCTGAGTGAGAACTAGGTATCAAGTTTTATTAGAAAAGTTTATTTATATTTTTAGGTCTTTTAATGATCAGATAAAAACTTGCAAAAACTTTTAATCGAATACTATTCTCAAACTTTCGATAGTATTTGTAATTGAGATATATAGTCTCAGTAAAACACTAGTATCTCTATATGTAAGCTTTCGATTTACATGAAAATTATCAATTTAGAAAGCTATAGATGTTAGCTTTCTAACAAAACCACTCATGAGGTATTTAGATATCTATGGACCGAGTTACAATAGTTTTATGGAATGTTTACTGCAAGATTTTTGTCACAGACATTTTCGATTTCAGTTTGGGTCTGATCCTTATTGATTTTTTTATCAATTACACCCATGTCCAAAATTTGCAAGAATTTTACTAGATATTGGCTTAGAGATGTGGCTAAAAAACAAAATTTAAAAATATTTTGCTTAGAGATGTGCCTAAAAAATTTGGATATCATATAAGGTCTGTGCATTATACTGAAATCTGTAGAAATTTCATTATAGAAAATAATGATACATCCGATTAATATCTTAATAATTTAATGATTATTCAAAATTTTTTGTTGAAGACTAATGCTCGTTCTGGGAGGAACTCATCTAGAAATAGATCCTTGGGGCATCTCTCTTGAGGAGGATTGCTCTTTTGGAAAGTATATGTGACGATAGCTATAGACATGAATTTTATTTTGAAACCTATGTAGAGATTTGAAACGAAATTCCCGAACTACATCGTGTGCACGAGCTTGCTAGCTAGTTTGCTCAAACTAGCAAAGATCGATTTTTTGACTTAGTATAGCGATTGTGGACAAGTGAACTTTTGTCGACGTAGGCCTTCTTGAACCGATGCTCAAGGGTCAACCTAGACGCCTTAAAAATTATTCGAGATCCGGTTAAGTTTTCATAAACAAGTTTCCAACTTCAAAAGTTTGATAAAATTGTGATTTTGGTTCTTGATTTAGAAATATTTCAAGTCCTGAAAAACAGAAACTAGTTCTATTTTCAGAGGCCTGTTTTCTAATTTTTTAAAAATATTTCCGAGTTCCCAAAAATTTTGAAATTTTACAAAGGATAGACTTTCATATACAGATTCAAAAAATATTTTTATTTTTATTTTACATGCTATAGATTCATGTAATTAAATTCGAAAACAGACCTCTCTCAGACATTCGGGACAGACCTATTCCAGAATATCAGAGGTTTAGAAAAATTGATATATTTTTGTGCTCAAACCTCCGATTTCTATAAAATTAGTCTTGTTGGAAAGCTATGGATTTCAGCTTTTCAGAGAGACCAATTTCAATAAATTTGGTTCACTGTACACAAAGATATTTAGGAATAACTTGACCTGTGTTACAGGAACTTCTGGTTTTCTAGAATCTATTTTGATTTTTATAAAACATTTCTGATTTTGTTAATGATGTTTAACAAACCCAAAATTTGTGAAATTTTTATCAAAAGTGCCTCTATATGTCTAGATTAGAAGTGTCAAATTTTAACATATTTGGAGCAAGGGATAATCACAGAGAAATCTTTTACCAAACATCTACAGAGTGTAGAAAAACAGATTTTAGATTTTCAGAACTATGTTTATGTTTTAATTCGAATTAAAATGAATCTACAACTAGAAAACAATAGTCTAAATCCTAGGGATCATGTGAACATGAGGAGATCAAGAGGTTCATGATCTTAAGTTGTGTTATGGAGTCGAAAGAACCAATGTCAAAGCATGTAACAAAGGTCGCATGAAAGAAAGATGGGGTTGTCCTGTGAATCTGAATCAATACATCTTGATGGAGACTTAAGCTCCTTAATTACAAACCCATAATATTTACTGAAAAAGGAGATGATTGAATCAATACATCTGTTTCTTTCTCTCTTTCTCTCCCTCTTGCTAGATGGTTTGCTGAACTCGGATTGATTTGTGGATGGAACTCGGATTGATTGGTGTTGGTTGATAGCTGATGCATTGCAGTTCCTTGAGGCCCCTTTTATAGGCAAAGGGTTGCCTATTGGCTGCCACCATTTGTAAGGCAACTTGCCTTATTGCAATTTGCTGAAATGGGGTAAGAGGATGCTGTCCATGGCCTTCTAAATAGAGCCAAGGCATGCTGCATTCGCTTAGTAAACTATTCAATGCGTGATATGGCAAGTTACCAAGCCTGGCTGATATTGACCTGGAAAGCTTGATGTTCATCTATTGCCGTCAGCTGCCATTTAAATGGTAAGTAGTTGCGGTTCATGCTGAACTTGGAATGGAAAAGGGAGCTACTCTGCACATTGCTGTTGTCATTGCTGAATTCAGTCCATGCTGGTTTCTTGCTGAATTTAATCCATGCTGTTTGGAAAGAAAAGGGGCAGACATTGGCTGAATGGTTGCAGAATTTGGTTGGAGCTGGAAAAGACTTTCCATGTTGAGGTAGGTTGCAACCTGTAAACATGAAAATTTCTACTCCCAAGTTATAGAAAACTCGAAGTGAACCTTTTCGTGCCTACGCTTGTGCGAGCGTGCCAGCTAGCTTACACAAACTAGAGAAGACTTTTTAAACGTTTTTCTGACTTTTTGGCAATTGTAGGCAAGCAAACTCTTTTCACTTTAAACCTTCTTGAGCCGATGCTCAAAAGTCGGTTTAAACACCACTTGGCCGACCTGCACCAGCTAAACCTTGGCTGCACCACTTGGCCGCACCCCATCAACACCAAGCCTTGACTTAGCCGCACCACATCAACATGAAGCTACTGGACTTGGCCTAAACACAACAAAGAAGGCGGACCTGATCTAGTTCATGGTTGACCAAGGCTCGACATCAAGTGGAGGACTTGACTTGACCTAGCTCACGGCTGCGACAAATTGGGCTCGAGTGAACCCAACAAACAGAAACAAAAGGCTAAATCGAACGAAAAACTTGTAAGTATAGTTAACTTCAGTTTTAAACCACTTGTTTCATTCAATTCAATTCGAAACGGGGTTGTATTAATGAAGCGGAGTCTCTCCCCGGGTTGTAATATTTGTGCATGAACAAGATCGCACCCACGAGCACTTGAGCCTTTTTGCTCTTTACACCCACAAGCACTCGAGCTTTTTCGCTCTTAAATTGTTGGATTGAACATGAGTACACCCACGAGCACTCGAGCCTTTCCGCTCTTAAATTGAACATGAGTACACCCACGAGCACTCGAGCCTTTTCGCTCTTTACACTCACGTGCACTCGAGCCTTTTCACTCTTAAGCTAAATATATATATTTCAATTCGCGTGAGTTTACTTTTGTGAAAGTCGAGTGAGTTGCAATTTAAATTCGTGTGAGTTTACTTTTGTGAAAGTAGAGTTGCATTTAAATTCGTGTGAGTTTACTTTCATGAAAGTAGAGTTGCACTTAAATTCGTGTGAGTTTACTTTCGTGAAAGTAGAGTTGCACTTAAATTCGGGTGAGTTTACTTTCGTGAAAGTAGAGTTGCAATTTAAATTCGCATGGGTTTACTTCGTGAAAGTCGAGTGAGTTGCACTTAAATTCGTGTGAGTCTACTTTCGTGTAAGTAGAGTGGGTGCCATTTCAATTTGGGTGAGTTCGCATAATCGTTCTCCAAAACCCCAAAAAGAGCTTTTATAGCATCTTTGCATCCGCTCATTGCTGCAAATCACTTAAACCCTCACTCCAAACATGCTGAAATTAGGCCACACATTCCACACACACATCAGTCCTAAACATATAAAACTCGCAAGAACTTAGGGTCTTCCAGCCCCGTAATAAAATTTGCAAAGAGTGCACGAACCAAATTCGTCAAAACACTTGTCGTTCAAGTTAGTTTGAAGTAATACTTATTTGAAAAAATTAAAGTTCCTAAGCGCTTAAACCGACCTTTGAGCGTCGGTTCAAGAAGGTTTAAAGCAAAAAGAGTCCGCTCGCCTACAATCGCCAAAAAGTCAGAAAAACATTTAAAAACCTTCGCTAGTTTGTGTAAGCTAGCTGGCACGCTTGCGCAAGCATAAGCACGAAAAGGTTCGCTTCAACTTCCATAACTCAAGAGTGAAAATTTTCATGTTTACAGAATTGGCACGCCCGGTGGGACCCGGGTCTTAAGCGAACTTCAAAAACAAACAAGTAAAACTTCAAAACTTTCAAAAAGCGTGTTTCCAAAACCTGTGCACCAAAATTTGCAAACAATGGGTGAAAAGCTAAGGAAATCCTCGTCGAGTAGCTCAAAGTAGTTTTTCCAATCATCTGAAGCCCGAGAAGAGCTAGCTGCTATCAAAGAAATTTAAAAAAAATGGATGCTTTAAGTCATGAGCTTAAAGCACATAAATCACATAGCAGCTCATCTCGGGCACATAGAGATCGCGAAAGGAAAATCGATCTTACACTCGACGAAGGATATGGGGTTAAAGATGAAACCCAAAGGCAGATAAAAACATCCATTCCCAAGCCTCCAAGCTCTCAAACATCCAAAGAAAAATCAAAAAAATATTTTCTTGCTTCAAAAAACCAAAAAAATCTGGAAAATTTTCAAAAAGACAAAAAAATTAAAAAACCAAACTTTGAAATTCTGAAAACAAAGGAAATCCCTGATTTAGGGCACACACAAAGTGAGACACAAAATCGACACCCCACAAAAGGACGAGAGTTACAAAAATGTAGGATTCGTAAAGGAACGCCTCGAAAAGCAACGGGAGCTTGAAACAGAATCACCCGGAGACAAGGCCTGCTCTCACCACAAAAAGGTAGACAAGCCAGAAAGAGGTATGCCTGAAACCCATCCTGCTCTAAACTCTCCCCTCGAAATAGGGTCATCAGATGCATTGGATCACACCCATGCACACACAAACCCACAAAATGTGCCCCAAAAAGAGGATTTTCAAGGTGCGCCAAATGTCCTGCACCACAAAAATGAATTTCAAAAACAAAAACAAGAAAAGGTTAAAAAAATGGTAAATCCTAAGGCATGCATCAGCATCCTAGGAATCCCTACCATAAATGACCCACTTCTCCAAAACATCCAAAAACCCTCAAGCGACCGAGCATGGCTTCTCTTGAAAAACATAGCTCCCAACACAGGGTCATGTGGAAGCCCAAGTCTTCCACCACCCCAAAATCCAAACTCCTACTGTCCAAAATAAAGTAGGGATATACCCATGACATAGACGATTCCATGTTCCAAGAACATGAACTTTACAAAACATTTTCGAAAACCAAAAAGCCTTGGAACGTAATCTTAAACATGGGATATAAACCCTACAGGGGCTTAGGAGCCAAAAATCAAGGTAGGCTAGAACCTATCCTACCTAAAGCCAACCCAAATCGATACGGATTGGGCTACAGCCCACCCATACCTCCTGAGCCACCACCTAAGACCACTTGGGTCAAGGGTGCCCTTTAGAACCCACTAAAACCGAAACCCATGGCTTAGACCTATTGATTAGAGTCTAATTCATGAAGTTTTCTTTGTAGGTTCGATAGAAGATCCCTACTTTTCAAAAATTCAAAAAAATTAGATATTGCCAAAAACCAAAAAAATTGAAAACCTTCAAAATTCCAAAAACATTTGAAAATCTGAAAATTCCAAAAAGAAATTTGTTTCAAAAAGTTTAAAAAAGGAAGCCTTTTATATTAATCCTTGAATTTTGTATTTCAAAAATGGATAAAAAAATTGAAAAATTTTGAAAATTCCAAAAACAATGGCCATGTACAAAGCCAAATACTTTCCAAAATTGTATATACCCCCAAACCCAAAATCGTCCAAAGCTGGTCTTGTATACCTCTCTCTTACCCAGAACTTTCTCAAAATTAAAATTGTAAACACCCCAAAATGGGATTATTTTCAAACAAACACTTGGTTTTCAAAAACCAGTTTCAAACCAATTTTGAACTTTTAAAAACCCTGGAGTTGCGAAGTTTTAACTTCTTTCTCAAAATCCTTCAAAATAAAGATTTTTGAACCTGGGCCAAAACCCAAATTTTGTGAAGCAACTGAAACAAGTAGGTGAAGCCTGATAAAAAAGCAACTCCGGAACAGGTCAAAAAGCAAAAGTTCAGCCCATTCGGTTGAAAACAAGGCTGAAAAGCAAAAAGAGCATCCAGGCCAGAAGCAGATTTCAGCCCCGAAATATGAAATATGAAGCCAAAGCCCCGATGAAGCTGTCAGAAATCAAACCCCAAGCCGATGAAAACAAAAATCAGACAAAACATAGTACGAAAAGTGAGAAGATGGTCGGACAAGAAGACTGGGAAAAACCCAGCCAAAATGAGTCACTGGCGGAGCCAGGGCCTGTTCAAAACCGCCCATCTCAAAACACCAGGAAGGACTGAAGAAAGAAGATTTTGGATTGGATCTGGATACAAATATCCAGATCTAGACCCAAATAGTGTTTGGATTGGATTTGGATCTCAAAACCCAAAATCCAAGACCCACCCCTTGGCCTATAAATAGGACCAAGGGAGTGGTGAAAATGTTCACGTGAAATCCTTGGGGGAGGGCTTGTGAAGAGAGAGAGTGTGGTGCAAAAGTCAACTTTGGTGGGCTTTAGCCATGTGGGCTCAATCAAGGGTAAAGTAGGTTCAAGCCTTGTGGACCTAGACCTAGCTTGGGGCTGCAACAAGGTGGAATTGATCAAGACGGGGGCTGCAACCATGGAGGCTCAATATGGGCCTATCTTGGGCTACACAAGATGGAGCGGCTGCAAGGTAAGTCCCTAAGCCTAGCCCACACCGCCTAGACCTAGCTCCACCCCACCAACCGACTCCACCCTACCAACCGACTCCACCCTCCCAACCTACTCCACCCCACCAAACGACTCCACTACCTAACCCAGCCACCTAACCGATCCCTTTGCTGGCCTGATTCCCCAACTAAACCCAGTCTCACTCGGCCTACACCTTGGTTGCATCAAGGTGGATTCAACCGAACCTTGGCCAGCTGAACCTAACTACCTTAGCCACTACCCGCCCCACCAAACTGGCACCAACCGAGTGCCCCTTGCACTCGGTCTGCCCCACAAAGCCCACCACTCGGCCTGCCCTTGGCTGGCCTATCTCCCCACCAAACCTACGCCCTAACCCAACCGAGTGCACCTTGCACTCGCACAAGTCTTGTTGGCCGTGCACCAACCTTGACACGCCTACACCTCACCACCAAACCTAACTAAGCCTTACACCCAACCATACCCTAAACCGACCTGTCCCAAAGCACCCCCATAACCCGCACCCTAAATCAGCTGAGTGCACCTAGCACTCGGCCAAGACTTGTTGGCCGGCACTAAGCCATGACACCATATCCCATGGCCTGCCCTTGGCTGGCCTAATCCCACGACCTGCCCTTGCTGTCCCACACCCGACCTAGACCCTTCGGCCAAGCTTTGCCATCCTAGGACCCACCTTGGTTCGAGCCACCATTGGCTCAACCTGCCCCCTCTAAACCCTAACCAAGCTAGGTGTTGGCTGCACCTAGCTCATTCCCATCTTCCTAAACCAAAACCTAGATCTAACTAGGACTCGACCAACCACATCCTAAACCTAACCAAGATCCCTAGGCTTGTCCCAAACACCCTAGCTCTTGGTTTGACCCAAAACCAGGCCAAGACACCATTCGACCTGCACCCTCTTGAGCCATCCCAGCTCGCCCCTCTAAACCCAAAATAAGCTAGGTGCTGGCTGCACCTAACTCATCCCTAACTCCCCAACCAAAACCTAGATCTAACTAGGACTTGACCAACCTAGCCCCTTGGCCGAACCCAGCCAAGACCAAGCCCAAATCCACTTGGCTGCACCCAAGTGGACCCACCCCCAAGCCTCGCCTCGGAACCCACTTGAAGGGACTTACCTCGCGTCTGCAACGAAGGACGGACCCGAGCGACTCGAGAGGCAAAACCGAACACTTGTAAGTGCATTTCCATTCGGTTTTACATTACTCGTTTAAATTAAATTCAATTCGGAACGGGGTTGTAATAATGGAGCGAAGTCTCCCCCTGAGATGTAATATTTGTGTATGAAACACAACCACACACGTGCACTTGAGCCTTCTCGCTCTTAACTGCACACAAAGGACACCCACGTTCACTTGAGCCTTTTCGCTCTTATATTGCACACGATTGCACACACATTGAGCCTTTCCGCTCTTAAGCTAAACATATATACTTCAATTTGGGTATTTACTTTAGTGAAAGCTGTGTGAGTTGCAATTAATTTTGGGTGGATTTAATTTCATGTCGTGTGAGTTGTAATTTCAATTTCACACAAGAACACCCATGACCACTCGAACCTTTCCGCTCTTCACACTCACACACATTGAGCCTTTTTGCTCTTAAGCTAAACGTATATACTTCAATTTGGGTATTTACTTTAGTGAAAGCTGTGTGAGTTGCAATTAATTTCGGGTGGATTTACTTTAAGTTGTGTGAGTTGTCATTTAAATTTCACACGAGAAACACCCACAAGCACTCGAGCCTTTTTGCTCTTTACATTCACACACATTGAGCCTTTTCGCTCTTAGGATAAAACATATTTATATATTTTCAAGTTGTGTGAGTTTACTTTAGTGGAAGTCGAGTTGCATTTCCCTTTGTGTGGATTTACATTTAAGTCGCGTGAGTTGCCTTACATTTCGAGTATTTACATTAGTGAAAGTTGTCTGAGTTGCACTTTCATTTCGGGTATTTACATTAGTGAAAGTTGTGTGAGTTGCACTTTTAATTTGAGCCTAGCTTGCATCATTGCTTTTAAAACCTGAAAAGGATTTCTGCATCCTTGCATTCACTCGCTTTCAAAAGCCCCCGAATCCTCGCTCAAACCAATTGAAAATAGGTCACACATTCACACATATATCAGGCCTAATAGATAAAACTCAAAAAGATTTAGGGTCGTCCAACAGTCGTAATAAAAATTGCAAAGAAGGCATACATCGAATTCATAAAATACTGATCTTTCGAAGTTAGTATTTGATTTGAAAAATCGAAGTTTCTAAGCGTTTAAACTGACTCTTGAGCATTGGTTCAAGAAGGTTTAAAATGAAAAGATCCCGCTTTCCCACAATCGCCAAAAAGTCAGAAATCTTTCAAAAACCTTCGCTAGTTTGAGTAAGCTAGCTAACATGCTCGCAAAACGACTTAGGCACGAAAATGTTCATTTCTAGTTTCATAAACCGGGAGTGAAAATTTTCATGCTTACAAAAATGCTTGAGAACCATCAAAGCAAGGAGGAAGATCACCTCAAAGCTTCCTAAATTTCGTAGAATCCTTGACTTGGAAAATTTGAGGATTTTTAGAAGTAAGTCTAACCCATAGTATGTGTGCATGCATACAAAAGCATCATTCATTGCATTTTGAAAATCATATATGTGCATGAACAACATCGGGTCTAGACATCATCTTAGAGTTCGAGGTTCGTGTCAAGCCAAAGGGGCATGAGAGTCGACCCCCTAAGTATTGAGCCATCATAGGCATGTCTCCATATGAATCAAATCCGAAACCTCCAAGGTTAAATCTAAACTAGCAAGATGCTAAACCTCTCAATGAAACTTTTTGAAAAAGGGTTAAATACTTAAATGATAATTTCCAAAAAGGATTTTGAAAAGATTTTGATAAAATCCTCAAATTCTCAAAACCTCCAAAGTAAAGCTTTACATTCCAAATCATGTGAATACATTGGATGCTTTACTCGATCAATGTGAAGATGATATCCATAGAAAAATATGCCATTTATTACATTTCGAAAACTTTATTTGGCTTGTAAAAGAAATGATCAAGCCAATAGAGAAATCGTGCTTAGCCTTGGTATAGGCTTCCAAATTAGAGAGATTATTTCCCATGTCATGAAAAGGGAATAATGTGGATTCATTCAAGCACTTATTTGAAAAACCTATCTTAATGGGTAGGCAAGATAAATGGCAGCCCCTTTCAATGGAGTGTGAGTTCATCCTCAAAACTCCATTAAGGGACAAACCCTACATCGTGTGGTTGAAGTGCCTCTTTGAGACACATTTCCCATACTTGATCAAATGCCCCTTGAAGGCATATTTTCCAAATGAATTTCAAAAACTATGCTTGGACAAATTGTTTCAAAGAAAATCTAGCATGGGAAACATATTTCGATCAAGGGGTAGGTATCGAAATCATCTTCATATCTCCCAAGAAAAATTTTTAGAAAGGGAGGATTTCCCGAATTTGTTTCTTCAAAAAGTTCAAGTTTTAACAATCTTAACCCCACATATGACCTTGAAAGAAAGATTTTCAGCACCTTGTTGATATGAAAACCTTGATAAGGTTAGGATAAATACATGAGTCCCACGATGGAAAATGTGGGGATCATGTCAAATTCAAATATGATGGCCATGACGATCACTTAGGGCTGGTTATGTTTGTCTATCCTTAAGCAAAAAGTGTCATGATCATGCTAGAAATATCATAAATATCAAAAGCATAGACATGTCATCCCATAAAAAGTTTTTTAAAATTAAGCTCCTTTGAAACTGCTTGAAAGAAAGATCAAGGTTGATTGTATGACCCCAAATGAAGGAATTAATGCTTTACAAAAAGTAGAGTTTTTTAAAAACAAATTGGTGACATTTCAAAAATCCTTGGCTTACAAAATAAAGCCTTGCTCAAAATGGCAAAATATTTTCAAATGGCAGATGCTATTAAGAAATGGGACGATCTCGGTTGAGTCGAGTAACCAAAGGGATAAGCTTTCCCCCATTTTACTTCTCTCTCCAAAAAGGAAAATTGGCAATGTTCAAAAGAAAAAAAAAAACAAAGAGAATACAAAAACTCCTCGAAAAAGAAGTCTTCTCCAAAAAAAGGGAATACAAAAACTTCTCAAAAAGGAGTCTTCTCTTTGAAAGAAAAAAAGGAAAAAGAAAAGAGAATGCAAAAACTCCTCGAAAAAGAAGTCTTCCCCGAAAAAAAGGAATACAAAAACTTCTTCAAAAGAGGTCTTCTCCTGAAAAAGAAAAAAAGAAAAAGGAAAGCCAAAGTTCAAAAGAGCAAATTTTCCGACTCTTTGTTGGGACACTTTAGAAGGGACTGTGGTAACTCTTTCCCATATCCCCGCAGCTTATCCCAAATGGAAAAAGGTTCAACTATGAAAATCCTAAAGTAGGAATAGAATCTACTTATTTGTATTTCATTTTGTTTGAGAATTAGACTTTGTTTTGTGGAAAATGAAACTTTCAAATGTTTTCTAAAATTTCCTACCAAAAACCTCTCCCAAGTAGTAGGTGTCAAAACTCGAATAAAGGGAAGTACGGAAAATTGGAAGTCCTTTTTGATAGAAGATAAAAGGAGTCCATTTTGAAAAAGAACCCAAGAATGTCAAAAAGACATGGGATAAAACCTGCTTGGAGCAGTCTGCCTTAAAAGGCTCTCTCTAGGCTCAAAAACCCCAAAAATAAACTCTCTCAAAAGTTCCCGCTCACTCATGCATTCAAAAAATCATTCATGCATGATCATGCCTAGAAAAAGCAGCCCACCTAGGAAAAGTCCCCTTTTGGCTGGAAATCCCCTCCTACAAATCAAAGAAAAAGGAGTTTTACAAAACGAAGGATCATTCATTCTCAAGAAAATTTGGGAAGAAAATCTATAAAGGGTGTTTCTTCTTTGCCATTATCCAAATCAATTTGGATTAATGCCAAAGAGGGGCATCTGTAAACACCCCAAAATTTTCAGATTTTTCAAAACTCCGGAATTCCAAAAAATCAAATTCAGCTCAAAAATGCAAAAAGAAACGAAGACACTGATGAAGCCGACAGAAATTAAAGACCCGGCTTGTCAAAATGAAAAACAGAGTCCGTGGGAAAATCTGAGATCGACCTCATCAGAGACAAGCCCAAGACAGGATCAAACGGACCAAATCCAACATCAAAAAGTTCTAAAAAGCAAGACATCGGCCGATTAAAGAAGCTGAGAAAAACCCAAGCTAAAAACAAATCATCAAGGAACCGAAGCCCGCTCGAAAACCGTCCTTTTTGTGCACCAAAGAAGGACTCAAAAAAGAAAATTTGGATTGGATATTGACAAAAAAATCCAAATCTAGGTCCATTTAAAATTTGGAGTGGGTTGGATCCTAGGATCCAAACCCAATCCAAAGTACCACCCATGGCCTATAAATAGGGCCAAGGGGTTTCACGTGAGATATCTTTGGAAATTTGGAGCTTGGGGAAAGGAGGAGAGAGAGAGAGTGAAAATCAACAAAGGTGGGCTTGGGCTTGTGGGCTTGACCTAGGCTAAGGTGGCTGCACCAACATGATGGCTCGAGTTTGACCAAGGTGGCTGCACCATGGCTGTAACACGGCTGCAACGAGGTAAGCCTTAACCGAACTTGGGTGGCCCGATTGAAACCCTTTGACCACACCCTAAACCGCCTACCTCGGCTGAACCCACTTGCACCTAACCGACTTGCCTTGAGCCCTTGGGCTAAACCGTCTCGCCTTGGCTAAACCGCCTTCAACCTTAAACCTACCTTGACCCTTGTAGGCCGAACCCACCTTGAACCGCCACCCTAAACTGAACCAACTTGGTGTGGGCTGGACCTTGTGGTTGAGCTAACCGAACGCACCTTGCAGACCGACCCTGAACTGAACCGACTTGCAGTTGACTGAACCCAGCTGAACAGACTGGTTTGACTTGCTGCAAACTGATCCGCCACCTTGAATTGCACCACGACTGCAACCTGCCCCTAGCCAAACCCCCAACCTTGAGCCGACCCTGAACCATTTTGCTGCACCAACCGACCCCACTTGAAGGACTCGGCTATGCTGCGCCTTGAACAAAACCCAACTGCATCTGGAACCGGCCTTGACTTGGCTGAACCTCCTTAAACAAAGCCATCTTGCTGAACATAAATCACCTTTGATCGACTGCATCTTGAACCAAGACCTCACGGCTGTGCTTCACCTTAACTTGCACCATTTGAGCCTTGACTTGTTGGCTGAATCAAGCTTTGACTGCAAATTGAACCTGGCCGAACCTTGGGCTGACTGCCCCTTGCTCTTGACTAAACCTACTTGGACTTGGGCTAAACTGAACCGAGCTGGGGCCGACCTACCTTGGCTGCATCAGTTGGGCTAAACCACCTTGGGCTGCATCAACCAAAACACTCTTGGAACCTTGCTGAATCCATGTACCGAACATTTGGGGCTGACCACCTTGGGCCGACCTGCACCAAGTGAACCTTGGCTGCACCACTTGGCCGCACCCCATCAACACCAAGCCTTGACTTAGCTGCACCACATCAACATGAAGCTACTGGACTTGGCCGAAACACAACAAAGACGGCGGACCTGATCTAGTTCATGGTTGACCAAGGCTCGACATCAAGTCGAGGACTTGACTTGACCTAGCTCACGGCTGCGACAAATTGGGCTCGAGCGAACCCAACAAATAGAAACAAAAGGCTAAATCGAACGAAAAACTTGTAAGTATAGTTAACTTCGGTTTTAAACCACTTGTTTCATTCAATTCAATTCGAAACGAGGTTGTATTAATGAAGCGGAGTCTCTCCCCGGGTTGTAATATTTGTGCATGAACACGATCGCACCCACGAGCACTTGAGTCTTTTCGCTCTTAAACTGGTGGATGAACACGATCACACACACGTGCACTTGAGCCTTTTCGCTCTTTACACCCACAAGTACTCGAGCCTTTCCGATCTTAAATTGAACATGAGTACACCCATGAGCACTCGAGCCTTTTCACTCTTCACACTCACGTGCACTCAAGCCTTTTCACTCTTAAGCCAAATATATATATTTCAATTCATGTGAGTTTACTTTTGTGAAAGTCTAGTGAGTTACAATTTAAATTCGTGTGAGTTTACTTTTGTGAAAGTAGAGTTGCATTTAAATTCGTGTGAGTCTACTTTCGTGAAAGTAGAGTTGCACTTAAATTTGTGTGAGTTTACTTTCGTGAAAGTAAAGTTGCACTTAAATTCGGGTGAGTTTACTTTCGTGAAAGTAGAGTTGCAATTTAAATTTGCGTGGGTTTACTTCGTAAAAGTCGAGTGAGTTGCACTTAAATTCGCGTGAGTCTACTTTCGTGTAAGTAGAGTGGGTGTCATTTCAATTTGGGTGAGTTCGCATCATCGTTCTCCAAAACCCCAAAAAGAGATTTTATAGCATCTCTACATCCTCTCATTGCAGCAAATCGCTCAAACCCTCGCTCCAAACATGCTGAAATTAGTGCTAAACATATAAAACTTGCAAGAACTTAGGGTCGTCCAGGCCCGTAATAAAATTTGTAAAGAGTGCACGAACCGGATTCGTCAAAACACTTGTCATTCAAGTTAGTTTGAAGTAATACTTGTTTGAAAAAATTGAAGTTCCTAAGTGCTTAAACCGACCCTTGAGAGCCGGTTCAAGAAGGTTTAAAGTGAAAAGTGTCCGCTTGCCTACAATCGCCAAAAATTCAGAAAAAGTGTAAGCTAGCTGGCACGCTCGCACAAGCATAGGCACGAAAAGGTTCGCTTCGAGTTCCATAACTCAGGAGTGAAAATTTTCATGTTTACAGTGAGTGAGGTGAGCTTTTTGGGAGAGTCAATTTTTGGGGTTTTTGAACTTGGAGAGAGCCTTAAAAGGCCAACTGCCCCAAGTTGGTTTATCCCATATCTTTTTGACATTTTGGGCTTTTTGAAAATTTCTTTTTCAAAAGGAACTCCTTTTATCTTCCATAAAAAAGGACTTCCAATTTTTCATACTTCCCTTCATTTGGGTTTCAACACCTACTACTTGGTAGAGGTTTTTTGGTAAGAAATTTTGGAAAACATTTCAAAGTTCCATTTCCCACAAAACACAGTCTAATTCTCAAACAAAATGAAATCCAAATAAGTAGATTCTATTCCTACTTTAGGATTTTCATGGTTTGAACCTTTTTCCATTGGGATAGTTGCAGGGATATGGGAAAGAGTTTCTACGGTCCCTTCTAAAGCGTCTCGTGGTTTAAGGCGAAGAGTCAGAAAATTACTCTTTTGAGCTTTGGCTTTCCTCTTTCTTTCTTTCTTTTTCTCATTCAAAGAGAAGACTCCTTTTTAAGAAGTTTTTGTATTTCCTGTTCTTTTCGGGGAAGACTTCTTTTTTGAGGAGTTTTTGTATTCTCTTTGTCTTTTTCTTTTTCTTTTGAATATTGCCAATTTTCCTTTTTGGAGAGAGAAGTAAAATGGGGGGAAAGCTTATCCCTTTGGTTACTCGATTCAACCAAGATCATCCCATTTTCTAATATCCTCTGCTATTTGGAAATATTTTGCTATTTTAATCAAGGCTTCATTTTGTAAGCCAAGGATTTTTGAAATGTCACCAATTTATTTTTGAAAACTCTACTTTTTGTAAAGCATCAATTCCTTCATTTAGGGTTGTAAACACCCCAAATTTTCTGTATTTCAAAAACTCTCAAAAACACAAAAGAGCTCATTGGAGCCAAAACGACAATATGTTTTAAAATACAAAAATAGGTATAAAAGGCAAAATGAGAGCCCAGGCAAGAAGAAGGATTCAAGCCCGGAACTTCAGAAGTCATCCCTTGCCCAAAAATAGAAGAAAGGAGAGCCCGTTCGAAGAAAAGCCCGACAGAAGGGTAAAAGCATAATTTGGGTAAAAAAAGCAGAAAATAGCTCCAAAATGCAGAAAGAAGCCAAAAACCTAGTAAAGTCGACAGAAGTCCGAGACACGTCCTGTCAGAATGAAGAACAGAATCCGTGTGGCAATCTGAGTTCGATATCACTAGGAACCGGCTAGAAACCAAAACGGTGGATAGAAACAGACATCGAAAAAGTCCTGAAAAGCAGAACGCCAGTTGGAAGATGGACTTGGGAAAGACCCAGGCCAAAGTTGGACCTCCGATGAATCAAAGCTCGCTCGAAACCGATGATGAAAAGCACTAGAAAAGGACCAGAAACCAAGGAGTAGAAGAAAAGTTTCGATTGGATCTGGACCCAAAAATATCCAGATCTAGATCCAAATAGTGTTTGGATTGGATCTAGATCTCAAAATATCCAAGATCCAAGATCCAAATCCAAATAAATATTTGGACTGGATCTGGATCTCAAAATATTTGAGATCCATGATCTAGATCCAAATAGTGTTTGGATTGGATCCGGATACCCATACCTAAATCCAAGACCCATATCCAAGACCCATTTCAAACCTCTATAAATAGAGGTGAGGGGGCTTATAAAATCGAGGACATGAGGCTCAAAGGGGAGAGGCCTTTCACGTGAAAAAGAGGGGGAGGAGAGAGAGAGAGAGGGCCCTATTGGCCAAGGCTTGTTGCCTTTGAGGGTTGGGATTGGGCCATTGTGGCTCGGGCTGCACCAACCAAGGAGTTGCGTCTTCAAGGAGAGCGGAGATGCACGTGGTGGAGCTTGGTGGCGTGGAGGCGGCTTGGGGTGGAGCTGCAAGTTACGGTTAGTACCATCTACCCTAAGCCCTAAACCACCTTCTTTCCTAACCACTCTAGACCTCCCAGCCTAACACCACCTAAACCAGTCCCTAACTCCATTAAAACCAGCCAAGACCTGGCCGGTTTTCACCTAACATCCCACCCTAAACTCTACCCTAAACACTACCCTAAACAACCTCCCTAAACCACCTAAAGTTCGGCCAAGGGCTGGCCGAACTTCCCTTGAACCATCACCATCTAAGCTCGGCCAGACTTGGTCGAGCTAGTCCCTAAATCACACGGCCTGCTGGTGCAGGCCGTGTTCCCTCTCTTCGCCAAAAACCAGGCCTGCCACTCGGTAGGCCACTTACCTAAACACACGGCCAAAGGTGGCCGTGCCTTCCCTCCTTTCGCCAAACACCAGGCCTTCCTTTAGGCAGGCCATCCAACCCAAACCACATGGCCTAGCTAGGCCGTGCTTTCCCTCATCTTACCCAACACCAGGCCTGCCCTTTAGGTAGGCCATTTCCCATTGAAACCTCATGGCCAGTAGCTGGCCATGCTCCCTTACCAAAGCCAAATGAGACCTGCTATTTGGCAGGTCATCTACCCTAAACCACACGGCTTGCCAGTGCAGGCCGTGTATCTTCTACCCTAGCAAAACCCCGGCCTGCCACAAGGCAGGCCGTGTCCTTACTTCACCCCCCAAGCCCATGGCCAGTTGTTGGCCGAATCCTAAACCAAACCCTACCACTCGAGCCACCTTGGCTCGAGTCCTACCTTAGCCAAACCAGCCCCAAGTGGCCCCTAAACCCGACATACCCTTGTTGCTCCCTAAGTCTCCAAGTGCTTCCAAGCTTCCACGCTCTCCGGCTTTGCTCTCACGTGCCCCGGGTTCAATACGAAGAAGGCGTACGCGTCCTAGACACACCCCACATAGCGGGCTAAGTGAGTTGTAAGTCCTTACATTTGATACTTAATTAAATTTTGATACGGGGTTGTAGTAATGGAGCGTTGTCTCCCCTCGGATGTAATATTGGTGCATAACACACAAGCATATATGTGCACTTGAGCCTTTCTGCTCTTAGTTGCACACTTTTGCACACAAATGGGCCTTGGCAACCCTAAGATAAAGCTCTATTTATATAAATTCAGCTGCGTGGGTTTACATTCAAGTTGTGTGCGTTGTCTTTCCATTCCACACTCACACACATTGAGCCTTCGCTCTTAGTCCTAAGACTCTAATAAGAGTCATACTACAATTCAATTTGGGTTGTTAAATTCAGTCGTGTATGTTGTCTTTCAATTTATACACATACACACACGTCACATTGAGCCTTTCTACTCTTATATGTATATCTCCCTGTAAAAACCCCAAAATCTCACGATTTTCTCAAATTACCTGGTTTTACAAAAGCAGCCCCAAAGGGCTATTTTGAGTCTGGAAACCCAGGAGCCTTCCAGACAACCCTATACATATGTTTAAATCATATATGTTTTAAAAATATATACATACAGTTTTAAAAACCTTAAAAAGGTATTTTGAAACCCCGAAAGCAACTTGGCCTGATGAAAGCAGGACCGAAGAAGCGAAAGAGAGCCTGGACCCAGAGCATATTTCAAGCCTGACACATCAACTCTCGTATCAGAATCATCCCCAAATTCTCGGACATCCAATCCCCTGATATCAACAAATTTGTCCAAAATGATCTCCGAAAGGTGAGAAGAAGAGCGGACAACAATGTTGGCAAAGACCCAACGCAAGACGGAGTACTGATGCAGTCAAGCCCCGCACAAACCGTCCATTTTGAAATGCCATGAAGGAGTCAGAAAATCAGATTTGGGTCGGATCTGAACCATATATATCTAGATCCAGACCCAAACATGTATTTGGATCCAAAGATCCAATCCAATATCCACATCCATGGCCCACATCACTTCCTCATAAATGGAGGTGGGGCCCACAAAGAATTCACGTGAAAAACTTGGGTAGAGAGAGAATGGGATGATAAAGTATGAGTGAGAAAGTATGAGTGAGAAAGTTGGTGGGCTTGACTTTAGTCAAGGATGGGTTAATCATGTTGGTTTAGCCTAAGAGTGTGGGTTTAAGCTTGTATGCATCTACACCTAACTTGGGGCTGCACCAACATGAACCTGGCTGCAACTAGGTCCATAGATCGAGGCCAAGGGGATGCTCCTAAGACCTAGCCCTAAGCAAACCCACCTCACCAAGCCACTCCCCCCTAAACTTGACCCAATCCTAACCACCCTCACCCAAAACCACCCTAACCATACCTAGCCGACCTCACCTAGCTCACCCCACCCAATTAGACCACCTAGACCCTAGCTAGACTGAACCTAATCCCACCTTAACCCACCTAAGTAGACCCTAACCCTTAATTCTAGCCACCCTAACCGACCTACCCTAAACCACCAAACCACTCCCCCCTAGCCGGCCTACCCAAACCACCCCACCAGCCCACCATATCTTAAATATCTACCCCATACCACTCCCAACCGACCCTAGCCCATGCCTATAAAAACCCCCCTTTTGGGGCGGGTTTTGGATCCCTCTCTCATTCCTCTCTCTCCTCTCTCACCTGCCCTCTCTTCCACCTCATCTCACTCCATCACCCCCAGCTGCACCACCTCCACCGCCACTCCACCCAACTGCACTTCCACCCGACTGCCACCTGCGCACTCCACCCGACTGCCACCTTTCCACTCCCTCACCCGGCTGCACTTCCACCCGACTGCCACCTCCTTCCACCACCTCCAGCCATCACCTCCTCCACCACACCAGGTTAGTACCCCCATCTCAGCCCCATCTAACCTATCTTCCTCTCCCCTTCTTACCCAGCCACACATTCCATCACCTGCCACCACAGCCTTCTCCCTTACACCCGGCCACTTCATACCCTACCTCCCCACCTTCCCTTAGCCATCCACTTCCCAGCCCCTAGCTAAGCCTTCATCCTTAACCTGCCACCACCTAGCTAGCACCCTAACCTACCACAGCCCCACCTAGCATCCCTACTTGCTGCGCCTACCACCCGGCCATCATCAAGTCTTCATTCAGCTAAGACCCTACTTGCCGCCCACACGCATCCAAGGAGCTCCCCTTCGGCTGTCCAAGGCGACTCACTAGGCCAAAGCTAAGCAAGTTACACCTGGACCAGCTATACATAAGTGCCTAACTCGGTCCTTGTTATGAACTTGCTTACATTTGATTAAATTTGATACGTGGTTGTAATAATGGAGCGTTGCCTCCCCCCACTTGTAATAATGTGGTTTGGCACACCCACACACACGTGTACTTGAGCCATTCCGCTCATAGCTACACACAATTTTAGCACACACACGGGCTTAATCAGCCCTTAAGATATAGTTATACCTATATGTTTTAAGTTGTGTGGGTTTTAATTTAAGTTGTATGCGTGGTCTTTCAATTTCCACACTCACACACATTGAGCTTTCACTCTTATTCCCAAGACCCTAGTAAGGGCCGTATTGCAATTTCCCTTGGGTGTTTTAATTCGCGTTGTGTGCATGGTCTTACAATTTCCACACTCACACACATTGAGCTTTCGCTCTTACTCCCAAGACCTTAGTAAAGGCCATATTGCAATTTTGTTTTGGGTGTTTAAATTCAAGTTGTGTGCGTAGCATTTCCATTCTACACTCACACACATTGAGCTTTCGCTCTTACTCCCAAGACCTTAGTCAAGGCCCTATTGCAATTATATTTGGGTTTACATTACAAGTCGTGTGAGTTGTCTTTACATATACACACAACACTCATGCACACGTTGGCGACCTTCGAGCCCATATATATTATAAGTATTTCCCTTCGGCTATGTCTTTAAGATTTGGGTTTTAAGGTTGAGCTGTGTGCGTAGTCTTTCCATATATACACGACACACACTTGCACAATTGAGCCTTTCTGCTCTTAAGATATAGCCATATTTCCCTTTTGCAATTTCCCTTTTGCAAATTTACATTAAGTCATTTCCCTTCCGTATTGTCTTTCAATTCGGGTTTTCCCTTTATAGTTGCCTGAGTTTGCATTGCATATACACCATACCATGAGTTAGGACGCATATTGCATTAAAGCAAACCCCACACTCCCGTTCAAAAAATCGCCCAACTTAGGTCACTTGTGCACACATCTAGTTGGCCGTAAAAAGTATAAAAAGAAAGACATAGGCATGTGCAAATCCCACGTGTAATAAAACTTGAAATCGTACAAACAAAGCCCAAACATTTCGGGTATTTTCAAAGAGGTTTAATTTAAAAAGTGTAAACACCCCGAAATCCCACGAATTTCTCAAATCAACCTGGTTTTATAAAAGCAGCCCCAAAGGGCTATTTTGAGTCTGGAAACCTAGGAGCCTTCCAGACAACCCTGTATAAGAGTTTTAAACTTTTATATGTTTTAAATATGTATAATATGTTTTAAAAAAATGTTAAAACACGTTTTGAAACCCCACAAAGCAAGCTTGGCCTGATCAAAGCAGGACCAGAAGAGCTAAAGAGAGCCCAGAACCGGAGCATAAGTTGAGCCCGGCACAACAACTCTCGTGTTGAATCCACCCCCAGGATCTCGAACGTCCAAGACCCTGTTATAATCAGAAATCATATGAAGTCATCTCTGGAAGGTGAAAATAGAAGCGGACGATCATGTTGGCGAAGACCCAACGCAAACGGAGTACTGATGCTGTCAGACCCCGCACAAACCGTTCATTTCGAACACAGCCTGAAGGAGTCAGAATTCAGTTTGGATTGGATCTGGACCATATATATCCAGATCCCAATCCAAACCTATGTGTGGACTTGGATTTGGATTTGGATCCAGAGATCCAATCCAATATCCACATCCATGGCCCACATCACCTTCTCATAAATGGAGGTGGGGCCCACTTGAAATTCACGTGGGATTATGGGCATGAGAGAGAGTGGGGGAGGATAAGATTTGGGAGTAATTGTAATTAAGCTTGACTTGTGTGTCAAGTTTGGGGTTAATCATGTGGTTTAACCTAATTAGTATGGGTTTAAGCTTGTATTAGCCAAAACCTAACCTAGGGCTGCACCAACATGATGCAACAAGGTCTATGGGTTATGCAAAGGGAGCGCCCTAACCCAATCCTAATAAAAAACCCCTAATCCTAGCCTTTTACTCTAATCCTAGCCTAATCACCTAACCCACTTCCCTAATCCCGGTCTAATCCCAACCTAATCACCTAACCCACTTTCCTAATCCTTCCCTAAACCTAGCCTAATTTCCTTAAACCTAGCCTAATCCTAGCCTAATCACCTAACCCACCTCACTAAACCTCACCCCAAAACCAACCCACCTAGCTAAGCCCTAAACCCCTAAACCACCCCACCTAAACCTAGCACACTATCTACCTAAAACCCCTTGTATTAAAATATCTAGCCCCTCCTCAAAACTAGCCCACCTTATCACCACACCACCACCACCTAAACCACCTTACCACCTCCTCAAAACCAGCCCCAACCGCCATCTCCAGCCCTATATAAACCCCCCCCCCCCCTAGTGGGCGGGTTTTTCATTCAGGCCAGCCCTCCTTGGCCCAGCCGACCTTGGCTAGCCACCTTCCAGCCAAGCCTTCCACCTTGCTCCACCTGCACCACCACACCCCGGCCAGCTCCGCCTCGCACCACCACTGCCTTCCGGTCTGCTTCACTCCACATCGCCACCATTTCCATCCGGCCGAACCCCATCCACTTCAACCACCCGGCTGCTCTTCTTCCTTGGACACCAACTCCCTACCAGCCGGTTAGTATCTCAACCTAACTCTACCTCTTCTTCACTCCCCCTCCACTCTCAACCACCCACACCACCACAACCTCCCGCCAACACCAGCCACCCGCCATCCTCACCCATTCGGCCAAACCTCCACCTTACATTACCCGCCTTGAACCACTTCGCCTAGTGACACCCGGCCACCCTACTTATCTCCCTAGGACCTGCCCCTTTCACTCTCCACCAGCCCTTAGTCCCACCTTCCACAACACCCTAGCTAACTCCCTTCCCATCCATAATATCCCTATTCACCCTAACAGCCGGCCACCACCAAGCTCCCCTTAGTCGGCCACTTCAACCGACTGTGCCACATCCACTCGGCCAGCCATACATTTCCCTTAGGCACCCCCTTAGGCTCCCCTTTAGCACTATCTTCCTTAATACCAGCCCATCCTTAGTGACCTTCCTTAGTCACCTTAGCCCAAAGCGTCAAGGCGGCACCTTCCTAGCAGCCGGCTAGCTTCAAGGTAACCTTCCCGCGCACCCAAGCCACCCGGCCAACAGCTCCCCTTGCCGTTCAACTCCGAGGAGCTCCCTCTTGCAGCCCAAGGCGAAGCCAAGCCTACGCTCAAGCAAGTCACCTCCGGACCAGCTATAAGTAAGTGCCTAACTCGGTCCTTAGTTGTAATAACGGAGCATAGTCTCCCCCCGCTTGTAATAATGTGGCTTGGCACACCCACACACACGTGCACTCTCTTAGTTGTGCACGATTTTGAACACACACGGGCCTAATCAGCCCCTAAGATATAAATTTATGTATATACTTTAAATTATGTAGGGTTTCGCTTAAGTTGGGTGTGTTGTCTTTCAATTCAAGCACACACACACATTGAGCCTTCGCTCTTATTTGTAAGACCCAAGTAAGGGCCGTGTTATACTATCCTTGGGTTTATTTCATGTTGTGTGCGTAGTACTTCAATTCAAGCACTCACACACATTGAGCTTTCGCTCTTATTCCCAAGACCTTAGTTAAGGCCATACTGCAATTTATATTTGGGTTTAATTTCATGTTGCGTGCGTAGTACTTCAATTCAAGCCCTCACACACATTGAGCTTTCGCTCTTATTCCCAAGACCTTAGTTAAGGCCATACTGCAATTTATATTTGGGTTTAATTTCATGTTGTGTGCGTAGTACTTCAATTCAAGCACTCACACACATTGAGCTTTCGCTCTTATTCCCAAGACCTTAGTTAAGGCCATACTGCAATTTATATTTGGGTTTCATTTCATGTCGTGTGTGTAGTACTTCAATTCAAGCACGCACCCACATTGAGCCTTCGCTCTTATTTGCAAGACCCAAGTAAGTGCCCATATATACATTATATACATATATCCCTTCCCTTCGGCATTTACATTACAAGTCATTTCCCTTCGGCATTTACATTTCAAGTCATTTCCCTTCGGTATTGTCTTTTAAATTCGGGTTTTCCCTTTGGAGTAGCGTGAGTTTGCATTGCATATATGCCATACCACGAGTTAGGATGCATATTGCATCAAAGCAAACCTCATACTCCTGCTCAAAGTCGCCACATTTAGTGGAGTGTTCATAACACACACCTAGGTGGCCCGTAAAGGGATAAAAAGAAAGACTTAGGCACGTGCAAATCCACATGATCTAAAATCTGAAAATCGTACAAACAAGACCCGAATCAAACATCTCGAACCGCTTTCGTAGGCTTTTTCCACTTCAAACTCGATTTTTAAAAGCGTACAAACTGATGCTTGCGCATCGGTGCAAGAAGGTCTACGACGACAAGAGCTTGCTTGCTCACAGTCGCCACGTTAGAAGTCAGGTTTAGAATATATCTTCGTTAGCTTAGGTAAGCTAGCTGGCACGCCTTGTTTATTCAAATAGGAACTTAGACCCACGAAAAGGTTCGCTCCAGGCCTAAGAACCAGGAGGCGGAGATTTTCTGCGTCTACAGTAGTTTGGCACACTCGGTGGGAGGTGAGCCTTTTAAAAGTCGAGTCATTCTAGGAACTTACGAAAAGATTTTCAAAGAGGTGTTGTTTTAATTTCGTTTTCTTTACTTGTACTTAGGAAATTTTGAAAAAAGGCTTGAAAACATGTCAAAATCCAACCCTAGTGAAGTGTCCAGCCAAGGCTCATGCACATCAAGTTCTCACTCTAGGAGGATTTTGAAAAACAAGATCAAACTAGACGAGATAGAGGACTTGAGAAGGGAATTCGAGGCCAAAATCGATGCTCTCAGCCAAGAAGCAGAAGTAGGCGATTCATGCTCATCGAACGGTGAACAAAAGTCCAAAAGAAAATCTGAAAAACCTCGCAAGCACAAAGTAGCTTCCGTAATGGAAGGCAACCAATACCACAAGTCCTTCACACAAAAGGACCGTAAAGCCCTATAGCAGCTGTTGAAAGGGCAAAATAAAGAGAAAAGAAGTTACGCCCTGTCTGATTTCCTTCCCATGGATTACCAAACAGACACTGACGATGAAATACCGAACTTCCATCGGTATGATGGCATGGGAGACCCTAGGTCTCACTTGCAACTTTTCTCACGTCGAGCCCATAAGAAGAAAAAGGACTTGATGAAATGGGTGTATTGGTTCCCTTTATCCCTTAAAGGCACAGCTGCCAAAATGGCTGGCTTCCTACGACTTAAGCCAGTTCGCTACTTTTGAAGAGTTAGCGAACTGCTTCATGCAAAGATTTGCATACAACGTAGAAGTCACGCCAACTTTAAACACTTTAAGGGATACGAAGCAAGGCATGAACGAAGACGTACATGCCTTCATTATACGATGGAGGTCACTTTTGGGCCAAGTGCGAGAGCCCATATCTGAAGGATGCACAGTCATGCTTATCTTGGATAATTTTAAAAGCGAGTTAAAAACCCTTCTCTCGCTCCATGAAATCTCTACTTTCCATAAGTTGATCAAAAAGGCATCCCTTTTTGAAACAAACTTGAGAAAAGGGACATACGATCACTTATGGAAAGGAAGTGTCGTTTCTAAAACCCGCTTGGAAAAGCCCATCACTTATTAGCTACCCAACATGGACAAAGGGGCAAACCCCCATAAAATCGCCAATGTTCGGGTGAATCTAGGCGTGGCAGGCACTTCCAAAAATTTTGAAAAGCTAGAAAACAAAAGGGAGCGAACCTTTCAAAAACCGATTGAAAAACGGGAATACACACCGCTGGGGCAACCTGTGTCGGAGGTCCTAGACCTCCTACTTGCCCAAGGCATGATAGAACTTCCCGAAATCCCCGAAGGAGTCACTTCCAAAGGGGGGTATTTAAATCGATTTGCAAGTATCATCGGCTCAAAGGCCATGATACCAAACGTTGTTTCTCCCTTTTGAATAAAATCGAGAACTTGATAGCGGAGGGCTGGCTCCAGGTCACTACGGAACCTGAGCCACCTCAAGCTATCTTCAAAGAACCCTTTCCCAAGCACGCCAGTGGTAGTGGGAAAGGAAAGGAGGTATGTACCCTCACCTTTTCAAAGGAACTAGCGCAAAATCCTGAGTCTGGTCGACCCACTTGTGTGCCCATTCTTGTACTATACAAGAAGCCTGCCCAAGTTGTCATTTGGGGACCACCAAAAGCTGAATCCCCTGCTAAACCAGTTTTAAAACTTCAAAGTGCTCCTCAACTCATACTTAGAGCCAAATTTAGCGCGACCCTAGGCTGGTCGTGGGGGAAGTGACTAGATCTAGGAGGATCTATCAACCCCCGCACCTACAAAGTGCTAAAATGGTAGTCAGTGTGCCTGGCCCCTCAAAAGCATGTATTCTTAGAGTTCTGCCAAAAGCAGACAAGGATAAAGTCATCCTAAATCCTTATGACTTCGAAAACCACCTTTCAAAGATTCCTATCCACATGTCTATCCTAGAGCTTATACAAACTTTGCCTAGGCATAGACTCGTGCTAGAGAAAATTCTAGAAAGAGCCAAGGTTGATTCGAACATAAGTCTGGAATCCCTGTCTGCCCAAGTGACTTTAATAGGAGCAAAATTGCCCATCACTTTCTCGGAAGATGATGTAGATAGACCCTACGAGTCCCATAACCAGGCCCTGCATATCGAGGTGGTTCTGAATAACCACTCTCTGGACAGGTGCCTAGTCGATGGGGGAAGAGGGCTCAACATCCTTCCACTTCATGTGGCGTACCAGATCGGAGTCACCTTGACTTCAGTAAACACAAGCCCCATCGTTATCACTAGATACGATGGAAATGCGTCTACGCCATTAGGATCGATCGAACTCCCAATGGAAACGGGAGGGATCACACACACGGGGGCGTTCCATGTCTTGGACATCCACCCCCATTATAACCTGTTGCTGGAAAGGCCCTGGATACACAGCTTGTGCGCTGTGCCATCTACCTTCCACAGGTGTGTTAAGATCTCTTTCAGGGACCAAGTCGTGGTGATCCTAGGTGAGAGTCACCCACAGCTTCAGGGGATCATAAACTCCCCTTGTTTATCGAGCTCCCAGGCCCATGAGGCTAACCTGGGGCAGATTGTGATTGAGCCGCCAAGGCTCGTGTTAAACAGCCCTAGGAAGGTTGTATATGTGAAGGGGCCGCCCAAAGCAGGCCCCCTCCCGATCTTAACCCTTCTAGGAAAACCCAAGCATTCCCTATTTCCAAAGCCCCTGGACAAAAAGCCATACGAGCACGATATGGACGACAGCAAGTTCTAGTGCCACGATTTATATCATCAATTTTCAAAAAACAAAAAACGTGGAACATGTTGTTAAATATGAGCTACACGCCCTACAAAAGTCTAGGGGCACAAAACCAGGGTCTCCTAGAGCCCATCCTTCCTAGGGCCAACCCAAGCCGATATGGGATCGACTATACTCCCAGAATACCGCCAGAGCCACCCCCTGTGACCACCTGGGTCAAGGGTGCCCTGGAGCCTTCCCTAGAAGAGACCTACGATTTAGACCTCCTATTCCGAGTCTAACCCGTAGTGTTTTCCCTTTGTAGGTATGATGGAAGATCCCTTTCAGAAAAATACAAAAACATTTGGAAAACTTAAAATAAAAAAAATCGAAAAAGAAGAAAAGCCAAAAACAATGGAAAAACAAAAACTCAAAAATAGAGTGCTTTGTATAGTTCCTAAGGTTCTTGTTTTACAAAAACCCAAAAAAAACGAAAATTTGGAAAATACCAAAAAGATTTTGTATATAGCTGCTCCTGGTAAGGCGTTGGAAAAAGATTTCGAAAGGAACGTCGTCTGCATAGCCAGACCAAAAATTTCGAAATTGATTGAAAATCCGAGTACAAAACCAGGTCTTTTTGAAAATCACGCATCAAATTCCCTCGGGTCTATAGCCCACGAGAATGATCGAAGCCCAGAAGTGGATCCCCTTGAGGAAGATCCCACTTCTGAGCTCCCAGAATTTCATAAGATTCTCGATTTTAAAAGACCTTCCAATTTAGTAGGAGGAGATTTCATAGAGGTGAACCTAGGGAGTGATTCCAATCCCAAATCCATCAAAATAGGCGCATGCTTGCATGAACATGAAAGATCAGCATTCATTGCATTTCTACGAACTTATTTAAATGTGTTTGCATGGATGTATGAAGACATGCCGGGCATAGACCCCAGCGTTGTCGAGCATCGTCTTCCCTTAGATGCGGATGTAAAACCCATAATGCAGAAGCTTAGGAAAATACATCCGAATGTACACACGCAAGTCAAAGAGGGTTTAGAAGATCTGTTAAAAGCCGGATTTATAAAACCCATTGCGTATTTTGATTGGTTGTCAAACATCGTTGTAGTTCGAAAAACCAATGGGACAATTCGAATATGCATCGATTTCAAAAACCTGAATAAGGCCACTCCAAAGGATAATTATCCTTTACCAAACATAGATTTGATAGTCGATAGTTCTGCAAATCATGAAATGTTTTCGTGTATGGATGGCTATTCAGGCTATAATCAAATCAAACTAAGTCCACGAGATCAGGGTAAGACCGCCTTCACAACCCCATGGGGCACGTACTGCTATACAATCATGCCCTTTGGTTTGAAAAATGCCGGCGCGACATACCAACGAGCCATGACCACGATCTTCTATGATCAAATTCATGAGCTCATAGAAGTGTATGTAGATGATCTCTTGGCGAAATCCAAAACCCGATGCACTCATATCGAATGTTTGCAAAAGATTTTCGAAAGGCTTAGGCTTTACAAAGTAAAGCTAAACCCTCAAAAATGTGTATTCGGGGTAGAATCAGGGAAGCTTCTAGGCTTTATGGTGAGCCAAAGGGGTATAGAAGTCGACCCCTCTAAGTGTCGAGCCATCATAGACATGGCTCCACCCTCCAATCTCACCCAAATTCGTAGCCTTCAGGGTCGATTACAGTCCGTTCGCCGATTCATATCGAATATGGCAACTAGATGCGAACCCTTCAACAAGTTGTTGAGGAAGGGCACGAAATTCTTATGGGATAATGAATGCCAAAGGTCCTTCGAGAGACTAAAGGCATACTTGGTTAATCCCCCCGTTTTGAATCCTCCAAAACAAGGAAAACCGCTTTTACTCTACATCTCTATGCATGCGAATGCTTTAGGAGCCTTGTTGGCTCAATACGAGGATGACACCCATAAGGAGTATGCCATCTACTATATTTCGAAAACTCTCTTGGCTTATGAACGAAATTATCAAGCCATGGAGAAGACGTGCTTGGCCCTAGTCTGGGCCTGCAAGAAATTCAAACACTATTTCCTAGATCATGAGATCTGGATAGTGTCCAAGCTTGATCCAATCAAGCACTTGTTCGAAAAACCCATTCTCACGGGTAGATTGGGCAAATGGCAACTCCTTCTAATGGAGTATGACTTGAAATACCATCATCAGATCTCCATTAAGGGGCAAGCCCTGATAGATTACGTGGCTGAGTTTCCCTTGGAGGACGCATATCCCACACTTATTGAAATGCCTGATGAAGGCATATTACAAAACCATTTCCAAAACCACATCTTGGAAAACTCTTTCGAAAACCAAGTGTGGAAGATGCACTTCGATGGGGCACGAAACCAACGAGGGGCTGGTGCTGGGGTCATCCTCATCTCCCCTGAAAAGGGCGAGATTCCCATAGCTGTCCGCCTAGATTTCGAATGTTCCAACAACGTAGCTGAGTATGGAGCACTCATACAAGGCTTAAGAATTTCGAAAACTCTAGGGGCATCATTCATCGAGGTCTTTGGAGATTCGCTCCTTGTTATAAACCAGGTTTTGAAAATTTGGCAAGTACGTAATGAAAAACTACTTCCATATCACGAGTTGGCCACTTGATTGGTCCAGTCCTTCCAATCATGTAAACTCACACACGTAGGAAGAGAGGACAATGGCATCACCGATGCCCTCTCCTCCTTGGGTTTAGCCCTAAAGGTGGATCCCATTTCAGGGACCCGGTCTTTAGAAATATGGCATGCGCCCAACCCATCCACACACGATCTGGATATTTGCCAAAATAACCTAGACTCTCTTGAAAAACCCTGGTTTTACGACATAAAACAATTTCTAGAAAATGGGGGATTCGCCGAGGATGCCACATCCAAAGATAAGGCATTCATCCGTAAGATTTCGACCTGATACACCATTCTAGGTGGGGTTTTATACAAAAAGAGTTTTACCGGCATCCTGCTTAGGTGTATCGATCTAGAGGAGGCTAGGATAGTGATGCATGAGTTCCACGATGGAGAATGTGGAGGTCATGTTAATGCCAACATGATGGTAATGAAAATACTTAGAGGGGGCTATTTTTGGTCCACCCTGAAAAAGGATTGTCACGATCATGTTAGGAAGTGTCATCCATGTCAAGTGCATGGGCACGCCATTCATATCCCTTCATCTGCATTGCATTCCGTGGTCAGCCCCTGGCCATTTACCATGTGGGCGTTTGACATCGTAGGCCCAATATTTCCAAAAGCCTCGAATGGGCATCGATTCATTTTAGCAGCCACGGAGTATTTCTCCAAGTGGGTGGAAGCCATTTCCCTAACCAATGTGCTGGGGCAACATGTGGTGGCTTTCATTCGGAAGAATATCTTGGCTCGATTTGGGGTTCCACGAGACCTCGTGTCTGATAATGGCAACCCATTCAAGAACGAGTGGATGGTTAAGTTATGCAACACGTATGGCATAACTCACCACTTCTCCTCGCCCTACTACCCTAAAGGCAACGGCCAAGCCGAAGCCACAAACAAGACTCTCATTAGTATAATTGAGAAGACTTTAGAGAAGGGTAGGACGTGGCACGAGAAGCTGGATGAAGCCTTATGGGCTTATAGGACTTCCATCCGGACTCCCACGAATGCCACACCATTCGAATTGGTCTATGGCACAAATGCCATTCTTCCCATTCATACTTAACTGCATTCATTTCATACATCCATAGCACTCGACCTCCCCCTAGAGACGCTTCAGCATGCTAGGATGGCCGAACTAGATTTGCTAGATGAAAGGCGACTCCTTGCCATGGATCATGCTCGTGCATACCGGCAAAGGATAGCCCGACACTATGGCAAACACATGAGACCTCGCCACTTTGAAGTGGGGGATCTAGTCTTGAAAATCATCCACTATCGTGACGCACATCACCTTGGAAAGTGGCGCCCCAAGTGGGATGGACCCTATGTTGTACGTGCAACCACCACGAACAACTCGTATTGGTTGATCGATGTAGAAGGTAGGAATTTAGCAGATCCTATCAATATTCAATACTTAAAGAAGTATTATGTGTAGGATTTGTATTAAATTCCAATTTTCGAAAATTTAAGGGATAGCTGCCCTGAGACATGAAAATAAGGTGCAAAGGCAAAGTCGTGTAACCCTGAGTGAGAGAATTCGCACTTGTGAAAGAGTGGAGTCTTCAAAATCGTGGTTACATTTCAAAATCCTTCTTCTTACAAAGAAAGGCCTAGTTCAATATAGCAAGATACTTGCAAGTAGTACGTGCTATTTCTAAATAGGCTGATCTGGAATGGATCGAGTGTAAGCTTGGGATAAGTCCTCCCCTCTTCTCTTCTCCTTCCAAAAGGAAAACAAAAGCCCAAAACAAAGGGAATTTCCTATTAAAAGGCTCTTTCCAAAAGAAAGAAACCAGAATTCGAAAGAAAAATTGATTCTCTTGTGAAAAAGAGGGATTAAAGAAAAAATACTCCCAAAGGGAGACCCTCTATGAAAAAAAGGAAAAAGAGGCCAAAAAGCTCAAAAAGAGCAGTTTTCCGCCTTCTATGTCTTAAACCACGGGACGCTTCAAAAGGGATCGTAGTATCTCTTTCCCATCCCTGGCTTATCCCAAGCTAAAGCATGGTTCATTTCGAAGAATCCTAAAGTAAAAATAGGATTTACTTACTTGAATTTCATCTTGTTTGAGAATTCGATGTTTCGAATAAGACGTAGGAATTTGAAATATAGCTTGTTTTCTTACAAAACCTCCACTAGATAAGCGAGTGTTAAGACTCAAACAAGGGTGAACACGAAGAGCTCGAGATCCCTAGGATCGAGACTCAAGACAGTTGTCCCTTTTGTAAATAGTTTTTGTAAATAGATTTTGAAAAATCGAACATCGAACAGCATAGGATTTGCTCACTTGGAGCAGTAGGCCTTATAAGTCTTTAGAGTTCGACCACATCTGGTCTTTGGGAGGTCGCCACTCTTGGCACCACACCCATGTCATGCATCTGCATTCCACACATGGTACTTGCATAAACATGATCCCATTTAGGACCAGATTCCATACATATCCCTTTGGCGTGATATCTCCTCCTACCAGGATTTTTAAAACTGAGATTTTTGCTAAAGATTAGGACGGTCCCATATTCTTCATGGCTAGATCTAGGGAGACATTGAAAGAGGTGTTTGTCATCTTTGCCCTTATCCAAATCGATTTGGACAAGGCCAAAGAGGGGCATCTGTAAACACCCCGAAATCCCACGAATTTCTCAAATCAACGTGGTTTTATAAAAGCAGCCCCAAAGGGCTATTTTGAGTCTGGAAACCCAGGAGCCTTCCAAACAACCCTGTACAGGCGTTTTAAACTTTTATATATTTTAAATATGTATAATATGTTTTAAAAAACTGTTAAAACACATTTTGAAACCCCACAAAGCAAGCTTGGCCTGATCAAAGCAGGACCAGAAGAGCTAAAGAGAGCCCGAAACCGGAGCACAAGTCGAGCCCGACACAACAACTCTCGTGTTGAATCCACCCCCAGGATCTCGAACGTCCAAGACCCTGTTATAATCATAAATCATATGAAGTCATCTCCGGAAGGTGAAAACAGAAGCTGACGATCATGTTGGCGAAGACCCAACGCAGACGGAGTACTGATTCTGTCAGACCCCACACAAACCGTTCGTTTTGAACACAGCCTGAAGGAGTCAGAATTCAGTTTGGATTGGAACTGGACCATATATATCCAGATCCCAATCCAAACCTATGTGCGGACTTGGATTTGGATTTGGATCTAGAGATCTAATCCAATATCCACATCCATGGCCCACATCACCTTCTCATAAATGGAGGTGGGGCCCACTTGAAATTCACGTGGGATTATGGGCATGAGAGAGAGTGGGGGAGGATAAGATTTGGGAGTAATTATAATTAAGCTTGACTTGTGTGTCAAGTTTGGGGTTAATCATGTGGGTTAGCCTAATTAGCATGGGTTTAAGCTTGTATTAGCCAAAACCTAACTTAGGGCTGCACCAACATAATGCAACAAGGTCTATGGGTTATGCAAAGGGAGCTCCCTAACCCAATCCTAATAAAAAACCCCTAATCCTAGCCTTTTACCCTAATCCTAGCCTTAACCTAGCCTAATCACCTAACCCACTTCCCTAATCCCGGCCTAATCCCAACCTAATCACCTAACCCACTTCCCTAATCCTTCCCTAAACCTAGCCTAATCCTAGCCTAATCACCTAACCCACCTCACTAAACCTCACCCCAAAACCAACCCACCTAGCTAAACCCTAAACCCCTAAACCACCCCACCTAAACCTAGCACACCATCTACCTAAAACCCCTTGTATTAAAATATTTGGCCCCTCCTCAAAACCCGCCCACCTTATCACCACACCACCACCACCTAAACCACCTTACCACCTCCTCAAAACCAGCCCCAACCGCCATCTCCAACCCTATATAAACCCCCCCCCCCCCTAGTGGGTGGGTTTTTCATTCAGGCCAGCCCTCCTTGGCCCAACCGACCTTGGCCAGCCACCTTCCAGCCAAGCCTTCCGCCTTGCTCCACCTACACCACCACACCCCGGCCAGCTCCGCCTCGCACCACCACTGCCTCTCGATCTGCTTCACTCCACATCGCCTCCATTTCCATCCGGCCGAACCCCATCCACTTCAACCACCCAGCTGCTCTTCTTCCTTGGACACCAACTCCCTACCAGCCGATTAGTATCTCAACCTAACTCTACCTCTTCTTCACTCCCCCTCCACTCTCAACCACCCACACCACCACAACCTCCCGCCAACACCAGCCTCTCGCCATCCTCACCCATTTGGCCAAACCTCCACCTTACATCACCCGCCTTGAACCACTTCGCCTAGTGACACCCGGCCACCCTACTTAGCTCCCTAAAACCTGCCCCTTTCACTCTCCACCAGCCCTTAGTCCCACCTTCCACAACACCCTAGCTAACTCCCTTCCCATCCATAATATCCCTAGCCACCCTAACAGCAGGCCACCACCAAGCTCCCCTTAGTCGGCCACTTCAACCGACTGTGCCACATCCACTCGGCCAGCCATACATTTCCCTTAGGCACCCCCTTAGGCTCCCCTTTAGCACTATCTTCCTTAATACCAGCCTATCCTTAGTGACCTTCCTTAGTCACCTTAGCCCAAAGTGTCAAGGCAGCACCTTCCTAGCAGCTGGCCAGCTTCAAGGCGCCCTTCCTGCGCACCCAAGCCACCCGGCCAGCAGCTCCCCTTGCCGTTCAACTCTGAGAAGCTCCCTCTTGCAGCCCAAGGTGAAGCCAAGCCTACGCTCAAGCAAGTCACCTCCGGACCAGCTATAAGTAAGTGCCTAACTCGGTCCTTAGTTGTAGACTTGCTTAAATTAAATTTGATACGGGGTTGTAATAACGGAGCATAGTCTCTCCCCGCTTGTAATAACGTGGCTTGGCACACCCACACACACGTGCACTCTCTTAGTTGTGCACGATTTTGAACACACACGGGCCTAATCAGCCCCTAAGATATAAATTTATGTATATACTTTAAATTCCATAGGGTTTCGCTTAAGTTGGGTGTGTTGTCTGTCAATTCAAGCACACACACACATTGAGCCTTCGCTCTTATTTGTAAGACCCAAGTAAGGGCCGTGTTATACTATCCTTGGGTTTATTTCATGTTTGTAAACACCCCGAAATCCCACGAATTTCTTAAAACAAACCTGGTTTTGTAAAAGCAACCCCAAAGGGCCATTTTGAGTCTGGAAACCCAGGAGCCTTCCAGACAACCTTGTATATATGTTTTAAACTTTATATTTCAAAAACATATAATATGGCTTTTGAAAACCTTTTAAAACACGTTTTTAAAACCCCGAAGTGGCTTGGCCTCATCAAGATAGGACCAGGAGAGCTTAGAAGAGCCCGGAACCGGAGCACACGTCAAGCCCGGCACAGCAACTCTTGTATCTGATTCACACCCCAGGATCTCGAACGTCCAAGACCCTGTTCTTACCAAAATAGCATTTGAAGTCATCTCCGAAAGGCAGAAACGGAGGCGGACGACCATGTTGGCGAAGACCCAACGCAGACGAAGTACTGATGCTGTCAGGCCCCGCACGAATCGTCCGTTTCGAACCCAGCTCGAAGGAGTCAGAGTTCAGTTTGGACTGGATCTGGACCATATATATCCAGATTCCAATCCAAACCCATATGTGGACTTGGATTTGGATTTGGATCCAGAGATCCAATCCAATATCCATATCCATGGCCCACATCACCTTCTCATAAATGGAGGTGGGGCCCACTTGAAATTCACGTGGGATATTGGGCATGAGAGAGAGTGGGGGTGAAAAATATCAAGAGTGTTGTATTAAGCTTGACTTGTGTGTCAAGTTTGGGTTAATCATGTGGGTTAGCCTAATTGAGTGGGTTTAAGCTTGTAATTAGCTAAAACCTAACCTAGGGCTGCACCAACATGGGGTGATCAAGGTCTATGGGCCATGCTAAGGGAGCTCCTTCACCTAAACCTAGTCCAAAATGCCTAAACCTAGCCTAAACCCCTAATCCACCCCTAATCTAAACCTAATCACCTAACCCACTTCCCTAATCCTTCCCTAAACCTAGATTAATTCCCCTAATCCTAGCCTAAACCTAGCCTAATCACCTAACCTAGCTCACTAAACCTCACCCTAAAACCCAACCACCTAACCTAGCCCTAAACCCCTAAACCACCCTTAGCCCACGATTTACCCAAACCCCTAGTTTTAAAATATCTGGCCCAACCCCTTCCAGCCCACCTTATCTACATACCACCCTACCTAAACCACCTAACCACTACCCTCAGCCCAGCCCTAACCGACCTACCCATCCCCTATTTAAACCCCCCTCCTTGTGGGCGGGTTTTCCAAGTGGGAACCACCATTCCACCCAGCCGGGCCCTCTCCTTCTCCCATCTCTCACCCAGCCGGGACCACTCCCCAACATCTCCACCTGCTCCACCAGCCACCACCTGCACCACCACCTTCCCTCTTCCCTCTACCACCACCATCCCTCAGCCGGACGCCACCACCTCCACCCAACCGAACCAGCCAACAGTCACCTGCCCGCCTGCTTCCCATTTCATCCGCCACCTCTCCCCATTCGGTAAGTGCCCCAAACTCCCTCAAAGCCCCTCTCTTCCACCTCTCCACTCTTGGCCACCCATCCTACCTTCATCTCAGCCCCCTTTGCCACCACCACTTTAACCTAGCCGAACCTAGTATAACCCAAGCTGCCGGCCACTACCTAGCCATCATCTCCCATTCGACCTTTCCCACCAGCTCACCTTTTAGGTCCAGCTTCCCTAAACTCTCAACTCCCCTAGTGACCCTAAGAATCCACTCATTCATCCACTTTAAACCCCTACTTGGAGCCGCCATCTACTTGCCACCGGTCACCTTCGAGGCGCCTATCCCGCGCCCCACTTGCAGCCGGCCAGTACCCTTGATCACCTACCTTCGCGGAGCTCCCGTTTGCAGCCCAAAGCCAAGTCCACGCCCAAGCAAGGCCTCTACGGACCAGCTACTCGTAAGTGTCTAAACTCGGTCTATAGTTGTACACTTGCTTGAGATTCAATTTGATACGGGGTTGTAATAACGGAGCATAGTCTCCCCCCGCTTGTAATAACGTGGCTTGGCACAACCACACACGTGCACTCTCTTAGTCGTGCACAATCTTGAACACACACGGGCCTAATCAGCCCCTAATATATAAGTGTACATATACTTTCATTTTCGAAGGGTTTTTGTTTAAGTTGGGTGCGTTGTCTTTCAATTCAAGCACTCTCACACACATTGAGCTTTCGCTCTTATTTGAAAGACCCCAGTAAGGGCCGACCTATACTATTTGGGTTTCATTTCATGTCGTGTGAGTAAGTCTTTCAATTCAAGCACTCTCACACACATTGAGCTTTCGCTCTTATTTGAAAGACCCAAGTAAGGGCTGACCTATACTATTTGGGTTTCATTTCATGTCGTGTGAGTAAGTCTTTCAATTCAAGCACTCTCACACACATTGAGCTTTCGCTCTTATTTGAAAGACCCAAGTAAGGGCCGACCTATACTATTTGGGTTTCATTTCATGTCGTGTGAGTAAGTCTTTCAATTCAAGCACTTTCACACACATTGAGCCTTCGCTCTTACTCCCAAGACCTTAGTAAAGGCCTTATTGCAGTTATATTTGGGTTTCATTTATGTCGTGTGGGTAGTCTTTCAATTCAAGCACTCTCACACACATTGAGCCTTCGCTCTTATTCCCAAGACCTTAGTCAAGGCCATACTGCAATTTATATTTGGGTTTAATTTCATGTCGTGTGTGTAAGTCTTTCAATTCAAGCACGCACCCACATTGAGCCTTCGCTCTTATTTGCAAGACCCGAGTAAGGGCTCATATATATAAGCTATATACATATTTCCCTTCGGTTATTTCCCTTCGGTTATTTCCCTTCGGTTATTTCCCTTCTGTTATTTCCCTTCAGTATCGTCTTTACATTTCGGGTTTTCCCTTTGGAGTAGCGTGAGTTTGCATTGCATCTACGCCATACCACGAGGTAGGATGCATATTGCATCGAAGCAAGCCCCGCTCGAATTCGCCCATGTAGTGGAGTGTTCATAACACACAAACTAGGTGGCCCGAAAAGGGATAAAAGAAAAGACTTAGGCACGTGCAAATCCACGTGATCTAAAATATGCAATTGCATCTTAAAGACCCGAAATAGACACCTCGAACCGCTTCGTGGACTTTCTCTCCAAAACTCGATTTTTGCAAAAGCGTACAGACTGACCCTTGCGCATCGGTGGAAGAAGGTCTGCGATGACAAGAGCTTACTTGCTCACAGTCGCCACGTTTAGAAGTCAGTGATAAAAATATCTTCGCTAGCTTAAGTAAGCTAGCTGGCACGCCCTATTTGTATACATAGGCCTTAGACGCACGGGAAGATCCACTCCAAGCCCCCGGAAGGGACGAAGAGGCGGGGATTTTCGCGCGTCTACAATGTTGTGTGCGTAGTACTTCAATTCAAGCACTCACACACATTGAGCTTTCGCTCTTATTCCCAAGACCTTAGTTAAGGCCATACTGCAATTTATATTTGGGTTTAATTTCATGTTGCATGCGTAGTACTTCAATTCAAGCACTCACACACATTGAGCTTTCGCTCTTATTCTCAAGACCTTAGTTAAGGTCATACTGCAATTTATATTTGGGTTTAATTTCATGTTGTGTGCATAGTACTTCAATTCAAGCACTCACACACATTGAGCTTTCACTCTTATTCCCAAGACCTTAGTTAAGGCCATACTACAATTTATATTTGGGTTTCATTTCATGTCGTGTGTGTAGTACTTCAATTCAAGCACGCACCCACATTGAGCCTTCGCTCTTATTTGCAAGACCCAAGTAAGGGCCCATATATACATTATATACATATTACCCTTCGGCATTTACATTACAAGTCATTTCCCTTCGGCATTTACATTTCAAGTCATTTCCCTTCGGTGTTGTCTTTTAAATTCGGGTTTTCCCTTTGGAGTAGCGTGAGTTTGCATTGCATATACGCCATACCACGAGTTAGGACACATATTGCATCAAAGCAAACCCCATACTCCCGCTCAAAGTCTCCACATTTAGTGGAGTGTTCATAACACACACCTAGGTGGCCCGTAAAGGGATAAAAAGAAAGACTTAGGCACGTGCAAATCCACGTGATCTAAAATCAGAAAATCGTACAAACAAGACCCGAATCAAACACCTCAAACCGCTTTCGTTGGCTTTTTCCACTTCAAACTCGATTTTTAAAAGCATACAGATTGACCCTTGCGCATCGGTGCAAGAAGGTCTACGACGACAAGAGCTTGCTTGCTCAAAGTCGCCATGTTAGAAGTCAGGTTTAGAATATATCTTCGCTAGCTTAGGTAAGCTAGCTGGCATGCCCTGTTTATTCAAATAGGAACTTAGACCCACGAAAAGGTTCGCTCCAGGCCTAAGAACCAGGAGGCGGAGATTTTCTGCGTCTTGCCAAGTGTACAGATTGACCCTTGTGTATCGGTGCAAGAAGGTCTGTGACGAAAAGAGCTCACTTGCTCACAGTCGCCCCGATAGAGTCAGATTTTAAAAACTTTCTTCGCTAGCTTATGGAAGCTAGCTGGCACACCCTTTTATTAAATACGACTTAGACACATGAAAAGGTTTACTTCGGGCCTAAGAACCAGAAGTGAGAATTTTCCGTGTCTACAGGTTTGGCACGCCCAGTGGGACCTGGGCCTTGTGCAGAGTCATCTCATGTAGAGAAACCTCATGAAATTTTTTTCTAAAGTGTTTTAACTTTGTTTATTGCATTTTCATACTTAGGATTTGTTTTGAAAAGCATATTGATGAATGTCGAGTCCAGGCTCCCAAGAGGTATCTAGCCATGGCTCATGCGCATCAAGTTCTCAATCTAGAAAGTTTTCGAAAAAACAAGAGATTGAAGACTTGAGAAGGGACTTCGAGGCCAAAATCGCCGCTCTTAGCCAAGAGGCTGAAGCAGGCGATTCGTGTTCGTCAAATGGCGAACCAAAGGTCAAGAAGAAATTTGAAAAATCTCACAAATACAAAGAGACTTCCGCAGTGGAAGGTAACCAATACCACGAGTCCTTCACACACAAGGACCGTAAAGCCCTATAGCAGCTGCTGAGAGGGCAAAATAAAGAGAAAAGGAGTTACGCCCTGTCTGATTTCTTGCCTGTGGACTATGAAACAGACAGTGACGATGAAATACTGAACTTCCATCGGTATGATGGCATGGGAGACCCTAGGTCTCACTTGCAGCTTTTCTCTCATCGAGCCCATAAGAAAAAGAAGGACTCAATGAAATGGGTGTATTGGTTCCCTTTATCCCTCAAGGGCACAGCTGCCAAATGGCTAGCTTCCTATGATCTTAGCCAGTTCACAACTTTTGAAGAGTTAGCGAACTGCTTTATGTAGAGATTCTCGCATAACGTAAAAGTTACGCCGACTTTAAACACCTTGAGGGATACAAAACAAGGTGTGAACGAGGACATACATGCATTCATCGTTCGTTGGAGGTCTCTCCTAGGTCAAGTGCGAGAGCCCATATCCGAAAGATGTGCAGTCATACTCATCCTGGATAATTTTAGAAACGAGCTGAAAACCCTTCTCTCGCTTCACGAAATCTCGACTTTCCATAAGTTAATAAAGAAAGCATCCCTTTTCGAAACAAATTTGAAAAAGGGGGTGTACGACCACTTATGGAAAGGAAATCCCATTGCGAAAACTCGCTTGGAAAAGCCCATCACTTATGGGCCATCCATCGCAGACAAAGGGGCAAAACCCCATAAAATGGCCAATGTTCGAGTGGATCCAAGCCCGGCAAGTGCTTCAAAAAGTTTTGAAAAACTAGAAAATAAAAAGGAGAGGAGTTTTCAAAAACCCTTCGAAAGACGAGAGTACACTCCGCTGGGCCAACCTGTGTCGGAGGTCCTAGACCTCCTACTTGCCCAAGGCATGATCGAACTCCCCGAGATTCCCGAGGGAGTCACTTCGAAGGGAGGGTTTTTAAACAAATTCTGCAAGTATCATCGGCTCAAAGGCCATGATACAAGGCGGTGTTTCTCCCTCCTTAATAAAATTGAGAACTTGATAGTAGAAGGCCGGCTCCAGGTCGCTGAAGAACTTGAGGCTGCCCAAGCTATCTTCAAAGAACCCTTCCCCAAGCATGCAAGTACCAGTGGGAAGGGAAAAGAGGTATGTGCTCTTACGATTTCAAAGAATCTAGCACATACATGTGAGTCTGGTTCATATACTTGTGCGTCTACTCTCATACTCTATAAGAAACCCGCCAAAGTAGTAATCCGGGGACCACCAAGAGTTCTATCCCCGGTTAAACCAGTTTTAACCATTCAAGGTGCTCCAAATCTCTCGATTAGAGCCATGATTAGTACGAAACCTAGGTTGATTGTGGCGGAGGTGACAAGGTCCGGGAGGATCTACCAACCCCCACATCTATAAAGTGCTAAAAAGGTTGTCAGTGTGCTTGGCCCCTCAAAAGCATGTATTCCTAGAGTTCCGTCAAAAACGGACAAAGGAAATGTCATTTTAAAGGTGTATGATTTCGAAAACCATCTTTCAAAGATTCCTATCAATATGTCCATCCTAGAGCTAATACAAACTTCGCCTAGGCATAGACTAGTGTTAGAGAAAATTCTAGAAAGAGCAAGGGTTAGTTCGAACATTACCCCTGAATCTTTGTCCAAACAAGTGGCCTCCATAGGAGCAAAAACGCCCATCGTATTCCCGAAAGACGATGTAGAAAGACCCTACGAGTCCCATAACCAGGCCCTACATATCGAGGTGGTTCTGAATAACCACTCTCTGGATAGGTGCCTTGTCGATGGGGGAGGAGGGCTCAACATCCTTCCACTTCATATGGTGAATCAAATCGGAGTCACCTTGACATCCTTTCATCCAAGTCCCATCGTTATCACTGGATATGATGGGAATGCGTCTAGACCACTAGGATCTATCGAACTCTCCATGGAAATGGGAGGGATAGCACACAGGGGGGTGTTCCATGTCCTGGACATCCACCCCCGTTATAACCTATTGTTGGGAAGGCCTTGGATACACAGCTTGTGCGCTGTGCCATCCACCTTCCACAGGTGTGTCAAGATCCCTTTTAGGGACAAAGTCGTAGTGATCCTAGGAGAGAGTCATCCTCAACTTTAGGGGGTCATAAATTCCCCCTACTTGTCAAGCTCCCAGACCCACGAGGTAAAATTGGGGCAAATCATGCTCGAGCCACCAAGGCTCACTCTGTGCAACCCTAGGAAGGTTGTGTATGTGAAGGGACCGCCCAAGGCTGGCCCCCTCAAAGTTCTCACTCTTCTAGGAAGACCCAAGAATCCCTTATTTCCAAAACCCCTGGACAAGAAGCCCTATGTGCACAACATAGACGACAACAAGTTCCAAGACCACGATTTGTATCAAAATTTTTCAAAAAACAAAAAATTGTGGAATATGCTGTTAAACATGGGTTATTTGCCTTATAAGAGTCTAGGGGCACAAAATCAGGGTCTCCTTGAACCCATACTTCCTTAGGCCAATCCAAGCCGATACGGGATCGGCTATACTCCCAAAATACCACCAGAGCCACCCCCTGTGACCACTTGGGTCATGGGTGCCCTGGAGCCTACCCTAGAAGAAACCTACGATTTAGACCTCCTATTCAGAGTCTAACCTGTAGTGTTTTCCCTTTGTAGGTATGATGGAAGATCCCTTTATCAAAAATACAAAAACATTTGAAAAAATCAAAATCGAAAAAATGGAAAAATGGCAAAAACCAAAAACATTGGAAAATCAAAAACTCGAAAAAAGAGTAGTTTGTATAGTTCCCAAAGTTCTAGTTTTGTAAAAGCACAAAAAGATCAAAAATTTACAAAATTCCAATAAGATTTTGTACATAACTGCTCCTAGGAAGGCTTTGGAAAAAGAAAAAGATTTTGAAAGAAACGTCGTCTATATAACCTGACCAAAAATTTCGAAACCAATAGAAATTCCAAATGTAAAACCAGGTCTTTTGAAAATCCATGCATCAAATTCCCTTGGGTCTATAAACCACGAGAATGATCGAAGCCCCGAAGTGGATCCCCTTGAGGAAGATCCCACTTCTGAGCTCCCTGAATTTCATAAAATTCTCAATTTTGAAAGACCTTCCAATTCAGTAGCAGGAGATTTCATAGAGGTAAACCTAGGGAGTGATTCAAATCCCAAACTCATTAAGGTAGGCGCATGTTTGCATGAGCATGAAAGATCAACATTCATTGCATTTCTACAAAACTACTTAGATGTGTTTGCATGGACGTATGAAGACATGCCGGGCATAGACCCCAGCATTGTCGAACATCGTCTTCCCTTAGATGCGGATGTAAAACCCATAAAGCAAAAGCTTAAGAAAATACATCCGAATGTACACGCACAAGTCAAAGAGGGTTTAGAAGATCTGTTAAAAGCCTGATTTATAAAACCCATTGCATATTCTGATTGGTTATCTAATATCGTTGTTGTTCAAAAAACTAATGGGAAGATTCGAATATGCATCGATTTTAGAAACCTGAATAAAGCCACTCCAAAGGATAATTATCCTTTACCAAACATAGATTTGATAGTCGATAGTACTTGTAGACGCGCGAAAATCCCCGCCTCTTTGCCTTTTTCAGGGCTCTGAGCGGATCCTCTCGTGTGTCTAAGGCCTATGTATGCAAACAGGGCGTGCCAGCTAGCTTACTTAAGCTAGCGAAGGTATTTTTAACACTGACTTCTAAACGTGGCGATTGTGAGCAAGTAAGCTCTTGTCGTCGCAGACCTTCTTGCACCGATGCGCAAGGGTCAGTCTGTACGCTTTACAAAAAATCGAATTTTTTTGGAGAGAAAGTCTACGAAGCGGTTCGAGGTGTCTATTTCGGGTCTTTAAAATGCGATTGCATGTTTTAGATCACGTGGATTTGCATGTGCCTAAGTCTTTTTCTTTTATCCCTTTTCGGGCCACCTAGTTTGTGTGTTATGAACACTCCACTACATGGGCGAATTCGAGTGGGGCTTGCTTTGATGCAATATGCGTCCTACCTCGTGGTATGGCGTAGATGCAATGCAAACTCACGCTACTCCAAAGGGAAAACTCGAAATGTAAAGACAATGCTGAAGGGAAATAACCGAAGGGAAATAACTGAAGGGAAATAACCGAAGGGAGATATGTATATAGAATATATATATGAGCCCTTACTCGGGTCTTGCAAATAAGAGCGAAGGCTCAATGTGGGTGCGTGCTTGAATGGAAAGACTTACACACACGACATGAAATTAAACCCAAATATAAATTGCAGTATGGCCTTGACTAAGGTCTTGGGAGTAAGAGCGAAGGCTCAATGTATGTGAGAGTGCTTGAATTGAAGTACTACACACACGACATAAATAAAACCCAAATATAATTGCAATAAGGCCTTTACTAAGGTCTTGGGAATAAGAGCGAAGGCTCAATGTGTGTGAGAGTGCTTGAATTGAAAGACTTACTCACACGACATAAAATGAAACCCAAATAGTATAGGTCGGCCCTTACTTGGGTCTTTTAAATAAGAGCAAAAGCTCAATGTGTGTGAGAGTGCTTGAATTGAAAGACTTACTCACACGACATGAAATGAAACCCAAATAGTATAGGTCGGCCCTTACTTGGGTCTTTCAAATAAGAGCGAAAGCTCAATGTGTGTGAGTGCTTGAATTGAAAGACAACGCACCCAACTTAAGCAAAAACCCTTCGAAAATGAAAGTATATATATATATACTTATGTATTATGGGCTGATTAGGCCCGTGTGTGTTCAAAATCGTGCACAACTAAGAGAGTGCATGTGTGTGGGTGTGCCAAGCCATGTTATTACAAGCGGGGGGAGACTATGCTCCGTTATTACAACCCCGTATCAAATTGAATCTCAAGCGAGTATACAACTAAAGACCGAGTTTAGGCACTTACGAGTAGCTGGTCCGTAGAGGCCTTGCTTGAGCGTGGGCTTGGCCTTCGCCTTGGGCTGCAAACGGGAGCTCCGCGAGGGTGGATGACAAAGGGTGCTGGCCGGCTGCAAGTGGGGCGCGGGATAGGCGCCTCGAAGGTGGCCGGCTGCAAATGGGTGTCGCCTTGATGTGGGCGATTAAAGGGCTGGGCCAAGTAAGTGTGTAGGGTCACTAGGAGAGTCTAGAGTATTGGGGAGTATGGACCTAAAGGGGGTTTAAGGGAAGGCCGAATGGGAGTCTTATAGGGTAGCCGGATGTAGATGGGATGGTTAGGTAGTGGCCGGTAGTTTAGGTTGTGCTAGGTTCAGCTAAGGGAGAATGGTGGCAGCAAAGGGCTGATGTGTAGGTGAGATGATGGTATGGTGGGTGGCTAGTAATGGAGAGGGAGTAGAGAAGGAGTTAGGTAGCGTTGGGGGGGTACTTACCGAATGGGGAGAGGCGGTGGATGGAAGAGAGAAGCCGGGTGGTTGGGATGGAGAGCAAGTGGTGGCGTCCGGCTGGGAGATGGTGGTGGCGTCCGGCTAGGAGATGGTGGTGGGATGGAGAGCAGGTGGCGGTGTAGGTGGAGCAGGTGGAGCAGGTGGGAGAGGGTGGAGCAGGTGGGAGATGGTGGGACTCGGCTGGACTTGGGGAAGGAAGGGACCCGGCTGGGATGGGTAGAGCCACTCGATAGGGAAACCCGCCCCCAAGGGGAGGGGTTATATACGGATGGGTAGGTCGGTTAGGGCTGGGTTTGGGGTAGTGGTTAGGTGGTTTAGGTAGGGTGGTATGAAGATAAGGTGGGCTGGAAAGGGTTGGGCCAGATATTTTGAAAACTAGTGGTTTGGGTAGATTGTGGGCTAGGGGTGGTTTAGGGGTTTAGGGCTAGGTTAGGTGGTTGGGTTTTAGGGTGAGGTTTAGTGAGCTAGGTTAGGTGATTAGGCTAGGTTTAGGCTAGGTTTAGGGAAGGATTAGGGAAGTGGGTTAGGTGATTAGGTTGGGATTAGGCCGGGATTAGGGAAGTGGGTTAGGTGATTAGGCTCAGATTAGGGGTGGATTAGGGTGGTAGGCTAGGATTAGGTGTTTTGGGTTAGGTTTAGGTGAAGGAGCTCCCTTTGCATGGCCCATAGACCTTAACCACCTCATGTTGGTGCAGCCCTAGGTTAGGTTTTGGCTAATTACAAGCTTAAACCCATTCAATTAGGCTAACCCACATGATTAACCCCAAACTTGACACACAAGTCAAGCTTAATTACAACACTCTTGATATTATCCATCCCCACTCTCTCTCATGCCCATAATCCCACGTGAATTTCAAGTGGGCCCCACCTCCATTTATGAGAAGGTGATGTGGGCCATGGATATGGATATTGGATTGGATCTCTAGATCCAAATCCAACTCCAAGTCCACACATGGGTTTGGATTGGGATCTAGATATATATGGTCCAGATCCAATCCAAACTGAACTCTGACTCCTTCGAGCTGGGTTCGAAACGGATGATTTGTGCGGGGTCTGACAACATCAGTACTCCGTCTGCGTTGGGTCTTCGCCAACATGGTCGTTCGCCTCCGTTTCTGCCTTCTGGAGATAACTTCAAATGACATTTTGATAATAACAGGGTCTTGGACATTCGAGATCCTGGGGGTGTGGATGTGATACAAGAGTTGCTGTGCCGGGCTCGACATGTGCTCCGGTTTCGGGCTCTTCTTAGCTCTCCTTGTCCTGTCTTGATCGGGCCAAGCCGCTTCGGGGTTTCAAAAACGTGTTTTAACAGGTTTTCAAAAGCTATATTACATATTTTTGAAATATGAAGTTTAAAACGTATATACAGGGTTGTCTGGAAGGCTCCTGGGTTTCCAGACTCGAAAATGGCCCTTTGGGGCTGCTTTTACAAAACCAGGTTTGTTTAAGAAATTCGTGGGATTTCGGGGTGTTTACAGTACTGCGAATCACGAAATGTTTTCATTTATGGATGGCTATTCAGGGTATAATCAAATCAAATTAAGTTCACGAGATCAGGGAAAGACCGCATTCACAACCCCATGGGGCACGTACTGCTATACAGTCATGCCCTTTGGTTTGAAAAATACCGGCGCAACATACCAGAGAGCCATGACCATGATCTTTCATGATCAGATTCATGAGCTCGTAGAGGTATATGTAGATGATCTCTTGGCAAAATCCAAAACTAGATGCACTCATATCGAATGCTTACAAAAGATTTTCGAAAGGCTTAGACTTTACAAAGTAAAGCTAAACCCTCAGAAATGTGTATTCGGGGTAGAGTCCGGAAAGCTCTTGGGCTTTATGGTGAGCCAAAGGGGTATAGAAGTCGACCCCTCTAGGTGTCGAGCCATCATAAACATGGCTCTACCCTCCAATCTCACACAGATTCGTAGCCTCCAAGGTCGACTGCAATCCATTCGCAGGTTTATATCAAACCTGGCGACTAGATGCGAACCCTTTAACAAATTATTGAGAAAGGGCACGAAATTTTCATGGGATGACGACTGCCAAAAGTCATTTGAAAGACTAAAGGCATACCTAGTTAATCCCCCTGTTTTAAATCCTCCAAAGCAAGGAAAACTTCTTTTGCTTTACATTTCCGTGCATGCGAATGCCTTAGGAGCGTTGTTACCTCAATACGAGGATGGCACCCATAAGGAGTATGCCATCTATTATATTTCGAAAACTCTCTTGGCTTATGAAAGGAATTACCAAGCCATGGTGAAGACGTGCTTGGCCCTAGTTTGGGCCTGCCAGAAATTTCGACACTATTTCCTAGATCATGAGATCTGGATAGTGTCCAAGCTTGATCCAATCAAGCACTTGTTCGAAAAACCCATTCTCACTGGTAGATTGGGCAAATGACAACTCCTTTTAATGGAGTATGACCTGAAATACCATCATCAAATCTCCATTAAGGGGAAAGACCTAGCTGACTACGTGGCTAAGTTCCCCCTGGAGGACGCATATCCCACATTTAGTGAAATGCCTCATGAAGGCATATTGCAAAACCATTTTCAAAACCACATTTTGGCAAACTCTTTCGAAAACCAAGTGTGGAAGATGCACTTTGATGGGTTGTAGACGCAGAAAATCTCCGCCTCCTGGTTCTTAGGCCTGGAGCGAACCTTTTCGTGGGTCTAAGTTCCTATTTGAATAAACAGGGCGTGCCAGCTAGCTTACCTAAGCTAGCGAAGATATATTCTAAACCTGACTTCTAACGTGGCGATTGTGAGCAAGCAAGCTCTTGTCGTCGCAGACCTTCTTGCACCGATGCGCAAGGGTCAGTCTGTACGCTTTTAAAAATCGAGTTTTGAAGTGGAAAAAACCTACGAAAGCGGTTCGAGGTGTTTGATTCGGGTCTTGTTTGTACGATTTTCAGATTTTAGATCACGTGGATTTGCACATGCCTAAGTCTTTCTTTTTATCCCTTTACGGGCCACCTAGGTGTGTGTTATGAACACTCCACTAAATGTGGTGACTTTGAGAGGGAGTATGGGGTTTGCTTTGATGCAATATGTATCCTAACTCGTGGTATGGCGTATATGCAATGCAAACTCACGCTACTCCAAAGGGAAAACCCGAATTTAAAAGACAATACCGAAGGGAAATGACTTGAAATGTAAATGCCGAAGGGAAATGACTTGTAATGTAAATGCCGAAGGGAAATTGCCGAAGGGAAATATGTATATAATGTATATATGGGCCCTTACTTGGGTCTTGCAAATAAGAGCGAAGGCTCAATGTGGGTGCGTGCTTGAATTGAAGTACTACACACACGACATGAAATGAAACCCAAATATAAATTGCAGTATGGCCTTAACTAAGGTCTTGGGAATAAGAGTGAAAGCTCAATGTGTGTGAGTGCTTGAATTGAAGTACTACGCACACAACATGAAATTAAACCCAAATATAAATTGCAGTATGGCCTTAACTAAGGTCTTGGGAATAAGAGCGAAAGCTCAATGTGTGTGAGTGCTTGAATTGAAGTACTATGCACGCAACATGAAATTAAACGCAAATATAAATTACAGTATGGCCTTAACTAAGGTCTTGGGAATAAGAGCAAAAGCTCAATGTGTGTGAGTGCTTGAATTGAAGTACTACGCATACAACATGAAATAAACCCAAGGATAGTATAACACGGCCGTTACTTGGGTCTTACAAATAAGAGCGAAGGCTCAATGTGTGTGCGTGCTTGAATTGAAAGACAATACACCCAACTTAAGCGAAACCCTACGTAATTTAAAGTATATACATAAATTTAAATCTTAGGGGCTGATTAGGCCCGTGTGTGTTCAAAATCGTGCACAACTAAGAGAGTGCACGTGTGTGTGGGTGTGCCAAGCCACGTTATTATAAGTGGGGGGACACTATGCTCCGTTATTACAACCCCGTATCAAATTTAATTTAAGCAAGTCTACAACTAAGGACCGAGTTAGGCACTTACTTATAGCTGGTCTGGAGGTGACTTGCTTGAGCGTAGGCTTGGATTCGCCTTGGGCTACAAGAGGGAGCTCCTCGAAGTTGAACGGCAAGGGGAGCTGCTGGCTGGGTGGCTTGGGTGCGCGAGAAGGGTGCCTTGAAGCTGGCCGACTGCTAGGAAGGTGCCGCCTTGACGCTTTGGGCTAAGGTGACTAAGGAAGGTCACTAAGGATGGGCTGGTATTAAGGAAGATAGTGCTAAAGGGGAGCCTATGGGGGTGCCTAAGGGAAATGTATGGCTGGCCGAGTGGATGTGGCACAGTCGGTTGAAGTGGCCGACTAAGGGGAGCTTGGTGGTGGCCGGCTGTTAGGGTGGCTAGGGATATTATGGATGGGAAGGGAATTAGCTAGGGTGTTGTGGAAGGTCGGACTAAGGGTTGGTGGAGAGTGAAAGGGGCAGGTCCTAGGGAGCTAAGTAGGGTGGCTGGGTGTCACTAGGCGAAGTGGTTCAAGGCGTGTAATGTAAGGTGGAGGTTTGGCCGAATGGGTGAGGATGGTGAGTGGCTAGTGTTGGCGGGAGGTTGTGGTGGTGTGGGTGGTTGAGAGTGGAGGGGGAGTGAAGAAGAGGTAGAGTTAGGTTGAGATACTAATCGGCTGGTAGGGAGTTGGTGTCGAAGGAAGAAGAGCAACCGGGTGGTTGAAGTGGATGGGGTTCGGCCGGATGGAAATGGTGGCGATGTGGAGTGAAGCAGACCAGGAGGCAGTGGTGGTGCGAGGCGGAGCTGGCCGGGGTGTGGTGGTGTAGGTGGAGCAAGGCGGAAGGCTTGGCTGGAAGGTGGCTGGCCAAGGTCGGCTGGGCCAAGGAGGGCTGGCCTGAATGAAAAACCCCCACTAGGGGGGGGGGGGGTTATATAGGGTTGGAGATGGCGGTTGGGGCTGGTTTTGAGGAGGTGGTAAGGTGGTTTAGGTGGTGGTGGTGTGGTGATAAGGTGGGTTGGTTTTGAAGAGGGGCCAGATATTTTAATACAAGGGGTTTTAGGTAGATGGTGTGCTAGGTTTAGGTGGGGTGGTTTTGGGGTTTAGGGCTTAGCTAGGTGGGTTGGTTTTGGGGTGAGGTTTAGTGAGGTGGGTTAGGTGATTAGGCTAGGATTAGGCTAGGTTTAAGGAAATTAGGCTAGGTTTAGGGAAGGATTAGGGAAGTGGGTTAGGTGATTAGGTTGGGATTAGGCCGTGATTAGGGAAGTGGGTTAGGTGATTAGGCTAGGTTTAGGCCAGGATTAGGGTAAAAGGCTAGGATTAGGGGTTTTTGATTAGGATTGGGTTAGGGAGCTCCCTTTGCATAACCCATAGACCTTGTTGCATCATGTTGGTGCAGCCCTAGGTTAGGTTTTGGCTAATACAAGCTTAAACCCATGCTAATTAGGCTAACCCACATGATTAACCCCAAACTTGACACACAAGTCAAGCTTAATTACAATTACTCCCAAATCTTATCCTCCCCCACTCTCTCTCATGCCCATAATCCCACATGAATTTCAAGTGGGCCCCACCTCCATTTATGAGAAGGTGATGTGGGCCATGGATGTGGATATTGGATTGGATCTCTGGATCCAAATCCAAATCCAAGTCCACAAATAGGTTTGGATTGGGATCTGGATATATATGGTCCAGATCCAATCCAAATTGAATTCTGACTCCTTCAGGCTGTGTTCGAAACGAACGGTTTGTGCGGGGTCTGACAGCATCAGTACTCCGTCTGCGTTGGGTCTTCGCCAACATGATCGTCCGCTTCTGTTTTCACCTTCCGGAGATGACTTCATATGATTTATGATTATAACAGGGTCTTGGACGTTCGAGATCCTGGGGGTGGATTCAACATGAGAGTTGTTGTGCCAGGCTCGACTTGTGCTCTGGTTCCGGGCTCTCTTTAGCTCTTCTGGTCCTACTTTGATCAGGCCAAGCTTGCTTTGTGGGGTTTCAAAACATGTTTTAACAGTTTTTTAAAATATATTATACATATTTAAAACATATAAAAGTTTAAAACGCCTGTACATGGTTGTCTGGAAGGCTCTTGGGTTTCCAGACTGAAAATAGCCCTTTGGGGTTGCTTTTATAAAACCAGGTTGATTTGAGAAATTCGTGGGATTTCAGGGTGTTTACAGATGCCCCTCTTTGGCCTTGTCCAAATCGATTTGGATAAGGGCAAAGATGACAAACACCCCTTTCAATGTCTCCCTAGATCTAGCCACGAAGAATATGGGACCGTCCCAATCTTTAGCAAAAATCTCAGTTTTAAAAACCCTAGTAGGAGGAGATATCACGCCAAAGGGATATGTATGGAATCTGGTCCTAAATGGGATCATGTTTATGCAAGTACCATGCGTGGAATGCAGATGCATGACATGGGTGTGGTGCCAAGAGTGGCGACCTCCTAGAGACCAGATGTGGTCGAACTCTAAAGACTTACAAGGCCTACTGCTCCAGGTGAGCAAATCCTATGCTGTTCGATGTTCGATTTTTCAAAATCTATTTACAAAAACTATTTACAAAAGGGACCACTGTCTTGAGTCTCGATCCTAAGGATCTCGAGCTCTTCGTGTTCGCCCTTGTTTGAGTCTTAACACTCGCTTATCTAGCGGAGGTTTTGTAAGAAAACAAGCTATATTTCAAATTCCTACGTCTTACTCGAAACGTCGAATTCTCAAACAAGATGAAATTCAAGTAAGTAAATCCTATTTTTACTTTAGGATTCTTCGAAATGAACCATGCTTTAGCTTGGGATAAGCCAGGGATGGGAAAGAGATACCACGATCCCTTCTGAAGCGTCCCGTGGTTTAAGGTATAGAAGGCGAAAAACTGCTCTTTTTGAGCTTTTTGGCCTCTTTTTCCTTTTTTTCATAGAGGGTCTCCCTTTGGGAGTATTTTTTCTTTAATCCCTCTTTTTCACAAGAGAACCGATTTTTCTTTCGAATTCTGGTTTCTTTCTTTTGGAAAGAGCCTTTTAATGGGAAATTCCCTTTGTTTTGGGCTTTTGTTTTCCTTTTGGAAGGAGAAGAGAAGAGGGGAGGACTTATCCCAAGCTTACACTCGATCCATTCCAAATCAGCCTATTTAGAAATAGCATGTACTACTTGCAAGTATCTTGCTATATTGAACTAGGCCTTTCTTTGTAAGAAGAAGGATTTTGAAATGTAACCACGATTTTGAAGACTCCACTCTTTCACAAGTGCGAATTCTCTCACTCAGGGTCACACGACTTTGCCTTTGCACCTTATTTTCATGTCTCAGGGCAGCTATCCCTTAAATTTTCGAAAATTGGAATTTAATACAAATCCTACACATAATACTTTTTAAGTATTGAATATTGATAGGATCTGCTAAATTCCTACCTTCTACATCGATCAACCAATACGAGTTGTTCGTGGTGGTTGCACGTACAACATAGGGTCCATCCCACTTGGGGTGCCACTTTCCAAGGGGATGTGGGTCACGATAGTGGATGATTTTCAAGACTAGATCCCCCACTTCAAAGTGGCGAGGTCTCATGTGTTTGCCATTGTGTTGGGCTATCCTTTGCCGGTATGCACGAGCATGATACATGGCAAGGAGTCGCCTTTCATCTAGCAAATCTAGTTCGGCCATCCTAGCATGCTGAAGCATCTCTAGGGGGAGGTCGAGTGCTATGGATGTATGGAATGAATGCAGTTGAGTATGAATGGGAAGAATGGCATTTGTGCCATAGACCAATTCGAATGGTGTGGCATTCGTGGAAGTCCTATAAGCCCATAAGGCTTCATCCAGCTTCTCGTGCCACGTCCTACCCTTCTCTAAAGTCTTCTCAATTATACTAATGAGAGTCTTGTTTGTGGCTTCGGCTTGGCCGTTGCCTTGAGGGTAGTAGGGCGAGGAGAAGTGGTGAGTTATGCCATACGTGTTGCACAACTTAACCATCCGCTCATTCTTGAATGGGGTGCCATTATCAGACACGAGGTCTCGTGGAACCCCAAAGGGCTATTTTGAGTCTAGAAACCCAGGAGCCTTCCAAACAACCCTGTACATATGTTTAAACTTTATATATTTTAAAAATGTATAATATGGTTTTAAAAACCTTTTAAAAACACATTTTGAAACCTCGAAGCAGCTTGGCCTAATCAAGACAGGATCAGAGAAGTCAAAGAGAGCCCAGAACCGGAGCACATGTCGAGCCCGGCACAACAACTCTCATATTAAATCTACCCCCCAGGATCTCGAACGTCCAAGACCCTGTTATTATCAAAACATTACTTGAAATCAGCTTCGGAAGGCAAAAACAGAAGCGGACGATCATGTTGGCGAAGACCCAACGCAGACGGAATACTGATGCTGTCAGACTCCGCACAAACCGTTCGTTTCGAACACAGCCCGAAGGAGTCAAAATTCAGTTTGGATCAGATCTGGACCATATATATCCAGATCCCAATCCAAACCCATGTGTGGACTTGGATTTGGATTTGGATCTAGAGATCCAATCCAATATCCACATCCATGGCCCACATCACCTTCTCATAAATGGAGGTGGGGCCCACTTGAATTTCACGTGGGATTATGGGCATGAGAGAGAGTGGGGGAGGATAAGATTAGAGTGTGTTTGTAATTAAGCTTGACTTGTGTGTCAAGTTTGGGGTTAATCATGTGGGTTAGCCTAATTAAAGTGGGTTTAAGCTTGTAATTAGCAAAAACCTAACCTAGGGCTGCACCAACATGATGCAACAAGGTCTATGGGTCATGCAAAGGGAGCTCCTTAACCCCACCCTAACCAAAAATCCCTAATCCTAGCCTTTTACCCTAATCCTGTCCTAATCCTAGCCTAATCACCTAACCCACTTCCCTAATCCCGGCCTAATCCCAACCTAATCACCTAACCCACTTCCCTAATCCTTCTCTAAACCTAACCTAATCCTAGCCTAATCACCTAACCCACCTCACTAAACCTTACCCCAAAACCAACCCACCTAGCTAAACCCTAAACCCCTAAACCACCCCACCTAAACCTAGCACACCATCTACCGAAAACCCCTTGTATCAAAATATCTGGCCCCTCCCCAAAACCAGCCCACCTTATCACCACCCCTAGACCACCTTACCACCCTCCTAATACCAGCCCCAACCGCCCTCTTCAGCCCTATATAACCCCCCCCCCCCCCCCCAAGGGGCGGGTTTTTCATCTCCTTCCAGCCCAACAAGCCTAGCCAATCCCAGCCGACTCCAGCCCCCTTCCAGCCGAGTCTTCCACCTGCACCACAGCCGGCCACCACCTTGCTCCACCTGCGCCACTGCCTCCCAGCCAAGCACCACCACCACCACCACCGCTCCAGCCAAGCTTCACATCGCCACCCTTTTCATCCGGCCGAACCATCTACTTCAACCACCCGGCTGCTCCTCTTCCATCCACCGCCTGCTTCTCCTTTCGGTTAGTACCCTATCCTTCACTCTACCTCTTCTTCACTCCCCCTCCACTCTCAGCCACCTACACCACCACCACCTCACCCTAACACCACCTATCCGTCACCCTACCCATTCGGCCAGACCTTAGCCACTTCAACCACCCGCCTAGAACTACTTCCCCTAGCAACACCCGGCCACTCCACTTAGCTCCCTAAGACCTGCCCCCATCACTTCCCACCAGCCCCTAACTCCATCTTACCACATACCCTAGCTAGCTCCCTTCCCATCCACAACATTACCTAGCCACCCTAGCAGCCGACCACCACCAAGTCTCCCTTAGTCGGCCACTCCAACCGACTGTACCACATCCACTCAGCCAGCCACCCGCCAGCCATAGGTACTCCCTTAGACACTCCCTTAAGCTCCCACTTAGTGCCATCTTTCCTAATACTACACCCTTTAGTGACCCTACTTAGTCACCTTAGCCCAACACACCAAGGCAGCCCCTTTGCTAGCAGCCGGCCACCTTCAAGGTGCCCTTCCCGCGCACCCAAAGCATCCGGCCAGCAGCCCCTTTGCCGTTCAACTCCGAGGAGCTCCCTCTTGCAGCCCAAGGCGAAGGCCAAGCCCACGCTCAAGCTAGGCATCTTCAGACCAGCTATAAGTAAGTGCCTAACTCGGTCCTTAGTTGTAGACTTGCTTAAATTCAATTTGATACGGGGTTGTAATAACGGAGCATAGTCTCCCCCCGCTTGTAATAACGTGGCTTAGCACACCCACACACACGTGCACTCTCTTAGTCGATTCACGATTTTGAACACACACGGGCCTAATCAACCCCTAATATATAAATTTATGTATATACTTTAAATTACATAGGGTTTTGCTTAAGTTTGAGTGTGTTGTCTTTCAATTCAAGCACTCACACACATCGAGCCTTCGCTCTTATTTGTAAGACCCAAGTAAGGGCCGTGGTATACTATTTGGGTTTAATTTCATCTTGTGTGCGTAGTACTTCAATTCAAGCACTCACACACATTGAGCTTTCGCTCTTATTCTCAAGACCTTAATCAAGGCCATATTGCAAGTTATATTTGGGTTTCATTTCATGTCGTGTGTCTAGTCTTTCAATTCAAGCATGCACCCACATTGAGCCTTCACTCTTATTGGCAAGACCCGAGTAAGGGCCCATATATACCTTATATACGTATTTTCCTTCGGCAATTTCCCTTCGGTTATTTCCCTTCGGCATTTACATTTCAAGTAATTTCCCTTAAGTCATTTTCCTTCGGTTTTGTCTTTACATTCGGGTTTTCCCTTTGGAGTAGCGTGAGTTTGCATTGCATCTATGCCATACCATGAGTTAGGGTGCATATTGCATCAAAGCAAACCCCATACTCCCGCTCAAATTCGCCCCATGTAGTGGAGTGTTCATAACACACACCTAGGTGGCCCATAAAGGGATAAAAAGAAAGACTTAGGCACGTGCAAATCCACGTGATCTAAAAACTAGAAATCGAACTAAAAAGACCCGAATCAAACACCTCGAACCGCTTTCGTAGGCTTTTTCTACCCCAAACTCGATTTTTAAAGCGTACAGACTGACCCTTGCGCATCGGTGCAAGAAGGTCTGCGACGACAAGAGCTTGCTTGCTCACAGTTGCCACGTTAGAAGTCAGTTAACATATATCTTTGCTAGCTTAGGTAAGCTAGCTGGCACACCCTGTTTATTCAAATAGGACTTAGACACACGAAAGGATCCGCTCTAGGCCTGAGAAACTAGGGAGGCGGAGGTTTTCCGTGTCTACACATGACCACCACATTCTCCATCGTGGAACTCATGCATCACTATCCTAGCCTCCTCTAGATCGATACACCTAAGCAGGATGCCGGTAAAACTCTTTTTGTATAAAACCCCACCTAGAATGGTGTATCGGGTCGAAATCTTACGGATGAATGCCTTATCTTTGGATGTGGCATTCTCGGCGAATCCCCCATTTTCTAGAAATTGTTTTATGTCGTAAAACCAAGATTTTTCAAGAGAGTCTGGGTTATTTTGGCAAATATCCAGATCGTGTGTGGATGGGTTGGGCGCATGCCATATTTTTAAAGACCGGGTCCCTGAAATGGGATCGACCTTTAGGGCTGAACCCAAGGAGGAGAGGGCATCGGCGATGCCATTGTCCTCTCTTCCTACGTGTATGAGTTTACACGATTGGAAGGACTGGACCAATCGAGTGGCCAACTCGTGATATGGAAGTAGTTTTTCATTACGTACTTGCCAAAATTTCAAAACCTAGTTTATAACAAGGAGCGAATCTCCAAAGACCTCGATGCATGATGCCCCTAGAGTTTTCGAAATTCTTAAGCCTTGTATGAGTGCTTCATACTCAGCTACGTTGTTGGAACATTCAAAATCTAGGCGGACAGCTATGGGAATCTCGCCCTTTTTAGGGGAGATGAGGATGACCCCAGCACCAGCCCCTCGTTGGTTTCGTGCCCCATCGAAGTGCATCTTCCACACTTGGTTTTCGAAAGAGTTTGCCAAGATGTGGTTTTGGAAATGGTTTTGTAATATGCCTTTATTAGGCATTTCAATAAGTGTGGGATATGCGTCCTCCAAGGGGAACTCAGCCACATAATCTGCCAGGGCTTGCCCCTTAATGGAGATCTGGTGATGGTATTTCAGGTCATACTCCATTAGAAGGAGTTGCCATTTGCCCAATCTACCCGTGAGAATGGGTTTTTCGAACAAGTGCTTGATTGGATCAAGCTTGGACACTATCCAGATCTCTTGATCTAGGAAATAGTGTCTGAATTTCTGGCAGGCCCAGACTAGGGCCAAGCACGTCTTCTCCATGGCTTGATAATTTCGTTCATAAGCCAAGAGAGTTTTCGAAATATAGTAGATGGCATACTCCTTATGGGTGTCATCCTCGTATTGAGCCAACAGGGCTCCTAAAGCATTCGCATGCACAGAGATGTAGAGTAAAAGCAGTTTTCCTTATTTTGGAGGATTCAAAATGGGGGGATTAACCAAGTATGCCTTTAGTCTCTCGAAGGACCTTTGGCATTCGTTATTCCATAAGAATTTCGTGCCCTTCCTCAACAACTTGTTGAAGGGTTCGCATCTAGTTGCCAGATTCGATATGAATCGGCGAACGGACTGTAATCGACCCTAGAGGCTATGAATTTGGGTGAGATTGGAGGGTGGAGCCATGTCTATGATGGCTCGACACTTAGAGAGGTCGACTTCTATACCTCTTTGGCTCACCATAAAGCCTTGAAGCTTCCCTGATTCTACCCCGAATACATATTTTTGAGGGTTTAGCTTTACTTTATAAAGCCTAAGCCTTTCGAAAATCTTTTGCAAACATTCAATATGAGTGCATCGGGTTTTGGATTTCGCCAAGAGATCATCTACATACACTTCTACGAGCTCATGAATTTGATCATGGAAGATCGTGGCCATGGCTCGTTGGTATGTCGCGCATTTTTCAAACCAAAGGGCATGACTGTATAGCAGTACGTGCCCCATGGGGTTGTGAAGGCGATCTTACCCTGATCTCGTGGACTTAGTTTGATTTGATTATAGCCTGAATAGCCATCCATAAACGAAAACATTTCATGATTTGCAATACTATCGACTATCAAATCTATGTTTGGTAAAGGATAATTATCCTTTGGAGTGGCCTTATTCAGGTTTCTGAAATCGATGCATATTCGAATTTTCCCATTGGTTTTTCGAACTACAACGATGTTTGACAACCAATCAGAATACGCAATGGGTTTTATAAATCCGGCTTTTAACAAATCTTCTAAACCCTCTTTGACTTGCGTGTGTATATTCGGGTGTATTTTCCTAAGCTTCTGCTTTATGGGTTTTACATCCACATCTAAGGGAAGACGATGCTCGACAACGCTGGGGTCTATGCCCAGCATGTCTTCATACGTCCATGCAAACACATCTAAATAGTTCGTAGAAATGCAATGAATGCTGATCTTTCATGTTCATGCAAGCATGCGCCTATTTTGATGGATTTGGGATTGGAATCACTCCCTTGGTTCACCTCTATGAAATCTCCTCCTACTGAATTGGAAGGTCTTTCAAAATCGAGAATCTTATGAAATTCTGGGAGCTCAGAAGTGGGATCTTCCTCAAGGGGATCCACTTCTGGGCTTCGATCATTCTCGTGGGCTATAGACCCGAGGGAATTTGATGCGTGATTTTCAAAAAGACCTGGTTTTGTACTCGGATTTTCAATCGATTTCAAAATTTTTGGTCTGGCTATGCAGACGACGTTCCTTTCGAAATCCTTTTCTTTTGCCAAAGTCCTACCAGGAGCAGCTATATACAAAATCTTTTTGGTATTTTCTAAATTTTTGATTTTTTTGGGTTTTTGTAAAACAAGAACCTTAGGAACTATACAAAGCACTCTATTTTCGAGTTTTTGTTTTTCCATTGTTTTTGGCTTTTCTTCTTTTTCGATTTTTTTGATTTTAAATTTTCCAAATGTTTTTGTATTTTTCTGAAAGGGATCTTTCATCATACCTACAAAGGGAAAACACTACGGGTTAGACTCGGAATAGGAGGTCTAAATCGTAGGTCTCTTCTAGGGTAGGCTCCAGGGCACCCTTGACCCAGGTGGTCACAGGGGGTGGCTCTGGTGGTATTCTGGGAGTATAGCCGATCCCATATCGGCTTGGTTTGGCCCTAGGAAGGATGGGCTCTAGGAGACCCTGGTTTTGTGCCCCTAGACTTTTGAAGGGCGTGTAGCCCATATTTAACATGTTCCACGATTTTTTGTTTTTTGAAAATTGATGATATAAATCGTGATCCTGGAACTTGCTGTCATCCATATCGTGCTCGTATGGCTTTTTGTCCAAGGGCTTTGGAAATAGGGAACGCTTGGGTTTTCCTAGAAGGGTTAAGATCGGGAGGGGGCTTGCTTTGGGCGCCCCCTTCACATATACAACCTTCCTAGGGCTGTTTAACACGAGCCTTGGCGGCTCAATTACAATCTACCCCAGGTTAGCCTCATGGGCCTAGGAGCTTGATAAACAAGGGGAGTTTATGATCCCCTGAAGCTGTGGGTGACTCTCACCTAGGATCACCACGACTTGGTCCCTGAAAGGGATCTTAACACACCTATGGAAGGTGGATGGCACAGCGCACAAGCTGTGTATCCAGGGCCTTCCCAACAATAGGTTATAATAGGGGTGGATGTCCAAGACATGGAACACCCCCGTGTGTGTGATCCCTCCCGTTTCCATTGGGAGTTTGATCGATCCTAATGGCCTAGACGCATTCCCATCGTATCCAGTGATAACGATGGGGCTTGGGTTTACTGAAGTCAAGGTGACTCCGATCTGGTATGCCACATGAAGTGGAAGGATGTTGAGCCCTCCTCCCCCATCGACTAGGCACCTGTCCAGAGAGTGGTTATTCAGAACCACCTCGATATGCAGGGCCTAGTTATGGGACTCGTAGGGTCTATCTACATCATCTTCCGAGAAAGTGATTGGCGATTTTGCTCCTATTAGAGTCACTTGGGCAGACAGGGATTCCGGACTTATGTTCGAATCAACCTTGGCTCTTTCTAGAATTTTCTCTAGCACGAGTCTATGCCTAGGCGAAGTTTGTATAAGCTCTAGGATAAACATGTGGATAGGAATCTTTGAAAGGTGGTTTTCGAAGTCATAAGGATTTAGGATGACTTTATCCTTGTCTGCTTTTGGCAGAACTCTAGGAATACATGCTTTTGAGGGGCGAGGCACACTGACCACCTTTTTAGCACTTTGTAGGTGCGGGGGTTGATAGATCCTCCCAGATCTAGTCACTTCCCCCACGACCAGCCTAGGGTTCGTGCTAAATTTGGCTCTAAGTATGAGTTGAGGAGCACCCTGAAGTTTTAAAACTAGTTTAGCCGGGGATTCAGCTTTTGGTGGTCCCCGGATGATGACTTGGGCAGGCTTCTTGTATAGTACAAGAATGGGAGCACAAGTGGGTCGACCAGACTCAGGTTTTTGTGCTAGTTCCTTTGAAAAGGTGAGTGTACATACCTCCTTTCCTTTCCCACTGCCACTGGCGTGCTTGGGAAAGGGTTCTTTGAAGATAGCTTGAGGTGGCTCAGGTTCCGCAGTGACTTGGAGCCGGCTCTCCGCTATCAAGTTCTCGATTTTATTCAAAAGGGAGAAACAACGTTTGGTATCATGGCCTTTGAGCCGATGATACTTGCAAAATCAATTTAAATACCCCCCTTTGGAAGTGACTCCTTCGGGGATTTCGAGAAGTTTTATCATGCCTTGGGTAAGTAGGAGGTCTAGGACCTCCGACACAGGTTGCCCCAACGGTGTGTATTCCCATTTTTCAATCGGTTTTTGAAAGGTCCGGTCCCTTTTGTTTTCTAGCTTTTCAAAATTTTTGGAAGTGCCTGCCACGCCTGGATCCACCTGGATATTGGCGATTTTATGGGGTTTTGCCCCTTTGTCCATCGTGGGTAGCCCATAAGTGATGGGCTTTTCCAAGCGGATTTTAGAAACGGCACTTCCTTTCCACAAGTGATCGTATGTCCCTTTTCTCAAGTTTGTTTCGAAAAGGGATGCCTTTTTGATCAACTTATGGAAAGTTGAGATCTCATGGAGTGAGAGAAGGGTTTTTAACTCGCTTTTAAAATTATCTAGGATGAGCATGACTGCGCATCATTTGGATATGGGCTCTCGCACTTGGCCCAAAAGTGACCTCCATCGTATAATGAAGGCATGTACGTCTTCGTTCATGCCTTGCTTTGTATCCCTTAAAGTGTTTAAAGTTGGCGTGACTTCTACGTTGTGTGCAAATCTTTGCATGAAGCAGTTCGCTAACTCTTCAAAAGTAGCGAACTGGCTTAAGTCATAGGAGGCCAGCCATTTGGCAGCTGTGCCTTTAAGGGATAAAGGGAACCAATACACCCATTTCATCGAGTCCTTTTTCTTCTTATGGGCTCGACGTGAGAAAAGTTGCAAGTGAGACCTAGGGTCTCCCATGCCATCATACCGATGGCAATTTGGTATTTCATCATCACTGTCTGTTTCCTAATCCATGGGAAGGAAATCAGACAGGGCGTAACTTCTTTTCTCTTTATTTTGCCCTTTCAGCAGCTGCTGTAGGGCTTTACGGTCCTTTTGTGTGAAGGACTCATGGTATTGGTTGCCTTCCATTACGGAGGCCTCTTTGTGCTTGCGAGGTTTTTCAGATTTTCTTTTGGTCTTTTGTTCACCGTTCGATGAGCATGAATCGCCTACTTCAGCTTCTTGGCTGAGAGCATCGATTTTGGCCTCGAATTCCCTTCTCAGGTCCTCTATCTCGTCTAGTTTGATCTTGTTTTTCAAAATCCTCCTAGAGTGAGAACTTGATGTGCATGAGCTTTGGCTCGACACTTCACTTGGGTTGGATTTTGACATGTTTTCAAGCCTTTTTTCAAAATTTCCTAAGTACAAGTAAAGAAAACGAAATTAAAAAACACCTCTTTGAAAATATTTTCGTAAGTTCCTAGAATGACTCGACTTTTAAAAAGCTCACGTTCCACCGGGCGTGCCAAACTACTGTAGATGCAGAAAATCTCCCCCTCCTGGTTCTTAGGCCTGGAGCGAACCTTTTCGTGGGTCTAAGTTCCTATTTTAATAAACAGGGCGTGCCAGCTAGCATACCTAAGCTAGCGAAGATATATTCTAAACCTGACTTCTAACGTGGCGATTGTGAGCAAGCAAGCTCTTGTCGTTGCAGACCTTCTTGCACCGATGTGCAAGGGTCAGTTTGTACGCTTTTAAAAATCGAGTTTTGAAGTGGAAAAAGCCTATGAAAGCGGTTTGAGGTGTTTGATTCGGGTCTTGTTTGTATGATTTTCAGATTTTAGATCACGTGGATTTGCACGTGCCTAAGTCTTTCTTTTTATCCCTTTACGGGCCACCTAGGTGTGTGTTATGAACACTCCACTAAATGTGGCGACTTTGAGCGGGAGTATGGGGTTTGCTTTGATGCAATATGTGTCCTAACTCATGGTATGGCGTATATGCAATGCAAACTCACGCTACTCCAAAGGGAAAACCCGAATTTAAAAGTCAATACCGAAGGGAAATGACTTGAATTGTAAATGCCGAAGGGAAATGACTTGTAATGTAAATGCCGAAGGGAAATTGCCGAAGGGAAATATGTATATAATGTATATATGGGCCCTTACTTGGGTCTTGCAAATAAGAGCGAAGGCTCAATGTGGGTGCGAGCTTGAATTGAAGTACTACACGCACGACATGAAATGAAACCCAAATATAAATTGCAGTATGGCCTTAACTAAGGTCTTGGGAATAAGAGCGAAAGCTCAATGTGTGTGAGTGCTTTAATTGAAGTACTACGCACACAACATGAAATTAAACCCAAATATAAATTGCAGTATGGCCTTAACTAGGGTCTTGGGAATAAGAGCGAAAGCTCAATGGGCTGGTATTAAGGAAGGTGCCGCCTTGACGCTTTGGGCTAAGGTGACTAAGGATGGGCTGGTATTAAGGAAGATAGTGCTAAAGGGGAGCCTAAGGGGGTGCCTAAGGGAAATGTATGGCTGGCCGAGTGGATGTGGCACATTCGTTTGAAGTGGCCGACTAAGGGGAGCTTGGTGGTGGCCGGCTGTTAGGGTGGCTAGGGATATTATGGATGGGAAGGGAGTTAGCTAGGGTGTTGTGGAAGGTGGGACTAAGGGCTGGTGGAGAGTGAAAGGGGCAGGTCCTAGGGAGCTAAGTAGGGTGGCCGGGTGTCACTAGGCGAAGTGGTTCAAGGCAGGTGATGTAAGGTGGAGGTTTGGCCGAATGGGTGAGGATGGCGGGTGGCTGGTGTTGGCGGGAGGTTGTGGTGGTATGGGTGGTTAAGAGTGGAGGGGGAGTGAAGAAGAGGTAGAGTTAGGTTGAGATACTAACCGGCTGGTAGGGAGTTGGTGTCCAAGGAAGAAGAGCAGCTGGGTGGTTGAAGTGGATGGACTTCGGCCGAATGGAAATGGTGGCGATGTGGAGTGAAGCAGACCGGGAGGCAGTGGTGGTGCGAGGCGGAGCTGGCTGGGGTGTGGTGGTGCAGGTGGAGCAAGGCAGAAGGCTTGGCTGGAAGGTGGCTGGCCAAGGTCGGTTGGGCCAAGGAGGGCTGGCCTGAATGAAAAACCCACCCACTAGTGGGGGGTTTATATAGGGTTGGAGATGGCGGTTGGGGCTGGTTTTGAGGAGGTGGTGTAAACACCCCAAATCTTCTATTTTTCAAAAACTCTCAAAACACCAAAAAGCTCGTTTGAGCCAAAACGACGACCTGTTTTGAAATGTGAAAACAAGTACAGAAGGCAAAAGAAGACCCTAGGCCCGAAGAGGATTCAAGCCCAGAGCTTCAGAAGCCACTCCCTGATAAAAAAACAAAAGAAAGCAGAGCCCATTTGATGAAAAGCTCAACGGAGTCCAGAACGGCGAGACGAAGTCCGGACGACAAAGTTGGGGAAAACCCAGCACCAGACGGAGCGCTGATGAAGCCAGTGCCCGCACAGATCGTTCGCCTCGAGAAGCCAAGAAGGACTGTCCGAAGAAATTTTGATTTGGATCTGGACCATATATATCCAGATCCAAATCCATGTAATGAATAGTGTTTGGATTTGGGCCAATCCAAATAGTGTTTGGGTCGATCCAAATAGTGTTTGGATTTGGATTGGATCCAAATAGTGTTTGGATTGGATCGGATCTGGATCAAAATATCCAGATCCGTATCCATAAAAATATTGGGTTTGGATCGGATACAGATCTCAAAATATCTGAGATCCAATATCCAGATCCAAATAGTGTTTGGATTTGGGTATGGATCCAAACCCCAAACCCAAACCCAAATCCAAGACCCACCTCAAATCTCTATAAATAGAGGTGAGGGGGTCCATGTAAAGGGTTCATGCAAATATTTGGGAGGAGAGAGAGGGAGTGATAGACCTAGCCATGTGGGCTCATTGGGTGAGGTGGGTTCAAGCCATGTGGGCTAAGTGGGTCTAGACCAAGGGGCTGCAACCAAGGTGGGCTGGACCAAGTGGCTGCAACCGTGGAGACGTGGGCTCAAGCCAAGAAGGACCGGCTCCAAGAGGTAAACCTAACCCTAACCTAGCCTAGGTTCGAACCTACCTAACCCTAACTGAACCTAACCCTAACTGAACCAACCTAACCCTAACTGAACCCTAACTAGACCTAACCTAACCCCAACCGCCTCAAACCATCCCTAACAAACCCCAAAACTTCACCCCGGCCGGCCGTGAGCAACCAGCGCCTGCCGCGCGCCCCCTCTGTCGCCTGCCGCGCGCCCCTTCTGCTGCCGCGCGCCCTGCTTCCTGCCGCGCGCCCCCTCTGTCGCCTACACGCCCCGTGCCGCAGCCGTCCCGCGCTACTGCGCGCCCTGCGCCCCAGCGCGCCCAGCGCCAGGCGCCCGTCTGCTGCGCCAGGCGCCAGACGCCTCCCTGCCGACCCGACTGCCTTCCTGCCGCCCTGTCCACCTTCCTGCCGACCCAACCTGCACCCTGGCCGTGACCTGTACCCTAGGGCAGACCCTACACAGCCCCCGTCTTGGCCGAACCTTAGTTCCCCTAAGACCCTAATCGTGCCCCATAGAACCTCCCTCAAAGCCCCCTAGGATAACCCCCTCTTGGCTGCCCAAGGTGAACCGTGAGCCCACGTGCAAGCAAGTTGAACATGGACCAGCTATTTGTAAGTGTCTAAACTTGGTCTATTACATTAACTTGCTTTATATTGAATTAAATTTTGATACGGGGTTGTAGTAAAGGAGCTTCGTCTCCCCCCGATTGTAATAACGTGGTTTGACACACCCACACACACGCGCACTTGAGCCTTTCCGCTCTTAGTCGTACACTTTTTGCACACACACGGGCCTAACCAACCCTTAATATATAGTTATATTTATATATTTTAAGTCAAGGGGGTTTTTAATTAAGTCGTGTGTGTTGTCTTTCCATTTTCCACACGCACACACATTGAGCCTTCGCTCTTACTCCCAAGACCTTAGTAAAGGCCTTATTGCAGTTATATTTGGGTTTCATTTATGTCGTGTGCGTAGTACTTCAATTCTACACTCACACACATTGAGCTTTCGCTCTTACTCCCAAGACCTTAGTCAAGGCATACTGCGATTTATATTTGGGTTTCATTTCATGTCGTGTGTGTAAGTCTTTCAATTCAAGCACGCACACACATTGAGCCTTCGCTCTTATTTCCAAGACCCAAGTAAGGGCCCCTACATATACTCTATATAAAGTATTTCTTTCGGCTACGTCTTTAAGATTCGGGTTTTAAGGTTCAAGTCGTGTGCGTTGTCTTTCAATATATACACGACACACACTTACACAATTGAGCCTTTTCGCTCTTAAGATATAGCCATATTTCCCCTTCCGCTATTTACTTTACAAGTCATTTCCCTTCGGCAATTTCCCTTCGGCATTGTCTTTTAATTTCGGGTTTTCCCTTTGGAGTAGCGTGAGTTTGCATTGCATCTACGCCATACCACGAGGTAGGACGCATATTGCATCAAAGCAAGCCCCGTACTCCCGCTCAAATTCGCCCCATGTAGTGGAGTGTTCATAACACACACCTAGGTGGCCCATAAAGGGATAAAAAGAAAGACTTAGGCACGTGCAAATCCACGTGATCTAAAATCTGAGAATCGTATAAACCCGAATCAAATCGTGCAAGACTTAGGGTCGTCCAACCCTTACAAAGTCAAAATCGCCCAAATGCATGGTTTTCAAAAGGTTTTAAAACACTTCTTCATTCAAAATATATTTTGAGTTAAACTTGTTTCAAAACGAAGTCTCTAAGCGTACAGACTGACCCTTGCGCATCGGTGCAAGAAGGTCTGCGATGTAAAAATCCCGCTTGCCTACAATCGCCTTTCAAAAGTCAGATTGTTTTCAAAACATACTTTGCTAGTTAAAGTAAACTAGCTGGCACGCCCATAAAGCGAAGTAGATTGCGAAAAGGTTCACTTCAGGCCTAAGAACCCGCAAGTGAAAATTTTCGGTGTCTACAATTTGGCACGCCCGGTGGGACCCGGGACTTAAGCAGACTTCAAACAAACGAGTTATACTCAAATTTTCGAAAAAAAAAAAGTGTTTTTTTTCAAAAATCGTGCATACTTAGTAAAATTGCATGAAAATGGATAGAAAGCTACAAAAATCTTCGTTGAGTAAACTAAAAGAGGTTTTCAAATCAGATAAAGCCCAAAGAGAGCTCGATGAGATTGAAAAAATATTTCAAAAGATGGATGCTTTAAGCAAGGAGCTTAAAGCCCATCGAACACATAGCAGCTCTTCGAGGGCACATACAGATCGTGAATTGAAAACCGATCTCAAACTCAACGAAGGATGGGAGATTAGAGACAAATCCCGACAAAGGGATAAGTCGTCCACTCCTACAACTTCAAGCTTTTCAAAATCCATAGAAAAACCAAAAAAAGATTTTTCTATTTCAAAAAACCAAAAAAATCTTGAAAATTTGGAAAAAGACCAAAAAATTGAAAAACAAAATTTTGAAATTTCGAAAACTTCAAGTAAAAGTCCTAAGTCTAGGCACACACATACAGTGGGACATGAAGTCCACACCCTACAAAGGAACGAGAGTGAAAAACAGGAAGGTTTCGAAAGGAAATGCCTCGTTAAACCCCGGGGGCTCAAAATAGAGTTACCCGGGAAATCGGCTTGCTCTCACCCTGAAAAGGTAGACAAGCCACAAAGAGGTATGCCTGAAACCCATCCTTCTCAAGACTCTCTTCTTCATGTAGGGTCATCAGATGCATTGGATAACCCCTTTGCACACACAAACCCACAAACTGTGCCAAAACTTGAGGATTTTCAAGGTGCGCCAACTATCGCGCACCATTCAAAGGAATTTCAAAAACAAAAAGAAGTTTCGAAAATGGTAGACATGGAGACCCCTAATGCATGCATCGACATCTTAGGAGCTCATAACCCTACCATAGAAAAACCCACTTCTTCGAGCCTAGTCCTGTACCCTGGAGCCAAGGCTATGGCTTTGAAACAAAAAAATCAATCCCTAGGGGCACCACGAGTTGAACCTAGGGACCAAGTCAAAAACTTCAAGGGACCTTGCATGGCTCCCCTTGAAGTAAATCTTTCCCAAAATAGGGTATGGAACCATAAGTTTTCCATAACCCTGCTATGTCCAAAACTCCTCAAGGAACCAAGCTTGGCTTTCCTTGAGGGCAAAGTCTCCCAAACCAGGTTTGTATGGAAGCCCAAGTCTTCCATCACCCCGGAATCCAAACTCTCGATATCCAAAAGGGTATATATCCCCAACATGGATGATTCCATGTTCCAAGACCATGATTTATACCAAAACTTTTCGAAAAGCAAAAAGTCTTGGAACATGATTCTGAATATGGGATATAAACCCTACACGGGCCTGGGAACCCGAAACCAAGGTAGGCTTGAGCCTGTCCTACCTAAAACCAATAGGGAACGATATGGACTGGGCTACAGCCCACCCATACCACCAGAGCCGCCACCTAAGACCATCTGGGTCAAGGGTGCCTTGTAGAACCTCTAAAACCGAAACCCATGTCTTAGACCTATCTGATTAGAGTCTGATTCATGAATGTTTTCTTTGAAGGTTCAATGGAAGATCCCTACTTTTGAAAAAGACAAAAAAAAGTTGAAAACTCTTAAAATCTCAAAAACATTTGGAAAAACGAAAATTACAAAAAGAAATTTATTTCCAAAAGCCTTTGGCCATGTACAAAGCCCATTTTCGAAAAATTGTAAAAATGCTTTCGAAAATTGTATATACTCCCTGAAACCAAGTGTGCAAAAAGCTGGTCCTATCTACCCTTTTGCCTAGAGCTTTTTCAAAAATGAAAAGCTCGAGAATCACCAAAGCAAGGAGGAATAAACACCTCCAAGCTTCCTGAACTTCGCAAAAATCCTTAACTTATGGAAAATTGGGGATTTTTAGAAATAAGTTAACCCATAGTGTGTGCATAAGCATCATGCATTACACTTTGAAATCATTCATATGCATCGAGTCTAGACATCATTCTAGAAATCGAATTCAGGGTTTTGCAAAATCAAAGGGGCAATAAGAGTCGACCCCCTAAGTATCGAGCCTTCATAAGCATGTCTCCATACAAATCAAAACCAACACCTTCGAGGCAAATTTTAAAAAAGGAAATAAGAATCTTGAAAAAGGGTTACACATTTCACAAAAACCTTTCATGGCTTTGAAAAGAAAGATTTTCTTCAACTTCTGGTTTATATAAAAACCTTGATTGTGTTAGGATAAAGAACATGAATCTCACGATGAAATATGGAGACCATGTCAAAACTAAAACCTGATGGCCATGACGATCACTTAGGGCTGGTTATGTTTCCCATCCTTGAGCAAAAAGTATCATGATCATGTTAGAAAAACCATGGAAGTGCATGGACATGAACATACCATTGTCCATCCAAAATCCCTTTGAAAAACCATGGCCCTTCACCATATGGCCATGCGAAATTCCCATCAAGCTAGGGGCATTTTTAAACACAGCCCCTAGACACTTTCCATGGATAAGTGAACGCATCTCCTTCAAGATTTGTGAGATACATTTCATGTGTTCATCATTGCATAAAAACATGTATTTCCATTTTAAATCACATGGAGTGCATAGCATGCATCATATCACCCCGAAGAAAGCCCAAAAGGGTGGCAAACTCGAGTAAGAAATGTCCCCATGTCTTCGAAAGGGCAACAAAAATTAGAAATTTGTTGATATTGTGGATAGAAATTAGCAAAACCCCAAAAATGCCCGAATATTCAAAAGGGTTTATGCTGAATTCTTTTTCAAAAAGATTTTGAAAAATTGAACTCCTTTGAAACTTCTTGAAAGAAGGATCGAAGTAGATTGTATAACCCCGAATGGAGGAATCTATACTTTTCGAAAAGTAGAGTCTTCCAAAAATGAATTGGCTATATTTCAAAGAACCCTGGCTTACAAGATTAAGCCTTGTTCAAAATATCAAAATATTTTCGAATAGCAGATGCTATTAAGAAATAGGACGATCTCGTTTGAATCGAGTAACCAAAGGGATAAGCCCTCCCCCATCCTACTTTCTCTCCAAAAAGGAAAATTGGCTATTTTCAAAAGAAAGAAAAAAAATCGAGAATACAAAAACTCCTCCGAAAGTGGTCTTCCCTTCATAAACAGGGAATACAAAAACTCCTCCGAAAGAGGTCTTCTCGTTTCAAAAGAAAAAGGAGATATAAAAACACTCCTCCCAAAGAGGTCTTCCCTTCATAAACAGGGAATACAAAAACTCCTCCAAAGAGCTGCTCTCCTTTAAAGAAAAGAGGGATTAATGAAAAAATACTCCCAAAGGGAGACCCTCTATGAAAAAGAAACAAAAAGCCAAAGCTCCAAAGAGCGATTTTCCGATTCTTTGCCTAAAACCACGGGACGCTTCAGAAGGGACCGTGGTATCTCTTTCCCATATCCCTACGGCTTATCCCCGAGGAAAAAGATTCAAATTTGCGAAAATCCTAAAGTATGAATAAAATCGGCTTATTTGGATTTCATTTTGTTTGAGAACTCGACTCTGTTTTGTAGGAAATGGAACTTTGAAATGTTTTCCAAGTTTTTCCTACCCAAAAACCTCTACTGAGTAGCAGGTATTGAAACCCGAATGAAGGGAAGTATGAAAAATGGAAGTCCTTTTCGATACAAGTTAAAAGGAGTTCCTTTTCAAAAAGAAATTTTCGAAAAACCCACGAATGTCAAAAGACATGGGTAAAAACCTGCTCGGAGCAACCAGCCTCAAAAGGCTCTCTTCGGGCTCAAAAACCAAAAATAAAATTTTTCTCATGCATGCATTCAAAGAGTCATTCGTGCATGATCATACATATAGGGAAATAGCTAGGAAAAGCCCCCTTTTGCTAAAAATCCCCACCTGTGTAAAAAGAAAACAGGGTTTTTGTGAAACAAATGGTGTATTCTCGAGAAAATTTGAGAGAAAAACCAAAATGGGGTGTTTCTTCTTTGCCATTATCCAAATACATTTGGATAATGCCAAAGAGGGGCATCTGTAAACACCCCAAATCTTCTATTTTTCAAAAACTCTCAAAACACCAAAAAGCTCGTTTGAGCCAAAACGACGACCTGTTTTGAAATGTGAAAACAGGTACAGAAGGCAAAAGAAGACCCTAGGCCCGAAGAGGATTCAAGCCCAGAGCTTCAGAAGCCACTCCCTGATAAAAAAACAAAAGAAAGCAGAGCCCATTTGATGAAAAGCTCAACGGAGTCCAGAACGGCGAGACGAAGTCCGGACGACAAAGTTGGGGAAAACCCAGCACCAGACGGAGCGCTGATGAAGCCAGTGCCCGCACAGATCGTTCGCCTCGAGAAGCCAAGAAGGACTGTCCGAAGAAATTTTGATTTGGATCTGGACCATATATATCCAGATCCAAATCCATGTAATGAATAGTGTTTGGATTTGGGCCAATCCAAATAGTGTTTGGGTCGATCCAAATAGTGTTTGGATTTGGATTGGATCCAAATAGTGTTTGGATTGGATCGGATCTGGATCAAAATATCCAGATCCGTATCCATAAAAATATTGGGTTTGGATCGGATACAGATCTCAAAATATCTGAGATCCAATATCCAGATCCAAATAGTGTTTGGATTTGGGTATGGATCCAAACCCCAAACCCAAACCCAAATCCAAGACCCACCTCAAATCTCTATAAATAGAGGTGAGGGGGTCCATGTAAAGGGTTCATGCAAATATTTGGGAGGAGAGAGAGGGAGTGATAGACCTAGCCATGTGGGCTCATTGGGTGAGGTGGGTTCAAGCCATGTGGGCTAAGTGGGTCTAGACCAAGGGGCTGCAACCAAGGTGGGCTGGACCAAGTGGCTGCAACCGTGGAGACGTGGGCTCAAGCCAAGAAGGACCGGCTCCAAGAGGTAAACCTAACCCCAACCTAGCCTAGGTTCGAACCTACCTAACCCTAACTGAACCTAACCCTAACTGAACCAACCTAACCCTAACTGAACCCTAACTAGACCTAACCTAACCCCAACCGCCTCAAACCATCCCTAACAAACCCCAAAACTTCACCCCGGCCGGCCGTGAGCAACCAGCGCCTGCCGCGCGCCCCTTCTGCTACCGCGCGCCCCCTCTGTCGCCTGCCGCGCGCCCCTTCTGCTGCCGCGCGCCCTGCTTCCTGCCGCGCGCCCCCTCTGTCGCCTACACGCCCCGTGCCGCAGCCGTCCCGCGCTACTGCGCGCCCTGCGCCCCAGCGCGCCCAGCGCCAGGCGCCCGTCTGCTGCGCCAGGCGCCAGACGCCTCCCTGCCGACCCGACTGCCTTCCTGCCGCCCTGTCCACCTTCCTGCCGACCCAACCTGCACCCTGGCCGTGACCTGTACCCTAGGGCAGACCCTACACAGCCCCCGTCTTGGCCGAACCTTAGTTCCCCTAAGACCCTAATCGTGCCCCATAGAACCTCCCTCAAAGCCCCCTAGGATAACCCCCTCTTGGCTGCCCAAGGTGAACCGTGAGCCCACGTGCAAGCAAGTTGAACATGGACCAGCTATTTGTAAGTGTCTAAACTTGGTCTATTACATTAACTTGCTTTATATTGAATTAAATTTTGATACGGGGTTGTAGTAAAGGAGCTTCGTCTCCCCCCGATTGTAATAACGTGGTTTGACACACCCACACACACGCGCACTTGAGCCTTTCCGCTCTTAGTCGTACACTTTTTGCACACACACGGGCCTAACCAGCCCTTAATATATAGTTATATTTATATATTTTAAGTCAAGGGGGTTTTTAATTAAGTCGTGTGTGTTGTCTTTCCATTTTCCACACGCACACACATTGAGCCTTCGCTCTTACTCCCAAGACCTTAGTAAAGGCCTTATTGCAGTTATATTTGGATTTCATTTATGTCGTGTGCGTAGTACTTCAATTCTACACTCACACACATTGAGCTTTCGCTCTTACTCCCAAGACCTTAGTCAAGGCATACTGCGATTTATATTTGGGTTTCATTTCATGTCGTGTGTGTAAGTCTTTCAATTCAAGCACGCACACACATTGAGCCTTCGCTCTTATTTCCAAGACCCAAGTAAGGGCCCCTACATATACTCTATATAAAGTATTTCTTTCGGCTACGTCTTTAAGATTCGGGTTTTAAGGTTCAAGTCGTGTGCGTTGTCTTTCAATATATACACGACACACACTTACACAATTGAGCCTTTTCGCTCTTAAGATATAGCCATATTTCCCCTTCCGCTATTTACTTTACAAGTCATTTCCCTTCGGCAATTTCCCTTCGGCATTGTCTTTTAATTTCGGGTTTTCCCTTTGGAGTAGCGTGAGTTTGCATTGCATCTACGCCATACCACGAGGTAGGACGCATATTGCATCAAAGCAAGCCCCGTACTCCCGCTCAAATTCGCCCATGTAGTGGAGTGTTCATAACACACACCTAGGTGGCCCATAAAGGGATAAAAAGAAAGACTTAGGCACGTGCAAATCCACGTGATCTAAAATCTGAGAATCGTATAAACCCGAATCAAATCGTGCAAGACTTAGGGTCGTCCAACCCTTACAAAGTCAAAATCGCCCAAATGCATGGTTTTCAAAAGGTTTTAAAACACTTCTTCATTCAAAATATATTTTGAGTTAAACTTGTTTCAAAACGAAGTCTCTAAGCGTACAGACTGACCCTTGCGCATCGGTGCAAGAAGGTCTGCGATGTAAAAATCCCGCTTGCCTACAATCGCCTTTCAAAAGTCAGATTGTTTTCAAAACATACTTTGCTAGTTAAAGTAAACTAGCTGGCACGCCCATAAAGCGAAGTAGATTGCGAAAAGGTTCACTTCAGGCCTAAGAACCCGCAAGTGAAAATTTTCGGTGTCTACAGGTGGTAAGGTGGTTTAGGTGGTAGTGGTGTGGTGATAAGGTGGGTTGGTTTTGAGGAGGAGCCAGATATTTTAATACAAGGGGTGTTAGGTAGATGGTGTGCTAGGTTTAGGTGGGGTGGTTTAGGGGTTTAGGGCTTAGCTAGGTGGGTTGGTTTTGGGGTGAGGTTTAGTGAGGTGGGTTAGGTGATTAGGCTAGGATTAGGCTATGTTTAAGGAAATTAGGCTAGGTTTAGGGAAGGATTAGGGAAGTGGGTTAGGTGATTAGGTTGAGATTAGGCCGGGATTAGGGAAGTGGGTTAGGTGATTAGGCTAGGTTTAGGCAAGGATTAGGGTAAAAGGCTAGGATTAAGGGTTTTTTATTAGGATTGGGTTAGGGAGCTCCCTTTGCATAACCCATAGATCTTGTTGCATCATGTTGGTGCAGCCCTAGATTAGGTTTTGGCTAATACTAGCTTAAACCCATGCTAATTAGGCTAACCCACATGATTAACCCCAAACTTGACACACAAGTCAAGCTTAATTACAATTACTCCCAAATCTTATCCTCCCCCACTCTCTCTCATGCCCATAATCCCACGTGAATTTCAAGTGGGCCCCACCTCCATTTATGAGAAGGTGATGTGGGCCATGGATGTGGATATCGGATTGGATCTCTCGATCCAAATCCAAATCCAAGTCTACACATAGGTTTGGATTGAGATCTGGATATATATGGTCCAGATCCAATCCAAACTGAATTCTGACTCCTTCAGGCTGTATTCGAAACGAACGGTTTGTGCAGGGTCTGACAGCATCAGTACTCCGTCTGCATTGGGTCTTCGCCAACATGATCGTTCGCTTCTGTTTTCACCTTCCGGAGATGACTTCATATGATTTCTGATTATAACAGGGTCTTGGACGTTCGCGATCCTGAGGGTGGATTCAACACGAGAGTTGTTGTGTCGGGCTCGACTTGTGCTCCGATTCTGGGCTCTCTTTAGCTCTTCTGGTCCTGCTTTGATCAAGCCAAGCTTGTTTTGTGGGGCCCCAAAACGTGTTTTAACAGTTTTTTAAAACATATTATACATATTTAAAACATATAAAAGTTTAAAATGCCTGTACAGGGTTGTCTGGAAGGCTCCTAGGTTTCCAGACTCAAAATAGCCCTTTGGGGCTGCTTTTATAAAACCAGGTGTAGACGCGCGAAAATCCCCGCCTCTTCGCCTCTTTCGGGGCTTGGAGTGGATCTTCTCGTGTGTCTAAGGCCTATGTATACAAATAGGGCGTGCCAGCTAGCTTACTTAAGCTAGCGAAGATATCTTCTAACACTGACTTCTAAACGTGGCGACTGTGAGCAAGTAAGCTCTTGTCGTCGCAGACCTTCTTGCACCGATGCGCAAGGGTCAGTCTGTACACTTTGCAAAAATCGAGTTTTTGGAGAGAAAGTCTATGAAGCGGTTCGAGGTGTCTATTTCGGGTCTTTAAGATGTGGTTGCATGTTTTAGATCACGTGGATTTGCACGTGCCTAAGTCTTTTCTTTTATCCCTTTTCGGGCCACCTAGTTTGTGTGTTATGAACACTCCACTACATGGGCGAATTCGAGCGGGGCTTGCTTTGATGCAATATGCGTCCTACCTCGTGGTATGGCGTAGATGCAATGCAAACTCACGCTACTCCAAAGGGAAAACCCGAAATGTAAAGACAATGCTGAAGGGGAAATAACCGAAGGGAAATAACCGAAGGGAAATATGTATATATCTTATGTATATGAGCCCTTACTAGGGTCTTGCAAATAAGAGCGAAGGCTCAATGTAGGTGCGTGCTTGAATTGAAAGACTTACACACACGACATAAATGAAACCCAAATATAACTTGCAGTATGGCCTTGACTAAGGTCTTGGGAGTAAGAGCGAAGGCTCAATGTGTGTGAAAGTGCTTGAATTGAAAGACTTACTCACACGACATGAAATGAAACCCAAATATAACTGCAATAAGGCCTTTACTAAGGTCTTGGGAGTAAGAGCGAAGGCTCAATGTGTGTGAAAGTGCTTGAATTGAAAGACTTACTCACACGACATGAAATGAAACCCAAATAGTATAGGTCGGCCCTTACTTGGGTCTTTCAAATAAGAGCGAAAGCTCAATGTGTGTGAGAGTGCTTGGATTGAAAGACTTACTCACACGACATGAAATGAAACCCAAATAGTATAGGTCGGCCCTTACTTGGGTCTTTCAAATAAGAGCGAAAGCTCAATGTGTGTGAGAGTGCTTGAATTGAAAGACTTACTCACACGACATGAAATGAAACCCAAATAGTATAGGTCGGCCCTTACTTGGGTCTTTCAAATAAGAGCGAAAGCTCAATGTGTGTGAGTGCTTGAATTGAAAGACAACGCACCCAACTTAAACAAAAACCCTTCGAAAATGAAAGTATATGTACACTTATATATTAGGGGCTGATTAGGCCCGTGTGTGTTGTAGACACCGAAAATTTTCACTTATGGGTTCTTAGGCCTGAAGTGAACCTTTTCACAATCTACTTCGCTTTATGGGCGTGCCAGCTAGTTTACTTTAACTGGCAAAGTATGTTTTGAAAACAATCTGACTTTTGAAAGGCGATTGTAGGCAAGCGGGATTTTTACGTCGCAGACCTTCTTGCACCGATGCGCAAGGGTCAGTCTGTACGCTTAGAGACTTCGTTTTGAAACAAGTTTAACTCAAAATATATTTTGAATGAAGAAGTGTTTTAAAACCTTTTGAAAACCATGCATTTGGGCGATTTTGACTTTGTAAGGGTTGGACGACCCTAAGTCTTGCACGATTTGATTCGGGTTTGTACGATTTTCAGATTTTAGATCACGTGGATTTGCACGTGCCTAAGTCTTTCTTTTTATCCCTTTATGGGCCACCTAGGTGTGTGTTATGAACACTCCACTACATGGGGCAAATTTGAGCGGGAGTACGGGGCTTGCTTCGATGCAATATGCGTCCTACCTCGTGGTATGGCGTAGATGCAATGCAAACTCACGCTACTCCAAAGGGAAAACCCGAAATTAAAAGACAATGCCGAAGGGAAATTGCCGAAGGGAAATAACCGAAGGGAAATGACTTGTAAAGTAAATAGCCGAAGGGAAATGACTTGTAAAGTAAATAGCGAAAGGGGAAATATGGCTATATCTTAAGAGCGGAAAGGCTCAATTGTGTAAGTGTGTGTCGTGTATATATTGAAAGACAACACACACGACTTGAACCTTAAAACCCGAATCTTAAAGACGTAGCCGAAAGAAATACTTTATATAGAGTATATGTAGGGGCCCTTACTTGGGTCTTGTAAATAAGAGCGAAGGCTCAATGTGTGTGCGTGCTTGAATTGAAAGACTTACACACACGACATGAAATGAAACCCAAATATAAATTGCAGTATGCCTTGACTAAGGTCTTGGGATTAAGAGCGAAAGCTCAATGTGTGTGAGTGTAGAATTGAAGTACTACGCACACGACGTAAATGAAACCCAAATATAACTGCAATAAGGCCTTTACTAAGGTCTTGGGAGTAAGAGCGAAGGCTCAATGTGCATGCATGTGGAAAATGGAAAGACAACACACACAACTTAATTAAAAACCCCCTTGACTTAAAATATATAAATATAACTATATATTAAGGGCTTGTTAGGCCCGTGTGTGTGCAAGAAGTGTACGACTAAGAGCGGAAAGGCTCAAGTGCGTGTGTGTGTGGGTGTGTCAAACCACGTTATTACAATCGGGGGGAGACGAAGCTCCTTTACTACAACCCCGTATCAAAATTTAATTGAATATAAAGCAAGTTAATGTAATAGACCAAGTTTAGACACTTACAAATAGCTGGTCCATGTTCAACTTGCTTGCACGTGGGCTCACGGTTCACCTTGGGCAGCCAAGAGGGGGTTATCCTAGGGAGCTTTGAGGGAGGTTCTATGGGGCACGATTAGGGTCTTAGGGGAACTAAGGTTCGGCAAAGATGGGGCTGTCTAGGGTCTGTCCTAGGTGGCTGGAAGAGGTGCAGGTCACGGCCAGGGGGGTGGTCAGGTCGGCAGGAAGGTGGACAGGGCGACAGGGAGGCAGTCGGGTCGACAGGGAGGCGTCTGGCGCCTGGCGCAGCAAACGGGCGCTTGGCGCTGGGCGCGCTGGGGCGCAGGGCGCGCAGTAGCGCGGGATGGCTGCAGCACGGGGCGTGCAGGCGACAGAGGGGCGCGCGGCAGGAAGCAGGGCACGCGGCAGCAGAAGAGGCACGCGGCAGGACTCAGGGCGCGCGGCAGGCGCTGGTTGCTCACGGCCGGCCGGGGTGAAGTTTTTGGGGTTTGTTAGGGATGGTTTGAGACGGTTGGGGTTAGGTTAGGTCTAGTTAGGGTTCAGTTAGGGTTAGGTTGGTTCAGTTAGGGTTAGGTTCAGTTAGGGTTAGGTAGGTTCGAACCTAGGCTAGGTTGGGGTTAGGTTTACCTCTTGGAGTCGGTCCTTCTTGGCTTGAGCCCACGTCTCCACGGTTGCAGCCACTTGGTCTAGCCCACCTTGGTTGCAGCCACTTGGTCTAGACCCACTTAGCCCACATGGCTTGAACCCACCTCACCCAATGAGCCCACATGGCTAGGTCTATCACTCCCTCTCTCTCCTCCCAAATATTTGCATGAACCCTTTACATGGACCCCCTCACCTCTATTTATAGAGATTTGAGGTGGGTCTTAGATTTGGGTTTGGGTTTGGGGTTTGGATCCATACCCAAATCCAAACACTATTTGGATCTAGATATTGGATCTCGGATATTTTGAGATCTGTATCCGATCCAAACCCAATATTTTTATGGATACGGATCTGGATATTTTGATCCAAATCCGATCCAATCCAAACACTATTTGGATCCAATCTAAATCCAAACACTATTTGGATCGACCCAAACACTATTTGGATTGGCCCAAATCCAAACACTATTCATTACATGGATTTGGATCTGGATATATATGGTCCAGATCCAAATCAAAATTTCTTCGGACAGTCCTTCTTGGCTTCTTGAGGCGAACGATCTGTGCGGGCATTGGCTTCATCAGCGCTCCGTCTGGTGCTGGGTTTTCCCCAACTTTGTCGTTCGGACTCCGTTTCGCCGTTCTGGACTCCGTTGAGCTTTTCATCAAATGGGTTCTACTTTCTTTTGTTTTTTTATCAGGGAGTGGCTTCTGAAGCTCTGGGCTTGAATCCTCTTCGGGCCTAGGGTCTTCTTTTGCCTTCTGTACCTGTTTTCACATTTCCAAACAGGTCGTCGTTTTGGCTCAAACGAGCTTTTTGGTGTTTTGAGAGTTTTTGAAAAATAGAAGATTTGGGGTGTGTAGACGCACGAAAATCCCCGCCTCTTCACCTCTTCCGGGGCTTTGAGTGGATCTTCTCGTGTGTCTAAGGCCTATGTATACAAATAGGGCGTGCCAGCTAGCTTACTTAAGCTAGCGAAGATATATTTAACACTGACTTCTAAACGTGGCGACTGTGAGCAAGTAAGCTCTTGTCGTCGCAGACCTTCTTGCACCGATGCGCAAGGGTCAGTCTGTACGCTTTTGCAAAAATCGAGTTTTGGAGAGAAAGTCTACGAAGCGGTTCGAGGTGTCTATTTCGGGTCTTTAAGATGCGATTGCATGTTTTAGATCACGTGGATTTGCACGTGCCTAAGTCTTTTCTTTTATCCCTTTTCGGGCCACCTAGTTTGTGTGTTATGAACACTCCACTACATGGGCGAATTCGAGCGGGGCTTGTTTCGATGCAATATGCGTCCTACCTCGTGGTATGGCGTAGATGCAATGCAAACTCACGCTACTCCAAAGGGAAAACCCGAAATGTAAAGACAATACTGAAGGGAAATAACAGAAGGGAAATAACCGAAGGGAAATAACCGAAGGGAAATAACCGAAGGGAGATAGGTATATATCTTATGTATATGAGCCCTTACTCGGGTCTTGCAAATAAGAGCGAAGGCTCAATGTGGGTGCGTGCTTGAATTGAAAGACTTACACACACGACATGAAATTAAACCCAAATATAAATTGCAGTATGGCCTTGACTAAGGTCTTGGGAGTAAGAGCGAAGGCTCAATGTGTGTGAGAGTGCTTGAATTGAAAGACTACCCACACGACATAAATGAAACCCAAATATAACTGCAATAAGGCCTTTACTAAGATCTTGGGAGTAAGAGCGAAGGTTCAATGTGTGTGAGAGTGCTTGAATTGAAAGACTTACTCACACGACAAGAAATGAAAACCCAAATAGTATAGGTCGGCCCTTACTTGGGTCTTTCAAATAAGAGCGAAAGCTCAATGTGTGTGAGAGTGCTTGAATTGAAAGACTTACTCACACGACAAGAAATGAAACCCAAATAGTATAGGTCGGCCCTTACTTGGGTCTTTCAAATAAGAGCGAAAGCTCAATGTGTGTGAGAGTGCTTGAATTGAAAGACAACGCACCCAACTTGAACAAAAACCCTTCGAAAATGAAAGTATATATACACTTATATATTAGGGGCTGATTAGGCCCGTGTGTGTTCAAAATTGTGCACGACTAAGAGAGTGCACGTGTGTGGTTGTGCCAAGCCACGTTATTACAAGCGGGGGGAGACTATGCTCCGTTATTACAACCCCGTATCAAATTGAATCTCAAGCAAGTGTATAACTAAAGACCGAGTTTAGACACTTACGAGTAGCTGGTCCGTAGAGGTCTTGCTTGAGCGTGGACTTGGCCTTGGGCTGCAAGTGGGAGCTCCGCGAAGGTAGGTGATCAAGGGTGCTGGCCGGCTGCAAGTGGGGTGCGGGATAGGCGCCTCGGAGGTGACCGGTGGCAAGCAGATGGCGGCTCCAAGTAGGGGTTTTTAAGGGGCTGAATGAGTGGGTTCTTAGGGTCACTAAGGGAGTTGAGAGTGTAGGGAAACTGGACCTAAAAGGTGAGCTGGTGGGAAGGCCGAATGGGACACCTAAGGGAAAACCGAATGGGAAAGGATGGTTAGGTGGTGGCCGGCAGCTTGGGCTATGCTAGGTTCGGCTAGATGAAAGTGGTGGTGGCAAAAGGGCTGAGATGAAGGTAGGATGGGTGGCTAAGAGTGGAGAGGTGGTAGAGAGGGGCTTTGAGGGAGTTTGGGGTACTTACCGAATGGGGAGAGGTGGCGGATGAAATGGGAAGCAGGCGGGCAGGTGACTGCTGGCTGGTTCGGTTGGGTGGAGGTGGTGGCGTCTGGCTGAGGGATGGTGGTGGTGGATGGAAGAGGGAAGGTGGCGGTGCAAGTGGTGGCTGGTGGAGCAGGTGGAGCAGCTGGGTAGTGGAGCAGGCGGGCGGATTGGAGAGTGGAGTCGACTGGGCTATGGTGAGGGCTCCCACTTGGAAAACCCGCCCACAAGGAGGGGGGTTTAAATAGGGGATGGGTAGGTCGGTTAGGGCTGGGCTGTGGGTAGTGGTTAGGTGGTTTAGGTAGGGTGGTATGTAGATAAGGTGGGCTGGATGGGGTTGGGCCAGATATTTTAAAACTAGGGGTTTGGGTAAATCGTGGGCTAAGGGTGGTTTAGGGGTTTAGGGCTAGGTTAGGTGGTTGGGTTTTAGGGTGAGGTTTAGTGAGCTAGGTTTGGTGATTAGGCTAGGTTTAGGCTAGGATTAGGGAAATTAATCTAGGTTTAGGGAAGGATTAGGGAAGTGGGTTAGGTGATTAGGTTGGGATTAGGTCGGGATTAGGGAAGTGGGTTAGGTGATTAGGTTCAGATTAGGGGTGGATTAGGGGTTTAGGCTAGGTTTAGTTATTTTGGGTTAGGTTTAGGTGAAGGAGCTCCCTTAGCATGGCCCATAGACCTTGATCACCCCATGTTGGTGCAGCCCTAGGTTAGGTTTTAGCTAATTACAAGCTTAAACCCACTCAATTAGGCTAACCCACATGATTAACCCAAACTTGACACACAAGTCAAGCTTAATACAACACTCTTGATATTTTTTTACCCCCACTCTCTCTCATGCCCAATATCCCACGTGAATTTCAAGTGGGCCCCACCTCCATTTATGAGAAGGTGATGTGGGCCATGGATATGGATATTGGATTGGATCTCTGGATCCAAATCCAAATCCAAGTCCACATATGGGTTTGGATTGGAATCTGGATATATATGGTCCAGATCCAATCCAAACTGAACTCTGACTCCTTCGAGCTGGGTTCGAAACGGACGATTCGTGCGGGGCCTGACAGCATCAGTACTCCGTCTGCGTTGGGTCTTCGCCAACATAGTCATCCGCCTCCGTTTCTGCCTTCCGGAGATGACTTCAAATGATATTTTGGTAAGAACAGGGTCTTGGACGTTCGAGATCCTGGGGTGTGAATCAGATACAAGAGTTGCTGCGCCGGGCTTGACAGGTGCTCCGGTTCTGGGCTCTTCTTGGCTCTCCTGGTCCTGTCTTGATCGGGCCAAGCCACTTCGGGGTTTCAAAACGTGTTTTAAAAAGGGTTTTCAAAAGCCATATTATATGTTTTAAAAAGATAAAGTTTAAAACATATGTACAGGGTTGTTTGGAAGGCTCCTGGGTTTCCAAACTCAAAATGGCCCTTTGGGGGCTGCTTGTATAAAACCGGATTCGTTTAAGAAATTCGTGGGATTTCGGGGTGTTTACAGATGCCCCTCTTTGGCCTTGTCCAAATAGATTTGGATAAGGGCAAAGATGACAAACACCCCTTTTAATGTCTCCCTAGATCTAGCCACGAAGAATATGGGATCGTCCCATTTTAGCAAAATCTCAATTTCACAAACTCTGGTAGGAGGAGATATCACGCCAAAGGGTTTGTACTATGGAATCTGGTCCTATATGGGATCATGTTTATGCAAGTGCCATGCGTGGAATGTAAATGACATGGGTGTGGTGCCAAGAGTGGCGACCTCCCAGAGACCAGATGTGGTCGAACTCTAGAGACTTACAAGGCCTGTTGCTCCAAGTGAGCAAATCCTATGCTGTTCGATGTTCGGTTTTCAAAACTTATTTACAAAAGCTATTTACAAAAGGGACAACTGTCTTGAGCCTCGATCCTAAGGATCTCGAGCTCTTCGTGCTTGCCCTTGTTTGAGTCTTAACACTCGCTTATCTAGCGGAGGTTTTATAAGAAAACAAGCTTCATTTCAAATTCCTACGCCTTACTCGAAACGTCGAATTCTCAAACAAGATGAAATTCAAGTAAGTAAATCCTATTTTTACTTTAGGATTCCTCGAAATGAACCATGCTTTAGCTTGGGATAAGCCAGGGATGGGAAAGAGATACCACGGTCCCTTCTGAAGTGTCCCGTGGTTTAAGGCATAGAAGGCGGAAAACTGCTCTTTTTGAGCTTTTTGGCCTCTTTTTCCTTTTTTCCATAGAGGGTCTCCCTTTGGGAGTATTTTTTCTTTAATCCCTCTTTTTCATAAGAGAATCGATTTTTCTTTTTGAAGTCTGGTTTCTTTCTTTTGGAAAGAGACTTTAAATGGGAAATTCCCTTTTGATTTGGGCCTTTGTTTTCCTTTTGGAAGGAGAAGAGAAGAGGGGAGGACTTATCCCAAGCCTACACTCGATCCATTCCAGATCAGCCTATTTAGAAATAGCACGTACTACTTGCAAGTATCTTGCTATGTTGAACTAGGCCCTTCTTTGTAAGATGAAGGATTTTGAAATGCAACCACGATTTTGAAAACTCCACTCTTTCACAAGTGCGAATTCTCTTACTTAGGGTCACACGAGTTGCTTTTGCACCTTATTCACACGTCTCAGGGCAGCTATCCCTTTAAAATTTTCAAAAAAACTTAGAATTTAATCCAGATCCTACATATGATACTTCTTTAAGTATTGAATATTGATAGGATCTGCTAAATTCCTACCTTTTACATCGATCAACCAATACGAATTGTTCGTAGTGGTTGCTCGTACAACATAGGGTCCATCCCAGTTGGGGCGCCACTTGCCTAGGGGGTGTGGGCCACGATGGTGGATGGTTTTCAAGACCAGATCTCCCACTTCAAAGTGGCGAGGTCTCATGTGTTTGCTATAATGTCGGGCTATCCTTTGCCGGTATGCACGAGCATGATCCATGGCAAGGAGTCGCCTCTCATCTAGCAAATCTAGTTCGGCCATCCTAGCATGCTGAAGCGTCTCTAGGGGGAGGTCGAGTGCAATGGATGTATGGAATGAATGCAGTTGGGTATGAATGGGAAGAATGGCGTTTGTGCCATAGACCAATTCGAATGGTGTGGCATTCGTGGGAGTCCGGATGGAAGTCCTATAAGCCCATAAGGCTCCATCCAGCTTCTCGTGCCACATCCCACCCTTCTCCAAGGTTTTCTCAATGATACCAATGAGAGTCTTGTTTGTGGCTTCGGCTTGGCCGTTGCCTTGAGGGTAGTAGGGCGAGGAGAAGTGGTGAGTTATGCCATACGTGTTGCACAACTTGACCATCCGCTCATTCTTGAATGGGGTACCATTATCAGACACAAGGTCTCGTGGAACCCCAAATCGAGCCAAGATATTCCTCCGGATGAAAGCCACCACATGTTGCCCCATCACATTCGTTAGGGAAATGGCTTCCACCCACTTGGAGAAATACTCCGTGGCGGCTAAAATAAAACGATGCCCATTCGAGGCTTTTGGAAATATTGGGCCTACTATGTCAAACGCCCACATGGTAAATGGCCAGGGGCTGACCACGGAATGCAATGTAGATGAAGGGATATGAATGGCGTGCCCATGTACTTGACATGGATGACACTTCCTAACATGATCGTGACAATCCTTTTTCAGGGTGGACCAAAAATAACCCCCTCTAAGTATTTTCATTGCCATCATGTTGGCATTAACATGGCCTCCACATTCTCCATCGTGGAACTCGTGCATCACTATCCTAGCCTCCTCTAGGTCGATACACCTAAGCAGAATGCCGGTAAAACTCTTTTTGTATAAGACCCCACCCAGAATGGTGTATCGGGTCGAAATCTTACGAATGAATGCCTTATCTTTGGATGTGGCATCCTCGGTGAATCCCCCATTTTCTAAAAATTGTTTTATGTCATAGAACCAGGGTTTTTCAATAGACTCTGGGTTGTTTTGGCAAATATCCAAGTCGTGTGTGGATGGATGGGGCGCATGCCATATTTCCAAAGATCTGGTCCCTGAAGTGGGATCGACCTTCAGGGCTGAACCCAAGGAGGAGAGGGCATCGGCGATGCCATTGTCCTCTCTTCCTACGTGTGTGAGCTTACACGATTGGAAGGATTGGACCAATCGAGTGGCCAACTCGTGATATGGAAGTAGTTTCTCATTACGTACTTGCCAAATTTTTAAAACCTGGTTTATGACAAGGAGTGAATCTCCAAAGACCTCGATGCATGATGCCCCTAGAGTTTTCGAAATCCTTAAGCCTTGTATGAGTGCTTCATACTCAGCTACGTTGTTGGAACATTCGAAGTCTAAGCGGACTGATATGGGAATCTCGCCCTTTTCAGGGGAGATTAGGATGATCCCGGCACCAGCCCCTCGTTGGTTTCGTGCCCCGTCGAAGTGCATCTTCCACACTTGGTTTTCGAAAGAATTTGCCAAAATGTGGTTTTGAAAATGGTTTTGCAATATGCCTTCATCAGGCATTTCGACAAGAGTGGGATATGCGTCCTCTAAGGGGAATTCAGCCACGTAATCTGCGAGGGCTTGCCCTTTAATGGAGATCTGGTGATGGTATTTCAAATCATACTCCATTAGAAGGAGTTGCCATTTGCCCAATCTACCCGTGAGAATGGGTTTTTCGAACAAGTGCTTGATTGGATCAAGCTTGGACACTATCCAGATCTCATGATCTAGGAAATAGTGTCTGAATTTCTGGCAGGCCCAGACTAGGGCCAAGCACGTCTTCTCCATGGCTTGATAATTTCGTTCATAAGCCAAGAGAGTTTTCGAAATATAGTAGATGGCATACTCCTTATGGGTGTCATCCTCGTATTGAGCCAACAGGGCTCCTAAAGCATTCATATGCACGGAGATGTATAATAAAAGCGGTTTCCCTTGTTTTGGAGGATTTAAAACGGGGGGATTAACCAAGTATACCTTCAGTCTCTCGAAGGATTTTTGGCATTCGTCATCCCATAAGAATTTCGTACCCTTCCTCAACAGTTTGTTGAAGGGTTCGCATCTAGTTGCCAGATTCGATATGAATCGGCGCACAGATTGTAATCGACCCTGGAGGCTACGAACTTGGGTGAGATTGGAGGGTGGAGTCATGTCTATGATGGCTCGACACTTAGAGGGGTCGACTTCTATTCCCCTTTGGCTCACCATAAAGCCTAGAAGCTTCCCTGATTCTACCCCGAACACACATTTTTGAGGGTTTAGCTTTACTTTGTAAAGCCTAAGCCTTTCGAAAATCTTTTGTAAACATTCGATATGGGTGCATCGGGTTTTGGATTTTGCCAAGAGATCATCTACATACACTTCTACAAGCTCATGAATTTGATCATGGAAGATCGTGTTCATGGCTCGTTGGTATGTTGCGCCGGCATTTTTCAAACCAAAGGGCATGACTGTATAGCAGTATGTGCCCCATGGGGTTGTGAAGGTGGTCTTACCCAGATCTCGTGGAGTTAGTTTGATTTGATTATAGCCTGAATAGCCATCCATGAATGAAAACATTTCATGATTTGCAGTACTATCGACTATCAAATCTATGTTTGGTAAAGGATAATTATCCTTTGGAGTGGCTTTATTCAGGTTTCTGAAATTGATGCATATTCGAATTTTCCCATTGGTTTTTCGAACCACAACGATATTTGACAACCAATCAGAATACGCAATGGGTTTTATAAATCCGGCTTTTAGCAGATCTTCTAAACCCTCTTTGACTTGCGTGTGTACATTCGGGTGTATTTTCCTAAGCTTCTGCTTTATGGGTTTTACACCTGCATCTAAGGGAAGACGATGCTCGACTATGCTGGGATCTATGCCCGGCATGTCTTCATACGTCCATGCAAACACATCTAAATAGGTTCGTAGAAATGCAATGAATGCTAACTTTTCAGTTTCATGCAAGCATGCGCCTATTTTGATGGTTTTGGGATTGGAATCATCCCCTAGGTTCACCTCTATGAAATCTCCTCCTACTGATTGGGAAGGTCTTTCAAAATCGAGAATTCTATGAAATTCTGGGAGCTCAGAAGTGGGATCTTCCTCAAGGGGATCCACTTCTGGGCTTTGATCATTCTCGTGGGCTATAGACCCGAGGGAACTTGATGCGTAGTTTTCAAAATAACCTGGTTTTGTACTTGGATTTTCAAGTGATTTCGAAATTTTTGGTCTGGCTATGCAGACGACGTTTTTTTCGAAATCCTTTTCTTTTGCCAAAGTCCTACCAGGAGCAGCTATGTACAGAATCTTTTTGGTATTTTCCAAATTTTCGATTTTTTTGGGTTTTTTGTAAAACAAGAACTTTGGGAACTATACAAAGCACACTTTTTTCGAGTTTTTGTTTTTCCATTGTTTTTGGTTTTTCTTGTTTTTCGATTTTTTTTTATTTTAAGTTTTCAAATGTTTTTGGTATTTTTAGAAAAAGGGATCTTCCGTCATACCTACAAAGGGAAAACACTACGGGTTAGACTCGGAATAGGAGGTCTAAATCGTAGGTCTCTTCTAAGACAGGCTCCGGGGCACCCTTGACCCAGGTGGTCACAAGGGGTGGCTCCGGCGGTATTTGGGGAGTATAGCCGATCCCATATCGGCTTGGGTTGGCCCTAGGAAGGATGGGCTCTAGGAGACCCTGGTTTTGTGCCCCTAGGCTTTTGTAGGGCGTGTAGCCCATGTTCAATAACATGTTCCACGACCTTTTGTTTTTTGAAAAGATGGGATATAAGTCGTGGTCCTGGAACATGCTATCGTCCATATTAGGCTCGTATGGCCTTTTGTCCAGGGGTTTTGGAAATAGAGAACGTTTGGGTTTTCCTAGAAGGATTAGAGTCGGGAGGGGGCCTGCTTTGGGCGGCCCCTTCACACATACAACCTTCCTAGGGTTGTTCAACACGAGCCGAGGTGGCTCAACCATAATTTGCCCCAGGTTAGCCTCATGGGCCTGGGAGCTCGATAAACAAGGGGAGTTTATGATCCCCTGAAGCTGTGGGTGACTCTCACCTAGGATCACTACGACCTGGTCCCTAAAAGGGATCTTAACACATCTGTGGAAGGTGGATGGCACAGCGCACAAACTGTGTATCCAGGGTCTTCCCAGCAACAGGTTATAATGGGGGTGGATGTCCAAAACGTGGAACACCCCCGTGTGTTCGATCCCTCCCGTTTCCATTGGGAGTTCGATGGATCCTAAAGGTCTAGACGCATTCCCATCGTATCCAGTGATAACGATGGGGCTTGGGTTTACTGAAGTCAAGGTGACTCCGATTTTGTACGCCACGTGAAGTGGAAGGATGTTGAGCCCTCCTCCACCATCGACTAGGCACCTGTCCAGAGAGTGGTTGTTTAGAACCACCTCGATATGCAGGGCCTGGTTATGGGTTTCGTAGGGTCTATCTACATCATCTTCCGAAAAGGTGATGGGCGATTTTGCTCCTAATAAAGCCACTTGGGCAGACAAGGATTCCGGACTTATGTTCGAATCAACCTTGGCCCTTTCTAGAATTTTCTCTAAGACAGGTCTATGCCTAGGCGAGGTTTTGATAAGCTCTAGAATAGACATGTGAATAGGAATCTTTGAAAGGTGGTTTTCGAAATCATAAGGATTTAGGACGATTTTGTCCTTATCTGCTTTTGGCAGACCACTAGGGATACATGCTTTTGAGGGGCCAGGCACACTGACCACCTTTTGAGCACCTTGAAGGTGCGGGGGTTGGTAGATCCTCCCGGATCTAGTGACTTCCCCCACGACCAGCCTAGGGTTTGCGCTAGACTTGGCTCTAAGGATGAGCTGAGGAGAACCTTGGATTTTAAAAACTGGCTTTGCCGGGGTTTCCATTTTTGGTGGTCCCCGAATGACGACTTGGGCGGGCCTCTTGTATAATACAAGGATGGGCGCACAAGCAGGTCGACCAGGTTCGGGCTTTTGTGCTAGTTCCTTGGAAATGGTGAGGGTACATACCTCCTTTCCTTTCCCACTGCCACTGGCGTGTTTGGGAAAGGGTTCCTTGAAGATAGCTTGAGGTGGCTCAGGTTCCGCAGTGACCTGGAGCCGGCCCTCCGCTATCAAGTTCTCAATTTTATTTAGAAGAGAGAAGCACTGTTTGGTATCATGGCCTTTGAGCCGATGATACTTGCAAAATCGGTTTAAATACCCCCCTTTGGACGTGACTCCTTCGGGGATTTCAGGGAGTTCGATCATGCCCTGGGCAAGTAAGAGGTCTAGGACCTCCGACACAGGTTGCCCCAGCGGAGTGTACTCCCGTTTTTCAATTGGTTTTGAAAAATTGCGTTCTCTCTTATTTTCTATTTTTTCAAAATTTTTAGAAGTGCCCGCCATGCCTGGATCCACCCGGACATTGGCGATTTTATGGGGCTTTGCCCCTTTGTCCGTTGTGGGCAGCCCATATGCGATGGGCTTTTCCAAACGTGTTTTTGGAACGGCACTTCCTTTCCATAAGTGGTCGTATGTCCCTTTTCGCAAGTTGGTTTCGAAAAGGGAGGCCTTTTTGATCAACTTATGGAAAGTTGAAATCTCATGGAGCGAGAGAAGGGTTTTTAACTCGTTTTTGAAATTATCCAGGATGAGCATTACTGCGCATCCTTCGGATATGGGCTCTCGCACTTGGCCTAAAAGCGACCTCCATCTTATAATAAAGGCATGCACGTCTTCGTTCATGCCTTGCTTTGTATCCCTTAAGGTATTCAGGGTTGGCGTGACTTCCACGTTGTGTGCGAACCTTTGCATGAAGCAGTTCGCTAACTCTTCAAAAGTAGCGAACTGGCTTAAGTCGTAGGAAGCCAGCCATTTGGCAGCTGTGCCTTTAAGGGATAGAGGGAACCAATACACCCATTTCATCGAGTCCTTTTTCTTCTTATGGGCTCGACGTGAGAAAAGCTGCAAGTGAGACCTAGGGTCTCCCATGCCATCATACCGATGGAAGTTCGGTATTTCATCGTCACTGTCTGTTTCGTAATCCATAGGAAGGAAATCAGACAGGGCGTAGCTTCTTTTCTCTTTATTCTGCCCTTTCAGCAGCTGCTGTAGGGCTTTACGGTCCTTTTGTGTGAAGGACTCGTGGTATTCGTTGCCTTCCATTACGGAGGCCTCTTTTTGCTTGCGAGGTTTTTCAGATCTCTTTTTAGGCCTTTGTTCACCGTTTGATGAACATGAATCGCCTACTTCAGCCTCTTGGCTGAGAGCATCGATTTTGGCCTCAAATTCCCTTCTCAAGTCCTCGATTTCATCTAGTTTTATTTTGTTTTTGAAAATCCTCCTAGAGTGAGAACTTGATGCGCATGAGCCTTGGCTCGACACTTCACTTGGATTGGATTTTGACATGCTTTTAAAGCTTTTTCAAAATTTCCTAAGTAAAAGCAAAGAAAACAAGTTAAAACGACACCTTTATAAAATTTTCGCAAGACTTCTACAAGTAAACTCGATTTTTGAAAAGGCTCACGTCCCACCGAGCGTGCCAATCTCTGTAGACGCACGAAAATCCCCGCCTCTTCGCCTCTTCCGGGGCTTTGAGTGGATCTTCTCGTGTGTCTAAGGCCTATGTATACAAATAGGGCGTGCCAGCTAGCTTACTTAAGCTAGCGAAGATATATTTAACACTGACTTCTAAACGTGGCGACTGTGAGCAAGTAAGCTCTTGTCGTCGTAGACCTTCTTGCACCGATGCGCAAGGGTCAGTCTGTACGCTTTTGCAAAAATCGAGTTTTGGAGAGAAAGTCTACGAAGCGGTTCGAGGTGTCTATTTCGGGTCTTTAAGATGCGATTGCATGTTTTAGATCACGTGGATTTGCACGTGCCTAAGTCTTTTCTTTTATCCCTTTTCGGGCCACCTAGTTTGTGTGTTATGAACACTCCACTACATGGGCGAATTCGAGCGGGGCTTGTTTCGATGCAATATGCGTCCTACCTCGTGGTATGGCGTAGATGCAATGCAAACTCACGCTACTCCAAAGGGAAAACCCGAAATGTAAAGACAATACTGAAGGGAAATAACAGAAGGGAAATAACCGAAGGGAAATAACCGAAGGGAAATAACCGAAGGGAGATAGGTATATATCTTATGTATATGAGCCCTTACTCGGGTCTTGCAAATAAGAGCGAAGGCTCAATGTGGATGCGTGCTTGAATTGAAAGACTTACACACACGACATGAAATTAAACCCAAATATAAATTGCAGTATGGCCTTGACTAAGGTCTTGGGAGTAAGAGCGAAGGCTCAATGTGTGTGAGAGTGCTTGAATTGAAAGACTACCCACACGACATAAATGAAACCCAAATAAAACTGCAATAAGGCCTTTACTAAGATCTTGGGAGTAAGAGCGAAGGCTCAATGTGTGTGAGAGTGCTTGAATTGAAAGACTTACTCACACGACAAGAAATGAAAACCCAAATAGTATAGGTCGGCCCTTACTTGGGTCTTTCAAATAAGAGCGAAAGCTCAATGTGTGTGAGAGTGCTTGAATTGAAAGACTTACTCACACGACAAGAAATGAAACCCAAATAGTATAGGTCGGCCCTTACTTGGGTCTTTCAAATAAGAGCGAAAGCTCAATGTGTGTGAGAGTGCTTGAATTGAAAGACAACGCACCCAACTTGAACAAAAACCCTTCGAAAATGAAAGTATATATACACTTATATATTAGGGGCTGATTAGGCCCGTGTGTGTTCAAAATTGTGCACGACTAAGAGAGTGCACGTGTGTGGTTGTGCCAAGCCACGTTATTACAAGCGGGGGGAGACTATGCTCCGTTATTACAACCCCGTATCAAATTGAATCTCAAGCAAGTGTATAACTAAAGACCGAGTTTAGACACTTACGAGTAGCTGGTCCGTAGAGGTCTTGCTTGAGAGTGGACTTGGCCTTGGGCTGCAAGTGGGAGCTCCGCGAAGGTAGGTGATCAAGGGTGCTGGTCGGCTGCAAGTGGGGCGTGGGATAGGCGCCTCGGAGGTGACCGATGGCAAGCAGATGGCGGCTCCAAGTAGGGGCTTTTAAGGGGTTGAATGAGTGGGTTCTTAGGGTCACTAAGGGAGTTGAGAGTATAGGGAAACTGGACCTAAAAGGTGAGCTGGTGGGAAGGCCGAATGGGACACCTAGGGGAAAACCGAATGGGAAAGGATGGTTAGGTGGTGGCCGGCAGCTTGGGCTATGCTAGGTTTGGCTAGATGAAAGTGGTGGTGGCAAAAGAGCTGAGATGAAGGTAGGATGGGTGGCTAAGAGTGGAGAGGTGGTAGAGAGGGGCTTTGAGGGAGTTTGGGGTACTTACCGAATGGGGAGAGGTGGCGGATGAAATGGGAAGCAGGCGGGCAGGTGACTGCTGGCTGGTTCGGTTGGGTGGAGGTGGTGGCGTCTGGCTGAGGGATGGTGGTGGTGGATGGAAGAGGGAAGGTGGCGGTGCAGGTGGTGGCTGGTGGAGCAGGTGGAGCAGCTGGGTAGTGGAGCAGGCGGGCGGATTGGAGAGTGGAGTCGGCTGGGCTATGGTGAGGGCTCCCACTTGGAAAACCCGCCCACAAGGAGGGGGGTTTAAATAGGGGATGGGTAGGTCGGTTAGGGCTGGGCTGTGGGTAGTGGTTAGGTGGTTTAGGTAGGGTGGTATGTAGATAAGGTGGGCTGGATGGGGTTGGGCCAGATATTTTAAAACTAGGGGTTTGGGTAAATCGTGGGCTAAGGGTGGTTTAGGGGTTTAGGGCTAGGTTAGGTGGTTGGGTTTTAGGGTGAGGTTTAGTGAGCTAGGTTAGGTGATTAGGCTAGGTTTAGGCTAGGATTAGGGAAATTAATCTAGGTTTAGGGAAGGATTAGGGAAGTGGGTTAGGTGATTAGGTTGGGATTAGGCCGGGATTAGGGAAGTGGGTTAGGTGATTAGGTTCAGATTAGGGGTGGATTAGGGGTTTAGGCTAGGTTTAGGCATTTTGGGTTAGGTTTAGGTGAAGGAGCTCCCTTAGCATGGCCCATAGACCTTGATCACCCCATGTTGGTGCAGCCCTAGGTTAGGTTTTATCTAATTACAAGCTTAAACCCACTCAATTAGGCTAACCCACATGATTAACCCAAACTTGACACACAAGTCAAGCTTAATACAACACTCTTGATATTTTTTTATCCCCACTCTCTCTCATGCCCAATATCCCACGTGAATTTCAAGTGGGCCCCACCTCCATTTATGAGAAGGTGATGTGGGCCATGGATATGGATATTGGATTGGATCTCTGGATCCAAATCCAAATCCAAGTCCACATATGGGTTTGGATTGGAATCTGGATATATATGGTCCAGATCCAGTCCAAACTGAACTCTGACTCCTTCGAGCTGGGTTTGAAACGGACGATTCGTGCGGGGCCTGACAGCATCAGTACTCCGTCTGCGTTGGGTCTTCGCCAACATAGTCATCCGCCTCCGTTTCTGCCTTCCGGAGATGACTTCAAATGATATTTTGGTAAGAACAGGGTCTTGGACGTTCGAGATCCTGGGGTGTGAATCAGATACAAGAGTTGCTGCGCCGGGCTTGACAGGTGCTCCGGTTCCGGGCTCTTCTTGGCTCTCCTGGTCCTGTCTTGATCGGGCCAAGCCACTTCGGGGTTTCAAAACGTGTTTTAAAAAGGGTTTTCAAAAGCCATATTATATGTTTTAAAAAGATAAAGTTTAAAACATATGTACAGGGTTGTTTGGAAGGCTCCTGGGTTTCCAAACTCAAAATGGCCCTTTGGGGGCTGCTTGTATAAAACCAGATTCGTTTAAGAAATTCGTGGGATTTCGAGGTGTTTACAGGGTGTTTACAGATGCCCCTCTTTGGCATTATCCAAATGTATTTGGATAATGGCAAAGAAGAAACACCCCGTTTTCTCAAATTTTCTCGAGAATACACCATTTATTTCGCAAAAACCCTGTTTTCTTTTTCCACAAGTGGGGATTTTTAGCAAAAGGGGGCTTTTCCTAGCTATTTCCCTATATGTATGATCATGCACGAATGACTCTTTGAATGCATGCATGAGAAAAATTTTATTTTTGTTTTTGAGCCCGAAGAGAGCCTTTTGAGGCTGGTTGCTCCGAGCAGGTTTTTACCCATGTCTTTTTGACATTCGTGGGTTTTTCGAAAATTTCTTTTTGAAAAGGAACTCCTTTTAACTTATATCGAAAAGGACTTCCATTTTTCATACTTCCCTTCATTCGGGTTTCAATACCTGCTACTCAGTAGAGGTTTTTGGGTAGGAAAACTTGGAAAACATTTCAAAGTTCCATTTCCTACAAAATAGAGTCGAGTTCTCAAACAAAATGAAATCCAAATAAGCCGATTTTATTTGTACTTTAGGATTTTCGTAAATTTGAATATTTTTCCTCGGGGATAAGCGGTAGGGATATGGGAAAGAGATACCACGGTCCCTTCTGAAGCGTCCCGTGGTTTTAGGCAAAGAATCGGAAAATCGCTCTTTGGAGCTTTGGCTTTTTGTTTCTTTTTCATAGAGGGTCTCCCTTTGGGAGTATTTTTTCATTAATCCCTCTTTTCTTTAAAGGAGAGCAGCTCTTTGGAGGAGTTTTTGTATTCCCTGTTTATGAAGGGAAGACCTCTTTGGGAGGAGTGTTTTTATATCTCCTTTTTCTTTTGAACGAGAAGACCTCTTTCGGAGGAGTTTTTGTATTCCCTGTTTATGAAGGGAAGACCACTTTCGGAGGAGTTTTTGTATTCTCGATTTTTTTCTTTCTTTTGAAAATAGCCAATTTTCCTTTTCGGAGAGAAAGTAGGATGGGGGAGGGCTTATCCCTTTGGTTACTCGATTCAAACGAGATCGTCCTATTTCTTAATAGCATCTGCTATTCGAAAATATTTTGATATTTTGAACAAGGCTTAATCTTGTAAGCCAGGGTTCTTTGAAATATAGCCAATTCATTTTTGGAAGACTCTACTTTTCGGAAAGTATAGATTCCTCCATTCGGGGTTATACAATCTACTTCGATCCTTCTTTCAAGAAGTTTCAAAGGAGTTCGATTTTTTTCAAAATCCTTTTGAAAAGGAATTCATCATAAACCCTTTTGAATATTCGGGCGTTTTCGGGGTTTTGCTAATTTCTACCCACAATATCAACAAATTTCTAACTTTTGTTGCCCTTTTGAAGACATGGGGATATTTCTACTCGATTTTGCCACCCTTTTGGGCTTTCTTCGGGGTGATATGATGCATGCTATGCACTCCATGTGTTTTAAAATGGAAATACATGTCTTTATGCAACGATGAACACATGAAATGTATCTCACAAATCACGAAGGAGATGCATTCGCTTATCCATGGAAAGTGTCTAGGGGCTGTGTTTAAAAATGCCCCTAGCTTGATGGGAATTTCGCATGGCCATATGGTGAAGGGCCATGGCTTTTCAAAGGGATTTTGGATGGACAATGGTATGTTCATGTCCATGCACTTCCATGGTTTTTCTAACATGATTATGATATTTTCGCTCAAGGATGGGAAACATAACCAACCCTAAGTGATCGTGATGGCCATCAGGTTTTAGTTTTGACATGGTCTCCATATTTCATCGTGACATTCATGTTCTTTATCCTAACACAATCAAGGTTTTCATATAAACCAGAAGTTGAAGAAAATCTTTCTTTTCAAAGCCATGAAAGGTTTTTGTGAAATGCTAACCCTTTTTCGAGATTCTCATTTCCTTTTTAAAATTTGCCTCGAAGGTGTTGGTTTTGATTTGTATGGAGACATGCCTATGAAGGCTCGATACTTAGGGGGTCGACTCTTATTGCCCCTTTGGTTTTGCAAAACCCTGAATTCGATTTCTAGAATGATGTCTAGACTCGATGCATATGAATGATTTCAAAGTGTAATGCATGATGCTTATGCACACACTATGGGTTAACCTATTTCTAAAAATCCCCAATTTTCCCTAAGTTAAGGATTTTGCGAAGTTCAGGAAGCTTGGAGGTGTTTATTCCTCCTTGCTTTGGTGATTCTCGAGCTTTTCATTTTTGAAAAAGCTCTAGGCAAAAGGGTGGATAGGACCAGCTTTTTGGATACTTGGTTTCAGGGAGTATATACATTCTTTTGAAAGCATTTTTACAATTTTTCGAAAATGGGCTTTGTACATGGCCAAAGGCTTTTGGAAATAAATTTCTTTTTGGAATTTTCGTTTTTCCAAATGTTTTTGAGATTTTGAGAGTTTTCAACTTTTTTTGTCTTTTTCAAAAGTAGGGATCTTCCATTGAACCTTCAAAGAAAACATTCATGAATCAGACTCTAATCAGATAGGTCTAAGACATGGGTTTCGGTTTTAGAGGTTCTACAAGGCACCCTTGACCCAGATGGTCTTAGGTGGCGGCTCTGGTGGTATGGGTGGGCTGTAGCCCAATCCATATCGTTCCCTATTGGTTCTAGGTAGGACAGGCTCAAGCCTACCTTGGTTTCGGGTTCCCAGGCCCGCGTAGGGTTTATATCCCATATTCAGAATCATGTTCCAAGACTTTTTGCTTTTCGAAAAGTTTTGGTATAAATCATGGTCTTGGAACATGGAATCGTCCATGTTGGGGATATATACCCTTTTGGATATCGGGAGTTTGGATTCCGAGGTGATGGAAGACTTGGGCTTCCATACAAACCTGGTTTGGGAGACTTTGCCCTCAAGGAAAGCCAAGCTTGGTTCCTTGAGGAGTTTTGGACATAGCAGGGTTATGGAAAACTTATGGTTCCATACCCTATTTTGGGAAAAATTTACTTCAAGGGGAGCCATGCAAGGTCCCTTGAAGTTTTTGACTTGGTCCCTAGGTTCAACTCGTGGTGCCCCTAGGGTTTGATTTTTTTGTTTCAAAGCCATAGCCTTGGTTCTAGGGCACAAGACTTGGCTCGAAGAAGTGGGTTTTTCTATGGTAGGGTTATGAGCTCCTAAGATGTCGATGCATGCATTAGGGGTCTCCATGTCTACCATTTTCGGAACCTCTTTTTGTTTTTGAAATTCCTTTGAATGGTGCACGACCGTTGGCGCACCTTGAAAATCCTCAAGTTTTGGCACAGTTTGTGGGTTTGTGTGTGCAAAGGGGTTATCCAATGCATCTGATGACCCCACATGAAGAAGAGAGTCTTGAGAAGGATGGGTTTCAGGCATACCTCTTTGTGGCTTGTCTACCTTTTCAGGGTGAGAGCAAGCCGATTTCCCGGGTAACTCTATTTTGAGCCCCCGGGGTTTAACGAGGCGTTTCCTTTCGAAACCTTCCTGTTTTTCACTCTCGTTCCTTTGTAGGGTGTGGACTTCATGTTCCACTGTATGTGTGTGCCTAGACTTAGGACTTTTACTTGAAGTTTTTGAAATTCCAAAATTTTGTTTTTCAATTTTTTGGTCTTTTTCCAAATTTTCAAGATTTTTTTGGTTTTTTGAAATAGAAAAATCTTTTTTGGGTTTTTCTATGGATTTTGAAAAGCTTGAAGTAGGAGTGGACGACTTATCCCTTTGCCGAGATTTGTCTCTAATCTCCAATCCTTCGTTGAGTTTGAGATCGGTTTTCAATTCACGATCTGTATGTGCCCTCGAAGAGCTGCTATGTGTTCGATGGGCTTTAAGCTCCTTGCTTAAAGCATCCATCTTTTGAAATATTTTTTCAATCTCATCGAGTTCTCTTTGGGCTTTATCTGATTTGAAAACCTCTTTTAGTTTACTCAACGAAGATTTTTGTAGCTTTATATCCATTTTCATGCAATTTTCCTAAGTAAGCACGATTTTTGACAAACACTCTTTTTTTTCAAAAATTTGAGTATAACTCGTTTGTTTGAAGTCTGCTTAAGTCCCGGGTCCCACCGGGCGTGCCAAATCTGTAGACACCGAAAATTTTCACTTATGGGTTCTTAGGCCTGAAGTGAACCTTTTCGCAATCTACTTCGCTTTATGGGCGTGCCAGCTGTAAACACCCCGAAATCCCACGAATTTCTTAAACAAATCTGGTTTTGATACAAGCAGCCCCAAAGGGCCGTTTTTGAGTTTGGAAACCCAGGAGCCTTCCAAACAACCCTGTATATATGTTTTAAACTTTATCTTTCAAAAACATATGATATAGCTTTTGAAAACCCTTTTAAAACATGTTTTGAAACCCCGAAGTGGCTTGACCCGATCAAGACAGGACCAGGAAAGCCAAGAAGAGCCCGGAACCGGAGCACCTGTCGAGCCCGGCGCAGCAACTCTTGTATCTGATTCACACCCCAGGATCTCGAACGTCCAAGACCCTGTTCTTACCAAAATATCATTTGAAGTCATCTCCGGAAGGCAGAAACGGAGGCGGACGACCATGTTGGCGAAGACCCAACGCAGACGGAGTACTGATGCTGTCAGGCCCCGCACGAATCGTCCGTTTCGAACCCAGCTCGAAGGAGTCAGAGTTCAGTTTGGATTGGATCTGGACCATATATATCCAGATTCCAATCCAAACCCATATGTGGACTTGGATTTGGATTTGGATCCAGAGATCCAATCCAATATCCATATCCATGGCCCACATCACCTCCTCATAAATGGAGGTGGGGCCCACTTGAAATTCACGTGGGATATTGGGCATGAGAGAGAGTGGGGGTTGAAAAATATCAAGAGTGTTGTATTAAGCTTGACTTGTGTGTCAAGTTTGGGTTAATCATGTGGGTTAGCCTAATTGAGTGGGTTTAAGCTTGTAATTAGCTAAAACCTAACCTAGGGCTGCACCAACATGGGGTGATCAAGGTCTATGGGTCATGCTAAGGGAGCTCCTTCACCTAAACCTAGCCAAAAATGCCTAAACCTAGCCTAAACCCCTAATCCACCCCTAATCTGAACCGAATCACCTAACCCACTTCCCTAATCCCGGCCTAATCCCAACCTAATCACCTAACCCACTCCCCTAATCCTTCCCTAAACCTAGATTAATTTCCCTAATCCTAGCCTAAACCTAGCCTAAACCACCTAACCTAGCTCACTAAACCTCACCCTAAAACCCAACCACCTAACCTAGCCCTAAACCCCTAAACCACCCTTAGCCCACGATTTTCCCAAACCCCTAGTTTTAAAATATCTGGCCCAACCCCATCCAGCCCACCTTATCTACATACTACCCTACCTAAACCACCTAACCACTACCCACAACCCAGCCCTAACCGACCTACCCATCCCCTATTTAAACCCCCCTCATTGTGGGCGGGTTTTCCAAGTGGGAACCACTCCACCACCCAGCCGGGCCCTCTCCTTCTCCCATCTCTCATCCGTCTTCCCAGCAGCTCCAGCTCCTCCACCAGCCGCCACCTGCTCCGCCACCTTCCCTCTCCCACGTCACCATCACTGCCCCCCCAGCTGGACGTCACCACCTTTCCCCCAACTCCACCGGCCGACAGCCACCTGCCCGCCACTCTCCCACTCCATCCGCCACTCCTCCCCATTCGGTAAGTCCCCCTAACTCCCTCAAAGCCACTCTCTACCACCCCTCCACTCTTAGCCACCCATCTTCCCCTTAGCTCAACCTCTTTGCCGCCACCATCTAAGCCTAGCCGAACCTAGGATAACCCAAGTGGCTGGCCACCGCTTAGCCACCATCTCCCATTCGGCCGACCCCCCTAGGTGCCCTATTTGGCCTTCCCACTAACTCACCTTTTAGGGCCAGTTTTCCCTTAGTACCTAACTTCCCTAGTGACCCTAAGACCCACTTAGTCAGCCACTCTAAACTCCCTACTTGGAGGCGCCGCCTACTTACCACCGGCCCCCTTCGAGGCGTCCATCCCGCGCCCATTTGCAGCCGGCCAGCACTCTTGGTCACATACCTTCGCGGAGCTCCCGTTTGCAGCCCAAAGCCAAGGCCACGCTCAAGCAAGACCTCTACGGACCAGCTACTTGTAAGTTTCTAAACTCGGTCTTTAATCATACACTTGCTTGAAATTCAATTTGATACGGGGTTGTAATAACGGAGCATAGTCTCCCCCCGCTTGTAATAACGTGGCTTGGCACAACCACACACGTGCACTCTCTTAGTCGTGCACAATTTCGAACACACACGGGCCTAATCAGCCCCTAATATATAAGTGTACGTATATATTTCATTTCCGAAGGGTTTTGTTTAAGTTGGGTGCGTTGTCTTTCGATTAAACACTCTCACACACATTGAGCTTCCGCTCTTATTTGAAAGACCCAAGTAAGGGCCGACCTATACTATTTGGGTTTCATTTCATGTCGTGTGAGTAAGTCTTTCAATTTAAACACTCTCACACACATTGAGCTTCCGCTCTTATTTGAAAGACCCAAGTAAGGGCCGACCTATACTATTTGGGTTTCATTTCTTGTCGTGTGAGTAAGTCTTTCAATTCAAGCACTTTCACACACATTGAGCCTTCGCTCTTACTCCCAAGACCTTAGTAAAGGCCTTATTGCAGTTATATTTGGGTTTCATTTATGTCGTGTGTGTAGTACTTCAATTCAAGCACTCTCACACACATTGAGCCTTCGCTCTTACTCCCAAGACCTTAGTCAAGGCCATACTGCAATTTATATTTGGGTTTAATTTCATGTCGTGTGTGTAAGTCTTTCAATTCAAGCACGCACCCACATTGAGCCTTCGCTCTTATTTGCAAGACCCGAGTAAGGGCTCATATACATAAGATATATACATATTTCCCTTCGGTTATTTCCCTTCGGTTATTTCCCTTCGGTTATTTCCCTTCCGCTATTTCCCTTCAGTATTGTCTTTACATTTCGGGTTTTCCCTTTGGAGTAGCGTGAGTTTGCATTGCATCTACGCCATACCACGAGGTAGGACGCATATTGCATCGAAGCAACCCCCGCTCGAATTCGCCCATGTAGTGGAGTGTTCATAACACACAAACTAGGCGACCCAAAAAGGGATAAAAGAAAAGACTTAGGCACGTGCAAATCCACGTGATCTAAAACATGCAATCGCATCTTAAAGACCCGAAATAGACACCTCGAACCGTTTCGTAGACTTTCTCCCCAAAACTCGATTTTTTGCAAAAGCGTACAGACTGACCCTTGCGCATCGGTGCAAGAAGGTCTGCGACGACAAGAGCTCACTTGCTCACAGTCGCCACGTTTAGAAGTCAGTGTTAAAATATATCTTCGCTAGCTTAAGTAAGCTAGCTGGCACGCCCTGTTTGTATACATAGGCCTTAGACGCACGATAAGATCCACTCCAAGCCACGAAAGAGGCAAAGAGGCGGGGATTTTCGCGCGTCTACAGAGATTGGCACGCCCGGTGGGACGTGAGCCTTTTCAAAAATCGAGTTTACTTCTTGAAGTCTTGCGAAAATTTTATAAAGGTGTCGTTTTTAACTTGTTTTCTTTGCTTTTACTTAGGAAATTTTGAAAAAGCTTGAAAAGCATGTCAAAATCCAATCCAAGTGAAGTGTCGAGCCAAGGCTCATGCGCATCAAGTTCTCACTCTAGGAGGATTTTCAAAAACAAAATAAAACTAGATGAAATCGAGGACTTGAGAAGGGAATTTGAGGCCAAAATCGATGCTCTCAGCCAAGAGGCTGAAGTAGGCGATTCGTGTTCATCAAACGGTGAACAAAGGCCTAAAAAGAAAATTGAAAAACCTCGCAAGCAAAAAGAGGCCTCCGTAATGGAAGGCAACCAATACCACGAGTCCTTCACACAAAAGGACCGTAAAGCCCTACAGCAGCTGCTGAAAGGGCAAAATAAAGAGAAAAGAAGCTACGCCCTGTCTGATTTCCTTCCTATGGATTACGAAACAGACAGTGACGATGAAATACCGAACTTCCATCGGTATGATGGCATGGGAGACCCTAGGTCTCACTTACAGCTTTTCTCACGTCGAGCCCATAAGAAGAAAAAGGACTCGATGAAATGGGTGTATTGGTTCCCTCTATCCCTTAAAGGCACTGCTGCCAAATGGCTGGCTTCCTACGACTTAAGCCAGTTCGCTACTTTTGAAGAGTTAGCGAACTGCTCATGCAAAGATTTGCACACAACGTGGAAGTCACGCCAACCCTGAATACCTTAAGGGATACAAAGCAAGGCATGAACGAAGACGTGCATGCCTTCATTATAAGATGGAGGTCTCTTTTGGGCCAAGTGCGAGAGCCTATATCCGAAGGATGCGCAGTGATGCTCATCCTGGATAATTTCAAAAGCGAGTTAAAAACCCTTCTCTCGCTCCATGAGATTTCAACTTTCCATAAGTTGATCAAAAAGGCCTCCCTTTTCGAAACCAACCTGCGAAAAGGGACATACGACCACTTATGGAAAGGAAGTGCCGTTCCCAAAACACGTGTGGAAAAGCCCATCGCATATGGGCTGCCCACGACGGACAAAGGGGCAAAACCCCATAAAATCGCCAATGTCCGGGTGGATCCAGGCATGGCGGGCACTTCTAAAAATTTTGAAAAAATAGAAAATAAGAGAGAACGCAATTTTTCAAAACCAATTGAAAAACGGGAGTACACTCCGCTGGGGCAACCTGTGTCGGAGGTCCTAGACCTCTTACTTGCCCAGGGCATGATCGAACTCCCTGAAATCCCCGAAGGAGTCACGTCCAAAGGGGGGTATTTAAACCGATTTTGCAAGTATCATCGGCTCAAAGGCCATGATACCAAACGGTGCTTCTCTCTTCTAAATAAAATTGAGAACTTGATAGCGGAGGGCCGGCTCCAGGTCACTGCGGAACCTGAGCCACCTCAAGCTATCTTCAAGGAACCCTTTCCCAAACACACCAGTGGCAGTGGGAAAGGAAAGGAGGTATGTACCCTCACCATTTCCAAGGAACTAGCGCAAAAGCCCGAACCTGGTCGACCTGCTTGTGCGCCCATCCTTGTATTATACAAGAGGCCCGCCCAAGTCGTCATTCGGGGACCATCAAAAGTGGAAACCCCGGCAAAGCCAGTTTTTAAAATCCAAGGTTCTCCTCAGCTCATCCTTAGAGCCAAGTTTAGCGCAAACCCTAGGCTGGTCGTGGGGGAAGTCACTAGATCCGGGAGGATCTACCAACCCCCACACCTTCAAGGTGCTCAAAAGGTGGTCAGTGTGCCTGGCCCCTCAAAAGCATGTATCCCTAGTGGTCTGCCAAAAGCAGATAAGGACAAAATCATCCTAAATCCTTATGATTTCGAAAACCACCTTTCAAAGATTCCTATTCACATGTCTATCCTAGAGCTTATCAAAACCTCGCCTAGGCATAGACTTGTCTTAGAGAAAATTCTAGAAAGGGCCAAGGTTGATTCGAACATAAGTCCGGAATCCTTGTCTGCCCAAGTGGCTTTATTAGGAGCAAAATCGCCCATCACCTTTTCGGAAGATGATGTAGATAGACCCTACGAAACCCATAACCAGGCCCTGCATATCGAGGTGGTTCTAAACAACCACTCTCTGGACAGGTGCCTAGTCGATGGTGGAGGAGGGCTCAACATCCTTCCACTTCACGTGGCGTACAAAATCGGAGTCACCTTGACTTCAGTGAACCCAAGCCCCATCGTTATCACTGGATACGATGGGAATGCGTCTAGGCCTTTAGGATCCATCGAACTCCCAATGGAAACGGGAGGGATCGAACACACGGGGGTGTTCCATGTCTTGGACATCCACCCCCATTATAACCTGTTGCTGGGAAGACCCTGGATACACAGTTTGTGCGCTGTGCCATCCACCTTCCACAAATGTGTCAAGATCCCTTTTAGGGACCAAGTCGTAGTGATCCTAGGTAAGAGTCACCCACAGCTTCAGGGGATCATAAACTCCCCTTGTTTATCGAGCTCCCAGGCCCACGAGGCTAACCTGGGGCAAATTATGGTCGAGCCACCTCGGCTCGTGTTGAACAACCCTAGGAAGGTTGTATGTGTGAAGGGGCTGCCCAAAGCAGGCCCCCTCCCGACTCTAATCCTCCTAGGAAAACCCAAGCATTCCCTATTTCCAAAATCCCTGGACAAAAGGCCATACGAGCCTAATATGGACGATAGCATGTTCCAGGACCACGACTTATATCCCATCTTTTCAAAAAACAAAAGGTCGTGGAACATGTTATTGAACATGGGCTACACGCCCTACAAAAGTCTAGGGGCACAAAACCAGGGTCTCCTAGAGCCCATCCTACCTAGGGCCAACCCAAGCCGATATGGGATCGGCTATACTCCCCAAATACCGCCGGAGCCACCCCCTGTGACCACCTGGGTCAAGGGTGCCCCGGAGCCTGTCTTAGAAAAGACCTATGGTTTAGACCTCCTATTCTGAGTCTAACCCATAGTGTTTTCCCTTTGTAGGTATGACGGAAGATCCCTTTTTCTAAAAAAATACCAAAAACATTTGAAAACTTAAAATCGAAAAAATCGAAAAACAAGAAAAACCAAAAACAATGGAAAAACAAAAACTCGAAAAAAGTGTGCTTTGTATAGTTCCCAAAGTTCTTGTTTTACAAAAACCCAAAAAAATCAAAAATTTGGAAAATACCAAAAAGATTTTGTACATAGCTGCTCCTGGTATGACTTTGGCGAAAGAAAAGGATTTCGAAAGAAACGTTGTCTGCATAGCCAGACCAAAAATTTCGAAATCACTTGAAAATCCAAGTACAAAACCAGGTTATTTTGAGAACCACGCATCAAGTTCCCTCGGGTCTAAAGTCCACGAGAATGATCGAAGCGCAGAAGTGGATCCCCTTGAGGAAGATCTCACTTCTGAGCTCCTAGAATTTCATAGAATTCTCGATTTTGAAAGACCTTCCCAATCAGTAGGAGGAGATTTCGTAGAGGTGAACCTAGGGGATGATTCCAATCCCAAAACCATCAAAATAGGCGCATGCTTGCATGAAACTGAAAAATTAGCACTCATTGCATTTCTACGGACCTATTTAGATGTGTTTGCATGGACGTATGAAGACATGCCGAGCATAGATCCCAGCATAGTCGAGCATCGTCTTCCCTTAGATATAGGTGTAAAACCAATAAAGCAGAAGATTAGGAAAATACACCCGAATGTACACACGCAAGTCAAAGAGGGTTTAGAAGATCTGCTAAAAGCCGGATTTATAAAACCCATTGCGTATTCTGATTGGTTGTCAAATATCGTTGTAGTTCGAAAAACCAATGGGAAAATTCGAATATGCATCGATTTCAGAAACCTGAATAAAGCCACTCCAAAGGATAATTATCCTTTACCAAACATAGATTTGATAGTCGATAGTACTGCAAATCATGAAATGTTTTCATTTATGGATGGCTATTCAGGCTATAATCAAATCAAACTAAGTCCACGAGATCAGGGTAAGACCGCCTTCACAACCCCATGGGGCACGTACTGCTATACAGTCATGCCCTTTGGTTTGAAAAATGCCAGCGCAACATACCAACGAGCCATGAACACGATCTTCCATGATCAAATTCACGAGCTTGTAGAAGTGTATGTAGATGATCTCTTGGCAAAATCCAAAACCCGATGCACCCATATCGAATGTTTACAAAAGATTTTCGAAAGGCTTAGGCTTTACAAAGTAAAGCTAAACCCTCAGAAATGTGTGTTCGGGGTAGAATCAGGAAAGCTTCTAGGCTTTATGGTGAGCCAAAGGGGAATAGAAGTCGACCCCTCTAAGTGTCGAGCCATCATAGACATGGCTCCACCCTCCAATCTCACCCAAGTCCGTAGCCTCCAGGGTCGATTACAATCTGTGCGCCGATTCATATCGAATCTAGCAACTAGATGCGAACCCTTCAACAAACTGTTGAGGAAGGGTACGAAATTCTTATGGGATGACGAATGCCAAAAGTCCTTCGAGAGACTAAAGGCATACTTGGTTAATCCCCCCGTTTTGAATCCTCCAAAGCAAGGAAAACCGCTTTTATTATACATCTCCGTGCATGTAAACGCTTTAGGAGCCCTGTTGGCTCAATACGAGGATGACACCCATAAGGAGTATGCCATCTACTATATTTCGAAAACTCTCTTGGCTTATGAACGAAATTATCAAGCCATGGAGAAGACGTGCTTGGCCCTAGTCTGGGCCTGCCAGAAATTCAGACACTACTTCCTAGATCATGAGATCTGGATAGTGTCCAAGCTTGATCCAATCAAGCACTTGTTCGAAAAACCCATTCTCACGGGTAGATTGGGCAAATGGCAACTCCTTCTAATGGAGTATGATCTAAAATATCATCACCAGATCTCCGTTAAGGGGCAAGCCCTAGCAGATTACGTGGCTGACTTCCCCTTGGAGGACGCATATCCCACTCTTGTCGAAATGCCTGATGAAGGCATATTGCAAAACCATTTTCAACATCACATTTTGGCAAATTCTTTCGAAAACCAAGTGTGGAAGATGCACTTCGACGGGTCACGAAACCAACGAGGGGCTGGTGCCGGGATCATCCTAATCTCCCCTGAAAAGGGCGAGATTCCCATAGCAGTCCGCTTAGATTTCGAATGTTCCAACAACATAGCTGAATATGAAGCACTCATACAAGGCTTAAGGATTTCGAAAACTCTAGGGGCATCATGCATCGAGGTCTTTGGAGATTCGCTCCTTGTCATAAACCAGGTTTTAAAAATTTGGCAAGTACGTAATAAGAAACTACTTCCATATCACGAGTTGGCCACTCGATTGGTCCAATCCTTCCAGTCATGTAAGCTCACACACGTGGGAAGAGAGGACAATGGCATCGCCGATGCCCTCTCTTCCTTGGGTTCAGCCCTGAAGGTCGATCCCATTTCAGGGACCAGATCTTTGGAAATATGGCATGCGCCCCAGCCATCCACACACGACTTGGATATTTGCCAAAACAACCCAGAGTCTATTGAAAAACCCTGGTTCTATGACATAAAATAATTTTTAGAAAATGGGGGATTCACCGAGGATGCCACATCCAAAGATAGGGCATTCATTCGTAAGATTTTGACCCGATACACCATTCTGGGTGGGGTCTTATACAAAAAGAGTTTTACCGGCATTCTGCTTAGGTGTATCGACCTAGAGGAGGCTAGGATAGTGATGCACGAGTTCCACGATGGAGAATGTGGAGGTCATGTTAATGCCAACATGATGGCAATGAAAATACTTAGAGGGGGTTATTTTTGGTCCACCCTGAAAAGGGATTGTCACGATCATGTTAGAAAGTGTCATCCATGTCAAGTGCATGGGCACGCCATTCATACCCCTTCATCTGCATTGCATTCCGTGGTCAGCCCCTGGCCATTTACCATGTGGGCGTTTGACATTGTAGGCCCCATATTCCCAAAGGCCTCGAATGGGCATCGTTTTATCTTAGCAGCCACGGAGTATTTCTCCAAGTGGGTGGAAGCCATTTCCCTAACGAATGTAATGGGGCAACATGTGGTGGCTTTCATCCGGAGGAATATCTTGGCTCGATTTGGGGTTCCACGAGACCTGGTGTCTGATAATGGTACCCCATTCAAGAATGAGCGGATGGTTAAGTTGTGCAACACGTATGGCATAACTCACCACTTCTCCTCGCCCTACTACCCTCAAGGCAACGGCCAAGCCGAAGCCACAAACAAGACTCTCATTGGTATCATTGAGAAGACCTTAGAGAAGGGTAGGAGGTGGCATGAGAAGCTGGATGAAGCCTTATGGGCTTATAGGACTTCCATCCGGACTCCCACGAATGCCACACCATTCGAATTGGTCTATGGCACAAACGCCATTCTTCCCATTCATACCCAACTGCATTCATTCCATACATCCATTGCACTCGACCTCCCCCTAGAGACGCTTCAGCATGCTAGGATGGCCGAACTAGATTTGCTAGATGAGAGGCGACTCCTTGCCATGGATCATGCTCGTGCATACCGGCAAAGGATAGCCCGACATTATAGCAAACACATGAGACCTCGCCACTTTGAAGTGGGAGATCTGGTCTTGAAAACCATCCACCATCGTGGCCCACACCCTCTAGGCAAGTGGCGCCCCAACTGGGATGGACCCTATGTTGTGCGAGCAACCACTACGAACAATTCGTATTGGTTGATCGATGTAGAAGGTAGGAATTTAGCAGATCCTATCAATATTCAATACTTAAAGAAGTATCATGTGTAGGATCTGGATTAAATTCCAGTTTTAGAAAATTTTATAGGGATAGCTGCCCTGAGACGTGTGAATAAGGTGCAAAAGCAACTCGTGTAACCCTAAGTGAGAGAATTCACACTTGTGAAAGAGTGGAGTTTTCAAAATCGTGGTTACATTTCAAAATCCTTCTTCTTACAAAGAAAGGCCTAGTTCAACATAGCAAGATACTTGCAAGTAGTACGTGCTATTTCTAAATAGGCTGATCTGGAATGGATCGAGTGTAGGCTTGGGATAAGTCCTCCCCTCTTCTTTTCTCCTTCCAAAAGGAAAACAAAGGCCCAAATCAAAAGGGAATTTCCCATTTAAAGTCTCTTTCCAAAAGAAAGAAACCAGACTTGAAAAAGAAAAATCGATTCTCTTATGAAAAAGAGGGATTAAAGAAAAAATACTCCCAAAGGGAGACCCTCTATAAAAAGGAAAAAGAGGCCAAAAAGCTCAAAAAGAGCAGTTTTCCGCCTTCTATGCCTTAAACCACGGGACGCTTCAGAAGGGACCGTGGTATCTCTTTCCCATCCCTGGCTTATCCCAAGCTAAAGCATGGTTCATTTCGAGGAATCCTAAAGTAAAAATAGGATTTACTTACTTGAATTTCATCTTGTTCGAGAATTCGACCTTTCGAGTAAGGCGTCGGGATTTGAAATGAAGCTTGTTTTCTTATAAAACCTCCGCTAAATAAGCGAGTGTTAAGACTCAAACAAGGGCAAGCACGAAGAGCTCGAGATCCTTAGGATCGAGGCTCAAGACAGTTGTCCCTTTTGTAAATAGCTTTTGTAAATAAGTTTTAAAAAACCGAACATCGAACAGCATAGGGTTTTTTTTGCTCACTTGGAGCAGTAGGCCTTGTAAGTCTCTAGAGTTCGACCACACCTGGTCTCTGGGAGGTCGCCACTGGTGGCACCACACCCATGTCATCTGCATTCCACGCATGGTACTTGCATGAACATGATCCCATTTAGGACCAGATTCCATAAGTGAACCCTTTGGCGTGATATCTCCTCCTACCAGAGTTTGTAAAATTGAGATTTTGTTAAAATGGGACGATCCCATATTCTTCGTGGCTAGATCTAGGGAGACATTAAAAGGGGTGTTTGTCATCTTTGCCCTTATCCAAATCTATTTGGACAAGGCCAAAGAGGGGCATCTGTAAACACCCCGAAATCCCACGAATTTCTTAAACAAATCTGGTTTTGATACAAGCAGCCCCAAAGGGCCGTTTTTGAGTTTGGAAACCCAGGAGCCTTCCAAACAACCCTGTATATATGTTTTAAACTTTATCTTTCAAAAACATATGATATAGCTTTTGAAAACCCTTTTAAAACATGTTTTGAAACCCCGAAGTGGCTTGACCCGATCAAGACAGGACCAGGAAAGCCAAGAAGAGCCCGGAACCGGAGCACCTGTCGAGCCCGGCGCAGCAACTCTTGTATCTGATTCACACCCCAGGATCTCGAACGTCCAAGACCCTGTTCTTACCAAAATATCATTTGAAGTCATCTCCGGAAGGTAGAAACGGAGGCGGACGACCATGTTGGCGAAGACCCAACGCAGACGGAGTACTGATGCTGTCAGGCCCCGCACGAATCGTCCATTTCGAACCCAGCTCGAAGGAGTCAGAGTTCAGTTTGGATTGGATCTGGACCATATATATCCAGATTCCAATCCAAACCCATATGTGGACTTGGATTTGGATTTGGATCCAGAGATCCAATCCAATATCCATATCCATGGCCCACATCACCTCCTCATAAATGGAGGTGGGGCCCACTTGAAATTCACGTGGGATATTGGGCATGAGAGAGAGTGGGGGTTGAAAAATATCAAGAGTGTTGTATTAAGCTTGACTTGTGTGTCAAGTTTGGGTTAATCATGTGGGTTAGCCTAATTGAGTGGGTTTAAGCTTGTAATTAGCTAAAACCTAACCTAGGGCTGCACCAACATGGGGTGATCAAGGTCTATGGGTCATGCTAAGGGAGCTCCTTCACCTAAACCTAGCCAAAAATGCCTAAACCTAGCCTAAACCCCTAATCCACCCCTAATCTGAACCTAATCACCTAACCCACTTCCCTAATCCCGGCCTAATCCCAACCTAATCACCTAACCCACTCCCCTAATCCTTCCCTAAACCTAGATTAATTTCCCTAATCCTAGCCTAAACCTAGCCTAAACCACCTAACCTAGCTCACTAAACCTCACCCTAAAACCCAACCACCTAACCTAGCCCTAAACCCCTAAACCACCCTTAGCCCACGATTTTCCCAAACCCCTAGTTTTAAAATATCTGGCCCAACCCCATCCAGCCCACCTTATCTACATACTACCCTACCTAAACCACCTAACCACTACCCACAACCCAGCCCTAACCGACCTACCCATCCCCTATTTAAACCCCCCTCATTGTGGGCGGGTTTTCCAAGTGGGAACCACTCCACCACCCAGCCGGGCCCTCTCCTTCTCCCATCTCTCATCCGTCTTCCCAGCAGCTCCAGCTCCTCCACCAGCCGCCACCTGCTCCGCCACCTTCCCTCTCCCACGTCACCATCACTGCCCCCCCAGCTGGACGTCACCACCTTTCCCCCAACTCCACCGGCCGACAGCCACCTGCCCGCCACTCTCCCACTCCATCCGCCACTCCTCCCCATTCGGTAAGTCCCCCTAACTCCCTCAAAGCCACTCTCTACCACCCCTCCACTCTTAGCCACCCATCTTCCCCTTAGCTCAACCTCTTTGCCGCCACCATCTAAGCCTAGCCGAACCTAGGATAACCCAAGTGGCTGGCCACCGCTTAGCCACCATCTCCCATTCAGCCGACCCCCCTAGGTGCCCTATTTGGCCTTCCCACTAACTCACCTTTTAGGGCCAGTTTTCCCTTAGTACCTAACTTCCCTAGTGACCCTAAGACCCACTTAGTCAGCCACTCTAAACTCCCTACTTGGAGGCGCCGCCTACTTACCACCGGCCCCCTTCGAGGCGTCCATCCCGCGCCCATTTGCAGCCGGCCAGCACTCTTGGTCACATACCTTCGCGGAGCTCCCGTTTGCAGCCCAAAGCCAAGGCCACGCTCAAGCAAGACCTCTACGGACCAGCTACTTGTAAGTTTCTAAACTCGGTCTTTAATCATACACTTGCTTGAAATTCAATTTGATACGGGGTTGTAATAACGGAGCATAGTCTCCCCCCGCTTGTAATAACGTGGCTTGGCACAACCACACACGTGCACTCTCTTAGTCGTGCACAATTTCGAACACACACGGGCCTAATCAGCCCCTAATATATAAGTGTACGTATATATTTCATTTCCGAAGGGTTTTGTTTAAGTTGGGTGCGTTGTCTTTCGATTAAACACTCTCACACACATTGAGCTTCCGCTCTTATTTGAAAGACCCAAGTAAGGGCCGACCTATACTATTTGGGTTTCATTTCATGTCGTGTGAGTAAGTCTTTCAATTTAAACACTCTCACACACATTGAGCTTCCGCTCTTATTTGAAAGACCCAAGTAAGGGCCGACCTATACTATTTGGGTTTCATTTCTTGTCGTGTGAGTAAGTCTTTCAATTCAAGCACTTTCACACACATTGAGCCTTCGCTCTTACTCCCAAGACCTTAGTAAAGGCCTTATTGCAGTTATATTTGGGTTTCATTTATGTCGTGTGTGTAGTACTTCAATTCAAGCACTCTCACACACATTGAGCCTTCGCTCTTACTCCCAAGACCTTAGTCAAGGCCATACTGCAATTTATATTTGGGTTTAATTTCATGTCGTGTGTGTAAGTCTTTCAATTCAAGCACGCACCCACATTGAGCCTTCGCTCTTATTTGCAAGACCCGAGTAAGGGCTCATATACATAAGATATATACATATTTCCCTTCGGTTATTTCCCTTCGGTTATTTCCCTTCGGTTATTTCCCTTCCGCTATTTCCCTTCAGTATTGTCTTTACATTTCGGGTTTTCCCTTTGGAGTAGCGTGAGTTTGCATTGCATCTACGCCATACCACGAGGTAGGACGCATATTGCATCGAAGCAACCCCCGCTCGAATTCGCCCATGTAGTGGAGTGTTCATAACACACAAACTAGGCGACCCAAAAAGGGATAAAAGAAAAGACTTAGGCACGTGCAAATCCACGTGATCTAAAACATGCAATCGCATCTTAAAGACCCGAAATAGACACCTCGAACCGTTTCGTAGACTTTCTCCCCAAAACTCGATTTTTTGCAAAAGCGTACAGACTGACCCTTGCGCATCGGTGCAAGAAGGTCTGCGACGACAAGAGCTCACTTGCTCACAGTCGCCACGTTTAGAAGTCAGTGTTAAAATATATCTTCGCTAGCTTAAGTAAGCTAGCTGGCACGCCCTGTTTGTATACATAGGCCTTAGACGCACGATAAGATCCACTCCAAGCCACGAAAGAGGCGAAGAGGCGGGGATTTTCGCGCGTCTACACCAGCTAGTTTACTTTAACTAGCAAAGTATGTTTTGAAAACAATCTGACTTTTGAAAGGCGATTGTAGGCAAGCGGGATTTTTACGTCGCAGACCTTCTTGCACCGATGCGCAAGGGTCAGTCTGTACGCTTAGAGACTTCGTTTTGAAACAAGTTTAACTCAAAATATATTTTGAATGAAGAAGTGTTTTAAAACCTTTTGAAAACCATGCATTTGGGCGATTTTGACTTTGTAAGGGTTGGACGACCCTAAGTCTTGCACGATTTGATTCGGGTTTGTACGATTTTCAGATTTTAGATCACGTGGATTTGCACGTGCCTAAGTCTTTCTTTTTATCCCTTTATGGGCCACCTAGGTGTGTGTTATGAACACTCCACTACATGGGCGAATTTGAGCGGGAGTACGGGGCTTGCTTCGATGCAATATGCGTCCTACCTCGTGGTATGGCGTAGATGCAATGCAAACTCACGCTACTCCAAAGGGAAAACCCGAAATTAAAAGACAATGCCGAAGGGAAATTGCCGAAGGGAAATAACCGAAGGGAAATGACTTGTAAAGTAAATAGCCGAAGGGAAATGACTTGTAAAGTAAATAGCGAAAGGGGAAATATGGCTATATCTTAAGAGCGGAAAGGCTCAATTGTGTAAGTGTGTGTCGTGTATATATTGAAAGACAACACACACGACTTGAACCTTAAAACCCGAATCTTAAAGACGTAGCCGAAAGAAATACTTTATATAGAGTATATGTAGGGGCCCTTACTTGGGTCTTGTAAATAAGAGCGAAGGCTCAATGTGTGTGCATGCTTGAATTGAAAGACTTACACACACGACATGAAATGAAACCCAAATATAAATTGCAGTATGCCTTGACTAAGGTCTTGGGATTAAGAGCGAAAGCTCAATGTGTGTGAGTGTAGAATTGAAGTACTACGCACACGACGTAAATGAAACCCAAATATAACTGCAATAAGGCCTTTACTAAGGTCTTGGGAGTAAGAGCGAAGGCTCAATGTGCGTGCATGTGGAAAATGGAAAGACAACACACACGACTTAATTAAAAACCCCCTTGACTTAAAATATATAAATATAACTATATATTAAGGGCTTGTTAGGCCCGTGTGTGTGCAAGAAGTGTACGACTAAGAGCGAAAAGGCTCAAGTGCGTGTGTGGGTGGGTGTGTCAAACCACGTTATTACAATCGGGGGGAGACGAAGCTCCTTTACTACAACCCCGTATCAAAATTTAATTGAATATAAAGCAAGTTAATGTAATAGACCAAGTTTAGACACTTACAAATAGCTGGTCCATGTTCAACTTGCTTGCACGTGGGCTCACGGTTCACCTTGGGCAGCCAAGAGGGGGTTATCCTAGGGAGCTTTGAGGGAGGTTCTATGGGGCACGATTAGGGTCTTAGGGGAACTAAGGTTCGGCAAAGATGGGGCTGTCTAGGGTCTGTCCTAGGTGGCTGGAAGAGGTGCAGGTCACGGCCAGGGGGGTGGTCAGGTCGGCAGGAAGGTGGACAGGGCGACAGGGAGGCAGTCGGGTCGGCAGGGAGGCGTCTGGCGCCTGGCGCAGCAAACGGGCGCCTGGCGCTGGGCGCGCTGGGGCGCAGGGCGCGCAGTAGCACGGGACGGCTGCGGCACGGGGCGTGCAGGCGACAGAGGGGCGCGCGGCAGGAAGCAGGGCGCGCGGCAGCAGAAGAGGCACGCGGCAGGACTCAGGGCGCGCGGCAGGTGCTGGTTGCTCACGGCCGGCCGGGGTGAAGTTTTTGGGGTTTGTTAGGGATGGTTTGAGACGGTTGGGGTTAGGTTAGGTCTAGTTAGGGTTCAGTTAGGGTTAGGTTGGTTCAGTTAGGGTTAGGTTCAGTTAGGGTTAGGTAGGTTCGAACCTAGGCTAGGTTGGGGTTACGTTTACCTCTTGGAGCCGGTCCTTCTTGGCTTGAGCCCACGTCTCCACGGTTGCAGCCACTTGGTCCAGCCCACCTTGGTTGCAGCCACTTGGTCTAGACCCACTTAGCCCACATGGCTTGAACCCACCTCACCCAATGAGCCCACATGGCTAGGTCTATCACTCCCTCTCTCTCCTCCCAAATATTTGCATGAACCCTTTACATGGACCCCCTCACCTCTATTTATAGAGATTTGAGGTGGGTCTTGGATTTGGGTTTGGGTTTGGGGTTTGGATCCATACCCAAATCCAAACACTATTTGGATCTGGATATTGGATCTCGGATATTTTGAGATCTGTATCCGATCCAAACCCAATATTTTTATGGATACGGATTTGGATATTTTGATCCAAATCCGATCCAATCCAAACACTATTTGGATCCAATCCAAATCCAAACACTATTTGGATCGACCCAAACACTATTTGGATTGGCCCAAATCCAAACACTATTCATTACATGGATTTGGATCTGGATATATATGGTCCAGATCCAAATCAAAATTTCTTCGGACAGTCCTTCTTGGCTTCTTGAGGCGAACGATCTGTGCGGGCACTGGCTTCATCAGCGCTCCGTTTGGTGCTGGGTTTTCCCCAACTTTGTCGTTCGGACTCCGTTTCGCCGTTCTGGACTCCGTTGAGCTTTTCAACAAATGGGTTATGCTTTCTTTTGTTTTTTTATCAGGGAGTGGCTTCTGAAGCTCTGGGCTTGAATCCTCTTCGGGCCTAGGGTCTTCTTTTGCCTTCTGTACCTGTTTTCACATTTCAAAACAGGTCGTCGTTTTGGCTCAAACGAGCTTTTTGGTGTTTTGAGAGTTTTTGAAAAATAGAAGATTTGGGGTGTTTACATGTGTTCAAAATCGTGCACGACTAAGAGAGTGCACGTGTGTGGTTGTGCCAAGCCACGTTATTACAAGCGGGGGGAGACTATGCTCCGTTATTACAACCCCGTATCAAATTGAATCTCAAGCAAGTATACAACTAAGGACCGAGTTTAGACACTTACGAGTAGCTGGTCCGTAGAGGTCTTGCTTGAGCGTGGGCTTGGCCTTGGGCTGCAAGTGGGAGCTCTGCGAAGGTAGGTGATCAAGGGTGCTGGCCGGCTGCAAGTGGGGCGCGGGATAGGCACCTCGAAGGTGGCCGGTGGCAAGTAGATGGCGCCTCCAAATAGGGGGTTTAAAGTGGCTGAATAAGTGGGTTCTTAGGGTCACTAGGAGAGTTGAGAGTTTAGGGAAACTGGACCTAGAAGGTGAGCTGGTGGGAAGGCCGAGTAGGACACCTAGGGGAAGGCCGAATGGGAGATGATGGCTAGGTAGTGGGCAGCAACTTGGGTTATACTAGGTTCGGCTAGGTTAAAGTGGTGGCGGCAAAAGGGCTGAGATGAAGGTAGGATGGGTGGCTAAGAGTGGAGAGGTGGTAGAGAGGGGCTTTGAGGGAGTTTGGGGTACTTACCGAATGGGGAGAGGTGGCGGATGAAGTGGGAAGCAGGCGGGCAGGTGGCTGTTGGCTGGTTCGGTTGGGTGGAGGTGATGGCGTCCGGCTGAGGGATGGTGGTGGTGGATGGAAGAGGGAAGGTGGCGGAGCAGGTGGCGGCTGGTGGAGCAGATGGAGCAGGCGGAGGTGGGGAGTGGTCCCGGCTGGGTGAGAGATGGGAGAAGGAGAGGGCCCGGCTGGGTGAGATGGTGGTTCCCACTTGGAAAACCCGCCCACAAGGAGGGGGGTTTAAATAGGGGATGGGTAGGTCGGTTAGGGCTGGGCTGAGGGTAGTGGTTAGGTGGTTTAGGTAGGGTGGTATGTAGATAAGGTGGGTTGGAAGGGGTTGGGCCAGATATTTTAAAACTAGGGGTTTGGGTAAATCGTGGGCTAAGGGTGGTTTAGGGGTTTAGGGCTAGGTTAGGTGGTTGGGTTTTAGGGTGAGGTTTAGTGAGCTAGGTTAGGTGATTAGGTTGGGTTTAGGCTAGGATTAGGGAAATTAATCTAGGTTTAGGGAAGGATTAGGGAAGTGGGTTAGGTGATTAGGTTGGGATTAGGCCGGGATTAGGGAAGTGGGTTAGGTGATTAGGTTCAGATTAGGGGTGGATTAGGGGTTTAGGCTAGGATTAGGCATTTTGGGTTAGGTTTAGGTGAGGGAGCTCCCTTAGCATGGCCCATAGACCTTGATCACCCATGTTGGTGCAGCCCTAGGTTAGGTTTTAGCTAATTACAAGCTTAAACCCACTCAATTAGGCTAACCCACAAGATTAAACCCAAACTTGACACACAAGTCAAGCTTAATACAACACTCTTGATATTTTTCACCCCCACTCTCTCTCATGCCCAATATCCCACGTGAATTTCAAGTGGGCCCCACCTCCATTTATGAGAAGGTGATGTGGGCCATGGATATGGATATTGGATTGGATCTCTGGATCCAAATCCAAATCCAAGTCCACATATGGGTTTGGATTGGAATCTGGATATATATGATCCAGATCCAATCCAAACTGAACTTTGACTCCTTCGAGCTGGGTTCGAAACGGACGATTTGTGCGGGGCCTGACAGCATCAGTACTCCGTCTGCGTTGGGTCTTCGCCAACATAGTCGTCCGCCTCCGTTTCTGCCTTCCGGAGATGACTTCAAATGCTATTTTGATAAGAACAGGGTCTTGGACGTTCGAGATCCTGGGGTGGAATCAGATACAAGAGTTGCTGCACTGGGCTCGACATGTGCTCCGGTTCCGGGCTCTTCTTAGCTCTCCTGGTCCTGTCTTGATCGGGCCAAGCCACTTCGGGGTTTCAAAACATGTTTTAAAAAAGTTTTTAAAAGCTATATCATAGGTTTTTGAAAGATATAGTTTAAAACATATATACAGGATTGTCTGGAAGGCTCCTGGGTTTCCAAACTCAAAATGGCCCTTTGGGGCTGCTTTTACAAAACCAGGTTTGTTTTAAGGAATTCGTGGGATTTCGGGGTGTTTACACCAGGTTGATTTGAGAAATTCGTGGGATTTTGGGGTGTTTACATGGGTCACGAAACCAACGAGGGGCTGGTGCTGGGGTCATCCTCATAACCCCTGAAAAGGGTGAGATCCCCATAGCAATTCGCCTAGATTTCGAATGCTCCAACAACATAGCTGAGTATAAAGCGCTCATACAAGGCTTAAGGGTTTCGAAAACTCTAGGGGCATCATGCATCGAGGTCTTTGGAGATTCACTCCTTGTTATAAACCAAGTTTTGAAAATTTGGCAAGTACGAAATGAAAAACTTCTTTCGTATCACGAGTTGGCCACTCGATTGGTTGAGTCATTCTAATCGTGTAGACTCACACACGTAGGAAGAGAGGATAATGGCATTGTCGATGCCCTCTCCTCCATGGGTTCAACCCTAAAGGTCGATCCCACTTTGGGAACTCGATCCTTAGAGATATGGCATGCGCCCACTCCATCCACACACGATTTGGATATTTGCCAAAATAATCCGGATTCTGTTGAAAAAACCTTGGTTTTATGACATCAAACGTTTTCTAGAAAATGGGGGATTCGCTGAGGATGCCACATCCAAAGATAAGGCATTCATCCGAAAAATTTCTACCCGATACACCATTCTGGGTGGGGTTTTGTACAAAAAAAGTTTTACCGGCATCCTACTAAGATGTATCGATCTAGAGGAGGCTAAGACTATTATGCATGAGTTCTACAATGGAGAATGTGGAGGTCATGTTAATGCCAACATGATAGCGATGAAAATACTTAGAGCGGGCTATTTTTGGTCCACCTTGAAAAAGGATTGCCACGATCATGTTAGAAAGTGTCATCCATGTCAAGTGCATGGGCACGCCATTCATATCCCATCATCTTCATTGCATTCTGTGGTCAGCCCTTGGCCATTTACCATGTGGGCGTTTGATGTCGTAGGCCTGATCCTTCCAAAGGCATCGAATGGTCATAGGTTCATTTCAGCAGCCACTAAGTATTTCTCCAAGTGGGTCGAAGCCATCTCCCTTACCAACATACAGGGGCAACATGTGGTGGCTTTCATTAGGAGGAATATCTTGGCTCGATTTGGGGTTCCAAGAGACCTTGTGTTCGATAATGGCACCCCATTCAAAAACAAGCGGATGGTTAAGTTGTGCAACACTTATGGCATAACTCACCACTTCTCCTCGCCCTATTACCCTCAAGGCAATGGCCAAGCCGAAGCCATGAATAAGACTCTCATTAGTATAATTGAGAAGACTTTAGAGAAGGGTAGGACGTGGCACAAGAAGCTGGATGAAGCCTTATGGGCTTATAGGACTTCCATCCGGACTCCCACGAATGCCACACCATTCAAATTGGTCTATGGCACAAACGCCATTCTTCTCATTCATACACAATTGCATTCATTCCATACATCCATTGCACTTGACCTCCCCCTAGAGACGCTTCAGCATGCTAGGATGGCTGAACTAGATTTGCTAGATGAGAGGCGACTCCTTGCTATGGATCATGCTCATGCATACCGGCAAAGGATAGCCCGACATTATGACAAACACATGAGACCTCGCCACTTTGAAGTGGGAGATCTGGTTTTAAAAATCATCCACTATCGTGGCCCACATCCACTTGGAAAGTGGCGCCCCAAGTGGGATGGACCCTATGTTGTACGTGCAACCACCACGAACAACTCATTTTGGTTGATCGATGTAGAGGGTAGGAATTTAGCAGATCCTATCAATATTCAATACTTAAAGAAGTATTATGTGTAGGATTTGGGTTAAATTCCCATTTTCGAAAACCCTTAGGGATAGCTGCTTTGAAACTTCGAAAGTAAGGTTTAAAGGCAAATTGTGTAAACCTGAGCGAGAGAATTCACACTTGTGAAAGAGTGGAGTTTTCTAAACACGAGATTACATTTCAAAATCCTTCTTCTTACAAAGAAAGGCCTAGTTCAATATAGCAAGATACTTGCAAGTAGTACATGCTATTTCTGAATAGGCTGATCTGGAATGGATCGAGTATGACCTTGGGATAAGTCCTCCCCTGTTCTCTTCTCCTTCCAAAAGGAAAATATGGCCAAAACAAAGGGAAATCCCCACCAAAAATCTCTTTCCCAAAGAAAGAAACCAGAATCAAAAAGAAAAATTTGATTCTTTTATGGAAAAGAGGGATTAAAGAAAAAATACTCCCAAAGAGAGACCCTCTATGAAAAAAAAAGGAAAAAAGGCCAAAGAGCTCAAAAGAGAGCAGTTTTCTGCCTTCTATGCCTCAAAACACGGGATGCTTCAGAAGGGACCGTGGTATCTCTTTCTCATCCCTGGCTTATCCCAAGTAAAACATGGTTCATTTCGAGGAATCTTAAAGTAAAAATAGGATTTACTTACTTGAATTTCATTTTGTTTGAGAATTCGACATTTCGAGTAAGACGTAGGAATTTTGAAATATAGCTTGTCTTCTTATAAAACCTCCGCTAGATTAGAGAGTGTCAAGACTCAAGCAAAGGCAAACACGAAGAGCTCGAGATCCTTAGGATTGAGGCTCAAAGCAGTTTTCCCCTTTTGTAAATAGATTTTGAAAAATTGAACATCGAGCAACATAGGGTCTGCTCACTTAGCGTTGTAAACACCCCGAAATCCCACGAATTCCTCAAATCAACCTGGTTTTGTAAAAGCAGCCCCAAAGGGCCATTTTGAGTCTGGAAACCCAAGAGCCTTCCAAACAACCCTGTACAGATGTTTTAAACTCTTATATGTTTTAAATATGTATAATATGTCTTAAAACTGTTAAAATATGTTTTGAAACCCCACAAAGCAAGGACGCCCCTAGAGTTTTCGAAATCCTTAAGCCTTGTATGAGTGCTTCATACTCAGCTACGTTGTTGGAACATTCGAAATCTAGGCGGACAGCTATGGGAATCTCGCCCTTTTTCAGGGGAGATGAGGATGACCCCAGCACCAGCCCCTCATTGGTTTCGTGCCCCATCGAAGTGCATCTTCCACACTTGGTTTTCGAAAGAGTTTGCCAAGATGTGGTTTTGGAAATGGTTTTGTAATATGCCTTCATCAGTGTAAACACCCCGAAATCCCACGAATTTCTCAAATTCATCTGGTTTTGTAAAAGCAGCCCCAAAGGGCCATTTTGAGTCTGGAAACCCAGGAGCCTTCCAGACAACCCTGTATATATGTTTTGAACTTTATATTTCAAAAAATATGATATGGCTTTTGAAAACCTTTTTAAACATGTTTTGAAACCCCAAAGCAGCTTGGCCTAATCCAGACAGGACCAGGAAAGATAAGAAGAGACCGGAACCGGAGCACATGTCAAGCCCGGCACAGCAACTCTCGTATCAAATCCACCCTCAGGATCTCGAACGTCCAAGACCCTGTTATCATCAAAACATCATTTGAAGTCATCTCTGGAAGGCGAAGACAGAGGCGGACGATCATGTTGGCGAAGACCCAACGCTGACGGAGCACTGATGCTGTCAGGCCCCGCACAAACCGTTCGTTTCGAACACAGCTCGAAGGAGTAAGAGTTTAGTTTGGATCGGATCTGGACCATATATATCGAGATCCCAATCCAAACCCATGTATGGACTTGGATTTGGATTCGGATCCAGAGATCCAATCCAATATCCATATCCATGGCCCACATCACCTTCTCATAAATGGAGGTGGGGCCCACTTGAAATTCACGTGGGATTATGGGCATGAGAGAGAGTGGGGGAGGATAAGATTTGGGAGTAATTGTAATTAAGCTTGACTTGTGTGTCAAGTTTGGGGTTAATCATGTGGGTTAGCCTAATTAGCATGGGTTTAAGCTTGTATTAGCCAAAACCTAACCTAGGGCTGCACCAACATGATGCAACAAGGTCTATGGGTTATGCAAAGGGAGCTCCCTAACCCAATCCTAATCAAAAAACCCTAATCCTAGCCTTTTACCCTAATCCTGTCCTAAACCTAGCCTAATCACCTATCCCACTTCCCTAATCTCGGCCTAATCCCAACCTAATCACCTAATCCACTTCCCTAATCCTCCCCTAAACCTAGCCTAATTCCCTTAAACCTAACCTAATCCTAGCCTAATCACCTAACCCACCTCACTAAACCTCACCCCAAAACCAACCCACCTAGCTAAACCCTAAACCCCTAAACCACCCCATCTAAACCTAGCACACCATCTACCTAAAACCTCTTGTATTAAAATATCTGGCCCCTCCTCAAAACCTGCCCCAATCGCCCTTCACCAACCTATATAAACCCCCCCCAAGGGGCGGGTTTTTCATTCACTCCGGTCCACCTTGGCCCAGCCAACCTTGGCCAATCCCCTTCCAACCGGGCCTTCCACCTTGCTCCACTTGTGCCACTGCCTCCCAACCAAGCTCCACCTCCACCACCACTGCTTCCACCAAGCTCCACCTCGCGCCACCTTCATTCCCTGGCTGAATCCCATCCACCCGAAGCACCCGGTTGCCCCTCTTCCATCCGCCAACTCTTTCCCCTTTCGTTTAGTACCCTACCCTTAGCTCCACCTCTTCTTCACTCCCCCTCCACTCTCAACCACCTGTACCACCACAACCTCCCGCCAACACCACCTACCCGTCATCCCTACACATTCGACCCGACCTCAACCATTTCCACCACCCGCCTTGAACCACTTCCCCTAGCAACACCCGGCCACCCTACTTGGCTCCCTAGGACCTGCCCCTTCCACTCTCCACAAGCCCTTAGTTCCACCTTCCACCACACCCTAGCTAACTCCCTTCCCATCCATAACATCCCTAGCTACCCTAACAGCCGGCCACCACCAAGCTCCCCTTAGTCGGTCACCACCAAGCTCCCCTTAGTCGGCCACTCCAACCGACTGTACCAAATCCACTCGGCCAACCATACATCTCCCTTAGGCACTCCCTTAGGCTCCCCTTTAGCACTACCTTCCTTTATACCAGCCCATCCTTTAGTGACCTACCTTAGTCACCTTAGCCCAAAGCATCAAGGCCGCACATTCCTAGCAGCCGACCACCTTCAAGGCGTCCTTCCCGCGCACCCAAGGCACCCGGCCAGCATCTCCCCTTGCTGTTCCATTTCGAGGAGATCCCTCTTGCAGCCCAAGGCGAAGCCCAAGCTTACGCTCAAGCAAGTCACCTCCGGACCAGCTATAAGTAAGTGCCTAACTCTGTCCTTAGTTGTATACTTGCTTAAATTAAATTTGATACGGGGTTGTAATAACGGAGCATTGTCTCCCCCCGCTTGTAATAACGTGGCTTGGCACACCCACACACATGTGCACTCTCTTAGTTATGCACGATTTTGAACATACACGAGCCTAATCAGCCCTTTATATATAAATTTATGTATATACTTTAAATTACGTAGGGTTTTGCTTAAGTTGGGTGTGTTGTCTTTCAATTCAAGCACGCACACACATTGAGCCTTCGCTCTTATTTGTAAGACCCAAGTAAGGGCCGTGTTATACTATCCTTGGGTTTATTTCATGTTGTGTGCGTAGTACTTCAATTCAAGCACTCACGCACATTGAGCTTTCACTCTTATTCCCAAGACCTTAGTTAAGGCCATATTGCAATTTATATTTGGGTTTAATTTCATGTTGTGTGCGTAGTACTTCAATTCAAGCACTCACACACATTGAGCTTTCGCTCTTATTCTCAAGACCTTAGTTAAGGCCATATTGCAAGTTATATTTGGGTTTCATTTCATGTCGTGTATGTAGTACTTCAATTCAAGCACGCACCCACATTGAGCCTTCACTCTTATTTGCAAGACCCGAGTAAGGGCCCATATATACATTATATATGTATTTCCCTTCGGCATTTACATTACAAGTCATTTCCCTTCGGTATTGTCTTTAAATTCGGGTTTTCCCTTTAGAGTAGCGTGAGTTTGCATTGCATATACGCCATACTACGAGTTAGGACGTATATTGCATCAAAGCAAACCCCATACTCATGCTCAAAATCGCCACATTTAGTGGAGTGTTCATAACACACAACTAGGTGGCCCGTAAAGGGATAAAAAGAAAGACTTAGGCACGTGCAAGTCCACGTGATCTAAAATCTGAAAATCGTACAAACAAGACCTGAATCAAACACCTCGAACCGCTTTCATAGGCTTTTTCCACTCAAAAAACTTGATTTTTAAAAGCGTACAGACTGACCCTTGCGCATCGGTGCAAGAAGGTCTGCGACGACAAGAGCTTGCTTGCTCACAGTCGCCACGTTAGAAGTCAAGTTTAAAATATATCTTCGCTAGCTTAGGTAAGCTAGCTGGCACGCCCTGTTTAGTTAAATAAGACTTAGACACACAAAAAGGTTCGCTCCATGCCTAAGAACCAGGAGGCGAAGATTTTCTGCGTCGACAGAAGTTTGGCACGCCCGGTGGGACATGAGTCTTTCAAAAATCGAGTTACTCTAGGAAACTTGCGAAAAGATTTTCAAAGAGGTATTATTTTAACTTTCTTTTTCTTTACTTATACTTGGGAATTTTTAAAAAAGGCTTGAAAGCATGTCAAAATCCAACCCAAGTGAAGTGTCGAGCCAAGGCTCATGCGCATCAAGTTCTCACTCTAGGAGGATTTTCAAAAACAAGATCAAACTAGACGAGATAGAGGACCTGAGAAGGGAATTCGAGGCCAAAATCGATGCTCTCAGCGAAGAGGCTGAAGTAGGTGATTCATGTTCATCAAACGGTGAACAAAAGGCCAAAAGAAAATCTAAAAAACCTCACAAGCACAAAGAGGCCTCCGTAATGGAAGGCAACCAATACCACGAGTCCTTCACACAAAAGGACCGTAAAGCCCTACAGCAGCTGCTGAAAGGGCAGAATAAAGAGCAAAGAAGTTACATCCTATCTAATTTCCTTCCTATGGATTATGAAACAGACAGTGACGATGAAATACCGAACTTCCATCGGTATGATGGCATGGGAGACCCTAGGTCTCACTTGCAACTTTTCTCGCGTCGAGCCCATAAGAAGAAAAAGGACTCGATGAAATGGGTGTATTGGTTCCCTTTATCCCTTAAAGGCACAGCTGCCAAATGGCTGGCTTCCTACGACTTAAGCCAGTTCGCTACTTTTGAAGAGTTAGCGAACTGCTTCATGCAAAGATTTGCACACAACGTAGAAGTCACGCCAACTCTAAACACTTTAAGGGATACGAAGCAAGGCATGAACGAAGACGTACATGCCTTCATTATACGATGAAGGTCACTTTTGGGCCAAGTGAGAGAGCCCATATCCGAAGGATGTGCAGTCATGCTCATCCTGGATAATTTTAAAAGCGAGTTAAAAACCCTTCTCTCACTCCATGAGATCTCAACTTTCCATAAGTTGATCAAAAAGGCATCCCTTTTCGAAACAAACTTGAGAAAAGGGACATACGATCACTTATGGAAAGGAAGTGCCGTTTCTAAAACCTGCTTGGAAAAGCCCATCACTTACGGGCTACCCACGATGGATAAAGGGGCAAAACCCCATAAAATCGCCAATGTCCGGGTGGATCCAGGCGTGGCAGGCACTTCCAAAAATTTTGAAAAGCTAGAAAACAAAAGGGAGTTAACCTTTCAAAAACCGATTGAAAAACGGGAGTACACACTACTGGGGCAACCTGTGTCGGAGGTCCTAGACCTCCTACTTGCCCAGGGCAAGATCGAACTTCCCGAAATCCCTGAAGGAGTCACTTCCAAAGGGGTGTATTTAAATCGATTTTGCAAATATCATCGGCTCAAAGGCCATGATACCAAATGTTGTTTCTCCCTTTTGAATAAAATCGGGAACTTGATAGCGGAGGGCTGGCTCTAGGTCACTGCGGAACCTGAGCCACCTCAAGCTATCTTCAAAGAACCCTTTCCCAAGCACGCTAGTGGCAGTGGGAAAGGAAAGGAGGTATGTACCCTCACCTTTTCAAAGGAACTAGCGCAAAAACCTGAGTCTGGTCGACCCACTTGTGCGTCCACTCTTGTACTGTACAAGAAGCCCGCCCAATTCATCATCCGGGGACCACCAAGAGCTGAATCCCCGGCTAAACCAGTTTTGAAACTTCAAGGTGCTCCTCAACTCATACTTAGAGCTAATTTTAGTGCGAACCCTAGGTTGGTCGTGGGGGAAGTGACTAGATCTGGGAGGATCTATCAACCCCCGCACCTACAAAGTGCTAAAAAGGTGGTCAGTATGCCTGGCCCCTCAAAAGCATGCATTCCTGGAGTTCTGCCAAAAGCAGACAAGGATAAAGTCATCCTAAATCCTTATGACTTCGAAAACCACCTTTCAAAGATTCCTATCCACATGTCTATCCTAGAGCTTATACAAACCTCGCCTAGGCATAGACTCGTGCTAGAGAAAATTCTATAAAGAGCCAAGGTTGATTCGAACATAAGTTTGGAATCCCTGTCTGCCCAAGTGGCTTTAATAGGAGCAAAATCGCCCATCACTTTCTCGAAAGATGATGTAGATAGACCCTACGAGTCCCACAACTAGGCCCTGCATATCGAGGTGGTTCTGAATAACCACTCTCTGGACAGGTGCCTAGTCGATGGGGGAGGAGGGCTCAACATCCTTCCACTTCATGTGGCGTATCAAATCAGAGTCACCTTGACTTTTGTGAACCCAAGCCCCATCGTTATCACTGGATATGATGGGAATGCATCTAGGCCATTAGGATCGATCAAACTCCCAATGGAAACGGGAGGGATCACACACACGGGGGTGTTCCATGTCTTGGACATCCACCCCCATTATAACCTGTTGTTGGGAAGGCCTTGGATACACAGCTTGTGCGCTGTGCCATCCACCTTCCACAAGTGTGTTAAGATCCCTTTTAGGGACCAAGTCGTGGTGATCCTAGGTGAGAGTCACCCACAGCTTCAGGGGATCATAGACTCCCCTTGTTTATCAAGCTCCCAGGCCCATGAGGCTAACCTGGGGCAGATTGTGATTGAGCCGCCAAGGCTCATGTTAAACAACCCTAGGAAGGTTGTATATGTGAAGGGGCCGCCCAAAGCAAGCCCCCTCCCGATCTTAACCCTTCTAGGAAAACCCAAGCGTTCTCTATTTCCAAAGCCCCTGGACAAAAAGCCATACGAGCACGATATGAATGACAGCAAGTTCCAGGACCACGATTTATATCATCAATTTTCAAAAAACAAAAAATCGTGGAACATGTTAAATATGGGCAACACGCCCTACAAAAGTCTAGGGGAACAAAACCAGGGTCTGCTAGAGCCCATCCTTTCTAGGGCCAAACCAAGCCGATATGGGATCGGCTATACTCCCAGAATACCGCCAGAGCCACCCCCTGTGACCACCTGGGTCAAGGGTGCCCTGGAGCCTACCCTAGAAGAGACCTACGATTTAGACCTCCTATTCTGAGTCTAACCCGTAGTGTTTTCCCTTTGTAGGTATGATGGAAGATCCCTTTCAGAAAAATACAAAAACAATTGGAAAACTTAAAATCAAAAAAATCGAAAAAGAAGAAAAGCCAAAAACAATGGAAAAACAAAAACTCAAAAATAGAGTGCTTTGTATAGTTCCTAAGGTTCTTGTTTTACAAAAACCCCAAAAAATCAAAAATTTGGAAAATACCAAAAAGATTTTGTATATAGCTACTCCTGGTAAGGCGTTGGAAAAAGATTTTAAAAGGAACATCGTCTGCATAGCCAGACAAAAAATTTCAAAATCGATTGAAAATCCGAGTACAAAACCAGGTCTTTTTGAAAATCACGCATCAAATTCCCTTAAGTCTATAACCCACGAGAATGATCGAAGCCCAGAAGTGGATCCCCTTGAGGAAGATCCCACTTCTGAGCTCCCAGAATTTCATAAAATTCTCGATTTTGAAAGACCTTCCAATTCAGTAGGAGGAGATTTCATAGAGGTGAACCTAGGGGATGATTCCAATCCCAAAACCATCAAGATAGGCACATGTTTGCATGAACCTGAAAGATTAGCTTTCATTGCATCTCTACGAACCTATTTAGATGTGTTTGCATGGACGTATGAAGACATGCCGTGCATAGACCCTAGCATTGTCGAGCATCGTCTTCCCTTAGATGCGGATGTAAAACCCATAAAGTAGAAGCTTAGGAAAATACACCCGAATGTACACACGCAAGTCAAAGAGGGTTTAAAAGATCTGTTAAAAGCCGGATTTATAAAACCTATTGCGTATTCTGATTGGTTGTCAAACATCGTTGTAGTTCGAAAAACCAATGGGAAAATTTGAATATGCATCGATTTCAGAAACCTGAATAAGGCCACTCCAAAGGATAATTATCCTTTACCAAACATAGATTTGATAGTCGATAGTACTGCAAATCATGAAATGTTTTCGTTTATGGATGGCTATTCAGGCTATAATCAAATCAAATTAAGTCCACGAGATCAGGGTAAGACCGCCTTCACAACCCTATGGGGCACGTACTGGTATACAGTCATGCCCTTTGGTTTGAAAAATGCCGGCGCGACATACCAACGAGCCATGACCACGATCTTCCATGATCAAATTCATGAGCTCGTAGAAGTGTATGTAGATGATCTCTTGGCAAAATCCAAAACTCGATGCACTCATATCGAATGTTTGCAAAAGATTTTCGAAAGGCTTAGGCTTTACAAAGTAAAGCTAAACCCTCAAAAATGTGTATTCGGGGTAGAATCAGGGAAGCTTCTAGGCTTTATGGTGAGCCAAAGGGGTATAGAAGTTGACCCCTCTAAGTGTCGAGCCATCATAGACATGGCTCCACCCTCCAATCTCACCCAAATCCGTAGCCTCCAAGGTCGATTACAGTCCGTTCGCCGATTCATATCAAATCTGGTGACTAGATGCGAACCCATCAACAAACTATTGAGGAAGGGCACGAAATTCTTATGGGATGACGAATGCCAGAAGTCCTTCGAGAGACTAAAGGCATACTTGGTTAATCCCCCCGTTTTGAATCCTCCAAAGCAAGGAAAACCGCTTTTACTTGACATCTCCGTGCATGTAAATGCTTTAGGAGCCCTATTGGCTCAATACGAGGATGACACCCATAAGGAGTATGCCACTTACTATATTATGAAAACTCTCTTGGCTTATGAACGAAATTATCAAGCCATGGAGAAGACGTGCTTGGCCCTAGTCTGGGCCTGCCAGAAATTCAGACACTATTTTCTAGATCATGAGATCTGGATAGTGTCCAAGCTTGATCCAATCAAGCACTTGTTCGAAAAACCCATTCTCACGGGTAAATTGGGCAAATGGCAACTCCTTCTAATGGAGTATGACCTGAAATACCATCACCAGATCTCCATTAAGGGGCAAGCCCTGGCAGATTACGTGGCTGAGTTCCCCTTGGAGGACGCATATCCCACACTTATTGAAATGCCTTATTGTAGACGCGCGAAAAATCCCCACGCCTCTTTGCCCTTTTCTGGGCTTGGAGTGGATCCTCTCGTGCGTCTAAGGCCTATTTATGTAAACAGGGCGTGCCAGCTAGCTTACCTAAGCTAGCGAAGATATATTTTAAACTGACTTCTAATCGTGGCGACTGTGAGCAAGTGAGCTCTTGTCGTCGCAGACCTTCTTGCACCGATGCGCAAGAGTCAGTCTCTACGCTTTGCAAAAATCGAGTTTTTGGGATAGAAAGCCTACGAAGCGGTTCGAGGTGTCTAATTCGGGTCTTTTAGATGCGATTGCATATTTTAGATCACGTGGATTTGCACGTGCCTAAGTCTTTCCTTTTATCCCTTTACGGGCCACCTAGTTTGTGTGTTATGAACACTCCACTACATGGGCGAATTTGAGCGGGGCTTGCTTTGATGCAATATGTGTCCTACCTCGTGGTATGGCGTAGATGCAATGCAAACTCACGCTACTCCAAAGGGAAAACCCGAAATGTAAAGACAATGCCGAAGGGAAATAACCGAAGGGAAATGACTTGAAATGTAAATGCCGAAGGGAGATATGTATATATAGTATGTATATGGGCCCTTACTCGGGTCTTGCAAATAAGAGCGAAGGCTCAATGTGGGTGCGTTCTTGATTTGAAAGACTTACACACACGACATGAAATTAAACCCAAATATAACTTGCGGTATGGCCTTGATTAAGGTCTTGGGAATAAGAGCGAAAGCTCAATATGTGTGAGTGCTTGAATTGAAGTACTACGCACGCAACATGGAATTAAACCCAAATAGTATAACATGGCCCTTACTTGGGTCTTTCAAATAAGAGCGAAAGCTCAATGTGTGTGAGTGCTTGAATTGAAAGACTTACACACACGACATGAAATGAAAACCCAAATAATATAACACGGCCCTTACTTGGGTCTTTCAAATAAGAGCGAAAGCTCAATGTGTGTGAGTGCTTGAATTGAAAGACTTAGACACATGACATGGAATGAAAACCCAAATAGTATAGGTCGGCCCTTACTTGGGTCTTTCAAATAAGAGTGAAAGCTCAATGTGTGTGAGTGCTTGAATTGAAAGACAACACACCCAACTTAAGCAAAACCCTACAAAAATGAAAGTATATGTATATACTTATGTATTAGAGGCTGATTAGGCCTGTGTGTGTTCAAAATCGTGCACAACTAAGAGAGTGCACGTGTGTGGGTGTGCCAAGCCACGTTATTACAAGCGGGGGGAGACTATGCTCCGTTATTACAATCCCGTATCGAATTGAATCTCAAGCAAGTATACAACTAAAGACCGAGTTAGGCACTTACAAATAGCTGGTCCGTAGATACCTTGCTTGAGCGTGGGCTTGGCCTTCGCCTTGGGCTGCAAAAGGGAGCTCCGCGAGGTTGAACGGCAAGAGGAGGTGCTGGCCGGAGGTCCTTGGTGCGCGGAAGAGGCGTCTCGAAGGTGGCCGGCGGCTAGCAAAGGGCTGTCTTTGGTGTGTTGGGTTAAAGGGCCTAAGGAGGGTCACTTAAAGGAGTATGGCACTAAGGGAAGCTCGAAGGAAGACCTAAGGGGGGGGCACCTAAGGTTGGCGGGTTGCTGGCCGAGTGAAGGGGCAACAGTCGGTTGGAGTGGCCGACTAAGGGAGTGATGTAAGGGAAGTGAGTGGCCGACTAAGGGAGTTTGGTGGTGGCGGGCTGCTAGGGCGGCTAGTAGTGATGTAAGGGAAGGGAGCTAGCTAGGAGATGGGACCAGGTGGTAGTGGGTATGGTAGGTGTCTTGGGGTGATGTGGGCAGGTTTTAGGGAGTCGGATAGGGTGGCCGAATGGGACTAAAAGGGCTAGGTGGTGGCGGGTAGTTAGGGAGCTATGGGTTCGGCTGAGTGAGAAGGGTGGCGGCGAGTGGAAGGGCTGATGTTAGGGTAGTAGGGGAGTGGATTTGGTGGTTTAGAGTGGAGAGGGAGTGAAGAGGTGGCAAGATAGGATGTAGGGGCTTACTGGGTGAAGAAGAGGGTGGCGCTTGGCTGGAAGGAAGTTGGGCAGGCGGTGGCGTTCGGCTGGAAGGTGGTGGTGTAGGTGGTGGTGCAGGTGGTGGTGGGATGTGGAGCAGGTGGAGCAGGCGGCTGAGCTTGGGGAAGTGGAGGACCCGGCTATGCTTGGGGAAGGCGGCTTGGTCATGAAACCCGCCCCCAAGGGGGGGGTTTATATAGGGCTGGGTAGGTCGGTTAGGGCTGGGTTTGGGGTAGTGGTTAGGTGGTTTAGGTAGGGTGGTATGATGATAAGGTGGGCTGGAAAGGGGTAGGGCCAGATATTTTAGATACAAGTGGTTTGGGTAGGTTGTGGGCTAGGGGTGGTTTAGAGGTTTAGGGTTTAGTTAGGTGGGTTGGTTCTAGGGTGAGGTTTAGTGAACTAGGTTAGGTGATTAGGCTAGGATTAGGCTAGGTTTAGGGTAATTAACCTAGGTTTAGGGAAGGATTAGGGAAGTGGGTTAGGTGATTAGGTTGGGATTAGGCCGGGATTAGGGAAGTGGGTTAGGTGATTAGGTTCAGATTAGGGCCGGATTAGGGTGGAAGGCTAGGATTAGGTGTTTTGGGTTAGGTTTAGGTGAAGGAGCTCCCTTTGCATGGCCCATAGACCTTAACCACATCATGTTGGTGCAGCCCTAGGTTAGGTTTTCGCTAATTACAAGCTTAAACCCACTTAATTAGGCTAACCCACATGATTAAACCCAAACTTGACACACAAGTAAAGCTTAATTACAACACACACTTGATCTTATCCATCCCCACTCTCTCTCATGCCCATAATCCCACGTGAAATTCAAGTGGGCCCCACCTCCATTTATGAGAAGGTGATGTGGGCCATGGATATGGATATTGGATTGGATCTCTGGATCCGAATCCAAATCCAAGTCCATACATGGGTTTGGATTGGGATCTGGATATATATGGTCCAGATCCGATCCAAACTGAATTCTTACTCCTTCGAGCTGTGTTCGAAACGAACGGTTTGTGTGGGGCCTGACAGCATCAGTGCTCCGTCAGCGTTGGGTCTTCGCCAACATGATCGTCCACCTCTGTCTTCGCCTTTCGGAGATGACTTCAAATGATGTTTTGATGATAACAGGGTCTTGGACGTTCGAGATCCTGAGGGTGGATTTGATACGAGAGTTGCTGTGCCGGGCTTGACATGTGCTCCGGTTCCGGTCTCTTCTTATCTTTCCTGGTCCTGTCTGGATTAGGCCAAGCTGCTTTGGGGTTTCAAAACATGTTTAAAAAGGTTTTCAAATGCCATATCATATATTTTTGAAATATAAAGTTCAAAACATATATACAGGGTTGTCTGGAAGGCTCCTGGGTTTCCAGACTCAACATGGCCCTTTGGGGCTGCTTTTACAAAACCAGATGAATTTGAGAAATTCATGGGATTTCGGGGTGTTTACACTGATGAAGGCATATTACAAAACCATTTCCAAAACCACATCTTGGCAAACTCTTTCGAAAACCAAGTGTGGAAGATGCACTTCGATGGGGCACGAAACCAATGAGGGGCTGGTGTTGGGGTCATCCTCATCTCCCCTGAAAAAGGGCGAGATTCCCATAGCTGTCCGCCTAGATTTCGAATGTTCCAACAACGTAGCTGAGTATGAAGCACTCATACAAGGCTTAAGGATTTCGAAAACTCTAGGGGCGTCATGCATCGAGGTCTTTGGAGATTCGCTCCTTGTTATAAACCAGGTTTTGAAAATTTGGCAAGTACGTAATGAAAAACTACTTCCATATCACGAGTTGGCCACTCGATTGGTTGAGTCCTTCCAATCGTGTAAACTCACACACGTAGGAAGAGAGGACAATGGCATCGCCGATGCCCTCTCCTCCTTGGGTTCAGCCCTAAAGGTCGATCCCGTTTCAGGGACCTGGTCTTTAGAAATATGGCATGTGCCCAACCCATCCACACACGGTCTGGACATTTGCCAAAATAACCCAGATTCTATTGAAAAACCCTGGTTTTATGACATCAAACAATTTTTAGAAAATGGGGGATTCGCCGAGGATGCCACATCCAAAGATAAGGCATTCATCCGTAAGATTTCAACCCGATACACCATTCTGGGTGGGGTTCTATACAAAAAGAGTTTTACCGGCATCCTACTTAGGTGTATCGATCTAGAGGAGGCTAGGATAGTGATGCATGAATTCCACGATGGAGAATGTGGAGGTCATGTCAATGCCAACATGATGGCAATGAAAATACTTATTGGGGGCTATTTTTGGTCCACCTTGAAAAAGGATTGTCACGATCATGTTAGGAAGTGTCATCCATGTCAAGTGCATGGGCACGCCATTCATATCCCATCATCTGCATTGCATTCCGTGGTCAGCCCCTGGCCATTCACCATGTGGGTGTTTGACATAGTAGGCCCCATATTTCCAAAAGCCTCGAATGGGCATCAATTCATTTTAGCAACCACGGAGTATTTCTCCAAGTGGGTGGAAGCCATTTCCCTAACCAACGTGTTGGGGCAACATGTGGTGGCTTTCATCAGGAGGAATATCTTGGCTCGATTTGGGGATCCACGAGACCTTGTGTCTGATAATGGCACCCCATTTAAGAACGAGCGGATGGTTAAGTTGTGCAACACGTATGGAATATCTCCTCCTACCAGGGTTTTAAAAGTGAGATTTTGCTAAAGATTGTGACGATCCCATATTTTCGTGATTAGATCTAGGGAGACATTGAAAGGGGTGTTTGTCATCTTTGCCCTTATCCAAATCGATTTGGACAAGGCCAAAGAGGGGCATCTGTAAACACCCCGAAATCCCACGAATTCCTCAAATCAACCTGGTTTTGTAAAAGCAGCCCCAAAGGGCCATTTTGAGTTTGGAAACCCAGGAGCCTTCCAGACAACCCTGTATAAGATGTTTTAAACTCTTATATGTTTTAAATATGTATAATATGTTTTAAAACTATTAAAATATGTTTTGAAACCCCACAAAGCAAGCTTAGCCTGATCAAGATAGGACCAGAAGAGCTAAAGAGAGCCCGGAACCGGAGCACAAGTCGAGCCCGGCACAACAACTCTCATATTGAATCCACCCCCAAGATATCGAACGTCCAAGACCCTGTTATCATCAAACATCACTTGAAATCATCTCCGGAAGGTGAAAACAGAAGCGAACGATCATGTTGGCGAAGACCCAACGCAGACGGAGTACTGATGCTGTCAGACCCCGCACAAACCGTTCGTTTCGAACACAGCTTGAAGGAGTCAGAATTCAGTTTGGATTGGATCTGGACCATATATATCCAGATCCCAATCCAAACCCATGTGTGGATTTGGATCCAGAGATCCAATCCAATATCCACATCCATGGCCCACATCACCTTCTCATAAATGGAGGTGGGGCCCACTTGAAATTCACGTGGGATTATGGGCATGAGAGAGAGTGGGGGAGGATAAGATTTGGGAGTAATTGTAATTAAGCTTGACTTGTGTGTCAAGTTTGGGGTTAATCATGTGGGTTAGCCTAATTAGCATGGGTTTAAGCTTGTATTAGCCAAAACCTAACCTAGGGCTGCACATTCCCTTTGGCAATTTCCCTTCAGCAATTTCCCTTCGGCATTTACACTACAAGTCATTTCCCTTCGGCATTTACATTACAAGTCATTTACCTTCGGTATTGTCTTTAATTTCGGGTTTTCCCTTTGGAGTAGCGTGAGTTTGCATTGCATATACGCCATACTACGAGTTAGGATGCATATTGCATCAAAGCAAACCCCATACTCCCGCTCAAAATCACCACATTTAGTGGAGTGTTCATAACACACACCTAGGTGGCTTATAAAGGGATAAAAAGAAAGACTTAGGCACGTGCAAATCCACGTGATCTAAAATCTGAAAATCGTACAAACAAGACCCGAATCAAACACCTCGAGCCGCTTTTGTAGGCTTTTTTCACTCAAAAAACTCGATTTTTAAAAGCATACAGACTGACCCTTGTGCATCGGTGCAAGAAGGTCTGCGACGACAAGAGCTTGCTTGCTCACAGTCGCCACGTTAGAAGTCAGGTTTAAAATATATCTTCGCTAGCTTAGGTAAGCTAGCTGGCACGCCCTGTTTATTTAAATAGGACTTAGACACATGAAAAGGTTTGCTCCAGGCCTAAGAACCAGGAGGCGGGGATTTTCTGCGTCTACAGGCGTCTCATCCATGACATGCATGTGCATATCCACGCATAAACACTTGCATAACATGATCCCGTTTAGGACCAGAAACCATTTGCATATCCCTTTGGCGTAATATCTCCTCTTATCAGGTTGAAAAGAGAGATTTTGCTTAAAAATTGGGACGATCCCATATTTTCATGGATAGATCTAGGGAGACATCAAAAAGGGGGTGTTGTCGTCTTTGCCATTATCCAAATAAATTTGGATAATGCCAAAGAGGGGCATCTGTAAACACCCCAAAATCCCACGATTTTCTCAAATTACCTGGTTTTACAAAAGCAGCCCCAAAGGGCTATTTTGAGTCTGGAAATCCAGGAGCCTTCCAAACAACCCTATACATATGTTTAAATCATATATGTTTTAAAAATATATACATACAGTTTTAAAAACCTTAAAAAGGTATTTTGAAACCCTGAAAAGCAACTTGGCCTGATGAAAGCAGGACCGAAGAAGCGAAAGAGAGCCCGGACCCGGAGACACAACACCCACGCACACAATTGAGCCTTTCCGCTCTTAAGATATAGATATATTTAAATTTCTGTAATTTACATTCAAGTCGTGCGAGTTGCATTCAATTTGGGTTTTCCCTTCAGCTAAGTCTTTAAATTTTGGGTTTTACATTCAAGTTGTGTGAGTTGCATTGCATACTCGCCATAAACGAGCTAGAGTGCATACCTGCATCGAATAAACCCCAAACAAAAACGTGCAAAAACGCCGATCTTAGGCCACTGGATGCACACACCCCATGCCTAAGTGGTTGAAACTGAAAGACTTAGGGTCGCCCAAATCAAAAATCTCCAAAGTGCATGATTCCAAAAATTTTCAAAATACTTAGCTGTTCAAAATCGATTTTGAGGTTAAACTTGTTTTAAACGAAGTCTCTAAGCGTACAAACTGACCCTTGAGCATCGATTCAAGAAGGTTTGCGACAAAAAGATCCCGCTTGCCACAATTGCCTTTTAAAAGTCAGATATTTCAAAACATACTTCGCTAGTTTGAGTAAGCTAGCTGGCACGCCCTAAAAAGTGATGTAGATTGCGAAAAGGTTCACTTCAGGCCTAAGAACCCAGGAGTTGAAAATTTTCGGTGTCCACAAGGGTCATACAATCAATTTTGATCCTTCTTTCAAGAAGTTTAAAAGGAGCTCAATTTTTTAAAAATCTTTTCGAAAGAATTTAACATAGACCCTTTCAAGTATTGGGCATTTTCGCGGTCTACTAAATTTCTACCCACAATATCAATATATCAACATGTATTATTGATTTTTGTTGCCCTTTTTATGACATGGGGACATTTCTACCTGGGTTGCCACCCTTTTGGGCCTCTTTGGGTGAATGAGGTGTATATGATGTATGATATGTAACAATGCACTCCATGTGATTCAATGGAAATACATGCTTTCTGAAATGATGACAATATGAAATGTATTCCACATGATATGATGGAGATACATGTTTTATGAAATTGATTCTCCATGGAAGGTGTCTAGGGCATGCATTTTTAATGCCCCTAGTTTGATGAAGATGAATGATTCACACGGCCACTTGATGAAGGGCCATGGATTTTCAAAGGGAATTTTATGGGATGACATGTCCATGCACTTGACACGTATGACATTTCTAACATGATCATGACCATTTTTGCTTAAGGGTGGACAAACATAACCGGCCCTCAGTGATTGTCATGGCCATCATATTTGAATTGACATGATCTCCACATTTTCCTTCGTGGGACTCATGTATTTATCCCAACCTTATCAAGGTTTTCATATCAACAGGATGCTGAAAATATTTTTTTTTCAAAGTCATATGTAGGGTTAAAATTGTTCCAATCAAAACTTGATCTTTTTGAAGAAGCAAATTCGGGAAATCCTCCCTTTCTAAAAAAAATTTCAATGTCTTGAAACCAAGGCCTTTTAATACAATTTTGGTCATTTTGGCAAGCCATCCAAATTGTGAGTGCTAATTGTGCAATTTTTTTTTTGAAAGAACCGACCATTCTAATGGCCAATTCTTGATGTGACATGAATCTTTATTTTTGTCTTGCCAAATTTTCAAAACTTGGTTTATAACTGTAGACACGGAAAATCCTCGACTCCGGGTTCTTAGGCCTGAAGCGAATCTTTTCGTGCTTACGTTGCTTTTAAAAAGGGCGTGCCAGCTAGCTTTCTCAAACTAGCGAAGTGATTTTTTGAAAATATCTGACTTTTGGGGCGACTGTGGACAAGTGGGTTCTTTTCGTCGCAGACTTTCTTGCACCGGCGCGCAAGGGTCAGTCTGTACGCTTTAGAAAAACTCGATTTTACACAAACACGACTCTCTTTGAAAACTTGAAAGTGTTTTATCTACTGGTTTTGTCAAATTTGCAACTTTTACACATGGGATCTATGTGCTCCTACATCTCACGGGTTTTAGCAGATTTTGGCGTGTAGTCGTGTGCATCCAGTGCTCGATTTAAGGTAAGTACTACACGATTTGACCAATCTGGTTCGATGCAAGTATGCTCCCTATCTCGAGTGTGGCGGATATGCAATGCAAACTCACACAACTTGAAGGGAAAACCCAGAATTTAAAGACATAACAGAAGGGAAATAGCAGAAAGGGAAATAGCAGAAAGGGAAATATGGCTATATCTTAGATGCGGAAGGGAAAATATATATAGCTATATCTTAAGAGCGAGAAGGCTCAATGTGAGTGAGTGCTTTGAGTGTATAAATTGAAAGGGCAACTCACACGACTTGAACCTTAAAAACCCAGCTGAAAGGGGAAATACGTATATATATGTAAGAGCGGAAAGGCTCAATTGTGAGTGAGTGCTTTTGAGTGTATAAAATGAAAGACAACTCACACAACTTGAACCTTAAAACCCAGCTGAATGTATATAAATAGAACTATATCTTATGGGCTGTTGAGGCTCGTTTTGTGTGCAAAAGGTGTGCAGATAAGAGCGGAAAGGTTCGAGTGTACGTGTGTGATTCGTGTTTCAAACCATAATATTACATCCCGGGGGGAGACTACGCTCCATTATTACAACCCCGTATCAAATTGAATTGAATTTGAAACAACATAAAGAATCAGATTCGAGCACTTACTCGACTTTTGCTTGGGCTTCCTTTTTCAGCGAAACCTGACCTTGGATATAGCCGTTGGATGGACTTTCCTCTGCGAGATGACCAGCTGCGTAGAAGGTTGATCCTAGATCGTGACTTGGGCTAGATTGACAAGTTAATGCACTATGGGTTTCGGGCTTAGATATGATAGATCTAGGGTGAAAAACTAACGGATCTGAGTTAGGTCTAGGTGGTTCGTTTTGGTCGAAGGTTAGCTCAAGGCTCTAAGGGGAAAATCTGACCAGCTAGTGGTCGAGTTAGGGGATGTCTAAAGAAGTGGTTCGGGCGAGATGCGAAGGGATACTCGTCTCACCATGGGTCGAGATTGGTTTAGGGATAGTGAGTGATCTTAGGGGGAATCCTAAGGTAAGCTCTAGGGCAATGCTCGGCCAAAGGGTGGCCGAGCTTGGGCTGATGTTGGGTGTTTGATCTCACGTGAGATCCTAAGGGAGTGGCTCGGCCAGAGGGTGGCCGAGCTGGGTAGGTGTAGGTTAGTTCTTTTGGTTAGGATCTAACTTAGGTAATGGATTTAGTTTAGGGCAAAACCTAAAATGAACTCAGCTAGCTAGATGGGTGAAAGTGGGTTCGTCCAAAGGAAGGAACCGAGTGTTTTAGACACTCGATTTTGGCTAGGTCTCTAGGAGTAGTTTTGGTTTAGGAAATAGTTTAGGTGGTTTAGTGCTAGATGGTTTGGCTGGGAGGGATCTAAGGTGAGCTTGGCCAGCCAATGGCCGAGCTGGGTATGGTTCTAGATTAGGGTAGTCTTAGGTAGAACTAGGATCGTCCCTTTAGTGAGGTTCGGCCAGCATCTTGGCTGGACTTTGGACGTCTTTACGTTTTAGGGTTTAGGTGGTTTTGAGAGGTACGAAAAGAAGGGACTTTGGGCAAGATTTTAGGGGCTTACCTTGACAACCTATCAGCCCATTTGATCTCGTTTCCAACGCAGCCAATCCCCATTGAAGACAGCCCATCCAATGCCGCCAGGTTTCTCTCCATTTCCAGCAAAATGCAAGGCGTGAGATGCTCTCACTTGCACTTGAGTGCAGCCCACAAGACCAACCCACAATTTTACAAAACAAGAGGGGAAGGCCAGCCCCTTTTGTTGACCTTCCTCTCTCTCTCTCTCTCTCTCTCTTTTCCCCCCAACTATCCACGTGAAGTGCTGGAAAAATCGTCCTTTTCAAAGCCAGCCCACTCACGTCCTTTTATAGGCCCCTTGTGTGGATATGGATCCTTTGTTGGTTTCTAAAATCCGGATCCAATCCAATTCAAGTTTCGTTTGGATATGGATCTTGGATCTGGATCTGGATTTTTGGATCCAAATTTGATCCAAATTTTTCTCTTCTTCAGTCCTTTCTGGCGTTTCAAGCTGGATGCTTCATGTGGGTCCTGAGTTCATCAAGATTCCGTCTTACGCTGGGTTTTTCCCATTTTCATCGTCCGAGCTTCTTTTCGTCTTTTTGGACTTTGTTTCGACTGTTTCTTCTTGCATTTGACTTGGATTTTCCGTGATTTCAGAGATGCTTTTGGCTTGGCCTTTGATGCTTCAGGCTTGAAATGCGTTTGTGGCCTGGGCTTCTTTTTCGTCCTCGAAATTCACTTTTCATCGGGTTGGGCTTGACCTTTGAACTTTTTGAATCTTTTGCGACCGTTTTGAGCCAGGCTTCATCTGTTCGTCTGGTCTTTCATAAAAATAGGACTTTCGTCCATTTTCATGATTTTTCATGTTTCAAACAGGGTTGGAAAACAGAATTTTAAAATGTTTTGATTTCCTGAGTTTTTCGAAAATTCTTATCTTTTGAACTGGTTTTCGAACCAGGCATTTGGTTTTGAAAAGTATTTGGGTTTTTGGGGTGTTTACAATAACAAGCATCTCCAAAGACTTTTGCTGCATGAGACCCTAGATTTTCAAAATCTTTAGGCCTTGTATGAGTGCTTCATACTTGGCAACATCATTTGATCATGAAAAATCTAGTCAAATGACACTTGGGATTTTTCTTTTCTTGGGAGATATGAAGATGATTTCGATACCTGCCCCTTGATCGAAATATATTTCCCATGGTTGATTTTCCTTGAGACAATTCGTTCAAGCATGGTTTTTGAAATTCATTTGGAAAATATGCCTTCATGGGGCATTTGATCAAGTATGGGGAATGTGTCTCGAAGAGGCACTTCAGCCGATGTAGGGCTTGTCCCTTAACGGAGTCTTGAGGATGAACTCCTACTCCATTAAAAGGGGTTGCCATTTATCTTGCCTACCCGTTAAGATAGGTTTTTCAAATAAGTGCTGGAATGAATCAACATCATCCCTTTTTCGTGACTTGGGAAATAATGTCCCGAACTTGGAAGCCTATACCAAGCACGATTTCTCTATTGGCTTGACAATTTCTTTCACATGCCAAATAGAGTTTTTGAAATGTAATAAATTGCACACTTTCTATGGTAAGCCCCCTCCTTCATGCGGGTTGGCTCTCTCTCCATGCTCCTAGGACCTGGCCAGATCTCTTGGATTTCCAGCCCTTCACCCTTGGGACCCGGCCAACACCTCTCCACTCCAGCCTACTCCACCACCTTCCACCTTCGGCGAGGAGCTCCACCCAGCCACTCCTTCCATCTTCTTCCACCCGGCCACCTTCCATCCACCTTCCAGCCAACCGCTCCAACACCACCACCAGCGCCACCTTCCCGGTTAGTACCACCTCCCGGAAATCCTCCCTTCACCCTCTTCTTCCCAGCCAAGCATCACCCATCCGCCTGCCCTCCTCCCTTTCACCCAGCCAGCATCTCCCTTCCACCCGACCGACCTGCACCATACCCCACTAACTCCCCTCAACACCACACCTTAGCTCCCAGCTGAACACCACCCTTAGTCGCCCACTTCCTAGCCTTCCTTCACCATTCCCCAACGCCACCTCCTTCCACTCGGCTAGCACCAAGGACACTCCACCACCCGGCCAACACCCCTACTTGCCGCAAGCACCCACCTAAGGGACTCCCCTTGGCTACCCAAGGTGACTCACAAGGCCAAGTCCACGCAAGTTGAACATGGACCAGCTACATGTAAGTGCCTAAACTCGGTCCAATATATGAACTTGCTTTATGTTCAATTAAATTTTGACATGGGGTTGTAATAATGGAGCGTAGTCTCCCCCCAAGATGTAATAACATGGTTTGACACACAAGCACCCATGTGCACTTGAGCCTTTCCGCTCTTAGCTGCACACCTTTTTGCACACACATGGGCCTTGACAGCCTCTAAGATATAGTTCTATATATATATATTCAGTTGCGTGGGTTTTCATTTAAGTCGTTGGTGTTGTCTTTCAATTCCACACTCACACACATTGAGCTTTCGCTCTTACTCCCAAGACTCTAATAAGGGCCATATTGCAATTTAATTCGGGGTTTTCATTAAAGTAATGCGTGGTCTTTCAATTCTACACTCACACACATTGAGCTTTCGCTCTTACTCCCAAGACCCTAATAAGGGCCATATTGCAATTTAATTCGGGGTTTTCATTCAAGTTGTGTGCGTGGTCTTTCAATTCTACACTCACACACATTGAGCTTTCGCTCTTACTCCCAAGACCCTAATAAGGGCCATATTGTAATTCTATTTGGGTTTTACATTACAAGTCATGTGAGTTGTCTTTACATATTGTAGACATGAAAATTCTCATTCCAAAGTTTATGAGAAACTTGAAATGAAACTTTCCACCCCTACGCTTGCGCGAGCGTGCCAGCTAGTTCAAAACTAGCAAATGTTTGTAAGACTTCTAGGCGATTGTGTGCAAGCGGGATCTTTTCACTCACACCTTCTTGAGCCGATGCTCAAGGGTCAGTGTTGAGCGCTTAGGAATTTCATTTTACAGCAAACATGATTCCCTTTTACATAAACAAGTGTCTTTGAAAAATTTGTTGAACTTGTGCACTCGGATTCAATACTTGAAAAAACACAAGTTGCTGAAAACAGAGAATTCTGTTTTTAGAGCTGTTTTCTAGGGGAGTTTTCAAGGCGTTACGACTTCCAAAAATTATCAAAATTTTACCAGACGAAGCTGGTAGTGTGGAGAGACTGTAGCCTTTTTCAAATCTGCATTTGGAGCAGTATTGAATCAGAAACAAATAATCTACTCAGACCACCTCACTGACTCGGAACAGCTCTGTTTCAGAAATACAGAAACTCAAAGATGAGTCTGTATCTCTCTGCTCAGAACTCCGATTTTGATGATTTTGATGTTGCTGGAAAGCTATGGATGTTATCTTTCCAATGCATCCAAAATCAACTAATTTGGACACTTGTGGATAGAGATATGAGACTTTTACCTAACCTCTATTTCAGGAAATCCGACTGTGCAGACAGTGGTGCAGAAATCTGGTCGTTCTTAATATGCTTTTATTACGTGGCTGAGCGGCCCTAAAATCTTGCCAATTTTATACAGAGTGTCCCAATGTGTGTGAAATCAGTGTGCCAAATTTCAAAATCGGAGTAAGCATCACAAAATTAAAATTACGGAAACAAACATATGCAGAGATGCTGAAATTCGGTTTTCTATTTTATAAATGTAATGATGCATAACCCACACGAAATTAAAATGCAACAACCCTTAAAGCAAATTTGCTGGAATATAAATGAATGGGAAGTACTTTATAGCTTAGACATAGAGGGGGTTAGAAGTATAGATGGTATATAGCATATAGGAAGGGAGAAGCATTAAAGCAAACACTTGATGTGCATGTGGGTGTATAGTGTTTCATCCACGAAATTGAAATGGCAGCAAAGCTAGATTATTACAACTCGGGGGGAGATAAAACTCCATTAATACAACCTCATTTAATGAATTGAATGGAAGAGAATGAAACTTAGATTAAGTAAGAAAGGTCTTACACGAGTTTTGGATGTGAAGGACCGGATTTCAATGATGAAGCCGGTCTTCCTCTTGATGGCCTTCCTTCTTAACTCCTACAAGCTCTCACCTAGCTTCCCCTTCACTAGAAGACGTCCCCCCTTTGCTGAAATTTTCTACACCTAGTCTAGCACACACCACCCAAGGTCTCTCTCTTCTCTCTCTTCTCTCTCTTCTCCCTCCAATCTCCAAGTTATGGAACCCGCCCCCCCCTCTTGGGCCTTTTTATAGGCCAAGGGGGGCTGGTTCTAGTGGTTTCTTGTGGGGCGGGTTGGAGCTTTAGCTTGGTGGATTTGATCCGCTCCAAACCGGCTTCTTGTAGTTCTTCATTGAGTCGATTCGGACCAGCCCATATGGGCTGGTATAGGTGCCATGGCTTGGTGTAGCCCTAGAGCATGCGGTTGGTTTTAAACAACCTTACAATGTGCAACATGTTTTGTTTGGGCTGATTTCTTTAAACTTCGACCCACTTGAATTCGCTTCTTTCTTTGATTCGGCTCCCACCTTTTGCTTTTGAGTTACACTTAAAATCTTCTAGAATTGAATGAGCTTGTTACCATGGCCTCGAGTCTTGGTTCCAAGTTGGCCCCATCTTGATCGGACAAACTTGGATTTGATCGGTCTTGACCTTCCATTTGGATAAGTTGTTGAATTTGAACTTGATATGCTTCAATCTTCTCCACTTTTGGGAATCAATATGATTTAACTTGATCCATATCTTGATACACTTTATCTTCTTTCCGGAAATCGAGGCTTGGATTGGGTCTCCGCCTGCTTCAAAACTCATGGGCTATTTGGATTTAAAACCTTTATTTTCAAATATTCTCCCAGAAGGTCTAAACTTTAAAATTTGGGGATTTTGAATTTAAAGGTTCATAAAGGCTTTAAATTGGCCTTCAAAATTTAGGAGTTTTTGAAAATACTTAAAAAAATTTCGAGTGTTTACAGATGCCCCTCTTTGGCATTAATCCAACTGTGTTTGGATAATGTCAAAGAAGAAAACACCCTTTTACTCTTCTTTCCGAACCTTTCTCAAGAGCATGGATCATCTGAGTGCCTAACTTTTAAAAATAAGTAAGAGGGGATTTAGAGCCAAAGGGGACTCAATCTGCTATGACCTTGGTCCTAATATCGATCATGTACTCAATGGTTTTGAAATGCATGCATGGGCATGTATGAAGGGTGTGAGTGATATGCACACGATGATTCTTTTAGAGACTCTTAACATGCAAGGATCGAACTTGGGAGGCTTGTGAAGGTCGACTGCCCCAAGTGATCATGGCCCTTATGTGGCTTGATGTTTTCGGGTTTTCACAACTTTCCAAAAGAAAGGGGAAATCCTTTTTAGCTTCAATCACAAGGATTTTCAGCTTCTTGTATTTCCCTTTACTCGGGTCATAATACCTACTACTTGGTAGAGATTTTTATAGGAAAACTAGGAAACATTGCAAAACTCTCCTACTTACACAACAAAGTCTAATTCTCAAACAAAATAAGATTCAAATGAATAAATCCTATTCCTACTTTAGGATTTTCCTAGATAAAACCTTTCTCCACTAGGATAAGTCATAGGGATAGGGAAAGAATTACCACGGTCCCTTCTGAAGCATCCCGTGGTTTAAGGCTAAGAAGAGGAAAATTTGCTCCTTTTGAGCTTTTGGCAATTTTTTTTTCTTTTTTTCATAGAGGGCCTCCCTTTTTCTTTTTGGAGGATTTTGCTTTTTCCTCTTTCTTTTTCAATCAAAGCACTCTTTTCTACTTTGCTTTTCTTTCTTTTTTTGAAGATAAATTTTTGGAGGGATATCCTCTTTTTTATTTTGCCAAATTTTCCTTTTTGGGAAGGAGAAGCGAAATGGGGAGAGACTTATCCCAATGGTTTACTTGATTCATCTAAGATCACCCTATTTTGAAATAGCATATACCATTTGGAAATATTTTGCTATTTTGAAAAAGGCTCGATTTTGTAAGATGGGGACTTTTGAAATATAGCCCATAAATTTTGAAAACTCTACCTTTCATAAGACCCTATTTCCCTTGTTTAGGGTCACACGATCCACCTTGATCCTTCTTCAAGAAGTTCAAAGGAGATCCCATTCAAAATATTTTCAAAACAGAGTAGACCCTATACATGATATATTTTCAAATGCTGAGCATTTATAGGGTCTACCAAGTTCCTACCGTCAACATCAACCAACCAATAAGCATTGTTAGTGGTGGTTCCACGCACAACATAAGGACCATCCCACTTGGGCCGCCACTTTCCAAGGGGGTGTGGGCCTCGGTGGTGAATGGTTTTTAGCACTAGGTCTCCCACTTTGAAGTGGCGAGCCTTCATGTACTTCTCGTAGTGTTGGGCTACCCTTTGCCTATATGCATGTGCATGATCCATAGCAAGTAGCCTCTTTTCATCCAACAAGTCAAGTTCGACCATTCTAGTATGTTGTAGGGTTTCTAATGGAATATCTAATGCAAGTGATGTATGAAATGAATGAAGCTTGGTATGAATGGGGAGTATGGCACTCGTGCCATAGACCAACTCGAATGGGGTGGCATTGGTTGGGGTTCGAATGGAAGTTCTATAAGCCCACAAGGCTTCGTCGAGCTTCTCATGCCATGTCCTACCTTTTTCTATGGTTTTCTCAATGATGCTTATGAGGGTTTTGTTTGTGGCTTCGGCTTGGCCATTGCCTTGAGGGTAGTAGGGCGATGAGAAGTGTTGAGTCATGCCATATGTGACACACAATTTTTCCATCTTCTCATTCTTGAATGGGGTGCCATTATCGGACACTAGGTCTTTTGGTACTCCAAATCGGGCCAAGATATTTCTCTTAATGAATGCCACTACATGTTGTCCTTCGACATTGGCCAAGGATGTAGCTTCAACCCAATTAGAGAAATATTCGGTGGCCGCTAGGATGAACCTATGTCCATTGGATGCATTGGGGGATATGGGTCCTACGATGTCGAACGCCCACATGGCAAAAGGCCAAGGGCTCACGATGGAATGCAAAGTGGATGATGGGGTGTGAATGATATGCCCATGTATTTGACATTGATGACATTTCCTAACATGATCATGGCAATCTTGTCTTAGGGTGGACCAAAAATACCCAGCTCTAAGTATCTTCATGGCCATCATATTTGCATTAACATGGCCTCCACACTCTCCATCGTGGAACTCGTGCATTATGGTCCTAGCCTCTTCAAGGTCTACACATCGCAACAAGATGCCCGTAAAACTTTTCTTATAAAGCACCCCTCCCAAAATTACATACCGGGTTGAAATTTTTCTAATAAAAGCTTGATCTTTTGAAGAAGCATATTCGGGAAATCCTTCATTTTCTAAAAAGTTTTTAATGTCATAAAACCAAGGTTTATCATTTGGATTTTGGTCGTTTTGGCAAATCTCTAAATCGTGCGTGGATGGAACGGGTGAGTGCCATATCTCTAGGGATCGGGTTCCCAAGGTGGGATCGACCCTTAAAGCGGATCCTAAGGAGGAGAGGGCATCTGCTATGGTGTTGTCCTCTCTCCCTATGTGAGTGAGTGTGCATGATTTGAAAGAGTCGACCAACTTGGTGGCCAACTCGTGATACGGAATGAGTTTTTCGTGTTTGACTTGCCAAACTTTTAAAACTTGGTTCACAACCAGTAAAGAGTCTCCAAAGACTTCAATGCAAGCTGCCCCTAGATTTTTCAAGACTTTTAGGCCTTGTATGAGAGCCTCATATTCAGCCACATTATTTGAACACTCAAAATCTAGACGAATTGCAATGGGTATTTCTCCCTTTTCAGGGGATATGAGAATGACTCCAACACCTGCCCCTTGTTGGTTACGTGCCCCATCAAAGTACATTTTCCATACTTGGTTTTCATTAAAACAGTTTGCTAAAACATGGTTTTGAAAATCGTTTGCAAATATGCCTTCATCGGGCATCTCATCAAGTATGGGATATGTTTCTTCCAAGGAGAACTCGGCCATATGATCGGCTAGGGCTTGCCCTTAATGGAGGTTTGGTGGTGATATTTCAAGTCATATTCCATTAAGAGGAGTTGCCATTTACCAAGCCTACCCGTTAGGATAGGTTTTTCAAACAAGTGCTTGATCGGATCAAGCTTAGACACTATCCATATCTCATGATCTAGGAAGTAATGTCTAAACTTTTGGCAAGCCCATACTAATGCCAAGCACGTTTTCTCCATGGTTTGATAATTTCTTTCATATGCCAAGAGAGTTTTCGAAATATAGTAAATGACACACTCTTTGTGGCCATCATCCTCATATTGGGCTAATAAAGCACCCAATGCATTCGTATGTATGGAAATGTAAAGAAGTAAAGGTTTTCCTTGCTTTGGAGGTTTCAAAATTGGAGGATTCACCAAATAAGTTTTCAATCTTTCAAAAGCTTTTTGACAATCCTCGTCCCACGAAAATTTTACCCCTTTTCGCAAAAGTTTGTTGAAAGGTTCGCATCTTGTTGCTAAATTTGAAATGAACCTCCTAATGGCTTGGAGGCGACCTTGGAGGCTTCGGATTTGGGTCAAGTTGGATGGTGGAGGCATATCTATGATGGCTCAGCACTTAGAGGGGTCTACTTCAATACCCCTTTGGCTCATCATAAAGCCCAAAAGCTTACCTGATTCTACCCCGAATACACATTTTTGAGGGTTTAGTTTCACTTTGTAAAGCCTAAGCCTTTCGAAAACTTTTTGCAAAGACTCAATGTGAGTAACTCGGGTTTTTGATTTCACCAAAAGGTCATCCACATATACTTCCAAGAGCTCGTGAATTTGGTCATGAAAGATAGTAGTCATAGCTCTTTGGTATGTGGCACCGGCATTTTTCAAACCAAACGGCATAACTGTGTAACAGTATGTGCCCCAAGGTGTAGTAAAAGCAGTTTTGCCTGATCTTTTGGTGCTAACTTAATTTGATTGTAACCCGAATAGCCATCCATGAAAGAAAACATTTCATGATTTGTAGTGCTATCTACTATCAAATCAATATTTGGTAGAGGAAAATTGTCTTTTGGAGTGGCTTTGTTCAAATTTCTAAAATCAATGCAAATCCTAATTTTCCCATTGGATTTTCGAACTACAACAATATTTGAAAGCCATTCTGAGTACGCAATGGGTTTTATAAATCCGGCTTTTAAAAGATCTTCTAAACCCTCTTTCACTTGTGCATGTACATCGGGGTGAATCTTTCTAAGCTTTTGCTTTATGGGTTTGGCATTTGATTCTAGGGGAAGACGATGCTCTACTACCATTGGGTCTAAACCCGGCATGTCTTCATAGGTCCATGCAAACACATCTACAAATGATTTGAGAAATGTGATGAATGATGTCCTTTCATGCTCATGTAAACATGCGCCTATTTTAACATGCTTAGGATTAGACTCACTCCCTAGATTTACTTCCACAAAATCCTCTCCTACGGAATTTGAAGGTTTTTCTAAATCAAGGATTCTATGGAACTCGGGAAGCTCGGAGGTTTGGTCCTCCTCAGGGACGAGGGGATCTTCCTCTTCGCTTTGATCGCTCTTGAGACATTTGGGTTCTATGAAAGTGCTAGGCAAGCCACACGGTTTTGGAACATCTACCACTTTCGAAAGACTAGGGCTTTTCACAAAGACAATGTTTTTCGGTTTTCCAAGATTTTCGATTTTTTTGGCTTTTTTGAAATTGCTCTTCGGAGATGGAATGTATAAAACCTTGTTTTTGGTGTTTTCGCATTTTTCAATTTTTTTGGCTTTTTGTAAACACAAGGAAGGAACAAAAACCACATTCTTTTTGGAATTTTCAAAATTTTCAATTTTTTTGGCTTTTTGTAAACAAATGGAAGGAGGAGAAATGTAAATCACATTTTTTTCGAGATTTTTGAAATTTTCTATTGTTTTTGGGTTTTGGGCACTTTCTAAATGTTTTTGGATTTTGCAAATTTCTAATTTTTTTGGGTTTTTGGATGTGGCGGGGTCTTCCATCAAACCTACAAAGAAAACACCATGCATTAGGCTCTAAATAAGAGGTCTAAGTCATAGGTTTCGGTGTTAGGAGGTTCTAAGGCACCCTTGACCCAAGTGGTCGTGGGTGGAGGTTCGGGTGGTATGGATGGGTCGTAGCCTATCCCATACCGGTTTCGGTTTATGTTTGACACTATGGGTTCAAGACAACCTTGGTTTTGGCTTCCTAGGCCTTGATAAGGCATATAACCCATGTTCAACATCATGTTCCAAGGCTTCTTTAATTTTGAAAATGTTTTATAAAGAGGATGGCCTTTGAACTTGGTGTCGTCCATGTCATGCTCAAACACTTTTATGGACTTGGGGAGGACTTTGGGTAGTTTTGAGATGGTCTTGAGCGGGCTAGCCTTGGGCGGCCATTTTATGTGCACGACACCTTTTGGTTTGGGATGAGCTACCAAGGGTTCATCTAGTTTTCACTCATGGGTTTTATCACCTGATAAGCATGGGAAATTTTGTATTCCCTGCAGCTGGGGGTGATTCTCTCCTACAATTACCACAACTTGGTTTTGGAGGGGTATTTTTACACACCTATGAAAGGTGGATGGCACAGCCTGCAAGCTGTGTATCCATGGCCTTCCTAGGAGTAGGTTATAATGGGGGTGTATGTCTAAAACATGAAACACCTCGGAATGACTCATGCCCCCTACTTCTATGGGTAACTCTATGACTCATAAAGGTTTGGATGCGTTTCCATCGTATCCTGTGATCACGATGAAACTCGGGTTTAGAGAGGTCAAGGAGACTCCTATTTTGTAGGCTATGTGTAGTGGAAGTATATTTAGACCTCCTCCGCCATCAACCAAACACTTGTCTAGAGGATGGTGATTCAATACCACCTCTATATGCAAGGCTTGGTTATGGTTTTAGTAGGGTTGTTCTAGCTCATCTTCCGAGAACACAATGGGAGTTTTAGCACAAATGGGTGAGACCAGGAAGGAGAGGGACTTAGGGGTTATGGTTGGGTTAACCTTGGCCTTCTCTAAGATCTTTTCTAAAACTTGTCTATGTCTAGGGGATGTTTGGATAAGTTCTAGGATAGACATGTTTATGGGAATCTTAGCAAGGTGATTTTCAAAATCATATGGGGTTAACACATTGTTTTTACCCATGAGATGCGATGCTTTGGGAATGCATGATTTTGAAGGACCGGGGATAACGATCACTTCCTTGCTAGCATCTTTTGCTAAGTGTGGGGGTTGGTAGATCCTTCCGGATCTAGTGACCTCGTCCACACCTTCCCTATGGCTCGTTCCTAGGTGGGCTCTAGTTTGATGCTTGGGAGCACCTTTAATCTCTAATAAGGCTCTAGCCGGGGGCGGGACTCTAAGCGCTCCCTGGATCACTACTTGTTTGGCTTTTTTTATTACGAGCAGTGGTGTGTGACAAGTAGTGCGATCCGTATGCCATGCATGTTCCGAACCATTCAAATGAGAGGAGAGAGCATATACCTGCTTGTCCTTCCCGCTAGTACTTGCATGGTTGGGGAAGGGTTCCTTGAGTACGGCTTGGGCGGGCTCCGGTTCCTCGGTGACCTGGAGCCGGCCTTGCTCGATCAAGTCCTCTATTTTGTTTAAAAGGGTGTAGCAGTGATTTGTATCATGGCCTTTGAGCCTATGATACTTGCAAAACTTGTTTAAAAATTTCCCTTTAGGGGGTGTCCCCTCGGGAACTTCCGGAAGTGTCACCATTTCCTGAGCGAGCAGGAGGTCGAGGACCTCTGTGATGGGCTGCCCTAGTGGGGTGTACTCCCTTTTTTCGAAAGACTTTTGAACCGTCTTATTCTTCAGTTCAATTTTTGAAGTGTCGGCCGGGCTTGGTTCTACTCGGACATTTGCAACTTTTTGGGGTTTTGCCCCATTGTCCGTAGTAGTTGGCCCGTAAGTCCCGGGCTTTTCAAAATGAGTTTTCGAAAAAAATTTGCCTTTCCACAAGTCATCGTAGACCCCCTTTTTCATATTTGCTTCGAATAGGGAAGCCTTCTTGATTAGTTTGTGGAAAGTGGAAATTTCATGGAGGGAAAGGAGCATTTTCAGCTCGGGTTTGAAATTTTCAAGGATGAGCATCACGGCACATCCTTCTGAGATGGGCTCTCTTACTTGCCCCAATAAAGACCTCCATCGAACGATAAATGCATGAGCATCCTCGTTCGTGGCTTGTTTCGTGTCCCTTAGGGTGTTCAAAGTGGGGGTCACTTCCACGTTGTGTGAAAATCTTTGCATGAACCCATTTGCCAACTCTTCAAAAGTGGCAAATTGGCTCAAGTCATAGGAAGCGAGCCACTTGGAAGCGGTTCCCTTAAGGGAGAGGGGGAACCAGTAGATCCACTTAGCCGAGTCTTTCTTCTTCTTATATGCTCGACGGGAAAAGAGTTGGAGGTGAGATCTAGGATCCCCCGTCCCGTCATATCGATGAAAATTCAGTATGTCATCGTCGCTATCCGTTTGGTAATCGGAAGGTAAAAAATCAGATAGGGCATATGACCTCTTTTCCTTGGCCTGGCCCCTTAGTAGTTGTTGAAGGGCCTTGCGATCTTTTAATGTGAACGACTCGAGCTCTCTATCCCCTTCTATGGTGGAGGTCTCTTTGGGTTTTCTGGGTTTGTTTGTTTTCTTTCGAGCCCTAGTTTGCCTCCCATGGGATGAGCATGATTCGACCGCTTCGGCCTCTTGGCTGAGAGCGGCGATTCTTGCTTCGAATTCTTTCCTCAATTCTTCTAATGACTCTTTCTTGTTTTTGAAATTTGTTTTTGAAAATCTTTTCAAAAATTGACTTGACGAGCATGAAGCCCGGCTCGACACCTCGTAAGAACCATCCGAACTTGACATGATCTTATGGGCCTTGAAAATCCTACACGTGCACAATTTACCAATGTTAAAAACACTTTGAAAAAAATTTTGGGAGTCTTATTTGCTTAGAAATTCCTCAAGACCCGAGTCCCACCGGGCGTGCCATTTCTGTAGACATGAAAATTCTCATTCCAAAGTTTATGAGACAAATTTGAAATGAAACTTTCCACCCCTACGCTTGCGCGAGCATGCCAGCTAGTTCAAAACTAGCAAATGTTTGTAAGACTTCTAGGCGATTGTGTGCAAGCGGGATCTTTTCACTCACACCTTCTTGAGCCGATGCTCAAGGGTCAATGTTGAGCACTTAAGAATTTCATTTTACAGCAAACATGATTCCCTTTTACATAAACAAGTGTCTTTGAAAAATTTGTTGAACTTGTGCACTCGGATTCAATACTTGGAAAAACACAAGTTGCTGAAAACAGAGAATTCTGTTTTCAGAGCTGTTTTCTATGGGAGCTTTCAAGGCGTTATACACTTCCAAAAATTATCAAAATTTTACCAAACGAAGCTGGTGTGGAGAGACTGTATCCTTTTTCAAATCTGCATTTGGAGCAGTATTGAATCAGAAACAAATAATCTACTCAGACCACCTCACTGACTCGGAACAGCTCTGTTTCAGAAATATAGAAACTCAAAGATGAGTCTGTATCTCTCTGTTCAGAACTCCGATTTTGATGATTTTGATGTTGCTGGAAAGATATGGATGTTAGCTTTCCAATTCATCAAAAATCAATCAATTTGGACTCTTGTGGACAGAGATATGAGATTTTTACCCAACCTCTGTTTCAGGAAATCCGACTGTGCAGACAGTGGTGCAGAAATCTGGTCGTTCTTAATATGCTTTTATTACGTGGCTGAGCGGCCCTAAAATCTTGCCAATTTTATACAGAGTGTCCCAATGTGTGTGGAATCAGTGTGCCAAATTTCAAGACAATCGGAGTAAGCATCACAAAATTAAAATTGCGGAAACAGACATATGCAGAGATGCTGAAATTCGGTTTTCTGTTTTATAAATGTAATGATGCATAACCCACACGAAATTAAAATGCAACAACCCTTAAAGCAAATTTGCTGGAATATAAATGAATGGGAAGTACTTTATAGCTTAGACATAGAGGGGGTTAGAAGTATAGAGGGTATATAGCATATAGGAAGGGAGAAGCATTAAAGCAAACACTTGACGTGCATGTGGGTGTATAGTGTTTCATCCACGAAATTGAAATGGCAGCAAAGCTAGATTATTACAACTCGGGGGAGATAAAACTCCATTAATACAACCCCATTTAATGAATTGAATGGAAGAGAATGAAACTTAGATTAAGTAAGAAAGGTCTTACACGAGTTTTGGATGTGAAGGACCGGATTTCAATGATGAAGCCGGTCTTCCTCTTGATGGCCTTCCTTCTTAACTCCTACAAGCTCTCACCTAGCTTCCCCTTCACTAGAAGACGTCCCCCCTTTGCTGAAATTTTCTGCACCTAGTCTAGCACACACCACCCAAGGTCTCTCTCTTCTCTCTTCTCCCTCCAATCTCCAAGTTATGGAACCCGCCCCCCCCTCTTGGGCCTTTTTATAGGCCAAGGGGGGCTGGTTCTAGTGGTTTCTTGTGGGGCGGGTTGGAGCTTTAGCTTGGTGGATTTGATCCGCTCCAAACCGGCTTCATGTAGTTCTTTATTGAGTCGATTCGGACCAGCCCATATGGGCTGGTATAGGTGTCATGGCTTGGTGTAGCCCTAGAGCATGCGGTTGGTTTTAAACAACCTTACAATGTGCAACATGTTTTGTTTAGGCTGATTTCTTTAAACTTCGACCCACTTGAATTCGCTTCTTTCTTTGATTCGGCTCCCACCTTTTGCTTTTGAGTTACACTTGAAATCTTCTAGAATTGAATGAGCTTGTTACCATGGCCTCGAGTCTTGGTTCCAAGTTGGCCCCATCTTGATCGGACAAACAAAATATGCTTCAATCTTCTCCACTTTTGGGAATCAATATGATTTAACTTGATCCATATCTTGATGCACTTTATCTTCTTTCCGGGAATCGAGGCCTGGATTGGGTCTCCGCCTGCTTCGAAACTCATGGGCTATTTGGATTTAAAACCTTTATTTTGAAATATTCTACCAGAAGGTCTAAACTTTAAAATTTGGGGATTTTGAATTTAAAGGTTCATAAAGGCTTTAAATTGGCCTTCAAAATTTAGGAGTTTTTGAAAATACTTAAAAAATTTTTGAGTGTTTACACATATATACACAACACCCACGCACACGTTGGTGACCTTCGGGCCCATATATATATATAGTTGTATTTCCCTTCCGCTATGTCTTTAAGGTTTGGGTTTTAAGGTTCAGCTGTGTGAGTAGTCTTTCCATATACACACAACACACACTTACACAATTGAGCCTTTCCGCTCTTAAGATATAGCCATATTTCCCTTTTGCAATTTACATTACGCAATTTTCCTTAAGCATTGTTTTCAATTCCGGGTTTTCCCTTGGAGTTGTGTGAGTTTGCGTTGCATATTCGCCATACCACGAGTTAGGACGCATATTGCATCAAAGCAAACCCCACACTCCCGTGCAAAAATCGCCCAACTTAGGTCACTTACGCACTGTAGACGCGCGAAAATCCCCACGCCTCCCCGCCTTTTCTGGGCTTGGAGTGGATCCTCTCGTGCGTCTAAGGCCTATTTATGTAAACAGAGCGTGCCAGCTAGCTTACCTAAGCAAGCGAAGATGTATTTTAAACTGACTTCTAATCGTGGCGACTGTGAGCAAGTGAGCTCTTGTCGTCGCAGACCTTCTTGCACCGATGCGCAAGGGTCAGTCTGTACGCTTTCCAAAAATTGAGTTTTTTTTTTTTGGATAGAAAGCCTACGAAGCGGTTCGAGGTGTCTAATTCGGGTCTTTTAGATGCGATTGCAGATTTTAGATCACGTGGATTTGCACGTGCCTAAGTCTTTTCTTTTATCCCTTTATGGGCCACCTAGTTTGTGTGTTATGAACACTCCACTACATGGGCGAATTCGAGCAGGGATTGCTTTGATGCAATATGCGTCCTACCTCGTGGTATGGCGTAGATGCAATGCAAACTCACGCTACTCCAAAGGGAAAACCCGAAATGTAAAGACAATGCCGAAGGGAAATAACCGAAGGGAAATAACCGAAGGGAAATGACTTGAAGTGTAAATGCCGAAGGGAGATATGTATATAGAGTATGTATATGGGCCCTTACTCGGGTCTTGCAAATAAGAGCGAAGGCTCAATGTGGGTGCATGCTTGAATTGAAAGACTTACACACACGACATGAATTTAAACCCAAATATAACTTACAGTATGGCCTTGATTAAGGTCTTGGGAATAAGAGCGAAAGCTCAATGTGTGTGAGTGCTTGAATTGAAAGACTTACACACACGACATGAAATGAAACCCAAATAGTATAGGTCGGCCCTTACTTGGGTCTTTCAAATAAGAGCGAAAGCTCAATGTGTGTGAGTGCTTGAATTGAAAGACTTACACCCAACTTAAGCAAAACCCTACAAAATTAAAGTATATGTATATACTTATGTATTAGGGGCTGATTAGGCCCGTGTGTGTTCAAAATCATGCACAACTAAGAGAGTACACGTGTGTGGGTGTGCCAAGCCACGTTATTACAAGCGGGGGGAAACTATGCTCCGTTATTACAACCCCGTATCGAATTGAATCTCAAGCATGTATACAACTAGAGACCGAGTTAGGCACTTACTAATTGCTGGTCCGAAGATGCCTTGCTTGGGCGTGGGCTTGGCCTTCGCCTTGGGCTGCAAAAGGGAGCTCTGCGAGGTTGAACGGCAAGGGGAGGTGTTGGCCGGATGTTCTTGGTGCATGGAAGAGGCGCCTTGAAGATGGCCGGCTACTAGAGACGGGTTCTTTTTGGCGTGTTGGGCTAAAGGACCTAAGTAGGGTCACTAAGGATAGGGTTTAGTTTTAAGGTAGGTTGTGCAAAGGGTGAACCTAAAGGAAGGTCTAACGAATCACCTAGGGTTGGCGGGTTGCTATGGTGGCCGAGTGAAATGACAGTCGGTTGGAGTGGCCGACTAGGAGGACTTAGTGGTGGCGGGTAGTTGGAGTGCTATGGGTTCGGCTGAGTTGGGCTGGTGGCAGCAAGTGGAAGGGCTGGTGTTAGGGTGTTATGGGAGTGGATTAGGTGGCTGAGAGTGGAGAGGGAGTGAAGAAGTAGTAAGGTAGGATGTAGGGGACTTACCGGGTGAAGAGATGGTGGCGGGTGGAAGGGAATCAGCCGGATGATGGTGGTAGTGGTGGTGGCGTTCGGCTGGAAGGTAGTGGTGTAGGTGGTGGAGGGATGCGGAGCAGGTGGTGGCTCGGCTGAGCTAGGGAAGTGGAGGACCCGGCTGAAGGTGGGTGGGCTGCTAGGTGATGAAACCCGCCCCCAAGGGGGGGGGGGTTTATATAGGGCTGGGTTAGGTCGGTTAGGGCTGGGTTTGGGGTAGTGGTTAGGTGGTTTAGGTAGGGTGGTATGATGATAAGGTGGGCTGGAAAGGGTAGGGCCAGATATTTTAAATACAACTGGTTTGGGTAGGTTGTGTGCTAGGGGTGGTTTAGAGGTTTAGGGTTTAGTTAGGTGGGTTGGTTCTAGGGTGAGGTTTAGTGAGCTAGGTTAGGTGATTAGGCTCGGATTAGGCTAGGTTTAGGGAAATTAACCTAGGTTTAGGGAAGGATTAGGGGAGTGGGTTAGGTGATTAGGTTGGGATTAGGCCGGGATTAGGGAAGTAGGTTAGGTGCTTAGGCTCAGATTAGGGGTGGATTAGGGTGGAAGGCTAGGATTAGGTGCTTTGGGTTAGGTTTAGGTGAAGGAGCTCCCTTTGCGTGGCCCATAGACCTTAACCATATCATGTTGGTGCAGCCCTAGGTTAGGTTTTGGCTAATTACAAGCTTAAACCCACTTAATTAGGCTAACCCACATGATTAACCCCAAACTTGACACACAAGTCAAGCTTAATTACAACACACACTTGATCTTATCCACCCCCCACTCTCTCTCATGCCCATAATCCCATGTGAAATTCAAGTGGGCCCCACCTCCATTTATGAGAAGGTGATGTGGGCCATGGATATGGATATTGGATTGGATCTCTGGATCCAAATCCAAGTCCATACATGGGTTTGGATTGGGATCTGGATATATATGGTCCAGATCTGATCCAAACTGAACTCTGACTCCTTCAAGCTGTGTTCGAAACGAACGGTTTGTGCGAGGCCTGACAGCATCAGTACTCCGTCTTCGTTGGGTCTTCGCCAACATGATCGTCCGCCTCTGTTTTCGCCTTCCGGAGATGACTTCAAATGATGTTTTGATGATAACAGGGTCTTGGACGTTCGAGATCCTAGGGGTGTGAATTTGATACAAGAGTTGCTGTGCCGGGCTAGACATGTGCTCCGGTTCCGGGCTCTTCTTAGCTTTCCTGGTCCTATCTTAGGCCAAGCTGCTTCGGGGTTTCAAGACATATTTTTTAAAAAGGTTTTAAAAGCTATATTATATGTTTTCGAAATACAAAGTTTAAAACATATATACAGGGTTGTCTGGAAGGCTCTTGGGTTTCCAGACTCAAAATGGCCCTTTGGGGCTGCTTTTACAAAACCAGATAGATTTTGAGAAATTCGTGGGATTTCGGGGTGTTTACAGATGCCCCTCTTTGGCCTTGTCCAAATTGATTTGGATAAGGGCAAAGATGACAAACACCCCTTTCAATGTCTCCCTAGATCTAGCCACGAAGAATATGGGATCGTCCCAATTTTTAGCAAAATCTCAATTTAAAACTCTGGTTGGAGGAGATATCACGCCAAAGGGTTTGTTATGGAATCTGGTCCTAAAATGGGATCCTATTTATGCAAGTGCCATGCGTGGAATGCAGATGACATGGGTGTGGTGCCAAGATTGGCGACCTCCCAGAGACCAGATGTGGTCTAACTCTAGAAACTTACAAGGCCTGCTGCTCCAAGTGAGCAAATCCTATGCTGTTCGATGTTCGATTTTCAAAACTTATTTACAAAAGTTATTCACAAAAGGGACAACTGTCTTGAGTCTTGATCCTAAGGATCTCGAGCTCCTCGTGCTTGCCCTCGTTTGAGTCTTCACACTCGCTTATCCAGCAGAGGTTTTATAAGAAAACGAGTTATATTGCAAATTCCTACGCCTTACTCGAAACGTCGAATTCTCAAACAAGATGAAATTCAAGTAAGTAAATCCTATTTTTACTTTAGGACTCCTCAAAATGAACCATGCTTTAGCTTGGGATAAGCCAGGGATGGGAAAGAGATACCACGGTCCCTTCTGAAGCGTCCCGTGGTTTAAGGCATAGAAGGCGGAAAACTGCTCCTTTTGAGCTTTTTGGCCTCTTTTCCTTTTTTCATAGAGAGTCTCCCTTTGGGAGTATTTTTTCTTTCATCCCTCTTTTCACAAGAGAATCGATTTTTCTTTTGAATTCTGGTTTCTTTCTTTCGGAAAGATACTTTGAATGGGGAATTCCCTTTGTTTGGGCCTTTGTTTTCCTTTTGGAAGTAGAAGAGAAGAGGGGAGGACTTATCTCAAGCCTACACTTGATCCATTCCAGATCAGCCTATTTAGAAATAGCACGTACTACTTGCAAGTATCTTGCTATATTGAACTAGGCCTTTCTTTGTAAGAAGAAGGATTTTGAAATGTAACCGCGATTTTGAAGACTCCGCTCTTTCACAAGTGCGAATTCTCTCACTGAGGGTCACACGAGTTCGCCTTTGCACCTTATTCACATGTTTCAGGGCAGCTATCCCTAAAATTTTCGAAAAACTTGGAATTTAATCCAAATCCTACACATGATACTTCTTTAAGTATTGGATATTGATAGGATCTGCTAAATTCCTTCCTTCTACATCGATCAACCAATACGAGTTATTCGTAGTGGTTGCTCGTACAACATAGGGTCCATCCCAATTGGGGCGCCACTTGCCCAGGGGGTGTGGGCCACAATGATAGATGGTTTTTAAAACGAGATCCCCTACTTCAAAGTGGCGAGGTCTTATGTGTTTGCTATAATGTCGGGCTATCCTTTGCTGGTATGTACGAGCATGATCCATGACAAGGAGTCGCCTCTCATCTAGCAAGTCTAGTTCAGCCATCCTAGCATGCTGAAGCGTCTTTAGGGGGAGGTCGAATGCAATGGATGTATGAAATGAATGCAGTTGGGTATGAATGGGGAGAATGGCGTTTGTGCCATAGACCAATTCGAATGGTGTGGCATTCGTGGGAGTTCGGATGGAAGTCCTATAAGCCCATAAGGCTTCATCTAGCTTCTCGTGTCACGTCCTACCCTTCTCTAAGGTTTTCTCAATTATGCTAATGAGAGTCTTGTTTGTGGCTTCGGCTTGGCCATTGCCTTGAGGGTAGTAGGGCGAGGAGAAGTGGTGAGTTATGCCATACGTGTTGCACAACTTAACCATCCGCTCATTCTTGAATGGGGTGCCATTATCAGACACAAGGTCTCGTGGAACCCCAAATCGAGCCAAGATATTCCTCCAGATGAAAGCCACCACATGTTGCCCCATTACGTTGGTTAGGGAAATGGCTTCCACCCACTTGGAGAAATACTCCGTGGCTGCTAAAATAAATCGATGCCCATTCGAGGCCTTTGGAAATATTGGGCCTACGATGTCAAACGCCCACATGGTAAATGGCCAGGGGCTGACCACCGAATGTAATGCAGATGAAGGGATATGAATGGCGTGCCCATGCACTTGACATGGCTGACACTTCCTAACATGATCATGGCAATCCTTTTTCAGGGTGGACCAAAAATAGCCCCCTCTAAGTATTTTCATTGCCATCATGTTGGCATTAACATGACCTCCACATTCTCCATCGTGGAACTCGTGCATCACTATCCTAGCCTCCTCCAGGTCGATACACCTAAGCAGAATGCTGGTAAAACTTTTTTTGTATAAGACCCCACCCAGAATGGTGTATCGGGTTGAAATCTTACGGATGCATGCCTTATCCTTGGATGTGGCATCCTCAGCAAATCCCCCATTTTCTAAAAACTGTTTGATGTCATAAAACCAGGGTTTTTCAACAGACTCTGGGTTATTTTGGCAAATATCCAAGTCGTGTATGGATGGGTGGGGCGCATGCCATATTTCCAAAGATCTGGTCCCTGAAATGGGATCGACCTTCAGGGCTGAACCCAAGGAGGAGAGGGCATCGGCGATGCCATTGTCCTCTCTTCCTACGTGTGTGAGTTTACACGATTGGAAGGACTAGACCAATCGAGTGGCCAACTCGTGATATGGAAGTAGTTTCTCATTACGTACTTGCCAAAATTTTAAAACCTGGTTTATGACAAGGAGCGAATCTCCAAAGACCTCGATGCATGATGCCCCTAGAGTTTTCGAAATTCTTAAACCTTGTATGAGTGCTTCATACTCAGCTACGTTGTTGGAACATTCGAAATCTAAGCGGACTGCTATGGGAATCTCGCCCTTTTCAGGGGAGATTAGGATGACCCCGGCACCAGCCCCTCGTTGGTTTCGTGCCCCATCGAAGTGCATCTTCCACACATGGTTTTCGAAAGAATTTGCCAAAATGTGGTTTTGAAATTGGTTTTGTATTGTGCCTTCATCAGGCATTTCAACAAGCGTGGGATATGCGTCCTCTAAGGGGAACTCAGCCACGTAATCTGCTAGGGCTTGCCCCTTAATGGAGATCTGGTGATGGTATTTCAGATCATACTCCATTAGAAGGAGTTGCCATTTGCCCAATCTACCCGTGAGAATGGGTTTTTCGAACAAGTGCTTGATTGGATCAAGCTTGGACACTATCCAGATCTCATGATCTAGGAAATAGTGTCTGAATTTCTGGCAGGCCCAGACTAGGGCCAAGCAGTCTTCTCCATGGCTTGATAATTTCGTTCATAAGCTAAGAGAGTTTTTGAAATGTAGTAGATGGCATACTCCTTATGGGTGTCATCCTCGTATTGAGCCAACAGGGCTCCTAAAGCATTCGTATGCACGGAGATGTATAATAAAAGCGGTTTTCCTTGCTTTGGAGGGTTCAAAACGAGGGGATTAACCAGGTATGCCTTCAGTCTCTCGAAGGACTTCAGGCATTCGTCATCCCATAGGAATTTCGTGCCCTTCCTCAACAGTTTGTTGAAGGGTTCGCATCTAGTGGCCAGATTCGATATGAATCGGCGAACGGATTGTAAACGACCCTGGAGGCTACGGATTTGGGTGAGATTGGAGGGTGGAGCCATGTCTATGATGGCTCGACACTTAGAGGGGTCGACTTCTATTCCCCTTTGGCTCACCATAAAGCCTAGCAGCTTCCCTGATTCTACCCCGAATACACATTTTTGAGGGTTTAGCTTTACTTTGTAAAGCCTAAGCCTTTCGAAAATCTTTTGTAAACATTCGATATGGGTGCATCGGGTTTTGGATTTCGCCAAGAGATCATCTACATACACTTCTACAAGCTCATGAATTTGATCATGGAAGATCGTGGTCATGGCTCGTTGGTATGTTGCGCCGGCATTTTTCAAACCAAAGGGCATGACTGTATAGCAGTACGTGCCCCATGGGGTTGTGAAGGCGGTCTTATCCTGATCTCGTGGACTTAGTTTGATTTGATTATAGCCTAAATAGCCATCCATAAATGAAAACATTTCATGATTTGCGGCACTATCGACTATCAAATCTATGTTTGGTAAAGGATAATTATCCTTGGGAGTGGCTTTATTCAGGTTTCTGAAATCGATGCATATTCGAATTTTCCCATTGGTTTTTCGAACCACAACGACATTTGATAACCAATCAGAATATGCAATGGGTTTTATAAATCCGGCTTTTAGCAAATCTTCTAAACCCTCTTTGACTTGCGTGTGTATATTCGGGTGTATTTTTCTAAGCTTCTACTTTATGGGTTTTACACCTGCATCTAAGGGAAGACGATGCTTGACAATGCTGGGATCTATGCCCGGCATGTCTTCATACGTCCATGCAAATACATCTAAATAGGTTCGTAGAAATGCAATGAATGCTAACCTTTCAGTTTCATGCAAGCATGCGCCTATTTTGATGGTTTTGGGATTGGAATCATCCCCTAGGTTCACCTCTATGAAATCTCCTCCTACTGATTGGGAAGGTTTTTCAAAATCGAGAATTTTATGAAATTCTGGGAGCTCAGAAGTGGGATCTTCCTCAAGGGGATCCACTTTCGGGCTTTGATCATTCTCGTGGGCTATAGACCCGAGGGAATTTGATGCGTGGTTTTCAAAATGACCTGGTTTTGTACTTGGATTTTCAAGTGATTTCGAAACTTTTGGTCTGGCTATGCAGACGATGTTTCTTTCGAAATCCTTTTCTTTTGTCAAAGTCCTACCAGGAGTAGCTATGTACAAAATCTTTTTGGTATTTTCCAAATTTTCGATTTTTTTGGGTTTTTGTAAAACAAGAACTTTGGGAACTATACAAAGCACTCTATTTTCGAGTTTTTGTTTTTCCATTGTTTTTGGTTTTTCTTGTTTTTTGATTTTTTTAATTTTAAGCTTTTCAAATGTTTTTGTATTTTTAGAAAAGGGATCTTCCGTCATACCTACAAAGGGAAAACATTACAGGTTAAACTCGGAATAGGAGATCTAAATCGTAGGTTTCTTCTAAAGTAGGTTCCGGGCCACCCTTGACCCAGGTGGTCACAAGGGGTGGCTCCGACGGTATTCGGGGAGTATAGTCGATCCCATATCGGCTTGGATTGGCCCTAGGAAGGATGGGCTCTAGGAGACCCTGGTTCTGCGCCCCTAGACTCTTGTAGGGCGTGTAGCCCATGTTCAACAACATGTTCCACGACTTTTTATTTTTCGAAAAAGTTTGATACAAGTCGTGGTCCTGGAACATGCTATCGTCCATATTGTGTTCATATGGCCTCTTGTCCAGGGGCTTTGGAAATAGGGAATGCTTGGATCCTCCTAGAAGGGTTAGAATCGGGAGGGGGCTTGCTTTGGGCGGCCCCTTCACACATACAACCTTCCTAGGGTTGTTTAACACGAGCCGAGGTGGCTCAATCACAATTTGCCCCAAGTTAGCCTCATGGGCCTGGGAGCTTGATAAACAAGGGGAGTTTATGATCCCCTGAAGCTGTGGGTGACTCTCACCTAGGATCACTACGACTTGGTCCCTAAAAGGGATCTTGACACACCTGTGGAAGGTGGATGGCACAACGCACAAACTGTGTATCCAGGGTCTTCCTAGCAACAGGTTATAATGGGGGTGGATGTCCAAGACATGGAACACCCCCGTGTGTTCGATCCCTCCCGTTTCCATTGGGTGTTCGATGGATCCTAAAGGTCTAGACGCATTTCCATCGTATTCAGTGATAATGATGGGGCTTGGGTTCACTGAAGTCAAGGTGACTACGATTTTATACGCCACATGAAGTGGAAGGATGTTGAGCCCTCCTCCACCATCGACTAGGCACCTGTCTAGGGAGTGGTTATTCAGAACCACCTCGATATGCAGGGTCTGGTTATGGGTTTCGTAGGGTCTATCTACATCATCTTCCGAGAAAGTGATGGGCGATTTTGCTCCAAATAAAGCCACTTGGGCAGACAAGGATTCCGGACTTATGTTCGAATCAACCTTGGCCCTTTCTAGAATTTTCTCTAATACAAGTCTATGCCTAGGCGAGGTTTTTATAAGCTCTAAGATAGACATGTGAATAGGAATCTTTGAAAGGTAGTTTTCGAAGTCATAAGGATTTAGGATGACTTTGTCCTTATCTGTTTTTGGCAGAACACTAGGGATACATGCTTTTGAGGGGCCAGACACACTGACCACCTTTTGAGCACCTTGAAGGTGCGGGGGTTGATAGATCCTCCCGGATCTAGTCACTTCCCCCACGACCAGCCTAGGGTTCGCGCTAACTTTGGCTCTAAGGATGAGCTGAGGAGAACCTTAGATTTTTAAAACTGGTTTTGTCGGGGATTCCACTTTTGGTGGTCCCCGAATGACGACTTGGGTGGGCTTCTTGTATAGTACAAGAATGGGTGCACAAGTGGGTCGACCATGTTCTGGTTTTTGCGCTAGTTCCTTAGAAATGGTGAGGGTACATACCTCCTTTCCTTTCCCACTGCCACTGGCATGTTTGGGAAAGGGTTCTTTGAAGATAGCTTGAGGTGGCTTAGGGTTCTTTGAAGATAGCTTGAGGTGGCTCAGGTTCCACAGTGACCTGGAGTTGGCCTTAAGTTCTCAATTTTATTTAAGAGGGAGAAGTAGCGTTTGGTATCATGGCCTTTGAGCCGATGATACTTATAAAATCGGTTTAAATACCCCCCTTTGGAAGTGACTCCCTCGGGGATTTCAGGGAGTTCTATCATGCCCTGGGCAAGTAGGAGGTCTAGGACCTCCGACACAGGTTGCCCCAACGGAGTGTACTCCCGTTTTTCAACCGATTTTTGAAAATTTCGCTCCCTCTTATTTTCTAACTTTTCAAAGTTTTTGGAAGTACCTGCCATGCCTGGATCCACCCAGACATTGGCGATTTTATGGGGTTTTGCCCCTTTGTCCATTGTGGGTAGCCCGTATGTGATGGGATTTTCCAAGCGGGTTTTGGAAACGACACTTCCTTTCCACAAGTGATCGTATATCCCTTTTCACAAGTTGGTTTCGAAAAGGGAGGCTTTTTTTATCAACGTATGGAAAGTTGAGATCTCATAGAGCGAGAGAAGGGTTTTTAACTCGCTTTTAAAGTTATCCAGGATGAGCATGACTGCGCATCCTTCGGATATGGGCTCTCACACTTGACCCAAAAGCGACCTCCATCTTATAATGAAGGCATGTACGTCTTCGTTCATGCCTTGCTTTGTATCCCTTAAGGTATTCAGAGTCGGCGTGACTTCTACGTTGTGTGCAAATCTTTGCATGAAGCAATTCGCTAACTCTTCAAAAGTAGCGAACTGGCTTAAGTTGTAGGAAGCCAGTCATTTGGCAGCTGTGCCTTTAAGGGATAAAGGGAACCAATACACCCATTTCATCGAGTCCTTTTTCTTCTTATGGGCTCGACGTGAGAAAAGCTGCAAGTGAGACCTAGGGTCTCCCAAGCCATCATACCGATGGAAGTTCGGTATTCCATCGTCACTATCTGTTTCGTAATCCATAGGAAGGAAATCAGACAGGGCGTAGCTTCTTTTCTCTTTATTCTGCCCTTTCAGCAACTGTTGTAGGGCTTTACGGTCCTTTTGTGTGAAGGACTCGTGGTATTGGTTGCCTTCCATTACGGAGGCCTCTTTGTGCTTGCGAGGTTTTTTAGATTTTTTCTTAGGCCTTTGTTCACCGTTTGATGAACACGCTGTAAATACCCCGAAATCCCACGAATTTCTCAAAATCCATCTGGTTTTATACAAGCAGCCCCAAAGGGCCATTTTGAGTTTGGAAACCCAGGAGCCTTCCAAACAACCCTGTATATATGTTTCAAACTTTATCTTTCAAAAACATATAATATAGCTTTTGAAAAACCTTTTAAAAACATGTTTTGAAACCCCGAAGTGGCTTGGCCCGATCAAGACAGGACCAGGAGAGCTAAGAAGAGCCCGGAACCGGAGCACCTGTCGAGCCCGGCACAGCAACTCTTGTAGTTGATTCACACCCCAGGATCTCGAACGTCCAAGACCCTGTTCTTACCAAAATATCATTTGAAGTCATCTCCGGAAGGCAGAAACGGAGGCGGACGACCATGTTGGCGAAGACCCAACGCAGACGGAGTACTGATGCTGTCAGGCCCCGCACGAATCGTCCGTTTCGAACCCAGCTCGAAGGAGTCAGAGTTCAGTTTGGATTGGATCTGGACCATATATATCCAGATCCCAATCCAAACCCCTATGTGGACTTGGATTTGGATTTGGATCCAGAGATCCAATCCAATATCCATATCCATGGCCCACATCACCTTCTCATAAATGGAGGTGGGGCCCACTTGAGTTTCACGTGGGATATTGGGCATGAGAGAGAGTGGGGATGAAAAATATCAAGAGTGTTGTATTAAGCTTGACTTGTGTGTCAAGTTTGGGTTAATCATGTGGGTTAGCCTAATTGAGTGGGTTTAAGCTTGTAATTAGCTAAAACCTAATCTAGGGCTGCACCAACATGGGGTAATCAAGGTCTATGGGCCATGCTAAGGGAGCTCCTTCACCTAAACCTAGCCCAAAATGCCTAAACTTAGCCTAAACCCCTAATCCACCCCTAATCTGAACCTAATCACCTAACCTACTTCCCTAATCCCGGCCTAATCCCAACCTAATCACCTAACCCACTTCCCTAATCCTTCCCTAAACCTAGATCAATTTCCCTAATCCTAGCCTAAACCTAGCCTAATCACCTAACCTAGCTCACTAAACCTCACCCTAAAACCCAACCACCTAACCTAGCCCTAAACCCCTAAACCACCCTTAGCCCACGATTTACCCAAACCCCTAGTTTTAAAATATCTGGCCCAACCCCTTCCAGCCCACCTATCTACATACCACCCTACCTAAACCACCTAACCACTACCCACAGCCCAGCCCTAACCGACCTACCCATCCCCTATTTAAACCCCCCTCCTTGTGGGCGGGTTTTCCAAGTGGGAACCACCCTCTCACCCAGCCGGGCCCTCTCCTTCTTCCTTCTCTCACCCAGCCGGGACGACTCCCCACCTTGGCCTGCTCCAGCTGCTCCACCAGCCGCCACCTACTCCGCCACCTTCCCTCTTCCATCCACCACCACCACCCCTCAGCCGGACGCCATCATCTTCACCCAACCGAACCAGCCGACAGCCACCTGCCCGCCACCTTCCCACTTCATTCGTCACCTCTCCCCATTCGGTAAGTGCCCCGAACTCCCTCAAAGCCCCTCTCTTCCACCTCTCCACTCTTAGCCACCCATCCTACCTTCATCTCAGCCCTTTTGCCGCCACCACCTAAACCTAGCCGAACCTAGTATAACCCAAGTTGCTGGCCACTACTTAGCCACCATCTCCCATTCGGCCAACCCCCCCCTAGGTGTCCTATTCAGCCTTCCCACTAGCTCACCTTTTAGGTCCAGTTTCCCTAAGTATCTAACTCCCCTAGTGATCCTAATACCCACTTATTCAGCCACTTTAAACCCCCTACTTGGAGGCGCCATCTACTTGCCACCGGCCCCCTTCGAGGCGTCTATCCCGTGCCCCACTTGCAGCCGGCCGGCCCCCTTTATCACCTACCTTCGCGGAGCTCCCACTTGCAGCCCAAGGCCAAGCCCACGCTCAAGCAAGACCTCTACGGACCAGCTACTCGTAAGTGTCTAAACTCGGTCTTTAGTCGTACACTTGCTTGAAATTAAATTTGATACGGGGTTGTAATAACGGAGCATAGTCTCCCCCCGCTTGTAATAACGTGGCTTGGCACAACCACACACGTGCACTCTCTTAGTCGTGCACAATTTTGAACACACATGGGCCTAATCAGCCCCTAATATATAAGTGTACATATATATTTCATTTTCGAAGGGTTTTGTTTAAGTTGGGTGCGTTGTCTTTCAATTCAAGCACTCTCACACACATTGAGCTTTCGCTCTTATTTGAAAGACCCAAGTAAGGGCCGACCTATACTATTTGGGTTTCATTTCTTGTCGTGTGAGTAAGTCTTTCAATTCAAGCACTCTCACACACATTGAGCTTTCGCTCTTATTTGAAAGACCCAAGTAAGGGCCGACCTATACTATTTGGGTTTCATTTCTTGTCGTGTGAGTAAGTCTTTCAATTCAAGCACTCTCACACACATTGAGCTTTCGCTCTTATTTGAAAGACCCAAGTAAGGGCCGACCTATACTATTTGGGTTTCATTTCATGTCGTGTGAGTAAGTCTTTCAATTCAAGCACTTTCACACACATTGAGCCTTCGCTCTTATTCCCAAGACCTTAGTCAAGGCCATACTGCAATTTATATTTGGGTTTAAATTCATGTCGTGTGTGTAAGTCTTTCAATTCAAGCACGCACCCACATTGAGCCTTTGCTCTTATTTGCAAGACCCGAGTAAGGGCTCATATACATAAGATATATACATATTTCCCTTCGGTTATTTCTCTTCGGTTATTTTCCTTCGGTTATTTCCCTTCTGTTATTTCCCTTCAGTATCGTCTTTACATTTTGGGTTTTCCCTTTGGAGTAGCGTGAGTTTGTATTGCATCTACGCCATACCACGAGGTAGGACGCATATTGCATCGAAGCAAGCCCCGCTCGAATTCGCCCATGTAGTGGAGTGTTCATAACACACAAACTAGGCGACCCAAAAAGGGATAAAAGAAAAGACTTAGGCATGTGCAAATCCACGTGATCTAAAACATGCAATCGCATCTTAAAGACCCGAAATAGACACCTCGAACCGTTTCGTAGACTTTCTCCCCAAAACTCGATTTTTGCAAAAGCGTATAGACTGACCCTTGCGCATCGGTGCAAGAAGGTCTGCGACGACAAGAGCTTACTTGCTCACAGTCGCCACGTTTAGAAGTCAGTGTTAAATATATCTTCGCTAGCTTAAGTAAGCTAGCTGGCACGCCCTATTTGTATACATAGGCCTTAGACGCACGAGAAGATCCACTCCAAGCCCCCGGAAGGGACGAAGAGGTAGGGATTTTCGCGCGTCTACACACGCCTACTTCAGCCTCTTGGCTGAGAGCATCGATTTTGGCCTCAAACTCCCTTCTCAGGTCCTTGATCTCATCTAGTTTTATTTTGTTTTTGAAAATCCTCCTAGAGTGAGAACTTGATGCGCATGAGCCTTAGCTCGACACTTCACTTGGATTGGATTTTGACATGCTTTTCAAGCTTTTTCAAAATGTCCTAAGTACAAGCAAAGAAAATAAGTTAAAATGACACCTTTTTACAAAATTTTCGCAAAACTTCTGCCTTAAAACTCGATTTTTGAAAGGCTCACGTCCCACCGAGCGTGCCAATCTCTGTAGACGCGCGAAAATCCCCACGCCTCCCCACCTTTTCTGGGCTTGGAGTGGATCCTCTCGTGCGTCTAAGGCCTATTTATGTAAATAGGGCATGCCAGCTAGCTTACCTAAGCTAGCGAAGATGTATTTTAAACTGACTTCTAATCGTGGCGACTGTGAGCAAGTGAGCTCTTGTCGTCACAGACCTTCTTGCACCGATGCGCAAGGGTCAGTCTGTACGCTTTGCAAAAATCGAGTTTTTTTTTTTTGGGATAGAAAGCCTATGAAGCGGTTCGAGGTGTCTAATTCGGGTCTTTTAGATGTGATTGCAGATTTTAGATCATGTGGATTTGCATGTGCCTAAGTCTTTTCTTTTATCCCTTTATGGGCCACCTAGTTTGTGTGTTATGAACACTCCACTACATGGGCGAATTCGAGCAGGGCTTGCTTTGATGCAATATGCGTCCTACCTCGTGGTATGGCGTAGATGCAATGCAAACTCACGCTACTCCAAAGGGAAAACCCGAAATGTAAAGACAATGCCGAAGGGAAATAACCGAAGGGAAATGACTTGAAGTGTAAATGCCGAAGGGAGATATGTATATAGAGTATGTATATGGGCCCTTACTCGGGTCTTGCAAATAAGAGCGAAGGCTCAATGTTGGTGCGTGCTTGAATTGAAAGACTTACACACACGACATGAATTTAAACCCAAATATAACTTGCAGTATGGCCTTGATTAAGGTCTTGGGAATAAGAGCGAAAGCTCAATGTGTGTGAGTGCTTGAATTGAAAGACTTACACACACGACATGAAATGAAACCCAAATAGTATAGGTCGGCCCTTACTTGGGTCTTTCAAATAAGAGCGAAAGCTCAATGTGTGTGAGTGCTTGAATTGAAAGACTTACACACACGACATGAAATGAAACCCAAATAGTATAGGTCGGCCCTTACTTGGGTCTTTCAAATAAGAGCAAAAGCTCAATGTGTGTGAGTGCTTGAATTGAAAGACTTACACCCAACTTAAGCAAAACCCTACAAAATTAAAGTATATGTATATACTTATGTATTAGGGGCTGATTAGGCCCGTGTGTGTTCAAAATCGTGCACAACTAAGAGAGTGCACGTGTGTGGGTGTGCCAAGCCACGTTATTACAAGCGGGGGGAGACTATGCTCCGTTATTACAACCCCGTATCGAATTGAATCTCAAGCAAGTATACAACTAGAGACCGAGTTAGGCACTTACTAATAGCTGGTCCGAAGATGCCTTGCTTGGGCGTGGGCTTGGCCTTCGCCTTGGGCTGCAAAAGGGAGCTCTGCGAGGTTGAACGGCAAGGGGAGGTGCTGGCCGGATGTTCTTGGTGCACGGAAGAGGCGCCTTGAAGATGGCCGGCTACTAGAGACGGGTTCTTTTTGGCATGTTGGGCTAAAGGACCTAAGTAGGGTCACTAAGGATAGGGTTTAGTTTTAAGGTAGGTTGTGCAAAGGGTGAACCTAAAGGAAGGTCTAACGAATCATCTAGGGTTGGCGGGTTGCTATGGTGGCCGAGTGAAATGACAGTCGGTTGGAGTGGCCGACTAGGAGGACTTAGTGGTGGTGGGTAGTTGGAGTGCTATGGGTTCGGCTGAGTTGGGCTGGTGGCAGCAAGTGGAAGGGCTGGTGTTAGGGTGTTATGGGAGTGGATTAGGTGGCTGAGAGTGGAGAGGGAGTGAAGAAGTAGTAAGGTAGGATGTAGGGGACTTACCGGGTGAAGAGATGGTGGCGGGTGGAAGGGAATCAGCCGGATGATGGTGGTAGTGGTGGTGGCGTTCGGCTGGAAGGTAGTGGTGTAGGTGGTGGAGGGATGCGGAGCAGGTGGTGGCTCGGCTGAGCTGGGGAAGTGGAGGACCCTGCTGAAGGTGGGTGGGCTGCTAGGTGATGAAACCCGCCCCCAAGGGGGGGGGTTTATATAGGGCTGGGTTAGGTCGGTTAGGGCTGGGTTTGGGGTAGTGGTTAGGTGGTTTAGGTAGGGTGGTATGATGATAAGGTGGGCTGGAAAGGGTAGGGCCAGATATTTTAAATACAAGTGGTTTGGGTAGGTTGTGTGCTAGGGGTGGTTTAGAGGTTTAGGGTTGAGTTAGGTGGGTTGGTTCTAGGGTGAGGTTTAGTGAGCTAGGTTAGGTGATTAGGCTAGGATTAGGCTAGGTTTAGGGAAATTAACCTAGGTTTAGGGAAGGATTAGGGGAGTGGGTTAGGTGATTAGGTTGGGATTAGGCCGGGATTAGGGAAGTAGGTTAGGTGCTTAGGCTCAGATTAGGGGTGGATTAGGGTGGAAGGCTAGGATTAGGTGCTTTGGGTTAGGTTTAAGTGAAGGAGCTCCCTTTGCATGGCCCATAGACCTTAACCATATCATGTTGGTGCAGCCCTAGGTTAGGTTTTGGCTAATTACAAGCTTAAACCCACTTAATTAGGCTAACCCACATGATTAACCCCAAACTTGACACACAAGTCAAGCTTAATTACAACACACACTTGATCTTATCCACCCCCCACTCTCTCTCATGCCCATAATCCCATGTGAAATTCAAGTGGGCCCCACCTCCATTTATGAGAAGGTGATGTGGGCCATGGATATGGATATTGGATTGGATCTCTGGATCCAAATCCAAATCCAAGTCCATACATGGGTTTGGATTGGGATCTGGATATATATGGTCCAGATCTGATCCAAACTGAACTCTGACTCCTTCGAGCTGTGTTCGAAACGAACGGTTTGTGCGAGGCCTGACAGCATCAGTACTCCGTCTTCGTTGGGTCTTCGCCAACATGATCGTCCGCCTCTGTTTTTGCCTTCCGGAGATGACTTCAAATGATGTTTTGATGATAACAGGGTCTTGGACGTTCGAGATCCTAGGGGTGTGAATTTGATACAAGAGTTGCTGTGCCGGGCTCGACATGTGCTCCGGTTCCGGGCTCTTCTTAGCTTTCTTGGTCCTGTCTTAGGCCAAGCTGCTTCGGGGTTTCAAGACATGTTTTTTAAAAAGGTTTTAAAAGCTATATTGTATGTTTTCGAAATACAAAGTTTAAAACATATATACAGGGTTGTCTGGAAGGCTCTTGGGTTTCCAGACTCAAAATGGCCCTTTGGGGTTGCTTTTACAAAACCAGATAGATTTTGAGAAATTCGTGGGATTTTGGGGTGTTTACACGCACACACCTAGTTGGCCTAAATAGCATAAAATTGAAAGACATAGGCATGTGCAAATCCCACGTGAAATAAAATTTACAATCATACAAACAAAACCCAAAATCAAACACTTCGTGTATTTTCAAAGAGGTTGCTTGTTCAAAAATGACTTTGCTAAGCGTACAGACTCACCCTTGCGCATCGGTGCAAGAAGGTCTGCGACGAAAAGAGCTCACTTGCTCACAGTCGCCCCAAACGAGTCAGATTTTTAAAACTTACTTTGCTAGCTTGAGTAAGCTAGCTGGCACGCCCTTTTCATAAAAAATGACTTAGACACACGAAAAGGTTCACTTCGGGCCTAAAAATCGGAAGTAAGAATTTTCCGTGTCTACAGAATTGGCACGCCCGGTGGAACCTGGGCCTTGTGCAAAATCAGTTCATATAGAAAAACCTCACGAAAATTTTTCAAAGAAAGTGTTTCAAACTTTTGTTTGTTGCATTTCATACTTAGGATTTTTGAAAAGCATTGAAGCATGTCGAGTCCAGGCTCCCAAGAAGTGTCTAGCCACGGCTCATGCGCATCAAGTTCTCACTCTAGGAGGTTTTCGAAAAAACAAAACAAACGAGAAGAGATTGAGGACTTGAGAAGGGATTTCGAAGCCAAGATCGCTGCTCTTAGCAAGAGGCTGAAGCAGGTGACTCATGTTCGTCAAATGGCGAACCAAAGGCCAAGAAAAAGTTTGAAAAACCTCGCAAACAAAAAGAGACTTCCGCAATGGAAGGCAACCAATACCACGAGTCCTTCACACACAAGGACCGTAAAGCCCTACAACAGCTGCTGAGAGGGCAAAATAAAGAGAAAAGGAGTTACACCCTGTCTGATTTCTTGCCTATGGACTATGAAACTGACAGTGACGACGAAATACCAAACTTCCATCGGTATGATGGCATGGGAGACCCTAGGTCTCACTTGCAACTTTTCTCTCGTCAAGCCCATAAGAAAAAGAAGGACTCGATGAAATGGGTGTATTGGTTTCCTTTGTCCCTTAAAGGCACAGCTGCCAAATGGCTGGCTTCCTACGACCTAAGCCAGTTCGCAACTTTTGAAGAGTTAGCGAACTACTTTATGCAGAGATTCTCGCATAACGTAGAAGTCACGCCGACTTTAAACACCTTGAGGGATACAAAACAAGGTGTGAACGAAGACGTACATACATTCATCGTTCGTTGGAGGTCTCTCCTAGGACAAGTGCGAGAGCCAATATCCGAAGGATGCGCAGTCATGCTCATCCTGGATAATTTTAAAAACGAGTTGAAAACCCTTCTCTCGCTTCACGAAATCTCAACTTTCCATAAGTTGATAAAAAAAGCATCTCTTTTCGAAACAAATTTGAAAAAAGGGATTTATGATCATCTATGAAAGGAAGCGTAGTTTCGAAAACTCACTTGGAGAAGCCCAACACTTATGGGCTACCCACCGTGGATAAAGGGGCAAAACCCCACAAAATTGCCAATGTCCGGGTGGATCCAAGCCTGGTAAGTGCTTCAAAAAGTTTTGAAAAAATAGAAAATAAAAGGGAGAAAAATTTCCAAAAATCCTTTGAAAGACGGGAGTACACTCCGCTTTGACAACCTGTATCGGAGGTCCTAGATCTCCTACTCGCCCAAGGTATGATCGAACTCCCCGAGATTCTCGAGGGAGTCACTTCCAAAGAGGGATTTTCAAACTGATTCTGCAAGTATCATAGGCTCAAAGGCCATGATACAAAGCAGTGTTTCTCCCTCTTAAATAAAATTGAGAACTTGATAGCAGAAGGCCGGCTCCAGGTCATTGAGGAAGCTGAACCTGCCCAAGCTATCTTCAAAGAACCCTTCCCCAAGCACGCAAGTACCAGCGGGAAGGGAAAAGAGGTATGTGCTCTCACGATTTCGAAGAGTCTAGCGCATGCATATGAGTCGGGTTTGTCTACTTGTGCATCTACTATCATACTTTACAAAAAACCCGCCCAGGTAGTCATCCGAGGACCATCAAGAGTTCTGTCCCCGATTAAACCAGTTTTAACAATTCAAGGTGCAATTAGAGCCATGTTAAGTGTGAAACCTAGGTTGATCGTGGGAGAGGTGACAAGATCCGGGAGGATCTATCAACCCCCACATCTGCAAAGTGCTAAAAAGGTGGTCAATGTGCCTGGCCCCTCAAAAGCATGTATTCCTAGAGTTCTGCCAAAAGCAGACAAAGGAAATGTCGTGTTAAAGGTATATGATTTCGAAAACCATCTTTTAAAGATTCCTATCAACATGTCCATCCTAGAGCTAATACAAACTTCGCCTAGGCATAGACTCGTGTTAGAGAAAATTCTAGAAAGAGCAAAGGTTAGTTCGAACATAACCCCAGAATCCTTGTCCAATCAAGTGGCCTCCATAGGAGCGAAAACGTCCATCGTATTCTCGGAAGACGATGTAGAAAGACCCTACGAGTCCTATAACTAGGCCCTACATATTGAGATGGTTTTGAATAACCACTCTCTGGATAGGTGCCTAGTCGATGGGGGAGCAGGGCTCAACATCCTTCTACTTCATGTGGTAAACCAAATCAGAGTCACCTTAACATCCATAAACCCAAGTCCCATCGTCATCACTGGATACAATGGGAATGCATCTTGACCTCTAGGATCTATTGAACTCCCCATGAAAACGGGAGGGATAGCATACATGGGGGTGTTCCATGTCCTGGACATCCACCCCCATTATAACCTGTTGTTGGGAAAGCCTTGGATACACAACCTGTGTGGTGTGCCATCCACCTTCCACAGGTGTGTCAAAATCCCTTTCAGGGACCAAGTCGTAGTGATCCTAGGTGAGAGTCATCCTCAGCTTCAAGGGGTCATAAATTCTCCTTGCTTGTCGAGTTCCCAGACCCACGAGGTAAAACTGGGGCAGACCCTGCTCGAGCCACCAAGGCTCACATTGAAGAACCCTAGGAAGGTCGTATATGTGAAGGGGTCACCCAAGGCTGGCCCCCTCAAAGTTCTGGCCATTCCAGGAAAACCCAAGAATCCCCTATTTCCAAAACCCCTGGACAAAAAGCCCTATGTGTATAACATAGAGGACAGCAAGTTCCAGGACTACGATTTGTATCAAAACTTCTCTAAAAATAAAAAATCGTGGAACATGTTGTTAAATATGGGCTATTTTTCCATATAAGAGTCTTGGGGCACAAAATCAGGGTCTCCTAGAACCCATACTACCTAGGGCCAATCCAAGCCGATATGGGATCAGCTATACTCCCAGAATACCACCAGAACCACCCCTTGTGACCACCTAGGTCAAGGGTGCCCTGGAGCCTACCTTAGAAGAGACCTATGATTTAGACCTCTTATTCAGAGTCTAACCTGTAGCGTTTTCCCTTTGTAGATATGATGAAAGATCCCTCAATCAAAAATACAAAAACATTTGAAAAATCGAAATTCAAAAAAGTGAAAAAACTACAAAAGCCAAAAACACTTGAAAATGAAAACCCCGAAAAGAGAGTAGTTTGTATAGTTCCCAAAGTGCTCGTTTCACAAAAACACAAAAAAAATCAAAAATTTACAAAATTCCAAAAAGATTTTGTACATAGCTGCTCCTGGTAAGGATTTGAGAAAAGCAAAAGATTTCAAAAGAAACGTTGTTAGCATAACCAGACCAAAAATTTCGAAATCAATAGAAATTCCAAGTATGAAACTAGGTCTTTTTAAAATCCATGCATCAAATTCCCTAGGATCTATAAACCTCGAGAATGATCAAAGCCCAGAGGTGGATCCCCTTGAGGAAGATCCCACTTCTGAGCTCCTAGAATTTCATAAAATTCTCGATTTTGAAAAGCCTTCAAATTCAGTAGGAGGAGATTTCATAGAGATAAACCTAGGGAGTGATTCAAAGCCCAAACTCATTAAGGTAGGCGCATGTTTCCATGAGCATGAAAGATCATCATTCGTTGTATTTCTGAAAACCTACTTAGATGTGTTTGCATGGACGTATGAAGACATGCTGGGTATAGACCCGAGTGTTGTTGAACATCGTCTTCCCTTAGATGTGGATGTAAAACCCATAAAGCAAAAGCTTGGTAAAATACATCCGAACATACACGCTCAAGTCAAAGAGGGTTTAGAAGATCTGTTAAAAGCCGGATTTATAAAACCCATTGCATATTCTGATTGGTTATCCAACATAGTTGTTGTTCGAAAAACCAATGGGAAGATTCGAATATGCATCGACTTCAGAAACCTGAATAAAGCCACTCCAAAGGATAATTATCCTTTACCAAACATAGATTTGATATTCGATAGTACTGCAAATCACAAAATGTTTTCATTTATGGATGGCTATTCAGGGTATAACTAAATCAAACTAAGCCCACGAGATCAGGGTAAGACCGCTTTCACAACCCCATGGGGCACATACTGCTATACAGTCATGCCCTTTGGTTTGAAAAATACTGGCGCCACATACCAAAGAGCTATGACCACGATCTTCCATGATCAGATTCATGAGCTCGTAGAGGTATATGTGGATGATCTCTTGGCTAAATCAAAAACTCGATGTACTCATATCGAATGCTTACAAAAGATTTTCGAAAGGCTTAGACTTTACAAAGTAAAGCTAAACCCTCAGAAATGCGTGTTCGGAGTAGAGTTCGGAAAGCTCCTAGGCTTTATGGTGAGCCAAAGGGGCATAGAAGTCGACCCATCTAAGTGTCGAGCCATCATAGACATGGCTCCGCCCTCCAATCTCATGCAAATTCGTAGCCTCCAAGGTCGATTACAATCCATTCGCAGGTTTATCTCAAACCTGACGACTAGATGCGAACCCTTCAACAAGTTGTTGAGAAAGGACAAGAAATTTTCATGGGATGATGACTGCCAGAAGTCATTTGAAAGACTAAAGGCATACTTAGTTAATCCTCTTGTTTTAAATCCTCCAAAGCAAGGAAAACCTCTTCTGCTTTACATTTCCGTGCATGTGAATGCCTTGGGGGCTTTGTTAGCTCAATACGAGGATGACACCCACAAGGAGTATGCCATCTATTATATTTCGAAAACTCTCTTGGCTTATGAAAGGAATTATCAAGCCATGGAGAAGACGTGCTTGGCCCTAGTTTGGGCCTGCCAGAAATTTTGACACTATTTCTTAGATCATGAGATCTGGATAGTGTCCAAGCTTGATCCAATCAAGCATTTATTCGAAAAACCCATTCTCACTGGTAGATTGGGCAAATGGCAACTCCTTCTAATGGAGTATGACTTGAAATACCATCATCAGATCTCCATTAAGGGGAAAGCCCTAGCTGACTACGTGGCTGAGTTCCCCCTAGAGGACGCATATCCCACACTTAATGAAATGCCTGATGAAGGCATATTGCAAAACCAATTTTAAAACCACATTTTGGCAAACTCTTTCGAAAACCAAGTGTGGAAGATGCACTTTGATGGGGCACGAAATCAACGAGGGGCTGGTGCCGGGGTCATCCTCATATCCCCTGAAAAGGGTGAGATCCCCATAGCAATTCGCTTATATTTCGAATGTTCCAACAACATAGCTGAGTATGAAGCACAAATACAAGGCTTAAGGATTTCGAAAACTTTAGGGGCATCATGCATCGAGGTGTTTGGAGATTCGCTCCTCGTTATAAACCAAGTTTTAAAAAATTGGCAAGTTAGAAACGAAAAGCTTGTTCCATATCACGAGTTGGCCACTCGATTGGTTGAATCATTCCAATCGTGTACACTCACACACGTAGGAAGAGAGGATAATGGCATTACCGACACCCTCTCATCCTTGGGTTCAAGCCTAAAGGTCGATCCCACTTTGGGAACCCGATCCTTAGAAATATGGCATGCACCCACTCCATCCACACACGATTTGGAAATTTACCAAAATAATCCAGATTCTGTTGAAAAAACTTGGTTCTATGACATCAAATGTTTTCTAGAAAATGAGGGATTCGCTGAGGATGCCACATCCAAAGATAAGGCATTCATTCAGAAAATTTCTACCCGATACACGATTTTGGGTGGGGTTTTGTATAAAAAAAGTTTTACCAACATCTTACTAAGATGTGTCGACCTAGAGGAGGCTAGGACTGTTATGCATGAATTCCACGATGGAGAATGTGGATGTCATGTTAATGCCAATATGATGGCAATGAAAATACTTAGAGCGGGCTATTTTTGGTCCACCCTGAAAAAGGATTGCCACGATCATGTTAGGAAGTGTCATCCATGTCAAGTGCATGGGCACGCCATTCATATCCCCTCATCATCATTGCATTCCGTGGTCAGCCCTTGACCATTTACCATGTGGGCATTTGATATCGTAGGCCCAATATTTCCAAAGGCATCGAATGGGCATAGATTCATTTTAGCAGCCACTGAGTACTTCTCCAAGTGGGTCGAAGCCATCTCCCTGACCAACGTACAGGGGCAACATGTGGTGGCTTTCATTAGGAGGAATATCTTGGCTCGATTTAGAGTTCCAAGAGACTTTGTGTCCGATAAATGGCACCCCATTCAAAAACGAGCGGATGGTCAAGTTGTGCAACACCTATGGCATAACTCACCACTTCTTCTCACCCTACTACCCTCAAGGCAACGGCCAAGCCGAAGCCACGAATAAGACTCTCATTAGCATAATTGAGAAAACTTTAGAAAAGGGTAGGACGTGGCATGAGAAGCTGCATGAAGCCTTATGGGCTTATAGGACTTCCATCCGGACTCCTACGAATGCCATGCCATTTGAGTTGGTCTATGGCACAAACGCCATTCTCCCCATTCATACATGATTGCATTCATTCCATACATCCATTGCACTCGACCTCCCCCTAGAGACGCTTCAGCATGCTAGGATGACCGAACTAAATTTGTTAGATGAGAGGCGACTCCTTGCTATGGATCATGCTCATGCATACCAGCAAAGGATCGCCCGACACTACAACAAACATATGAAACCTCGCCACTTTGAAGTGGGAGATCTGGTTTTGAAAATCATCCACTATCGTGGCCCACATCCACTTGGAAAGTGGCGCCCCAAATGGGATGGACCTTATTTTGTACGTGCAACCACCACGAACAACTCATATTAGTTGATCGATGTAAAAGGTAAGAATTTAGCAGATCCTATCAATATTCAATACTTAAAGAAGTATTATGTGTAGGGTTTGGTTTAAATTCCCATTTTCAAAAATTCTTAGGGATAGCTGCTTTGAAACCTCGAAAGTAAGGTTCAAAGGTGAATTGTGCGACCTTGAGCGAGAGAATTCGCACTTGTGAAAGAGTGGAGCTTCCCAAATACGTGGTTACATTTCAAAATCCTTCTTCTTACAAAGAAAGGCCTAGTTCAATATAGCAAGATACTTGCAAGTAGTACGTGCTATTTCTAAATAAGTTGATCTGGAATGGATCGAGTATGACCTTGGGATAAGTCCTCCCCTCTTCTCTTCTCCTTCCAAAAGGAAAATATGGCCAAAAACAAAGGGAAATTCCCGCCAAAATCTCTTTCCCAAAGAAAGAAACCTAAATCAAAAGAAAAATTCGATTCTTTTATGGAAAAGAGGGATTAAAGAAAAAATACTCCCAAAGGGAGACCCTCTATGAAAAAAAGGAAGAAAAGGCCAAAGAGCTCAAAAAGAGTAGTTTTCCACCTTCTATGCCTCAAATCACAGGATGCTTCAGAAGGGACCGTGGTATTTCTTTCCCTTCCCTGCGACTTATCCCAAGTAAAACATGGTTCATTTCGAGGAATCCTAAAGTAAAAATAGGATTTACTTACTTGAATTTCATTTTGTTTGAGAATTCGACATTTTGAGTAAGGCGTAGGAGTTTTGAAATATAGCTTGTTTTCTTATAAAACCTCCGCTAGATTAGCGAGTGTCAAGACGCAAGCAAAGGCAAACGCGAAGAGCTCGAGATCCTTAGGATTGAGGCTAAAAGCAGTTTTCCTTTTGTAAATAGATTTTGAAAAAAATCGAACATCGAGCAACATAGGGCCCGCTCACTTGGAGCAGCAGGTTTTCGTAAGTCTCAAGAGTTCGACCATGCCATCTGGTCTCTGTGAGGTCGCCCTACTTGGCGTCTCATCCATATCATGCATGTGCATATCCATGCATAAACACTTGCATAACATGATCCCCGTTTAGGACCAGAAATCATAGAAAGTTCCCCTTTGGCGTGATATCTCTTCCTACCAGGTTTTAAAAGAGAGATTTTGCTCAAAAATTGGGACGATCCCATATTTTCGTGGATAGATCTAGGGAGACATTAAAAGGGGTGTTGTTGTCTTTGCCATTATCCAAATAAATTTGGATAATGCCAAAGAGGGGCATTTGACCAGACAAAAGCAAGATCGAAAAGGCAAAGGAGAGCCCGAACCTGAAGCATACTTCAAGCCCGTCACATCAACTCTCATATCAAAAGCATCCCCAAATTCTCAGACACCCAAGCCCCAAATATCAGAAAAATGGTCAGAATGAACTCCTGAAGGTGAGAAGAAGACCGGACGATAATGTTGGCTAAGACCCAACGCAAGACGGAGTACTGATGAAGTTAGGGCCCGCACAAACCGTCTGTTTCGAAACGCCATGAAGGAATAAAAAAAATCAGATTTGGGTCGGATTTAGACCATATATATCTAGATCCAAACCTAACATGTATTTGGATTTGGATTTGGATCCCAAGATCCAAATCCAATATCTGTATCCATGGCCCACATCACCTCCTCATAAATGGGGGTGAGGGGCCCACAATATTTCACGTGAAATGCCTTGGAAGGCTTGGGTAGAGAGAGAAAGGGGGGCCATAAAGTATGAGTGAGAATATAACTTGCAGTATGGCCTTGACTAAGGTCTTGGGAATAAGAGCGAAAGCTCAATGTGTGTGAGTGCTTGAATTGAAGTACTATGCACACAACATGAAATTAAACCCAAATAGTATAGGTCGGCCCTTACTTGGGTCCTTCAAATAAGAGCGAAGGCTCAATGTGTGTGAGTGCTTGAATTGAAAGACAACACACACGACATGAAATGAAAGCCCAAATAGTATAACACGGCCCTTACTTGGGTCCTTCAAATAAGAGCGAAGGCTCAATGTGTGTGAGTGCTTGAATTGAAAGACAACACACACGACATGAAATAAAAGCCCAAATAGTATAACACAGCCCTTACTTGGGTCCTTCAAATAAAAGCGAAGGCTCAATGTGTGTGAGTGCTTGAATTGAAAGACAACACACACGACATGAAATGAAAGCCCAAATAGTATAACACGGCGCTTACTTGGGTCCTTCAAATAAAAGCGAAGGCTCAATGTGTGTGAGTGCTTGAATTGAAAGACAACACACCCAACTTAAGCAAAACCCTACAAAAAATAAAGTACATGTATATACTTATGTATTAGGGGCTGATTAGGCCCATGTGTGTTCAAAATCGTGCACAACTAAGAGAGTGCACGTGTGTGGGTGTGCCAAGCCACATTATTACAAGCGGGGGGAGGCTATGCTCCGTTATTACAACCCCATATCGAATTGAATCTCAAGCTAGTATACAACTAAAGACCGAGTTAGGCACTTACTAATAGCTGGTCCAAAGATGCCTTGCTTGAGCGTGGGCTTGGCCTTCGCCTTGGGCTGCAAAAGGGAGCTCCGCGAGGTTGAACGGCAAGGGGAGGTGCTGGCCGGATATTCTTGGTGCACGGAAGGGGTGCCTTGAAGGTGGCCGGCTACTAGAGACGGGTTCTTTTTGGCGTGTTGGGCTAAAGGGCCTAAGTAGGGCCACTAAGGATAGGGTTTAGTTTTGAGGTAGGTTGTGCAAAGGGTGAACCTAAGGGAAGGTCTAACGAATCACCTAGGGTTGGCGGGTTGCTAGGGTGGCTGAGTGGAGTGATAGTCGGTTGGAGTGGCCGACTAGGAGGACTTAGTGGTGGCGGGTAGTTAGAGTGGCTAGGAGTGATGTAAGGTAGGGGAGCTAGCTAGGATATGGGGCCAGGTGGTAGTGGTTGTAGTAGGTGTATTGGGATGATATGGGCAGGTTTTAGGGAGTCAGATAGGGTGGCCGAGTGGAGCTAAAAGGTCTAGGTGGTGGCGGGTAGTTAGGGTGCTATGGGTTCGGCTGAGTGGGGCTGGTGGTAGCAAGTGGAAGGGCTAGTGTTAGGGTGCTATGGGAGTGGATTAGGTGGCTGAGAGTGGAGAGGGAGTGAAGAAGTGGTAAGGTAGGATGTAGGGGACTTACCGGGTGAAGAGAGGGTGGCGGGTAGTTGAAGTCAGCCGGATGAAGGCGGTGGTGGTGGTGGCGCTCGGCTGGAAGGAAGTGGTGCAGGTGGTGGCGAGATGTGGAGCAGGTGGTGGTGGGATGTGGAGCAGGTGGTGGTTCGGTTGAGCTGGGAAGTGGAGGACCCGACTGGGAATGGGTGGGCTGTTAGGTTTAGAAACCCACCCCCAAGGGGGGGGGTTTATATAGGGCTGGGTTAGGTCGGTTAGGGCTGGGTTTGGGGTAGTGGTTAGGTGGTTTAGGTAGGGTGGTATGATAATAAGGTGGGCTGGAAAGGGGTAGGGCCAGATATTTTAAATACAAGTGGTTTGGGTAGGTTGTGGGCTAAGGGTGGTTTAGGGGTTTAGGGTTTGGTTAGGTGGGTTGGTTCTAAGGTAAGGTTTAGTGAGCTAGGTTAGGTGATTAGGCTAGGATTAGGCTAGGTTTAGGGAAATTAACCTAGGTTTAGGGAAGGATTAGGGAAGTGGGTTAGGTGATTAGGTTGGGATTAGGCCGGGATTAGGGAAGTAGGTTAGGTGATTAGGCTCAAATTAGGGGCGGATTAGGGTGGAAGGCTAGGATTAGGTATTTTTGGTTAGGTTTAGGTGAAGGAGCTCCCTTTGCATGGCCCATAGACCTTAACCACATCATGTTGGTGCAGTCCTAGGTTAGGTTTTGGCTAATTACAAGCTTAAACCCACTTAAATAGGCTAACCCACATGACTAACCCCAAATTTGACACACAAGTCAAGCTTAATTACAACACACACTTGATCTTATCCTCCCCCACTCTCTCTCATGCCCATAATCCCACGTGAAATTCAAGTGGGCCCCACCTCCATTTATGAGAAGGTGATGTGGGCCATGGATATGGATATTGGATTGGATTTTTGAATCCAAATCCAAATCCAAGTCCATACATGGGTTTGGATTGGGATCTGGATATATATGGTCCAGATCCGATCCAAACTGAACTCTGACCCCTTCGAGCTGTGTTCGAGACGAACGGTTTGTGCGGGGCCTGACAACATCAGTACTCCGTCTGTGTTGGGTCTTCACCAACATGATCGTCCGCCTCTGTTTTCGCCTTCCGGAGATGACTTCAAACAATGTTTCGATGATAACAGGGTCTTGGACGTTCGAGATCCTGGGGGTGTGAATTTGATACAAGAGCTGCTGTGCCGGGCTCGGCAGGTGCTCCGGTTCCGGGCTCTCCTTATCTCTCCTGGTCCTGTTTGGATTAGGCCAAGCTGCTTCGGGGTTTCCAAAACATGTTTTAAAAGGGTTTTCAAAAGCCATATTATGTATTTTTGAAATATAAAGTTTAAAACATATATACAGGGTTGTCTGGAAGGCTCCTGGGTTTCCAGACTCAAAATAGCCCTTTGGGGCTGCTTTTACAAAACCAGATGGGTTTGAGAAATTCGTGGGATTTCGGGGTGTTTACACGCACGCAGGGTGCACGTGGGGTGCGAGTGAGTGTAGGATGGCCGGGGGTTTAAGTGGGAGTCGGTTAGGGTTAGGGTGAGTCGGTTGGGGTTAGGTTGGGTTTTAATTAGGATTAGATGAGGTCGGTTAGGTGGTTTAGAGGGATTAGGAAGAGTGGTTTAGGGGGGATTAGGGGCTTACCTCTTAACAATGGTTTAAGGTGTGCTTGAGCTCTGATTAGCCACCTTAATCCTCTTGTCCAAGCAAATCAACCCTTCAATTAGGGTGGGGCAACCCTTAACTAATCCTACACTAACCACAATTAATAAAACCCTAAGCAAAGAAAGCATTAACCACTCACCTTGGACCTTCTCTCTCCTCCCTTGGATTTCACGTGAACCCCTTGTTTGGGACCCCCTCACCTCTATTTATAGGCATTTGAGGTGGGTCTTGGATTTGGGTTTGAGTTTGAGATTTGGATCCAGACCCAAATCCAAACACTATTTGGATTTGGATTGTGGATCTCAGATATTTTGAGATTCGTATCTGATCCAAACCATACATTTTTATGAATATGGATCTGGATATTTTGGTCTAGATCCGATCCAATCCAAACACTATTTGGATCGACCCAAACACTATTTGGATTGGCCCAAATCCAAACACTATTCACTATATGGATTTGAATTTGGATATTTATGGTCCAGATCCAAATCAAAATTTCTCTAGATAGTCCTTCTTAGCTTCTTGAGGTGAACGATCTATACATGCCCTTGTTTCATCAGTGACCCGTCTGGTGTTGAGTTTCCCCAATCTGTGTCGTCTGGACTCCTTTTCGCCTTTTCGGACTCTATTTCTGCTCATTTTTGGTCTTCCTGGTTCAGATTCAGAATGCTTGAGTGAGAATGGTCGATCTGGCTTTCTAGTGCTCCTAGCTTGCCATCTACTTCGTGCTTGGGCCTTATTTTCGCCTTTCGAACCTAGCTTTTATCAGGCCAAGTTGCTCTTTTGGGCTTTAGAACAGACTTCTGAAGCTGCTTTTGGTGTTGGCCTTTGTGACTGACTTACTGGGCTGTTTCTGGATCAGGTGTCGTCTTCGCAGGCTCCACCTGTTTGCCTTTGGGTTTTAGTAAAATGGGGCTTAGCCCGGGTTTCAAAATCTCCTATTTGATGAAGGGCTTAAAAACACTATTTATAGGATTAAAAGCAATATGTATAGAGTTTTAAAACAATTTGTACATGTTTTCGAGTATGTATAGGGTTTCTGGAAGGCTCCTGGGTTTCCAGACTCAAAATGGCCCTTTGGGGCTGCTTTTGTAAACCAGGTATATTTTTAGAAAGTCATGGCATTTTGGGGTGTTTATACCAGGGAAGTTTGAGGCGAAATACACAATTTTGGAATATTTACAATTTTCAAAGGAGTTGGATTTTTCATAAAGACCATTTTTTTTTTGGATTTTTCGAAATGGGCCTTGGGAGATGCAATGTACAAGACTTGGTTTTGGGTATTTTCAGGTTTTTCAATTTTTTTGGCTTTTTGCAAAGGCAAGGAAGGAATAAAAACTACATTCTTTTTGGAGTTTTGAGATTTTTCAATTTTTTTTGCTTTTTGCAAAGAAATTGGAGGAGAAGCAATGCAAATCACACTCTTTTTGGAGTTTTTCAAATTTTCCAATGTTTTTGGGTTTTGGGGGTTTTCTAAATGTTTTTGGTTTTTATAAATTTTCAATTTTTTTAGTTTTTCGGATGTGGTGGGGTCTTCTATCAAACCTACAAAGAAAACACCATGAATTAGGCTTTAAACAAGAGGTCTAAATCATAGGTTTCGGTGTTAGAAGGTTTTAGGGCACCCTTGACCCAAGTGGTCGTAGGTGGTGGTTCAGGGGGTATGGATGGGGTGTAGCCTACCATGCTGGTTTGGGTTAGGATTTGGCAAGATGGGTTTTAAGCAACCCCGGTTTTAGTTTCCTAAACTTTGATAGGGCATGTATCCCATGTTTAACATCATGTTCCAAGGCTTCTTTAATTTTGAAAACGTTTTATAAAGTGGATGGCCTTGGAACTTGATGTCATCCATGTCATGCTCAAATGCTTTCTTGTTTAGGGACTTGGGAAGAATTTGGATCTTAGTTTTTCCTAGGATGGTCATGGTCTTGGGCAGGCAAGCTTTGGGTTGCCCCTTGATATGCACGACATCCTTAGGTCTTTTCAGGATGAACTTGGGTAGTTCGACCAAGGGTTTTCCTAGGTTGGACTCACAAGTTTGATGGCTTGACAAGCAAGAAAAGTTTTGAACTCCCCTAAGCTGAGGGTGGTTTTCTCGTAGAATTACCATAATTTGGCTTTCGTGGGGGATCTTGACACACCTATGGAAGGTGGATGGCACGGCCCGAAGTCTATGTATCCATGGTCTTCCTAGGAGTAGGTTATAATGGGGGTGTATGTATAAGACATGGAATACCCCTGCATGGGTTATAACCCCTATTTTCATGGGTAACTCTACGGCACTTAAAGGCTTGGATGCATTTTCATCGTATCCTGTAATAACGAAGGAGCTTGGATGCATTTTCATCGTATCCTATAATAACGATGGAGCTTGGATTCATAGAGGTTAAGGAGGCTCTGATTTGAAAGGCCACGTGTAACGAAAGGATGTTTAGACCTCCTCGCCCATCAACCAAACACTTGTTTAGAGGAAGGTGATTTAATACCACCTCTATATGGAAGGCTTGGTTATGGGTTTGGCATGATCGTTCTAGCTCATCTTCTGAGAACACAATGGAGGTTTTAGCACAGATAGGTGAGACTAGGAAGGATAGGGACTCAGGGGTTATGCTCGAGTTAACCTTGGCTCTTTCTAAGATTTTCTCTAAGACCTACTTGGAGAAAGTTTGGATTAGTTCTAGGATAGACATATTTATAGGGATCTTGGAAAGATGTGTTTCAAAATCATATGGGGTTAACACATTTTTTCCCTTGTCCATGACCTGAGATGCTTTGGGAATGCAAGATTTTGAAGGGTCGGGAATAATGACCAGTTCTTTGGTAGCATCTTTGGCTAGATGTGGGGGTTGATAGATCCTTCCGGACCTAGTCACTTCGCCCACACCTTCCCTAAGGCTCGTTCCAATGTTGGCTCTAATTTTATACTTCGAAGCACCCCATATTTCTAAAATGGCTCTAGCCGGGGGCGGGACTCTAAGCGCTCTCCGGATCACTAATTGGTTGGCTTTTTTTATTATGATGAGAGAAAGTAGTGTGTGACAAGTAGTGGAATCCGTATGCAATACATGCTCCAAACCATTCATGGAAGCCGAGAAAACACATACCTTTTTTTCCTTCCCACTAGTGCTTGCGTGGTTGGGGAAGGGCTCTTTAAGAATGGCTTGGGTAGGCTCCGGTTACTCAGTGACCTAGAGTTGTCCCTGCTCTCTCAAGTCATCGATTTTATTTAAAAGGGAGTAACATTTATTTGTATCATGGACCTTGAGCCTATGATACTTGCAAAATTTGTTCAAAAATTTCCCTTTCGAGGGTGTCCCCTCGGGAATATCGGGGAGTGTTACCATTCCCTTGGTAAGCAAGAGGTTGAGAACCTCTCAGATGGGTTGTCCCAGTGACGTATACTCTATTTTTTCAAAAGTTTTTTGAATCTTTTTTTCAATTTTTGCTTCATTTCTCTTTGAAGTGTCGATCGGGTTCGTTTCCACTCAGACATTAGCAATTTTTTGGGGTTTTACCCCATTGTCTGCAGTGGGTAGCCCGTAAGTCCAGGGTTTTTCAAATCGTGGTTTTTGAAGCATTTTTCCTTTCTACGAGTCATCGTAGACCCTCTTTTTCAGATTTGTTTCAAAGAGGAAAGCCTTTTTGATTAGTTTGTGGAAGGTTGAAATTTTGTGCAAAGAAAGAAGTATTTTCAACTCCATTTTGAAATTTTCAAGGATGAGCATTACTGCACATCCTTCGGAGATGGGCTCTCTCACTTGCCTAAGGAGGAACCTTCATCGAACGATGAATGCATGTACATCCTCGTTCGATGCTTGTTTTGTGTCCCTAAGGGTGTTTAAAGTGGTAGTCACTTCCACGTTATGGGAAAACCTTTGCATGAAGGTATTCGCCAACTCTTCAAAAGTTGCGAACTGGCTTAGGTCGTAGAAAGCGAGCCATTTTGAAGCAGTTCCGTAAAGGGAGAGGGGGAACCAATATATCCATTTGGCAAAGTCCTTCTTCTTTTTGTAGGCTCTGCAAGAAAAGAGTTGTAGGTGGGATCTAGGGTCCCCCGTGCCATCATAGTGATGGAAGTTCGGTATGTCGTCATCACTATCTATTTGGTAATCTGAAGGAAGAAAATTAGATAGCGTATACGATCTTTTCTCTTTGTTTTGGCCTCTCAACAGTTGTTGGAGGGCTTTTCGATCATTCAGTGTGAAGGATTCGTATTCTTTGTCTTCCTTTGGGACGGAGGTCTCTTTGGGCCTTTTCGACTTGCTAGGCTTTTTCTTAGCCTTGACGTGTTTGCCATGGGATGAGCAGGACTCGGCCACCTCGGCGTCTTGGCTAAGGGCGGCGATCCTTGCTTTAAATTCCTTTCGCAAGTCTTCGAGCTCTTCTTTTTTGCTTTTGAAAGTGGTTTTTGAAAACTTTTTGGAAAATTGACTTGATGAGCATGAGGCTCGGCTAGACACTTTATTGGAGTCTGAACTTGACATGATTCAGAGTTTTTTGAAAATCCTACAAGTACAGAAGCAAAGTTAAACACTTTTCTTAAAAAAAAATTTCAAAGTTTTGACTTGTTTAATTGAAGTTCGCTTAAGACCCGCGTCCCACCGGGCGTGCCAATTCTATAAACATGAAAATTTTCACTCCCAAGTTATAGAAAACACGAAGTAAACCTTTTCGTGCCTATGCTTGCGTGAGCGTGCCAACTAGCTTACACAAACTAGTGAAGATTTTTAAAATGATTTTCTGACTTTGGCGATTGTAGGCAAGCAGGCTCTTTTCGCTTTAAACCTTCTTGAACCGATGCTCAAGGGTCAGTTTAAGCGCTTAGAAGCTTTGATTTGCAAACAAGTTTTTACTTCAAATTACCAAAATGATCAATGTTTTGAAAAAGTTTGATTCGTACACTTTTGCCAATTTTTATTACGGGGTTGGACGATTCTAATATTATTGTCAGCCCAACCGACCCTATCAAAATCCTATAACCCCCCCCTAGTAGGCAGGTTTTTCAGATTTTTTTCAACTCCCTTTGGGCCAGCCGAGCCCTTCCTCTCCTCTCTCACCTGCTCCACCTTGGACCTCCGGCCAACTCCACTCCATGCCACCCGACTGCACCCACCTTTCACCTGGCTGCCTCCCTTGGACACCCGCCACCTTCACCTTCCTCTCCGGTTAGTACTCTATCCTAACACCACCCTCTCTTCACTCCCCCTCCACTCTCAGCCACCACCCGCAACACCTTCCTCAGCCTAACCTCCACTTCATCCAACCGGCCACCACTTGCCACCGTTTTTCCTTAAACCCGCCACATCCTCCCTTGCCATACCCGCAGCCTTACATCCTCCCCCTTAGAGAACCCCTAGTTAAGACCCTTAGCCCTACCTTCCCTTAAGGTCTGCCCTCTCCTTAGTGACAGCCCTAACTAACTCCCCTTTGCCTTCCCTAAGTCACCCCAACCTCAACCAGCAGCACCCCCTTCGTTCGGCTAGCGTCAAGGCGCCAACACCCGTGCCCTTGTCATTCGGCCAGCACCTCCCTTGCCGCGCCCTTCCAAGGAGCTCCCTCTTGCAGCCCAAGGCGACGCTCAAGCCCAAGCTCAAGCAAGTCACCTCCAGACCAGCTATATGTAAGTGCCTAACTCGGTCCTTGTTTATAGACTTGCTTAAGCTTAATTAAATTTGATACGGGGTTGTAATAACGGAGCATTGTCTCCCCCCGCTTGTAATAACGTGGCTTGGCACACCCACACACATGTGCACTTGAGCCTACCTCGCTCTTAGTTGTACATGATTTTGAACACACACATGGGCCTAATCAGCCCTTAAGATATAGACTTATTTATATAATTTAAGTTGCGTGGGGTTTTGCTTAAGTTGTGTGTGTTGTCTTTCAATTCTCGCACTCGTGCACATTGAGCTTTCGCTCTTATTTGTAAGACCCTAGTAAGGGCCGTGCTATTATTTCCCTTGGGGTTTAATTTCATGTCGTGTTCGTAGTACTTCAATTCTACACTCACACACATTGAGCTTTCGCTCTTACTCCCAAGACCTTAGTTAAGGCCATATTGCAATTTATATTTGGGTTTCATTTAAGTCGTGTGAGTTGTCTTTCAATATACACACAACACCCATGTAACACGTTGGCGACCTTCGGGCCCATATATATTATAAGTATTTCCCTTTCGGCTATGTCTTTAGGATTTGGGTTTTAAGGTTCAGCTGTGTGTGTGGTCTTTACATATATACACGGCACACACTTGCACAATTGAGCCTTTTCGCTCTTAAGATATAGCCATATTTCCCTTTTACAATTTTCCTTTTGCAATTTACATTTCAAGTCATTTCCCTTCCTTATTGTCTTTCAATTTCGGGTTTTCCCTTTGGAGTTGCGTGAGTTTGCATTGCATATACGCCATTTCAAGAAAAAAACTGAAAAACCTCGCAGACATAAAGAGGCCTCCGTAATGGAAGGCAACCAATACCACGAGTCCTTCACACAAAAGGACCGTAAAGCCCTACAGCAGCTGTTGAAAGGGCTAAATAAAGAGAAAAGGAGTTACGCCCTATTTGATTTCCTACCCATGGATTATGAAACAGATAGTGACGATGAAATACCGAACTTCCATCGGTATGATGGCATGGGAGACCCTAGGTCTCACTTGCAACTTTTGTCACGTCGAGCCCATAAGAAGAAAAAGGACTCGATGAAATGGGTGTATTGGTTCCCTCTATCCCTTAAAGGCACAGCTGCCAAATGGTTGGCTTCCTACGATTTGAGTCAGTTCGCTACTTTTGAAGAGTTAGCAAACTGCTTTATTCAAAGATTTGCACATAACGTAGAAGTCACGCCGACTTTGAACACTTTAAGGGATACAAAGCAAGGCATGAACGAAGACGTGCATGCCTTCATTATTCGATGGAGGTCCCTTTTAGGGCAAGTGCGAGAGCCAATATCCGAAGGATGCGCAGTCATCTCATCCTGGATAATTTTAAAAGTGAGCTAAAGACCCTTCCCTCGCTTCACGAAATCTCAACTTTCCATAAGTTGATCAAAAAAGCATCCCTTTTCGAAACAAACTTGAAAAAGGGGATATACAATCACTTATGGAAAGGAAGTGCCATTTCCAAAACCCGCTTGGAGAATCCCATCACTTATGGGCTACCCACGATGGACAAAGGGGCAAAGCCCCATAAAATCGCCAATGTCCGGGTCGATCCAGGTCCGGCAAGCACTTCGAAAAATTTTGAAAAATCAGAAAACAAAAGGGAGAGAAACTTCCAAAAACCTATTGAAAAATGGGAGTACACACCGTTAGGGCAACCTGTGTCGGAGGTCCTAGACCTCCTACTTGCCTAGGGCATGATTGAACTTCCCGAAATCCCCTAGGGAGTCACTTCCAAAGGGGGATATTTAAACCGCTTTTGCAAGTATCATCGGCTCAAAGATCATGATACAAAGAGTTGTTTCTCCCTTTTAAACAAAATCAAGAACTTGATAGCGGAGGGTCGGCTCCAAGTCACTGTGGAACCTAAGCCAACTCAAGCTATCTTTAAAGAACCCTTTCCTAAGCACGCCAGTAGTAGTGGGAAAGGAAAGGAGGTATGTACCCTCACCTTTTCGAAAGATCTAGCGCATTCATCTGAGTCTAGTCGATCTACTTGTACATCCACCCTTGTACTTTATAAGAAACCCGCCCAAGTGATCATTCGAGGACTACCAAGAGTTGAATCCCCAGCTAAACCAGTTTTAAAAATCCAAGGTGCTCCAAAACTCACGATTAGAGCCAGTTTAAGTGCGAACCCTAGGTTGGTTGTGGGGGAAGTGACAAGATCCGGGAGGATTTATCAACCCCCGCACCTACAAAGTGCTAAAAAGGTGATCAATGTGCCTGGCCCCTCAAAAGCATGTATTCCCAGAGTTCTGCCGAAAGCAGACAATGGGAAAATCGTTTTAAACCCTTATGATTTCGAAAACCATCTTTCAAAGATTCCTATCCACATGTCCATCCTAGAGCTTATACAAACTTGGCCTAGGCATAGACTCGTGCTAGAGAAAATTCTAGAAAGAGCTATGGTTAGTTCGAACATAAGTCCTAAATCCTTGTCTGACCAAGTGGCGTCTATAGGAGCAAAATCGCCCATCACTTTCTCGAAAGATGATGTAGATAGACCCTACGAGTCCCATAACCAGGCCCTGCATATCGAGGTGGTTCTGAATAACCACTCTCTGGACAGGTGCCTAGTCGATGGGGGAGGAGGGCTCAACATCCTTGACTTCTGTGAACCCAAGTCCCATCGTTATCACTAGATACGATGGGAATGCGTCTAGACTCTTAGGATCGATCGAACTCCCTATGGAAACGGGAGGGATCACATACACGGGGGTGTTCCATGTCTTGGACATCCACCCCCATTATAACCTGTTGTTGGGAAAGCCCTGGATACACAACTTGTGCGCTGTGCCATCCACCTTCCACAAGTGTGTCAAGATCCCTTTTAGGGACCAAATTATGGTGATCCTAGGTGAGAGTCACCCTCAGCTTCAGGGGATCATAAACTCCCCTTGTTTGTCGAGTTCCCAGGCCCATGAGGCTAACCTGGGGTAGACCATGGTTGAGCCGCCAAGGCTCGTATTAGAAAGTCCTAGGAAGGTCGTATACGTCAGGGGACCACCAAAGGCTGGCCCCCTCCCAATCCTGACCCTTCTAGGAAGACCCAAACATCCCTTATTTCCAAAACCCCTAGACAAAAAGCCATATGTGCATGATATGGACGACAACAAGTTCCAGGACCACGATTTATACTCTAAATTTTCAAAAAACAAAAAATCATGGAACATGTGGTTGAACATGGGCTATATGCCCTATAAAAGTCTAGGGGCACAAAACCAGGGTCTCTTAGAACCAATCCTTCCTAGGGCCAACCCAAGCCGATACGGGATCGGCTATACTCCGAAATACCGCCAAAGCCACCCCCTGTGACCACCTAGGTCAAGGGTGCCCTAGAGCCTACCCTAGAAGAGACCTACGATTTAGACCTCTTATTCCGAGTCTAACCCGTAGTGTTTTTCCTTTGTAGGTATGATGGAAGATCCCTTTTATAAAAATACAAAAACATTTGAAAAACTTAAAATCAAAAAAATCGAAAAATTACAAAAACCAAAAACATTGGAAAATCAAAAACTCAAAAAAGGGTAGTTTGTATAGTTCTTAAAGTTCTTGTTTTGCAAAAACCCAAAAAAATCGAAAATCTACAAAATACCAAAAAGATTTTGTACATAGCTGCTCCTGGTAGGACTTTGGAAAAAGAAAAGGGTTTCGAAAGCAACGTCATCTGCATAGCCAGACCAAAAATTTTGAAATCAATTAAAAATCCAAGTATAAAACCAGGTCTTTTGAAAACTCATGCATCAAATTCCCTCAGGTCTATAACCCACGAGAATGATCGAAGCCCAGAAGTGGATCCCCTTGAGGAAGATCCCACTTCTGAGCTCCCAGAATTTCATAAAATTCTCGATTTTGAAAGACCTTCCAATTCAGCAGGAGGAGATTTCATAGAGGTGAACCTAGGAAGTGATTCCAATCCCAAACTCATCAAAATAGATGCATGTTTGCATGAGCATGAAAGATCAGCATTCATTGCATTTCTACGAACCTATTTAGATGTGTTTGCATGGACGTATGAAGACATGCCGGGCATAGACCCCACCATTGTCGACATCGTCTTCCCTTAGATGCGGATGTAAAACCCATAAAGCAGAAGCTTAGGAAAATACATCCGAATGTACACACGCAAGTCAAAGAGGGTTTAGAAGATCTGTTAAAAGCCGGATTTATAAAACCCATTGCGTATTCTGATTGGTTATCAAATATCGTTGTGGTTCGAAAAACCAATGGGAAAATTTGAATATGCATCAATTTCAGAAACCTTAACAAAGCCACTCCAAAGGATAACTATCCTTTACCAAACATAGATTTGATAGTCGATAGTACTGCAAATCATGAAATATTTTCGTTTATGGATAGCTATTCAGGCTATAATCAAATTAAATTAAGTCCACGAGATCAGCATTCACAACCCCGTGGGGCACGTACTACTATATAGTCATGCCCTTTGGATTGAAAAATGCCGGCGCAACATACCAGAGAGTCATGACCACGATCTTCCATGATCAAATTCAGGAGCTCGTAGAAGTGTATGTAGATGATCTCTTGGCAAAATCCAAAACCCGATGCACTCATATCGAATGTTTGCAAAAGATTTTCGAAAGGCTTAGGCTTTACAAAGTAAAGCTAAACCCTCAAAAATGTGTATTCGGGGTAGAATCCGGGAAGCTTCTAGGCTTTATGGTAAGCCAAAGGGGTATAGAAGTCGACCCCTCTAAGTGTCGAGCCATCATAGACATGGCTCCACCCTCCAATCTCACACAAATTTGTAGCCTCCAGGGTCGATTACAGTCCGTTCGCCGATTTATATCAAATCTGGCGACTAGATGCGAACCCTTCAACAAACTGTTGAGGAAGGGCACAAAATTTTTATGGGATGACGATTGCCAAAAGTCCTTCAAGAGACTAAAGGCATACCTGGTTAATCCCCCCATTTTAAATCCTCCAAAGCAAGAAAAACCTCTTTTGCTTTACATTTCTGTGCATGCGAATGCTTTGGGAGCCCTATTGGCTCAATACGAGGATGACACCCATAAGGAGTATGCCATTTACTATATTTCGAAAACTCTCTTGGCTTACGAACGAAATTATCAAGCCATGGAGAAGACGTGCTTGGCCCTAGTCTGGGCCTGCCAAAAATTTCGACACTATTTCCTAGATCATGAGATCTGGATAGTGTCCAAGCTTGATCCAATCAAGCACTTATTCGAAAAACCCATTCTCACTGGTAGATTGGGCAAATGGCAACTCTTTTTTATTGGAGTATGACCTGAAATACCATCACCAAATCTCCATTAAGGGGCAAGCCCTAGCAGACTACGTGGCTGAGTTCCCCTTGGAGGACGCATATCCCACACTTGATGAAATGCCTGATGAAGGCATATTGCAAAACCATTTCCAAAACCACATTTTGGAAAACTCTTTCGAAAACCAAGTGTGGAAGATGCACTTCGATGGGGCACGAAACCAATGAGGGGCTGGTGCTGGGGTCATCCTCATTTCCCCTGAAAAGGGCGAGATTCCCATAGCAATCCGCCAAGATTTCGAATGTTCCAATAACATAGCTGAGTATGAAGCACTCATACAAGGCTTAAGGATTTTGAAAACTCTAGGGGCATCATGCATCGAGGTCTTTGGAGATTCACTCCTTGTTATAAACCAGGTTTTGAAAATTTGGCAAGTACGTAACGAAAAACTAAGAGAGGATAATGGCATTGCCGATGCCCTCTCCTCCTTGGGTTCAGCCCTAAAGGTCGATCCCATCTCAGGGACCCGATCTTTAGAAATATGGCATGCGCCCAACCCATCCACACGTGATTTGGATATTTGCCAAAATAACCCAGATTCTGTTGAAAAACCTTGGTTTTATGATATCAAACATTTTCTAGAAAATGGGGGATTCGCCGAGGATGCCACATCCAAAGATAAGGCATTCATCCATAAAATTTCGACCCGATACACCATTCTGCGTGGGGTTCTATATAAGAAAAGCTTTATCGGCATCCTACTTAGATGTATCGATCTAGAGGAGGCTAGGATAGTGATGCATGAGTTCAACGATGGAGAATGTGGAGGTCATGTTAATGCCAATATGATGGCAATGAAAATACTTAGAGCGGGCTATTTTTGGTCCACCCTGAAAAAGGATTGTCACGATCATGTTAGGAAGTATCATCCATATCAAGTGCGTGGGCACGCCATTCATATCCCCTCATCTGCATTACATTCTGTGGTCAGCCCCTGGCCATTCACCATGTGGGCGTTTGACATTGTAGGCCCTATATTTCCAAAAGCCTCGAATGGGCATCGATTCATTTTAGCAGCCACTGAGTATTTCTCCAAGTGGGTGGAAGCCATTTCCCTGACCAACATGTGGTGGCTTTCATTAGGAGGAATATCTTGGCTCGATTTTGGGTTCCATGAGACCTCGTGTCCGATAATGGCACCCCATTCAAAAACGAGCAGATGGTTAAGTTGTGCAACACATATGGCATAACTCACCACTTCTTTTTGCCCTACTACCCTCAAGACAACGGCCAAGCCGAAGCCACAAATAAGAGTCTCATTAGTATAATTGAGAAGACTTTAGAAAAGGGTAGGACGTGGCACGAGAAGCTGGATGAAGCCTTATGGGCTTATAGGACTTCTATCTGGACTCCCACGAATACCACACCATTCAAATTGGTCTATGGCACAAACGCCATTCTTCCCATTCATACTCAATTGCATTCATTCCATACATCCATAGCACTTGACCTCCCCCTAGAGATGCTTCAGCATGCTAGGATGGCCGAACTAGATTTGCTAGATGAGAGGCGACTCCTTGCTATGGATCATGCTCGTGTATATCGGCAAAGGATAGCCCGACACTATGGCAAACACATGAGACCTCGCCACTTTGAAGTGGGAGATCTAGTTTTGAAAATCGTCCACTATCGTGGCCCACATCCCCTTGGAAAGTGGCGCCCCAAGTGGGATGGCCCTATGTTGTACATGCAACCACCACGAACAACTCGTATTGGTTGATCGATGTAGAATGTAGGAATTTAGCAAATCCTATCAATATTCAATACTTAAAGAAGTATTATGTGTAGGATTTGGATTAAATTCCAATTTTCGAAAACCCAAAGGGATAGCTGCTTTGATACTTGAAAGTAAGGTTCAAAGGCAAAAATCGTGTGACCCTGAGTGAGAGAATTCGCACTTGTGAAAGAGTCCAAATCGTTGTTACATTTCAAAATCCTTCTTCTTACAAAGAAAGGCCTAGTTCAATATAGCAAGATACTTGCAAGTAGTACGTGCTATTTATAAATAGGGTGATCTGGAATGGATCGAGTGTGACCTTGGGATAAGTCCTCCCCTCTTCTCTTCTCCTTCCAAAAGGAAAACGTGGCCCAAATAAAGGGAATTTTCTCATCCAAAGTCTCTTTCCAAATGAAAGAAACCAGAATCCAAAAGAAAATCGATTCTCTTGTGAAAAAAAGAGAGGGATTAAAGAAAAAATACTCCCAAAGGGAGACCCTCTACAAAAAAAAGGAAAAAGAGGCCAAAAAACTCAAAAAAAGCAGTTTTCCACCTTCTATGCCTTAAACCACAGGACGCTTCAGAAGGGACCGTGGTATCTCTTTCTCATCCTTGGCTTATCCCAAGCTAAAACATGGTTCATTTCGAGGAATCCTAAAGTAAAAATAGGATTTACTTACTTGAATTTCATTTTGTTTGAGAATTCGACATTTCAAGTAAGACGTAGGCATTTGAAATATACCTTGTTTTCTTATAAAACCTCCGCTAGATAAGCGAGTGTCAAGACTCAAGCAAAAGGCAAACACGAAGAGCTCGAGATCCTTAGGATTGAGACTCAAGACAGTTGTCCCTTTTGTAAATAGCTTTTGTAAATAGATTTTGAAAAATCGAACATCGAACAGCATGGGATCTGCTCACTTGGAGCAGTAGGCCTTATAAGTCTCAAAAGTTCGACCATATATGGTCTCTGGGAGGTTGCCATTCTGGGCACCCCACCCATGTCATGCATGTGCATTTCCACGCATGGACATTTGCATAACATGATCCCATTTTTAGGACCAGAAATCGTTTTGTATATCCCTTTGGCGTGATATCTCCTCCTACCAGGGTTTTTAAAAGTGAGATTTTGCTAAAGATTGGGACGATCCCATATTTTCGTGGTTAGATCTAGGGATACATTGAAAGGGGTGTTTGTCGTCTTTGCCATTATCCAAATCAATTTGGACAATGCCAAAGAGGGGCATCTGTAAACACCCCGAAATCCCACGAACTTCTCAAATAACCTGGTTTTGTAAAAGCAGCCCCAAAGGGTTATTTTGAGTCTGGAAACCCAAGAGCCTTCCAGACAAACCCTGTACATATGTTTAAACTGTATATGTTTTAAAATATGTATAATATAGTTTTAAAACCTTTTAAAATACATTTTGAAACCCCACAAAGCGGCTTGGCCTGATGAAAGCAGGATCAAAAGAGCAAAAGAGAGCCCGAAACCGGAGCACATGTCGAGCCTGGCACAACAACTCTCGTGTTAGATTCATCCCCAGGATCTCGAACGTCCAAGCCCCTGTTATCAACAAATCATTTGAAATTATCTCCGAAAGGTGAAAATAGAAGCGGACGACTATGTTGGCAAAGACCCAACGCAAGACAGAGTACTGATGCTGTCAGACCCCGCACAAACCGTTCGTTTCGAACATACCTTGAAGGAGTCAGAATTCAGTTTTGGATTGGATCTGAACCATACATATCCAGATCCCAATCCAAACGTATATGTGGATTTAGATTTAGATTTCGATCCAAAGATCCAATCCAATATCCACATCCATGGCCCACATCACCTTCTCATAAATGGAGGTGGGGCCCACTTGAAATTCATGTGGGATCTTGGGCATGAGAGAGAATGGGGAGGATTAAATGTGAGGGAAATGTATTAAGCTTGACTTGTGTGTCAAGTTTTGGGTTAATCATGTGGGTTAGCCTAATTAGTGTGGGTTTAAGCTTGTATAAACCTACACTGAACCTAGGGCTGCACCAACATGATGCAATGAAGTCTATGGGCCATGCAAAGGGATGCTCCTAACCCAATCCCAAGCTAAACCCCCTAATCCTAGCCATTTACCCTAATCCCGGCCTAATCCTAACCTAATCACCTAACCTACTTCCCTAATCCTTCCCTAATCTCAACCTAATCACCTAACTCACCTCCCTAAACCTAGCCTAATTCCCCTAATCCTGACCTAATCCTAGCCTAAACACCTAACCCACCTCACTAAACCTCACCCTAAAACCAACCCACCTAGCTAAGCCCTAAACCACTAAACCACCCAACCTAAAACCCTAGCACACCATATCCATAAAACCACCTAACCTAAATATCTGCCCCCCCTAAATATCTAGCCCACCTTATTCATAAACCACCACCACCTAACCACTAAACTACCCCCCCAAAACCAGCCCAACCGACCCTATCAAAATCCTATAAAACCCCCCGCCCTAGTTGGCGGGTTATTCAGATTTTTTTCAACTCCCTTTGGATAAGTCCTCCCCTCTTCTCTTCTACTTCCAAAAGGAAAACAAAGGCCCAAACAAAAGGGAATTTCCCATTCAAAGTATCTTTCCAAAAGAAAGAAACCAGAATCCAAAAGAAAATCGATTCTCTTGTGAAAAAGAGGGATTAAAGAAAAAAATACTCCCAAAGGGAGACCCTCTATGAAAAAAAGGAAAAAAGAGGTCAAAAAGCTCAAAAAGAGCAATTTTCTGCCTTCTGTGCCTCAAACCACGGGACGCTTCAGAAGGGACCGTGGTATCTCTTTCCCATCCCTGGCTTATCCCAAGCTAAAGCATGGTTCATTTCGAGGAATCCTAAAGTAAAAATAGGATTTACTTACTTGAATTTCATCTTGTTTGAGAATTCGACGTTTCGAGTAAGACGTAGGAATTTGAAATATAGCTTGTTTTCTTACAAAACCTCCGCTAGATAAGCGAGTGTTAAGACTCAAACAAGGGCGAACACGAAGAGCTCGAGATCCTTAGGATCGAGACTCAAGATAGTTGTCCCTTTTGTAAATAGTTTTTGTAAATAGATTTTGAAAAATCGAACATCGAACAGCATAGGATTTGCTCACTTGGAGCAGTAGGCCTTGTAAGTCTTTAGAGTTCGACCACATCTGGTCTTTGGGAGGTCGCCACTCTTGGCACCACACCCATGTCATTTGCATTCCACGCATGATACTTGCATAAACATGATCCCATTTTAGGACCAGAAACCATTTCGTATCACCCTTTGGCGTAATATCTCCTCCTGCCAAAGTTTGTAAATTGAGATTTTGCTAAAAATTGGGACGATCCCATATTCTTCGTGGCTAGATCTAGGGAGACATTGAAAGGGGTGTTTGTCATCTTTGCCCTTATCCAAATCGATTTGGACAAGGCCAAAGAGGGGCATCTGTAAACACCCCGAAATCCCACGAATTTCTCAAAATCCATCTGGTTTTGTAAAAGCAGCCCCAAAGGGCCATTTTGAGTCTGGAAACCCAGGAGCCTTCCAGGCAACCCTGTATATATGTTTTAAACTTTACATTTCAAAAATATGTGATATGGTTTTTTGAAAACCTTTTAAAACATGATTTGGAACCCCGAAGCAGCTTGGCCTAAGCCAGACAGGACCAGGAAAGCTAAGAAGAGCTTGGAACCGGAGCACATGTCGAGCCCGGCACAGCAACTCTCGTATCAAATCCACACCCCCAGGATCTCGAACGTCCAAGACCCTGTTATCATCAAAACATCCTTTGAAGTCATCTCCGGAGGGCGAAAATAGAGGCAGACGATCATGTTGGCGAAGACCCAACGCAGACAGAGTACTGATGCTGTCAAACCCCGCACAAACCGTTCATTTCGAACACAGCTCGAAGGAGTTAGAATTCAGTTTGGATTGGATCTGGACCATATATATCCAGATCCCAATCCAAACCCATGTATGGACTTGGATTTGGATTTAGATCCAGAGATCCAATCCAATATCCATATCCATGGCCCACATCACCTTCTCATAAATGGAGGTGGGGCCCACTTGAATTTCACGTGGGATTATGGGCATGAGAGAGAGTGGGGGAGGATAAGATCAGGTGTGTGTTGTAATTAAGCTTGACTTGTGTGTCAAGTTTGGGGTTAATCATGTGGGTTAGCCTGATTAAGTGGGTTTAAGCTTGTAATTAGCCAAAACCTAACCTAGGGTTGCACCAACATGATGTGATTAGGGTCCATGGGTCATGCAAAGGGAGCTCCTTCACCTAATCATAACCAAAAACACCTAATCCTAGCCTTCTACCCTAATCTTGTCCTAATCCGAGCCTAATCACCTAACCCACTTCCCTAATCCCGGCCTAATCCCAACCTAATCACCTAACCCACTTCCCTAATCCTTCCCTAAACCTAGGTTAATTTCCCTAAACCTAGCCTAATCCTAGCCTAATCACCTAACCTACCTCACTAAACCTCACCCTAAAACCAACCCACCTAGCTAAACCCTAAACCTCTAAACCACCCCTAGCACACAACCTACCCAAACCCCTTGTATTTAAAATATCTGGCCCTACCCTTTCCAGCCCACCTTATCACCACACCACCCTACCTAAACCACCTAACCACTACCCCAAAACCAGCCCCAACCGACCTAGCCCAGCCCTATATAAACCCCCCCTTAAGGGGCGGGTTTTTCCCATCTGGAAGAATCTCGGGTCCTCCACTCTCCAGCCCAACCGACTCCCCTCTTGCCCTACCTGCCCCACAGCCAGCCACCACCTGCGCCACTACCTTCCAGCCGAGCACCACCACCACCACCACCACCACTCCAACCGAGGTCCACATCGCCATCTTCTTCACCCGGCCGAACCAGCCACTCCACCACAACCGGCTGCTCCTCAACCACCCACCGCCTCCCATCACCGCCGGTTAGTATCCCATACTCCATCTTACCCTCTTCTCCACTCCCTCTCCACTCTCAGCCACCCACCATAACACCACCTTACCCTACAACCAGCCACTTGCCGCCACCATTCCCACTCGGCCAGACCTTAACCATCCTAACTACCCGCCACTACCTAACCACCCTCGCTACCCCCGGCTACCCCATCCAACTCCCTAAGATCTGCCCCTATCACCTCACCACAACCACCACTACCTTACCCCATATCCTAGCTAGTTCCCCTCCTATCCACCATAGCCTAGCCATCCTAATAGCCCCCCACCACCAAGTTCCCCTAGTCGGCCACTCCAACCGACTGTCACCTCTTCATTCGGCCAGCCACCCGCCAACCTTAGGTGCTCCATTAGACCATTCCCTTAGGCCCCCTTAGCGCCATACTCTCTAAACTCAACCTTCCTTAGTGACCCTACGTAGTCACCTTAGCCCTACATACGAAACCAGCCCATCCCAAGTAGCCGGCCACCTTCAAGGCTCCTCTTCCGCGCACCCAAGGCACCCGGCCAGCAGCCCCTTGCCGTTCAATCCGCGGAGCTCCCTCTTGCAGCCCAAGGCGAAGGCCAAGCCCACGCTCAAGCAAGGCTTCTTCGGACCAGCTATTAGTAAGTACCTAACTCGGTCCTTAGTCGTATACTTGCTTAAGATTCAATTCGATACGGGGTTATAATAACGGAGCATAGTCTCCCCCCGCTTGTAATAACGTGGCTTGGCACACCCACACACGTGCACTCTCTTAGTTGTGCATGATTTTGAACACACACGAGCCTAATCAGCCCCTAATACATAAATATATATATATGTACTTTAATTTTTGTAGGGTTTTGCTTAAGTTGGGTGTGTTGTCTTTCAATTCAAGCACTCACACACATTGAGCCTTCGCTCTTATTTGAAGGACCCAAGTAAGGGCCGAGCTATACTATTTGGGCTTTCATTTCATGTCGTGTGTGTAAGTCTTTCAATTTAAGCACTCACACACATTGAGCCTTCGCTCTTATTTGAAAGACCCAAGTAAGGGCCGTGTTATACTATTTGGGCTTTCATTTCATGTCGTGTGTGTAAGTCTTTCAATTCAAGCACTCACACACATTGAGCCTTCGCTCTTATTTGAAAGACCCAAGTAAGGGCCATGTTATACTATTTGGGTTTAATTTCATGTTGTGTGCGTAGTACTTCAATTCAAGCACTCACACACATTGAGCTTTCGCTCTTATTCCCAAGACCTTAATCAAGGCCATACTGCAAGTTATATTTGGGTTTTATTTCATATCGTGTGTGTAAGTCTTTCAATTCAAGCACGCACCCACATTGAGCCTTCGCTCTTATTTGCAAGACCCAAGTAAGGGCACGTATACATACCATATATACATATCTCCCTTCGGCATTTACATTACAAGTCATTTCCCTTCGGTTATTTCCCTTCGGCATTGTCTTTACATTCGGGTTTTCCCTTTGGAGTAGTGTGAGTTTGCATTGCATCTACGCCATACCACGAGGTAGGACGCATATTGCATCAAAGCAAGCCCCGCTCGAATTCGCCCATGTAGTGGAGTGTTCATAACACACAAACTAGGTGGCTGTAGACGCGCGAAAATCCCCGCCTCTTTGCCTCTTTCGTGGCTTGGAGTGGATCTTATCGTGCGTCTAAGGCCTATGTATACAAACAGGGCGTGCCAGCTAGCTTACTTAAGCTAGCGAAGATATATTTTAACACTGACTTCTAAACGTGGCGACTGTGAGCAAGTGAGCTCTTGTCGTCGCAGACCTTCTTGCACCGATGCGCAAGGGTCAGTCTGTACGCTTTTGCAAAAAATCGAGTTTTGGGGAGAAAGTCTACGAAACGGTTCGAGGTGTCTATTTCGGGTCTTTAAGATGCGATTGCATGTTTTAGATCACGTGGATTTGCACGTGCCTAAGTCTTTTCTTTTATCCCTTTTTGGGTCGCCTAGTTTGTGTGTTATGAACACTCCACTACATGGGCGAATTCGAGCGGGGGTTGCTTCGATGCAATATGCGTCCTACCTCGTGGTATGGCGTAGATGCAATGCAAACTCACGCTACTCCAAAGGGAAAACCCGAAATGTAAAGACAATACTGAAGGGAAATAGCGGAAGGGAAATAACCGAAGGGAAATAACCGAAGGGAAATAACCGAAGGGAAATATGTATATATCTTATGTATATGAGCCCTTACTCGGGTCTTGCAAATAAGAGCGAAGGCTCAATGTGGGTGCGTGCTTGAATTGAAAGACTTACACACACGACATGAAATTAAACCCAAATATAAATTGCAGTATGGCCTTGACTAAGGTCTTGGGAGTAAGAGCGAAGGCTCAATATGTGTGAGAGTGCTTGAATTGAAGTACTACACACACGACATAAATGAAACCCAAATATAACTGCAATAAGGCCTTTACTAAGGTCTTGGGAGTAAGAGCGAAGGCTCAATGTGTGTGAAAGTGCTTGAATTGAAAGACTTACTCACACGACAAGAAATGAAACCCAAATAGTATAGGTCGGCCCTTACTTGGGTCTTTCAAATAAGAGCGGAAGCTCAATGTGTGTGAGAGTGTTTAAATTGAAAGACTTACTCACACGACATGAAATGAAACCCAAATAGTATAGGTCGGCCCTTACTTGGGTCTTTCAAATAAGAGCGGAAGCTCAATATGTGTGAGAGTGTTTAATCGAAAGACAACGCACCCAACTTAAACAAAACCCTTCGGAAATGAAATATATACGTACACTTATATATTAGGGGCTGATTAGGCCCGTGTGTGTTCGAAATTGTGCACGACTAAGAGAGTGCACGTGTGTGGTTGTGCCAAGCCACGTTATTACAAGCGGGGGGAGACTATGCTCCGTTATTACAACCCCGTATCAAATTGAATTTCAAGCAAGTGTATGATTAAAGACCGAGTTTAGAAACTTACAAGTAGCTGGTCCGTAGAGGTCTTGCTTGAGCGTGGCCTTGGCTTTGGGCTGCAAACGGGAGCTCCGCGAAGGTATGTGACCAAGAGTGCTGGCCGGCTGCAAATGGGCGCGGGATGGACGCCTCGAAGGGGGCCGGTGGTAAGTAGGCGGCGCCTCCAAGTAGGGAGTTTAGAGTGGCTGACTAAGTGGGTCTTAGGGTCACTAGGGAAGTTAGGTACTAAGGGAAAACTGGCCCTAAAAGGTGAGTTAGTGGGAAGGCCAAATAGGGCACCTAGGGGGGTCGGCCGAATGGGAGATGGTGGCTAAGCGGTGGCCAGCCACTTGGGTTATCCTAGGTTCGGCTAGGCTTAGATGGTGGCGGCAAAGAGGTTGAGCTAAGGGGAAGATGGGTGGCTAAGAGTGGAGGGGTGGTAGAGAGTGGCTTTGAGGGAGTTAGGGGGACTTACCGAATGGGGAGGAGTGGCGGATGGAGTGGGAGAGTGGCGGGCAGGTGGCTGTCGGCCGGTGGAGTTGGGGGAAAGGTGGTGACGTCCAGCTGGGGGGGCAGTGATGGTGACGTGGGAGAGGGAAGGTGGCGGAGCAGGTGGCGGCTGGTGGAGGAGCTGGAGCTGCTGGGAAGACGGATGAGAGATGGGAGAAGGAGAGGGCCCGGCTGGGTGGTGGAGTGGTTCCCACTTGGAAAACCCGCCCACAATGAGGGGGGTTTAAATAGGGGATGGGTAGGTCGGTTAGGGCTGGGTTGTGGGTAGTGGTTAGGTGGTTTAGGTAGGGTAGTATGTAGATAAGGTGGGCTGGATGGGGTTGGGCCAGATATTTTAAAACTAGGGGTTTGGGAAAATCGTGGGCTAAGGGTGGTTTAGGGGTTTAGGGCTAGGTTAGGTGGTTGGGTTTTAGGGTGAGGTTTAGTGAGCTAGGTTAGGTGGTTTAGGCTAGGTTTAGGCTAGGATTAGGGAAATTAATCTAGGTTTAGGGAAGGATTAGGGGAGTGGGTTAGGTGATTAGGTTGGGATTAGGCCGGGATTAGGGAAGTGGGTTAGGTGATTAGGTTCAGATTAGGGGTGGATTAGGGGTTTAGGCTAGGTTTAGGTGAAGGAGCTCCCTTAGCATGACCCATAGACCTTGATCACCCCATGTTGGTGCAGCCCTAGGTTAGGTTTTAGCTAATTACAAGCTTAAACCCACTCAATTAGGCTAACCCACATGATTAACCCAAACTTGACACACAAGTCAAGCTTAATACAACACTCTTGATATTTTTCAACCCCCACTCTCTCTCATGCCCAATATCCCACGTGAATTTCAAGTGGGCCCCACCTCCATTTATGAGGAGGTGATGTGGGCCATGGATATGGATATTGGATTGGATCTCTGGATCCAAATCCAAATCCAAGTCCACATATGGGTTTGGATTGGAATCTGGATATATATGGTCCAGATCCAATCCAAACTGAACTCTGACTCCTTCGAGCTGGGTTCGAAACGGACGATTCGTGCGGGGCTTGACAGCATCAGTACTCCGTCTGCGTTGGGTCTTCGCCAACATGGTCGTCCGCCTCCGTTTCTGCCTTCCGGAGATGACTTCAAATGATATTTTGGTAAGAACAGGGTCTTGGACGTTCGAGATCCTGGGGTGTGAATCAGATACAAGAGTTGCTGCGCCGGGCTCGACAGGTGCTCCGGTTCCGGGCTCTTCTTGGCTTTCCTGGTCCTGTCTTGATCGGGTCAAGCCACTTCGGGGTTTCAAAACATGTTTTAAAAGGGTTTTCAAAAGCTATATCATATGTTTTTGAAAGATAAAGTTTAAAACATATATACAGGGTTGTTTGGAAGGCTCCTGGGTTTCCAAACTCAAAAACGGCCCTTTGGGGCTGCTTGTATCAAAACCAGATTTGTTTAAGAAATTCGTGGGATTTCGGGGTGTTTACAGTGGCCCATAAAGGGATAAAAAGAAAGACTTAGGCACGTGCAAATCCACATGATCTAAAATCTACAATCGTATCTAAAAGACCCGAATTAAACACCTCGAACCGCTTCGTAGGCTTTCTATCCCAAAAACTCGATTTTTCAAAGCGTACAGACTGACCCTTGCGCATCGGTGCAAGAAGGTCTGCGACGACAAGAGCTCACTTGCTCACAGTCGCCACGATTAGAAGTCAGTTTAACATATATCTTCGCTAGCTTAGGTAAGCTAGCTGGCACGCCCTGTTTATATAAATAGGCCTTAGACACACGAGAGGATCCGCTCCAAGCCCTGAAAAAGTGAGAGGCGGGGATTTTCGCGCGTCTACAACACTTAGCCCTACCTTCCCTTAAGGCCTGCCCTCTCCTTAGTGACAGCCCTAACTAACTCCCCTTTGCCTTCCCTAAGTCACCCCAACCTCAACCAGCAGCACCCCCTTCGTTCGGCTAGCCCCAAGGCGCCAACACCCGCACCCTTCCAAGGAGCTCCCTCTTGCAGCCCAAGGTGACGCTCAAGCAAGTCACCTCCGGACCAGCTATACGTAAGTGCCTAACTCGGTCCTTGTTTATAGACTTGCTTAAGCTTAATTAAATTTGATACGGGGTTGTAATAACAGAGCATTGTCTCCCCCCTCTTGTAATAACGTGGCTTGGCACACCCACACACACGTGCACTTGAGCCTACCTCGCTCTTAGTTGTACACGATTTTGAACACATACATGGGCCTAATCAGCCCTTAAGATATAGACTTATTTATATCATTTAAGTTGCGTGGGGTTTTGCTTAAGTTGTGTGTGTTGTCTTTCAATTCTCGCACTCACACACATTGAGCTTTTGCTCTTATTTGTAAGACCCTAGTAAGGGCCGTGCTATTATTTCCCTTGGGGTTTAATTTCATGTCGTGTGCGTAGTACTTCAATTCTACACTAACACACATTAAGCTTTCGCTCTTACTCCCAAGACCTTAGTTAAGGCCATATTGCAATTTATATTTGGGTTTCATTTAAGTCGTGTGAGTTGTCTTTCAATATACACACAACACCCATGCAACACGTTGGCGACCATCGGGCCCATATATATTATAAGTATTTCCCTTTCGGCTATGTCTTTAAGATTTGGGTTTTAAGGTTCAGCTGTGTGCGTAGTCTTTACATATATACACGGCACACACTTGCACAATTGAGCCTTTTCGCTCTTAAGATATAGCCATATTTCCCTTTTGCAATTTCCCTTTTGCAATTTACATTTCAAGTCATTTCCCTTCCTCATTGTCTTTCAATTTCGGGTTTTCCCTTTGGAGTTGCATGAGTTTGCATTGCATATACGCCATACCACGAGTTAGGATGCATATTGCATCAAAGCAAACCCCACACTCCCGCTCAAAGTCGCCCCACTTAGGTCACGTGTTCATAACACACTTAGTTGGCCTGAAAAGGGATATAAAAAGAAAGACATAGGCACGTGCAAATCCACGTAAAATAAAATCTGAAAACCATACAAAAACAGCCCGAATCGAACACCTCAAACATTTTCGTAGGTTCTCATATTCAAAACTCGATTTTCTAAAGCGTACAGACTGACCCTTGCGCACCGATGCAAGAAGGTCTGCGACGAAAAGAGCTTGCTTGCTCACAGTCGCCATGTTAGGAGTCAGATTTCAAAGTATTTCTTCGCTAGCTTAAGTAAGCTAGCTGGCACGCCCTTTTGCTTAAATAGGACTTAGACACATGAAAAGATTCGATTTAGGCCTAAGAACCAGAAGCGGGAACTTTCTGCGTCTACATCCCCTTGCCAGGCCTTGGTGCAATTTGGCCAACCCTCTTGTTGCAGCCGTTTCCAAGCCTTGATGCAGCCGAGTTCTCCACCTCCTTGGCCAAGTTTCTTGCACTCGGGTCCTCCAAGGTGCAGCCGGGTCCTCCAAGGTGCAACCCAAGCTCCTTCACGTGAGTCTCCTTTCTTGAGCTCCACTCTCTCTCCTCTCTCCTCACTTCCCACTTCTCCAACCCCTCTCAAGCCCCCCCCATGGTCTGGCCTTATTTATAGGCCAAGGGAGTGGATCCCTTGGGGCGGGTTGGATCACCCGATCCAAGGGTCCTTTCTTGGGAGCATGGATCTAGATCCTTTGGTCCAAATCTAATCCAAAATCTTTTCTTTGTTTCCTTCTTTGGGGCATGAAACGAACGGTTTTCTAGCAGGCTCCGGTTCCTCGGTGACCAGATTTTAGGTTGGATTTTTCCCAGTCCTTTTGACCGGCCAATTTTTTGCTTTTAGGACTTTTTGATGTTTGGTTTTAATCTGTTTGGACCCGTCTTGAGCTTACACTTGATGAGGTTGATCCCAGATTTTGGAGCAGATACTGATTCCCGTTTTGATAGGCCCAGTCTTCGATTTTTGACGACTTCATCAGGGTCTTGGTTTCATTTTGCATTTTTTAAGCTGAACTTGTCTTTTGAAATGGACACCAGGTTCGATCTTCTGTCTCGCTTTTATCTGGATAAGCTGGGCCTCTCCTTCACTTTTTGACTTGATCTCGAGTTGGATTTTGGATCGGGTTTCACCTGTTCGTTTCAGCTGTTTTGCAATCCATGGGGTTTTGACTTGAATTTAAAACCTTTATTTTGAAATATTTTCCGAAAAGGTTTAAACTTCAAAATTTTGGGGTTTTAAAAGTTTAAAAAGGCTGTAAGCTAGTTTTTGAAATTCAGGAGTTTTTTAAAACATCCCCATTTTGGGTGTTTACAGTAGACATGGCTACTCCTAAGGCATGCATGACATCCTAGGTACACCTAACCTACTATGCATAAACAAGTCTCCTTGAGCCTAGGTTTACATCATAAACCCAAGCCTATGGCCATGATTTCCCTAAACCTTTACAAACCAACTAAGGGAACGACCATGCTTTCCCTTGGAATCCTTTTTCCTCCTTTGTGCAAGGGATCAAACATGCTCTCCCTTTGCACCCGTATAAACTCAAACCATCAATGCCTAAGGGCTCACTTGGTTGTACCTAGGATCCATCTCCCTATCATCCACCAACTAGGAGAAACCGAGCCACACCCGGCCAAGGTCGTCCATCTCCTAGAGAAACCCAAATCACCCAAGTCTTCCATGTCTAGGGTCATGTGTATCCTAGGGATGCCTAAATCGTCTCTAGCCCTACCTTCCAACTTTTACCCAAACCAAGTCATGTGTATATCCATGATATTGATGACACTCGATTCCAAGGCCATTCACTTTATAAAAAAAATTCCAAACTCAAGAAGCCTTGGAATATGATGTTGAACATGGGATATGCACCCTACAAAGGTGTAGAAGCCCAAAGCCAAGGTAGGTTAGAGCCCATCTTGCTACTTCCAAACCTAAATTGACATGGATTGGGCTATACCCCATCCATACTCCCTGAGCCACCACCTAAGACTAGTTGGGTTAAGGGTGCCCTAGAACCCACTAACACCGAAACCTATGGCTTAGACCTCTTGTTTAGAGTTTAATTAATGGTGTTTTCTTTGTAGGTTTGATGGAAGACCCCTCTTTTGAAAAAAATCCAAAAAAATTATATATTTCGAAAAACCAAAAAAATTGAAAAACTGTCAAAACCCCAAAACATTAAAAAAACCTAAAAATTCCAAAAAGAAAGTTGTTTATGTTCATTCTCCTAGTCTTTGTTTGGAAAAAGCCCAAAAAATTGAAAAATCTAAAAATCTCAAAAAGAAAGTCTTTTACATTCATCCTTCTAGCATTGTTTTTGAAAAAGACAAAAAATTGAAAATTTCTAAAATTCTAAAAATATTGGCCATGTACAAATCTCACTTTCGAGTTCTTTAAAACCCATGTATATATCCAAACCAAAATCGTCCAAACCCATTATTCACAACCCCACTCTCTTGCACGACACTTCCTTAAAAATTAAAGCACTTGAAAGTGATCAAAGTAAGGAGGAAGATCCCCTCATCTATGAGGAAGATCAAGCCTCCGAGATTCCCGAATTTCATAGAATCCTTGACTTAGAAAAACCTTCAAATTCTGTAGGAGGGGATTTTCTAGAAATCAACCTAGGGAGTGAGTCTAACCCAAAGTGTGTCAAAATAGGTACTTGTTTGCATGAGCATGAAAGATGAACATTCATTGCATTTTTGAATTCCTATGTGGATGTATTTGCATGGACCAATGAAGACATGTCGGGTCTAGACCCTATAATCATAGAACATCATCTACCATTAGAACCCAATGTAAAACCCATGAAACAAAAGCTTAGAAAAATCCATCCCGATGTTTACTCCCAAGTAAAAGAGGGTTTAGAAGATCTTTTAAAAATTGGATTTATAAAACCCATTGCTTATTCCGAATGGCTTTTAAATATTGTTGTGGTTCGAAAATCCAATGGAAAATTTTGAATTTGCATTGATTTTAGAAATTTAAACAAAGTCACTCCAAAAGATAATTTTCCTCTTCCAAACATTGATTTGATAGTGGATAACACTGCAAATCATGAAATGTTTTCTTTCATGGATGGCTATTCTGGTTATAACCAAATCAAGTTAGCACCAAAAGATTAGGCAAAAACTGCTTTTACTACACCTTAGGACATATACTGTTACACGATTATACCTTTTGGTTTGAAAAATGTCGGTGCTACATATCAAAGAGCACTACTATTTTTCATGATCAAATCCATGAGCTCTTGGAAGTATATGTGGATGATCTTTTGGTAAAATAAAAAACCCGATGCACACACATAAAATCTTTGCAAAAAGTTTTTGAAAGACTTAGGCTTTATAAAGTGAAGCTAAACCCTCAAAAATGTGTTTTTGGAGTGGAATCGGGCAAACTCTTAGGGTTCATGGTAAGCCAAAGGGGCATAGAAGTCGGCCCCTCTAAGTGTCGAGCCATCATAGACATGCCTCCACCCTCCAACTTGATCCAAATTTGAAGCCTCCAAGGTCGACTACAAGCCATTAGGAGATTTATCTCCAATCTAGCAACAAGATGCGAACCTTTCAATAGGCTTTTGAGAAAATGGGTTAAATTTGAATGGGATGCCGATTGTCAAAGAGTTTTTGAAAGATTGAAAACTTATTTGGTAAATCCTCCGATTTTAAAATCTCCAAAGCAAGGAAAACCTTTATTGCTCTATATTTCCATTCATACGAATGCATTGGGTGCTTTACTTGCTCAATATGAGGATGATAGTCTTAAGGAGTATGTTATTTATTATATTTTGAAAACTCTATTGGCATATGAAAGAAATTATCAAGCCATGGAGAAAACGTGCTTGGCCTTGGTGTGGGCTTGCCCAAAGTTTAGACATTATTTCCTAGATCATGAAATTTGGATAGTTTCTAAACTTGATCCAATCAAGCACTTGTTTGAAAAACCTATCCTAACAGGTAGGCTAGGTAAATGGCAGCTCCTCTTAATGGAGTATGATTTAAAATTTCATCATCAAAACTCTATTAAGGGACAAGCCCTAGCCGATCATGTGGCCGAATTGCCTCTTGAAGATACATATCCCATAGTTGATGAAATGCCCGATGAAGGCATCTTTGCAAATGAATTTCAAAATCATGTTTTATCAAATTGTTTTAATGAAGATCGAGTATGAAAGATGTACTTTGATGGGGCAAAGAATCAACAAGGGGCAGGTGTGGGAATCATCCTCATATCTCCCAAAAAAGGGGAAATCCCAATTACCATTCGACTAGATTTTTCATGCTCAAATAAAAGGGCTGAATATGAAGCACTTATATAAGGCCTAAAAATTTTGAAAATCGAGGGGCATCATGTATTGAAGTCTTTAGAGATTCTATGCTTGTTATAAACCAAGTGTCAAAAATTTGGCAAGTTAAAAATGAAAAACTCAGACCCTACCATGAATTGGCCACTCAGTTGGTCAATTCCTTCAAATCATGCACACTCACCCACATATGTAGAGAGGACAACACCATAGCAGATGCCCTCTCATCACTAGGGTCATCTCTAAGAGTCAACCCCACTATGAGAACTCGATCCTTAGAGATCTTGCACTTACCCACTCCATCCACCCATGATTTGGAGATTTGCCAAAATGACCAAAATTCCATTGAAAAACCTTAGTTTCAAGACATTAAAAACTTTCTAGAAAATGAAGGATTTTTCGAATTTACTTCATCTAAAGATAAAGCTTTTATTCAAAAAGTTTCAACCCGATATGTGATTTTGGGAGAAATTCTTTACAAAAAGAGTTTTACCGGCATCTTGTTGAGATGTGTAGACCTTGATGACTAGGATTATAATGCATGAGTTCCACGATGGAGAATGTGAAGGCCATGTCAATGCAAATATGATGGCCATGAAAATACTTAGGGCCGGTTATTTTTGGTCCACCCTTAAGCAAGATTGTCATGATCATGTTAGGAAATGTCAATGTCAAGCGCATGGACATGCCATTCATATCCCATCGTCCACCTTGCATTCCATTATGAGCCCATGACCCTTCACCATGTGGGCATTTGACATCATATGACCCATCTCCCCAATTGCATCGAATGAACATAGGTTCATCTTAGGAGCCACCGAATATTTTTCTAAATGGGTTGAAGCTGCTTCCTTGGCTAATGTCCAAGGACAACATGTAGTGGCATTCATTAAGAAAAATATCTTGACTCGATTTCGAGTTTCAAGGGACCTAGTGTCTGATAATGGCACACCTTTCAAGAATGAGAAGATGGAAAAGTTATGTAATAACTATGGCATAACTCAACAGTTCTCATCGCCCTACTGCCCTCAAGGCAGCGGCCAAGCCGAAGACACGAACAAAACTCTCATAAGCATCATTGAGAAAACCTTAGAGAAGGGTAGGACATAGTATGAGAAGCTAGATGAAGCCTTATGGGCTTATAGAACTTCCATCCGAACACCCACAAATGCCACACCATTCGAGTTGGTCTATGGTACAATGCCATACTACCCATTCATACCAAATTGCATTCATTTCATACATCACTTGCATTCGACAATCTCACACTTCATTTGCATCACACACCAAGCATGCATATACCCAAGATTGGCCATGCATGATCATGTTTAGGATTAGTACTAAGTGTGAGTTAAGTCCCCTTTGGCTAAAATTCCCTCCTCTATGATCCAAGGAAAGGATTTGATGCAATGAAGGACAGTTATATTCTCAAGTTAATTTGGGAAGTAAAATAAAAAAGGGTATTTTTGGAAGTAAAATAAAAAAGGGTATTTTCTTCTTTGCCATTATCCAAATAAATTTGGATTAATGCTAAAGAGAGGCATCTGTAAACACCCTAAATGAATTTATAAAAACACTCTCAATTTCGAAAATTTGCTTGTTTTGAACCCCTTCTTTGAATCAAGAATTTTTCACAAAATCCTCAAATAAAGATTTTCAAAATTCTCCAAAATCAAAGTCAAGAAATAGGCTTCATGAAGACGTGGTGAGCATACAAGGACACCTTGGCCAAGCTTGACTCAATGGGCTCGAAGAAGGGCACAAGACCACACCTTACCAAGTCTTGAAGATTGTGGGCTGCACTAGGCTCATTCGGGTGTACCAGGGAAGGCTTGGGTTAATTCGAGGACACCCCAACCTATGAACCAAATCAAGATATATCAAGCAAAGTAAGAAGTTATAGGACAAGCCACAAAGGAGTTCAATCAAAGCACTACATCAAGCCTAGCCGAGTGTATTTGAAGGCACCTAGGCCCAACCAGCCATACCTAGGTGCACTTAACTTGAGCCAAGAACCAACCCACATGGAGCTGGTCCAGCCTTGACTAAAAGGACCACAAGGTCACGTGATTACCAAGGTGGATTGAGCTGGGTTTGGGCCATGGAGCACCTGCCCCAAAGAAAGACTAAAAAGGGGCCCCCCTTGGCCTATAAAAAGAGGCCAAGGGGGGATGGCTAGAGGCATTCCATCTTATCTTGGAGGCATGGGGCATTGGAGAGTGAGTGATTTGCATCCTTGGCTGGGGAATTCATGAGTCTCCTCTAGGGAAGAGTGGAGAGAGGGGAAGGGAGTGTAGAAAAGTAGGCAAGTGTTGCAAGTTTAGAGAGTAAGAGTGAGAAAAGAAGAGAGGAAAGAAAGGGGAAGGTGAGGGCCGTGAGCTTCTGTTGGGAACCGATTCTTGGAGGTATTCATGTAAATATTCCTCTTCTATTATTCCTCTCTATTCTCTTCTTCATATTCATTTCAAAAGGGGTTGTATTAATGGAGCTTTGTCTCCCCCCATGATGTAATAAGAAGTAGATGTGCCGAAATTTTCGATTATTACTTATGCACTCTAATTGTTTGTGTTCTTGATTCTACCTTTCTATATGTTATAAACATCCTATAACTCCTAATCCCCTCTATGTTTAAGCTAATCTATATATTTTCATTCATTTTCCTTCAACAATTTACTTTGGGATGTTGTATTATTGCAATTTAAATTCGGGTGAGTTTGCATCATGTATGTTGTAAAAATGAGAAAATCTGATTTCAGCATTCCCCCATACGTTGATTGATTTATTTTTCATTGCTAAACTGTTGCTCCGATTAATCCGAAATTTACACACACAATACCACTTGTAATAAAATTTTCAAGAATTTTAGGGACGTGCAACTACGTAATAAAAGGTGTGTAAAATCAGGAAAAATCCTAAATCGTTTCTGTCAAAACTGTTTTCCTACAACAAAGCCTGGGTAATCATCCTATAACTCTTATTGTAGTTGTCCAAATTCGGTGAAACTTGGTTCATTAGAAAGCTGATACTTATAGCTTTCCAACAAGACCAAATACATAAAATCGGAGCTCTAAGCATCGAGATACAAACCTATCTTTGGGTCTCTGTATTTCTATGACAGAACAGTTCTGAGTGTTTGAGTAGAGACATTTTCCCAATTTAATTTTGTATCATCATAGCTCCCAAAAATAAAACAAAAATAGTTTTGGAAGCTCCACATGAGGATCTGATCACTGTCAAATTCTCATGATTTTTGGAAATTTGGAAGGTATTGAAATAAAATCAGAAATCAAGGTCTAAACAGAACTAGTTTTTGTTTTTCAACACTTATAAAATCTTATCTTCCAAAACACTTGGTGCAAAAGTTGATTCACGTTTTCTCATGTTTCTTTTGAAGTAAATTTGAAATCTCACCTACAAATCCTCAAAGCGCTTAGGGAGACCCTTGAGCATCGGTTCAAGAAGGCCTAAAGCGAAAAGATCTCGCTTAGCTACAATCGCCAAACAAGTCAGATTTATAAATTTTACTAGTTTTTGGAAACTAGCTGGCACGCTTGCGTAAGAAGTAGTTTTGAAAAGATTACTTCAAGTCTCTACATAGGCTTGGAGTGAAATTTTCACTGCAACTCTTAATTTGCACATGGATGAAACCTTCGTAAAACATGTATAACTTCTCATGTTCATCACATCTAACCATTGCAGCAACTCACCAAGGTAGAACGTCAAACAGGTGCAGATGTGGGATCTCTATACAGTCCAGTAGCAAAAACCGAATGCAACGCAAGTTGATTATAGTGAAGTATCCGAGCTGTTTGGTAGCAGTAATCAGCAGTTCTTCGGCTTTCTTCACTTCAAACACCATCAACCGAGACTCTCAATAGCCCGCTATGCAGTCCACACTTTGAGGAAGCCAATCTCTACATGGAACTCAATCCACGAGCACCCAAACTTCACCAAAATCTAAAAGCAATTCCTCAACGGAAGTACACCGACTACTCTAGCTTGAATGCAACAGTACTTATGACTCCTTTTTCCGAACCTAATGCTAACTCACCAAATGAATTACAGAGAGATTTCTCCACACAAACCCAACCAAAAGTACTTTTGAAACTCAAATTTCAATAATGCACAGACAACACTTACGTAGAAATTTTCACTTTGAAACTTCACTCCCCACAACCCAAATCTCTCTCTTCTACAGCACGCTTCCGCTTTAATCCAAGCTTTGAACACGTTCTCCACAACGATAGGATAAGGTTTGAAGCACCCAAGCAACCATCAATCTTTATGGAATGTCAATGTTATTCGATTTGCAGAGATGCTGTAATCTCTCTTCTACAGCATGCTTCCGCTTTAACCCAAGCTATGAACACGTTCTCCACAACAATAGGAGAAGGTTTGAAGCACCCAAGCAACAATCAATCTTTATGGAATGTCAATGTTGTTCGATTTGCAGAACTCACTGCATTTCTACAAAATCACGAGAAAGACAACTATCCAAGTTCTGGTTGAGTCTTAGCTATCCAAGTTCCACTCAACCCAAACACAATCCAGTGCCTCCCAATGATGATCAGAGCTTCACAACCTAACCCAACACACGATGCTTCACGATGACAACTCAATTACATGAGATTGTCGTTTGATTTGCAGAAAACCGAAGGCAATTGTTCCATTTTCTCCTTGCACCAACTATCTACCTTCCGATCATCAATCCCACACTTCCGCTTCTACTACAAACTTCGCCCAAATGTGAAGATGCAGAAAGTAATGGTTGAGACTTACCGCAGAACACCTTGGAGTTTGATTCGTAATGGAATAACCACCGATGCCAAAATTCTACCATCGTCTATGAAACATCACAAACTCCTCCACATCAGCGTTGTTTAATGATTGAATCAATCATGGAGCGAATAAGATACTGTGATACCAAATATCACACGCTCGAAACTGGATTGAACCTAGCAACGAAGGTGGGTTCAACAACGTGTGATAGTAATAAGAGGTGTTCTGGTTCAGCCTTGATTGTGCGTACACCTTGTCACCACCGACAATGCTCTCTCTCTCTCTCTCGCAATGGGTTTCCCTATTTGGCGGATGGTGCACAACTCTCACTGCTCATGGCTCTAGCACTCTCTTGACAAGATAAAGAAGAAGGAAAAACCTAGAATGGGAGGAAGACAGCTTCATTCACTGTCTCTCAAAGATGCAAAATAAGACACTTGAGAGACGTGAGCCCTTTTAATAACATGCAAACCCGGTCCATGTAGATATATATGTCCAGCCCTATTAGCAAAAGGACCTAGTGCACTATACCAAATACGTAGAAAAGGAAAAGGTCCTAAGCTAAATGCACACCTATTGGGCGCGAGATGTGGCATGTGTGAAGCATATGTGTATACTAGAACGGTTTGCATGGACCCTAATAATTGTCTATGAAAACCATGCTAATAAGTATTATGTATATTGAGTGAAAAGATTCCAGCTGCCACCAGTGTCTTCTTCCTGGAGTTCTTGCTTTCTACTACATGAGTGTGCGAGTGAGAGGGGAAAGTTGAGTGAGTGAGTTGTAAACACCCCAAAATGAAATTCTTTTCAAACAAACACTTTTTCAAAAATCATTTCAAAACCAATCTTGAATTTTCAAAACCCAGGAGTTGCAAAGTTTTAAATTTTTGTAAGAAATCTTTCAAAATATAGGTTTCTTAAACTCGGGCCAAAACCCAAATTTTGGTAAGCAGCCAAATCAAGCAGGTGGAGCCTGATCGAAAAGCAGCTCCAAAAACAGGTCAAAAGGTGAAAGTTCAACCCAGCCTAATGAAAACAGGGCCGAAAAGCCAAAGAAGAATCCAAGCCAGAAGTAGACTTCAGCCTTGGAATGTGAAATGCAAAGATAAAGCACCGACAAAGCCATCAGAAATCCAAGCCCAAGCTTGAAATACCAAAAATCAGACAAAACGAAGTTCGGAAGGTAAGAAGACGGTCGGACGAAAAGGTTGGGAAAAACCCAGCTCAAAATGGAGCACTGATGAAGCCAAGACCCGTGAAAACCGCCCGTCTCAAAACACCAAAAAGGACTGAAGAAACAAAATTTTGGATTGGATCTGGACATAAATACCCAGATCCAAACCCAAATAGTGTTTGGATCGGATTTGGATCATAAAAACAAAATCCAAGATCCAAACCCAAGACCCACCCCTTTGCCTATAAATAGAAGCAAGGGGGGTGAAAGTTCATGTGAACTTGCTTGGGAGAGGCTTGGGGAGTGCATAAAGTAAGAGAGAGAAGAATGGTGGGCTTGACTTTGTCAAGTGGGTTAGCCATGTGGGCTTGATCAAGGGTGTGGGTTCAAACCTTGTAAACCTAGACTAACCATAGGGCTGCACCAACATGATGGGACGGCATGGACAAGGGTTGCGCATGGTGGACTTGGCTTCAAGAGGTAGGTCCCTAAACCTAACCGTGACTTAGCCACTAAACCTAACCCAAACCTAGCCTAGACTTAGCCCATTTCACCTAAACCGACCTAACTTAGCCCAACCGACTCCCTTAAATCCCACCTAAACCTAACCCAAACCGCACTCTAGCTGGACCACTCTCACCCTAAACCTACCCACCTAACCCATGCCTAAACCCACCCCGAACCAAACCTAGCTAGGTGTTGGCCGCACCTAGCTTATTCCCTTGAAACCCCACCAACCGACTCCATTAAGCCCCTAACTAGCCCTACCCGCTGACTCCACTACATAGCCCTAAACCGACCTAACTTAGTCCTATTGGACCTAGCCATAAAACCATAACTGAGTGCACCTAGCACCCGGTTTTAACCTAGCCCAAACATCCTACCGGCCGGCTAGATGCCCCAGCACATCCGGCCTGCCACCTTCACTCGCACACCCTAGCAACACCTACCTACTGCGTGTCGTGCACCCTGTTGCGCCACAACGCGCAGCGTCCTGCTTAGTCCTATTGGACCTAGCCATAAACCATAACCGAGTGCACCTAGCACCCGGTTTTAACCTAGCCCAAACATCCTACCAGCCGGCTGGATGCCCTAGCACATCCGGCCTGCCACCTTCACTCGCACACCCTAGCAACACCTACCTACTGCGTGCCATGCACCCTGTTGCGCCACAACGCGCAGCGTCCTGTTGCGCACCCCCTGCCAGCCTGCTGTGCCATACCCCTGCCTACAACACCCCGCGCCACGGCCTGCCGCGCTCCAGCGCACCACCCTGTCCCGCGCAGCATCTTGCCGCGCACCTGCTGCACACCCCTCACCGACCCTGCTACACCTCAGCAGTGCCACATCAGTGCCCTGCCGGCCTGCTGCACCCTGTGTCGTGACCCACTTAAAGCTGCACCCCAAACCAGTTGAGTGCACCTAGCACTCGGCCAAGCCTGGTTAGCCGTGCACCAACCTTGACAAAATCCCTCTCAACCATAACCAAGCTAGGTGTTGGCGGCACCTAGCTCATACCCATTTCTCTAAACCAAGACCTAGACCTAACTAGGACCATACCCACCATAACCTAAACTTAACCCTTTGGCCAAACCTAGCCCATACTAAGCCCCAAAACCCACTTGGCCGTGCCCAAGTAAATCCATACCCAAGTCTCACGTCGGAGCCCACCTAAAGGGACCTATCTCGTGGCTGCCAAGGAGGACGGACCCAAGCGACTCAAGAGGCAAAACCGACCACTTGTAAGTGTTTATTTACATTCGGTTTTACATTACTCGTTTAAGTAAAATTCAATTCGATACAGGGTTGTAATAATGGAGCGAAGTCTCCCCCGAAATGTAATATTTGTGTTTGATACACAACCACACACGTGCACTTGAGCCTTCTCACTCTTAACTGCACACAAAGGACACTCACGTGCACTTGAGCCTTTAAGCTCTTATATTGCACACGATTGCACACACATTGAGCCTTTCCGCTCTTAAGCTAAAGTATATATTTCCATTTGGGTATTTACTTTAGTGAAAGCTGTGTGAGTTGCAATTCAATTTCGAGTGGATTTACATTCAAGTCGTGTGAGTTGTCATTTAAATTTCACACTTACACACATGTGCATTGAGCCTTTCCACTCTTAAGCTAAAATATATATTTCAATTTGGGTATTTACTTTAGTGAAAGTTGTGTGAGTTGTCATTTAAATTTCACACTTACACACACGTGCATTGAGCCTTTCCGCTCTTAAGCTAAAGTATATATTTCAATTTGGGTATTTACTTTAGTGAAAGTTGTGTGAGTTGCCATTTCAATTTCACACTTACACACATGTGCATTGAGCCTTTCCGCTCTCCACTCTCACACACATTAAGCCTTTTCGCTCTTAGGATACAATATATTTATATATTTTCAAGTCGTGTGAGTTTACTTCACGTCGAGTTGCATTTCTCTTTGTGTGGATTTACATTAAGTCGCGTGAGTTGCTTTACATTTCGGGTATTTACATTTGTGAAAGTTGTGTGAGTTGCCCTTTCAATTCGAGCCTAGCTCACATCATCACTTTTTAAAACCTTAAAAGATTTTGCATCCTCGCATTCGTTCGCTTTCAAAGAAGCCTCGAATCTACGCTCAAACCACGTTGAAAATAGGCCACATATTCACACACATATCAGGCCTAAATAGTTAAAACTCCCAAGACTTAGGTTCGTCCAAAGTCGTAATAAAACTTGCAAACAAGGCATACAACGAATTTCTAAAACACATGTATTTTCAAAGTTTTGTAAAAACGAAGTTTTTAAGCGTTTAAACTGACCCTTGAGCATCGGTTCAAGAAGGTTTAAACGAAAAGATCCCGCTTCTCCACAATCGCCAGAAAAGTCAGAATATTTTCAAAAATCTTCGCTATCTTGAGCAAGCTAGCTGGCACGCTCGCAGAAATGATTTAGGCGTGAAAAGGTTCATTTTCGGTCTCAAAAATCAGGAGTGAAAATTTCCACGCCTACATGAGTGAAGGGCGATGCCAGAGAGTTGGGTTGCCAGGATGTGGAAGGGTAGAATGAGAGGTTGTAAGAGATGTCAGATCTTCAAACCGAGTCAATCGTGGAAAGGCTGATTGTTTGAGTATACAGCAAACCGACCCGATAATCTGTTCTCGAGACCTTTGTGAAAAGGTTGAGAGGAGGTCACACGATCTCACACCGTCCTGGCATTGGTGCCCATTTACTAGGAAGGGAGATAAATAATGCCCATTGTGCTAGTGACACCACACATGTTGTACCTTTTATTTATTTATTGTGTTAAGATGGAAGGCTAAAGTAGACATTGTCAGTTTCCTTTTACCTAAAACCACTTGTTTCTGAAAAATAGGAATTGCTAGCTCCAAACCACCTGTTTGTGTCAAAATGGTAAACTCGGAGTGCCTGGGGACACACACACTCGTGTCATGTTATTTAGGAATCTTCATGCCAAAATCAGGTCAAAATGAACAAGACCCAATTTTTTATTCATCTCTAATAAGTCGTGGGATGTCATGGTCTCAAATTCTTGAACCTAGTTATGGTTTCCTACTGAAAGATATTCTTGTCCTCATCTCACAAATGTCCTTTTCATTATACATATATAAGATCAATCAGCATCTCTATAGCACTTCCAACACATGAATATTCATTTATCCAGACATATATGCCTGCCTTTCATCCATTCGTTACAACCCAAAGTATCCATACATTCATTTATTCACCCAACATTCTTCTTTTCCCTTAGACTTATCATTGAACTTGACATCCAAAATATAGGTCTCATGAGAACCATATACTTCTACAGCAAACCAAAACAGCCTTACAATGGGAGATAATGGAATATAGACTCCATATTTTAGGGGAACCCCATGAGAATGTTTTCATATTTCATTATTTATGGCCTTTGAGGCTCAACAGGACCATTAGTGTGAACTATGTCCAACCCCATGAGAATGTTTTCACATTTCATTATTTATGACCTTAGAGGCTCAACAGGACCATTTGTGTGAACTATGTCCAGGCAAACCAAAATATAAAGTAGTCTGGTTGTTAACCCACCTGGTAGGGTTCCTAACTCCATTGCGCATGGTGTAAATTTGACTCCGGGGGCTGCATACCACGCTTTGGGAGGTGTAATGCATAATCATCCTTAAAGACCTTTGTATACACCCAAAAAAAATTTCAAAATAATTTTTTTTATCTTTTAGAAATTTTGTCTTTTTAAACAAAAATTGCAGTTTCAAGTTTTTTAAAGGTTTTTTCAAATAAAGACACCTTAAATGGACTCATTTAAGTGTTGAAATGTTGTACTAACCTGAAAATGATGGTATATTGCATACCTCTGAAAAAATCCACTTTTAATAAAATATCAAAAAAGTGACTACTTTGCCCTCACTGCCAAATTGGCAGGATTTGCTATTTCAAAAGATTGCCTTTAAAGAAAGGATGATTTCAAGCAATTTTCCTCAAAGAAACAAATAAAAATAAGAAAATTGGGAATCAAATCCTAAAATGTTTGAAAATTGATAAATTTATGAATCTAAAACCCTTGAAATTAAAAAAAAAATCAAATTCAAATCAGACCTCAAAAACAAGCTCAGTCGAGAATAGTCTCATTCCGAGACCCTATACCCAAGGGTTAAAGTGGTTTGATACCCTATACCAATAAAAAGAGTTAATGTGGTCAAGGTGGTAAAAGACAAACTCAAAGAGTGAAAGCAAGTCACCCATGTAAACAAAAACTGAGAATGAAACTTAGTGTTTTCCAAAAATAATATTTGAAGGTTTTATTAAATTTGATGTTTTCGAATATAGAAATGGTTTTAAAGAAATTGTTTGAAACTATACTTACCATATATGAAACTCGAACCGTAAGGAGGCAAATTCCCCAAAAAGAAGAGATGGTATGAACCAAAAAGGCAACAACCAAGCACCTGCCAATTTCGGTATTGTTGGACAAAGTAATCTACCAATTTTAGTTCCAAGCAAGTAACCTTAAAAAGGAAGGTTGGCGTCTAAGAAGGAAGGTTGGCATCCAAGAAGGAAAGTCGACATTCAGGAAAGAAAGGTTGGCATTCAAGAAAGAAAGGCCAGCGTTCAAAAAAGGAAAATCGACGTTCAAAAAAGGAAAGTGGCTCAATTTGGCAAGCCAGGGTGCTCGATTTGGCAAGCCACCAAGAGGAAACTTACTAATTTCATCATTATTAGACCAACCTATTTACCATACGCAACCATTAAATGCTCGATTTGGTAAGTTACCATGTCATGGGTTGGATAATTTCAACATGACCCGATTTGTAGTCACAAAGAGGCAACTTGCCACATACCAAATCTGGCCGACTTTAGCAAATTGAAGTGGGATGCTTACCATACCAAAGCTGGTCAATTTTTGCAGCTTACCGTAACAAAGTTGGACGACTTCAAACATGGGTGAATCATATGACTTGCCATGGGCAACAATGATAACCAATTCGGCAAGTCATTAAGCCACAAGTCCTTGCGAGTTTCATCAATGCTTACCTGGATGATTTCAACATGACAACATTGAACTGCCGAAACTTTTCATAGATGGATTGGAATCGAAATCTTCTTACAAAAATTTATGGCAAAGTCCTAAGGTCAGTTATATTAGTGATAAGATTCAGGAGCATGTTAATGAGTAAGATGTGTATGCAAACTCAATGACTCTAGACAAACACACTGTTAGAAGAACTAACGGGTTATGCTTGGAGATAAGTGGAAGAGTGCACCATGGAAAGCCAGTCATCTGACCTAAGCAACTAGACACCAACAAGGTCACTTACCTTTCCCAACCCTAGTCGAATCCAACACCTTTCTTACCAACTTAAGTTGATTTTCAGGAAGGCAATTTGAGTCGAATTCAGCAAGTGAAGGCAGTACCTTTCTTACCAACTCAAGTTGATTTTCAGCAAGGTAACTTGAGTCGATTTTAGCAAGTGGATGCAACACTCTTTAACCCAATTTGGTAGGTCATTGGACAACACAAGCCCAACCAATTTCAGCAAGCTTTGAATAAGGTAACTTACCATATGACTTGGATAAGTTGACTTACAAGGAGCAACCTCAAGGGGGCAACTTATTGCCAGTACAAAGAGGTATGTCTTCATCCAAACCAAGTTTGTAGAATTGAGCATGCATTGCATATGGTTCACACTACTTATCACACACCGCTCTCTCATAATAAAAAAAGATAAACAAGTAGTGATTTGGGGACGCTTGGAGTCCCGCATTCGGTTAGAGCCTTTATAAAGATTCGAGGTGCTCCAAGGCATCAAATTAGAGACAGGTCAGGATCGAGCCCTAGGGAGGGTGTAGGGGAGGTGACTAAATCTGAAAGAATCTATCAACCCCCACACTTAGCTAAACAAGTTAGCAAGGGAGTGGTTGTTTTGCCCAACCCCCAAAAAACATGTATCCCTAACTCATCTCATGGCATAGACAAGGGTAAAAGTGGTGTGTTAACTCTATATGATTTTGAATTACATCTTTCGAAACTCCCATAAACATGTCTATCTTAGAGTTGACACAAACCTCACCTAAGCATAGACAAGTCTTAGAGGGAATCTTAGAAAAAGCCAAGGTTAACATTGTCATAACTCCCGAATCCCTATCCATCTTGGTCTCTCCCATCTTTGCCAAGGCCCCAATTATGTTTACTGAGGATGAGTTAGAAAGACACGATATAACCAACAACCAAGCTTTGCACATAGAGGTAGTATTGAATCACCATACTCTCAACAAGCGCTTGGTCAATAGGGGAGGAGGTCTAAATATTCTTCCTCTCCATGTGGCCTTCTAAATAGGAGTACCCATATCTAGGCTAGAACCCCGTCCAATTGTCATCACAGGATATGATGGTAACTCATCCCACCCCTTAGGCTCTGTAGAGTTACCCATAGAAATCGGCAAAATACCACATGTAGTATTGTTTCATGTCTTTGATATAAACCCCACTACAACTAATTGTTAGGGAGGCCTTCGATACATTCCCTCTCATCCATCCCTTCAACCTTCCATAAGTGCCTTAAAATCTCATGGGAAAACCATGTCGTGGTAGTCTTTGGAGAAGACAACCTGCTGTAAACACTCAAAAAAAAATTTAAAATAATTTTTTTTCATATTTTAAAAATTTTGTTTTCTTTTGCAGTTTTGGGTCTTTAAAGGGTTTTTCTAATAAAAACACCTTGAACGAACTCATTTTCGCATCAAAATTTTTTAGAAACCTGAAAATGATGGTATATTGCATCCCTCTCAAAAAATTAAATTTGGACAAAATTTCATAAAAATAACTATTTTGCCCTCAAGACCAAATTGGAAGGATTCTGCCTTTTTAAATGGTTGCCTTCTAAGGAAGGATGAATTCAAACAATTTTTTTAGAAACAAATGAAAAAGAGAACATTGGGAATCAAACCCAAAAATGTTTGCAAATTTATAATTTTATAAAATTCAAAAACCCTTGAAATTCATAAACAAATTAAATTCAAACTATACCTCAAAAACTTGCCTGGTCGAGAATAGTCTCATTCCGAGACCTGATATCCAAGGGTTAAAGTGGTTCGATACTCTACACCAGTTAAAGTGGTTTGATATCCTATACACGTTAAAGTGATTCAATACCCTACACCCGTTGAAGTAGTTAAAGAGGTTCGATGTCCTACACCCATATAAAAGGGTTAAATGATTAAGGTGGTTATAGACTCACTCACGGAGTTAAAATAGGTCACCCTTGCAAACAGAAATTGGGAATAAAACCCAATGCTTTCTAAAAATAATATTTGAAGATTTCATTAAATTTGATGTTTTCAAATATAATCTTTTTTTTTATAAAGTGTTTCAAACCATACCTACCATATATAAAACTTGGACCAGAAGAAGGCAAATTCTTCAGAAAAAGGAGGTGGTATAAACCAAAAAGGTAACAATTGAGTACCTACCAATTTTAGCATTATTGGGCAAGGTGACCTGTTATTTTTATTTTCAGGTATTAGAAAGGAAGGTCAGCGTCTAAAAAGGAAAGTCGATATTTTAAAAGAAAAGTCGGCACCCAAAAAGAAAATTCGTCGTCATCCACGAAAAAGGAAAGTGATACTTGATTTGGCAAGCTATAATGCTCGATTTGATGAGCTATGATGCTCGAATTGGCAAGCGGTGATGTTTGATTTGGCAGGCTGCAATGTTCAATTTGGCAAGTCACTAAGAGGAAACTACCAATTTCGGTGTAAATGAATCATATGACTTACCATAGGTGACCTTGATACGCAATTTGGCAACCTTGATACATAATTTAAAAAGTCACCAAGGCATGAAAGACTGGCTGGTTTCATGACTACTTACTGGTTTCATTGATTTTGGAGATTCAAAATTGTTCTAAAAAAATAAAAAATAAGCCTCTAAAAACAAAACCAGTTTCTATTTTTCAAGACTTGGAATGTTTTTGAATTAAGGTGTAAAATCATGATTTTTGTCAAGATTTTGAAATTAGAATTTGGTTTTAAAAACTTATCGGATCTCAAACAATTTTCAAAGTGTCTCAGCTGACCCTTGAGCATCGGTTTAAGAAGGCCTACGTCGAAAAGAGTTCACTTGTCCACAATCTCTACACGAAGTCAGAAAATCAATCTTTGCTAGTTTAAGCAAACTAGCTGGCACACTCACGCACATGACATAGTTTGTAAATTTAATTTGAAGTCTCTAAATAGACCTCGAAATAAAAATTTACATCTACACCCGCATCTCAAGGGAATACAAAACTTCCCTTGCCTATCAAGTCACCCACTGAGTGGAGTAAAGAGGGCCATGAAGATGCCCAATTCACTTGAGTGGTCTACATTGCATCCCCCATTACCAAGATTATCCACCTCCTAGGAGAACCCAAGTCACACCCTTCCAAGGTCGTCTATCTCCTACGAACACCCAAATCACTCAAGTCTTCCAATCCTAGTGTCGTGTACATCATAGGGGGTCAAACACCTCCACCTCTAGAGTCATACACCTCCTAGGCACACCCCAAAAATTTCGAGTATATAACCATGCCATGGACGATACACTATTCCAAGGTCATCCTCTTTATTAAAAATTTTCAAAATTTAAAAAGCCTTGGAATATGTTATTAAACATGGGGTATGCACCATACGAGAGTCTAGGAGCAAAAAACCAAGGTAGACTAGAGTCTATCTTACTTCTACCTAACTTGGGTCGATATGGTTTAGTGTACAACTCATCCATACCCTTGAGCCACCACCTAAGACCAATTGGGTCAAGGGTGGCCTAGAGCTAACTAAAATTGAAACCTATGGCCTAGACCTCTTGTTTGAAGTCTAATTCATGATGTTTTCTTTGCAGGTTTGATGGAAGACCCTTTTATTAAAAAAATTCAAAAAAGGTATATATTTTGAAAAACCAAAAAAATTTAAAAAACTCCCAAACCTAAAAACATTTAAAAAAACTGAAAATTCCAAAAATAAGGTCTTTTATGTTCTTCTTGCTAGCATTTGCTTAGAAAAATCCAAAAAAATTGAAAAAGCCAAAAATCCTAAAAATTTTGGTTTTCAAAATTAGGTACAAACTCAAAAATAGGTTTTGACAAAACCCAAATATATTCTCAAACCCAAATTATCTTTTGTGCATAACTCTTCTTTGGTGCATAATACTTTCCTAAAAATCAAAGCACTTGAGAGTGATCAAAGCAAAGAGGAAGATCCTCACATCCTTGCGGATGATCAAGCATCAAAGCTTCCCAAATTTTATAAAATCCTTTACTTGGAAAAACCTTCAAATTCCATAAGAGAGGATTTCTTAGAGGTCAATTTAAGGAGTGAACCTAACCCAAAATACATCAAAAGCTAGGATCATATCATGCAATATCAAAAACCAAGATCGTGCATGTATAGGTCATTCATACATTACATTGAAAATCATTCATCACATGACACAATAGGGGTCGGCCATAGTGTATGAATGCTCATGTCATCTCCTCCAAACTAGGGCCATGTAGTGTGCATTCCCTAAACACTTTTCATAAAGACTGAATACATTCATCATTTTGTAAAGCATGTATCTCCACCATATCATATAAAATACAATCTAATCTTTACACGCATATACTTTTCATAAAAATTTCAAGAATTTTAGTCCCGTGTATCAATGCCAATAAAATCGGAGATGATTTAATAAAATCATAACAGAATCTGCAAAACCAGAAGTTCTTATAATAGAGGGGGTAATAATCTCATGTCTTTGTATACAATAAACCATTTTGATTGAAAATAGTTAATTGGAAAGGTGAAATCCATATCTTTCCAACAAGACTAATTTTATAGAAATCAGATATTTGAGCATAAAGATATAGTCATTTTCCTAAACCTTTGATTCTTTGTTATAGATCTGTCCCGAAAACCTTAGTAGGGTATATTTACTAATTTAATTACATAAATATATAGTATTTAAAATAAAAATAAAAATAGTTTTTGAATCTGCATATAAAGATCTATCTTTTGTAAAATTTTGAGAATTTTTGGAGATTCAAAAGTATTCAAGAAAATCAGAAACAGGTCTCTCAAAATAAAATAAGTTTATGTTTTTCAAGACTTTGAATGTTTTTGAGTTAAGAAGTAAAATCACGATTTTTGTCAAACTTTTAGAATTGCAATTTGGTTTTGAAAACTTATAGGATTTCAAACAATTTTCTAAGCGTCTAGGCTTACCCTTGAGCATCGGGTCAAAAAGGCCTATGTCGAAAATAATTCACTTACCCATAATCGCTACACGAAGTTAGAAATCAACTTTGCCAGTTTGAATAAACTAGCTGGCATGCTCGCGCACTCGTGGTTTGTGAATTTAATTTTAAGTCTCTACATAGGCTTTGGAACAAAAATTCATGTCTACACTTAGGCTACCTGCCTGGAACTAAAATGGGCAGATTACTTTGCCTAACAATGCCCAAATTTATAGGTGCTTGGTTGTTGCCTTTTTTATTTATACCATCTCCTCTTTTCGGGGATTTTGCCTCCTTGTTCGAGTTTCATATAAGACAGGTATGGTTTCAAACGTTTTCTTTAAAACCATTTTTATATTTGAAAGCATCAAATTTAATGAAATTTTAAAATATTTTTTTTAAAAATACTGAGTTTCATTCCCAGTTTTTGTCTGTATGAGTGACATGCTTTCGCTTCGTGAGTTAGTCTTTACCACTTCAACCACTTTAACCCTTTTGATGGGTATAGGGTATCAAACTACTTTAACCTTTTTCATGGGTGTAGAATATCAAACCACTTTAACCTTTTCAGATGGGTATAGAGTCTCAGAATGAGATTATTCTTGACCACGCGAGTTTTTGAGGTCTAGTTTGAATTTGATATATTTTTGAATTTTAGGGTTTTGAAATTTTATAAATTTATCAATTTGTAAACATTTTTTGGTTTGATTCCCAATATCTCATTTTCATTTGTTTATTTATAAAAAATTATTTGAAATCATCCTTTCTTTGAAAGAATCTTTTGAAATAGCAAAATCCTACCAATTTGGTCTTGAAGGCTAAGTAGTCACTTTTTTGAGCTTTTGTCAAAATTGGATTTTTTTAAGAGAGATGCAATATACCCTTATTTTAAGTTTACTACAAAATTTTGGTATGAAAATGAGTTTATTTAAGGTGTCTTTATTTGAAAAACCCTTAAAAGACCCAAATATGCAAGTTTCCTTTTAAAAAGATAAAAATTCTAAAAGATCAAATTTTTTGTTTTGAAAAAAATTTGGGGTGTTGACATCGACCCCATCTGGTATGGGAGAAGGTTTAGTTATTTTTGTTGTATATATATGGAGAGAGAGAGTGAGGAATGATAGGGAACTCCGAGGGTATATACCCTCCAAAATACCACCATATCATCTCCATTGATGAACGATTTATCAAGGATTGGGCAAAATGGTATCCGTCCTCCTCAAGGGTGGGGCTGCTAATGTGACAAAGTTGCCTTGTTCATGACATCCCTCATTGTTCATTAAGGGTGATCAAATTGCTAGGGTCCGAGAGTATATAATCTCTTTGAGAGTATATACACCAACTTTAGCCGTACCTTGTTGTATGATAAGGGATATCACTAGAAAGGTGTTGTCCTTATCACAATCAAGAATGTTGCTAACAAGGTGTGGTCCTTGTCACATGGTGGGAGACCTATGTGAGAAGGATGACTCTTTGTTGATGATGTAGCTAGTCATTCATCAAAGGCGATCAAACGGCTACGGTCCAATAATATATACTCCTAGAGTATCCTATAATTCCTTTTTATATATATAAAAAGATCATAGTATATGAGCACACACATCCATGTTTAAATCTACTTAAAGATCTCAATTGTTTGATTATTGCTATCAATTGTTGAGATCTTTAAGGAAAAATCAAAATAGTACCATGTGCACTTATTGCACTTGCAAAAAGAATAATAATATTTTTTTGCTTCTTTAATTGAAATCTCAACCCTCAATGTCAATAATAGAAAGGTTGAGGTTGTAGATGAGAATTTTTATTCCGAAGTCAGTGAAAAGACTTGAAATTAAATTTGCAAACTACGAGTGCACGAGCGTGCCAACTAGTTTGCTCAAACTAACAAAGATGATTTCTGACTTTTTTAGTGATTGTGAGTAAGTGAATTCTTTTCGACGTGGGCCTTCCTAAACCAATACTCAAGGGTTAGCCTAGACGCTTTGAAAATTGTTTGAGATCCGGTGAGTTTTCAAAAATAAAATTTCAATTCCAAAAGCTTGACAAAATCGTGATTTTACTTCTAAACTCGAAAACATTCCAAGTCTTGAAAAATAGAAACTGGTTCTATTTTTATAGACTTGTTTCTGATTTGTTTTGAACAACTTTTGAATCTTCAAAAATTCTCAAAATTTGACAAAAGATAGAGTTTGATATTTAGATTAAAAAACTATTCTTTTTTATTTTAAATGTTGTAGATTTATGCAATTAAATTCTAGAATATACCTCATTCAAACATTTAGGACAGATCTGTAATAGAAAAATAGAGGCTTAGCAAAGTGACTTTATCTTTATACTTTGATCTCCGATTTCTATGAAATTGGCCTTGTTGAAAGGCTATAGATTTCATCTTTCCAATGAAACCTGTAAACACCCCAATTTTTTTTTACCTTTTAGGAAATTGGTTAGTTTTGGCAGCTTTAAATTTTTAAATAAAATGCATCAAATGAGCTCGTTTTGTTGTCAAAATTTTATAGCACCCTCAAAATGATGAAATATTGAATCCTTTTTAGAAAAATTCGAATTTGGACAATATTTTATAAAATAGCTATTTTGCCCTCACGACCAAATTGGTAGGATTTTGCCTTCTTAAAAGGTTGCCTTTAGAGGATGATGACCTCAGGTAGTTTACCTTTAAAGTGGGAAATAGAAAGGAAAGTATTAAAGATGAAGTCCATACATTTCTAGCAATACTAATTTCATAGAAATCGGAGGTCTCTACACCAAAATATCTCTGTTTTTCTGAACCTCTAATGTTTTGGTAAAGGTCTGTCTTGAGTGTGTGACTGATGTTTAGTTCTAGATTTGATTATGCGAATCTATAGCACTAAAATTCAAGATAAAAATATTTTCTAATTCTATACATGAGCTATATCCTTTGTAAAATTTTCAGAATTTTTCAAAATTCAGAAGTATTTTTAAAAAATTAGGAAACAGGTCTTTGAAAACAGAACCAGTTTCTGTTTTTCAGAACCTGAAAATTTTCTAAGTCAAGAACTAAATCACGATTTCATCAAAACTTTTAAGTTGGGATTTTGCTTTTTTTTCGAAACATACCGGATCTCGAATAATTTTCCAAGCATCTAGGCTGACCCTTGAGCATCGATTCAAGAAGTCCTACGTCAAAAAAAACTCACTTATCCACAATCATTTAAAGAAGGCAGAAATCAAATCTTTGTTAGTTTAAGTAAACTAACTAGCATGCTTGCACACATGACGTAGTCTCAAGAATTTATTTTCAAATATCTATAGGTTTGAAAATAAAAATTCACGTATGCAAAACCATTTTTAATGAAAACAGTTCACTATATACAAAGATATGAGATTATAACCCACCTCTATTATAGGAACTTCTAGTTTTACAGATTCTATTCCAATTTCATTTGATCTTCTCTGATTTCATTTAAGAGGTGAACGATCATAAAATTCTTGAAAATTTTATGAAAGTGTGTTGGTGTATGTAGATTAGGCATACAAAATTTCAACACATTCAGAGTATGGAATAATGAAATAAAAATCATTTATCATATGTGTACAGAGTATAGAAAACAAATTTTTAGTTTTTACAAAATGTGTGCATGTGTTTCATCCGAATCAAAAAGACAATCTACAACAATTCAAAATGAATGAAATTATAATTATATCCTAAGTGTAGAGGGGATTAAGAAGTATAGGATCTTATCTTATATAATGGAGTAAAAAAGATCAAAAAACACATAATCGATAATATATGAATGTAAAGAACACGGGGCAGCATATAATCCTTAATTAATATCTTAATATGGAGACATGAGATCCTTAATTACAACCCCATTGATCTTAATAAAAGAGGAGAAGATAATAATCAAAAGGTAAGGGAAGAAGGAACCTGTAGCGTAAGAATAGAATAGCCGCCGATGGTTGGTGGCGGCGAGCCTCCTTCTTTCTCTCCCTCTTGCTGGTCACGAATGCCCTTGAATGATTGTTGGGGTTTGATTGATGATTGATCAGTGCTTGGCTCATTCCTTTGCAGCCTCCCTCACAAACCCTTTTATATACTTGCGTGGTTCGGGAAGGGCTCTTCGAAAATTGCTTGAGGGGGGTTTGGTTACTCTAAGACATGGAGCCTACCCTGTTCTATCAAGTCCTCGATTTTATTTTTCAATGAATAGCAATGATCTGTATCATGGCCTTTGAGCCTATGATATTTACAAAAATTATTTAAAAACTTTCATTTAGAAGGTGTCCCTTCGGAATTTTTGGGATACTCACGAGACTTGTGCTAGCAAAATGTCTAGGACTTCCGTGAGTAGTTGTCCTACATTGGTGTATTGCTTTTTTTCAAACTTTTTCTGATTTTTTGTATTTTTTTAAAATATTTTTGTTAGGAGAACTTAGAGGGCCCAACCGAACTCGGCTCTACTCGGATGTTGGCTACTTTTTGAGTTTTCGCTCCTTCTAGTGCATGTGGCCCATATGCCTTAGTTTTTTGAAATTCCATACTCTAAAGAAGCGACTGTATCTTAATAGTAGTACTAGATTTTTGTAAAATTTTGGAAAGCTATGGATGTCATCTTTCCAATGGTTTTCTGAAATTTTTTTCATTTTTACAAATATTCGTACACTCCTTTTTTTAAATTCGCTTCGAAGATGGAAGCCTTTTTTATTAATTTTTGAATAGTCAAGATCTCATGAAGGGAGAGAAGTGCTTTCAAATCAGTTTTAAAATTTTCAAGGATGACCATTATTGTACATCCTTCATAAATGGACTCTTTGACTTTGCATAGGAGTGACCTGTACCTAACGATGAATGTGTGTACATCCACGTTTGGGGCTTATTTAATGTCTCTCAAAGTATTAAGAGTGGGCGCGATTTCTACGTGTGTCAAAACCTTTACATAACGTAATTCGCCAAGTCCTCGAAATTGGTAAATTTGCTTAAATCGTAGGAAGCCAGCCACTTTGATGCATTCCCCTTTAGAAAATGAGAAAATCAGTAAACCCACTTAGAAGAGTCTCTCTTTTTCTTATAAGCTTTTCTAGAAAGGAGTTGGAGATGGGATCAAGGGTCCACATTTCCATCATACCGGTGGAAACTCGGTATTTCGTCATCACTATCTTTTTGGTAATCAAAAGGCAAAAAGTCAGATAGTGAGTATGACTTCTTTTCTTTGGATTGGCCCCTTAGTAATTATTAGAGGACCTTCCTATCATCAATAGTGAAGGAGTCGGGTATTGGTTTCTCTTCAAATTTGGAGGTCACTTTAGGCTTTCGTGAGTGATAGGATCTCCTATGAGCCCCTGGTTGCTTGCCATGAGAGGAGCAGGATTCCACCATATCGACCTATTGGCTTAATGTGGCGATTTCCCACTTCAATTCTCTTTGTAGGGAGGCGATCCTATCTTCTTGACTTCTCAAAGAGTCTTTGGAAAAAAAAATTGAAAATCTTTTTGTAGAGCATGAGACTCGACTCGACACGAATCCTTAGAACTTGACATTATTTTTGTAAAATTCAATCTATACACAAAAATGAATTAAGAATCATGATTTTAAAAGTGAAATAGTTTTAAAACTAAGACCGGATCAACAATTTTCAAAGGTTCAAGTCCCACCGAGCGTGCCAAATCTATAGATACAAATTTTTGTTTTGAACTCTACATAGAGACTTGAAATTAAATTCACAAACTACGAGTGCGCGAGCATGCCAACTAGTTTAATGAAACTAGCAAAGATGATTTTTTGACTTTTATAGCGATTGTGGGTAAGTGAATTCTTTTTAACGTAGGCATTCTTGAACCGATGCTCAAGGGCTTTGAAAATTGTTTGAGATCCGGTGAGTCTTCAAAAATAAATTTTAATTCCAAAAGCTTAACAAAAATCATAAACTTACTTCTTAATTCAAAACATTTCAAATCTTGAAAAACGAAAATGGGTTCTATTTTTAATAGACTTATTTACTGATATTTTTGGATAGCTTTTGAATCTCCAAAAAATCTCAAAATTCTGGAAAAGATAGAGTTTAGTATGTAGATTCAAAAACTATTTTTATTTTTATTTTAAACATTGTGGAAGTTTGTAATTAAATCCAAGAATATACCCTACTAAGATTTTTGGGACAGATCTATAATAAAGAAATAGAGGTTTGGAAAAGCAACTGTATCTTGGTACCTAGATCTCCGATTTCTATAGAATTTGTCTTGCTCGAAAGATATGAATTTCACCTTTCCAATTGGACTATTTTCAATCAAAAAGATTCACTATATACAAAGATATGAGATTATAACCCAACCTCTATTGGAGAAACTTTTGGTTTACAGACTTTGTTCTGATTTTATTTACGATGTTGTACGATCCTAAAATTCTTACAATTTTTATAAATAGTATATCTGTGTGTATGGATTAGGTGTGTAAAAGTTTAGTGCATTTGGAGCAAGAGGTAAGGAAATAAAAATCGTTCATCAAACGTGTGCAAAGTTTAGAAAATAGATTTTCAGCTTTTATAAGATACGTGCATGCATTTCGCCCGAATTAATGACAATATACAACAATTTAAAATGAATGAAATTATAATTATATCATAAGCATAGAGGGGATTAGGGTGTATGAAATTTTATAATATATATCAAAGTAGAAAGTATCAAAAATCAAACACATAACAGATAATCTATGAATGTAAAGGGAATGAGGCATCATATAACCCTTAATTATTACATCAATATGGAGACATAAGCTTCTTAATTACAACCCGATTAATTTTAATGAAAGAGGAGAAAATAATAATTAAAAGATAAGGGAAGAAGGCACATGTAGTAGAAGAACAGGACTATGGCCAATGATTGGCAGCCTCTTCCTTCTTCTTTCTTTATTCCTCTCTCTCTCTTTCTTTCTTTCTTTTTCTCCCTCTCTTGTTGCTCACGGATTCCTTTCTCTGGGATCATGGATTGATGGATAATGTTGGATGATGTTGGGTTTTTTTTCGATCTTCGACTTTTTGATGGATTGTTAGATCGATCTTGGATGGATGATTTTTGATGCCCTATCAGCCCCCCTCAAGAGCCTCTTTATAGACGTAGAATTGCCTTTTGTTGCTGCTCTTTTTATGTCAACTTACCAAATGCAATATGATAAGTTACCTTGTTAAAGACCTGTTGAAATTGGATATGCTTGAAGTTGTCTATTGACCTACCAAATCGGGTCAAGGCTTTATCCAATCTTACTTGAATTCGGCTGCACTTGATATGAAAAGTTTTCTTATCAATCATGTTGCAAATTGGCTGGACTTGATATGGTAGGTTAGCTTATGTTATCTGCTGAAATCGGCCAACCCATGGTTGTCTCATGATTGGACCTAGGTTGGTAAGTTGCTCACTTCAATCTTGCTAAAATCGTTCAACCCATGGTTGTCTCATGGCTGGGCCTAAGATGATAAGTTGCCCACTCCAATATTGTTGAAATCGGCTCTTCTTGATGCCTTACCAACTCGGGTCAAAAAGTTATCCATGGCAAGTCATCTCGTCTTCTTATGCTAAAGTTGGCTAGGTAATCTTGATGGCTTACCAAATAGGCACCAATGCTACCCATGGTAAGTCCTTTTGTCCATTTATGTTGAAATCGTTCAGCCCACCTTGTTGATGGCTTATCAAATAGGGTACTAAGGTGTGGTTTCGTAAGTTGTATGGTTCAGTGATGCTGAAATCGACAAGGCTCCTAGCTGCTCACATCTTACTAAGTCAGACCACTTTCCTTTCTCTTGTTTGTAGACCCTTCCTTCTTCGATGCTGACCTTCCTTTTTCTTGACAGCCACCTTAGGCCACTTGCCTAATACTTGGACCTAAAATGGCAGGTTACCTTATTCAATAATGTCAAAATTGGTAAGTGTTTGGTCGTTACCTTTTGGTTTTTACCATCTCCTCTTTGCAGAGAATTTGCCTCGTTCCTATTCGAGTTTCATATATAGTAGGTATAGGTATGGCTTCAAACGTTTTCTTTAAACCATTTCTTTTATATTTGAAAACATCAAATTCAATGAAATCTTCAAATATTTTTTTTGGAAAATAACTGAGTTTCATTCCTAGTGTTTGTTTGCATGGGTGACCTTCTTCCACTCCATGAGTTAGTTTTGACCGTTTTAACCACTTTAACCTTTTATTGGGTGTAGGGTATCGGATTACTTTAATCCTTTTGATGGGTGTAGGGTATCATTGACGACTTCACAACCTTCCGCTCTACCACCGTCGGTGAGTCTCTCTCTCTCGTAATGCGAACCTTCTAATCAACTTGATGGCATGACTGGAAAATTGGTAATATGGCAACTAACAAAAGATTACTTTGATAGTTAAGATTTGCGCAAGGGATTCTATATAAAACAATTGTGAATTATAACTAATACATATGTTAAGGGTCTCATGCGAAAATTAGAGCAGCACAGTTTGACAATTTATATATATGCCCACGTTTATAACTACACATAAAATGACTACGTTTACTTTATTTTACGTCCATTTCTTTCTTAGCGAAAATTAGAGCAGCACAGATTATGTCGTAGATGATTTTATTTTCTAACTACACATAAAAAGAAACTTCCCTTTGGTGGATTTATAAAGAATGACTACGTTTACTTTATTTTACGTCCATTTCACAAATTTCTCTTTTGATTACATTTTCTTCGCTAAAAGATAATAAAATTAATAAAATTAGTTAATTTCACAAATTTCTTTTTTTTGGGTGAAAGCAGAAGCTCTTATTTGGAAAAAGAGAAGGTAGTCGGTTATAGACAAACAGTCTATGTACAGAGTAGCTGATCTATGTGCCATTACTTCATGTCCGTGGAAATATACGGTTCATAAATGGGGTTTTGGCGCGATGCCGTTGAATGCTGTCAGGGCTACCTAGCCGTTGTCTTAAACGTTAAATAAAAAACGCTGCATTCCGGAAAAATGCGGAACCTTCTCTAAGTGTGTTCAGCAATTAATTAGGATGGCACGTTTCTGGTTTTCGCCTTTGAAATTGTCATTTCATATCTTTTAATTTCAGATTTTGTGAAATTGTTACGTACATATCATGAATCCGATATGTAAAAAACGTTGCGAATTGATAACGAGTCAAAAAAATTAATTAATTAAAAAAAATTAATTTATCTTGTTTGGTATTAGCATTTAACTGAACAAGCAAATAGTTCACGATGGGTCAACTATTACGCGGACTCAACTCTAGGTATAGATTTATTTTTGTCGAATATTTCTATTTTTATATAACTCAGTGAAGAGCCGCAACCGCACAAAAAGGATAGAGCATCCGATGCAAATTCGAAGTTTGACACACTGAAATAAGGTCTACTTCGCTTCTGGACATTTGTAGTTGGCTCGTTATTTGTTATAAGAAATGCCATGCACTAGCTTTGGCACTGTTCTTTACGCTACCCATATCTCTTGTTTCCTCTAATGGAATTATCTACTCTCTCTCTCACACACACACACACAAGCGCGTACATGTACAAACATACACATAAGCTTTATAGTATGGTACAAGCATATGCTGGATTATCGTTTTATTTTCACCAATGACATACACATAAGCTTTTTTCTTTAAATTCAATTCGAAATGGTACACCGATACTTGAATTAATGTCAAATACGTGCATCGATCTTGATTCATTTATGGGTACATATTGCACTCTATTGCACACCAAGGTCTGCAGGATATTGATAAGATAATAAATACTTATTGTTGTATTATAACATATGATATAATTGGTTCTTAACAATGTTTAGCTTTTCCAATTATGCTTTTCACTAAAGAAAATATACTAAATGGATACCGGGAAAAAATCCGGGACCCAAAAATTGTTTCCGACTTCCAACACTTGGGAGGACCATCTTCTCTACTTATAAATTAAAAGCGTCATGGTTTTGGAGTGCATTGGGCTGTTCTTGTCAATTGAGATGTGAATCAACATGAAAAAGAAAAAACTTAGTGATTGGTCATGTCAAAAAGCCTCAATCTTTCATCATATTACATCGATGATGCGAACTGTCCAAAATGAAATTTGCAACTCACTCTACTTTCATGAAAGTAAACTCACGCGAATTTAAGTGCAACTCTACTTTCACGAAAGTAAACTCACGCGAATTTAAGTGCAACTCAATCTGCTTTCATGAAAGTAAACCCACACGAATTTAAGTGCAACTCACTCTACTTTCACGAAGTAAACCCACGCGAATTTAAGTGCAACTCACTCGACTTTCATGAAGTAAACCCACGTGAATTTAAATTGCAACTCAGTCGACTTTCACGAAAGTAAACCCACGCGAATTTAAGTGCAACTCACTCGACTTTCACAAAGTAAACCCACGCGAATTGAAATATATATATTTAGCTTAAGAGCGAAAAGGCTCGAGTGCACGTGAGTGTAAAGAGCAGAAAGGCTCGAGTGCTCGTGGGTGTACTCATGTTCAATCCAACAGTTTAAGAGCAAGAAGGCTCAAGTGCTTGTGGGTGTAAAGAGCAGAAAGGCTCGAGTGCACGTGTGTGTGATCGTGTTCATCCATCAGTTTAAGAGCGAAAAGGCTCAAGTGCTCGTGGGTGCGATCGTGTTCATGCACAAATATTACAACCCGGGGAGAGACTTCATTCCATTAATACAACCCCGTTTCGAATTGAATTTAAATAAAAAGAGCGGTTTTAAAACCGAAGTTAAAAGCACTTACAAGTCTTTCCGTTCGATTTAAGCCCTTGATTCAGTTTATTGGGTTTGCTTGAGCCCACTTTGTCATAGCCGTGAGCTAGGTCAAGTCAAGTCCTCCACTTGGTGTTGAGCCTTGGTCAACCACGAACTAGGTCAGGTCCACCTTCTTTGTTATGTTTCGGCTAAGTCAAACCAGCTTCATGTTGATGTGGTGCGGCGAAGTCAAGGTCGGCCAGGTTCAGTCAACGTACAGCAAGGGTGCGGTTCAGTCAAGGCTTACCTCGTTGCAGCCGTGTGGTCCGGCCAAGTTCAGCCAAGTCTCCATTTAAAAGGATGAAGACTTGGGCAAAATAACAATGAGTATATAGAGTTACTCGAACTAAATAGTGTAACCTCAAAATAGAGAATGAAGATATATTTAAAAGGAATATTCTATTGTATTAATGTATTATACCAATATTAAACATTAGAATATAGTAATTAGTTATATTTTCTAGTATTATATTTGATTTAGTTTAACATGCATGGTAGCTGATTGCAATTCTATCATCACTGCATCCAAAATTATTAACGGCTTAAACTTAAGGTCCCTATGGAACTTTGAGATTGAAAAGGCCCTCAGGTCCCAATTACAAACCAAATGATACATTAAATTTCTCCCATAAAAATAATCTTTTTTCTGTGAAGGAGAAGAAAATCCGAAAAGAAAGGTGCCACCAACCAGCGTCAGTCAGGTGATGCTGGCCGAATGGATGGAGGGTGACAGATGGTGGCCGGTTGAATGAGGTGCTACCTTGGCTGAGGAAGGGTGGCGTGGTGGTGGCTAAGAGTGGAGGGGGAGTGAAGAAAAGGTGGCGTTGAGATGGGGTACTAACCGGAGTGGAAGGCTGGCCGAAGGGTGAAGGTAGCGGGTGTCAAGGGGGCAGCCAAATGGAAGGTGGCAGGTGCAGCCGGTGTCATGGAGTGGAGCTGGCCGGAGGATGGAGGTGGCGTGGAGTGGAGTTGGCTGGGTTCCAAGGGGGGAGCAGGTGAGAGAAGAGAGAAGGGGATGAGAGAGGAGAGGAAGGGCTGAATTGCCCAAAGATTTATATCCAAAACCAGCCCACAAGGGGGGGGGGAGGGGGTTTATAGGTTTTAGTGAGTCGGTTTGGGCTGGTATTGGGGGGTCGGTTGGGCTAGTTAGGTGGTAATGGTTTGGGGATATGGTGGCCTGGGCTTTTAGGTGGGCCAGATATTTATCTTAGGTGGTTTAGGGATATGGTGTGTTTGGGGTTTAGGTGGGCTGGTTTAGTGGTTTAGGGCTTAGCTAGGTGGGTTGGGCTTAGGGTTAGGTTTAGTGGAGTGGGTTAGGTGTTTAGGCTAGGATTAGGGTGAGGTTAGGGGGATTAGGCTAGGTTTAGGGAAGGATTAGGGAAGGGGGTTAGGTGATTAGGTTAGGATTAGGGAAGTGGGTTAGGTGATTAGGCTAGGATTAGGTCGGGATTGGGGGAAAATGGTTAGGTAAAGGGGATTAGGCTTATGATTAGGGTTAGGAGCATCCCTTTGCATGACCCATGGACCTAGTTGCATCAAGTTGGTGTAGCCCTAGGTTAGGTATAGGTGCATACAAGCTTAAACCCACACTCATTAGGTTAACCCACATGATTAACCCAAAACTTGACACACAAGTCAAGCTTAACACATTTCACTCATATCTTATCCTCCCCATTCTCTCTCATACCCAAGATTTCTACGTGAATTTCTTGTGGGCCCCACCTCCATTTATGAGAAGGTGATATGGGCCATGGATGTGGATATTGGATTGGATTTGGATATATATGGTCCAGATCCGATCCAAATCTGATTTCTGACTCCTTCATGATATGTTCGAAACGAACGATTTGTGCGGGGCCTGACAGCATTAGTACTCCGTCTTGCGTTGGGTCTTCGCCAACATTGTCGTCCGCTCCTGTTTTCACCTTCCGGAGATCATTACGAATGATTTGTTGATAATAGGGGCTTGGATGTTCGAGATTCTGGGGATGAATCTGATACGAGAGTTGATGTGCAGGGCTCGACATGTGCTCCTGTTTTAGGCTCTCTTTCGCTCTTCTGGTCCTGCTTTCATCAGGCCAAGTCGCTTTGTGGGGTTTCAAAACATCTTTTAAAAGGTTTTAAAACTATATTATACATATTTTAAAACATATATAGTTTAAACATATGTACAGGGTTTGTCTGGAAGGCTCCTGGGTTTCCAGACTCAAAATAGCCCTTTGGGGCAGCTTTTGCAAAACCAGGTTATTTGAGAAATTCGTGGGATTTTGGGGTGTTTACACAATGCACTCCATGTGATTTAATGAAAATACATGTTTTATGAAATGATGACTATATGAAATATATTTCATATATGATGGAGATACATGTTTTATGAAATTGATTCTCCATGGAAGGTGTCTAGGGGATGCATTTTTAATGCCCGTAGTTTGATGGAGATGAATGATTCACACGACCACATGGTGAAGGGCCATGGATTTTCAAAAGGGATTTCTAGGTGGACGATGGGATGACATGTCCATGCTTTTGATATTTATGGTATTTCTAACATGATCATGACACTTTTGGCTTAAGGATGAAAAAACATAACCAGCCCTAAGTGATCTTCATGGCCATCATATTTGAATTGACATGACCTCCACATTTTTCATCGTGGGACTCATGTATTTATCCTAACCTCATCAAGGTTTTCATATCAACAAGATGCTGAAAATCTTTCTTTTTAAAGTCATATGTAGGGTTAAGATTATTAAAACTTGGTCTTTTTGAAGAAACAAATTCGGGAGATCCTCCTTTTCTAAAAATTTTTCTTGGGAGATATGAATATGATTTCGATACCTGCCCCTTGATTAAAATATGTTTCCCATGCTTGATTTTCTTTGAAACAATTTGTTCAAGCACGGTTTTTGAAATTCATTTGGAAAATATGCCCTCATGGGGCATTTGATCAAGTGTGGAGAATGTGTCTCGAAGGGGCACTTCAGCCACACGATGTAGGACTTGTCCCTTAATGGAGTCTTGAGGATGAAGTCATACTCCATCGAAAGGGTCTGGCATTTATCTTGCCTACCCATTAAGATAGGTTTTTCAAATAAGTGCTTGAATGAATCAACATTATTCCTTTTTCATGTCATGGGAAATAATGTCTCGAATTTGGAAGCCTATAGCAAGGTTAAGCACGATTTCTCTATTGACTTGATAATTTCTTTCACATGCCAAATAGATTTTTCGAAATAAATGGCACACTTCCTATGGACATCATCTTCATATTGATCGAGTAAAACACCCAATGCATTCACATGAATTGTAATGCTTTGGAGGTTTTTAAAAATTTTGGAGGATTCATCATGATCTTTTCAAGATCTTTTGGAAATCATTATTTAAAATTTTAATCCTTTTTCGAAAGTTTCATTGAGAGATTTAGCATCTTTTGGGCATTTTTTGGAATCAACCTCGAAGGTTTTGGATTTGATTCATATGGAGATATGCCTATGATGGCTCGATACTTAGGGGGTCGACTCTCATGCCCCTTTGGCTTTACACAAACCTCGAACTCTAAGATGATGTCTAGACCTGCTGTTGTTCATGCACATATATGATTTTCAAAATGCAGTGCACAATGCTTTTGTATGCATGCACCCACACTATGGGTTAGACTTACTTCTAAAAATCCCCAAATTTTTCAGGTCAAGGATTCTACGAAATTTAGGAAGCTTGGAGGTGATCTTCCTCCTTGCTTTGATGGTTCTCAAGCATTTTAATTTTGAGGAAGTTCTGGGCAAGAGAGAGGTATGCCTGACCAACTTTGGACGATTTTTGGGTTTGGGAGTATACAATTTTGGAAAGTATTTTGAAATTTGGCTTTATACATGGCCATTGTTTTTGGAATTTTTGAATTTTTTTTTTGTCTTTTTCGAAATACAAATTCAAGAATAAATATAAAGGCTTTCTTTTTGAAAACTTTTTTCCAAATAAAGAATGGGGGAATGAAACATATTTCTTTTGAAATTTTCAGATTTTTCCAATGTTTTTGGGATTTTGTAGGTTTCTCAATTTTTTTGGTTTTTGGCAATATCTAATTTTTTTGGATTTTTGAAAAGTAGGGATCTTCCATCAAACCTACAAAGAAAACTTCATGAATTAGACTCTAATCAATAGGTCTAAGCCATGGGTTTCGGTTTTAGTGGTTTTAAAGGGCACCCTTGACCCAAGTGGTCTTAGGTGGTGGTTCAGGGGGTATGGGTGGGTTGTAGTCCAATCCATATCGATTTGGGTTGGCTTTGGGTAGGATGGGTTCCAGCCTACCTTGATTTTTGGCTCCTAGGCCCATGTAGGGTTTATATCCCATGTTTAAGATCATGTTCCAAGGCTTTTTGGTTTTCGAAAATGTTTTGTAAAGTTCATGTTCTTGGAACATGGAATCGTCTATATCATGGGTATATACCCATTTTATTTTGGACAGTGGGAGTTTGGATTTTGGGGTGGTATAAGACTTGGGCTTCTGGGTTGGGAGACATGGTTTTCAAGGGAAGCCATGCTCGGTCCCTTGAGGGTTTTTGGATTTTTGGGGAATTGGGTTCATTTATGGTAAGGATTCCTAGGATGTTGATGCATGCCTTAGCTGTCCTTCATCACAAAAAAGAATTTCAAAAACAAAGACAAAAAAGGTTCGAAATATGGCTTCTCTTGAAAACCATGTGAACCTTTTCGTGCCTACTCTTGTGCGAGCATGCTAGCTAGCATATACAAACTAGCGAAGGTTTTTAAACGTTTTTCTGACTTTGGCGATTGTAGGTAAGCGGAATCTTTTTACTTTAAACCTTCTTGAACCAACGCTTAAGAGTCAGTTTAAGCACTTAGGAACTTCGATTTTCAAACAAGTTTTTACTTCAAACTAACTTTGAACGACAAGTGTTTTGGAAGAATTTGGTTCGTGCACTTTTGCCAATTTTATCACGAGGGTTGGACGGCCTTAAGTTCTTGCGATTTTTATTTATTTAGGCCTGATGTGTGTGTGGAATGTGTGGCCTAGTTTTAGATTGGTTGGAGCGGGTGTTCGAGCAATTTGCCGCAATGAGCAGATGCAAAGATGCTATAAACTCTTTTTGGGGCTTTCCCTTAGACAGCCCCTAGCTAACACCCTTAGCCTTACCTCTCCCTAAGACCTATCCCTCTTCCCTTAGACAGCCCCTAACCAACATCCTTACCTTCCCTACACACCCCAACCCTAGCCAAGGCAGCCCCCATCACTCAGCTAGCGCCAAGGCACAACCCGCCCGCACCCTTGCCATTCGGCCAGCACCTTCCTTTGCCACGCCCGTGCAAGGAGCTCCCTCTTACAGCCCAAGGTGACTCTCTAAGCCAAGCGCAAGCAAGTCACACACGGACCAGCTATACGTAAGTGCCTAACTCGGTCCTTGTTATAAACTTGCTTATGCTTAATTAAATTTGATACGGGGTTGTAATAATGGAGCGTTGTCTCCCCCCGCTTGTAATAATGTGGTTTGGCACACCCAAACACATGCACTTGAGCCTATTCCGCTCTTAGCTGCACACGATTTTGACACACACTCGAGCCTAATCAGCCCTTAAGATATAGCTATACGTATATAATTTAAGTTGCGTGGGTTTTTGTTTAAGTTGTGTGTGTTGTCTTTCAATTTTCACACTCACACATTGAGCTTTCGCTCTTATTTTCAAGACCCTAGTAAGGGCCTATTGCAATTTTGTTTTGGGGTGTTTTACTTCAAGTTGTGTGCGTAGTATTTCATTTCTACACTCACACACATTGAGCTTTCGCTCTTACTCCCAAGACCTTAGTCAAGGCCTATTGCAATTATATTTGGGTTTCATTTCATGTCGTGTGCGTAGTATTTCAATTCTACACTCACACACATTGAGCTTTCGCTCTTACTCCCAAGACCTTAGTTAAGGCCATATTGCAATTATATTTGGGTTTCATTTACAAGTCGTGTGAGTTGTCTTTTAATATACACACAACACCCACGCACACGTTGGCGACCTTCGGGCCCATATATATTATAAGTATTTCCCTTTCGGCTATGTCTTTAAGATTTGGGTTTTAAGGTTCAGCAGTGTGCGTAGTCTTTACATATATACACGGCACACACTTGCACAATTGAGCCTTTCCGCTCTTAAGATATAGCCATATTTCCCTTTTGCAATTTTCCTTTTGCAATTTACATTAAGTCATTTCCCTTCTACATTGTCTTTCAATTCGGGTTTTCCCTTTGGAGTTGCGTGAGTTTGCATTGCATATACTCCATACCATGAGTTAGAACGCATATTGTATCAAAGCAAACCCCACACTCCCGCTCAAAAATTGCCCCACTTAGGTCACGTGTGCATACACACACCTAGTTGGCCCGAAAAGGGATAAAAAGAAAGACATAGGCACGTGCAAATCCACGTGAAATAAAACTTGAAAAACCATACATATCAGCCCGAATCAAACACCTTAAACATTTTCCTAGGTTATCATGTCTAAAACTCAATTTTCTAAGCGTACAGACTGACCCTTGCGCATCGGTGCAAGAAGGTCTACGACGAAAAGAGCTTGCTTGCTTACAGTCGCCACGATAGAAGTCAGATTTCAAAATATCTCTTCACTAGCTTAAGCAAGCTAGCTGGCACGCTCTTTTGCTTAAATAGGACTTAGACACATGAAAAGCTTCGCTTCAGGCCTAAGAACCAGAGGCGAGGAACTTTCGGCGTCTACAGACTTTGGCACGCCTGGTGGGACGTGAGTCTTTTGAAAATCGAGTCATATTAGAAACCTTGCGAAAAATTTTCCAAAGGTGTCATTTTAACTCTTTTTTGTACTTCATGCGTAGGATTTTGAAAGCTTGAAAGCATGTCGAAATCAAACCCAAGTGAAGTGTCGAGCAAGGCTCATGCACATCAAGTTCTCATTCTAGGAGAGTTTTGAAAAATATGTTCATCGAATGGTGAACAAAAGGCCAAGAAAAAATATGAAAAACCTCACAAACATAAAGAGTCCTCCGTAATGGAAGGCAACCAATACCATGAGTCCTTCACACAAAAGGACTGTAAAGCCCTACAGCAGCCACTAAAAGGGCAAAGTAAAGAGAAAAGGAGTTACTCCCTTTCTGACTTCCTACCTATGGATTATGAAACAGACAGTGACGATGAAATACCGAACTTCCATCGGTATGATGGCATGGGAGACCCTAGGTCTCACCTGCAACTTTTCTCACGTCGAGCCTATAAGAAGAAAAAGGACTCGATGAAATGGGTGTATTGGTCCCCTCTATCCCTTAAAGGCACAACTGCCAAATGGCTGGCTTCCTACGATCTAAGCCAGTTCGCTACTTTTGAAGAGTTAGCGAACTCTTTATGCAAAGATTTGCACATAACGTAGAAGTCACGCCGACTTTAAACACTTTAAGGGATACAAAGCAAGGCATGAACGAAGACGTACATGCCTTCATTATTCGAGGGAGGTCCCCTTTAGGGCAAGTGCGAGAGCCAATATCCGAAGGATGCGCAGTCATGCTCATCTTGGATAATTTTTAAAATGAGCTAAAAAACCTTCTCTCTCTTCACAAAATCTCAACTTTCCATAAGTTGATTAAAAAAGCATCCCTTTTCGAAACCAATTTGAAGAAAGGGATATACGATCACTTATGGAAAGGAAGTGCCATTTCAAAAACCCGCTTAGAGAAGCCCATCAACTATGGGCCATCCACCGCGGACAAAGGGGCAAAGCCCTAAAAAATCACCAATGTCCGGGTGGATCCAAGCCCGGCAAGTGCTTCAAAGGCTTTCGAAAAAGCTGATAATAAAAAGGAGAGGAGTTTTCAAAAACCCTTCGAAAGACGGGAGTACACTCCGTTAGGCAACCTGTGACGGAGGTCCTAGACCTTCTACTTGCCCAAGGCATGATCGAACTCCCTGAGATTCTCGAAGGAGTCACTTCAAAGGCAGGGTTTTTAAACAAGTACTACAAGTATCATCGGCTCAAAGGCCATGATACAAGGCGGTGCTTCTCCCTCCTTAACAAAATTGAGAACTTGATAGCAGAGGGTCGGCTCCAAGTCACTGAGGAACCCAAGCCAGCTCAAGCTATCTTTAAAGAACCCTTTCCCAAGCACGCCAGTAGCAGTGGGAAAGGAAAAGAGGTATGTACCCTCACCTTTTCAAAAGATTTAGCGCATCCATCTGAGTCTAGTCGATCCACTTGTGCATTTGCTCTTGTACTTTACAAGAAGCCCACCCAAGTAATCATCCGGGGACCGCCAGGAGCTGAATCCCCGGCTAAACCAGTTTTAAAAATCCAAGGTGCTCCAAAACTCACGGTTAGAGCCATTTTAGGTGCGAACCCTAGGTTGGTCGTGGGGGAAGTGACAAGATCTGGAAGGATCTATCAACCCCCGCACCTACAAAGTGCTAAAAAGGTGGTCAGTGTGCCTGGCCCCTCAAAAGCATGTATTCCTAGAGTTCTGCCGAAAGCAGAAAATGGGAAAATCATTCTAAACCCTTATGATTTTGAAAACCATCTTTCAAAGATTCCTATCCACATGTCCATCCTAGAGCTAATACAAACTTCACCTAGGCATAGACTCGTGCTAGAGAAAATTCTAGAAAGAGTTAAGGTTAGTTCGAACATAACCCCTGAAACCCTGTCTGACCAAGTGGCGTCAATAGGAGCAAAATCGCCCATCACTTTCTCAGAAGATGATGTAGATAGACCCTACGAGTCCCATAATCAGGCCCTACATATCGAGGTGGTTTTGAATAACCACTCTCTGGATAGGTGCCTTGTCGATGGGGGAGGAGGGCTCAACATCCTTCCACTTCATGTGGTATATCAAATCGAAGTCACCGCGATTTCTGTGAACCCAAGTCCCATCGTTATCACTAGATACGATGGGAATGCATCTAGACCCTTAGGATCGATCAAACTCCCTATGAAAACGGGAGGGATCATACACATGGGGGTGTTCCATGTCTTGGACATCCACCCCCATTATAACCTCTTGTTGGGAAGGCCCTAGATACATAGCTTGTGCGCTGTGCCATCCACCTTCCACAGGTGTGTCAAGATCCCTTTCAGGGACCAAGTCATGGTGATCCTAGGTGAGAGTCACCCTCAGCTTCAGGGGATCATAAACTCTCCTTGTTTGTTGAGTTCCCAGGCCCATGAGGCTAACCTGGGGCAGACCATAGTTGAGCCACCAAGGCTCGTGTTAAACAACCCTAGGAAGGTCGTATACGTCAGGGGACCGCCCAAAGTTGGCCCCCTCCCAATCCTGACCCTTCTAGGAAGACCCAAACATCCCTTATTTCCAAAACCTCTGGACAAAAAGCCATATGTGCATGATATGGACGACAGCAAGTTCCAGGACCACGATTTATATTCAAATTTTTCAAAAAACAAAAAATCATAGAACATGCTGTTGAACATGGGCTATACGCCCTATAAAAGTCTAGGGGCACAAAACTAGGGTCTCCTAGAGCCAATCCTTTCTAGGGCCAACTCAAGCCGATATGGGATCGGCTATACTCCCAAAATACGACTAGAGCCACCCCCTGTGACCACCTGGGTCAAGGGTGCCCTAGAGACTACCCTAGAAGAAACCTACGATTTAGACCTCTTATTCCGAGTCTACCCTAGAAGAAACCTAGGTATGATGGAAGATCCCTTTTATAAAAATACAAAAATATTTGAAAAACTCAAAATCGAAAAAAATGGAAAAATTGCAAAAACCAAAAATATTGGAAAATCAAAAACTTGAAAATAGAGTAGTTTGCACAGTTCCTAAAGTTCTTGTTTTGAAAAAACATAAAAAAATCGAAAATCTACAAAATACCAAAAAGATTTTGTACATAGCTGCTCCTGGTAGGACTTTGGAAAAAGAAAAGGATTTCGAAAGGAACGTCGTCTGCATAGCCAGACCAAAAAATTTGAAATCAATTGAAAATCCAAGTGTAAAACCAGGTCTTTTGAAAACTCACGCATCAAATTCCCTCGGGTCTATAACCCACGAGAATGATCGAAACCCAGAAGTGGATCCCCTTGAGGAAGATCCCACTTCTGAGCTCCCAGAATTTCATAAAATTCTCGATTTTGAAAGACCTTCCAATTTAGTAGGAGGAGATTTCATAGAGGTGAACCTAGGGAGTGATTCCAATCCCAAACTCATCAAGATAGATGCATGTTTGCATGAGCATGAAAGATCAGCATTCATTGCATTTCTACGAACCTACTTAGATGTGTTTGCATGGACGTATCAAGACATGCCGGGCATAGACCCCAGCATTGTCGAACATCGTCTTTCCTTAGATGCAGATGTAAAACCCATAAAGCAGAAGCTTAGGAAAATACATCCGAATGTACACGCACAAGTTAAAGAGGGTTTAGAAGATCTGCTAAAAGTCAGATTTATAAAACCCATTGCGTATTCTGATTGGTTATCAAACATCGTTGTTGTTCGAAAAACCAATGGGAAAATTCGAATATGCATCGATTTCAGAAACCTGAATAAAGTCACTCCAAAGGATAATTATCCTTTACGAAACATAGATTTGATAGTCGATAGTACTGCAAATCACGAGATGTTTTCATTTATGGATGGCTATTCAGGGTATAACCAAATTAAATTAAGTCCACGAGATCAGGGTAAGACCGCATTCACAACCCCGTGGGGCACGTACTGCTATACAGTCATGCCCTTTGGATTGAAAAATGCCAGCGCAACATACCAGAGAGCCATGACCACGATCTTCCTTGATCAGATTCATGAGCTCGTAGAAGTGTATGTAGATGATCTCTTGGCAAAATCCAAAATCCGATGCACTCATATCGAATGTTTGCAAAAGATTTTCGAAAGGCATAGACTTTACAAAGTAAAGCTAAACCTTCAAAAATGTGTATTCAGGGTAGAGTCCGGAAAGCTTCTAGGCTTTATGGTGAGCCAAAGGGGTATAGAAGTCGACCCCTCTAAGTGTCGAGCCATCATAGACATGGCTCCACCCTCCAATCTCACACAAATTCGTAGCCTCCAGGGTCAATTACAGTCCGTTCGCCGATTTATATCAAACCTGGCGACTAGATGTGAACCCTTCAACAAACTGTTGAGGAAGGGCATGAAATTTTCATGGGATGACGACTGCCAAAGGTCCTTCGAGAGACTAAAGGCATACCTGGTTAATCCCCCTGTTTTGAATCCTCCGAAGCAAGGAAAACCTTTTTTACTTTACATTTCCGTACATGCAAATGCTTTGGGAGCTCTGTTAGCTCGATACGAGGATGACACCCATAAGGAGTATGCCATCTATTATATTTCGAAAACTCTCTTGGCTTACGAAAGAAATTATCAAGCCATGGAGAAGACGTGCTTGGCCCTAGTCTGGGCCTGCCAGAAATTTCGACACTATTTCCTAGATCATGAGATCTGGATAGTGTCCAAGCTTGATCCCATCAAGCACTTGTTCGAAAAACCCATTCTCACTAGTAGATTGGGCAAATGGCAACTCCTTCTAATGGAGTATGACCTGAAATACCATCATCAGATCTCAATTAAGGGGCAAGCCCTAGCTGATTACGTGGCTGAGTTCCCCCTGGAGGACGCATATCCCACATTTGATGAAATGCCTGATGAAGGCATATTGCAAAATCATTCTCAAAACTACATTTTGGCAAATTCTTTCGAAAACCAAGTGTGGAAAATGCACTTTGATGGGGCACGAAACCAACGAGGGGTTGGTGCTGGGGTCATCCTCATATCCCCTGAAAAGGGCGAAATTCCCATAGTAATCCACCTAGATTTCGAATGTTCCAACAACATAGCTGAGTATAAAGCACTCATACAAGGCTTAAGGGTTTCGAAAATTCTAGGGCATCATGCATCGAGGTCTTTGGAGATTCTCTCCTTGTTATAAACCAGGTTTTAAAAATTTGGCAAGTACGTAATGAAAAACTACTTCCATATCATGAGTTGTCCACTCGATTGGTTGAGTCATTCCAATCGTGTAAACTCACACACGTAGGAAGAGAGGATAATGGCATTGCCGATGCCCTCTCCTCCTTGGGTTCAGCCCAAAAGGTCAATCCCATTTCGGGGACCCGATCTTTAAAAATATGGCATGCGCCCAACCCATCCATACACGATTTGGATATTTACCAAAATAACCCAGATTCTGTTGAAAAACCTTGGTTTTACGATATCAAACATTTTCTAGAAAATGGGGGATTCGCCGAGGATGCCACATCTAAGGATAAGGCATTCATCCATAAAATTTCAACCCGATACACCATTCTGGGTGGGGTTCTATACAAGAAAAGCTATACCGGCATCCTGCTAAGATGTGTCGATCTAGAGGAGGCTAGGACTATGATGCATGAGTTCCACGACAGAGAATATGGAGGTCATGTTAATGCCAACATGATGGCAATGAAAATACTTAGAGCGGGCTATTTTTGGTCCACCCTTAAAAAGGACTGTCACGATCATGTTAGGAAGTGTCATCCATGTCAAGTGCATGGGCACGCCATTCATATCCCATCATCTGCATTGCATTCTGTGGTCAACCCCTGGCCATTTACCATGTGGACGTTTGATATCGTAGACCCGATCTTTCCAAAAGCCTCGAATGGGCATTGATTCATTTTAGCAACCATTGAATATTTCTCCAAGTGGGTGGAAGCCATCTCCCTGACCAACGTACAGGGGCAACATGTGGTGGCTTTCATTAGGAGGAATATCTTGGCTCGATTTGGGGTTTCACGAGACCTTGTGTTTGATAATGGCACCCCATTCAAAAACGAGCGGATGGTTAAGTTGTGCAACACGTATGGTATAACTCACCACTTCTCCTCACCCTACTACCCTCAAGGCAACGGCCAAGCCGAAGCCACGAATAAGACTCTCATTAGCATAATTGAGAAGACTTTAGAGAAGAGTAGGACATGGCATGAGAAGCTGGATGAAGCCTTATGGGCTTATAGGACTTCCATCCGAACTCCCACGAATGCCACACCATTCGAATTGGTCTATGGCACAAACGTCATTCTTCCCATTCATACACAATTGCATTCATTCCATACATCCATCGCACTCGACCTCCCCCTAGAGACGCTTCAGCATGCTAGGATGGCCGAACTAGATTTGCTAGATGAGAGGTGACTCCTTGCTATGGATCATGCTCATGCATACCGGCAAAGGATAGCCTGACATTATGACAAACACATGAGACCTCGCCACTTTGAAGTGGGGGATCTGGTTTTGAAAATCATCCACTATCGTGGCCCACATCCACTTGGAAAGTGGCGCCCCAAGTGGGATGGACCCTATGTTGTACGTGCAACCACCACGAACAACTCGTATAGGTTGATCGATGTAGAAGGTAGGAATTTAGCAGATCCTATCAATATTCAATACTTAAAGAAGTATTATGTGTAGGATTTGGATTAAATTCCCATTTTCGAAAACCTTAGGGATAGCTGCTTTGAAACTTCGAAAGTAAGCTTCAAAAGCAAATCGTGTGACCCTGAGTGAGAAAATTCACACTTGTGAAAGAGTGGAGTCTTCCAAACACGTGGTTACATTTCAAAACCCTTCTTCTTACAAAGAAAGGCCTAGTTCAATATAGCAAGATACTTGCAAGTAGTACATGCTATTTCTAAATAGGCTGATCTGGAATGGATCGAGTGTGACCTTGGGATAAGTCCTCTCCTCTTCTCTTCTCCTTCCAAAAGGAAAATTTGACCAAAATAAAGGGAATTTCCCATCCAAAGTCTCTTTCCAAAAGAAAGAAACCAGAATCAAAAAGAAAAATCTGATTCTCTTGTGAAAAAGAGGGATTAAAGAAAAAATACTCCCAAAGGGAGATCCTCTATGAAAAAAAAAGAAAAAAGAGGCCAAAAAGCTCAAAAAGAGCAGTTTTTCGCCTTCTATGCCTTAAACCACGGGACGCTTCAGAAGGGACCGTGGTATCTCTTTCCCATCCCTGGCTTATCCCAAGTATGAACATGATTCATTTCGAGGAATCCTAAAGTAAAAATAGGATTTACTTACTTGAATTTCATTTTGTTTGAGAATTCGACGTTTCGAGTAAGACGTAGGAATATTGAAATATCGCTTGTTTTCTTATAAAACCTCCGCTAGACTACCGAGTGTCAAGACTCAAGCAAAGGGAAACACGAAGAGCTCGAGATCCTTAGGATTGAGGCTCAAAGCAGTTTTCCCTTTTGTAAATAGATTTTGAAAAATCGAACATCGAACAGCATAGGATTTGTTCACTTGGAGCAGCAGGCCTTTGTAAGTCTCAAGAGTTCGACCATATCTGGTCTCTGAGAGGTTGCCATTCTGGGCATCCCATCCATGTCATGCATCTGCATATCCACGCATAACATGATCCCATTTTAGGACTAGAAACCGTTTTTGTATATCCCTTTGGCGTGATATCTCCTCCTACCAGGGTTTTTAAAAGTGAGATTATGCTAAAGATTGGGACGATCCCATATTTTCGTGGATAGATCTAGGGAGACATTGAAAGGGGTGTTTCTCGTCTTTACCATTATCCAAATCAATTTGGATAATGACAAAGAGGGGCATCTGTAAACACCCCAAAATCTCACGAATTTCTCAAATAACCTAGTTTTGCAAAAGCTGCCCCAAAGGGCTATTTTGAGTCTGGAAACCCAGGAGCCTTCTAGACAAACCCTGTACATATGTTTAAACTATATATGTTTTAAAATATGTATAATATAGTTTTAAAACCTTTTAAAAGATGTTTTAAAACCCCACAAAGCGACTTGGCTTGATGAAAGCAGGACCAGAAGAGCGAAAGAGAGCCTGGAACCGGAGCACATGTCGAGCCCGGCACATCAACTCTCGTATCAGATTCATCCCCAGAATCTCGAACATCCAAGCCCCTGTTATCAACAAATCATTCGTAATGATCTTCGGAAGGTGAAAACAGGAGCGGACGACAATGTTGGCGAAGACCCAACGCAAGACGGAGTACTACTGCTGTCAGGCCCCGCACAAATCGTTCGTTTCGAACATACCATGAAGGAGTCAGAAATCATATTTGGATCGGATCTGGATCATATATATCCAGATCCAATCCAATATCCACATCCATGGCCCACATCTCCTTCTCATAAATGGAGGTGGGGCCCACAAGAAATTCACGTGGAAATCTTGGGTATGAGAGAAAATGGGGAGGATAAGATATGAGTGAAATGTGTTAAGCTTGACTTGTGTGTCAAGTTTTGGGTTAATCATGTGGGTTAGCCTAATGAGTGTGGGTTTAAGCTTGTATGCACCTATAGCTAACCTAGGGTTGTACCAACTTGATGCAACTAGGTCCATGGGTCATGCAAAGGGTGCTCCTAACCCTAATCATAAGCCTAATCCCCTTTACCTAACCATTTTCCCCCAATCCCGACCTAATCCTAGCCTAATCACCTAACTCACTTCCCTAATCCTAACCTAATCACCTAACCCCCTTCCCTAATCCTTCCCTAAACCTACCCACATCTCAACGCCACCTTGACACCCGCCACCTTCACCCTTCGGCCAGCCTTCCACTCCGGTTAGTACCCCATCTCAACGCCACCTTTTCTTCACTCCCCCTCCACTCTTAGCCACCACCACGCCACCCTTCCTCAGCCAAGGCAGCACCTCATTCAACCGGCCACCATCTGCCACCCTCCATCCATTCGGCCAGCATCACCCGACTGCACAACCTACCCCTCCTTTCCCTTAGACAGCCCCTAGCTAACACCCTTAGCCTTACCTCTCCCTAAGACCTGTCCCTCTTCCCTTAGACAGCCCCTAACCAACATCCTTACCTTCCCTAAACACCCCAACCCCAGCCAAGGCAACCCTCATCACTCGGCTAGCGCCAAGGCGCCACCCGCCCGCACCCTTGCCATTCGGCCAGCACCTTCCCTTGCCGCGCCCATCCAAGGAGCTCCCTCTTGCAGCCCAAGGCGACTCTCTAGGCCAAGCGCAAGCAAGTCACACCCGGACCAGCTATACGTAAGTGCCTAACTCGGTCCTTGTTATAAACTTGCTTATGCTTAATTAAATTTGATACAGGGTTGTAATAATGGAGCGTTGTCTCCCCCCGCTTGTAATAATGTGGTTTGGCACACCCACACACACGTGCACTTGAGCCTATTCCGCTCTTAGCTGCACACGATTTTGACACACACTCGAGCCTAATCAGCCCTTAAGATATAGCTATACGTATATAATTTAAGTTGCGTGGGTTTTTGTTTAAGTTGTGTGTGTTGTCTTTCAATTTTCACACTCACACACATTGAGCTTTCGCTCTTATTTTCAAGACCCTAGTAAGGGCCTATTGCAATTTCGTTTTGGGGTGTTTTACTTCAAGTTGTGTGCGTAGTATTTCATTTCTACACTCACACACATTGAGCTTTCGCTCTTACTCCCAAGACCTTAGTCAAGGCCTATTGCAATTATATTTGGGTTTCATTTCATGTCGTGTGCGTAGTATTTCAATTCTACACTCACACACATTGAGCTTTCGCTCTTACTCCCAAGACCTTAGTTAAGGCCATATTGCAATTATATTTGGGTTTCATTTACAAGTCGTGTGAGTTGTCTTTCAATATACACACAACACCCATGCACACGTTGGCGACCTTCGGGCCCAATATATATTATAAGTATTTTCCTTTCGGCTATGTCTTTAAGATTTGGGTTTTAAGGTTCAGCAGTGTGCGTAGTCTTTACATATATACACGGCACACACTTGCACAATTGAGCCTTTCCGCTCTTAAGATATAGCCATATTTCCCTTTTGCAATTTTCCTTTTGCAATTTACATTAAGTCATTTCTCTTCCGCATTGTCTTTCAATTCGGGTTTTCCCTTTGGAGTTGCGTGAGTTTGCATTACATATACTCCATACCACGAGTTAGGACGCATATTGCATCAAAGCAAACCCCACACTCCCACTCAAAAATCGCCCCACTTAGGTCACGTGTGCATACACACACCTAGTTGGCCCGAAAAGGGATAAATAGAAAGACATAGGTACGTGCAAATCCACGTGAAATAAAACTTGAAAAACCATACAAATCAGTCCGAATTAAACACCTTAAATATTTTCCTAGGTTATCATGTCTAAAACTCAATTTTCTAAGCGTACAGACTGACCCTTGAGCATCGGTGCAAGAAGGTCTGCGACGAAAAGAGCTTGCTTTCTCACAGTCGCCACGACAGAAGTCAGATTTCAAAATATCTTTTCGCTAGCTTAAGCAAGCTAGCTGGCACGCCCTTTTGCTTAAATAGGACTTAGACACACGAAAAGCTTCGCTTCAGGCCTAAGAACCAGAGGCGAGGAACTTTCAGCGTCTACACATTGTTACATATCATACACCATATACACCTCATTCACCCAAAGAGGCCCAAAAAGGTGACAGCTCAAGTAGGAATGTCTCCATGTCATAAAAAAGGCAACAAAAATCGATAATACATGTTGATATTGTGGGTAGAAATTTAGTAGACCCCGAAAATGCCCAATACTCGAAAGGGTCTATGTTAAATTTCTTTCGAAAAGATTTTTAAAATTAAGCTCCTTTGAAACTTCTTGAAAGAAGGATAAAGGTTGATTGTATGACCCCAAATGAAGGAATTGATGCTTTACAAAAAGTAGAGTTTTCAAAAATGAATTGGTGATATTTCAAAAATCTTTGGCTTACAAAATGGAGCCTTGTTCAAAATATCAAAATATTTTCAAATGACATATGCTATTAGGAAATGAGACGATCTTGGTTGAATCAAGTAACCAAAGGGATAAGCTTTCTCCCATTTTATTTCTCTCTCCAAAAAGGAAAATTGGCAATGTTCAAAAACAAAAAAAAGACAAAGAGAATACGAAAACTCCTCGAAAAAGAAGTTTTCCCCAAAAAGGGGAATACAAAAACTTCTTAAAAAGGAGTCTTCTCTTTGAAAGGAAAAAAGAAAAGAGAATGCAAAAACTCCTCGAAAAAGAAGTTTTCCCAGAAAAGGGAATACAAAAACTTCTTCAAAAGAGGTCTTCTCTTGAAAAATGAGAAAAAGAAAAAAAGAAAAAGGAAAGTCAAAGCTCAAAAGAGCAAATTTTCCGATTCTTTGCCTAAAACCACAGGACGCTTCAGAAGGTACCATGGTAACTCTTTCCCATATTCCTGCAGCTTATCCCAATGGAAAAAGGTTCAACTATGAAAATCCTAAAGTAGAAATAGAATCTACTTATTTGGATTTCATTTTGTTTGAGAATTAGACTTTGTTTTGTGGGAAATGGAACTTTGAAATGTTTTCCAAAATTTCCTACCAAAAACCTCTACCAAGTAGTAGGTGTCGAAACCCGAATAAAGGGAAGTATGAAAAATTGGAAGTCCTTTTGATAGAAGATAAAAGGAATTTCTTTTGAAAAAGAAGACAAAGGATGAAAAAGAAATTTTTTAAAAACCAAGAATATCAAAAAAGACATGGGATAAAACCTACTTGGAGCAGTCAGCCTCAAAAGGCTCTCTCGAGGCTTGAAAACCCAAGAATGTCAAAAGACATGGAATAAAACCTGCTTGGATCAGTCGGCCTCAAAAGGCTCTCTTTGGGCTCAAAACCCCCCCAAAAAAAAAGCTCACCCCGCTCACTCATGCATGCATTCAAAAGTCATTCATACATGGTCATGCCTAGAAAAAGCAACCCACCTAGGAAAAATCCCCTTTCGGCTGAAAATCCCCTCCTATGATCAAAGAAAATGGAGTTTTACGAAACGAAGGATGATTCATTCTCAAGAAAATTTGGGAGAAAAATCCATAAAGGGTGTTTTCTTCTTTGACATTATCCAAATACATTTGGATCAATGCCAAAGAGGGGCATCTGAAACACCCAAAATTTCCATGTTTTCAAAACTCCTGAATTTCAAAAAAACCAGCTCGAGGTCAAATAAAGAAAAGAAGGAATGGCCCAAGCCCGTTCAGAGGAAAGCTAGACAGAAGATCGAAACTAACATCCATTCCAAAATCAAATTCAACTCTAAAATACGGAAAGAAGCCAAGACCCTGATGAAGCCGTCAAAATTCAAAGACCCGGCCTGTCAAAATGAAAAACAGAGTCCGTGGGAAAATCTGAGATCAACCTCATAAAAAATGAGCCAAAAACGAAAACAGACGGATCAAATCAAACGTCAAAACGTCTTGAAAAGCAAAACATTGGCCGAAAAAATAACCTGAGAAAAACCCAGACTGAAATTGAGTCACCGAGGAACCAGAGCCCACTCAAAAACCATCTGTTGCATGCACCAAAAAGGAATCAAAAAAGAAAGTTTGGTTAGATCTGGACCAAAAGATCCAGATCTAGGTCCAATGGGAGATTGGATCGGGTTGAATCTTAAGATCTAGATCCGATCCAAATAACCCCCCCCTTGGCATATATAAATAGGGCTAAGGAGGTTCACGTGAAATCCCTTGGGATGCTTGGAAGAATTTGGAGCAAAGGAGGAGAGAGAATGAGTGGAGTCAAGGTTTCACGTGGAACAAGTCAACAAGCCCAAGCAAACTCAAGCATTCACGTGGAAACCAAGCTAAGGCTTGGTCAAGTAGCAAGGTCAACAAAGTCAAGTCAAGGTAAGCTTCTAACCTACCTTGGACTGCAACCAAGAAAGGACCACTCGGCTGAACCAAGCACCAAGCTTGGACAAATGGTGGGCTGGGTTTGATTTAACCAAACCCACTTGGACGACACCACATACCCACCTGAACCATTCGGTTTGACTTGGCTGCACCAAACCCAACTAAGCCATGTTGGCTGCCCCTTTGACTTGGTTGAACCATTTTATTGGCCGACCTACACACCTACACCTGACCGACCTTGCTTTGAATGAACCAACTGGCCGAACCAAGCCAGCTTGCTGCAAACCAAACCAAGCCATTTTGCTGAAGCCAACCGAACCCTTGAGTTGCGACCTAGCTTGGACCACTTGACCTGCTGCACTTTGGCTTGGGCTGCATCTTAAACCACCCAAGGCTTGAGCTGACCAAACCATCTTAAACCCTTGGACTTGGCTGAAGTCGACCTACCTAGCTCACGGTTGCAACAAGCCGAACCAAATCTGCACTTTGACTTGGTTGCAACCAAGAAAGGACCAACCTTGACTTGCGCCATTGGAGACTTGGCTGAACTTGGCCGGACCACACGGCTGCAATGAGGTAAGCCTTGACTGAACCGCATCCTTGTTGCACGTTGACTAAACCTAGACGACCTTGACTTGGCTGCACCACATCAACATGAAGCTGGTTTGACTTAGCCAAAACATAACAAAGAAGGTGAACCTGACCTAGTTCGTGGTTAACCAAGGCTCGACACCAAATGGAGGACTTGACTTGACCTAGCTCACGACTGCGACAAAGTGGGCTCAAGCGAACCCAACAAACTGAATAAAGGGCTTAAATTGAATGGAAAGACTTGTAAGTGCTTTTAACTTTGGTTTTAAAACTGCTCTTTTTATTTAAATTCAATTCAAAATGGGGTTGTATTAATGGAGCGAAGTCTCTCCCCTGGTTGTAATATTTGTGCATGAACACGATCGCACCCACGAGCACTTGAGCCTTTTTGCTCTTAAACTGGTGGATGAACACGATCACACACACGTGCACTCGAGCCTTTCCGCTCTTTACACCCACAAGCACTTGAGCCTTCTCGCTCTTAAACTGTTGGATTGAACACGAGTACACCCACGAGCACTCGAGCCTTTTCGCTCTTAAGCTAAATATATATATTTCAATTCGCGTGGGTTTACTTTATGAAAGTCGAGTGAGTTGCACTTAAATTTGTGTGTGTTTACTTTCGTGAAAGTCGAGTGAGTTGCAATTTAAATTTGCGTGGGTTTACTTCGTGAAAGTCGAGTGAGTTGCACTTAAATTCGCGTGGCTTTACTTTCGTGAAAGCAGAGTGAGTTGCACTTAAATTCGCGTGAGTTTACTTTTGTGAAAGTAGAGTTGCACTTCAATTCGCATCAGTTTACTTTCGTGAAAGTAGAGTGAGTTGCAAATTTCATTTTGGGTGAGTTCGCATCATCGTTCTCCAAAACCCCAAAAAGAGTTTATAGCATCTCTACATCCGCTCATTGCGCCAAATCGCTCGAATACCCGCTCCAACCAAGCTAAAACTAGGTCACACATTCCACACACACATCAGGCCTAAATAAATAAAACTCGCAAGAATTTAGGGTCGTCCAACCCTTGTGATAAAATTGGCAAAAGTGCACGAACCAAATTCTTCCAAAACACTTGTCGTTCAAAGTTAGTTTGAAGTAAAAACTTATTTGAAAATCGAAGTTCCTAAGCGCTTAAACTGACCCTTGAGCATCGGTTCAAGAAGGTTTAAAAAGAAAAGAATCCGCTTGCCTACAATCGACAAAGTCAGAAAAACATTTAAAAACCTTCGCTAGTTTGTGTAAGCTAGGTGGCACGCTCGCGTATGCGTAGGCACGAAAAGGTTCACTTCGAGTTCTATAACTTGGGAGTGGAAATTTTCATGTTTACAATATACAATATATTGTATATGGTTGATACAATAATAACAATTATACTTTTTCATACTAAATGGGTCAACTATATGGATTCTTTGTTTTTATAGAGCTTAATCTCATGTCATGATAACCGTTAACTCAACAAAGTTAAATTATTCTTTATTGTTTTCTTCCAACACTCTTGTAGTCTTCAAGTTGTTCCACTTTTAGAATTTTCACCATCTAGTTTCTCGCACAATTATTAGAGCTTATCTTAGATTACCTTTTCACTCATTCAAATTATCTTAAATAATTTTCTTTCATTTTATAATTTATTTGTGTCATCCTAATTTATCTTTGATAATCTCATATATGATTGATAGCATCTAAAAAACTGTAAAGAACTATCAAATAAACCAGACAATGTAAGCACGAGAATCAATCCAAATTATTGTTTTCATATAGGTTTGTTGTTAACAAAACAATAATCTATTTATATTCATTAAGCGTGACATATTGCAATTTAAAAAATACAAGGGTTTGCCAAATGTTGCTGGTCGATATCCAGTCCCTTGCAACTCCTTTTCAGTAATTCAAGATCTTTGCCAAACATTTGCATTAATTCTCCTACCAATGATTCTTGAGGCCTCAACATGGTAATTTTCTCCCTTCCATGCTTCAGCTAGTTCTTTAAGCTTTGATTCCTCAGTAAGATCCAATACTTTAGGGCGATAAATATCATAGCCTTCCAGTATTGATGTATTATTTGATTACTGCAATAACACATTAAACACGATAACTATTAAAAGACAGATAACCACTATTTTCAAAATAACATATAACAAAGAATTCTTATTACGAGGACAATAACACAACTTTTATAAAAGCATAGTAAATATTGAAAGATATAAATAAATGCCATTTTCATTCTAGTTCTACCTAGATGGTGTCTTACATAACTAACTCCACTATGCTTTATATGTCCACAAAAATTGCATCTCATCAATGTTGTTTATTTACATTATTCTCAAACTTCCTTTCTATAGTAGTCCTCAATCGAACAACAATTAGAACTATCTACCATTCACAAATATGAAAATTTTGAGTGAATCATTTTGGAGGAGAGATTTGGGGTTCTCTTGGATTGTATTTGTGTGAAATCTCTTATTGACAATGTGCAACAAGGACACTACATCGTTTCCACATAGCACAATACAAAGACCAAGCATAGAAGGAAACAAGTAAATCACAATGATGTGAATCATAGAGGCAAAACACTTTTTAATCTTTATCCAAGGATCTAAGTGCAGTCATGTGAAAAAGTTACAAGTTTGGTGTGAACTCTAAGTACAAACCTAGGATTCTAGGTAGTAGATAATCAACCTCAATCTCCACCATGGAGCTTCCAATGTGTTATAATATATGCAAATCAAGGCATCTCAAAAGTGCCCCAGCTTTGAGTCCATTCTTGTTTTGAAATTATTTATGAGTGTTTCAATAACAAAGTACGGTAAGTTTATTTTGTAGTGGATATATATACTAGAAAAACTTTATCTTTTCCTTTAGAACATACTACTAATTGGTCATAAAATGGTTGTCTTTTAGATTGTATCCAAGTAAAGGTTTTGGTGGGAGAGGCAAAAGTCGTGATATGTAATGTAGCTAGAAACTGGGAGTGGGCCTTTTTGTCGCTAGCTATGACAATAGTGGATTGTTCAAAAGGTCTCATCTCTCTCTCCAACTCATTTCATAGGTAGTTTATGGAACATAAGTAGAGCCAATAAAGAGGTCATGTGACTAGTTTAAAAAAATTTACCCATATGAGTACCAATCACAGTTGTGGTGAAACTATAGATTTTAATAAGGTCATATCTTGTGCATCCGTGACAATATGATATGTTGGTAGATGCATTAAGTATAGGGATAAAGTTGATTATTATGTTTTAATTTCTTTTCTTACTTGTTTAAAGGTCTTCTTTTGAGCAACTCCAATTCAAATATCTCTTACATATTTTTCCTTGTCTCATCAATTTGCCATGCTATTCTTTACATGTACCAGAAGCTATATAGAGCAAGTATTTTCTTTCTTATTGCAAGTTTTTCTCAACAACTGACGTTAGGCTATATTGTCTTAAGCATGTCAAGTGCCCCGTAGTGGTAGTCTAGACGCTTCAACAATATTTTTGAGCATTTTTTAAGTTCTTTCATCTTCAGGAAGATCATAAAACAAAAGACAAAGAGTATTTGACTAGAACTTGTAAATTTGGTGAATGTTGGAATTGCTATTATAATTGCAATTTGATTTGGCATTCATTTGTAGTATCAAGTATAAAAATTGGAAGAGTTGTTAATGTACAGTTCTCTCTTGATGTGTCCTCTCTTTGTTAATGTACAAGCCTCTCTTCCCAAATAGCTGGGTATTATAATATGTAAATTATAAATTATTACTTCTGTTGATGTTTTATTATAAATACTATGTTCTTTTATGGACACAAAGAATCCGAAAAGTGAGTGATGTTAAGTATCAGATTGCACCTCCAGAGTAGGGGCCGATCGAGAATTTTTATCTTAAGGAGATGGGATTATGGTGAATTACAACAATTTGTGATGCTCATGCCGAATCTTACAATTGATAGAAAGAGCGGATTTTTCAATTGAATACATGACCATCAACTATCTTAATTAATTTATACTAGAAAATTTTCAAAATCAAATCCAAAAGTTTAACTCAATAAAAGCATGCCTAAAGTATTCATATTTTTATATTTCTAACCCTCTCTTCTCTCTCTCTCTCTCTCTCTCTCTCTCTATATATATATATATATATATATATATATATATATATATATATATATATATATATATATATATATATATATATATATATATATATATATATATATATATATATCGTTCATGAAAAAAGTAAAACAAGGTTTGAATGTTATCGGGTTTCTGCAGCAATTTACAAGGTTGGGAGAATGAGGTACGATGGCATTCAGTGAATAGGGTCTGCCTCGATTGTTGCCAGTCGATGGTGTCCATACCTGTTTGATGGAATGTACGAGACTCTGTGAAGCATGGGTACCGGGGTACTTATTTTGAAGAGTGGATCGGTTCAATCGGTTAAATCTGATCCAAAACTCAAATTAAAACTGTAAAATCCCTAATCTTCTCCTTTCATGATATCATCTCTCTCTTTCCTCCAATGAATGAGCTCTCTATTTTTCGCAAAGGCATTGTTTTGATAATGTCGGTAGAGATATGGTAGCATCCATCTATGATATCCTCTCCTTCTCTCTCCCTCTTTCTCTCTCACTCTCTCTCAAACAAGACACAACGGTCTCTTTTTTTTAGCAAACCGTTTTGATCTTCTTGACTCACAAAAACAAGAGGCAACTTTAATGCCACTTGCACATCAAAAAAACTTGTATGACTATTTTAATCAGTAGAGGAAGAAAGATATGAAGAATGAAGCAGTATGAAAATAAAAAATTAATGAGATAAATAAAAATTAGCATGTGTGTCTACTACATCTGTTTGCATCTCTTCTTACTACATTTTGTGGTTCCCTATTTTCATGATGTATATATTTTAAAAAATAGTATGTTTGTGTTTATGGGTGATTCCTCATTTTGATAATATATTGCACTCCTATTCTAGATAGATGAGATTTGATATATTTGCATATAGTTTAGTGTTCTCGTTTTGATATGATACAATTACTTAAATTTATTTTTTAATTTTATAGTTATCAATTATGAATTACTATATTTAATTTTATATAAATTTAATTATATAATATATATTGAAATTTTACCTATTTTAATAACGATGTACCTGTATCTTAGATTTTCTGAAATTCATGTATCATGTATCCGTACCCATATACAGTATTGTATCCGTATCCATGAGACTTAGACCGTTAAGAAGAAGGGTCTTCAAATGGGCTCATTGTCCCACAACTGTTCCACAAGAATTAGAAAGATTGAGCATGTTTTGTTTAAATGTATTTGACGGAGGATGAGATCCTCTCAAGCTGAGAAAAACGAACTGTCCTAAGGGTTGTTGGTGTTTACATGGTGAAGACCGATCCATTTCCCGTGGCAAACGATGGTTTTTTTCAACGAGAGAGAGAGGAGGATTAGGGATTGGGGTGGCAGGGAGCCTAGGTGGCTGTGTGCTTACATTCTAGAGAGAACGAGATTAAGGAGAGCAGAAAAAAAAGAGTTATATTTATGACATCGTCTGATAAATACCATAAACATTAAATCAGACGTTCTAAATAAAGAGTTTTCCTCGTGAACTTAATTCCTATTATCAGAAGGGTTGTTATTTCAGCAACCCCATCTTTATATATATAATAGAGAGAGAGTAGTAAATATGCAAACTCCATTCATACTGAATCTACTTAAATATCTTTAAGGTTTGATTAGTATGATCAATATAAAGATTTGAATTAATAAATAAAAAGTATTATTATATTTGTTTACTTTATATTTAATGTGCATGCTTCTTATTTTATCATTTTCACCATTTGCCTTAAAGATTGTGTAATTGAGATATTTAAATAGATTTAAGGAGGGATGAAGTATGTATATTTATGACTTCTTATATATATATATATATATATATATATATAGAGAGAGAGAGAGAGAGAGAGAGAAACTGGTATATACTAGTACGTTAGATGCTAACAAATCTTAACCATCCATCTTTTGTGATTGATGGTTGAGATTTGAATCTACATGTATATATATACTTTATCATTACAACGATGCGACCCTCAATTGCCTGTCCCATGACGAAAAGAAAATTCTACTACTAGGGTTCTTTTGCTTTTTGCAAGCAGCGAATATGGTTGCATTGTGGAAACTTGGTCCTCTCGTTATTTTTTCTCTAACAAACAGATTGGATCAATATTCTTAGACTTGGTTCCTGATCTGAACTCAAAATCTAGCCTTATCCTATATATTGTAAGTGGGTTTGGCTTCTTGTTATGGTTGGCACTTCTCCGTTTAAATTTCTCTTGCTATGATGTCAATGCTTACAGCGAATCTGCCTGTTCGGGAGAACCATGGGCTGGTAGCTGGACGGCACTCAACCTTAAGGGTGAGAAATTCTTAAATGCCAACTATTCGCTTTCTTAGCTAAAAGCGGTCTATCGTCATAAATAGTTCCCGGTCAAGGAATTCAGAACCTATGGGAAAAGCTAAGCGTTGCTTTTTCCTTCTTTTTCCCCCACCAGCACGTAGCTCGATTTTGCCTCATTAGCTTCATACCTTGCTTTGAAGGCTTGTACTTTTTAAAGATGGTATTTGACTTCATATATTAGTTAGTGATGTTAATTTTGGAGGTGGATTTTGAACTTGTAAAGGAAGATTTGTGAATTCCATAATGAGAACATGAGCTGTTTGAACTTTTCAGTTTTGCTTAGTTAAGTTGTAGCGTTGTTGTACGAGACCTATAAGGGCCCTAAAATAACTGTGTGTGAAAAACAATTCAAAGATGCATTTTATATGTTATTTCTTTTAAAGGTGTTCATAATGGTGGTGGTTGACTTTATTATTAACAAGTCACCAGTACGGATTTAACTTGCTCATAGTTTCAGTGAATTTAAAGTCTATATATCGCATGAAATATAAGAGTATGGGTAAGCCATATGAAAAATGTTTCCGATAATGGAGTTAACAATAGCGACTTTAATTGCATCCCTTATGGAGGCTGAGAAAGTTGAGTTTGTTGAATAACTATAATTGTCATCGCATTTTTATTTGTGATGGTGTGGAACTTTAAGAGCGTTGAAGGTTTAGAGTTGACCTTGTACAGGGTTTGAAAAACCGAACTTAAAGGACAAAAGTTTCTTAAGGGAGTTCAAATGTGGTACAAGGGTGTCAAATGTGTATAAAATGCACCCAAATCCATACTGAAGACCCGAATCCGATGTGAGATTAAAAAAAAAACTATTTGCTGTTTTGGAAAAGGAAACCCTATGAGGCTTCTTTTCATGAATTTAGAATTACCAATGTTTATTTAAGTGTCAACGAAGATACTTTTCTCCCTTATTAATCATAGAGCTTAAGAGGAGCTAGAGAGTGGCGACGATTCGTGGAGAAGCGGCTAGAATTGGCAGCTTCTTTGTAAGCTTTTTATATTCTTATTTAAACTTTTTTTTTTCAGCGACCAGGACCATCTTGGTAAAGTCTTGAAGAAACATATCGATAGGCTATCTATTTGAGCCTTATCGTAATCTTTTTTGTACCTATTTGTTCCAAGTGACTTCTTTTGCTTACCGAAATAGTGACTACTGACGAGGTTGGCACCATTATAAAGATCTCTCCAAGAAGAGATCCATATATAACGAGCCTACAGTAGTGGACGGAATTTTCTCAATTCTTTGCCTGGACCGAGTCTTTGGGTGGGCGTCTCAGTTTGGCCCATTCGATCCTGGTAGGCGGGGGTCAGCCCCGTTACGTTCCAAGATCTAAGACCTAGATCCAGTTCCTTTTAGTAAATTAGATGTGTCTTGCCTGAGGTGTCCGTGTTAGTATGTCAAACCCATTCGAAAACATGTCTTGTTAAGTTCACGTGATGACATCATCACAATGTCATGATGATGTTGGCATACATAGTGTTAACGTGTTGAGGCTAGGTCTCTATTCATGTGTATTTCATGTTTGGGTCCATGCGCGTGCCAATTTCAAATAATTTTCATATCAGATTGGGTCCAATTCTGCTTTGGATCCAAGTTATTTCCGGAACCCATTATGGTTTTTGGGTTGTTTCACGATTGTCCAGTGACTGACTTGAGCATAGTTTGAAGCATTGGACTCGTGATAGAGTAACATTTAATATTGTGTTGATTTTTATTGATATTCAATGGCTAAATTAAAGAGAGATTAAGGGCTATTCTTGGATCTAGGAGTCTTTAATGTGATCCGAGTAGGGTATTTTGATCAGATTGAAGTTGTTCGAACTCGGGTTTGCATGTGATTTAAGCCACTATTCTTGTTATTTTATAGGCTATACACTAATATTGACTTGATGCCTACTTAGAGACTAATGTGATGGCCTTGGAGGCATTGTTTGTGGATCATTGTATCTTGAGATGGATTTAGATATATATTTGTGCTTTTATTGAGGTAGGAAATATACTTTTCTAAGTAGAACCATGCTAAGAGTGGTTTTACACTGCTTTTAATGTACATGTTTTATATAATTTGAAATTTCTTTGATAACAAAGTGTTGTTTATATTACCTTTCAAGAACTGTTTATAAATATATATGTTTGTTAAGAGTCATGCATGTGTGTGTTATTGGTTGTATGTGTTGATTGATGACAGAAAAGATGATATGTTTTATTATGAAAGGACTGTAGGTTTCATCCTGAGATTCATGAACGGGTTATATGATTCATGAACATGAAGGATAAGAGGATATGTTACATAATTATGGCCATACCGTGTATGCTTAGGGGTTTCAAAAGATCCAATTGAGATGTGAAACCCGTGAGCGTTCAATAAAAGGAGTGAAGGGTTGGCTCCCAAGTACCTTAGCCATGTGTGTGAATGACACCATGTATCTAAGGGCCACTAAGAGGCACGAACAACCTGTATAGCCTTGGATTTTAGTCTAGATGGGCTTTATTTATCCAATCTAAATAAAATGCTCATGAGTGTGAGGATGTGGTTTTATTTTTGATTTATTAGTCATGTAGTACTTACATGATTTAATATTCGTCAATATACATTATTATTTTAAATGTGCATGCTTCTAATCTGTACCCACTATGGGTATGTCTTTCTATTCGACACGTCTTGGATACTCACCCCTTTAATACCATTTATGTGAAGTTATAGGTTAAGGCTTTGGCATAGACTTGAATTTATATTTTATCGAGTTTATTTAGGGAAATGATCACATATGAGATAGAGAGAGGAGGTTATATGTTTAGAAAATGTTGTATTAGTTTCTAAATCATGTAAATTATAAACTTGAATATAATTCTTTAGCATGAAGATATCAAGTTGTAAATTTCATCGGATTGATTTTAGAACTTTGAAGGAAATATTGTCTCTATTTGGGAATTCTGACATTCAAGCCTCAGGTTCATGTGTCATACTGGACAACTGAGCATAAAGGTTGACCGAGGCGCTCCATGGACAGGGGAGTAACGATTTACCTATACAAAGGGTGTAAAAGTTAACAGCCAACTAACAAGTTCGATGCTGAGCCATCTTTTATATATTTCATAGAGAATGTTGATTTCTTAATTGGTCAAAATGGATTGTGGCATCTGACAAAGGATGCTTCATATCATCCTACATGAGATCCTAGCTACTACTCATTTAATACAGTGTGACATTTAATAAACCATGTTCACCAAGATGAGTAGTGATCTGGATGTTTAAAGGTCTAATGAAGCATATTTAGATAAACGTATTAGATGCAGAGGGTTGAAAACTAGGTAATATGTTTAGTTAATCTTTCCAAGGTGAGCTGAAGTTTCCATGTGTCGTTTAAACGTGGACTCTTTGTGTCTTCACCTTATCGGCTTGTTTTTTTATGACATTAGTGTTAGGTATTCATTTTAATTTTATATATAAAACCCATTGGGTTTTTTTATATCGCGGAAATATCCAGAGAAATCCTGATTTCAAGTTCAGTTCCACTTAGTTTTAAACGTGTGACCTAATATTTCAAAAATACAATCGTTCCCACACCAATGCTTGGTTGACTTCAGTGGTTCATCACTTTCTCCCCTTAAGTTGATCTAAAATGATTTAGTAATATATTTAAAAATTCATGTTGTCTAACCCACTAGAGGCTGATCATTGTTAGCTATTGTCGTCATGGTGACTCAGTTTAGATAGTACTTGCAGTAACCCACAGGCATGAGCGTAATGTGGTAGGGGTATTGCCAAAGAACTCTAACATCATTCTTAAAGGAGAAGATTGATAAGGCTTCAGGTAATAAAAGTGCAACTGAGTGTATCTCAGTTGCAGTAGATATCATACTTTTAAGCGAATAAAATGATAGAACAAGACGAGCAAGGCATATCACTATCAAGCTTAACAACAATGTTGAGATGTCATAAGCTAATTTATATCTACTATGAAAAATAGGAAAAAACTATACTAGGAATAAAAAGAATTGTAATGTGATTGATTTTCGATCTCTTGCTCGAACATTATAATTGTTATCTATAGACCTCCATTGAGGTGACAACAATTGAGTATGTCTTTTGTATACGTGATTCACAACAACTTCCCACACTCCTTGTTGATGTTGCCGATGTGCCACAATGTCTCACGTGGTTCACCAATTGTACCTCCGTCACTTCATGCCTCAAGGCTAGTCCATCTCATGGCCTTAAATTGACATCTCTTCTTTAGATCTCTAAGAGCTTTGCATGTACCCTCTCAATTTTTTGGGGTTAACATATGTCAATTGTGACTTTATGTTCGAAGCTATTTTTGAGGGCATAATTCATACCTTTATTGGCATTGATCATTGAAAAGCCTTTATTTTTGCATGAATTTTGGGATTTTCATCTGAGTATTGTTTGGACTTTATTAGAATTGAGTCTCTTTTCCTTTCACCTCCTTCTTATGTATACCCCTTGGTGAGAGAAAGTCCCTCTTCCTTTGCATCCATGGCGTATGATTTCAGCATTGTTCTTCCTCCTACTACCGTATCACCTGATGGTCTTGTTGAGTTACATTTCAAATCTTTGTGGCTGACCCATGATGAGTTTGTATCATCTCGATGCCTTGATTTTATTTATTCTTGGACGTTAACTAATCAATTATATGTCAACTAGTTAAATTTTTTCTAAAAACAGAAGTTTCATATTTGGTATTAACACATGTCCATTGTGACTTTATGTTCAGAGTTATTTTTGAGGGAATAAGTTATACCTCTATTGACATTGATCACCAAAAAAGCTTTTATTTTTGCATGATTTTCAGGATTTTCATATGAGTATTGTTTGGGCTTTATTAGTAATGAATCTCTTTTTCTTTCACCTCCTTCCTACATAGATCCTTTGGTAAGACAAAGTCCCTTTTTCTTTGCATCCATGGCGTCTGATTCCAGCATTGTTCTTCCTCCTACTACTATATCACCTGATGGTCTTGTTGGGTTCCATTTCAAATTTTTGTGGCTAACCCATATTGAGTTGTAATATCTCGATGCCCTCATTTTATTTGTTCTTGGACGTTAACTAATCATTTATATGTCAACTGGTTAGATTTTGTCCAAAAACAGAAGTATCATATTTGGGTGAAATGGGATATTTACAACCTTATCATGTTGTCTTATTTGGCTATCTACTTTGACAGTCAACTCTTGTATTCTTTTCTTGCATTTTGGGTCTCTTAATATAACCATTTTCAGTTATCTTTTGGGATAATGTCTCCTATAATTCTAAATGTCAAGGTGATTACCGGTTTACATATCGATGGTGTTGATGCTATTTCTTTAATTGACTGAGATTTTGACATCCTAGACTCTCTTTACATCTTTCTTGAGTAGTGTCGAATGAGGAACATCACGCTTTCTTACTATTATTATTCTACCATTTTGTTGTGGTATATTTTCACCATTATGTCTAGCATGAAGATATCACATGCTTCTCTTTTTTGTTCATGGTGCCACTTAATAAATTCCACTCTCGAGACTCTTTAGAGTGATGGCTCTATACATTTAGTAGGAGGCATGTTATGGTTCTTCCTATTCTGGATCTATTTGTATTTTCCATAACTTGAATTTGCATGCCTACCTTCTTGGTTAATTGTATTAAATTCATTGTAGCCGGTTTAAGCCCCATTCCTCTTGTTTCTTTGTCTCTCAAGGATATTGTTGTTCGGCCAAAGTCCATCAGTCCTAGTGAGGTAATTTTTCTTCCTTTGTATTTTGGATCCCCTACCTCATCTTCTACCATGGCACTCATCATAGATCTAGTATGTATCTCGGAACCCCCACTTCACCTTCCTTTCATTTTATTAATCATTTTGGTCTTGAAGGTCAATCCTGCAATTACTAAACCTTATTTTTTTCATTGCCTTACCTAATAGTTGGGATTTTGACAAGGCCTACCCATGACCAGAGACTTGACCGATCATTAGAGAGGGGTGAGCAGAACTATTTTCTTTTGTTTTCGGATCCATATCCTTGTTCTATAGAAACTCTAAAATTTGTTGCTTTATGGTCTGACCTACATAGAAACATGACTTTGTTTGAAGAGTATAGGTCAAAGGATTTAGCTACCAATAATAATCCCAAATCATATGATGTTCATCGCAGGCAATCGTGCTGATGTTCCTTGCCCTCTCTAATGAATAAGCTTGAATCTCTAGTTTTTCTCGACTGAGCTCAAGATTCAGCTATCTCGTTAAGGACTACAAGGAAGAGATCAAGGATGACGAGCACATGTTATGTGTTCCATAATCCCATTTATGTGGAGAATTTGATTAATAATGATCCTGACTATGTTTATGAGGCCATCAACAAGGAACCTTCTCCTTCTTATAAGATGCTTTTCGGTCAGATCCTAGGGTCTTGCGATCATGAACATGTTGGTCCCAACATACCTCTTGTAAACACCCCAAAATCCCTTTGGCATGATATCTCCTCCTATCAGGTTTAAAAGAGAGATTTTGCTAAAAGTTGGGACGATCCTATATTTTCGTGGATAGATCTAGGGAGATATCGAAAGGGGTGTTGTCGTCTTTGCCATTATCCTAATCAATATGGATAATGCCAAAGAGGGGCATCTGTAAACACCCCAAAATCCCATGATTTTCTCAAATTACCTGGTTTTGCAAAAGCAGCTCCAAAGGGCTATTTTGAGTCTGGAAACCCAGGAGCCTTCTAGGCAACGTTGTACATATGTTCAAATCGCATATGTTTGAAAAATATATGTTATACAGTTTTAAAACCTTAAAAAGGTGTTTTGAAACCCCGAAAAGCAATTTGGCCTGATGAAAGCAGGACCGAAGAAGCAAAAGAGAGCCCGGACCCGGAGCATATATCAAGCCCGGCACATCAACTCTCATATCAGAATCATCCCCAAAATCTCAGACATCCAAGCCCCTGTTATTAACAAATTTGTCAAAATGATCTCCGGAAGGTGAAAAAAGAGCGGACGACAATGTTGGCGAAGACCCAATGCAAGACGGAGTACTGATGCAGTCAGGCCCCGCACAAACCGTCCATTTCGAAATACCATGAAGGAGTCAGAAAATCAAATTTGGATCGGATCTGGACCATATATATCCAGATCCAAATCCAAACATACATTTGGATTTGGATTTGGATTTAGATTTAGATCCAAAGATCCAATCTAATATCCACATCCATGGCCCACATCACCTTCTCATAAATGGAGGTGGGGCCCACAAAGAATTCACGTGAAAAGCTTGGATAGAGAGAGAGAGAATGGGATAAAGTATGAGTGAGAAAGTTGGTGGGCCTGACTTTTGTATCAAGTTTTGGGTTAATCATGTGGGTTTAGCCTAAGAGTGTGGGTTTAAGCTTGTATGCACCTACATCTAACCTGGGGCTGCACCAACATGTTGCAACTAGGTCCATGGATCAAGGCCAAGGAGATGCTTCCTAAACCTAACCCTAAGCTAACCCACCTCACCTAGCCATTCCCCCCTAAACCTGACCTAATCCTAGCCACCCTCACCCAAAACCGCCCCAACCATACCTAGCCGACCTCACCTAGCTCACCCCACCTAACTAGACCACCTAGACCCTAGCTAGACTAAACCTAATCCCACCTTAACCCACCTAATTAGACCCTAACCCTCAAATCCCAGCCACCCTAACCGACCTACCCTAAACCACCATACCACTCCCCCCTCAGCTGACCTACCCAAACCACCCCACCACCAATCCATAACATCCTAAATATCTATCCCAAACCCACCCCAACCGACCCCAGCCCATGCCTATAAAAACCCCCCTTTTGGGGCGAGTTTTGGGCAGATCTTGGGCAGCTCTCAGCCCTCTCTCTCCTCCATCACCTGCCCTCTCTTCCATCCCACTTCACTCCCATTCTCCACCAGCTGCGCCACCTCCACCGCCACTCCACTCGGCTGCCACCTGCACATCCCACCCAACTGCACACTTCCACCCGCCTGCCACCTCCTTCCACCACCTCCGGCCACCACCACAGCAACCACCTCCGGTTAGTAAGCGGACAACAATGTTGGCGAAGACCCAACACAAGACGGAGTACTGATGCAGTCAGGCATCGCACAAATCGTCCGTTTCGAAATACCATGAAGGAGTCAGAAAATCAAATTTTGATCAGATCTGGACCATATATATCCAGATCCAAATCCAAACATGCATCTGGATTTAGATTTGGATTTGGATTTAGATCCAAAGATCCAATCTAATATCCACATCCATGGCCCACATCACCTTCTCATAAATGGAGGTGGGGCCCACAAAGAATTCATGTGAAAAGCTTGGATAGAGAGAGAGAGAGAATGGGATAAAGTATGAGTGAGAAAGTTGGTGGGCTTGACTTTTGTGTCAAGTTTTGGGTTAATCATGTGGGTTTAGCCTAAGAGTGTGGGTTTAAGCTTGTATGCACCTACACCTAACCTAGGGTTGCACCAACATGCTGCAACTAGGTCCATGGATCAAGGCCAAGGGGATGCTTCCTAAACCTAGCCCTAAGCTAACCCACCTCACCTAGCCATTCCCCCCTAAACCTGACCTAATCCTAGCCACCCTCACCCAAAACCGCCCCAACCATACCTAGTCGACCTCACCTAGCTCACCCCACCTAACTAGACCACCTAGACCCTAGCTAGACTAAACCTAATCCCACCTTAACCCACCTAATTAGACCCTAACCCTCAAATCCCAGCCACCCTAACCGACCTACCCTAAACCACCATACCACTCCCCCCTAGCCGACCTATCCAAACCACCCCACCACCAGCCCACAACATCCTAAATATCTACCCTAAAACCACCCCAACCGACCCCAGCCCATGCCTATAAAACCCCCCCTTTTGAGGCAGGTTTTGGGCGGATCTTGGACAGCTCTCAGCCCTCTCTCTCCTCTCTCGTATGCCCTCTCTTCCATCCCACTTCACTCCCATTCTCTACCAGCTGCACCACCTCCACCTGCACATCCCAACCGACTGCACACTTCCACCCGCCTACCACCTTCTTCCAGCTGCCACGTCCTTCCACCACCTCCAGCCACCACCTCCGGTTAGTACCCCCATCTCAGTCCATCTAACTTCTCTTCCTCTCCCCTTCTTACCCAGCCACACAGTCCATCACCCGCCACTGCTGCACCCTAACCACCTTCCATACACCCGGCCACTTCACACCCCACATCACCACCTTCCCTCAGCCACCCACCTTAGCCCCTAGCTAAGCCTTCACCCTCAACCTGCAACCACCTAGCTAGCACCCAAACCTGCCCCAACTCACCTAACATTCCCACTTGTTGCGCCCTTACACTCGGCCATCCTCAAGTCTTCACTCGGCTAAGACCCTACTTGGCGCCCACACGCACCCAAGAAGCTCCCCTTCGGCAGTCCAAGGAGACTCACTAGGCCAAAGCCAAGCAAGTCACACCCGGACCAGCTATACGTAAGTGCCTAACTCGGTCCTTGTTATGAACTTGCTTACATTTGATTAAATTTGATACGGGGTTGTAATAATGGAGAGTTGTCTCCCCCCGCTTGTAATAACGTGGTTTGGCACACCCACACACACGTGCACTTGAGCCTATTCCGCTCTTAGTTGCACACGATTTTAGCACACACCCGGGCCTAATCAGCCCTTAAGATATAGTTATACCTATATGTTTTAAGTTGCATGGGTTTTAATTAAGTTGTATGTGTTGTCTTTCAATTTCCACACTCACACACATTGAGCTTTCGCTCTTATTCCCAAGACCCTAGTAAGGGCCGTATTGCAATTTTCCTTGAGTGTTTTAATTCAAATTGTGTGCGTGGTCTTTTAATTTCCACACTCACACACATTGAGCTTTCGCTCTTACTCTCAAGACCTTAGTAAAGGCCTTATTACAATTTCGTTTTGGGTGTTTAAATTCAAGTTGTGTGCGTAGTATTTCAATTCTACACTCACACACATTGAGCTTTCGTTCTTACTCCCAAGACCCTAGTAAGGGCTGTATTGCAATTTTCCTTGGGTGTTTTAATTCAAGTTGTGTGTGTGGTCTTTCAATTTCCACACTCACACACATTGAGCTTTCGCTCTTACTCCCAAGACCTTAGTCAAGGCTATATTGCAATTATATTTGGGTTTCATTACAACTTGTGTGAGTTGTCTTTCCATATACACACAACACCCACGCACACGTTGGCGACCTTCGGGCCTATATATATTATAAGTATTTCCCTTCGGCTATGTCTTTAAGATTTGGGTTTTAAGGTTCAGTTGTGTGTGTAGTCTTTCCATATATACACGGCACACACTTGCACAATTGAGCCTTTCCGCTCTTAAGATATAGCCATATTTCCCTTTTGCAAATCTACATTAAGTCATTTCCCTTCCGCATTGTCTTTCAATTCGGGTTTTCTCTTTGGAGTTGTGTGAGTTTGCATTGCATATACGCCATACCACGAGTTAGGATGCATATTGCATCAAAACAAGCCCCACACTCCCGCTCAAAAATCGCCCAACTTAGGTCACTTGTGCACACACCTAGTTGGCCCTAAAAAGCTTAAAAAGAAAGACATAGGCACGTGCAAATCCCACGTGTAATAAAATTTGTAATCGTACATACAAAGCCTAAACACTTAGGGTATTTTTCAAAGAGGTTTAATTAAAAGACTTTGCCAAGCGTACAGACTGACCCTTGTACATCGGTGCAGGAAGGTCTGCGACGAAAAGAGCTCACTTGCTCACAGTCGCCCCAATAGAAGTCAGATTTCGAAAACTTATTTCGCTAGCTTAAGCAAGCTAGCTGGCACGCCCTTTTGTTAAATACGACTTAGACACACGAAAAGGTTCACTTCGGACCTAAGAACCAGAAGTGGAGATTTTCCGTGTCTACACCTCTCACACCTGATGACTCTCTTTTGATTGCATTTCATGACGTTTTGGTGGCTATGATCTGCCAACTTGATGAGAGACTGGTGGCTATGATCTGCCAACTTGATGAGAGACTCCTCCGGATGAGTTATATGTATGCTCACGTTTATAACTACACATAAAATGACTACGTTTACTTTATTTTACGTCCATTTCTTTCTTAGCGAAAATTAGAGCTGCACAGATTATGTCGTAGATGATTTTATTTTCTAACTACACGAAAAGAAACTTCCCTTTGGTAGATTTATAAAGAATGACTTCGTTTACTTTAGTTTACGTCCATTTCGTACCATTACATTTTCTTCGCTAAAGGATAATAAAATTAGTTAATTTCACAAATTTCTTTTTTCGGGTGAAAGGAGAAGCTCTTCTTCGGAAAAAGAGAAGGTAGTGGGTTATAGACAAACAGGCTATGTACAGAGTAGCTGATCTATGTGCCATTACTTCATCTCCGTGGAAATATACGCTTCATAAATGGGGTTTTGGCGCGATGCCGTTGAATGCTGTCAGGGCTACCTAACTGTTGTCTGAAACGTTAAATAAAAAACACTGCATTCCGGAAAAATACGGAACCTTCTCTAAGTAATTAGGATGGCACGTTTCTGGTTTTCGCCTTTGAAATTGTCATTTCATATTTTAATTTCAGATTTTGTGAAATTGTTACGTACATATAATGAATCCGATATGTAAAAAACGTTGCGAATTGATAACGAATCAAAAAATTAATTAATTAAAAAACAAATTAGTTTATCTTGTTTGGTATTAGCATTCAACTGAAGAAGCAAATAGTTCACGATGGGTCAACTATTACGCGGACTCAACCCTAGGTGTAGATTTATTTTTGTCGAAATTTTCTATTTTTATATAACTCAGTGAAGAGCCGCAACCGCACGAAAAGGATAGAGCATCCGACGCAAATTCGAAGTTTGACACACTGTAAAATAATTACAGCTGTAGTAGGGAACGGGTTCATTGCAAGGGAAATCACCTTTCGCGGGTGCCAGCAAGCACCAGGCTGTGGCTCTTCGGGTTGGTCCGATCTCTCTGCTTTCTACCGATGCAGCTGATGGCTGTTTGCTTAAGCCGGTTGTCAGAGTCCGTCGCCTTGCGTCTGTTCTCCTCGGCAAGCCTTTCAGGTATGCCTGCAGTGGAACAACGGTAAGTTTTTCTAGTTTTTGAGGTTTCCACGCAGTGGAGTTTTCCGGGGAAAAGCTTTTCACTATATGTCTTTGTATATTTTTGTTTTGCGCTACTCTGGTAAGTTTCACTATCTGTCCTCTTTACTAGGCTTCCTCATCAAGAGCGTTTCTTATCCGGACTGTTACCGAAAATCCCGATAACGGTCCGGCTGTTATGGTTCTCATATCTTCAATCCGAGATTTAAGTAACGAACTGGATGATCAGTCCAACCGTTACTTGTGCTGGATTGTCGAGAATAGCCACAACTTAACATCTCCCACTTGGTCATTCGAGTCAAATGTATTGACATACTGATTTTTCTCTCACTTTTGCAAGGTTTACCTAGTACTGTCCTTTCATGATTGCTATTGCAATCAATATCCGTTGTGTGATTATTTCCCTTCACAACAATATGTCCGTTGTGTGGTTATTTATCCGTACAACACTTTTATCCGTTGTATGGTTTTTTCCCTACACAACAATCAAACATACCTCACACCCATGTTTGTAACATGTTTCGAGAAAAGTTCCTCTATAATGCCTTTAGTCAAGGGGTCTGTCAACATATCATTTGTTGGTATGTATGAGATGGATATTTCCTTTCTCATAACCATGTCATGAACATAGTGGTATTTTACCATTATATGCTTGCTTTTTTAGCAATCAGCTCCACTCTTAATAAGAGTAATTGCTGCATTGTTATCACAGTAAATGATAACCAATTCATCAGTTATTTCCAACTTCAAATATTGTATGAAGCGGCTTATCCAGACATCACTCGTTGCAGCCATACAGCAAGCTACATACTTAGCTTCCTATGTATGCAATGCTACACAACCCTGTTTCTTACATGCTCAAGAAACAGTACCACCTCCAAATAAGAATATTTCACCCGAAGTTGATTTGCTATCATCTTTGCTCCTAACAAAGTCAGCATCTAAGTATCCTACCACTTTCAGTTCATCTGCTTGAAAACACAATTTCAAGTCTCTTGCTCCTTTCAAATATCTTAAAATCATTTTTACAACTATCTAGTGCTACTATCCAGGATTAGTTTGATATCTACTTACAAAACCAACAACAAAGCTGATATCAGGTATTGTACATAACATAGCATACATCAAGCTACCCACACCTTGTGCATAAAGAATATTAGGATTATCGTCTCCTTCACCGGGATAATCAACCTTACTTATTTTAACCCCTTTTACAACAGGTGTATCACCAGACTTGTATTCACCCATTTTGAACTTCTTGAGGATATAGTCAATATATCTCTCGTGACTTAGGCATAAAAGTCTAGATTCTCTATCTTGAGAGATTTTTATTCCTAGGATATAGGATGCTTCTCCATATCCTTCATTTCAAACTTGGAGTTCAACCATGACTTGGTTTTGACAATCATCTTGTTGTCATTTTCAGTCAACAATATGTCATCTACATATAATGATAAGATGACAAAGTGGTTCCCACTGTTCCAAACATATACACAGTGATCAAGTTTATTAGCCACAAACCCAAGTTCTATAATGGCATTTTGAAAGGTAAAATACCATTTGCGAGGTGACTGTTTCAGGCCGTATAAGGATTTTCTCAACCTATATACTTTATCTTCTTGGCCTTCAACCACAAATCCCTCGGGCTGTTGCATGCATATGATTTCATCTAAATCTTCGTTTAGAAATATTGTCTTTACATCTAACTGATGTAAATCTAAATCATATTATGTAGATATTGCCAAGATTATTCGTATGGATGCAAATTTCGTAACTGGAATATGTCTCAACATAATCTATCTCCTCTTTTTGCAAAAAAACCTTTGTAACCAACCTCGCTTTAAACTTGTTGATTGTACCATCGACCTTGTATTTCTTTTTCAGAACCCATTTACAGCCTATGGCTTTTCTTCCTTTTGGCAAATCAGTCAATTCCTAGACTTGGTTTTTTTCAATAGATTCAATATTCGCATCCATGGCTTTTTCCCAGTTTGATGCCTCAGATGAGTTCATAGCTTGCTGATAAGTTAAGTTATCAGTCAACTCATCTAAATCCACTAAATTGCACACTTCTTACACAAGATAAGTGTGATAATCATTTAAGTAGGACAGAGTGACCCTTAGCCTTTTATCTCCACTTAAGGTTTCAGTTGTTTCAGGAAGATCTTCTGTAGGCTCAAAAGATGATTGATCTAAGTCTACTAGATCATCAACACATTCATCATTATTTTTCAGGATGTCATTCTTAGTATCTTCTAAGAATTCAACATCTCTACTTTCAATTAATCTGTGGTCCTTATGATAAAATCGATATCCTTTTGAACATTTCGAATATCCAATAAACATACTTAAGGACTTACTGTCTAGCTTATCTCTAAACTGATTAAGGATCTTTACATGTGCAATAGATCCCCACCTCCTGAGATGACTTAGGTTGGGTTTTCTTCCAAACTACATCTCATATGGTATAGTGAATACAACTTTACATGATACTCTATTGAGTATGTAAACCGCTGTACTTACTGCTTCTCCCCAAAATACCCTTAGTAGAGAGGCATCGATCAACATTTACCTTGTCATATTCAACAAGGTTATGCTCTCAGCTACACCATTTTGTTGAGGTGTCTTGGGCATTGTATTTTGTTTTACAATGCCAAAGTCTTTACAAAATTCAAGAAATTCAGCACCTCTATCTGATCTTAAGACTTTGATTAAATACCCTAATTGGTTTTTCACTTCTTACTTATATTCTTTAAAAGCATCCAGTGCCTAAGATTTATGTGCTAAAAGATATAAATACATATATCTTGAGTAATCATCGATAAAGGTTATAAAATAATCCTTTCTATGATGTTACTTTACTATAAAAGGTCCACATAAATCCATGTATTGTTGAAAGTATTTTCCTCAAATCTAGGTAGTAAGTCAAAATTGGATAATTTCCTCAACTTTTTTAAACTTATATGCCTAAGGCATTTATGCCATATATTCACATCAACAGTAAAGGCATACTCAATATAAGCAGAAGAAGTATCAATTTCATTATCACAAAATTTAAATAGTACATGCTCTACATCAAATTCTCTAGAGAATAATATTCTCCCATACTTTTTCATAGTCACCTTGGTAGGAATAAATCTGACCTCAAAACCTTTCTTTACTAAGGCAAGGACCGAGACCAAATTACGCTTTATAGATGGCAATTAATACATCAGTTAATACAATCGATTTGCCTTGCACAAAAATTCTAAAGGACCTAATACCCAAAACATCCGAGAATATATTATTTTCCCATGTAGACTCGATGTTCATCGGGTTTGTATTCCTTTAGGTCCATTGCCCCTTCCTTGGTCTTTGAGATGTATCGTGTAGCTCCGAAGTCTATCCACCAACCTGTTACCGGGCGGTCCATGTACAAACACTCTAAAATCATGCAGATTATGTCCTACTTCTCTGACTATTCGTGTTGTGGGTTGTTTCCTCAACCTTTCTTGTTGCGATAGTCTCTTTTAAAGTGTCCCATCTTTCCACAGTTGAAACACTTGACCCGAGAAGTGGTTTCCTGCGATTTCTTAAAATTTTGACCACCCTTCTTGTTATTCTTGCCAAACTTCTTGTTTGGTTTATTTTTCTTCTTGTTGGGTTTGGAGATAGACCCTATCTCATCTTGTACCACTAGCAATTTCTCTTTCTTGTTTTTGATCATATGCTCGTGCTCTATTGCTAGTTTCAGGGACAATTCAGAAAGGTTAATTTTAGGCCCTAATCTCAGGGCATTGGTGACCATGTTCTATGACGGGGGTAGATTGTTTAATATTGTTGATATTTGCATTGGTTCTGAGATGACTGATTTTGCCACGGCTAAGTCCCTAGCCATTACTAACATATGATTTACATGTTCTACTACATTATCTCCTTCTTTCATTTTGAAGGAGTTGTACTTTTATAGTAGCAACTGCACATGTAATTTGGCAGTTGTGTCATTCTTAGCTGTTATTGAGTCAAACAACTCTTTGGGGGTCTCGTATTCTTTAAAGACCCTAATCAAGTCATCCTCCATGTAGGTCAACATGACTGTCCTTGCTATTGTGTCATCCTTTATAAACGTTTTATACATTTCTACTTATTACTCAGTTGCGTCTAGTGCTGGCAGACACATGGTTTTCTTTAGTACGTACTCAACACCCTCTAGTGTTAGAGTAAGTGGGATTCTTCTCTTCAATGTTTGGAAGTTCAGACTATTCAGTTTTTCAGTTTTTGCCAACTCTGATACACATATTCTGGAACTCATGTGTTTGGCAATTATAACAATTAGATGGTTTAAAAAAAAAATAAATATAGAGCAAAAAACACACATAGCAAGGAGCATGTTATAATGATGCATAATATCATAAAAGAAAGCTAGAAACATTTTATAAGCAACTTGGGACAAATTTGTAATTTTTCTAAAAATTTCTCCCTTTAGCATTTTTGAACAGAAAATAATACCAATGGTAAATTTATAATTTTAACTATCTGTCCACTTTGGAAATTTTCTAAAAAGCCTAAGGACAGACTCGTAAAATTATTCTTTGGTATTTCTATAAAATTCGTAATTGATTGGGGTAAAAACTATAATTTTAACCCTCAACCCGAATTTGTAAATTTTCAAAAGAACAAGGACAAATTTGTCTTTTGACATAGTGGCAGAAAGGAAATTAACTCAAACTGGGAAGGGTATTAACATAAAACTGAAGCCCGGTATATTGTAATTTTCACAAACTGCGGGAGGGTAAAACCGACTTTTGCTTAATAAGGGCAAAACATTCTTTTTACCTGAAAATATCTGGATATATTCATAATTTTGTCCAAGAGTAGTGTGGTAATATCTGAAAACCGACCGGGACAGAACAAACTTTTCAGTCCACTTCAACGTGCCCGCTTATAATGTAATACAACAACAACTAAGTCTTTTCCTCTACTAGATGGGCCATGCTTATAGTAACTCAGCATAAGCTAAAGCATTCTTATTGTTTTATTGAAACACTTTTGTGGTCTTCCTCTTCCTTTTTTAACATTTTTATTGTCTAGTTTATCACACCTTTTCACTAGAGCTTTTGGTGGCCTTTCCACATACCCAAACCATCTTAAAAGATTTTCACTCATTTTATATCTATTGGTGTCACTCTCAATTTATTTCTAATAACCTTATTACGTATATAGTCTTTCTATATTTACTCATATATTTATCTTAACATCTTTATTTTTGTTATGAAAATCTATTTTAACCAACCTACATTGATTTTATGCATCAATTTTTCTACAACTTTGAAATTTGACCCTAGATATTTGAAACTCTTCTTATGAGAGATGCAATGTATGTAGATCTTAATTTTAATGTTATTTGAAGTAACCAAATGTTCAAACCTGTATTCTATATATTTTCTCTTAGTTGTACTAACTCGTAAGCCTTTACCTTATAATGCTTCTCTCCATAATTCCAATCTTTTGTCAACCTTTTCCTTAGACTCGTTCACTAGCACAATATCATCCTCAAGTAAAATACACCAAAGTATTTTATCTTAAATATATTTTTATTACCTTGTCAATAACTAAGGTAAATAAATGTGGACCTAAAGTTGATCCATGATATAATCTAATATTAACTTTAAGGAAATTCGTTATTCATTCATGAGTCCTCACAAATGTTTGTGCATCATTGTACATGTCTCCTATAAGATTGAACATCAATGAGATACCTATATTTTTCAAGGTTCTCCAAAGAATATCTCTTGGTACCATATCATAAGGTTTTTCTAAATCAATAAAACCATGTGAGGATTCTTCTTTTTCCTTAAAAATGTTTTATAAGATATCTCAATAGATAAATAGCCTCAATAATAGATCTCACTAGCATGAATCCAAATTATTTTCTATTGTACTCAATATTTGTCTCAACCTACGTTCAATGACTCTTTCCTATTATTCAATAGTATGACTCATCAACTTTATACCCCAATATTTGTATAATTCTAATACCTCACTTGTTCTTGTAATGGGTATAATTATACTCTTCTTCTATTCTTTAAGCATCTTTTGGTTTTTTTATATTTATTAAATAATCTTATAAGCCAAGTGATACCCATCCCTCCTAATGTTTATTATATTTCTATAAGAATATTCTTTGGTCCAATAGATTTACCAACTTTTATAAGCTTAAGAAGCTCTTTGACTTCATTTTTGCACCGGTTCACTTCACCATCAAACTTCCTTTTATGTTGATATGCCTCCTTTAAATTCACCAGTGATATCTTTTATCACTTTTCTAATATCATTGATCATATCATTTTATATGTCACAAGCTATACCTACATAATTTCAAGGATCTCTTTGAAGAATATTCTTTTTAAATACATCTTCATTCTCTATTTTGAGGTTACACTATTTAGTTCGAGTAACTCTATATACTCATTGTTATTTTGTCTACTTTTTTACATGCAAATCCATAACTAGAAGTTGATGTTGGGTAGTTAAGATTTCTTTTGGAATACCTTGCATTCTTTACAACATTGTCTATCTTTTCTCTTACAAACAATAATTGGTTTGTGTTTGTGACAAGCGACTCTTATAAGTAACTAAATATTCATCTCAAACATGATTAGTTCTGATTACTCGAAACATGTTAGCATAATCAGACCAGTTTGGCACTTGTTCTAGACTGTCTATTTTGATTCTTGCTTTTATTATAATATATTATATTTATAAATAACATAAAGTAGATTTCAATAATTTGTCATCATAATCTAATGATAATTAAAATGTTTTTCGTCTTTGCTTTATTTACCTTTCTTGGGTGTTTGTTTCAGCCAAGAGAAATGGCTCCCTGTCTCTTACATTACTTTCGTAAATGAAAAATGTTTAAATCTATTTTATTATAAAAATAGTGAACGAATCATGGAATATGGAAGGGGCCCTCTTTTCTATTGCATGACCATTATATTGAGGCACTATGACCATTGCTATAATAAGGAGTTTGCATCTCCCACTTAGCTATATGAGCCAAATCGTGACATAATGGTTTTCTCTTACTATTTAGTGACTTTTTTATTTTATTATTTTTCAATTGTAGTAAAGTAATCCACCCACGAGTTATAGATGTCATATAGCTTTCGTAACCAATGCATTTTTCTTGCATAACAACTCATGTCTAAATTACCACATAACTAGAAACTCTAAACATGTATGAATCCCATACTGGTAATATGTTTAACAAACAAATCTGATAAGATAAATATCCCTTGTAAGATTGTAAGAGACAAATATTTCACTCTTTTGTATTATACCATGTACATAATGATACTTTACCATTATATGTTTGCTCCTTGAGCAATTAAGTCTACTCTTCATAACAATTATGGCTACATAGTAATCACAATAAATAACAATTGGCTCATTGGCTATCTTTTGCTTCAAATCATGAATGAAGCAACTTATCCAAATGACACTTGTTGTAGTCATACTGCAAGCAATGTACTCAGTCTCTTATGTATGCAATGAATGCTACTCAACCTTATTTCTTGCATCACTAAGACACACCACCTCCAAACAAGAAAACTTCATTGAAAGTTGATTTGTTGTCATCTTTGCTCCCAATAAAGTCAACATCTGAGTATCCAATTATTTTTAATTCATCTGCCTGATAGCATAATTTCAAATACTTTGTTCCTTTTAGATATCTCAAGATTTTCTTCCCAACAATCCACCAATATTGCCAACTAAGATTACTTTGATATCTACTCATTAGACTTTATCACCTAGATAGTCAACTTTACTAAACTTGATCACTTTTGCAAAAAGTGTTCTTGCAGACTTGCAATCGCCCATTCTAAACTTTTTGATGATATAATCAATATACTTCATTTGACTTTGATATAATAGTCAATATGATCTATCACGGGTAATCTTTATACCCAAGATATAAGATGTCTCTCGCATATCCTTCATCTCAAACTTAGAACTTAGTCATAACTTAGTCTTGACAATCATATCATTGGCGTTACCAGTCAACAAGATGTGATCTACATACAAAAGTAGGATAACAAAATGGCTCATACTATTCCAAATACAAACAAAGTGATTAAATTGATTACCCATAAACCCAAGTTCTATAATGATATTTTAAAAAGCAAAATACAATTGGTGAGATGATTGCTTTAAGTTATGTAGAGATTTTTTGACCTATATAACATATCATCATAACCTTTAATTACATAGCCTTTTGGTTGTTTCATATAAATAAGCTTATTAAGTCAAAAAGGTAATCTTTATATATAACTAATATAAAGGCAACAATTACCAAAATTATTCTTATAGATACAAATTTCGCAATACGAGAATATATATCAACATAATCAATTTTCTCTTTTGTGAAAATCCTTTTACAACTAACCTTACTTTAAATTTTTTTATGAAACCATCAACTTTATATTTCTTTTTCAATACTCATTTACAATCAATTGCTTTTATTCTCTTTACCAAAATTTCTAACTCCCAGATTTGATTTTCTCAATAGATTCAATTTTCTCATTCATTGCTTTTACCAAATCTGGTGATTCAGATGAACACATAGTTTGTTGATAACTTAGGTTATCAATCACCTCATCTTAATCTATTGAAAAATCATACCTCATCTTAATCTATTGAAAAATCAATATTTTCAACTAAGTATGCTAGTCTTTTAAGTAGGATGGAGGAGCATGTGGTCTCTTTTCACCAATTAATATTTCGATTTGTAGGGAAATGTCATGATTCAGTTTTGATGGGTTTAAATGAGAATTTATCAAGATTTAAAAGATCATTGTTTGTAAGAAGTCAACATCCACTTTCTGCCAATCTGAAATTCTTATATTGAAAGCATTTCATTGATCTACCCAATTACACAAAAATGGATCAAAAATATCAAGTTTCCATCAAATTTCCAATGAAGTAAGTATTGTCAATTAGAAAAGAGACACGCTCCAAACGCGTTGGTTATTATCAAATGTCGTGTCAAACCGTATGCCTTTTTTATAAGTCATCACGACTCAAGCATCTTTTGTCTTCTCTAAATGACATATCTATGGTGTGACCCTCTAGTAATGCAAGCACACTTTGTATGCATCTCTCTTCTAAGAGATGTGTGACTTAGGTGCATCACAAACAAATTTTTTATACACATAAGGTACATTACTCTGTATTTTGTTATATTAACAATATTTTTCTTAATGTGCAAGATGTCAAAGAAATCAAGTGAAGTGTTTATTATTGTATAGTAAACTCTTGATATATTACACATGACAATATTCAGATTAATGAAAGTGAATTTAGTGACCCATTTGTTGATTGGTTGGGTGATAATACATGTGACGATTAATTTGTTGATTGCGAGAGTGATAAACTTAATTATTCATTTGCCTTTATCATAGATGCAACATTTTGAGGTCGAGATGATATGGTTTAGTGGGTATGAGATTTCGAGAGGAAGCACAACAATATTATCATTTTTTTTCGATCGAAAACTAAATGTGTGAGAAACAAAGTATGGCTTGGGTGTGAAAGTAGTGGCGAATAGAAAACAAGAAAAAAGTTGATGTTGAAAGTTATTGTTACATTGGTACAAAGAGGGTAAAATGTTCATTTTTACTTATAGAAGAGAGTGAAGTTGATGGTTTATGGAGATTGAATGTAATTAATGGTATACATAATTACCCTATAGCCTTTAATTTTTAAGAACATATATTTGCAAGTAAATTGAATGGCGTTGAGTATAATATGACTAAAGAGATGAAAAAAAGTCATTGTAAGCCGAAACATATTTTATCACAATTGAAGCATCTTCATGATACAAATATTAGTATGGTAAGGTACATTTACAATGCCATGTTGAAAATTAGGAAAGATGATATGGGTGATTGAATTGTTCTGCAGTAGCTATTGTATTCATTAGATAATTACCAATATCATACTTGTCATAAGAGGATATCAAATACAAACATTGTTAGCGACGTTGTGTTTGCACATCCTCTATCAATTCAGTTGTTACTTGATTCCCAAGGTGTTAGAGTTTGATTGCACATACAAGACAAACAAGTATGAACAATTTTTGGTTATTTTTGTTTATATTTATTTTAACTAAGAACTTTTTTGTTTCATTTATAGATATAAGATGTCTTTCTTTGAGGTTGTAGGATTTACGTCGACAAATAAGAATCTTTCTATGGCATTTGCATTCATGGGTGTAGACAAAGAAGATAGTTATTTATGGTTGTTTAGGTATATCATGAAGTTGTATACGATGAATAAATTTGCCTATGTAGTTTATAGTGATCGTAATCTTTCACTTATGGATTTAATTGATATCATATTCCTAGAGGCAATACATTCTTGTGTAGATGTGATATTGCTAAGAACATTGAAAGAAATTGTTTTGTTGATGAGAAATAAATAAGTAGTCACCTGGTAGTTGGAGGAAGGTTGTTGACTCAAATGATAAGAGATTATATACACGCATTGGCTATGATGGAGTCAAAGTGGAAAAATCTACATGTGCTTTCTTATTATAAGAAACAATGGATGGGCCCACATAAAGAGAGTAATGAATGTGGTGCATTACGATACTCATACAACTTACCGGTAAGTAAGTATGCTTGCCTGTGTATATGTATGCCATTATTTTTTTCAATCCTATATTGCTTATAGTATGTTGGTCGACAGGGTTGAGGGTGCACATGCACGGTAAAAAGGTTTACTCAGTAGATCCACTTGGTGGTTTGATACAATATAGACCCAATTGTATTCTTCGATAGAGTTGTAGGTCACATAATTAAAGATATCTTCGATGATTTGTTAATTGTTATCATGCATTATACTAATTGTACGTAAGACACAACAACTAAGCCATGGATTCTTTGTTTCCACAGAGCTCTATCACGTGCCATGTTATAGAATTTACGGTAGATAAGTCTGACAAAGTTTTGCGTTGGCTGTAGGAATCCTAACACAACCCTCCTCCTTTATTCGAGCTTAAGACCTTAATTGTACATAAGAGATGATAAAAATTTAGAGAGAAGAATCTCTTGACATATACTTATCTAATTGTCAAAGAGATGAGTCATGTGAAAATAGTAGGTATTAATTCTCATTCATATTGATGTACATCATCGTATGGATTTCTGTGTGCATATGAGATTAGTATTATTTTCAAGAGTGGTTATGCTCTCCAACTTTTTTCAATTAAAGCACTTTTGAAGAAGCTTGACATGAAGGTAGAAAGGCCTTCTACATTTGAGTATGAAGATGAGGACGAAAGAAAATAACTAAGATGTATGACATTGTTCATCAACTATTGACTTATCATAATATAAAAAATAGAACAAGTTGATTGACTTATTAGACAAGCATCTAAATCCTCATCACTATACTAGAGGAGCTACCTCTTTGGTGTCCTGAGGGCATATCTTCTAACAAATCTATTAAGAAGGGGTTGTCTTTATGAGAGCATGTAGAGAAGAGTGCTATTCAAGGAAAGGCTAGTAGAACCTGAGGATGTGGTTTGTAGCCGAGTGCATGAAATGTCTCCTAGATGTGGCGCTTTTTCTTCAAGTAGTTTTGACTCTATATCCGATATTACACAAGATTTCATTGCTCCATGTATTGATACATCTCATGGATGATAGTCTACTAGAAGATTAGATTTTGAAAATCCTAACAAGATGTAGATACATTGATTTATAAGCCCATATGTTGAAAGATGGGTGAATGCTTTTTAAGATGCTAATTACAGATATAATGTCATTGGAGACTTTGAAGAAACGGTAAAGCATGGTGGTTTGAAAGCTCGTAGATTATGTTTTAGAAAAGTCACACATCATTGTCATATATATATTCTACAGTCTTTATAGAGAAGGAAGGTATCACCACTATTCTCTAATGTATTGCATATTGGGAGGATAGTTAGTGTACTTCTCAGCATTGGATGTTGATGCTTGATATGAGTTGAGTCAGAGCTACAATGTGGAACATTGTATTAGTATAACTCTTAAGGGTTGGTCGACAATGTCCCTTCCATTATTGAGCCAACGATGGCTAATCACCTGTATGACATGTATGGTATATATGATATGATGAATTAATATGATAGTTTTGGCGGTAAGGTAGTGAGAATATGTAATGGAACTTCTTATACATTGGTTACCATGTTTGCAATGACTTGTTGTATTGAGTTTCATTATTTACTTTGTATTTCTGCAGATGCATTTGGTAGATAGATCCTTGATTCTGCCCATATTTTCATCTTTCTAATGCTTTGGACATCATAATGTTGCTAATTGGGATTTACTCTTATGCACGTGCATTGCATATTTTCTTGAACTAAGAGGGTTATATGTTTATAATGTATATACAACATGGTTAATGATTAGCAACTTGTGTATTAAGTTGCATGTTCTTTCTATGTTTCTATTATAACATCACTTTACGTACTTGCTTAATTGTATAATGATTCTACTTAAATTTCTTAATATATGATGAAAAGCGTACTATGATTGTTTGATGTTTATATATGTATAGAGATAGAAATGAGAGAAGAGGAAAAACGAATGCAATTATTCATGTATAACGTACAATACACATACAATACAAAATAGGCACATCTATTCTTCATCATGATGAGACATGTAGTCATTCATCATTTGTATATATTCTCTCGCAACAATTGTCGAAGAGGTTTGTTACATCATGATGTACCCACAATAGACACGGTACTTTTTAATTGTTTGAATCATAGGTCTCATCATCTATAAGACATCAACAATACACTTGAACAAAAGATTGTCAATAGAAAAAAAAAATAGATCAAATGATACAAATGTTATAGTAACATTCATCGTGTAACATAAATAACAACTAAATACCTAGTGTTAAACACATACCTTGTGAGCCTTCATCGAGTCGAACTATCTATGATATGTAACAACATGATCAGAATGGTGATACTTATAAGTGATATTGCTCATCCACCTAATCGCATGAGGTTGCTCATGAACCCACCACGAGTGATCCCTAACTCTAAAGGTTGAAAAATACTCGTAAATATATGCCTACAATATATAAAAGATATAACTCTAAAGGTTGAAAAATACTCGTAAATATATGCCTACAACATATAAAAGATATTATTCTATCACTAAATTAAACAAGTAGGCTAATATCTATTTCTTACTAAACTCAAACAAATATAATTGAGAAACTTGTACCTACAATAAAGTACTATGACAACTAATCTAGTATGCCTATGTGAAAGAAGCCTTCTCTAATTATTTGTATGAGTAAGTCAATGCCACTACAACCTATGCATACTTACCGACCTTCAATAACATAGAAGCCAATAATTAAACAATAGAAATTGAGATCCTATCCCTTGACTTATTTTGATACATTGTACAAACTAAATAATACAACAAAAATAACACATTTTGCTCAAGCATAATCCCCCTTTTCTATGCATATACTCGAAACATCTCGAGCTTCAAACCTCTAAACTTAATTTGCAACTTAATTTCATCATAATCCACACTCATTAGTTCAACCATAATATCTATCTTATCCATCGCCTCCATCAAAGTGTAAAGGATAAAAGGTGACCGTCCATCGAAAGGCCTAAAATCTCATTAACATCATGGAGAGTAACAATCATCTCACCCCACAACATATTGAAGTTGTTAAGTATTGGGTTGTCAACTCTTAATAAAAGCAATGAGCAATGATGGATTCAAAGTTTGAAACAACAAACCTCCTTGCCCAAATAATCTAAAATGCTACACAATATATCCTCCATCAAGCATGTGAATGATACAAGGTGATTACCCATCAAAAAGCCTAAAATATTATGAACATCATGGAGAGTGATAGTCATCTAACCACATAATATATTGAAACTATTAGTATCAAGTTGTCATTAGTCAATTAAAGTAATGAGCAATGACTGATCCAAAGTTTGGAATGACAAATCTCCCTAATCAAGTAATCTAAAGCACTACATAATCTCCTACTAATTATATGTTACTATTATTTCTCACAAAAATGACTACTCAACTAAAGCGTTTTATCTCGTGTAACATGTCATCGGTTTCAATGTTTGTTAGTAACTTATCTAAGATCTTTTACTTATAATTGACAAAACGAATTATATGTTCCTACCAAATCGTATATATAATGTGACCTACAAAGCTAGTGAACAACTCTGGAATCGGAAGAGTAACATCATCATCACCCTCTACAAGGTATTCATCAAGACAAAGCTCTAAAGAAGCTACGACTTAATCTATATGAAACTGTGACTACATTGTTGCATGATCCACATGTGATGACTCCACATGCGCCTCTTCATGTTGTCACAATGGTTGTTTACTATGTACTAATCCAATGACATTTTACTTTCTCGATAGTGTCATAATAATAAGACCTTCTAGTGGTCTGTCTCCATAAGGTATATCATCCCCTCTTAGAGCCATTCAAAACACAAAAGCCAAAAGCCATGTTTCATTGGAATATAAAAGAAAGTGTGCAATAAGCAATTAAATGTATAACATAAACAACATAGTAACAGATGCAACTTCAACAGAACAAAAGGTGGTAGTCAAGGTGTGTCAGCTCATGTAAAGTAATGCGCCCAAGTTGTGTTCTTGGAGGTAGAGAAACATGCTTCATGCATTTGAGTTGCACATGTATGTCGTGTACAAGGTTATTCATGACTTGATCGCGACACTAACCACATAGCGCCGCGTCTCAAGTATATCTCATTTTTGACCGACGACTTCTCTTAATTATTGATGAAACGAAGAAAATCCTCCAAAAATGTTAAAATAGATTTATACTTACCAATCTGGATTACAAACTGAAAAATCATGAATGATCAATAATGAATGCAAACACAATCTTTCAATAATGATCGGAGCACGATTCTTGAACAAAGAATAAAAGCATGGTGAATGCAATGAGAAAATCAACGTAGGTGGTGGAAAATGAGAGTCAAGAACGGAGAGAATCACTTGCACAAAATAATTTTAGAAAAATCACATTTACGTTTAATAAAATGAAGGTATGAATAGTAACACTCACAACCACCGTAAAGCAAAGAGCGAGGAGCTGATGGCGACAAAACACCCTAGAATCTAGCAAACGACATATGAATATATTATAATCTAGCAAACGACATATGAATATATATATATATATATATATATATATATATATATATATATATATATATATATATATATATATATATGCATAATGAATTTCATTTGCCATTTACTTAATGTACACTATATCGTAACGAAATTCAAGCCTGGCTCGCTTTTTTGTAAATCCGTCTTTTCTCTCTATAAACAGTACTTACCTAGGGTGCTCCTCAAAAGCAGCCGTCAACGATATATAGAAATATTATTCCGACAACGATATATAGAAATATTATTCCGATTTACTTTACCTATACGTCATCACAAAATTTAACCCGTCTCGCCTTTGTCGGCATCCCCATACATTGTTTTTATCTATGTAAACACTAACCCGCTCTCAGTCTCATCTGATTCTTCCAAGCAAGCAAGCTCTTCTTTCTTAAGTCCTTCTTTCGTAAGTCCTTCTCCACGCTACCCTTCTCTCCAGCTAAAAGTAAATCATGGGGAATGGAACCATTGGTCTCCTCTCTCTGGCCACCCTCCTCTTCATCCTCTTCCCTTGCTGCTGCTTCTGCCTTTCAACCAGTACAAGAGGGTCCGTCGTCGAGGAGCAAAACTTCAAGGTAGCAACAGCGGCCTGCGGCGGAACTCTTTACCCCGAGCTCTGCATTTCAACGCTATCCACCCTTCCAAACCTCGCCAAGAAGAACCTCCCTGATCTCGTCTGCCACAATGTCGAGACCATCGAAAAGGAGGTCTTGCTGTCCTCCTCCAGCTGCAACTCCATTTATAGGAAGAGGAAGCTAGATTCCAGGCAAAGAATGGCCCTCAATGACTGCAGGGAGCTCTTGGTCGACACCCTCTCGGAGCTCAACGTCACAGTCAAGAACCTCAGATCGAGACTCAACTGGAACAAGACGGAGGCCGTGCTCACCCTGCTGAGTGCCGCCATGACCAACCAGTACACCTGCCTAGACGGTTTCGCCTACAGCAGTGGCACGGTCAGGGACGCCATCGAGAAGGGTCTGTACAACATCACTAAGCTCATCAGTAACTCCTTGGCTATGGGCATCAAGATGAAGCCGAACAAGACCCGGACTGGAACTGGATCCGAGCCGTACACGCAGACCCAAGACGGGTTCCCGGCATGGATGAGCGCTGGGGACAGGAGGCTGCTGCAGGCGGCGGGTGGCGTGAAGGCCAACGCTGTGGTAGCAAAGGACGGCAGCGGGCAGTACACAACGGTATCGGCCGCCGTTGCAGCTTCCCCCAGCGGGAGCAAGAGCAGGTATATCATTTACATCAAGGCCGGGACGTACAACGAGATCGTGGACGTGCCCAAGGGGAAGACCAATCTTATGTTCGTTGGCGATGGAATGGGCAAGACCATCATCACCGGCAACCGGAATGTCATTGACGGCTTCACCACCTTCCGCTCTGCCACCGTCGGTGAGTCTCTCTCTCGCTCTCTCTCGTAATGCGAACCTTCTAATCAACTTTACGGGATGACTGGAAAATGGTAATATGGCAACTAACAAAAGATTACTTTGATAGTTAAGATTTGTGGAAGGGACTTCTATATAAAACAATTGTGAAATCATCCATTAGATATGACGACTGATACATATGTTAAGGGTCTCATGCGAAAATTAGAGCAGCACAGTTTGACAATTTATATATATGCCCACGTTTATAACTACACATAAAATGACTACGTTTACTTTATTTTACGTCCATTTCTTTCTTAGCGAAAATTAGAGCAGCACAGATTATGTCGTAGATGATTTTATTTTCTAATTACACATAAAAAGAAACTTCCCTTTGGTGGATTTATAAAGAAACGTTTACTTTAGTTTACGTCCATTTCGTACCATTATATTTTCTTCGCTAAAGGATAATAAAATTAATAAAATTAGTTAATTTCACAAATTTCTTTTTTTGGGTGAAAGGAGAAGCTCTTCTTTGGAAAAAGAGAAGGTAGCGGGTTATAGACAAACAGGCTATGTACAGAGTAGCTGATCTATGTGTCATTACTTCATGTCCGTGGAAATATACGCTTCATAAATGGGGTTTTGGCGCGATGCAGTTGAATGGTGTCAGGGCTACCTAGCTGTTGTCTGAAACGTTAAATAAAAAACACTGCATTCCGGAAAAATACGGAACCTTCTCTAAGTAAATAGGATGGCACGTTTCTGGTTTTCGCCTTTGAAATTGTCATTTCATATCTTTTAATTTCAGATTTTGTGAAATTGTTACGTACATATCATGAATCCATAAATTTTTTTTATCTTGTTTGGTATTAGCATTTAACTGAAGAAGCAAATAGTTCACGATGGGTCAACTATTACGCAGACTCAACCCTATAGATTTATTTTTGTCGAATATTTCTATTTTTATATAACTCAGTGTAGAGCCGCAACCGCACAAAAAGGATAGAGCATCCGACGCAAATTCGAAGTTTGACACACTGTAAAATAATTACAGCTGTAGTAGGGAACGGGTTCATTGCAAGGGATATCACCTTTCAAAACTCAGCGGGTGCCAGCAAGCACCAGGCCGTGGCTCTTCGGGTCGGATCCGATCTCTCTGCTTTCTACCGATGCAGCTTCGTAGGCTACCAGGACACACTGTATGTGCATTCACTCCGGCAATTCTTCCGTGATTGTGACATCTACGGCACCGTCGACTTCATATTCGGCAATTCAGCGGTGGTCTTCCAGAACTGCAATCTGTATGCCCGAAAACCCGACCCGAACCAAAAGAACATTTTCACCGCACAAGGTAGGGTGGATCCGAACCAAAATACCGGCATATCTATCCAGAATTGCAAGATATCAGCGTCATCGGACCTTGCTGTTGTAAAGTCCAATTTCAAGACCTACCTGGGCAGACCGTGGAAGCAGTACTCCCGAACTGTGGTGATGCAGTCTCTGATAGATGACGTGGTCGACCCAGCTGGGTGGCTCGAGTGGTCGGGCAATTTTGCACTGAGTACCCTGTTTTATGGAGAGTACGCGAACACGGGTGCGGGTGCGGGCACGTCCAAGCGGGTTACCTGGCCCGGGTACAGGGTCATTACCGGTTCCTCAGTAGCCAGCCAATTCACCGTGCAGAATTTCATCGGCGGGGATGCTTGGATACCTGGAACTGGTGTGCCTTTCTCTGCTGGACTCTGAAAGTTGGGATTTTGAGATCATTACAACCTAAAATAAGGTCTACTTCGCTTGTCGACATTTGTAGTTGGCTCGTTATTTGTTAGAAGAAATGCCATGCACTAGCTTTGGCACTGTTCTTTACGCTACCCGTATCTCTTGTTTCCTCTTATCAAATTATCTACTCCCTCTCTCTCTCTTACACACAAAAGCGCGCACACGTACAAACATACACATAAGCTAATTTCATTATAATGGTACACCGATACTTGAATTAATGTCAAATACGTGCATCGATCTTGATTCATTTATGGGTGCATATTGCACTCTATTGTACACCAAGGTGTGCCGGATATTGATAAGATAATAAATACTTATTGCTGTATTATAACATAATGTTTAGTTTTTCCAATTATGCCTTTCGCTAAAGAAAATATACTAAATGGATAACGGAACCCAAAAATTGTTTCCGACTTCCAACACTTGGGAGGACCATCTTTTCTACTTATAAATTAAAAGCGTTCATGGTTTTGGAGTGCATTGGACTGTTCTTGTCAATTGAGATGTGAATCAACAAAAAAAAGAAAAAACTTAGTTATTGGTCATGTCAAAAAGCCTCAATCTTTCATCATATTACATTCTTCGAAATTCCGAACGCTGGTTGATGGCACCTTTCTTTTCGGATTTTCTTCTCCTTCACAAAAAAAAGATTATTTTTATGGGGGAAATTTAATGTATCCTTTGGTTTGTAATTGGGACCTGAGGGCCTTTTCAATCTCAAAGTTCTATAGGGACCTTAAGTTTAAGCCGTTAATAATTTTGACAACTTTCCGCTAATGGCATCATCTTCTGCATAACGGCACAACATGGACGCAGTGATGATAGAATTGCAGTCAGCTACCATGCCTGTTAAACTAAATCAAATATAATACTAGAAAATATAACTAATTACTATATTCTAATGTTTAATATTGGTATAATATATTAATACGATAGAACATTCCTTTTAAATACATTTTCATTCTCTATTTTGAGGTTACACTATTTAGTTCGAGTAACTATATATACTCATTGTTATTTTGTCTACTTTCTTACATGTAAATCCGTAACTAGAAGTTGATGTTGGGTACTTAAGCTTTCTTTTGGAATAGCTTGCAATCTTTACAACATTGTTTATCTTTTCTCCTACAGACAAAATAATTAGTTTGTGTTTGTGACAAGCGACTCTTATAAGTAACTAAATGTTCATCTTAGACATGATTAGTTTTGATTACTCAAAACATGTTACCATAATCGGACCGACTATCGGTTTTGATTCTTGCTTTTATTATAGTATATTATATTTATAAATAACATAAAGTAGATTTCAATCATTTGTCATCATCATCTAATGACTGTTAAAATGTTTTTCATCTTTGCTTTATTTACCTTTCTCGGGTGTTTGTTTCAGCCAAGAGAAATGGCGCCTTGTCTCTTACATTACTTTTGTAAATGAAAAATGTTTAAATCTATTTTATTATAAAAATGGTGAACGAATCATGCAATATGGAAGGGGCCCTTCTTTTTATTGCATGACCATTATATTGAGGCACTATGACCATTGCTATAACAAGGAGTTAGCATCTCCCACTTGGTCATATGAGTCGAATCGTGACATAATTGTTTTCTTTTGCTATTTAGTGATTTTTCTTATTTAATCATTTTTCAATTATAATTAAGTAATTCACCCATGAGTTATACATGTTGTATAGTTTTCGTAACCAATACATTTTTCCTCCATAACTCATATATGAGTTACTACATAACTGGAATCTCTACACATGTTTGAATCTCATAATGTAATATGTTTAACAAACAAATCTTAAGATATACCTTTTGTCAAGGGGTCTACTATCATATCCCTTAAGAATAAGAGACAAATATTGCACTCTTTTGTACCATACCATGTACATAATGATACTTTACTATTATATGTTTGTTCCTTGAACAATTAGCTCAACTCTTCATAACAATTATGGTTATGTAGTAATTACAATAAATAACAATTGACTTGTTGGTTGTCTTTTGCTTCAAATCACGAATGAAGCGACTTATCTAAATGACACTTATTGCAGTCATACTATAATGGATGTACTTAGTATCCTATGTATGCAATGAATGCTACTCAACCTTGTTTCTTGCATGACTAAGAAATACCACCTCCTAACAAGAATAACTTTATCGAAAGTTGATTTGTTGTCATGTTTGCTCCCAACAAAGTCAACATCTGAGTATCCAATTGTTTTTAATTCATATGCTTGATAACATAATTTCAAATACCTTGTTCCTTTTAGATATCTCAAGATTTTCTTAACAGCAATCCACTAATGTTGTCAACTAAGATTACTTTGATATCTACTCATAAGACCAACAACAAAGCTGATATTACGTTTCATATACAATATTGGATACGTCAAACTACCAACAACTTAGAATGAGGAATATTTGGTTTTTGTTATCTATCACCTAGATAGTCAACTTTTCTAAGCTTGACCCCTTTTGTAAAAAGTGTTCTTGCATACTTGCAATCACTCATTCTAAACCTTTTGATAATATAATCAATATACTTCTTTTGACTTAGAGATAATAGTCTAAATGCTCTTTCACGGGTAATTTTTATACCCAAGATATAAGATGCCTCTCCCATATCCTTCATCTCGAACTTGGAACTTAGTCTTGACAATCGTATTATTGTCATTACTGGTCAATAAGATGTGATCTACATGCAAAGATAGGATAACAAAATAGCTCATACCATTCCAAATACAATCAAAGTGATTAAATTGATTAGCCATCAACCCAAGTTCTACAATGATATTTTAAAAAGCCGAATACAATTGGTGAAGACGATTGCTTTAAGTTATGTAGAGATTTTTGACCTATATAACATATCATCGTAACCTTTAATTACATATCTTTTTGGTTGTTTTATTTAAATAGTCTTATTAAGGTTACCATTCAAAAAGCAATCTTTATATATAGCTAATATAAATCCAAATCATAAAGGCAACAATTACCAAAATTATTCTTATTGATACAAATTTCGCAATAGGAAAATATGTATCAACATAATCAATTCCCTTTTTTGTGAAAATCCTTTTGCAAGTAACCTTACTTTAAATTTTTTAATGAAACCATCAACTTTGTATTTCTTTTTCAATACCCATTAAAAACCAATTGCTTTTCTTCTCTTTAGCAAAATTTCTAACTCCTAGATTTGATTTTTCTCGATAGATTTAATTTCCTCATTCATTGCTTTTACCCAAAGATGAGCTCATAGTTTGTTGACAACTTTGGTTATCAATGACCTTATCTTAATATATTGAAAAATCAATCTTTTCAACTAAGTATGTTAGTCTTTTATGTAGGATGGAGGAGCATGTGGTCTCTTCTGACCACTTAATATTTCAGTTTGTAGGGAAATGTCATGTGGTTTAGTTTCGATCGGTTTAAATGAGAATTTATCAAGATTTAAAAGATCACTATTTGTAATAAGTCAACATCCACTTTCTACCAATTTGTGGTTCTTATGATAAAACTGATACCCTTTTAATTTCTTTGGGTATCCAATAAAGGTCCACCTCAAAGATATACTGTCTAGTTTATTTGTAAATTGGCAAAGATCTTTATATGTGCTACAAAGCTCGACCGTCGTACGTGACTAAGGTTTGCTTTTTTTATTAGCCCACAACTCATACGGTATAGTAAATACAATCTTACAAGGATTTTATTTAAGATATATATGGATGTAGACATTGTTTCTCCATAAAATACTTTAAGAAGATAAATATCTCTTAACATAAACCTTGTCATATTCAAAAGGATCTTGTTATCACTCAACTATATCATTGTTGAGGTAAATTAGACATTGTATTTTGCCTAGATATACCATATTCCTTACAGGATTTTAAAAACTCAATTAAGGTATGGTGTCCACCTCGATCGGACCTCAACACTTTAATTGTGCATCCTAGTTCATTTTAAACTTTTTATTTATGTTCTTTAAATGTGTTGATTTATGTGAAAGGATTTATATATATTCATATTTCGAATAATTAGTGAAGGTTATAAAATAAACATCCTCATGATGAGACCTTATTCTAAAAGGTCCATAAGTGTCCATGTGAATGATTTCTAATAAACTCAGATCTTCTTTCTTATTTGAGAAATACTTTTTTCCATTTTCCTTTGAATACAAGCCTCACATTTATTAAATGTGGTTTCATCAAATTTAAGTAATAAATTAAATGTTACTAATTTCTTCAACTTATTTAAGTTAATATATCTTAGCCTTTTTATACCACATTGATATCAACAAGTATTGCACATTCAGTATAAGCAGAAAAGGTGGATGATCCTTCATTATTCATAGTGTTAAATTTAAATAGACCATGAAATAAAAAATTTCACATTTTTTTGTAACCATTGATGCAATTGAGCTAGTAAGTCATTTGCTACATAACAGAAATTCCAGCAAGCTTTCTTATAGTTTCCAATTATTGGGTTGATGAGTGGAGTGCTATCAAATGGTCAATCCTCCTCGTAGCTCGTTGAACAATATCTAAGTTGTCTACTAGATTTTTCATCTCAGTAAATCGAGCATCAATGTCTTGCAAAGTTTCTATAGATAATCCTTTAGGGTACACCTCTAATATGGTATAGACCTAGCCTTCCTAGGACAGATGGGTCACCAACTGTTTCAAATTCAAGTCATTGTGTTGACATTCTTCTGATGTGGCTTTAGGCCTCTTTCATTCATCAACTATACTCTAATATCAAAGTTGTCACACCTCGACTGTCGAACTAACTAACAAAAAATTAACACTTTTAATTGTCTCATAGTTGTGTCATCTCGGGTAGCCTTTACCAAGGTTGTAGAGGTTCAATGGAAGTATGAACACAAAATGAGCAAATAAAATGGAGAGGCAATAAATAACTTTTAGGCCCTAGATAGGCTACAAAGTCAAAATGCATGATTGTTACTCAGTTGCTAGATGGTTTCAACATTGATACCTAGTTAGCAACCACACATAGTTCACAATTAAAGGATTACAATGAGATATATAGAATCATGTATGAAAATAGGGACAAACTAAAAGAGGTTTCAAGGTGTCCTACATATTGATTATTGAGCCAATTTGGAAGGATAAGATGGCTCAAACAAGCCTACAAGGTGTACTTAGTAAATATATAATTGTTTGAGGATGGATGGTTAAATTTTTAATATGAAAAGAAAAAAAGTAAATGTATAGTGTACTCTATTTACATGAATACCTTTTTTTTTTTTAAATTTTTATTATCTACCAGAATTAGATAATTGAGATTTGTTTGATATATTAGAACCTAAGTATGCTATCATACACCAAATTTCTCTCTCTATATATATATGAGAGAGAAATCATATACATAGTTATTTATAATATCCTTTGGTATAAAGGAAGTCTTTAATTCGAATCCTAAAGGCATCTTTTCATGTTGTGTTCACTATTCTTTCTATTATATATATTAGCGCATAAAAGTTTGTTTTCTTATTTCCTAATTTTTTGAAAGTTGTTTCTCTTATCATATTTCCATGATTGTTTCCATGACAAGATTTTACGCAATAGAAAAGGCTTGGTTATTGTACATGTGAAATTTTATTCCAAAGTCTTTTTAGAGACTTGAAATAATTTTTACAAACTATGTCGTACGCGAGCATGCCAGTTATTTTATTTAAACTAACAAAGATTGTTTCTGACTTCCATAGTGATTGTGGGTAAGTGAGATCTTTTCAACTTAGGCCTTCTTAAACTGATGCTCAAGGGTTAGCCTAAACGCTTTGAGGATTGTTTTGGTTCAAATGTGTTTTCAAAATCTACTTTTAAATCCAAATGACTTGACTAAATTCGTGAACCTAGGTCTTGAAAAAAAATATTTCAAAGTTCTGAAAAACATAAATTATTTATGTTCTTAGTGATTTAAAAAAAGAAGAAGAATAGATTAAACAATCTTTAAAGACTCAAGTCCCACCGAGCGTGCCAATTCTTTATATGTGAAATTTTATTCCAAAGTTTATCTAGAGACTTTAAATAATTGTCACAAACTGCGTCGTGCACGAGTGTGTCAGTTAGTTTATTTAAACTAATAAAGATTGTTTTTTATTTCTATAGCGATTATGAGTAAGTGAGATTTTTTTCACTTAACCTTTTTTAGTCAATGCTCAAGGGTCAACCTAGACGCTTTGAGTATTGTTTTGGATCATATGTATTTTCAAAATCTACTTTCAAATCTAAATGACTTAACCAAATTTCTTGAACATAGGTTTTGAAAGGAAATATTTCAAAGTTCTAAAAAACAGAAATTGGTTTTGTTTTCAAAACCTACTCACGGATTTTTCTTGATAACTTCTGAATCTCCAAAAATTGTGAATTTACAGTGAACAGAGACTAATATTCAAGAACTATTTTTATTCTGATTTTAAGTACTATGAATGTGTACAATTAAATCATACATTGACCCTTGCTCAAACATTCAGGACAGTTTTGTGATAAAAATAAAGAGGTCTAGAAAAATATATGTATTTCGATGCACAGACCTCCGATCTTTATAAACTTAGTCTTGTTGGAAAGCTATGAGAGTTTCATTGAAATTGGTTCACTGCAGATAAAGTTATAGGATGATAACCAAAGATCTGTTACTGGAAAACAAGGGTTTCAGAGGTTTTATTCTGATTTTATTTACATGGTTGCACGACCCTAAAATTCTTAAAAAATTTATTAGAAGTGGGCTTGTATGTTTAGATTAACTGTGCAAAGTTTTAGAGCATTCGGAGTAGAGAACCGAGAATTAAAAATCAAACATCAGATGAATGCACAATGCAGAAAACTGATTTTCGTGTTTACAACATACATGAATGTATTTCGTCTGAAATTGAAAGACAAATCACAACAATTTCAATGTAAATGACTAAAGAAAATGAAGGAAAATATAGTTATAGCTTAACAATAGAGGGGATTAGGAGATATAAGAGTCTACGATGTATATCGGAGTAGAAAAAATTGAAAATCAAACACATAGTAGGGATGAATCAAATGAAAGTTAGGTAACATAATATCTAGCTATTACATCAACGAATGAAATCAATTGCTCCTTAATTACAACCCTTTCTTAATTGAATGAAAGTAAGGAATAAACGAGATTTAAAGAGAGGGAGAATCGACCTTGATTGAGAAGTTTCTTGGCGAATTGATGAAGTCGGCCAAGGGGAGGCAACTCCTTCAATTTTCCTCTTCTTCCTCTCTCTCTTTCTCTTTCTCTCCTCACTCGGTTGCAGGTTTTCCTCTCTCTTCACTCCCTTCCATGCCTTGAACCCAGCCCCAAGGCCTTTATTTATAGCTTTCAAGGGAAGTCTCTAGGGACTTCACGAGTTGGATGTGGGTTTGGTCTTGGCCAAAGCTTGATCCAATCCACAATAGTTGTTGGTCATATGGCTTCCCATGGGAGCACATGGTAGTCCCCTTTGGTCAAGATGAGTTCAGCCCCACATAGCTCGGCCATGGGTGTGGTTCGGTTAGGGGCGGTTTAGCCCATGGTGTAGTCTCGGGTAGGAATGACTTGGTTCGATCAAGTGCAGCCCTTGGTGTAAGTGCAGCCCTTGGTGTAGTCCCGGCTAGGAATGACTTGGTTCGGTCAAGTGAAGCCCTTGGTGTAGTCCTGGCTAGGAATGGCTCGGCCAAGTGCAGCCCTTGGCCTTGATTTCTTTGGCCCATCTCATGACTTGATCATCTTGATCCATTGTCTTAGTCCACACTTGGTGCGTGAGCGTGGTCCTTGTCTTCAACCATTCGGCCATTGCATTGAACTTGTTTTAACTTACTTTGGCCAAACACACACCTTCATGTTGGACTTGATCGCCCTAGCTGACTTTGGCTAGGTTGGTGCGACGCTTTTGTTTGAATTGAGTCTTGATTGCATCTTTAATTGGATTTGCAACTTGTCCATAAATTGCATTGGACTTGGAACATGTGTTTGATCTAGGCTCGCTTCTGCTTCAAGGCTCGATTTGGATGCTTCATTTGATCTTGCTTTGGCATTGAAATCAGGGTTGGATGGTTGATTGTGCCTTAACCCATTCATTGCTTAGACTTCATCCTAAATCCTCGACATTGCTTTTGCAAATTCATCCTTAACTCATTTTGATCCAATCTTTATTTCATCTTTGGTTAAATCAACATTTTTTTAACTTTAAAAACTCGATTTCAAGTTTAAAAACATTTAATTTCAAAATATTGTTTTTCATATTTTATGAAATTCATAGACTGTGTTTAAATCAGGGTTTTTAAAACGACACTATATTTGTTTTGAAAATATAAAGCATTCTTAGATTTGTTTTCGAAAAGCATTTTAGAGTGTTTACAGTTATTATTTACATACTTATTTGTATATAGAGAGATAGTGATAAATAGTGAAACCCCATCAGTGCTCAATGCTACTTTATCATCTCAATCTTCAATTCTTGAGACAAATAATTCTAGTGATAAAGCAAAAGGCATTCAACGCACATGGTGCAATAAATCCAAAGTACAAAAGTAAAGTGATGCTTTTAACCCAAATTAATGATAGATAATGCCCATCAAATGATAGAAATGTTAAGCAAATTTGAGTATAGACCAAGTTTAAGCATTTATCACTACATTAATACAAATCCAAGCATTTTGAATGGTCAAAACTACCAAAATATATTCACCATAAAAAAGTCCATCGGAAAAGTCACAACCACCCTAAAAAATAAGTGAAAAAACACAAAAAATACTCAACCTTCAGAAAAAGTCATTCTGATCCTAACAAAAAACAATTTGTCGGAAATGTATTGTAGAACTACCAGAAAAGCTCTTTGGTATGGGTCAAACTGTCGAAAAAGTTGAGTAACACATTTGTGGGAGTTGAAAACCACCAGAATTATGTGAAGTAAATAGCCACCAGAAATGTACTTATGCATCTATTTCCAACGGTTTTAAAGTTTCGATTGGAAGTAAATTTTCATTCCATGTACATGCTTTACAATATCAAACAATCATAACACTTGATCTTGCAAATTAATATATATTCAAATAAAAGCATCCTAGAAATAACTACATTAGGTAACAAAAATACATCAAGTTTATAGATAAACCAATGAGTACTTAGCCATATATGCAAAAGTAACAAGGATAATACAAACGCCATATGAGCCGAAAAAGAAACACGTCAAGTTCAAAGTGATGAAAAGATAAGTCCACCATAGTCATATCGGACCGCAAAGTGATAACAAATACATAAATGCCATATGGCCCAAAATTAATCAATATCAATATCCAATGTATCCTAAATAAAAGTTTAATGAGTGGGAGGTTGGATGTGAAAAATAGGAGTGTTGCTGTTGCCTGGTTGAATATGTGTTTTTTCTTCTTTTTGTTCAAAATACAACCCCAATTATATTGATATAACTATTTTGATAGAAAAGGCAGCACAACATTAAACCATTTTATTCTTGTGTAAAGTCATGTGCATTACACTCTTATAGTTTCTTGTCAAACAATTTGGCATTGTCTATGTCACATGAATATGGGTGTACAAATGAGATTCATGCCCAATTAAAGTGAGATATATATACATATATGTATATATGTATGTATAGATGTATACGTGTATATATATATATATATATATATATATATATATATATATATACCGAGAGTGTGGTAGATACTCAATTCAATTCATGTTTAAATCTAATAAAACATGTATATATATATACCGAGAGTGTGGTAGATGCTCAATTCAATTCATGTTTAAATCTAATAAAACATTTCTACCACTTGATCAATGCGATTAATGGTAGAGATTTAAATTAAAAAAGTTGAGTATATTATTATACATTACATGTGAGTATGGAAAGTACAATGATATAAATTGCCTTTTAAATTTAAATTTATGGCATTGATCATAACAATTGAATGGTAAATAGGTTTGAGAAGATTTAACCATGAATAGGGCTTGAGAACAAACCTCACCCTCTTCCTCTATCTATAAATATAGAATATATTGTATATGGTTGATACAACAATAACAATTATACCTTTTTCATACTAAATGGGGTCAACTATATGGATTCTTTGTTTTATAAAGCTTAATCTTGGGCAAAGTACCAAGGATGGAATGAACTAGGTTAGGGCTCTTGGTGGATGGCTCAGATGAGGCAAAACGCTACACAAGTGAAGTGGAAGTCGGCACACACACACACACCAAAAGGCCCTCTACGAGACGAATGAATGTGGCTTCAGCTGAGAGGAATTGAGTTGATATCTTTCATCATATGCAGGATGCATCCCTAAAGTCAACAACAACTAAGCCTTTTCCCATACTAGATGGGGTCGGCTACATGGATTCTTTGTTTTCACATAGCCCTATAATAATTTGTAAAATCCATGCTAAATAAGTCTTGCAAAAATTTATGTTAGTTGTCGGAAGCCTAACGCAACCTTCCTCCTTTTTCTGGGCTTGGGACCAGCCATGCAAGAGTGATCCCTGACATGGGCAGAGTTTTAAGTTATATGATGAAACCGTATGCCATGGAATTTACGTTATTCAGCAAAACATACACATGCATACGCTTGTGTACATGCACACTTTTTTCCCCGTTTAACCTTCATCTCCCCAAAGGCAGGAATCTAAAGCTATAAGCGAAGCGTTGCTGAATTTATTATCCTTCCATCCACATGGTATCATTTCACTATCTCATCTTTAAATATGCTGCTTTTGTTTATCTTCTTTCTTGTTTTCGTTTTCACTTCATATTTCTATTCACTTAAATCCAATTGTCCCAAAAATCCCATTCTTTCATAACTCTTCTTCACACTTGTAAACACCCCGAAATCCCACGAATTTCTCAAAATCCATCTGGTTTTATACAAGCAGCCCCAAAGGGCCATTTTTGAGTTTGGAAACCCAGGAGCCTTCCAAACAACCCTGTATATATGTTTTAAACTATATCTTTCAAAAACATACGATATGGCTTTTGAAAACCCTTTTAAAACATGTTTTGAAACCCCAAAGTGGCTTGCCCCGATCAAGACAGGACCAGGAGAGCCAAGAAGAGCCCGAAACCGAAGCACACGTCAAGCCCGGTGCAACAACTCTTGTATCTGATTCACACCCCAGGATCTCGAACGTCCAAGACCCTGTTCTTATCAAAATAGCATTTGAAGTCATCTCCGGAAGGCAGAAACGGAGGCGGACGACTATGTTGGCGAAGACCCAACGCAGACGGAGTACTGATGCTGTCAGACCCCGCACGAATCGTCCATTTCGAACCCAGCTCGAAGGAGTCAGAGTTCAGTTTGGAGTGGATCTGAACCATATATATCCAGATCCCAATCCAAACCCATATGTGGACTTGGATTTGGATTTGGATCCAGAGATCCAATCCAATATCCATATCCATGGCCCACATCACCTTCTCATAAATGGAGGTGGGGCCCACTTGAGTTTCACGTGGGATCATGGGCATGAGAGAGAGTGGGGTTGAAAAATATCAAGAGTGTTGTATTAAGCTTGACTTGTGTGTCAAGTTTGGGTTAATCATGTGGGTTAGCCTAATTGAGTGGGTTTAAGCTTGTAATTAGCTAGAACCTAACCTAGGGCTGCACCAACATGGGGTGATCAAGGTCTATGGGTCATGCTAAGGGAGCTCCTTCACCTAAACCTAACCCAAAATGCCTAATCCTAGCCTAAACCCCTAATCCACCCCTAATCTGAACCTAATCACCTAACCCACTTCCCTAATCCCGGCCTAATCCCAACCTAATCACCTAACCCACTTCCCTAATCCTTCCCTAAACCTAGATTAATTTCCCTAATCCTAGCCTAAACCTAGCCTAATCACCTAACCTAGCTCACTAAACCTCACCCTAAAACCCAACCACCTAACCTAACCCTAAACCCCTAAACCACCCTTAGCCCACGATTTACCCAAACCCCTAGTTTTAAAATATCTGGCCCAACCTTTTCCAGCCCACCTTATCTACATACCACCCTACCTAAACCACCTAACCACTACCCACAGCCCAGCCCTAACCGACCTACCCATCCCCTATTTAAACCCCCCTCCTTGTGGGCGGGTTTTCCAAGTGGGAACCACTACCTCACCCAGCCGGGCCCTCTCCTTCTCCCTTCTCTCACCCAGCCGGGACGACTCCTCACCTTGGCCTGCTCCAGCTGCTCCACCAGCCGCCACCTCCTCCGCCACCTTCCCTCTTCCATCCACCACCACCACCCCTCAGCCGGACGCCATCATCTTCACCCAACCGAACCAGCCGACAGCCACCTGCCCGCCACCTTCCCACTTCATTCGTCACCTCTCCCCATTCGGTAAGTGCCCCGAACTCCCTCAAAGCCCCTCTCTTCCACCTCTCCACTCTTAGCCACCCATCCTACCTTCATCTCAGCCCTTTGCCGCCACCACCTAAACCTAGCCGAACCTAGTATAACCCAAGTTGCTGGCCACTACTTAGCCACCATCTCCCATTCGGCCAACCCCCCTAGGTGTCCTATTCGGCCTTCCCACTAGCTCACCTTTTAGGTCCAGTTTCCCTAAGTACCCAGCTCCCCTAGTGATCCTAATACCCACTTATTCAGCCACTCTAAACTCCCTACTTGGAGGCGCCACCTACTTGCCACCGGCCCCCTTCGAGGCGTCTATCCCGCGCCCCACTTGCAGCCGGCCAGCCCCCTTTGATCACCTACCTTCGCGGAGCTCCCGTTTGCAGCCCAAGGCCAAGGCCACGCTCAAGCAAAACCTCTACGGACCAGCTACTCGTAAGTGTCTAAACTCGGTCTTTAGTCGTACACTTGCTTGAAATTCAATTTGATACGGGGTTGTAATAACGGAGCATAGTCTCCCCTCGCTTGTAATAACGTGGCTTGGCACAACCACACACGTGCACTCTCTTAGTCGTGCACAATTTTGAACACACACGGGCCTAATCAGCCCCTAATATATAAGTGTACATATATATTTCATTTTCGAAGGGTTTTGTTTAAGTTGGGTGCGTTGTCTTTCAATTCAAGCACTCTCACACACATTGAGCTTTCGCTCTTATTTGAAAGACCCAAGTAAGGGCCGACCTATACTATTTGGGTTTCATTTCATGTCGTGTGAGTAAGTCTTTCAATTCAAGCACTCTCACACACATTGAGCTTTCGCTCTTATTTGAAAGACCCAAGTAAGGGCCGACCTATACTATTTGGGTTTCATTTCATGTCGTGTGAGTAAGTCTTTCAATTCAAGCACTCTCACACACATTGAGCTTTCGCTCTTATTTGAAAGACCCAAGTAAGGGCCGACCTATACTATTTGGGTTTCATTTCATGACGTGTGAGTAAGTCTTTCAATTCAAGCACGCACCCACATTGAGCCTTCGCTCTTATTTGCAAGACCCGAGTAAGGGCTCATATACATAAGATATATACATATCTCCCTTCGGTTATTTCCCTTCGGTTATTTCCCTTCTGTTATTTCCCTTCAGTATTGTCTTTACATTTCGGGTTTTCCCTTTGGAGTAGCGTGAGTTTGCATTGTATCTACGCCATACCACGAGGTAGGACGCATACTGCATCGAAGCAAGCCCCGCTCGAATTCGCCCATGTAGTGGAGTGTTCATAACACACAAACTAGGCGACCCAAAAAGGGATAAAAGAAAAGACTTAGGCACGTGCAAATCCACGTGATCTAAAACATGCAATCGCATCTTAAAGACCCGAAATAGACACCTCGAACCGTTTTCCGTAGACTTTCTCCCCAAAACTCGATTTTTGCAAAAGCGTACAGACTGACCCTTGCGCATCGGTGCAAGAAGGTCTGCGACGACAAGAGCTTACTTGCTCACAGTCGCCACGTTTAGAAGTCAGTGTTAAATATATCTTCGCTAGCTTAAGTAAGCTAGCTGGCACGCCCTATTTGTATACATAGGCCTTAGACACACGATAAAATCCACTCCAAAACCCCGAAAGAGGTGAAGAGGTGGGGATTTTTCGCGCGTCTACAACACTGATATTACCATGAACCATCTTAGATGAGATTTGTTGAAAAGGAGAAAATCAATAAACTCCCATCTGCAAAATTTTCCAAGATGATAGCTCCCAATGAGCATCCCGCCGACTCTCATGACACCTTACTGCGTCCAGCCAGTCATTCTTCTCTTGAGGTTGATTTCTCTATTTAGGCAGGAAGATACCACTAGAAGCTCACAAGGATGAAACTGTTTTAAATAATCAACGAGAGTAGCCTCTTCTCTGTGTAACAAATTCTCCAATTCATGTTGTGGTGGCAAAGACATATAACACTTCTACGGTTTGATAGATCCAAATGATAGCACCTCTCTCTTGGATGACAAGTCCCAACTTATTCTTTCAGAACCCACAAAGCAGAAGAATAGAACTTATATTGGTGGAAGCATTACCAACAAAACACATGTTACAACCCACTTTGAAAACCATCCCAATTCAAAGACTTCTCAATGCATAGAGGAGGCCCCGGTTTGTATGTGGACATATAAACATTTCACAGTTTGATAGATCTGAATGCTAGCACCCCTCTCGGATGACATGTCCCAGCTTATTCTTTCAGAACGGTAGGCTCAAAGCAGAAGAATCGAACTTATATTGGTGGAAGCATTAGCAATTTGACACATGTGACAACCCACTTTGAAAACCGTCCCAATTTTAAGATTTCTCAATGCAAAATAGGAGACCCCAATTTGTACGAGGAGATATAACACCACAGTTTGATGCACCTCTCTCTCGGATGACAAGTCCCAGCTTATTCTTTCAGAACCGTAAGCACCGTAAGCACGAAGCAGAAGAATCGAACTTATACCGGTGGAAGCATTACCAACGCGACACATGTTACAACCACTTTGAAAACCCTCCCAATTCAAAGACTTCTCCGTGCATAGAGGAACACCAGTTTGTAAAACTTCCCTGTATCAATAAACAGATCAAGTGGATATAACTGGTGAAAGAATGATTATGAATCGCACTCGATTTCGCTTCCCCTTTGGCTGTCGGTGTCATAGGTACCTCCCACCAGACTCCAGAAGAACTCAAATAAAGAAATACAATAAACAAGGAACTGTATAGCACGAATTCTATGGTTATATTGAAAGCAATATAGACGACAAACATGACCCAATATGACACTATATGCAGAAACCATATTCGGAATAGCTTTGGAAACTGACCCTCGACGAATCAACCCATGAGTATTAAGTACTCAAAAGAACGTCAAGATGGAAAACCCCATCCAGGCTCAATTGCAACGCGATAAGACCCACGAACAAGGAATCAGTGACAAATCAGAAGCGCAGAGACAGCAGAATGAGAAAAATCAGATTCAAAGAAAGGACGAAGGAGTAAAATCTAAGAGTGCAACTAACATACATAAAAAAGAAAAAGAATTTCCATTTCTCATTTCACGGAATATCATCGAACGAAACAGAAAGCATGGAGCGCGCTCACCATTGTGACGACACCCTTTTTACCGCAAAAAGGGACGAAGGACGGATTTAGGGATGGTGGTCGAATCTTGTAGCCGGAAAACTCGCTCATCAGGCTTCCATTTAAGTGAGAAGCAACGAAAGAGGATGGTTTGCAAGAAGAAGCCACGAGCGGCTTGATGCTCATCCTCGGTCTGCATATTCCTCCGTGAGAGAAGAGACGGGGCTCAGAGGACAAGCAAGACGATACCGAAACCTCCACAGAGAGAGAGAGAGAGAGAGAAGTTTCTCAACTCACCATGAGTGGCCGGCATGCATCCCTAAAGACATCCCAAGAAAAATATGTACTTAAATGCAGAGGACATATGCTTATGAAGGATTCCTAGCCTCCATGTACAAGGACTCAACCGATTTTCACTCAAGGACCTCACACTCAAGCGATCATTTTAGCAACAACTTAGGATCACTTCATCGACTTTACAGTTGGTAACAGTTTGTAGTGATTTCACCTCCGTAACTTGGCTATGGTTGAATTCGACATGGCCAGTTTGGAACCCATCTGGTGGGTATGTCCTACAAACCGGATGAAACTGGAACTGGAATTGGATATGTCCCTGTTTGGTTACCATGTGAAGCCTCATTGACCACTTGGCTGAATGCCACCTGGTCCCTGCATCCACATCAAAGTAAAGTGGATGCTAAGTGACTCACGTACTCGTTAGGCGGTCAACATCGCTGACCGCCTTTAATATTTAATATTTTAAATTTTAAATGGGTATCACATGGTGTCCGTTTATTGCTTAGTGGTAACGATTTGACTAAGCTTTTTAAAATTTATGTTTTAAAAATAAAAACTATTTATGAATAGTATTTTTGTTCTATAAATAATATTTTTTAAAACTGAAATCCACTCACATGCTCTTCCTCTTGCAACCTTACACTCTCTTCAATTCTTACTCTCCGTTCATTTGAGACTTTGAGTATTTTTTTTTTTTTTGCAACTATATTTCAACAATCCATACAAAAGTCGCATTTGACTGATTCTTCAATCTTAGACTCTATTTCATTTTTATTTTGGCAGCTATATTTTGACAATTGATATAGAAGTCACATTTGACTGGCTCTTCAATTTCATACTCTAATTTTTTTGTTTTCATATCCTTATATTCATATTTTATTAATTTTTTTAATTTAATAGGTTATTTTTATTAAGTGAATGACTTACCATAATTATGGTTCTTTTAGTTCCAAAAACAAAGAAAAAGAGATTTTGAACAGAAGCTCGAGTTGCCATATTCATCAAAGACCTATGTATCAATGCACAACAAATATAGGTAGCATTATAGGTACTAATGTATCATTTGTAAAAGAAACCATTTCGTCATCCAAAAGCTAAGTCAGAGGGATCCGATTTATTTAAAATTCACTTTATAAAATTATATGATGAACAAGGAATTGTGAATAAGGCAAAGTGCAACTACTGTAATAAAGTATACAATTTTAAATTAGGAGATGGTTATGTCAAACTAAGAAATTATGTTATAAAAAAACATCAAGTAATAATGGGTTTAAATGTTCATCGAACTCAATTTTCTATGTAAGGAAGTTCCTCTAATAGTGGATTTAGTTATATGGGGCTTTTCTAGTACCACTCCACTCAAGATAGAGAGGAGTTTGCATGTTTTGTTTCAATAGAACATTTTCCTTTTAATTCTAGCCAAAAACTTGGATTTATTGATTACATAAAAAACACTCATAATTCTTCTGTTGCACCTATTTTTAGGCAATCAGTTAGTAGACATATTCAAAAATTATATAAAAAGAAAAAAAAAGTTAGCTTCATTTTTTGTTCATTTGAGCATAGTATGTCACTATGTATTGATATATGAACTGATAATTAGCAGTTGCATGCATATATGAGTGTTATTGTTTATTGGATAGATGTGAGTTGGTCAATTCGAAAATATCTTCTTGCACTTTGTTGTTTTGATAAATCACACACTACACAATATTCGCTATATGTTAAAAATAGTTTTTGAAGAGTATCGATTATCTTGTAATTTTTTTAATTTCACTTGATAATGCTATTGTAAATACTGTGCTATTTCTGAATTACAAAGAATATGTCGACATATTTTAGGTAGAAAATCTTTTTATATTCAATGTGCATGTCATGTACTTAACCTGTACGTATCAGATGATTTGAATACAACCTCAAATATAACCTATTAGAGATGTACTTAATTTTATTTGGAGTCATCCTAATATTAGAAATAAATGGGTAGATTTTTGTAAATGAAAAAATAGACGACCAAGAAAATTTTCAAAATACGTTACACATCATTTGAACTCAACCTATCAAATGTTTTCCATGACTATGCCCTATAGAGAATTATTAATGAAGTTTATGTACCTTTATTTTTCATAATCGATTTTTTTAATCTAATTGAGATATTTGTACATGTCTTCTTTTTATTTTTAATAATGCTACAAATGTATTATCCAGAATTTACTATCCAACTTGTCATTATTTGTTTATCAAGATTTAGAAGTAGCTCATGCATTATCACAATTTCGTACTGATTGTTACTTATCTCATATTGTGCGGGAGATGATAGAAAATAGCTTAATTATTATATAAATCTTCCAATAATCAGTTTAGTTGTTATTGTATTAGATCCTAGATTAAAATTAGAAGGCTTAGAATTATTTTTGAATACTTATTTTAAGGATCTTTCATTAAACGGCTATAAGGATATCAACAATATAATCAATGATACAAGATTAAATATTTATCAATTGTAATGTCTATTATAATTTTGTGCATGATCATCTTATTCCACAAGTAGAAGAAAAAAAAAGTAGCAATCATGCATGCTCCTCTCTTGGTGGGAAGTTTTTAGTAATAATTTCTATCTCAAAGTACTAATGAAGGAAATAGACAATGTCAATCTTAGTGATCAAAATTTCAATCTTTAAATCATGCTAGTGACCTATAAAACGGATGAACAAACTAGAACTTCCTAATTTCCAATATAGCATGGATCATTTTTCAATTGTCACATGCTCCCAAGACTAACGATGTGACATCAAAGAAGGACAAATAATCATAACTCACTTGGTGCCTTTTGAAGCGTCTCTAGTACTCAAAAGGATAAAAACTAAAAGAAGATAAATCTTTGCTTTGCATTTTTTTTTTCTTTTTCTTTTTTTTTCTTTTCTTACATATAACTTTTTGGCCTTTTAATTTCTCAAAATATGATATTTTGGCATAGAAGAGATTCTTTGGAGATATCATTAAAGCACCAATATAAGGGCAGACTTGAGAAATCTATCAATTAAGTATAGACACCATGGTACACAACGAGTAATCAATGAGATACTAGCCAATTCACTAGCTAAGATATCCCAAAGATAAATTATTTTAGTATTTAAAAAATAAGATAATATCACCAAAATGTAAGTATTAACAACTTCCTAAATCTTCCATAGACTGAGAATCAAGTAAAATAATTTGTTCAAAACAATTTCATTTAAAGTGGGCTGAAACTAGGTGAGGCCAAAAATTTTGAAATCCAATCAAAATGCACAAATGAATGAAAACAGTGTAAGTGCATCAAAATACCAAAACTACAATCTAGAAGTGGTACTCCCAATTATGAAAGCAACATCTGAAAAGATCAAGTCATGGGTGCACAACACGAATAGTATTGCAGATATCCCTATCTTTCGATCATTTTTAAGGTATCTTTTTTTATAATCCACAAAAAATCAATTGTAAAATATAGGTCAAGATCCAACAAATATCAAGGATAATATTTCTTCAAGTATTGTATATTTATTGGATTAGAAAAATCTCTACCCTCAGTGTTAGTGACCTACTACAAATTATCAAGTAACCCCTTTTATAATATAAGGTTCCTCCTAGTTGGGATACCATTTCCCTAAAGGATAAGGACCTCTATGATATATTAACTGATCAATTATTCAAAATTTTGGTCCATGAATGTACTTGACATAGTACCTAGCGACTTAACGCCTATATGATTGTGCATGCTCAATAGCAAGCAACCTTTTCTCATCCAAAAGATTTAACTCGGTCAATTGGGCCTGACATTATATGACATCCCAAGAAGAACAGTCATGTGAGGTAAAGACAACTGCACCTGAATAAGTAGCATAGTTTTTGTACCATACACTAACTCAAATCATATAGCATTGATAGGAGTCCTGATGGAGGTCCTATATACCCAAAGTGCATCATGGAGTTTTTCATGCCAAGTTCTACTTTAATTAATGGTTTTTCTATAATTCCAATGAGGGTCTTGTTAGTTGTCTTTGCCTTTCCATTCCCTTGGGGATAGTAAAAATATTGGATAATGCAAGAGAAGGATACATCCTATCGACACGCTAATTCTTGAAATGAGTCTCATTGTCACAAACAATGTCTTTAGGAACATTGAAGTCATATAATGCTTTTCTTAACGAAGGAAGCTACGTGTTGACCTAGAACTCTAGATAATGACACAACTTCAACCTATTTGATAAAATATTGTGTGACAACTAAGATGAACCTACAAGCATTAGATGCATGGAGAAATATAGGACCAATCATATTGAATGCCTACATGGAAAAGGGCTACGGGTTGACTATTCAATGCAATTCGGATGCAAGCGCATGTATGGCATGATCGTAAATTTGATAATTGTGATAATGCTTAATATACAAATGACAATCATGATTCAATATGGACCAATAATTGCCTACTCTAAAGTTCTTCGTAGCCATACTGCTACAATTTCCCTCATGACACTCACGTAATGACCTTAGCCTTAACTCGGTCAACACATTGGAATGGAACAATATAAAACCCCTTCCTAGAGACAATGTCCCTAAGAAGATGGTATTGAGTGTATAGTTTTCTAATGATCTTTCGATCTCTATGGGTGGTGTGAGTAAGAAACTCTCCTCTTTCAAGGAAGACCTTGATGTCATGAAACCAAGGTAGATCATCGTCAGGAGGTTCAACACTACAGATAGTAGACTTAATGAAAAGAGTGCATTAAGCTGGTTGAACAAGTTTTTGAACATCAACATATCTAGTATGTAGACTTTGTCCTAGTACAAGGGACGAGGCAAGGGAAGACAAACTGTCATCTCATAAGGTTTCCTCTCGTCCTATGTGTGTAAAGGAGCAATAGTCAAACTGATGAACTAGGCTCTATCCGACATGGTAGTAAAGAACTAAACGATCATGTTTTACCTACTAAGCTCTAGTAACTTTGTTTATGACTAAGAGGGAATCACCAAACACATCAACATGAGTAGATTCTACACTTAAGAGAATCTTTAGGCCTTGTATAAAAGCTTCATATTCGAAATATTTTTGGAACACTCAAAGTCTAACTGAAAAGATATAGAGATCTCCGATCCTTGAGGGAAAACTAAGACATCCCCGATACCAGCCCAGACTCAGGTCCTAAAATCATTGAAATGTGTTTTACAAGATTGACTTTCTTATTTGAGAGTACGTGATGCTTCCAAAATTCGGTTGTTGAAAGAATATGCTCGTCCAAAAAAGTATCAGGTATTTGGGCCTGATTGTCTAGGGGTAGACTTATCAAATGATCGCAATGACTTACCCCTTAATGGATTTTTAGGACCGGAATCTAGGACCATATGCTATGAAGAGTAACTACCATTTACCTAATTTAGCAGTGAGGATAAGCTTCTCGAAAAGGTGTCAAATGGGGTCTAAGCTAGAGACAACTCAAACCTCGTAATATAGCATATAGTGACACTACTTCAGAGTTGTTTATACTAATGTTAGACATGTTTTTCTAATCAGTTGTATTTTGCTCGTACCTAACCAAGGTTTTTGAGATATAATATATGATAGATTCAATTTTCCCATCATCCTCATATTGTGCGAAAATGACTCCTAAGGTTAACTCATGAACAAATATGTATAAGAGTAGGGGTCATCCAAATAAAAGAGGTCGAAAGATAGGTGGACTCGATAAGTACTCCTTTAGCCTAATGAAGGACTTCCTGCACTCATGGTCCCACACAAAGTGAATGTTCTTGTAAAGTAATCGATTGAACCATGTACATTTTAGGGTTAAGTTAGAGATCAACCTTTTATGGCCTGTAAGCATCCTTGAAGGCTCTTAAGTTGCGACATGTTGGAGGGTGGTAACATGTTGATAATAGCTCAGATCTTAGAGGGGTTGACCTTTATACCCCTTCGACTAATCATGAAACCTAAGAGTTTTCCTGATTTGTCACCAAAGACACACTTTAAGGGGTTTAACTTCAGATTGTATTGACATAAATGATCAAATATCTGATACAATGACTCTAGGTGGGAGGTTCTTTCTCTATTTTCATCAAGATATCATCTACGTAGACTTTCATGAGCTTATGAATCCGATTATAAAATATTGTCATCATAGTTTATTGGTATGTCGCTCCAATATTTTTGAGTTCGAAGGGCATAACTATGTAGCAGTAGGTTCCCCAAGGGGTCATGAACGCAATCTTATAATAGTCTTTTGGACGCAACTTGATATGGTTATATCTAAAATAACCATCTATAAAAGAGAACATTTTATGGCTTGTCGTACTATCAACAATTAAGTCAATGCTTGACAAGAGAAAGTCATCTTTAGGAGTGGTTTTCTTTATGTTCCTAAAGTCAATGCAAACTCTAACCTTTTTATTGGACTTCTTGACTATGATAATGGTATTCAACCAATCGAATGAGACTATTGTTCAAATAAACCCAACTTTAAGTATTTCTTTAAGACTCTCCTTAACTTAAAGTTTGACTTCAGGGTAGATCTTTCTAAGCTTTTGCCTAACTAGTTTGATTATAGGATCTAAGATGAGATGATCCTCAATAACTTTTGAGTTCAACCTAGGCATGTCTGAACATGTCTAATATTCAATTAAGCAAACACCTATCTTGATCATCTTGGGATCAGACCCAAACTCGAGATCGACTTTGATAAAGTCTCCTCATACTATGTTAGATGGTTTCTCTTGATGTTCTAAGGCTTGACCAAATTTGAGGAGGGCATTGATCTCATCATTGCCCTCTCTATACCCAGATGTTGTATTATCAATGTATAAATTCTCTCCTATCTTGCAATTGTGAATGATAAGGAGAGGTTGTAAGGTGATATATGGGATTGAAAAGGGTTGTATATGGTATGGTGAAGTGAGGTGAATGTGTTGTGATATGGATGCGACAAAAATAGGAGTTGATGCAATAATGTAGGCATAATGAGAGGCATGTTCAGGCATAAAAGTAAAAGGACTAAATATCAAAAGAAATTGTTAAGAGTTTATTTTGTATTTTTCATGTTTTGTATTTTTTGTGGCTTTTCTAAGTGTTTTTGATTTTTTTTAAATTTTGAAATAAATATATATAAGTTCAGGCAGAGTGAGAGGACACACCTAGTGGAACCTTGCAAATGAGTCCATATTAAATCACGGAGGAACCTCCCTTATTTGGGGAAAAGGGAGATAGACTAGAGTGAGAATTAGAAGGTGATTCTAGGAATAAGAATTTCATATCGTAATATAATCAGACTTAGGGTCATCAGTAACCCTATCGATAGTAAGGTTGGGTAAGGAGTCATAAAGTGTATTCTCCTGAATTGAGGTAGAGAGACCATTAGGATGAGGTTTTGGATAAGAACAAGGGTCATAACCTAGGTTGTACTGATCATGGTGGACCCTAGGTTTCAGAGGTGTGGAAGGACTCTATGAGTGAGTACCAAGACCTTGAAAGAGGGAATACCCTATGGAGAGGAGCATCCTTCAAGACTTCTCGAAATGAGTAAAGATCAGGTATTTGGAACAAGATCAAGGGGTGAGTCATCAATCCATTCTTCCAAGTGGAAGTTTAGTTGTAACTATGGATGGAAAAATCAAAGTGGATGAACCAGCTTATGTGGGATCATACATGGAAAATGAGAGGTTAGAATTGGGCCCTAATGAAATGGATTGTACTATTTCTCTTATGACTACCATAATTTGGTCATGCCATGGGATCTTCAAGCATTGATAGTAAGTGAATGGTACGACTTTTAGGACGTGAATCCAAGGACAACATAGGAGAAGATTGTATGAGGAGTCTAGGCCCACAACGTGGAACTGGGCTTGATGAATGATAAGGCTTATCTCAATGGTGAAGATGACAATACCTTTAAGAGTGAAAGCGTGACCATTGTATCCTATAATTTGGATAATGGTGGGAGTGAACATTCTTTTGAGATTCTTATCTGAGGGCAATTCGAAAGGAGAAGGAGGGAAACTAGAAAGGGGAAGATATTGAGACATCCACCTCCATCTATGAGACACCTAGAAATGTGCTTGCCATTGACCTTCAATCCTATATATAAGGCTTGGTCATGTAGAAGTATTAGTGTAGGTAGAACCTTATTAGAGTAAGTTAGAAGAGTTTGTGTCAAGATTGATGACACTAAAACAACTAAGGACTCCTGGGAGGTAGTTTCTAGAATCCTGACCTTTTTCAAAATATCCTCCATTACCTCCATCAGTGTGGGTGAGAATCTTTAAGCTCAAGTATGAACATGTACAATTGTATCTGGGCTAGATGGTCCTCAAGGTCATACTCAGGTAACTGCTCTTTTCCTTTGTATTGGGTTGGTGCTGGAGCTTGAATCCTAATGTGTACTTGTCTGGCAAGTTTAGAAGGATTCTTGAGATGTTGGGGTTGGTAGATCGTGCTAGATCTTGTATATTTCTTACAGATCGTGCTGTGAGGTACCTGAGTAGGAGAACTCTTTGGACCATGGATAATTGCTTGGTCTAACCTCCTTGAAAGCACATGAGGGAGAAATGATCCTGGCTCATATGACCCAAGAGTGGAAGTTGCATTGTATAACTACTCGGTCTAGCCTCCTAACAAATTCATGAGGAAGAAATATTCTCAATTTGAGTAGTTGAAAGGTGAGCACTCCAAGCCTAAAAGAGAACCGTGAGTCCGATTTAAATGGACTTGAGTGAGAATCTTGGTGCGAAATAGATGATTGGAAGAGTGGACTTAGAGGATGAGTGGTTGGCTCAAGGGAGGAACAACCCGGGTATGGTGAGGTCATTGAGACATGATCCAAGGACATTCTTTGATTTACTTTAGAGAATTGAGAGGTGTCATTGGAGTATAATTCAAAGAAGCAGGAGGACAGGGGAGTTGTCGGAGTGTGTTCCCATGATCTAAGAGGAGTTTTCAGAGTGTACTATGGTGATCTGAGGGGTGAAGGCTTGGGTGAATGTGATGAAGGTGGAGATGAAAGTGTACTAGAAGATCGTGACTCATCCGATTTGGACTTCTTTGGAGTTGGGCCTTTAGAATGACACATGGTAACTTAGGCCCTATGGTAATCTTTGTTTCTCTCATTGGGTTCAAAGCTTGTTTGAGACCTTAACTTTTTCTTGATCAATTAGGACTTGGACTTGATGTTTAAGAAATATACATTTATTTGTATAGTATCCTACGAGCCTATAGAACTAACAAAATCGGTATAGGTTTCGCCCTTTCTGAACAGGATTAGGAGAAACAAATGAAAGTGTTATTGGTTATGTTATAAAAGAATATGTAGGACTTTAGTAAGATGTTGTCCTAGGAGAGTGGATTTTTGATTCAGAGTTAATTTGGTGTTATGAAACATCCTTGTCTCTGGTTCTCATTTGTCTTGAAGTTTGGGCTCAAACTTAAGAGGAACTTTGGGTTCAAATCTTGAAGGTTGGGAGTTTGAAGTAGAGGGGTCCTTTGGTTTATAACCAAACCTAAATGCCTGGTCTTTGGCTTTATCTTTTGTTGGTGATATGGATATTTGGTCAGTCTTTGGTAGATTTGAGTTTGATGAAATCATCATAAACACCCCTTCTGAAGTTATATTCAAACAAGGTAGCCGTTTTGACGGGTTTCTCTAAGGAAGAAATCTTATGCAAGGCTAATATGGCTCAAAGATCATAGTGAAAGTTTCGAGGATGAGCATCACCGCACATGCCTCGCTAGGTACTTACTTGACACGTTCTAATATGGCTCTCTATTAGGTTATATAGACATGCACATCTTCACTTTTTTTGTTTTGTATCTCTTAAGGTGCGGAGGGTGAGTGTAACCTCTATGTTGTAGCCAAACCTTTCCATAAAGGATGTGATTAAGTCCTCAAAAGTTTGGAAGTGACTAAGATTTTGGTTGGCCATCTACCTAGAGGCCTTACCTTTTAAACTATGAGGAAACCAATATACCCACTTGATACTATCTTTCTACCTTTTGATAGCTCTTTTGGTGAATAGTTAGAGGTGCGGGGTGGGATCTTCGTGACCATTAAATTAGTGAAATTATGAAATCTTATCCTATACATAGTACCTTCATTTGTCCTTGTTTTGTTTTCTCAAATGCTCTAGGCACATCCTCTTTACCTTTTTCTCTAAGTGTTCTTCAATTTGCTTTAGTTTCTTCTTGTGATAAGTTCTCTCCTTGGATTTTATTGTTTTACTTTTTCTAGGTTCAATCTCTATCTCTTGTTCGTATTCTGAGGTGCTTTCTTTAAGAGAACTATGATCATCATCTTCTTCTTCCCTAGTTTTGCTACTCTTTTGGTCTTTTCACTTCTTCCCTAGTTTTGCTACTCTTTTGGTCTTTTCGCTCTTTTTCTAGTAGCATAATTTTATTGGCAAGTTATAATTCTCTCAATTGATTTTTCAAAACCTCTAGTTCATCCTCATAGTTTCTAGGAGAAGCTTTAGGTAATAAGATCCTAGAAGAGCCATGCTTTGGTCTAAAAAGTTTCTTGCTTGATGATGTGACATCATCAATTAGCTCATGATCTAATTATTTTGGCTTTCTAGATTATGGGGAACTATGAGACAAAGACTTTGTTGTACCTTGACTGAGTGTTGCAATGATGACTACAAGACATTTTAGATTAAAGGGTGATTTATGCTAATCCTAGTTTGAGTGAGTGTGTGTAAGTGTTGTAAACAACACAATGAATATTCAACTTCAAAAAAATCTTGGTAGACTGTTTTCACTGAAGTTCTTCTTGCCCCCACCAAGCAAGGATTGATCTCTAATGCAACTGAGTTGTTTGTCTTTGATAAATCTGATTTTTTTGGGTTGGGTATTCGAATGAACTTCAAGATTTTTGCGAATTGCCATAAATCAATTGCCAGAGTCTTTGGGTAATGATATGGATTAGGTTTTGGCCTAGATTAGGTCTGGATTAGATTGGGTTCAATCGGATGGGTGAAGTTTGGGTTTTGATTGGATTCAACTCGATCCAATTCAAAATGAGTTTTGATAATAGAATCAAATTGGATCCTATTGAAAAGGGTGTTGGTTTACGGACTTCAAAATGGATTGAAATTTCAGTTTTATTGAACTCAATTGTATCTGATTTAAAATCAGATTTTAAACCGAGTAGGATCTCGTTTGGGATGGATTTGGGTCATGGGCTTTGGTATGGGTTTAGTTTAGGTAAATTGAATCGAAATGGGACCAATTGGGTCATGCTTTGAAACAATGCGAATCGATTCAAGGAGACTCGATTGGTTCCGGATTTGGGACGAGACAGAGAGAATCCGCTGAAAACGAGCTGGGTTAAGTTGACGGGATGGATTGGATCTGTCGAGTGGGTTAGAAAGCGGATCAGGTCAAACGACCGTACCTGATCCAGTGCGATTCAGTGAAGGGACTAGGGTTCACAAACAGAATGAACGATAGGGAGGGAGGGAGGAGAAGAAGGGAGGCCGGCCGGGCGATGACGGGTGACGGAGAGACGATGGCTGGGTAGAGTGTTGGCGGGTCGTGGTGAGCATGGAAGTTCTGACAAAGAGTAGGTGGCGGATGGCGAGGAGATGGGGAGGCTGGTCGGGCGGCGATGGACAATGGACAACGGAGAGGAGGTGGCTGGGCGGTTTTACGGCAAGGATGGCCTGGATGAATCCAGCGGGATTCGACCTGATTTTGGAGGTTGAGCAGAGAGGCGGTGGTGGGTCGGTGGTTAACGCTGCCGGTTCAGGCTGGATGGAGGGGCGGTGAGAGAGCGAGAGAGGCTTGATGGTTTTGCTCAATCGGCAGAGAGAGAGGTGGTTTTGCTCAATCGGCAGAGAGAGAGGTGGTTTTGCTCAATCGGCAGAGAGAGAGGTGGTTTTGCTCAATCGGCAGAGAGAGAGATGGTTTCTCCTGTGCTTTTTTTGTTGCAGGATGCAATACAAAGCATTGGTGTTGTAGAAGGAGGGATGCATGGATATTCCAGAAAAGGGGACGCAGATCGAGAATCGCCGGATCAATCAATCTTTACAGTGGAGCTTAGAGTATTCTTGAAGATTAACCGATGCCCATGACAGGATTCACCATGGATTTTTATAGCAATCTTGGGATGCTCTTCCTATAATGCGTTTCCATTCAAGGTGTCTTCTCAGCTGTATTTGGCTGACTTTGTTTTGATATAGGGATGTTGAGAAATGCTGGTGGATTTCATCCTTAAAGACAACTATAGGATGGCTGCTGTGGGCTGAAGTGCGGCTGGTTGTCCCTGTGAAGGCAGCTATGTGTGGGCTAGAGAGTCTAGCAGCCATTTTCCTATTCCTTGCCGTTCACTGGTTGCTTCTGTATTTCTAGATTCTTGACCTGTGTTGTAACAGTTCACCATTCAGTCCAGCAGTTCGCTCTTACATGTATCCCTTCACTTTTGTATATTAATCTTATTTATCAATGTATTCTTTGATTTAACGAGACTTTGAAGTGAATAACATTATAATTTTGTTTCTTTATCTTTAACTAGTCCTATTTAATTTATAATCTTTAAAGATTTAAAGGTTAAAAACCGATTTCTCTTATTTTCAAATTTGATTACTTGGTTTACCATGGGAAAATTTGAGGTGTTTACAATCATCATGCATTACCTTTTTATCTTAAGCAAGGTTCTTTGTTGCTTAATCATCTTTCTCAATGAAGTCCTTGACTTGCGATGATCTTTTAATTCCATCAATACATGTAACCCTTAAACAAATTTTAGCTTTAACCAATGTGGCGTCGGTTGATTTGTGTTGATAGGAGGAGGCTTTGAAATCAATTTTTTGTGAGAGATATATTTTACCTTTGGCATTGATCATCTTTATGTTCCCAGTCAAGCTTATATCCTCTTTATGGTTGGATATGTAGTTTTCCTCCTCTTTGCAGCGAAAAATCATTGTTTTAAGAGTGATGTTGTTTAAGCACTTGCTCCCAAGTTCATTGAAGGACTTAGTTGGCTTGTTTGAGCCTCAATTCGGGTTCACTCGATGCTTTCCCCAACTTAGTTCGAATTTAGGATTTAAAGGCATTCTTTTCATATATTTTCAAATTTAATCAATTTAAAATAATTTTCATGTAAAACTTATTTTCAAGAAATAATTTGGGTGTTTACATAACAAAAGACTCATATTAATACATTTTAGAAATATAAACAAAGATATAACATTGCAAACGATCACAAAGCACATACCAAAAATGGTTCAACACAAAATGGATATCAATAGCCAATATAGACTAATGAGGTACCAAACTTAAACAAATTGTGGGGAAAGGAAGCAAATAAAGAACTAGAACTTAATCACGAAATTGTGACAAAAATTTAACCAGATAACTACTGTAGTATATGCAACCTAGACAAAATGTAACCTAAATAATGAGACATGAGACACAAAACAACTGAAACATGTGATAGAGCATATGTGCGTGCGACACATGACAAAAATGCTATGAAGACTGGAAACCATTGATAACAAAGTATAGATGAAATAAAGCACAAAAACTTTTGTTTGTCGTGTACAAAACCTTTCCCTCCCTTTCAGTGAAAGTAGTGGAGTACCACCTAAAGGGAGCAAGTATTTGTAGGATAGCCCCACAAATCACTCATTTTTTATTAATGGCAATTTAATTTTTCGATGGCAAATACCGAAGTTCTAAACAAAATCCTGGAGATCATTCCATAATATGAAAAAGCTTCAGGATAAAAGGTAAATATGGAGAAGCTTCCCATACTTTTCAATAGAAACACAATGAGCACATTGATTGGGGAGATATTAACAAAAAGCGGCAGGCGTACAAGTTGTGTATTCTTTGAGGTATTGAATTGAGATGAAAGAAGCATATTTTTAGGGTTGGAAATAAATACAAGGGTGGAAAGAATGACTACTTTCTATTGGAGGTAACAAGATACTGCTCAACTCATGGTTTCAACTTTTCCAAAGTTGTTTCGGGTGTCCTTTCAAAGAAACAGAGCCTATGATATCCAAATTGTGGTGAGGGTTGAATGACGAGAAGAAGAAAATCCATCTGATGAGTTGCCATAATTTCTATTGTCCAAAAGCATGTGGTGAATTGAGATTCAAGAAATTACATGTTTTTAACCTAACAGTGCTTGCAAAGCTATGATGGCAGCTGCATAGGAACCCAAAATAGCTTGGTGGCGAGAATTTTGCAAGCGATATATTATCTTAATGATGATTTTTTCAAGCAATAGTAGGTTCATCTCCTTCATATACATGGAGGAGCGTATTAATAGGAAGAAAGATCCTCAAGAGAGGAATTCTTACATGTATGGGTGAAGGCTTCCAAATTCACATGTGGAAGACAATTAGATTACTCAGTTGGGAATGACATGGCATGAAGGCCCAGTTGATTAGAGTAATGGGATTAGTATTGTTAACTAGATTATTTGTATGGGTGCATATAGAAGGGAGTAGAATAGGGACTTACTAGAATGTACCTTGCCACATCAAGTAGACAAAATTCTCTCTATCCCTTTGAACTCCCAATTTGATATGTTGATGGTTGTGTGAGACAAGATGATAGTTCACAATGAAGACCGCTTACAAACTAACATGGGTTGATTATCCATAGGAAGAATAAGGCAATAATAAAAATAGTGCTGAAGGATATAGATACCTAGAAGGCTTTTGGGATCTTTAAAAGAAACTACGGAAGTTGGAGGTGCCTCCAAAAGTTGAATGTGGAGAAATATTCTCCTCACTCAAGCAAGGTTAATAGATAAAGAACTGCAAACCCAGAATAGGTGTTGCTTCTCTGTAGAAGGGACCATAAAACAACATTTGGCATTGTCATAGAATGTGAATATATAATGGGCTCAATGCTAGAGTAGTTGAGACTGCATGATGGAGTTCCATGCCCAAATCGATTTTGAAGTAATGAGAATCTTCTAAACTCATTGGAAACCACACAGTAGGAACAACTTGCTCTATTGTGGTATTACATCTTGTTTCAAAGGAACTGTGCACGGAAAGGACCCTATATGAGGTGATCAAATAGACCTAACGCTTATCATTCATCTATGATGGATGAGAAAGTTGTTATTCTGACAGCTATTGAAGCATTTAAATGGCAGAGACTAACTAGGTTCTTCCGAAATATAAAGGTTGATTATGCATAAGCATATGAGGGTGAGTTAACCAGCCGTGGAGATGTGATCATGCACTAAAGACAGATTCACAGAAACGGAAGCAAAACAAGACATTAAGCAAGCCTCCCCATAGAGAGGTGACCCCATGGAAATGATTTATGGGTTTAGATTCATTGGAAGCTTAAGAGGACACCATGTTCATGCTAAAGTGACATTCAAAAGGTGATTAAAGTAATGGATGTGGAAGATGAAAATAGATAAGCTAAAGAGGTGATACTTATCGAGATTTTTCATCTAGCTAGCCTATTCAAAAAGATTTGTGCACAATTATATAAGAAGGAAAACAACCAAGCAACAAATGAAACTATATGTGACAACTATAGTTGATTAGAGGAGAATTCCCAATTTATATCCTCGATTTTGGAAGTTGACTAGTTTGGAATGCTATGGTTGTACTTTAGGTAGAAAAAGATAATACAATTATTAAAGAATATATTTCCTGAAATGAGACTAAAAAAATACACTAGCATGACACCAACATGCTTACTTTCATGCATTGCACGGACCCCTCAATCTAACAAATGGCAACATTTCCCAATTCTAGGAGAGGTATTTACTGTTTATTACAACAATGCAAGGATAAGGGCTTCATCTCTCAACATTTTTGTTGGTTTTATGAATACTCGAGGCAAGAAAGATAAGGATAAAAACAAAGAAAAAATAAGGTATTATTAAATGAAACATAGATGGTGAGGATTTGTTTGCCCTCAAAGAGAAACACCATAGACCGCAATATGGTTAACTCTTAAGTACATAAAGCAAACCCTAAACATATAAAGTAAATTATAAAATTACTAAAGTACCCTTGAATAATATAGTAGCTCCGGCCATGTAAGGGATCACCCTTGCATTATCGGTCCCAAACTCGGATAAAGGAGGAGGGTTGTGTTAGGCTTTCGACAACTAATGTAAAACTTTGTCGGATTTTTATGCCATGGAATACACAAATTATGAGCATTGGTTTGGGGTGTCCCCACCTAGCGATACGCTGCAAAGCCCGAATGTAGTGATAAGTAAGCAAGGGCTACTATAATTTTACCCGGATGTAGTGAATCAATTGCAGAGAGAGTTCTCACACCATGGATGAGTGTGAGTAAAGAAGTTAATCCCACTACATTGCTGCTCGAATGTAGTTAATAATTTACAGAGATGGTCTTTGCATTTTCAATATAGACGGGGGTAAGAAAGCTAGTCCTAGATAATAAGATTCGTATTGGTTCTTGAAATATCAGAACATTATCCAGTAAGCTAATGGAGGTGGTAGATACTGTGATTCGGAGAAAGATTCATATTCTATGTTTACAGTAGACAAAGTGGGTTGGAGAAAAAATAAAGGAGATAGAAGATACGGGTTTTAAATTATGGTACTCAAGTAAGGAAAAGGCTTGAAACGGAGTTGGTATTATCATAAATAAAGTTTTAAAGGATAGTGTAGTAGACATACAACAATATGGTGACCAAATCATGATGTTGAAATTAGTGTTAGGAGCAGAGGTTTTGAATATAGTTTGTGCTTACGCACCCCAAGTAGGACTAGAAGATAGTATAAAGATAGTTTTTGGGGAAGAGTTAGATAAGCTGATTCAAAGGATTCCACAAAGGAAGATGATTTATTTAAGAGGAGACTTAAATGGACATGTCGGTAAAGAGGCATTAGGATATCAAGGTATTCATGGAAACTTTGGTTTTGGGGATATAAATGAGAAAGGTAGGGAGATTTTAAATTTTGTATAATCAATACAATCTTCAAAAAACGAGATGAACATTTAATTACTTATAAGAGTGGCTTATCACAAATATAAATTGTTTACTTTATTTATAGAAAAAAAGATAGAGCGTGTTGTAAAGATTATAAGGTAATTTCAGGGAAAATCTTAACCACCCAACATTGACTTTTAATTATGGATTTACAAATAAAAAAATGGACAAAGAAGAAAAGAGTGCATCGACGGGGTCGGCTACATGGATTCTTTGTTTCCAGAGAGCCCTATCATGTGCCACGTTAGCAGTTAACTCACAATAAGCTAGATCATTATTTATTGTTTCTTTCCAACATTTTTGTGATCGTCTTCTACCTTTTTTAGTACTTTCCAAATTTAGTTTTTCATACCTTCTTACAGGTTCTTCTTTTGATCTTCTTTCTATATGTCCAAACCATCTTAAATCATATTCTCTCATTTCATCCTCTATTGTTGTCACTCCTAATTTGTTTCTAATAACCTCATGACCACTCATCAATCTCAACATCTTTATTTTTGTTACAGACATCTTTTGTATACATTGATGATTAATTGTCCAACACTCAGAACCATAAAACATGGCAGGTCTAATTGCTACTCTATATTATTTACCTTTTAACTTTAATGGTATCTTCTTATCGCAAAGAATACATGATGCTCCTCTCCATTTTAACCAACCAACATTAATTCTATGCTTAACATCTCCATCAATTCTTCCATCATTTTGCAAAATTGACCCTAGGTATTTATAACTTTCCTTTTAGGGTATGCAATGTGTTCAAATTTTAATTTCTATGTGCTCTGAAGTAACCAAATGATCAAACTTACACTCCATATATTCTATCTTTGTTCTACTAAGTCGGATGCCTTTGCTTTCTAATGTTTCTCTCCATAGTTCCAATTTTCTATTAACTTTTTCCTTAGACTCCTCCACTAATACAATGTCATCTGCAAATAAAATAGACCGAGGTACTTCATCTTCAATATGTTTTGTTAACTCATCAGTCACCATTATAAATAAATATGAACTTAAAGTTGATCCTTAATGTAACCCAATATTAACTTCAAAGAAGTCTATCATTTCTTCATGAGTCCTCACACATGTTTTTGCACCATCGTACATATCTCTTATAAGGTTAATATATGTCAATGGGTTACCTTTTTTTCCCAAGGTTCTCCAAAGAACCTCCCTCGATACCCTATCGTAACCTTTTTCTAAATCAATAAATATCATGTGAAGATCCTTCTTTTTTACTCTAAAATGTTTAATAAGATGTCTCAAAAGGTGAATCGCTTCAATAGTAGATCTGCCTAGCATGAATCCAAATTAGTTTTCTATTGTACTTGATACTTGTCTTAACCTACGTTCGATAATTTTTTCCTACAATTTCATAATATGGCTCATTAACTTGATACCTCGATAACTCGCACAATTCTGAATGTCTCCCTTGTTCTTATATATGGATATAAGTGTACTCGCTCTCCATTCCTCGGACATCTTTTGGTTTCTCCATATTTCATTAAATAGTCTTTTGAGCTAAGTGATTTATATTTCTCCTAGTATTTTCCAAACTTCTATAGGAATATTGTACAGTCCTACCCATTTACCATCCTTCATATGTTTAAGAGCCTCTTTGACTTCATTCTTTTGAATACGTCGGTAGTAATTGTGGTTTATATACTTTTCTGATTTGGTTAACTCTCCTAAGCTAATACTAACATCTTTATTTTCATTAAAAAGCTTATAAAAATGGTTTTTCCATCTATTTATTATATTATAATTTAAATAAAAAGTCCTTCAAGGAGATGCTTGAAATTATGTTGGTATACCTTGTGATATGTGGAACAGTATGGCTATACATATTAGGAAAGTGGCGAAAGATGTGTTAAGTGAATCTAAGGGAGGTGTACTGACACAAAAAGAAGCTTGGCGGTGGAGTGAAGTAGTACAAAATAAAATAAAGGTAAAGAGAGAATGTTACAAATTACATTATACTACGAAAACTAGTCAAACTTTAGAGGCTTATAAGAAAGTAAAGAAGAAAGCGAAAAAGGCCGTCAGTGAAGCAAAAACTAAAATTTGGGAGGATTTATATAAAAAACTCAACTTGAAAGAGGGTAAAAGAGATATTTTTAGGATAGCTAGCGCTAGAGATAAGAAAATTAAAGATCTTAATTCTGTTAGATGCATCAAAGACAAGGGTGAAGAAATTCTAGTATATCTTCTTTCTTGCTTTTGAGGTTTCACCATTTAGTCCGAATTGCTCGATGCACTCTTTTCTTCTTTGTTTATTTTTTATTTATAAATCTATAACTAAAAGTCAATATTGGGTGGTTAAGCTTTCTCATGAAATTACCTTGCAATCTTTACAACATGCTCTATCTTTTTTTCTACAAATAAAGTAATCATTTGTGTTTGTGATAAGTCACTCTTATAAGTAATTAAATGTTCATATACCTTGATATTGACTATAAAGAGGTCAAATGCCATAGCAAAATTTTAAATCTTCCTACCTTCCTCATTTATATCTCTAAAACCAAAGTTTTTATGAATACCTTGATATCCTAATACCTCTTTACCGACATGTCCATTTAAGTCTCTTCCTAAACAAATCATCTCCCTTTGTGCATTTCTTTGAATCACCTTATCTAACTCTTCTCAAAAATAGTCTTTATACTATCTTGTAGTCCTGCTTAGGGTGCATATGTACAAATTATATTCAAAACCTCTGCTCATAACACTAATTTTAATATCATGATTCAGTCACCATATCATTGTATGTCTACTATACTATCCTTTAAATCTTTATTTATTATAATACCAACTCCGTTTCGAGCCTTTTTCTTACCTGAGTACCATAATTTAAAACTTGTATCCTCAATCTCCTTTGCTTTTTGTCCAACCCACTTTGTCTCTTGTAAACATAGAATATAAATCTTTCTTCAAATCATAGTATCTACCACCTCGATTAGCTTATCGGACAATGTTTCGATATTCCAAGAACCAATACGAATCTTATTATGTAGGACTAGCTTCCTTACCCCCTGCATCGGTCCAATTGAAAATGCGGATACCCTCTCTATAATTTATTCACTATATTCGGACGACAATGTAACAGGACTAACTTCTTTACCCACACCCGTCCATGATATGGAAAACCTCTCTGCAATTGATTCACTACATTCGAGCGAAAATATAGTAGCCCATTGTATTCAGGCTCTACAGTGCGTCGCTAGGCAGGAACGCCCCAAAGCAATGCTAATAATTTGTATAATTCATGATATAAAAATCCAAAAAAAAAATTATGCTAGTTGTCGGAAGTCTAACACAACCCTCATCCTCTATCTGGGCTTATGACCGATCATGAAAGGGTTATCTATGGGTGGAGTTAGGTATGTATTGGATATCAAAGCTAGTACTAGCAAGGAAGATAAAAGAATCTCACGATTATAAATGCCACAAGGAGTAGGAACCATTTGCGGAGTACGGGCAGATGAAGGAGGCTTCTCGGAGTGGGTATCGACCCATGACTGTATAGACGTGAATTTTTATTTCAAAACCTATCAAGATTTGAAAAGAAATTCCCGAAACTACATTGTGTGTCCGAGCGTGCCAGTTAGTTTACTCAAACTAACAAATATTCGATTTTTGACTTTATTAGACGATTGTGGACAAGTGAGTTCTTATCGACGTAGGCCTTCTTCAGCCGATGCTCAAGGGTTAGCCTAGACGCTTAGAAAATTATTTGAAATCTGTTAAATTTTGGAAAAGCAAAATCCTAATTTGAAAGTTCGAAGAAATCGTGATTTAGTTCTTGACTTTGAAAATTTCAGGTTCTGAAAAACAGAAACTGGTTATGTTTTCAGAGACCTGTTTCTTATTTTTTTAAAATACTTCTTAGTTTTAAAAATTTTGAAACTTTTACAGAAGGTAGACATGTATGTATAGAATTAGAAAATATTTTTGTTTTGAATATCAACGCTATAGATTCTCAAAATTAAATCTAGAACTACACTTTATTCAGGTACTCGAAACAGATTTGTACTAGAACAACAAAGGTTCAGAAAAACTATGATTTTTGGTACTCAGACTTTCACTTTTTATAAAATTGGCCTTGATGTAAAGGTGTGGATGTCAGCTTTCTAAAGAGACCATTTTCACTCAATTTTCTATAGTATGTACAGAGATATTAAAGAAATAGCAGATATATGTCACAAAAATTTCTGATTTTTCAAAACCTATTCTAATTTTTATAAATCTTTTCAGATTTAATTAATGATGTTTAATAATGTATAAAATCTTTAAACTTTTATCAGATGTTCATGCATACGTCTAGTTTAGACAAGCCAAATCTCGACTTGATTGGAGCAGGAGATAATTATATAAAAATCTGTGATCAGTCATGTGCAGAGTGAAATTTCAAAATTCTACATTTGCAACAAGAGTGTGTGTTCTAGCTTTGACTTAAATGACCTATAGCAGTAAAACAATAGTCCCAATCCTAAGAATCCCATGCACTTGGGGAAGTAAAGAGGTTCATGATCTTAAGTTGCACAATGGAGTTGAAAGAATCAATATGGAAGTGTATACCAAAGATCGCATGAAAGAAAGATGAAGACAGCTCATGGATTCGCATCAATACATCTTCATGGAGACTTAGGCTCCTTAATTACAGATCCTTCAAAAGGTTGTGAAATTAGTAAAAGAAAATAAACCTGTGGATGAAAATTGAAGACGACGTGAGGCTGGTAGTGGGCGACGTGCAACAACCTTCCTCCTCTCCCTCTATCCATCTCTCTCTCTTTCTCTCCCTCTCTTTCTTTCCTTCTTGCTGAACGTTCTGTTGTGCTAGGATTCCTTCCACCCGAATGCCTGCTTTGGAGCATCTTTGAAGCCCCTTTTATAGGCCAAAGAATGCCTAGTTGCTGTAAATGTTCATAAGGCAAGTTTCCTTAATGGATGCGGCTGCATTTGGCAAGTGAATGCTGGCCAATCCTTCTAAATTCTCTCCTCCTCGTGTTAGGCAAGTGTTGTGCTATGTGTGGCTTTCCAAATCCTTCTAAATTCTTTCCTCCTCGTGTTAGGCAAGTGTTGTGCTATGTATGGCCTTCCAAATCCTTCTAAATTCTCTCCTCCTCGTGTTAGGCAAGTGTTATGTTGTGTATGGCCTTCCAAATCAGCCACTTGATTATTCTTTGGTAAGTAGGTTCGGTCAAGAGCAGGCCTACCTAAGTGGGTTCAGCTAGATGATAGAACGAGCCTTAGGTGGAGAGGGCCACGACTTGAAACAACCTTAACTGTGTTGTCTTAGCTAGGTACTTGGTGGTATGGGTTTGAAGTTCATATGATTTAAGTCTGATTGATGAATTGGAGTTACAAACAAGAGGTGAGTTTCAGCAAGCCATACGATAAGAATTCCATGGTCCTGTAGACGAGAGAATTCGATGTCAAGATGGCAGCAATCAAGTATGATCAACGTGCACCATGACTTGAGCTCGGGTTTGCTTTGAACTTCCTATCCTAGCCATCTGCACACTCTCAAACTTAGCTGGAACCAATCGACAACTTGGTCGCCTTGCCAAATTAGGTGTACCACGTTGCCTTATGCAAATACTGAATCATACCAAGACATGTCCACTATGTTGCCTTAAGTTCATTGAATAATTTTGCTTGATCAAGCCAAGATTTAAATAGCAAGTGACTGAATTTGGTTGCTATTTAGGTTTGATTGATCCTCTTCTTCAAACTTGTGTGGGGCCGGTTGAAACAATCTTGATGGCTTGTTGACTTTTCTTAATCTTGCCGTGAATGGCCATCCAAGGAACATAGTAAGTTGCCATAATTGAAGCCACACGGGTCTACTTCCTTCCCATCGATCTTGGTAACCCGTGATGTCTAGTTTTAGTGACTTGGTGACTGGGCTAAGTATGGAAAGTCACCTTCTTTTTATATTGAAGATGACACGGATTAGTGACTTACCAAATTATATTCTGAAGCCACCTACGCCCAACCATATGATTTATTTATGGCAACATCGGTAAGTTTCTTCTCGTTGACTTGCCAAATTTAGTGTCACAACTTGCCAAACCACACATTGCTTCTCTTTCTCTTGGTTAATGATGACTTTTCCTTCTTGGACGTCGGTCTTCCTTCCGAATGTCAACTTTCCTTCCTTTGGCGCCAACTTTCCTTTTTGGCTGTCTACTTTCCTTCTTCGAGCGTCGGCTTTCCTTTCTAGTACTTGAAACTAAAAATGACAGGTTACCTTGCCCAACAACGCCAAAATTGGCAGGTGCTCGATGATTTCCTTTTTTGTTCATTCCATCTCCTCTTTCTGATCCGAATTTATATATGGCAGGTTTCAAAAACTTTATAAAAAAACATTTTATATTTGAAAATATCAAATTTAATGAAATCTTCAAATATTATTTTGGAAAATAATTGGGTTTTATTCCCAGTTTTTGTTTGCAAGGGTGACCTACTTTTGCTCTATGAGTTAGTTTATAATCACCTTGACCATTTAACCCTTCTCATGAGTGTGCGGTATCGAACCACTTTAACCACTTCAACGGGTGTAAGGTGTCGAACCACTTTAACCTTGAGTATCAGTTCTTGGAATGAGACCCTTCTCAATCGGGTGAATTTCTGAGGTCTGGTGTGATTTATTTTTATCAGGAGTTTTGGAATTTCATAAATTTATAATTTACAAATATTTTCGACTTGATTCCTAATGTTACCTTTTTCATTTTATATAAAAGGAATTGTTTGAAATCACCCTTTCTTTGAAGGCAGTCACTTAAAAAGGCAAAATCCTGCTAATTTGGTCTTGAGGGCAAAATTGTTATTTTTATAAAATTTTTCCCAAATTCGAATTTTTCTGAAAGGAATAAAATATTCTTTCATTTTGATACCAAGACGAGCTCATTTGCTACATTTTATTTAAAAAACCAAAGTTGCCAAAAATAGCCAATTTCATAAAAGGTAAAAAAAATTATTTAAAAATTTTGGGGTGTTTACAGATGCTCCTCTTTGGAATTAATCTAAATTTATTTAGATAATGGCAAAGAAGAAAACACCCATTTGATTTTCTCCCCAAATGTATCTTGAAAGTATGAAATTCTTCCTTATTTTGTATCCTCCATTTCCTTGGATTTATTTTTGTAAAAGAGGGGATCTTAGCCAAAGAGGATTTGATAAGAACATCTAGTCCTAGGGTAATGATGCATGGATGACCACTTTATGATACATGTATATATATGGAATGTGAGGGGAAAGAAATGTATATGTTTTGGAGACCCATACCTGTAATTCGTAAGCTTGAGAAGGAACCTATGAAGGCTACCAAGCACGATGGTCCCTGTATTGTTTCTTTTGATGTTTAGGATTTTCAAAATTTCTTTTTCAAAAAGAGAACTCCTTTTGGTTTCTATCCAAAAGGACTTACAATTTCGTACATTTCCCTTCATTCGGGTTTTAATACCCATTAATTAGTAGAAGAAGATTTTGAATAACATTTCAAAGTTCAATTTCTTACCCAACAAAGTCTAATTCTCAAACAAAATGAAATCCAAATAAATAGGTCCTATTCGTACTCTAGGACTTTTAAGGTGAATTTTTCTCCATTGGGATGAGCTATGGGAATTTCGAGAAAGAGTTACCCGCGATCCCTTCTGAAGCGTCCCCGGGTTTAAGGCAAAGAAATTTTTGATGAAAAATTGTCAAAAATTGTTCTTTTGAGCTTTGACTTTCTTTTTCTTTTCCTTCAAAGGGTACCTCTATATTGGAGGTTTTGTTTTCCCTTTTCTTTTTTTTCTTTTTGGAAGACCTCTATATTGGAGGTTTTATTTCTTTCCTTTTCTTTTGATTTTTTCTAATTTTCCTTTTTGGGGAGAAACGAAGTGGGAAATACAACTCATCCCCTTAGATACTCAATTCATCCAAGAATATCCTATTTCCTAATAGCACCTATCATTTGAAAATATCTTACTATTTTGAACCAGGCCTCATTTTGTAAGCCAAAGATTTTTGAAATATTACCAAATGATTTTGGAAACTCTACCTTTCATAAAATATCAATCCCCTAATTGAGGGTCAAATAATCCATTTTGATCCATTTTTCAAGAAATTCAAAGGAGATCTATATTTAAAATCTTTTTAAAAGAAATTTAAAGTAGCCCTATATATAATATTGGGCATTTATAGGGTCCGCTAAATTTCTTCTCTCAATATCAACTTACCAATATGCATTTTATGGTACCCTTCTTACAACATAGAGATCATCTCACTTGGGCTGCTAGTTACCAAGTTGATGTGGGCCTCTTATGGATGAAAGATGATATACAAAATGTATTCCATATGATATGATGGAGATACATGCTTTATAAAATTCTGAATATATTCAATCTCCATGAAAGTTATTTAAGGAATAAACTCTAAATGCCCCTAGTTTGGAGAGAATGACATGAGAATTCATATACTCTGGCCGATCCCTAATGTGGCATGAATGATTTTCAATATGATGCATGAAGGACATGCACAATCTTAATTCTTAGCATTGCATGATATGATCCAGTCTTTGATGTATTTTGGGTTAAGTTCACTCCCTAATTGACTTCTAGGAAATCCCTCCTACGGATATTGAAGGTTATTCCAAGTCAATGATTTTATGGAATTCAGAAAGCTCAGATGCTTGATCATCCTCATAGATGAGGTGATCTTTCTCTTTGCTTTGATCACTCTCAAATACTTTGATTTCTAGAGAAGTATTATGCATAAAAAAAGGTTGTGCACAAGGATTATGAGAATTCGAGTTTGAAAAATGCATATGGATTTTGTCAAAACCAATGCTTGAATTTGCACCCGATTTTGAAAACCAACATTTTTAGGATTTTCAACTTTTTCATTTTTTTTGGATTTTTCTCCACAAATGCTAGAAGGAAAAACATGAAAGACTTCTTTTTGGAAATTTCCAATTTTTCCAAATATTTTTGGGTTTTGACACTTTTCTAATTTTTTTTTGGTTTTTCAAAATATATATATATATATATTTGGATTTTTTTTCAATAAAAGGGATCTTCCATCAAACTTGCAAATGAAACACCATGAATTAGACTCCAAACAGGAGGTCTAAGCCATAGGTTTCGGTTTTAGTCGGTTCTAGGGCACTCTTGACCCAATTGGTCTTAGGTGGTGGTTCAGGGGGTATGGGTGGGTTGTATCCTAAGCCATATCGACCCAAGTTTCGTAGAGGTATGATAGGTTCCAGCTTACCTTGGTTTTTAGCTCCTATGCCCTCGTATGGTGTATACCCCATGTTTAGTAACATATTCCAAGGCATTTCAAGTTTTAAAAGGTTTTGATAAAGGGGATGGCCTTGGAATGATGTGTTGTCCATAACATGGTTGCATACTTGAGTTTTGTTAGATATGCCCAGGAGTTGTATGGCCTTAGGGGTAGAGGACTTGAGTGAGTTAGGTGTCTCTAGGAGATGGATGACCTTGGAAGAGTGTGACTTAGGTTCTCCTAGGATACATGTGATCCTAGAGAGTTTGAGATGGGTCGATTCTAGTTCTCCTAGTGGGTGATGATCTTGGCAATGGGAGGATGGATCTAGGTGCAACCCAATGTGTCCCTAGCGGTGGACAGTTAGAGTTTATGTGGATGCTAAGGGAGAGCATGTTTGATCCCTTGCACCAATGAGAGAAAATGATCCCAAGAGAAACCATAGTCGGTTCTCTAGTGGGTTTGAGGATGTTTGGAGAAATTATGGCCGTAGGCTTGGGTTCATAATGCAAACCTAAGCTAAAAAAGATTTGTTTATATAGGGTAGGGTTAGGTGTACCTAGGATGTCGATGCATGCCCTAGGGGTAACCATGTCTATCAAGTTTTGAATTTTATTTTATTTTTCTTTTTCATTTTGAAATTCTTTTTGTTGGTCTTGGACATTCTCTGCACCTTGAAAATCCACATCCTTCGGCACATTTGGTGGGGTTGTGAATGTATGTGTGTGATTTCAAGATTGATGATCTACCAGTCCTACACAACAAAGAGGATGATCGAGTAGAGAGTTTTGAAAAAAAAGAGTTTTAGGTATACATTTTTCGAGCTTGTCTACCTTTACATGGTGAGAGCAAGCTTCCTTGTAGGCATCCTGAGGGTGTTGTGGTTCATGCATGACTTCGAGCTCCCATTGCTTTGCTAGGTCTTGGATTTCATTCGCCAAGCTATGTGTGTGCAACACTCATTTTCTCTTGTATATGAAATGGTGTTCATGGGAATGGAACCCATCGGAGCAACCGATTTTGAAAAATTTAGAATGATGTGACTCTCATGCCCCACTCCACTTGTGCGCTTAAGGATGTAAACTTTCTTTTCCGTTTTAATTTCTTGAATTTCAAATTTTTGATTTTCAAATATTTTTGACTTTTGAAAAATTTTCATATTTTTTTGGTTTTTTGAAACAAAGAACTTTTTTGGTTTTTCTACAGTCAAAAGGGTTTTTGGATGATTAGCAAGGTTAGATGATTTGATCTTAACATGTTCTTCATCTGCGGCTTCATATCCTTCATCGGATTTTGGCCTCGATTTGGTTTTTCGGTCTCTAATGGTAAAGGACTTGGGTTCTGGCTCTTCCTTAAATTTGGAAGTTACCTTAGGCTTCTTTAAATGGTTGGATTTTCTATGAACCCTAGGTTTCTTACCATGAGAGGAACAAGATTCCACTACTTCGGCTTCTTGACTTAAAGCAACAATCTTTTCCTCCATCTCCTTCATTATTTCCCTTTTTAGAGAGGCCAGCATGTCCCCATTCGAAATTTCTTTTAAAAACCTTTTCGAAAACTAGCTTGTAGAGCGTGAGGCCTGGCTTGACACTTCACAAGATCCTTTTGAACTTAACATGATTAACCTGTGTACAAGAACTTATCACAAATTTGAAAAGCATATTAGTTTTACCAAACTTATAACGAATTCAAATAAATTCCTAAGACTCAAGTCCCACTAAGCGTGTCAAATCTGTAGAAGTAAATTTTTATTTCAAAACCTATCAAGATTTGAAAAGAAATTCTCGAAACTATGTCATGTGTGCGAGTGTGCCAGTTAGTTTACTCAAACTAACAAAGATTTGATTTCTTGCTTTATTAGACAATTGTAGACAAGTGAGTTTTTATTGACGTAGGCCTTCTTGAGCCGATGCTCAAAGGTCAGCCTAGACGCTTGGAAAATTATTTGAAATCCGTTAAATTTTGAAAAAGCAAAATCCTAATTTGAAAGTTTGAAGAAATTGTGATTTAGTTCTTGACTTTGAAAATTTCAGGTTCTGAAAAACAGAAACTGGTTATGTTTTCAAAGACCTATTTTCTAATTTTTAAAAAAATACTTCTACCTTTACCTTTTAGTGCTACAGATTTTCTAATATTTTCTAATATAGACTCAGAAAACATTTTTGTTTTGAATTTTAGTGCTACAGATTCTCAAAATTAAATCTAGAACTACACATCATTTAGGTACTCGAAACAAATTTGTACTAAAACAGCAAAGGTTCAGAAAAACTGCGATATTTCGGAACTCAGACCTTTACCTTTTATGAAATTGGTCTTGATGGAAAGGTGTGGATGTCAGCTTTCCAAAGAAACCATTTGGTATGCACAGAGATATTAAAGAAATAGCAAACCTCTTTCCTCAGAATTTGCTTCCTTTCGATCCGAATTTATATATGGCAGGTTTCAAACACTTTATAAAAAAATATTTTATATTTGAAAACATCAAATTTAATGAAATCTTCAAATATTATTTTGGAAAACAATTGGGTTTCATTCCCAGTTTTTGTTTGCAAGGGTGACCTACTTTTGCTCTATGAGTCAGTCTATAATCACCTTGACCATTTAACCCTTCTCATGAGTGTGCGGTATCGAACCACTTTAACCACTTCAACGGGTGTAAGGTGTCGAACCACTTTAACCCTGAGTATTAGTTCTTGAAATGAGACCCTTCTCAATCGGGTGAATTTCTGGTTTGATTTATTTTTGAATATCAGGAGTTTTGGAATTTCATAAATTTATAATTTACAAATATTTTCGGCTTGATTCCCAATGTTACCTTTTTCATTTTATATAAAAGGAATTGTTTGAAATCACCCTTTCTTTGAAGGCGATTACTTAAAAAGGCAAAATCCTGCTGATTTGGTCTTAAGGGCAAAATCGTTATTTTTATAAAATTTTGCCCAAATTCGAATTTTTCTAAAAGGGATGCAATATTCCATCATTTTTAGGCTAGTATAAAATTTTGATACCAAGACTGCTCATTTGATGCATTTTATTAAAAAACACAAAGTTACCAAAAATAACTAATTTTTTAAAAGATAAAAAAAAATTATTTAAAAAATTTTTGGTGTTTATGTACTAGAATCTGCTAACGACGACGGTGGACGGGATTAAGGTGGACCCGATGGTGGCACAGAATGGATGGAACTACAGAACCATCTCCTAGGCGGTGACGGAGGCGCCAAGCAGGAAAAACACAAGATTCGTTATCTACATAAAAGCAGGGGCTTACTTTGAAAACGTCGTCGTGGACAGTTCGAAGACTAATACCATGGCGACGGCATGTGGAAAACTGTCGTCAAAGCCAGTCGCGGTGGTGGTGGTGGCTCTACAACCTACGACTGCCACCGTAGGTTAGCTACGGAAATCTTACCCGTACCGTATACGGTGGATACCATACAAGCCCAAAACAATGGCTCGAACAACGTGTCAAAATATATGACTTATTTTGAACGCGATTGATGAATTTCTGTCGTACTGACACTTTGGGAAAATAAATTCTTGTTTTAGCCTCTTACTATTGGGTTGTTAATGGGTTCACATGCAGCGGTGGTAGGAGATGGGTTCATCGGCAGGGACATAGGGTTTGAGAACACGGCCGGAGCAATCAACCACCAAGCGGCTACCCTGCGGAGCGGGTCGGACTTGTCTGCTTTCTTCCGTTGAAGCTTTGTTGCATACCAAGACACACTCTACGTTCACTCCCTCAGGCAATTTTACAGGGAATGCGAGGTCTACGGCACGGTTGACTTCATCTTCGGCAATGCAGCCGTCCTCATCCAAAATAGCAATCTCTACGCCAGGCTACCGCTGAGTGGCCAGCAGAACCTCTTCACTGCTCAGGGAAGAACGGACCCGAATCAGAACACCGGGATCTCCACTCAGGGCTCAAAGATCGCCGCAGCAGCAGACCTGATTCCGGAGCAACTCACCGTCAAGTCGTACCTCGGTCGGCCATGGAAGGAATACTCGAGGACTGTGATCATGCAGTCACAGATCGACCAGCTGATTGATCCAGCCGGGTGGCTTGAGTGGGATGGGAACTTCGCCCTGGAGACCCAGTACTACGGAGAGTACAAGAACTAAGGGGCCGGTTCGAGTACGAGTCAGAGGGTAACCTGGCCGGGTTACAATGTCATCACGGATCCAAACGTCGCAAGCCAGTTCACTGTTAGGAATTTCATTGAAGGGAATGAGTGGCTCTCTACATCTGAGATCCCTTACGACTCTGGCTTGCTTGAGTGCCTCCTCTCTCTCTCTCTCTAACGCGCTCTAGCGAAACCTCCTTTATGTTGTTAAGCTTGTCGTCAAGTTAGTAATCTCGCCGAAATAAATTTGGTCTTGTCTCAGTGCATTTTCTTTACTTTCAAGAAGTAAACCTCCCTATCTGTCTTATGACAGACCCCTAAGCTCACCTTCATATCGTGTCCACTTGTGTTTTATTCGGTGAATCAGGATCGATCGTGTCATTTAAATGTGTCATCTGAGTATAACAAGTACGTAGATAGACTAACCTTCTTTATTTAAAATCGGTATCTTGTTCTTTCTAGTAATGTAATGCCCGGAAGCCATGGATACCGAACAACCATCTGCTGACACGTCTGACGTCCTGAAGTGCGATTTACTTCAAAAGCCCAATCAAATGAAAATTTTGTTTAGTAGTCGCTTGGCTTTTCCACCATATCCTTGAACTTTTTAAAGGTCTTATTTACCTCGGATTTCTCCTTCAAAATGCACCAAAGTTTTTCAAAAAATCAATCATCAATTGCGAGAAGAAAATAATTGTTGTTACAAAGCAAAATGGCTTAATAGGTCCACAAATATTAGAATCTATTAACTCCAAATGATGTTATGCTCTTTGTAAAATTCTTCAGAAAAATCATTTTGGCTTGCTTGCCAATAATACATCTTTCACAATGTTTATTCAAGTGATTTATTCTTGGATAGTTGTGAAAAGAAAACTCAACTTGAATTACTGCTCACCTTCACATGGATGAATTGAACACCATGTAGATATACAAAGATAAAAGTCTTAATGTTCTAAGTAGGCCTGACCTAAAGCGACCCGAATTCACTTCTTTCTATCATATCCCCCTAAAATGTTCAAAATTGACCATGCTAAGAAATCATACTCAAATTACACCAATAGCTCAATAGAAAAGGATTCTCAAGGGCAATAAGATGTTACTACCAGTTGGCAGTCTTTGGCATCTTGGGAATAGGACAAATGTTGTCTCAATAGAAGGTATGACCACAAGGAGGAAACTACAACAACTAAGCCTTTTCTCACACTAGATGACATCAACTATATAGATTCTTTGTTTTCATAGAGCTCGATCATATGTCATGCCAACCGTTAGCTCAACATAAACTAAATCATTCTTTATTGCTTCCTTCCAACACTTTTGTTGTCTTCCTCTTCCTTTTTTTAAGGTTTTCACAATCTAGTTTCTCATACCTTCTCAATGAATCTTCTTTTAATCATATTTCTATATGTCTAAACTATCTTAAATGATTTTCTCTCATTTTAGAATCTATTACTATCACTTCCAATTTATTTTTTAATAACCTCATTATGTATATGGTCTTTTCTTTTGTGACCATTCATCCATCTCAACATCTAATTTTTGTCATGAATATCTTTTATATATGTTGATAGTTAACTGCCCAACACTAATATTTATAAATCATAGTAGGTCAAATTGTTGCTCTATAATATTTATCTTTCAACTTTAATTGTATCATCTTGTCAAATAAAATACCTGATGCACCTCTCCATTTTAACCAACCTACATTAATTCTATAAATAATATCTCAATCAATTTTTCAATCACTCTGAAAAATTAGCCTTAGGTATGTAAAACTTTCCTTACAAGAGATACAATTTGTATCAGTCTTAATTTTTATGTCATTTGAAGTAACCAAATTTCAAAACTTGCATTTCATATATTCTATCTCTGTTTTACTAAGTCGAAAGCCTTTACATCCTAATATTTCTCTCCATAGTTCCAATTTTCTATTAACTTTTTCGTTAGACATATTCACTAATACAATGTCATCCATGAATAACATATACCAAGAAACTTCATGTTGATTATGTTTTGTTAGCTCATCAATAACCAATACAATAAATATAAACTTAAAGTCGATCCTTAATGAAATCTAATATTAACTTCAAAGAAATTTGTCAATCCTTCATGAGTCTTAACATATGTTTATGCACTATCATACATGTCTTTTATAAGATTGGTAACATACCATGTGAAAGTTCTTTTTTACTCTATAATATTTCACAAGATGCCTCAATAGATTAATAGCCTCAATAATAGATCTTCCTGGCATATTAATTCTCTATTGTACTTTATATTTATCTCAATCTTCATTTAATAATTCTTTTTCATAATTTCATAGTATGGCTCATCAACTTGATACCCTGATAATTTGTATAATTTTGAATATTTTCTTTATTCTTATGTATAAGTATATCCATACTCTTTCTCCATTCCTTGACCATCTTTTGGTTTTTATATTTTTTATTAAATAATCCCTTAAACCAAATAATACATCTCTCATAAGATTTCCCATATTGAAAAGGAATATTGTATGATATAGATTTACCAACCCTCATAAATTTAAGAGTCTCTTGAACTTCATTATTTTGAATACATTGGTAAAAATTATGGTTTATATACTCTTATAATTTGATTAGCTCTTAAGCTTGTATGAGAATCTTGTGCCACAAGGAGAAAAATTATGGCTACCTATATTTATGAAAATAAATTTTTCATATATTTTTTCTATCATCACTTGCTACTAGATGCATCTAACAAAAGTAAAATTCTCAATTTTCTTGTCTCTAGCCTTTGTTATCTTAAAAATATTTTTCACCTACTTTTGAGTTGAGCTTTTTATATAAATCCTCTCAAATTTTAGATTTTCCTTCACTAACAGTCTTTTTTGCTTTTTTTTCTTTCTTATAAACCTATCAAGTTTCATTAGTCTTGTTAGAATAATACAATTTGTAACATGCCCTTTTCGCCTTGATCTTATCTTGCACCACTTCACTCCACTATGAAACTTCATTTTTTGTGGGTACATCTCCCTTAGATTTACCTAAAATATTTTTTTCTACTTTCCTAATATACCTAGCCATACTGTTTTACAAATCAGATGATATAGATACATAATTTGAAGCATCTTCTTGAAGAACTTTTTACTTAAATATATCTTCTTTCTCATTTTTGAAGTTCGGCCATTTAGTTTGAATAACTCTATGTACTCCTTACCTTTTTATCCACTTTTTTACTTCCAAATTCATAACTAAAAGTTGATGTTGAGTAGTTAAGCTTCTCATAGAATTACCAACATGTTCTATCTTTTCTCTTAGAGGCATTTTATTTTCTGAAAAGTATATTGGCTACAAAAAATTATATGTCATAACATTTGTATTTAAAGCCTCTACTCTTAATACTAATTTCACAAGGAGAAAACTAACTTTGACATTTATTTAGGGCCTAGTATCCATCATTTATAACTAGGACCACTGGGGTATCTAATCCAATTCACATCCCTAGCTTTTGAACACTAGGGCAACAAATATCAAGCATATGGCAATGTTGCCCATTTTGATTATCGGAAGTGCCTGACAAAAGAAAAGGTAGTTAAAGAAAGTGAATGATTTGAACTTTGAACAATTTTGTAGAAAAACACTATATATTGAGTTTGTGAAAAAACCTCGCAATTCAAAAGTTTTTATATGATTAAAGTATGAAACTTATAGATTACCATTACTAAAGCATTCTAGCACCTTTTACACAAAGAGTTAATAATAGCTAATTTAATTAGTGCTTTAACCTTTACCATGATATCTTTGCTCATCAATTTGAGGCCATCAAAATTTAATTCACAAAATCCTATTTGCCAAAGCTAAGAAAAATCTTTGAAACAAGATTGGAAGCAACTTGGAAAATCTCTTTCTATATTAATAACAAACACTTTGTTTTTATCATGAAAATGCTTGTTAATAAGTTATCCTTATCATGTTTTTTAACCAAACTTTTATTCTTCAAGTGAATATCATCATTTTTCTACAAGAATTGTCTCAAACTCAAAATATTAGTTTTCAGTTGAGTTATAAATAAAGCACTTGAAATAAATTGATGGCTTTCATCCTTTAAATGAATTAAAATTATACCTTTTTCTTTTGACATGAACTAAAAAAGGGTCTCCAAAACTTATGTTGTCTCAAAATGATTCATCAAGCTCAGCAAATAAATTTTTCTTTCGATAAATATGGTTAGTTGCTCTGGAGTGAAGATATCATTGGATCATCTCTTCAACATCATCTTCTTTGCCAGTAAGAAGTAAAGTAGGATATCCTTCATCATTTTTACTCTATGAAATTGATTTCTATTCATAATTTATGTTTGTATTTAAGTTATTATTTGATAGAAGAATAAGATCAATGAGAAGATATGAAAATATACTTCTCTCTAGCATAACTTATCCAAAAGATGTGAATACCTTTGATTGTATGATGATTAGATCAAAAGATTAATTTCTATTCATCTCATGTGAATAGAGGGTTGGAATGCCTTATTTAACATATTGTTTTCATGTAATTATGTCACTTATTTAGGATTAAGGGATTTGTGAGAATAATGACTTAGAGATAAGGTAAAGAACAAAATGCCCTAGGTTAACATGGGACACAAACTTGAAGCAAGAGCAGTGACAACATAGAGGGAGCTTAGTATTTCCTTCCAAGAAGGAACTAAGTTTCTTGAGAGATTTACAAGGGTGCTCCTATACACTTGCACCTGGGCAAGATAGCTATTTGTACCTCTCAAAAAATGTTTTTATGTCAATAATTGGCCCAACTGAATCTTTGATATAATGACATTATATATGGGCATCATGAAAGAAGCATTGTAAGTCTTTAATATCAATTTTTCCATTGCTCATGCCAATGGTTGCTTGTGTTTGTGAACTGATCATTGTAATGTATGCATATACCAGTAAATAAGCACTCGTAAGAGGTGAATTTCTTGAGATCCTCTTATCCTAGTTATTGTTCTCTTCTTGCTTATGTAAAGAACAAAATGCCCTAGGTTAACATGGGACACAAACTTGAAGCAAGAGCAGTGACAACATAAAAGGAGCTTAGTATTTCCTTCCAAGAAGGAACTAAGTTTCTTGAGAGATTTACAAGGGTGCTCCTATACACTTGCACCTGGGCAAGATAGCTATTTGTACCTCTCAAAAAATGTTTTTATGTCAATAATTGTCCCAACTGAATCTTTGATATAGCTAGGTTTAAGGCCACTTGCAATAGATGCTTCTGTAGACGCGCGAAAATCCCCGCCTCTTCGCCTCTTTCGGGGCTCGGAGTGGATCTTCTCGTGTGTCTAAGGCCTATGTATACAAATAGGGCGTGCCAGCTAGCTTACTTAAGCTAGCGAAGATATTTTTATCACTGACTTCTAAACGTGGCGACTGTGAGCAAGTAAGCTCTTGTCGTCGCAGACCTTCTTGCACCGATGCGCAAGGGTCAGTCTGTACGCTTTTGCAAAAATCGAGTTTTTGGAGAGAAAGTCCACGAAGCAGTTCGAGGTGTCTATTTCGGGTCTTTAAGATGCGATTGCATATTTTAGATCACGTGGATTTGCACGTGCCTAAGTCTTTTCTTTTATCCCTTTTCGGGCCACCTAGTTTGTGTGTTATGAACACTCCACTACATGGGCGAATTCGAGCGGGGCTTGTTTCGATGCAATATGCATCCTACCTCATGGTATAGCGTAGATGCAATGCAAACTCACGCTACTCCAAAGGGAAAACCCGAAATGTAAAGACAATACTGAAGGAAAATAACCGAAGGGAAATAACCGAAGGGAAATATGTATATAGCTTATGTATATGAGCCCTTACTCGGGTCTTGCAAATAAGAGCGAAGGCTCAATGTGGGTGCGTGCTTGAATTGAAAGACTTACACACACGACATAAATGAAACCCAAATATAACTTGCAGTATGGCCTTGACTAAGGTCTTGGGAGTAAGAGCGAAGGCTCAATGTGTGTGAAAGTGCTTGAATTGAAAGACTTACACACACGACATAAATGAAACCCAAATATAACTTGCAGTATGGCCTTGACTAAGGTCTTGGGAGTAAGAGCGAAGGCTCAATGTGTGTGAAAGTGCTTGAATTGAAAGACTTACTCACACGACATGAAATGAAACCCAAATAGTATAGGTCGGCCCTTACTTGGGTCTTTCAAATAAGAGCGAAAGCTCAATGTGTGTGAGAGTGCTTGAATTGAAAGACTTACTCACACGACATGAAATGAAACCCAAATAGTATAGGTCGGCCCTTACTTGGGTCTTTCAAATAAGAGCGAAAGCTCAATGTGTGTGAGAGTGCTTGAATTGAAAGACTTACTCACACGACATGAAATGAAACCCAAATATAACTTGCAGTATGGCCTTGACTAAGGTCTTGGGAGTAAGAGCGAAGGCTCAATGTGTGTGAAAGTGCTTGAATTGAAAGACTTACACACACGACATAAATGAAACCCAAATATAACTTGCAGTATGGCCTTGACTAAGGTCTTGGGAGTAAGAGCGAAGGCTCAATGTGTGTGAGTGCTTGAATTGAAAGACAACGCACCCAACTTAAATAAAAACCCTTCGAAAATGAAAGTATATGTACACTTATATATTAGGGGCTGATTAGGCCCGTGTGTGTTCAAAATCGTGCACGACTAAGAGAGTGCACGTGTGTGGTTGTGCCAAGCCACGTTATTACAAGCGGGGGGAGACTATGCTCCGTTATTACAACCCCATATCAAATTGAATCCCAAGCAAGTATACAACTAAGGACCGAGTTTAGACACTTACGAGTAGCTGGTCCGTAGAGGTCTTGCTTGAGCGTGGGCTTGGCCTTGGGCTGCAAGTGGGAGCTCCGCGGAGGTAGGTGATCAAGGGTGCTGGCCGGCTGCAAGTGGGGCGCGGGATAGGCGCCTCGAAGGTGGCCGGTGGCAAGTAGATGGCGCCTCCAAATAGGGGGTTTAAAGTGGCTGAATAAGTGGGTTCTTAGGGTCACTAGGAGAGTTGAGAGTTTAGGGAAACTGGACCTAGAAGGTGAGCTGGTGGGAAGGCCGAGTAGGACACCTAGGGGAAGGCCGAATGGGAGATGATGGCTAGGTAGTGGCCAGCAACTTGGGTTATACTAGGTTCGGCTAGGTTAAAGTGGTGGCGGAAAAAGGGCTGAGATGAAGGTAGGATGGGTGGCTAAGAGTGGAGAGGTGGTAGAGAGGGGCTTTGAGGGAGTTTGGGGTACTTACCGAAAGAGGCGAAGAGGCGGGGATTTTCGCGCGTCTACAGCTTCATTCTACCTTAAAGGGCTTTGCTTATGCACCCAACAACATAAGCAAGAAGAGAACAATAACTAGGATAAGAGGATCTCAAGAAATTCACCTCTTACGAGTGCTTATTTACTGGTATATGCATACATTACAATGATCAGTTCACAAACACAAGCAACCATTGGCATGAGCAATGGAAAAATTGATATTAAAGACTTACAATGCTTCTTTCATGATGCCCATATATAATGTCATTTTTAGTAATAAGATTCGCTTATAGTTTCTTTTCAATGGTGGTGCCTTTGCACATTTGCTAGCTTGATGATCTCTATTTGTATTTAACAACAATAGCCTATTTTCTATAATTAATAAAAATTTCTATTTTGTTTTCCTTTGTTTCTCTTGGTGGTATGGTGTTCTTGCATCAAGTTGTACAATCAAACACATAGTCATCAACTTACTAAAAATTTGTCTCAAGTTCAAAATGCATTACTCAAAAGATTTTTTAAATACTTAAACATGAGGAAAGCTTGTCTCGCCTACTTTGCAACTTATCAAGACTTAGTCCAATATGAATTTGAACAACTGAAGTACATGTGAAACAATCTATTCCATAAGAGGTACCTAGAGTCTCAATCAATTGAAAACACATTCCCGAGGAAAATTCATGGCTGAGTCAATTCTAATCGGAATTGGTGAATATTTTATTCCTTAGAAAGGTGTATTTCCTCTTTTTCAAAAATCAACCATTGTCTAGATCAGAGTTCAAATAGAGAAATTATTGCAATGATAAGCAAATTCTATTAAGAGATTTGATACCAGGTTATCAACTAGATCCCAATAAGATTGAAAATTAGTGAAAAATCCAATTCTTATAAGAATCACACGATTTTAGTTAGTTAGGTAGATTGACATGTCTATTTTCCAACACATGAAAAATCACATTGGTTGGAGTTGTATCAAGGGATGAACATCCAAAATACAATGAGCCTATTGAGCTGCTCACATCCAACCCGATTCTCGTTCTGAGGTAACCTGAAATTGAGAAGGTCCCGACTTTTTACTTGATTTCGACTTGGAACTGAACAAATGCTCTTGAAAGCCACCAACACCTCCAATGAGCAGCTTAACAGACTCAATGTATTCAGGTTATCACAATTTGGGCATGAGACTCAAAATGAGAATCGGGTTACCTTAAGTCATGTAAGCCAAAACACCATGTAATTCAAGGTGTTCATTCCATGTGGGGAGAACATCTTTTTGGTGCAATTGATGAGACTATCGAATTGTTTATGATGTGTTATTATTGTATACAAAGTAGAAGAATAACTATTTCACAAGCCAACTCCTATCCATATGCATCAGGCAACAACTCCTCATAATAGTTATTGGGTTCATTGTTCATCCCAACCTCATAAAGAGTATGTCTTCACAAACTACATATTTGATTGGTTATCTTTATCGACTAGTTCAGAGCAACAACTATAGATATCAATTTTTGAGGATGCTTGTATCCACCAAATTTAGTGAGCAATTGTACAAAAAAAGTTGGTTCAACTAATTGTTTCTATATACAAGTAGAGCTGATCTCTACTACATGCACTTCTAATTCACCACCTCAATCAGTCAAGAAAAGCTCCATCAACCACCATCAAGATATATATGTGATTATAGATCGCATTAACAAAAAAGTTTGAAAAGAGGTTGTGGATTGCTTCTACTCATTATTTAGATGAATTGGATGCTTTACTATCATACACATCAGATAAAGAATGAGTAAATACATAATCTGCAACCGTTGAAGTCATAAACCAACTGCAATTTTGTTTCAATGGAGTCAGCAAGAAACTAATAGAGAATCGTTAATTAACAAGGTAATTCATGGTTGTTGAAATTCACTTGCTTAAGATGAAACCCCTTTACAACATTATTTGGTTGCTTGCCTATATCCACTTGCTGGGGGTGGGGGCACCAATCGTTGCCCAACAAATAAATGACTCAATCACTCATCTATCTTATTCAATGAACTTGGCAAAGACTCAATGGATAACAATGGATAACTACATCATCTTAGTTTATCAATTTGGATGCCATTAACTATAATGATGATGAGATAGATGCTATTCCAACACAAGTGACAAATAAAGTTTGCAATTACCTAAGGAGATACTTATACTATTGGTTATTTTGAAGGATTCACGACAAGCATATGAGTGGGCACCCAATAATTACGAGTGCATTATCAATAATGACATACAACTTATAGGCTATTCAAAAGGGGGCGATATTGAGTAACCTATCAATGATTCTTGTCTTAACATGGCTATAATAATGATGATGCTAGATTGGACCGACCCTACAAACATCAACAATGAAGTACAATGAATTGGTGATTACTTGCCTTAATATGCCTATTTAGAAGACTACAATGATGAAACCAACTTGATTTATGCAGCATCCTAATATTCAACATACTCTCCTAGAAGTGGAATTGACCGATAAAATTAATCAAATATTCTGCCTCACAACTATAGAATTTCATTAGTGTGAATTCAGTATTACATGAAGATCTAGTGGATCCTATCTGCCTATCACCAATGCCAACGCACATCCTACTAGGCCGACTAACAACCTATGCTTTAGATTACTTAATTTTATTGTGACTCAAGATTTTGTAAATCGACCAACCTTGTACCTAGCTAAGTAAAAAGAAGTTTTAATGGCAATATGAGAACCTCAACATTTAATTGATGAAGGCTTATTTTGATTTTTTGTGTTGCATCCAAATATAAAACACTTCACCCTTATTATGAATAGTTTGACTGAAGGTTGTAAGTGGCAGTTAATGCCAAAAATTGCACTGGACCGAGAAACCACTCCTTAGATGAATATGGTCACACTCAAGGAAACCAAGAAGTCGTTTTGTGGAATGATGCAAGGAATAATCATCCATTATAGAAACCACCCTTAGTAGATATCACTAGGAGCCTTCTAATATTAGGCATAGGATTTATGAGCATCTATCTAGAAGTTAGAGAAACGGAAGAGTTAACTAAAAAGTTGGAGTGGCCAAGAATAATCGTGAAACCGACCCATCCTTAGCTACAAAAGGTTAGCTCCCTATTCATCTTGAAGAATACACACATCAACCAAATCATCAACCTACTACTTGATTCTTAAACTTGTGAAAAGCTTATTTTGGTCACTTGTCTGCTTTTGAAGTGATCAAGAACCACTTGAATCTAAATTCAAATGATTGATATACAAGTAAAATAATATTCTATTAGAAGTACGCGTGGTATCAACCAATATAGTATACCTTCCTAAGGAAAAGCCATAACTCAATTGATTCTTCTTAGAGTTAGCCAATGTTTTATTTTTCATAAAGATCTTTGTCCCTTTTCTAAGAAAGCAATAATTATACGAATTAGAGTTCAAATGGAAGAGTTATAATAAAAGCAAGCAAATCTTGTGAGGAGTTCTAATGCCAAATTACCAACTAGATCCCATTAAGATTGAAAAATTAACAAAAAATCAAATTCTTACCAGAATCACTCCATTTTGTGTTGATTGGCCAGCTCTATTTAGGCTTGTCTATTTTTTAATGCATCAAGAACCATGTCAATTGAAATTGTATCGAGGAAGATATAACCAAAATATTGTGACCCTCTTAAGCTCCATACACGCAACTCAATTCCCATCTCAAGGTAATTTGAAATCCATAAGGTCCCAATTTTGCCTCACAAATTAGCAATGGTTGTAGAAAGCCACTAGCACCTATATCTTGACTATCTCTCTAGGCTACTTTGCTTGAAGAGGCCTAGGGACCCACAACTCTCTCGATTCTAAACAAACTCAAAATTTACTCTCGAAGGCAAAAGTTAGCACCATCTGACATGCCACCAAACCAATGACCAATAGCAGCGGGATCACCATGCCATCTGAGGTGCTCATTCGCGTCGCATGCAATACAATGACAATGGAAGGTTTAAGGCATTTGGAAGAAGAAAATGAATGGAAGATCTCTTCGCGTGGTGGAGAAGAAGCGTGAGAAGCATGAAATAGACTTAGGATGGGAGGTATTTTTGCCTGCAAAGAAGAAGACCGTGGCCAACGTTGAGATTAGCGGGTGCCAATGGTAAAAACCGTCGCCTTTTCTTTCTTAACCATAGGCACCAACATGTTTTCTACTAGTGATCGAGAATTTCAAAATAGTAGCTAAAAGCTTGTGCGTAGCTCACAATATGATCATGGAGCCAAAAGTTTGTTTCCGTGTCCATCGAAAGTGATGCAAAAAGATTGGGTTCTATTCTGGTTGACCTGTTTTTGACATGAATGCGTTAACACATAATGCCAATTAGGCTGAAAAAAGGATACTTTTAACAATTCTAGCAATAACACAAACATGGTCCATGAAGTCAGTATTCATGTCCTCCCAAAGCGACACGAAAGAACAGAATGCGTTGACATGAACGCGAATGATAGTGAAAGAACAGAATCCAAAACATGAAATTGCCATTCCTACGCAGGGCTTCTCAACCACCTTTTATCTACCTGGGGCTGGTTATAGTTATCAAGTCATGCCCATTGCACCCGATAGGACATATGTAGTATGTGATACCACTCCAATACCGATTAAACGAAATCAATCTACAAATTCATATCCTGTTACTAATAGGATTTGGATTCTGGTTTTCTGGATATATCTCATGGAAATATGGGTCTTATCACAGTGTATATTAATTAGTCTTGCATATCTGCATCATATCCAACTCTGTGTTCACTCGCACTAATATCTAACTAAGAAGATCATTAACGTTATCCAATCCCAATCAAATTCTCTCACATCCATCAAGCCTACCAGCCACGATGGATACAAAGTAATCGTATATCTGTGGGCAAAGGTCAGACCCTGCATGAGGGCCGACCCAAATCCATGATGCTCCATGGTTGGGCTTAGATTTCAGATTCATACTGTGCGCAAATCTACTCTCCTGTCACATGACCTGGCCGTATATTCTCAGATCGGCTTCACCAACCAGATTAAGCTTGGTGGTCTAGCAGGTATCCCTGGCTCAAGCGATTGATTCTGATGGGTTGCGCCAGGTAGGTTAATTACCAAGCCCTAAGGATGTTCCATAACATGTAGTCAGGGTGCCGCAGAATCCACAGCCGAACGGGTTGAAACTGGGATAGTGGTGCTCTTCGTCATGTTTGGTTTGCTACACCTTAACATCCGAAGCAAGACAATTATAGTGTATATTATATGACAACCATATGTCAAATAAACTTTGTAAATTATACAATAAGTTTTCATATTATTCACATATTAAGTATCACCACACAAATTTTATATATATACAGAGAGAGAGAGAGTATTTTGATTGGTTAGGTTCTAGTGGTTCCGTTTCAACCTTCAAACTGTAAACCAAACTGTGTGCGCGCGCATGTGTGTTTATATTACGAACCGAGCCAAACCAAGCAACCGACTTGGGTCAGTTGAACATTCTTGGTTTGGTTTTTTAAACACCGGCACGGGCATGCACTGACAGGCGACGTCATGCCCTTTGCTGTGATCATATGGGGACCCGCCACTAATGAAAGTGACCTCGTTGGAGATTATTCTTCTTATGGATATGCATGTTTTACTTTGCTATGTGCAGAAAATATCTCATAAAGTGTGGCTTCAAAATGAAACTTGACGAGAGAATTCACGTTTGTGCCCCCCAACACTTGCAGATGGAATATGCAGTCATGCTCACTTTGGGTGTATCCATTTGCCATAATCAAAACCAAAACCAAGTTATCGTCGCTCACACTAAATGGAGCCGACTATATGAGTATATGTTCCACAGATAAAACTATGGCATATTCTGGATAACTGCACATCTTCTTGAACAACCGAGCGCCAACAACTGGGCCAGACAAATATCATGTGTGGCTTTCCATCTGGTGGATTCTCTCAATCACCGAATGGTGCCGAGAGTCTTCCACCGAATATCCACTGATGATTACGTGTGACCCGATTCCTTCCTCTTCGTGTGTGTGTGTGTATGTATGTATGTATGTGTATGAGTTCATTTTGTTGCAAATAGTGCTTACCTAAGCACATCAGCAGACTAAAGAATCAAGAATATGACCCCTCCCAACAAAGTGAGTTAGAGTTGGATTGGATCTGACTCGGTTTCACATGTTTGTCTAGGGTATGGTAACAACAAATAGGTCCATTATTGATTTGAGTTTGCATAACAAGATCCCAGTCTCATATGGACTAGTTAGACACACAATAACCCAGTTTACATGTGGAGATAGATCCACAAACCGGCATGAATTGGGTTACATCCACAAGAGGCAATAAATAAATAAATAAATAAATATATATATATATATATATATATATATATATATATATATATATATATATATAGAGAGAGAGAGAGAGAGAGAGAGAGAGAGAGAGAGAGAGAGATCTATTCTATAAACATTTATACCACACTCAGATCAGATTAAGACCTAAAACGACCTACTACGGACAAGGTCCGAAAAGAAATTTAAAGATCTAAACCGTAATGGGTTCTGGTCAACAAGATGCGATTGCATCCAAGCTGTGTCCAACTTGATATATGCTTGCAGGTGGGTTGCAAGACAAATTATCTTGTCTTTCAGCATTATTTTCAGACCCCTATCATATTGTACTGTATCGACCATCTAAAATGTAGCCAAAAGACTCTTTGTGCTACATCTTTGGCAGGAAAAGAAAAGGCCTTCTCTTATTGTTTCTTCCAGGACACATTGGTCTCGTGAGCAAAACGGCCTTTTAAGATCATACAAGTGTTTTCCTCGGATTCGACGACTGCGAACCTCAGTAGCTTATTTGTCAAGAACATTCAAAAGGTAGTGTCTTTTGGCTATAAGGGTGAGGGTTTATTTGGAGAAGGCCAATAAAAGCAGGCGTTCTCTTGAAAATTCGTCCACTTAGATTCGTGAATATCACAAAAGAATCTACCTTGTTAATGCAAACAAAAAGGATCCGAAATTGGCTTAGTGACGTATCTGTTGAGGCCCACCAATAATTCATCCATTATCTTGAAGATTGACATGGTGGACCGCCCATTTGCCTCCTATCTCTATAAATGAGTGAGCAGCCTGTCCTTTGCAGCAACATAAACGCCATCTTCTTCTTATACCACTCTAGCTGAAAATGATTGATTTGGTGCCTCAAGAGGTGAGAAACCTGACACAGCCTATGTGGGTTCATGAAAGGCTGTTCAAACCTATTGTACATGACCCGCCCACAAACCGCACACCTGAGCCAGGGCCGACTGTGTTGACACTATCAGTTCTGCAACAAAATCCCCGTCAAACCAGTTCACGCTCGCCTTCTTCGCCTTCAATCGTCAAATCTTTAGCTCTGTTCAGATCAGTACCAAAGGAGTCCTGGTAACAAATATCCATAAACCGTGGATGGTTTGTAAACAAAGTCTTGGTAAGTTAGTTGTAGTATGACTTTTCTATGTATGAGGTTGCACATTGAAAGAAACTTTGGAAGCAATCTGTAACATAGGTCTCTGTAGCATGAATACAGTAACTTTTGCAGACTTCCCACGCAGAAGATAGCCGCGACCAAGGGCCTGCTGGCGTTGCGATACTTCCTATAAAATATCGAGATTACATTTTTTCTTGAAAATCCCCTACATTTTTCTCATTTGAAATAAGCGCATCGAAAAGTAAATCACAGCACAGCGTCCCTTATTGAAAAAACAGAGGATGGGGAACAGAATTGGTAGCCATGGCTTCGTCGCCCAGAGTTTCTTTGGCCTTTCCAACTGTACGGTGGTTTTGCAAACTTGCAATCCTTGTTTTTGGCAAGAAAAGCAAGTGAAGATAGTGTGGTAAAACTATTGCGCCTTCCTTCTACCGATTCAAGAAAAGTAAGGTTCAATCTTCACTGACCCGAGGGGGGAAGTGAGGTATCCTACCACCAGTTGGCGTAGTATAATCATTGGTAGTACGTACCACAGACCTGAATGGACCTATCGACTACAACACAAAATCCTAGTGTAATTCTTTTTCTCTTCTTTTTTATAAGAGAAGTGTGAAGCCTAACGTACATATAAGACAGTCATGCACACCTTATCAAACACCTTTTTTTCTATCCATAATCTTTTCTTTGAAAATATTGAAACTGCTCCCCCAACACTCTCATTTCTTTTCATACTGTTTTTTATTATTTCCTTCTCTCCACTGAGGTGAGTTATATTCCGTTCACGTGTTTACCATTATCTGACCAGATAATAATGCATAAGTAAAGTCTTTCGAACCTGGACCAAGAAATACAAAAAAAAAAACAATCAAGTTGATTATTAAAGAGATTTTGAGGTTTTTATAGGCACGTATTGCTTTTTTTTTTTTGTTGTATTTTAGATGTACATTTGCTCGACAATTTTGAGTTGTTGATCGTTTAGCTAGAGACATGACACAACGGCATTTTTTCTTCAAGAGAGACAATTATGTTGTATCTCTCTCTATAGAGAAAGAAGCTTCTGTCTTCCTTGTTGAAAAAAAGATGTAGATGGGTCGTGCCTCCTTATATTGGGAGTTGTGGTACAACCCATGTTTTATATATATATATATATATATATATATATATATATATATATATATATAGTGCTTTATATCTTTATTATAATGTATTGCAGAATGGCCCGAGCGAAAACATTTATTGTGATGAAGTAGATTTTGGATGAACAATGAAAATGATTGTTATAGTGGGTTACCTTCTCAAAGATGGAATTTGATTATGGTGTAACAGACGATATACTTTTTGACGGATTCCTTGATGAAGTTGAAGACACATTGTTAACTACATGAACTATGGATTTGATTGTTCACTTTTATTTTCAACTCATGTCATATTTTGTAATCGAGATGAACTTATTGAATATGTAAGAAATATAGAGAGAAAACATAATATTATTATTTTTATTCTTCTTGTTCTTCATTTGAAGAGTAAATCGTAATAAGAAAGGTATGACTTGGATCATTGCTACTCAATGAAAGGGTTCGGTCATCAAGTAGGATGAGGTCTACAATATTTCTTTTGTTAGTATCATACAGTGAGCAACCACTTGTGAGTGGTACATGTGTTATCATGATTCAACACGATATTTCTTACGATAATGACATTATCTCTTTACTAGATAGATGCAATTTAAATATTTATTATATGTAATTTGTGATTACTTATCTTCTCTTATATATTTGTGCATATACATATATTTGATGGCTATACGATGTTGCTTATCCTTCCATCTTAGCAATAATATCAACATAGCAGCATCATCAATTGGGATCAACTATTTTGTATACTTATTGAGATGTATGTATAAATGAGTCTGAACAAGAAAGGACACATCATTACCGCACTTCTTTCATAGAGGAGATGCAGTTGTGTCGTGTCTCCTTCATAGGAAACGAAGTTGTGCATTATTTGATGGCAAGAAAAGAGAACAAAGTTGCTGGAGTCAACTTGTAGATGTGGTTTGCCCGGACAATGTGCAATGATGGGAAATAGTAGATGTAAGAGAGAGAGAGAGAACTCAGCAAGTAAAAGGGTGTACTGATAATTTTTAAATAGTACAACGTTAATTTTGTTAACTCAAGAAAAAAGGGTGTACAAATAGAGATCGGGGTGTGCGGGTAACAATGATGCTCATTAATCACATTCAACACTTGCTTCTTTGGATTCCCATAGCCTTGCGAGAGGAGGTAATGAAGGCATACCATTTGAAGGTTTCTAGGTTTGACATTGCTCATGAGAACCACCTTGATAGCCATTTTGCAGCTCAGTTGGTTGTACTCTTGTCTGGATGTGGATGAGTGATGACATTATCAACGGTTCAACACATGAGCCTAGCCAAACCAGCTCAAGGACCATGGAGGACCCAGAAAATTTTCTTGGGTAACACAGTAGTTGAGTGAAATTGAGTTGAGGTGGTCTATATTACTTTTGGATTTTGGATGAGGTGGCCACCTAACATCATCCGCATATGAATACGTTTGCCAGTGTTCGTGGTCCTTGAACTCATGCAATGTTTTGGTGCACCATAAAAACTCAATCATATGACTGCAACTCGCATTTCAATCATATGAGTCCTAGCTTTAACATACAAGAAAAGATGCAGGAGACTATGTCTGCAGCCCTCTGCATTTGACTCCATCAATGGTTTCGAATTCTTCCTTCAATTTAGGTCAATTAAACTTGGAAACCCCTTGTTTAACATATGGATGTAAGAGATTAACATAATTGTCATGGTATTACTATCTACTCATCCTTTTTACTATACTCACCCCAATTTTTATAAATACCTAAAGTATCCCTATAGCATTTTCTATCTCCTCTCTACCTTAAATTTTGGCGACCAATTTTTATCGATTGAGAAGTGATAAAGGCTTATTTACAACCAATTATCATTGATTAGTTATTTACGAATCTAGTTGGAATCAAATGAACCAAGAAATAAGAAAAAGAAAATCGAGAAGGCGATAGTTCTGACTAATTTTTGAATTTTTCTTTAATTTAAAAGGTTGGTTTTTAGTGAGATCATTGTATCTTCATTGATTTGCCTAATTTCTTTCAATTTCTTTCAATGTTTGAAGATGATTCATAGTTTGAGTAGAATTCAATGGTTCTTCAAAATTTCACATCGAAACACAATAGAGGCGTGTCTCTCTTCATGGAGGGATGGGCTTGGGCCGCATCTCCCTTTTGGAGGAGATGCGATAGAATTGTGTCCTACATAAGTGAGATGCGACCCAGGTGCATCTCTTATAGAATGGCAGCCAACTCAAACAAAAATACTTATGATGAAAGTGATTTAGAGAAGATGAGGATTGATCAAAGTACTTATCATACGATGACTAAAGAGAATAAAAATTATTGTAATGCACTAGATGATGTATTCGTTGATTGGTTGACAAATGTGGTAGACGATTAACTTGTTGATTGCGAGGGTGATAGTCTTGACTAGTCACTTGAGTTTACAATGGATAATGTGTTTGGGAGTTGCAATAAGTTTATTAAGTATGTAAGATTAGTTGGAAGGAAGGATAACATTATTACGGTTATTAATCATTCAAAAAGCAAAAGCATAATAAGTGTGAACACTAAAAAATTTTGTAAATAAATTTTCCTCACAAGTACAAAAATCTTGTTCCAAGCCTTTTCAAAATTTTGTTATTTTCAAAATATTTTTAAGAAATTAAAAACAAACATTTGAAAATCCCATAGTTTTCAAATATATTTTCAAAAAGAAATATTTGAAACCATCAAATAAAATCTTACCTAAAAAGAGATTGGATCAAGGGGGAAGGATCTCAGGAGGCTATTCCCGGATGCGAAAGTAGAAGAGATTTGCCCGAAAGAAATGGAGCCTCAAGAAGTACACATCTAATACATGCAATATTCATGAATACAGTTGGCGAGGCTGATTTTTATTATGATGAAAAAACATGTCTTGATAAATTCAAACTCATGGGTTTGAAGAAGCCACATACATGTTCAGACCGAACCAATCAAGCCATGAAGCAAGTTTGATCGAACCAAAGGGGGTCAAACTAAGGCACATTGTTAGTCCATACCGAACCAAGACATGCTGCACCAAAGAAGGTCGAGTTGCACCAAAAAAGGTCGAACTGTACCAAAAAAGGTTGATCTACACCAAGGAAGGTCAAGCTACACGAAGGAAGGTTAAGTTGCACCAAGTTAAGGTCGATCGCACAATACCAAGTAAAAGCCGACTACATCAAGGTTGCAAGAGAAGCCGTGGTCATAATCCATATAGATCACCCATGTGACCAACAAAATGGAGTTGAATTAGACCCAATTTGGACCAGCCATAGATCAATCCAACCCATGGAAAGCTCTAGAGATATGCCAAGAATATTCTTGGTCTAGAGACTTCTTGGGAAGTCTATAAATATCATCCTTTTGTTGGGTTTCAAGGGAGGTAAATTAGAGAAAAATCAACAAGAAACTAAGAGAGAAAAGAGAGGAAAGAGAGAGAGAAGAGGGAGACATCCAAGAGGAGCACCAGCTCAAGGAATCATCCATGAGGAGGATCGCCCAAGGAAGTTTGGCTAGGTCCTGTTTCTTTCCTTCTCAATTCATTTCATTTATATTTCTTTGGAGTCTTCTTCCCTAATCTGTTATAAAAGTAAAGGAAGTGTTGCAAATATCTTCAAAAGGTCATCGGTAAGAAAACCTATCACTTGTTTGATATTCAGTTCCTTCTACCTCAATATAAGTCGTATCTTATACTTCCTCATCTTTTTTATACTTAAGTATATTATCATTTATTCTTCCCTTTCTTGATTGTTATGATTGCCTTCAAATTAATTCAAGAAGTCATAAGAGAGACATAAGAAGTTACATTTTACATGTAATGATATGATTATGTAAATCACTTTTATGGTAGATTAAATATCCATAAGTTTGTGTAAGGGTGGGCATTGGGTTAGGATCATATATATTTTTCAAGAGAGTTATCATCCTCAAGAGAGATGTCCCGAGGATTTATATGTGGAAGAGTTCCTCCCCAAATAAATACAAGTCTTCAACTAAATTTCTTTGTATGATCACTAAAATGTTAAGGATCAAATCGGATTCATCATTAGCTTTTATAAAGAAAACTCTACAGATTTCAGCATCTTATATAAGTTGTATCTTATCCTTGAATTTTCTACCTTCATATCTTGATGAAATATTCTAAAATTTTGTCCAAACATTGCATACACATAGATTACCATCCAATAAAAGTTTTGAAAATTTTCGACATAGTTGAGGCTGAGTAAAAAAATCATTAAAAACTAAACTCAACCTAAAACAAAATCTGTTTATGATAAAATTTCTACAATAGGCCTTTAGTAGTGTAATTATAACATGGATTACAAAAATTATGAGCATTGTTTTGGGGCGTTCCCACCTAGCGACATGCTATAGAGATCGAATGCAGTAATAAGTAAGCAAGGGTCACTACATTTTCACCAGAATGTAGTTAATCAATCACAGAGAGGGTTCCCACATCATGGACGGATGTGGGTAAATAAGTTAGTCCCACTACATTGCCACCCGAATGTAGTGAAAAATTTTTAGAGAGGGTCTCCACATTTTGATTATAAAAGGATGCGGGGGTAAGAAAGCTAGTTCTAGATAATAAGATTCGTATTGGTTTTTGGAATATCAAAATATTATCCGGTAAGCTAATAGAGGTGGTAGATACTATGATTCAGAGAAAGATTCATATTCTATATTTACAAGAGACAAAATGGGTTAGAGAAAAAGCAAATGAGATAGAGGACTCAGGTTTTGAATTATTGTACTCAGGTAAAGAAAAGGCTCGAAACAGAGTTGGTATTATCATAAATAAAGATTTAAAGGATAGTGTAGTAGACATACAATGATATAGTGACCAAATCATGACGTTGAAATTAGTGTTAGGAGTAGAGGTTTTGAATATAGTTTGTGCTTATGCACCCCAAGTAGAACTAGAAGATAGTATAAAGATAGCTTTTGGGGAAGAGTTAGATAAGGCGATTCAAAAGATTCCACAAAGGGAGATGATTTGTTTAGGAGGAGACTTAAATGAACATGTTGGTAAAGAGGCATTAGGATATCAAGGGATTCATGGAAACTTTGGTTTTGAGGATATAAATGAGGAAGGTAGGGAGATTTTAAATTTTGCTATGGCATTTGATCTCTTTATAGTCAATACAATCTTCAAAAAACAAGATGAACATTTAATTACTTATAAGAGTGGCTTATCACAAACACAAATTGATTACTTTATTTGTAGAAAAAAAGATAGAGCGTGTTGTAAAGATTGCAAAGTAATTCTAGGAGAAAGTTTAACCACCCAACATCGACTTTTAGTTATGGATTTACAAATAAAAAAATGGACAAAGAAGAAAAGAGTGCATCGAGCTATTCGGATTAAATGGTGAAACCTCACAAAAGAGAAAGAAGATATATTTAAACAAAGAGTCCTTAAAGGAGATGTTTGGAATTATGTTGGTACACCTTGTGATATGTGGAACAATATGACTATACGTATTAGAAAAGTGGCGAAAGATGTGTTAGGGGTATTTAAGGGAGGTGTATTGGTACAAAAAGAAGCTTGGTGGTGGAGTGAAGTAGTACAAAATAAAATCAAAGCAAAGAGGGCATGTTATAAATTACATTATGCTAAGAAAACTTGTGAAACTTTAGAGGCTTATAAGAAAGCAAAGAAGGAAGTGAAAAAGGCCGTGAGTGAAGCAAAAGCTAAAATTTGGGAGGACTTATATAAAAAACTCAACTCAAAAAAAGGTGAAAGAGATATTTTTAGGATAGCTAGAGCTAGAGATAAGAAAACTAAAGATCTTAATTATGTTAGATGCATCAAAGACGAGGATGAAAAAATTCTAGTAGCAAATGATGATATAAGAAATAGATGAAAAAACTATTTTTATAATCTTTTTAATGAAAATAAAGATGTTAGTATTAGCTTAGGAGAGTTAGCCAAATCATAAAAGTATATAAACCACAATTTCTATCGACGTATTCAAAAGAATGAAGTTAAAGAGGCTCTTAAACATATGAAGGGTGGTAAATCGGTAGGATCAGATAATATTTATATCGAAGTTTGGAAAATACTAGGAGAAATAGGAATCACTTGGCTCACAAGATTATTTAATAAAATATTGAAAAACCAAAAGATGCCCGAGGAATGGAGAGCAAGTACACTTATACCCATATATGAGAACAAGGGAGACATTCAAAATTGTGCGAATTATCGAGGTATCAAGTTAATGAGTCATACTATAAAATTATGGAAAAGAATTATCGAACGTAGGTTATGATAAGTATCAAGTACAATAAAGAACCAATTTGAATTCATGTCAGGTAGATCTACTATTGAAGTGATTCACCTTTTGAGATGTCTTATGGAACATTTTAGAGAAAAAAAGAAAGATCTTCACATGATATTTATTAATCTAGAAAAAGCTTATGATAGGATATCGAGAGAGGTTCTTTAGAGAACTTTGGAAAAAAGAGGTATCTCATTGACATATATTAACCTTATAAGAGACATGTATGATGGTGCAAAAACATGTGTGAGGACTCATGAAGGAATGACAGACTTCTTTGAAGTTAATATTGGGTTACATCAAGGATCAACTTTAAGTCCATACTTATTTATAATGGTGATGGATGAGTTAACAAAACATATTCAAGATGAAGTACCTTGGTGTATGTTATTTGCAGATGACATTGTATTAGTGGAGGAGTCTAAGGAAAAAGTTAATAGAAAATTGGAACTATGGAGAGAAACATTAGAAAACAAAGGCCTCCGACTTAGTAGAACAAAGACCGAATATTTGGAATGTAAGTTTGATCATTTGGCTACTTCAGGGGACATAGAAATTAAAATTGGCACACATTGCATTCCCCAAAAGGAAAGTTTTAAATACCTAGGGTCAATTTTTCAAAGTGATGGAAGAATTGATGGAGATGTTACACATAGAATTAATGCTGGTTGGTTAAAATGGAGAGGAGCATCAGGTATTCTTTGTGATAAGAAGATACCATTAAAATTAAAAGGTAAATATTATAGAGCAACAATTAGGCCTACCATGTTTTATGGTGCTGAGTGTTGGGCAGTTAATCATCAACATGTACAAAAGATGTCTGTGACAGAAATGAAGATGTTGAGATGGATGAGTGGTCATACAAGAAAAGACCGTATACATAATGAGGTTATTAGAAACAAATTAGGAGTGGCACCAAGAGAGGATAAAATGAGAGAACATCGTTTAAGATGGTTTGGACATATAGAAAGAAGATCAAAAGAAGAACCTGTAAGAAGGTTAGAAAAACTAAATTTGGAAAGTATTAAAAGAGGTAGAGGACGACTACAAAAGTGTTGGAAAGAAACAATAAAGAATGATCTAGCTTATTGGGAGTTAACTGCTAACATGGCACACGATAGGGATCTGTGGAAACACAGAATCCATGTAGTCGACCCTGTCTAGTATGGGAAAAGGCTTAGTTGTTGTTGTTGTTGTTGTTGTTGTAGGCCTTTTGTAAAACCTTTAAAACTCTGTCCACAGATAACAAAATCCATAGGTGTTGTAGTAAAATTGATATCCACAGCTTTTCAACCTGACTAATTTAATAAAAATCTAAATCCTACTTGCAGAGATACGAGTAGTTTACTGAGCCTCTATATTTTAGTCACAAAGACTTTCGAATTTCAGGATAGTATTTGGTTAGGAATTTTTTCAGATTTAATTTTGATCATTGAAGAACCAAAAATACAAATAAAAATTGACAATAAAGATTCATATCTAGATCTTACTTAGGTGAATTTTTTAGGATTTTTGGATTCCTGTAAAATAAAAAAATTGAAAAATTGCTCTGCTAGAAAACAAAACCGATTCTATTTTATAGGTCATCAACTGGTTTTTGCTAAGTGAAGAAGATACTCATTTTGAAAAAGTTGTTTTGGTTGAAAATTGCTTTAAAAAATCTCGAATCATAAATCACTTTTCCTAAGTGTCAAGGTTGATCCTTGAGCGTCGGTTTAAGAAAGCATAATAATCTACTTGTCCATAATCGCCTAATAGTAAAAAAAATAATTTTATAAGTTTGAGTAAACTTGTTGGCACACTCACGCACAATTTTTGCAAATGAAGTTTTAAGTCGATCCACGATTCAATACCGGCTTGGGTTGCCCCCACCTAAACCGACTTGGGTTGCCCCCACCTAAACCGACCTTGGTTGCCCCCACCTAAACCGATTTGGGTTGGATCACATGGACTGCACCTAGGCCACGCCCAGCTACTGGCCGAACTTGGCCTAAACCGACCTTGCTCAGCCCCACTTGAACCGATCTATACCAAGCTCACTCCTTGCTGGCCGAACCTTGCATCACTTGGCCGACCAACCTTTGCCAACTTACCTTCGACCGAGCCCCGCAAGAACCCAGCTGAACCCTTGCTGCACCACCTAGTTCAACACTTGGTTGCATCACTCTAGCCGACTGCACCATATGAACCTACCTCGGTTGCAACAAGCTGACCACAACAAGGGTTAAAAACTACTCGAGCTTGACCAAAACCAGTTGCACAAGGGCCGCAGACAGTTGGAGCTGAACCATATTGGGGCGAGGCGGACTTGACCTAGCTGAATCTCGAACTCGAGTTAGGGAAAAAGTGTAAATCTTTCAAACTTCATTTCAAACTGCTTTTTCCTTTCAATTTAATTCGTAACGGGGTTATATTAATGGAGCGAAGTCTCTCCTCGGATTGTAATATTAGTGCATGAACACGATCACACCCACGAGCACTTGAGCCTTTCCGCTCTTATCTGGTGGATGAACACGATCGCACACATGTGCACTTGAGCCTTTTCGCTCTCTACATGCACATGCACTTGAACCTTTCCGCTCTTTGCCCCAATATACATTATAAAATATTCTATACTTTGAACCCCATCTTTTCTTAAGCAAGTATACGTACTTACATTCGGGTAAATTTACTTCATAAATGTCATGTGAGTTGCACTTATATTCGGGTAAATTTACTTCATGAAAGTCGTGTGAGTTGCACTTACATTCGGGTAAATTTATTTTCGTGAAAGTAGTGTGAGTTGCACTTAAATTCGAGTGAGTTTACTTTATGAAAGTCGAGTAATCGCACACACGAGCACTCGAGCCTTTCCCGCTCTTCAACTGCACACGAGTACACCCACGAGCACTCGAGCCCTTCTGCTCTTAAACTGCACACGAGTACACCCACACGCACTCAAGCCTTTCTGCTCTTAGGATAAACATATATATATTTAAATTCGTGTGGGTTTACTTTGTGAAAGTCGAGTGAGTCGCACTTCAATTTGTGTGAGTTTACTTTTGTGAAAGTAGAGTTGCACTTCAATTTGTGTGGGTTTACTTTTAGTCGAGTGAGTTGCAATTTCAATTTGGGTGAGTTCGCATCATCGCTCTCGAAAACCCAAAAAGATTTTCAGCATCCCTATATTTCGCTCATCGCTTTCAAAGTCCTCAAACAAATCGCTCAAACCACGCTAAAATTACGCCACACATTCCACACACACATCAGGCCTAAACAGATAAAACTTGCAAGAAAAGTAGGGACGTCCAGTCCCGTAATAAAAATTGCAAAGAGTGCACGAATCGAATTTGTCAAACACTTATCGTTCGAAGTAAATATTTGTTTGAAAAATCGAAGTTTCTAAGCGCTTAAACTGACCCTTGAGCATCAATTCAAGAAGGTTTAAGCGAAAAGAGTCTGCTTGCCTATAATCACCAAAGTTAGAAAATCATTTCAAAACCCTTCGCTAGTTTGAGTAAGCTAGCTGGCACGCTCGCAGAAACGTAGGAGCAAAAAGGTTCACTTCAAGTTCTATAAACTGGGAGTGGAAATTTTCATGTTTACAGGATTAGCCCGCCCAGTGGGACTCGGGTCTTAAGCAAACTTTCTATCAAATAAAATAAAACTTCGAAAAAAATTTCCAAGAAAAGTGTTTAACTTTTGCCTTTTTGCACTTATAGGATTTCAAAAATCTGAGTCATGTCGAGTTCAGACTCCAATGAAGTGTCTAGCTGAGCCTCGTGCTCATTAAGTTCCTTTTCCAAAAGGTTTTCAAAAACCAATCTCAAAAGCAAAAAAAGAAAAGCTCGAAGACTTGCAAAAGGAATTCGAAGCAAAAACCAAGGCGGTCGACTCTTGTTCGTCTCATGGCAAACCTACCAAAGCTAAGAAAAAACCTAGCAAGTCGAAAAAGCCCAAAGAAACCTCCATTATGGAGGGGGACCAATATCACTAATCCTTCACACTGAAGGATCGAAAAGCCCTCCAACAACTGCTGAGAGGCCAAAACAAAGAAAAGAGATCGTACGCCCTATCTGATTTTCTTCCTATAGATTACGAAACAGATAGTGATGATGATAACTAAGCTTCCATCAGTATGATGGCATGGGGGATCTTACATTCCACCTGCAACTCTTTTCTCGTAGAGCCCATAAAAAGAAAAAGGACTCTGCGAAATGGATATATTGGTTCCCCTCTCCCTCAAGGGAACTGCTTTAAAATGACTCGCTTCCTACGACCTAAGCCAGTTCACAACTTTTAAAGAGTTAGTGAACAACTTTATGCAAAGGTTTTCCCACAACGTAAAAGTGACCCCCACTTTGAACACCCTAAGGGACACAAAACAAGCTTCGAACGAGGATGTATATGCATTCATCGTTCGATGGAGGTCCCTCCTCGGGCAAGTAAGAGAGCCCAACTCCGAAGGATGCGTAGTAATGCTCATCCTTGTATATTTCAAAACGGAGTTGAAAACACTTCTTTCTTTGCACGAAATTTCAACTTTTCATAAGTTAATAAAAAAGGCTTCCTTCTTCGAAACAAATCTGAAAAAGGGAGTCTACGATGACTTGTGAAAAAGAAAAATTCTTCCAAAACCATGATTTAAAAAACCCGAAACTTACAAGCTACCCACTACGGAGAGGCAAAACCCCAAAAAAATGCTAATGTCCGAGTGAAAACAAACCCGACTAGCACTTCAAAGAAGAATGAACAGAAACTTGAAAAAAAGTTTCAAAAAACATTTGAAAGGAGGGAGTATACCCCACTGGGGCAGCCCGTCTCGGAGGTCCTTGACCTCCTGCTCGCCCAAGGACTGGTAACACTCCCCAAGAATCCCAAGGGGATGCCTTCGAAATGGAGATTTCTAAATCAATTTTGTAAGTATCATCGACTCAAAGGCCATGATATAAACAAATGTTACTCCCTTTTAAACAAGATTGAGGACTTGATAGAGCAGGGTCGGCTCTAGGTCATTGAGGAACCGGAGCCTACCCAAGCTGTTCTTAAAGAACCCTTCCCCAACCACGCAAGCACCAATGGGAAGGGAAAAGAGGTATGTGTTTTCTCGGCTTCCTTAAAAGGTTTAGAGCATGCATTGCATACAGACTTCACTACTTGTCACACACCACCTTCTCTCATCATAATAAAAAAAGCCAAGCAAGTAGTAATCCGGGGAGCACTTAGAGTCTTGCCCCCAGTTAGAGCCATTTTAGAAATTCAGAGTGCTTTGAAGTACAAAATTAAAGACAATATAGGAACAAGCCCTAGGGAAGATGTGGGTGAGGTGATCAGGTCCGAAAGGATCTATCAACCCCCATATCTAGCAAAAGATGCTACTACAGAAGTGGTCATTATTCCTGGCCCTTCAAAATCATGCATTCCTAAAGCATCTCATGTCATGGATAAAGGAAAAAATGTGTTAACCCCATATGATTTTAAAACACATCTTTCTAAGATCCCTATAAACATGTCTATCCTAGAACTAATCCAAACTTCTCCTAGGCATAGACAGGTTTTAGAAAAAATCTTAGAAAGAGCCAAGGTTAACTTAATCATAACCCCTGAGTCCTTGTACTTCCTAGTCGCACCTATCTGTGCTAAAACCCCCATCGTATTCTCGGAAGATGAGATAGAAAGATCATACGAAACCCATAACCAAGCCTTACATATAGAGGTGGTATTGAATCACCATCCTCTAAACAGGTGTTTGGTTGATCGGGGAGGAGGTCTAAACATCCTTCCATTACACGTGACCTCTCAAATCGGAGTTTCCTTGACCTCTATGAACCCAAGCCCCATGGTTATCACAAGATACGATGGAAATGTGTCCAAATCTCTAGGAGCCGTAGAGTTACCCATAGAAATAGGGGGCATAACCCATGTAGGGGTGTTCCATGTCTTAGACATACACCCCATTACAACCTACTTTTGGGAAGACCATGGATACATAGCCTTCAGGTCGTGTCATCTACCTTCCATAGGTGTGTCAAAATCTCCTACGGAAGCTAAATTGTGGTAATTCTAGGCGAAAACCATCCTCAGCTTAGGGAAGTTCAAAACTTCCCTTGCTTGTCAAGCCATAAAACCTACGGGTCCAACCCAGGAAAACCCTTGGACAAACCACCCAAGTTCGTCCAGAAAAGATTCAGGAATGTCATGTATATCAAGGAACAGCCCAAAGCCTGCCCGCTCAAAACCATGACCATCTTAGGTAAAACCAAAGACCAAGTTTTTCCAAAATCCGTAAACAGAAAAACATGGATGACACCAAGTTCCAAGGCCATCCACTTTACAAAGAATTTGCAAAACTAAAAAAACCTTGGAACATGATGTTAAACATGGGTTACATGCCCTATCAAAGTTTAGAGAACCAAAACCGAGGTTGCTTAGAGCCCATCTTGTCAAATCCAAATTTGAACCGACATGGGATAGGTTACACTCCAACCAGACCCCCAGAGCCACCACCTACGACCACTTGGGTCAAGGGTGCCCTGGAACCTTCTAAAACCGAAACCTATGACTTAGACCTCTTATTTAGAGATTTATTCATGGTGTTTTCTTTATAGGTATGATGGAAGACCCCTCCTCAACCAAAAATCCAAAAAAATTATATATTCTCAAAATTCAAAAACAATTGGAAAAACCTCAAAACTCAAAAACATTGGAAAATTGTGAAAAATCCAAAAAAAGTGTGATTTGTATTTTTCCTTCTGTCATTTCCTTACAAAAGACCAAAAAAAACCAAAAAACCCAAAAATACCAAAAACAAAGTGTTGTATATACCAGCTCCTAGTATAAATTTCAAAAAAGCCAAAAAATTTGAAAGATTTGAAGAAAAAATTGTCTTTTGTAAAAGGCCCAAATTCTTCAAAACTTGCAAAACCAAAACCAGGTGTTTTTGAAAACCATGCATCGCCTCAAACTTCCCTAGAACCTAAAATTCTCGAGAATGATCAAAGCAAGAAGGAGGATCCCCTCTTCCCTGAGGAGGATCAAGCCTCCGAGCTTCTCGAGTTTCGCAAAATCCTTAACTTGGAAAAACTTCAAGTTCTGTAGGAGGGGATTTTATAGAAATCAACCTAGGGAGTGAGTTGAATCCTAAGCATGTTAAGATAAGCACATGTTTGCATGAGCATGAAAAAGCATCATTCATTGCATTCCTGAAAGCCTACATAGATGTATTTGCATGGATCTATGAAGACATGCCGAGTATAGACCCAAAAATTGTAGAACATTGTCTTTCCCTAGAACCAGATGCGAGACCTATAAAGCAAAAGCTTAGAAAAATCCATCCCAATGTCCATTCTCAAGTGAAAGAGGGTTTAAAAGATCTTTTAAAAGCCGGATTTATAAAAACCCATTACGTATTTTGATTGGCTTTCAAATATAGTTGTGGTTCGAAAATCTAATGGGAAAATTCGGATTTGCATCGATTTAGAAATATGAACAAAGCCACTCCAAAAGATAATTTTCCTTTGCCAAACATTGATTTAATAGTGGATAGCACTGCAAATCATGAAATGTTTTTTTTTTATGGATGGCTACTCGGGTTATAATCAAATCAAGTTAGCAAAGAGCCATGACACAGTTATGTCCTTCGGATTACAATCGCCAATTAAGAGATTAGGCTAAAACTGCTTTTATTACACCCTGTGACACATACTATTACACAGTTATGTCCTTCGGATTGAAAAATGCCGGTGCCACATACCAAAGAGCCATGACTACCATTTTCCATGATCAAATTCATGAGCTCTTGGAAGTATATGTGGATGATCTTTTGGTAAAGTCAAAAATCCGATGCACACACATCGAATATTTGCAAAAGGTTTTCGAAAGGCTTAGGCTTTACAAAGTAAAATTAAACCCTTAAAAGTGTGTCTTCGGAGTAGAATTGGGTAAGCTTTTAGGCTTTATGGTAAGCCAAAGGGGCATTGAAGTCGACCCCTCTAAGTGTCGAGTCATCATAGACATGCCTCCACCCTCCAACTTGACCCAAATCCGAAGCCTCCAAGGTCGCCTCCAATCGATTAGAAGGTTTATTTCAAACCTGGCAACAAGATGTGAACCTTTCAATAAGCTTTTGAGAAAAGGGATGAAGTTTGTATGGGACGACGATTGTCAAAAAGCTTTCGAAAGATTAAAAACTTATTTGGTAAATCCTCCGACTTTAAAACCTCCAAAGCAAGGAAAACCATTGTTGCTTTACATTTCCATGCATACGAATGCATTGGGCGCTTTACTGGCCCAATATGAGGATGATAGCCATAAAGAGTATGCTATTTACTACATTTCAAAAACTCAGCTGGCATATGAAAGAAATTATCAATCCATGGAGAAAACATGCTTGGCCTTGGTATGGGCCTGCCAAAAGTTCAGACACTACTTCTTAGATCATGAGATATGGATAGTGTCTAGGCTTCATTCGATCAAGCACTTGTTTGAAAAACCTATCCTCACGGGTAGGCTTGGTAAATGGCAGCTCCTCTTAATGGAATATGACTTAAAATTCCACCATCAAACCTCTATTAAGGGACAAGCCCTAGCTGATTACGTGGCTGAATTCTCCCTAGAAGAGACATATCCCATACTTGATGAAATACCCAACGAGGGCATCTTTACAAACGATTTTCAAAACCATGTTTTAGCAAGTTGTTTGAATGAAAACCAAGTATGAAAAATGCACTTTGATGGGGCAAAAAACCAAAGAGGGGCAGGTGTGGGAGTCATCCTCATATCCCCTGAAAAGGGAGAGATCCCCATTGCTATTCGCCTAGATTCCGAATGTTCCAATAATATAGCACAATATGAGGCACTCATATAAGGCTTGAAAATTTTGAAAAATCTAGGGGCATCATGCATTGAGGTCTTTGGAGATTCTTTACTTGTCATAAACCAAGTCTTAAAAATTTGGCAAGTCAAAAATGAAAAACTCCTTTCATACCATGAATTGGCCACCAAATTGGTCGATTCCTTCAGATCATGTACACTCACTCACATAGGTAGAGAGGACAACGCCATAGCAGATGCCCTCTCATCCTTAGGATCAGCCCTAAGGGTCGATCCCACCTTGGGAACTCGATCCTTAGAGATATGGCACTCACCCACTCCATCCGCCCACGATTTGGAGATTTGCCAAAATGACCAAAATTCCACTAGAAAATCCTGGTTTTAAGACATTAAAAACTTCTTAGAAAATAGAGGATTTTCTGAATTTGCTTCTTCTAGGGATAAAGCTTTCATTCGAAAGATTTCAACCCGATACATGATTTTATAGGAATTCTCTATAAAAAGAGTTTTACCGGCATCTTGTTGAAGTGTGTAGACCTTGAGGAGGCTAGGACTATCATGCATGAATTCCATGATGGAGAATGTGGAGGGCATGTCAATGTGAATATGATGGCCATGAAAATACTTAGAGCCGGTTATTTTTGGTCCACCCTTAAGCAAGATTGTCATGTTCATGTTAGAAAATGTCACCCATGTCAAGTGCATGGACATGCCATTCATATCACATCATCGACCTTGCATTCCTTTGTCAGTCCATGGCCTTTCACCATGTGGGCGTTTGACATCGTAGGACCAATCTCCCCGAATGCATCAAATGGACATAGGTTCATCCTAGTAGCCACCGAATATTTTTCTAAATGGGTTGAAGCTACCTCCTTGACTAATGTCCAGGGGCAATATGTAGTGACATTCATTAAGAAAAATATCTTGGCTCGATTTGGAGTTCCAAGAGACCTAGTGTCTGATAATGGCACCCCTTTCAAGAATGAGAAGATGGAAAAGTTATGTAATACCTATGGCATAACTCAACACTTCTCATCGCCCTACTACCCTCAAGGCAACGGCCAAGTCGAAGCCACAAACAAGACTCTCATAAGCATCATTGAGAAAACCTTAGAGAAGGGCAGGATATGGCATGTGAAGCTTAATGAAGCCTTATAGGCTTATAGGACTTCCATCCGAACACCCACAAATGCCACACCATTTGAGTTGGTCTATGTCACAAACACTATTCTCCCCATTCATACCAAATTACATTCATTTCATACATCACTCGCACTCGACCTTCCCCTAGAGACTTTTCAACATGCTAGGATGGTTGAGCTTGATTTGTTAGATGAAAAAGGCTCCTTGCTATGGATCATGCATAGGAATGCCGGCAAAGGATAGCCCGACATTATGAAAAGCATATGAAGGCTCACCACTTCAAAGTGGGAGACCTTGTATTGAAAATCATCCACCATCGTGGCCCACATCCACTTGGAAAGTGGCGGCCCAAGTGGGATGGTTCTTATGTTGTAAGGGGAACAACCACCAATAATGCATATTGGTTAATCGATGTCGGTTTCGATGGGTCATCCAAGAGTGATGGCTCCCCTACATTTGACTCATAACAAGGGTGACCTGACAAACAAGGGGAATTTTGAATTCCCTTGAGTTGTGGGTGGTTTTCTCCTAGAATTACCACGACTTGGTTTTCATGGGGGATCTTGACACACTTATGAAACGTGGAAGGCACGGCCCGAAGGCTATGGATCCATGGTCTTCGTAAGAGTAAGTTGTAGTGGGGGTGTATGTCTAAGACTTGAAACACCCCTGTATGGGTTATACCCCCTATCTCCATGGGTAACTCTACGGCTCCTAAAGGCTTCGATGCATTTTCATCGTGTCCTATAATCACGATTGAAGTAGGACTTAGGGAAATTAAGGTGACTCCGACTTGGCCTTTTGAAAATGTTTTGAGGGGATCTCCTTTGAACTTCATGAAAGAGGGATCAAGGTGGATTGTGTGACCCTGAATAAGGAATCGATGCTTATGAAAAGTGGAGTTTTCAAAAATCGATGGGTTACATTTCAAAAGTCTTCGTCTTATAAAGGAAGGCCTTGTTCAATATAGCAAAATATTTTCAAGTAGTACATGCTATTTCAAAATAGGGTGATTTGGGATGAATCGAGTAAACCATTGGGATAAATCTCTCCCCTCTTCACTTCTCTTTCCAAAAAGAAAAATTTGGCAAAAAGCAAAAAAAGAGGAAAATCCCTCCAAAAGTCTCCTTCCAAAGCAAGACAAAATAGAAAAAGAAAGAAAATCGTTCTTCGATTGAAAAAGAAAAGAGGGAAAAACGAAAAGAAAAATCCTCCCAAATGAGAGGCCCTCTATAAAAGAAAAGAAAGAATTACCAAAAAAGCTCAAAAGAGCAAATTTTTCGCTTCTTTGCCTTAAACCACAGGACGCTTCAGAAGGGATCGTGGTAACTCTTTCCCCTATCCCTACGATTTATCCCAATGGAAAAAGGTTCATTTCGGAGAGTCCTAGAGTAAAAATAGGATATGCTTATTTGAATCTCATTTTTTTTTAGAATTAGACGTTGTTGGGTAAGGCGTAGAAATTTTACAATGTTTCTTGATTTTCTTATAAAACCTCCACTAAAGTAGTGAGTATTAAGACTGAAGTGAAGGGAAACACAAGAAGCTGAAATCGTTGTGATTGAAGCTAAAAGGGTTCTCATATTTCAAAATCAAATTGAGAAAAACCCTGAACATCGAGCAACATGAGATCAACTCACTTGGGGCATCGGCCTTCATAAGCCTCCCAAGTTCGATCATTGCATGATTAGGGTCTCTAGAAAATCATTTTCTCCAACTTATCATCCATGTCACCCACTCATGATCATACATGCACACGAGGTCGTCAAGCACATGATCCTAATTAGGGCTAGAACCACAATAGGCCAAGTCTCCTTCGGCGAAAATCCCCTCTTACCTATCATAAGAAATTTTTTTTTTCAGAAAACTGGGATGGTCCATATTTCGGGGAGAAAAATAAAAGGGGTGTTATCTTCTTTAACATTATCCAAATAAATTTGGATAATGCCAAAGAGGGGCATCTGTAAACACCCCAAAATGGGAATGTTTTCAAACAAACTTCTGAATTTCAAAAACCAACTCACAGCCTTTTGAACTTGTAAAAACCCTGAAGTTTTGAAGTTTAAACCTTTTTTTTAGAAAATATTTCAAAATAAAGGTTTTAAAACCCAAGCCAAAACTCAAGGTTTGTAAAGCGGCTCAAACAAGTAGGTGAAACCCGATCCAAAAGCAGCTCAAGATCGGGTCAAAAAGTGAAGGAGAGGCTCAGCCCGTTTGGATAAAAATGAGGCAGAAAATCAAAACTGATATCCGTGTAAAAATCAGAAGTCAGCTCCAAAATACAAAAGAAGAAGCCAAGACCCTGATGAAGCCATTAGAGATCAAGCCCCAGGCCTGTAAAAACAAAAATCAGACGTTCATTGGGAAATCCAAGATTGACCTCATCAAATGAAAACTCCAAATGGGACCAGATAGATCAAAACCAGACGACAAACAGTCCTCAAAGTGAGAAATTGGCCAGACAAGAGGACTGAGAAAAGCCCAGCCTAAAAACGGGTCACCGAGGAACCGGAACCCACTCAGAAACCATTCGTTTCGTGCACCGAAGGACTCAAAAAGGAAATTTTGGATTAGATCTAGACAAAAAAATCCAGGTCCACTTGGAGTTTGGATTGGGTTGGATCCTAAGATCCAAACCCAAATCCAAGAATCACCCTTGGCCTATAAACAAGGCTGAGGGGGGTCACGTGAACTTCATTCATGGCTATTTGAAACTTGGGGAAAGTAAGAGAGAGAGTGAGTGAAAGTCAACAAAGATGGGCTTGACCTTGTTGACTTTACCTAGGGCTAATGGGTGCAACCTTGTGGCTTTGACCTAAGGGGTGGGCTGCAACAAAGAAGACCATGGCTGCAACAACAAGGAGGACCGACTCCCCTTTGACTTGTACGTGGGTTGCACCAAGAGGTAAGCCGACTTGACCCACTTGACTCCAACCGAACCACCTAGCTCCCCCTCTTGACCTACCCCCTAACCGACCTAACCTAGCTCGCCCCTTTGATTGACCACCTAACTGAACCCTAGGCTGACTTGACTCGGCCTAAACCGACCTTACTCAGCCCCATCTAAACCGCCTAACCCCCTTGCTCTGAACTGACCCTAAGCCTACCTGGCCTGAACCGAACCATGGCCTAGACCCACTCGACTGGCTGCATTGAACCACCACCCTAAACCCACATGGCCTAAACCGAATGCTCACTCCTTGTTGGCCGAACCTTGCATCACTTGGCCGACCAACCTTGGCCAACTTACCTTCGACCGAGCCCCGCAAGAACCCAGCTGAACCCTTGCCACACCACCTGACTCAACACTTGGCTGCATCACTCTAGCCGACTGCACCATATGAACCAACCTCGGCTGCAACAAGCTAACCACGACAATGGCTAAAAACTACTCGAGCATGATCAAAACCAACTGCACAAGGACCACAGACAGTTGGAGCTGAACCATATTGGGGCGAGGCGGACTTGACCTAGCTGAATCTTGAACTCGAGTTAGGAAAAAAGTGTAAGTCTTTCAAACTTCATTTCAAACTACTTTTTCCTTTCAATTTAATTCGTAACGGGGTTGTATTAATGGAGAGAAGTCTCTCCCTGGATTGTAATATTAGTGCATGAACACGATCGCACCCACGAGCACTTGAGTCTTTCCGCTCTTATCTGGTAGATGAACACGATCACACACATATACACTTGAGCCTTTCCGCTCTTTACACGCACATGCACTTGAGCCTTTCCACTCTCTGCCCCAATATACATTATAAAATATTCTATACTTCGAACACCATCTTTTCTTAAGCAAGTATACATACTTACATTCGGGTAAATTTACTTCGTTAAAGTCGTGTGAGTTGCACTTACATTCGGGTAAATTTACTTTGTGAAAGTCGTGTGAGTTACATTTACATTCGGGTAAATTTATTTTCGTGAAAGCAGTGTGAGTTGCACTTAAATTCGAGTGAGTTTACTTTGTGAAAGTCGAGTAATCGCACACACGAGCGCTCGAGCCTTTCCGCTCTTAAACTGCACATGAGTACACCCACGAGTACTCGAGCCTTTCTGCTCTTAAACTGCACACGAGTACACCCACGTGCACTCGAGCCTTTCCACTCTTAGGATAAACATATATATATATATATATATATATATTTAAATTCGTGTGGGTTTACTTTGTGAAAGTCGAGTGAGTCGCACTTCAATTTGTGTGAGTTTACTTTTGTGAAAGTAGAGTTGCACTTCAATTTGTGTGGGTTTACTTTTAGTCGAGTGAGTTGCAATTTCAATTTGGGTGAGTTCACATCATCGCTCTCGAAAACCCAAAAAGATTTTCAACATCCCTGCATTTCGCTCGTCGCTTTCAAAGCCCTCAAACAAATCGCTCAAACCACGCTGAAATTAGGCTACACATTCCACACACACATCAGGCCTAAACAGATAAAACTTGCAAGAAAAGTAGGGACGTCCAGCCCCGTAATAAAAATTGCAAAGAGTGCACGAATCGAATTTTTCAAACACTTATCGTTCGAAGTAAATATTTGTTATAAAATCGAAGTTTCTAAGCGCTTAAATTGACCCTTGAGCATCGGTTCAAGAAGGTTTAAGTGAAAAGAGTCTGCTTGCTTACAATCGCCAAAGTCAGAAAATCATTTCAAAAACCTTCGCTAGTTTGAGTAAGCTAGCTGGCACACTCGCAAAAACTTAGGCACGAAAAGGTTCACTTCAAGTTCCATAAATTGGGAGTGAAAATTTTCATCTTTACATATATCAACCTCCAAAACTTCTCCATAACATTCACTTTTATGAGTATGAAAAAAATAGAATTATGTTTGGGTATTGAGGTGTGTGAGAGAGTTATGCACATTTTACAATTAATTTGGTGAAATTCACTTTCATGTTATTTGTAGTGAGCATGATCTGTCTTTGGTGAATTCATTCAATTAATTTTACAAATGTGACACATTTTTTATGTAAACATCATGTAGCAAAAAATATTGAAGCATTTATTATAAAGTTGAAAAGGAATAAGGAGATGATGAGTGAGTTTGATATAAGTTAGAGAAAGGTCATCTACTCATTAGATAAGAGCATTTACATGAAGGTGATGGAGATAATGGAATTGAAGTGGAAAAAATTTCTCGCTCTACTCTCCTATGTTAAGGACCAGTAATTAGACCTATATAAGGAGTTAATTGTCTCAGTTTGAACAGATAAGATGATTCATTGTCATACTTATATAACTAATAAGTATATGAATTTGGTTTTCAATGCTCATAAATGTCATTGTTCGTAAAAACATGTGAACCTTCATAGAAGAGCATCATGGCATGCTCTTGACTTTAATGTAAAAGAGTATAGTCATGTGGAGATGATTGGTTCATATATAAGAACATGACATTTTAATTTACGACGTTTACATGGAAGAGTTAATTGAATCCAATGAGAAAGCCAAGTCTACGAATTAGTTGATTTGTCAAAAGAAAGAAAAGTCATAGGCTATAAATGAGTTTTGAAAAAGAAATATAAAGTCGATGGAACTATTGACAAGTTTAAGATGAGGTTGGTTGCAAAGGATTTTTCGCAAAATAAATTATGTTGAGACATATTTTCCTGTTGTGAATTTTGCATCAGTTAGATATAAAAACATCTTCTCTAAATGGAGATTTAGATGAAATCATATATGCAGCAGCCCAAAGGATACAGAATTGAAGGCCAAGAAGATAAAGTATATAAATTGAAAAATCCCTATATGGTCTTAAACAGTCACCTTGTCAATGGTATTTGACCTTTCAAAATGTCACTATTTAACTTAGGTTTGTGGCTAATGAATTTGATCCCTGTATCTATGTTTGGAACTGTGAGAGCCATTTTGTTATTTTATCATTATATGTAGATGACATATTGAACTCTGCCCATGTAAGGGATCACCCTTGCATTGCCGGTCCCAAGCCCGGATAAAGGAGGAGGGTTGTGTTAGGCTTCCGACAGTAAGCGTAAAACTTCATCGAATTTCTACAACATGGATTACAAAAATTATGAGCATTGCTTTGGGGCGTCCCCACCTAGCGACGTGCTGCAGAGCCCGAATGCAGTAAGAAGTAAGCAAGGGCCACTACATTTTCGCCCGAATGTAGTGAATCAATTGCAGAGAGGGTTCCCACATCATGGACGGGTGTGGGTAAAGAAGTTAGTCCCGCTACATTGCCGCCCGAATGTAATGAAAAATTTTCAGAGAGGGTCTTCGCATTTTGATTATGGACGGATGCGGGGGGTAAGGAAGCTAGTCCTAGATAATAAGATTCGTATTGGTTTTTGGAATATCGGAACATTATCGGGTAAGCTAATGGAGGTGGTAGATACTATGATTCGGAGAAAGATTCATATTCTATGTTTACAAGAGACAAAATGGATTGGAGAAAAAGCAAAGGAGATAGAGGATACAGGTTTTAAATTATGGTACTCAGGTAAACAAAAGGCCCGAAACGGCATTGGTATTATCATAAATAAAGATTTAAAGGAGAGTGTAGTAGACATACAACGATATGGTGACCGAATCATGACATTGAAATTAGTGTTAGGAGCAGAGGTTTTGAATATAGTTTGTGCTTACGCACCCCAAGTAGGACTAGAAGATAGTATGAAGACAGTTTTTTGGGAAGAGTTAGATAAGGTGTTTCAAAAGATTCCACAAAGGGAGATGATTTATTTAGGAGGAGATTTAAATGGACATGTCGGTAAAGAGGCATTAGGATATCAAGGGATTCATGGAAACTTTGGTTATGGGGATATAAAAGAGGAAGGTAGGGAGATTTTAAATTTTGCTATGTCATTTGATCTCTTTATAGTCAATACAATCTTCAAAAAACAAGATGAACATTTAATTACTTATAAGAGTGGCTTATCACAAACACAAATTGATTACTTTATTTGTAGAAAAAAAGATAGAGCGTGTTGTAAAGATTGTAAGGTAATTCCAGGAGAAAGCTTAACCACCCAACATCGACTTTTAGTTATAGATTTACAAATAAAAAAATGGACAAAGAAGAAAAGAGTGCATCGATCTATTCGGACTAAATGGTGGAACCTCAAAAGCGAGAAAGAAGATATATTTAAACAGAAAGTCCTTCAAGGAGATGTTTGGAATTATGTTGGCACACCTTGTGATATGTGGAACAATATGGCTATACATATTAGGAAAGTGGCGAAAGATGTGTTAGGGGTATCTAAGGGAGGTGTACCGGCACAAAAAGAAGCTTGGTGGTGGAGTGAAGTAGTACAAAATAAAATCAAGGTAAAGAGGGCATGTTACAAATTACATTATGCTAAGAAAACTAGTAAAACTTTAGAAGCTTATAAGAAAGCAAAGAAAGAAGCAAAAAAGGCCGTTAGTGAAGCAAAAACTAAGATTTGGGAGGACTTATATAAAAAACTCAACTCAAAAGAGGGTGAAAGAGATATTTTTAGGATAGCTAGGGCTAGAGATAAGAAAACTAAAGATCTTAATTATGTTAGATGCATAAAAGACGAGGATGAAAAAATTCTAGTGGCAAATGATGATATAAGAAATAGATGGAAAAACTATTTTTATAATCTTTTTAATGAAAATAAAGATGTTAGTATTAGTTTAGGAGATTTAGCTAAGTCAGAAAAGTATATAAACCACAATTTCTACCGACGTATTCAAAAGAATGAAGTCAAAGAGGCTCTTAAACATATGAAGAGTGGTAAATCGATAGGACCAGATAATATTCCTATAGAAGTTTAGAAAATACTAGGAGAAATAGGAATCACTTGGCTCACAAGACTATTTAATGAAATATGGAAAAACCAAAAGATGCCCGAGGAATGGAGAGCAAGTACACTTATACCCGTATATAAGAACAAGGGAGACATTCAAAATTGTGCGAATTATCGAGGTATCAAGTTAATGAGTCATACTATGAAATTATGGGAAAGAATTATCGAACATAGGTTAAGACAAGTATTAAGTACAACAGAGAACCAATTTGGATTTATGCCAGGTAGATCTACTATTGAAGCGATTCACCTTTTGAGACGTCTTATGGAACATTTTAGAGCAAAAAAGAAAGACCTTCACATGATATTTATTGATCTAGAAAAAGCTTATGATAGGGTACCGAGGGAGGTTCTTTGGAGAACTTTGGAAAAAAGAGGTATCCCATTGACATATATTAACCTTATAAGAGACATGTATGATGGTGCAAAAACATGTGTGAGGACTCATGAAGGAACGACAGACTTCTTTGAAGTTAATATTGGGTTACATCAAGGATCAACTTTAAGTCCATACTTATTTATAATGGTGATGGATGAGTTAACAAAACATATTCAAGATGAAGTACCTTGGTGTATATTATTTGCAGATGACATTGTATTAGTGGAGGAGTCTAAGGAAAAAGTTAATAGAAAATTGGAACTATGGAGAGAAACATTAGAAAACAAAGGCCTCCGACTTAATAGAACAAAGACAGAATATTTGGAATGTAAGTTTGATCATTTGGCTACTTCAGAGGACATAGAAATTAAAATTGGCACACATTGCATTCCCCAAAAGGAAAGTTTTAAATACCTAGGGTCAATTTTTCACATAGAATTGATGGAGATGTTACACATAGAATTAATGCTGGTTGGTTAAAATGGAGAGGAGCATCAGGTATTCTTTGTGATAAGAAGATACCATTAAAATTAAAAGGTAAATATTATAGAGCAGCAATTAGGCCTACCATGTTTTATGGTGCTGAGTGTTGGGCAGTTAATCATCAACATGTACAAAAGATGTCTGTGACAGAAATGAAGATGTTGAGATGGATGAGTGGTCATACAAGAAAAGACCGTATACATAATGAGGTTATTAGAAACAAATTAGGAGTGGCACCAATAGAGGATAAAATGAGAGAACATCATTTAAGATGGTTTGGACATATAGAAAGAAGATCAAAAGAAGAACCTGTAAGAAGGTTAGAAAAACTAAATTTGGAAAGTATTAAAAGAGGTAGAGGACGACCACAAAAGTGTTGGAAAGAAACAATAAAGAATGATCTAGCTTATTAGGAGTTAACTGCTAACATGGCACACGATAGGGATCTGTGGAAACAAAGAATCCATGTAGCCGATCCCGTCTAGTATGGGAAAAGGCTTAGTTGTTGTTGTTGTTGTATGTAGATGACATATTGATGACTAAGAATGACAATGACATGATTGTCAAAACCAAATCATGGTTAAACTCAAGGTTTGAAATGAAGGATATGGGAGAAGCATCATATATCTTAGGTATAAAGGTTTCTCGAGATAGAGTATTTAAACTTCTATGTTTAAGTCAGAAGAGATATATTGATTATAACCTCAAGAAATTTAAAATGGATGAATGCAAATCTGCATCTACACCCGTTACGAAAGGGGTTAAATTAATTAAGGCAGATTGTCCTGGTGAAGGAGACGATAAGCCTAATGTTCTTTATGCACAAGTTGTTGGTAGCTTGATGTATGGTATATTGTGTACAAGACCTGATATAACTTTGTTGTTAGTATTATAAGTAGATATCAAAGTAATCCTAGATGATAGCATTGGATAGTTGTGAAAAGGATTCTAAGATATGTCAAAAAGACAAAAGACTTGAAACTTTGCTTTCAAGCAGATGAACTGAAAGTGATATGATACTCAGATACTGACTTTACTAGGAACAAAGATAACAACAAATCAACGTCAGGACAAATATTCTTATTTGGAGGTGGAGATATTTCTTGGGCATGTAAGAAATAGGATTGTATAGCGTTGCATACACAAGAGACTGAATATGTGGCTTGTTGTATGGTTGCAACTAGTATTGTTTGGATAAATTGCTTCATACATGATTTGAAGCTGGACATAGCCAACGAATAAGTTGTCATTTATTGTGAAAACAATGTAACAATTACTCTAATAAAGAGCAGAGCTAACAACTCCAAAAGCAAGCATATAATGGTTAAATATAACTATGTTCATGATATGGTTATTAAAAAGAAAATATCCATCTCATATATGCCAACTCATCATATGTTGACAGACCCCTTGACTAAAGGCATAACAAATGATCTTTTCTCAAAGCATATTACAAACATGGGTTTGAGATATGTTTGAAAGTTGTCAAGATAAGAAACCATACAACGGATAATGATAGTAATCATAAAATGGCATAACTAGGAAAACCCGCAAAAGTGAGAGGTAAAACCAATATGCCACATTATTTGCCTCAAATGGCTAAGTAGGAAATGTAAAGATAAGAGGATGATCATTCTCGACATCCTCATCCATGAAAAACGACTAGACTGGCCATCTAGCCGCTTTTCATGGGATAGTTACAACAACTCAGAGATGAGGGATAAGGTCTCCCAACGGAAAGCCTAGCTTGCGAATCCGAGAGGGCACAATCATGTGCTTCTCTATAAATAGAGAGCAATGCATTGAACTAAACATACAAACACAAAAGTAAAGCCCTCTCTAGAAAATATGGTTGTACGAAACCGGAAATCTTACCTATTCTTCTATTCTTTGCCTCTCCATCTCGAGAAGTCTGAAGCCATCTACTGCGCATCTGGAATCCGGCAAGAGCTGTTGTAGAAACCTGGTGAAGACATCGAAGGGCAGAAATCCGAAAGTTGAAAGACTCCTTCAAATAAGCTCAATTATGAATACAAAAGCTCTATCTTGAATACAATTATTGATACAAGGAAAATTTAAAATTTCATTGATTAGAAAAGTATACGGAACTTTCTTATACTTTTGCAAATCATATCCTCGCCTAGCTTTCATCCCTTTGTAAACTATTATCTGCTAAGTCTCCACTTAGTACTTTGTAAGAAACCATTATCTTGACTAGGATTCAGTGTTCTTGAAGTCATGATCATAACAAGAATACAGGACAATGTTTCCAACTGAGATGGTATGTGATTTGTGGCTACCCTACCTCATCCAAAGGCCCAGGTTCAATTCCCACAATCAATACAATGCAATGCAACTGTCACATAGAAAGATAAACCAGACAAGATGTAATAGCAACACATCTATACATCCATCCAACTAAACGATTTTTTTTAATGTGTTGCTAATGAGAGGTTGGGTCAAGCAAGCAATTACATGCGCAAATTATGATGCATATTTATTATCAGTTTATCCCTGCTACTGGACAGTTGGCTCTTAAAGTATCTGCAACCATGAAGGAGAGGACACTTATCAAACACGGGAAATTATCATGGGGCTTGTCTAACAAGGAATTGAGCCCATCATCCATCCCGAGTGCAAGCTTGGGATGCTGCACGATTCCCTACTTAATCAGCCCTCACTCAAGCTACGTGTCAATGCAACTAATGCAATATGGCTCTTGATCGAGCCCCAAGAATGTCTTGCGGAGTGACAGGTCTATTTCTCAAACCGAAAAACAACCTACCTGTGATGGCAAGGCTTGATACCTTTCAGCCACTTCACTGTGCCCGGCTGCTGTAAATGTGTTCTACAGACCTTCTAGCGGCCTGGTTCTCTGTAGAAGTTGCTCCCCCTTTGTTGCTTATCTTCCTCACTCAACCACACTCAAGTAAGGGTCGGTTACAAGCGTACCAAGAGGAGCAGAATCAGTTCCACTTTATTCCATGCACAATTTAATATAACTGCACATGAACTCACACGTAGGAACTGCACCCACTCACTCAGTCTTGAGCCCTTCCACTCACCCTAGCTAGTTAAGGTTCTTCTCAAGAACCAAGCAGCGATACACCCACTCGCCTAACCTCACGATGAAGGTACAAGACACTCATAGGACTTTGGGGAACCAGCCCCTTCCAAATGGCTGTCACAGCCTTTTTATAGGGTGCTTGGCTGGCCCTTCATCAACAAGGTTGGTTCGGCTGCCCCCTGCACAAAACGGCTACATCACCAAGGGCGCATCTTTGTCTTCCAGCCCTTCAGCTCCCTCACGGTGACCCATCATCTTCCACTTCCAAGCTCCAGCTACAGATCTTCAGCTCCAACATGAAACTGCCACAACTCTTCAGCTTCCAACATGTAACCGCATCATGCACGGCTGGGGCTTGCTATAACCGCACTGGCCCTTACTGGTGTAACTGCCCTACCATGCCCCTTCAGTTACGTCTGCACCTGACCAGCACTCGGATGGAACCAAACTGTCCCTAACCGACTCCACCTTAGCTCACTATGCGACTTGACTCAAGGCACAACCTAAGCTAGACTCATGACTTGACTCGCCCAAGTTTACAAATACATACTCGGGCTTACAAGGACCTAAACATGAATATGAAACACATAAACATGTATGTACAAGAGAGGTTTACGAGGTACGTCACTGTGAAGCTCCGGATGGGCGGCGCGCCAGGGGCTCAGGCGGGTGGCGCGCCACAGGCTCCGGTCTGTGACAGAGTCAGATAGAGAGTTGACGATAGCCTCTGACAACAAACAGCCTACCCCGGAGTTGGAGTAACCCGTAGAGGGGCCACTGGTTCTTCAACAGCGAAAGATGGTGCGGCCAACACGACTGACCCATTCCCAGATGTCAATTAAGGAACTAGTGCCCAATCCGCAATGGGTAATCGGTTTTTCTTTTGAATGTCCTTAAACCAGAATTAGCTTCGTTTCTTTAAGGGTTGGCATCCTCTAAAAATATTAAGAAAATACTATTATTTGAAGCACCATAAACGTTAATTTTTAAGTTTATTAATTGTTGTCGATATCGAATTACTAGGTGCAATATGTATCCCAAAGAAAGCCTTCAAAACACAAGGAAGACGATCGATTCATCTAGTATAAATTTAGTTGAAGTACGAAAACAATCTAAGAGAAAGCCTTGGTTTTAAGAAACCATTTGATATTCATTGGATCTAATATCCAATTCTCTTCTTTCTTGTCAGCAAACTTATTTTCCGCCCGCAACTTGATCCTTAAATTAGCATAAAACTACTCAACATAAGGCGTAATAAATCTGCCAGTTACATGGTATTAACTAAACCCTTCACGTTAACCATCATTATGGTTTACTTCTTTAATGACCGTTATACGTAGCAGTCAATTATCACCTAAAACTGTAACCATTTCTAATTTTATGGCAACGTGGGAATGCATGGAGGCATATGGTCATCGAGAATAACCATTGAAATCCATTCATGGCGTCCGTTAAGCTTGCACCCATAATCAAATGCATTAATTTTAAAAATTAACTCACTATGATGGAATTTCCAACACCCACCAATGACAGTGTGATGAATCGACTCTCAGAATAGCCGTCGGTTCCCTATCACACAACTGTGGGATGTGCAGCCAACCTGGTGCTATTTGTCAGCCATGACATGCACCAAGTTGTTGGCTTTGAGTCCAACTAGGGGCGGAGTTGTAACTCACCTTGATGATCGACAACATCGCCCAACAAACAAGGGCATCCAGGCGTTGGCAAACAATGTTGCGGCAACTGTTAATCTCGAGCGAGTTGTTGACCTTACCCTAGTCAACGGATAGAAACACCAAGAAACTCACACCGCTCGACAGAGAGGTCCACCTTATCTACATGAACTAAAGTAGGAGTAAACTACAATAAAACGGTCAATTACTGATCATTGACCCGGATCCCCAATCGTATTATGATCAAACTTTTACCCGTTCAAGCTGGAGACGAAGACAGAAGCGACTGCCACACTTGCGGAGCATGGAAGTCAGAAGCGTAGGGTGCGGCCGCTTTTTTTCGGGAGGGAGGACGACTCCGCAATAAGAAAGCACGGCACAAATTTTGTCAGGTGGTTGTTAAGGACCGGAGAGAATTCCCCGAATTTGAAATATAAAGTCCATCTCAAACCAGTCGCCTTGCAGTCTGTTCAAATTGTCAATCAAGCACAAGATAAACAACCACAAAGAATCATGCAATTGAAACTTAAATGATTTTGGAGGGCATTTTCTGTCTGTCAAAAGAGTGGACATAACAGCAAACGAAAGAGAAACATGAACAAGAGGATATTTAAAAGAAAATAAAGGTTCCAATATACTGATAGCCGCAAGGAGCAACATTAGTCGTATTGATCAGTATAGTACGTGTTGCTATCTTGGTTTTAGTTTGAGCTATGTGAAGGAAAGAAGCACTCGATGTGCTGGATAGTGCGTTGGGAATGCTACATTACAACTACTCCTACGAAAGCCAGAGAAAGTAAGAATGGTAATTGGATTGCCTTTTTGTCTTCGTTACAATGCTATTTATAGATCTTAATCGAGGAGGCAAAGAACAAATGAGCCTTTCTCATGCACAATTCAAAATAATTCTCATTTTTTGTTATTGCCTCCTTTTTGCCACCATATCACGTGGAATGTGTTAACTGACCCTACGACTCTTCCATAAGTCAAGATCCATAAATGTAATGGGCCAGAATTGCTTCCTTTTATTCATTAGGGTCTCTTGAGGTTTCTACCATGTGTCCCCTCTAAACATATACCATGTAACATTCTAAATTTTTCAGCCAACACATGCCCGCTTACGACTTCATATCTACAGTCATACGACTTCATATCTACAGTCATTGAGGGCATGAGTCATACTTATATCGATTGATTTCATGTTGAAAAGATCCTAACTAATCTGTTGTCTTGACATGATTCTCGAGATTTTATTTTTATTTAAAAACAATTGGGAATTGTAAGGGTTGGATTCCTTCTTATTTCTCACCTTCATCCTTCTACTTTACCAACCATTCAAAAATGTCAATGCCCCTATCACCAGAATGCAGTTTTAGACCTGTCCTCCATGCAAACAAAATTTAGTTATAACCATACGAATCATCTATGAATGATAACATTCCTTGAGTTGTCATGACATCTACCAACATATCAATGATTGGCATGACATCCAAGTTTTGGGCTTGCTGAATTTAAATTAGAGCAACCAATGCATATTCATATCTTACCATTCTTCTTCCTTACCGGCATTATGTTTGATAGCAATTATACATATTTTGCTAGACTCTCTATCTCAGCTTTGATCACTGGTAATAGTTTTCGATCAAACCTATGGGCCAGTTAGTTATGGGACTTGACTCCCTACTTCAATGATAACCAAAACTCAATGTCATTGTGTGGTAATCTCAAATCTCATGATACTCCTACGCAAAGCAATCCTGATACTTTGTAATTAGCGCAATCAATTGTTCTTGGGCCTCTAGGGGTAGGCATGCATTGATCTTAGTGGGCCTTGGTACCTCGACCAAGGAATCTTGAAATACAAAGTCTGGTTCCTCCTTACTCTCCACTAGGTTAAAATTGTCCCTCCTTACAGTGGCTCATCCTAGAAGAACTAACGACCAAATAATAAGGACGTGGGGCAGATTGACACATTTTCACTTGCTCGAGATTTTGTCATGGCTATTTCTTGTTCTAAACTATAGACCCCAATTGTTCCTCAAGGTTAGCTGTTCATGGTGTATCAGGTTCAGAGGTCACACCACCAGCCTCCCAACTCTGAAAACCATTTGTACTAAATTGGTGTATGTCATCATCCTCCTGCACATGAGAGAGTTGGCCTCAACGGTGCTTACATTGTCTGGAAAAGGATTGGGATCCCCTTTGACCATTTCAACACTATAGTTGTTCCACATTATCAACTCCCAGTATAGCGTGGATGGCACACATTAGTTTGAATGATCCAGTCTCTACCCATGCGAGCGGTATATGATAGTTTTCCCTTGACCACAAAACATACTATTGTCGATGTCTTGTTGTTGACAATAACCTCTGTTTTGAGGCACAATAGAACAGAAATTTGGCCTCAGATGAAGTTCATCATAGTTATTATACCCACCTTTACCAGGTCTTCTATGGACCTCTCGACCTTCTTGAGGGTAACAGTCGGCATGACGTTAATTATCACACCACTATCTACTAGTATCTTGCGAACCGGTATCCCATTAATGGTTGCGTTGATGTACAAGCGACGCAAATGACAAAGCATAGGCGATGCTGGTTTGGCAAACCTAACCACATATTACCACTCTACCTGCCAGCTCACTAGGAAGGTAGATTGGGACTCGTCCTCCATACCAGTTGTTTTAGCTAAACATGTTCAGTTCTGGTTTCCCAGAAACCCTGAACTGTAACCGAATCGGTAGGAGACCAGTTCTCGTTACGGTTGTGGTTTGAATCTGAAACAATCCAAAATAAATAAATAAAGTTTTAAATTTTAAATAAAAATTAATATTAATTTATATATAAAAGAATAATTGATAGGAACGGCTCATGATGAGCATAAAAGGCTGAAGCTGACAGGCCTCATGAGGTTGTCCTTCAAACCTTTTGAAAGTTGTTTTCATGAGACCGGGGGTTGTCCCCCTTTTCAAGGTCATTAGAGGATGGGGGGCAGCTTCATGATGGCCTCCCTCAAGAAAAGGCATGATTCTCATGATGCACAATAACCTCGGGAAAACAGGGTGGGGGAGGTGTGCCATGGGCGGCTCTCATGATGGCAATTTGGGCAGGGGAGACTGGGAGAGAGCGGGGTAGGAACCCTGAACCGCAGCGGGTCAAGGTGGTTTCGAACCACCGGTTCCAAATGGATTTGACTGTCAGCTTTTTTTATCGATTTTGTAAAAGAATGAACTGTATAGATCTTTGTTCCGATTACGGGGAGCCGGTCTGGTTCCGATTTCAACCAGTGGGGCGATTCTGAACCCGTTATTGTCTAGTTTTTGTAGTGAATTCCATTGGCTAAATTATGACCGTGTCCAAGTCAATAGTGGATAGAAATCATAATGACCATCGCTTCCCTAAGAAGAATTGTTTAGGTCCTCCTCTTTGAAGTGTTGTTTCATATCCACCGACCTTGGGGTGGTTGATTCATAGTTCAGGGCAATTTGCCTCGAGATCATCTAAATAGTGCTTTGCACCCATTTCTACAAACATGCATCACCACTTGCTGCATTGGGATCTATCATCATCTTCTACTTGGTGTGCAACATATAGAAGCATTTCTGGGTGCAGGTTAATTTCCAAGGCCCTTGTGGTTAGATATGTGCATGCGACTGATTCTCTACCCATTTGTTGATTGGTACATCAGCTCGTGGTTTGACCAACCTTCTACACCGATGAGGTTGTGAATTGAGACTTTGACAGATTTTTGCATATTGACCCGATCGTCCTCTCCCTCAACCTTTCTGATTTGTTGGCCCTTTTGATTCTTCGAGGCAATCACCGACATCGAGAGGTGGTCAAACATCAAAACTCGTGGCTCTGAAGTTCGCCAAGGTGCACTGAGCCATGAATCAACCGATGTGCTATGTTGCGGACGTGTTGTCTTCTCCAAAGGTCACAAGAGGTTGAAATATTGAACTCTCGGAACAAGAGATACAACCTATCAACCCACTCTTGATATGGATTCTTGTACACAATCGAGATTCCACTTTGGAGGGTTTACTAGTTCTGGTTTGGCATTACTCAATCGAGATTCTAAGTTAAGATTTGGGGTGGCATGGCTCACCCCTTCATGTGGCCACCTGTTCATGTTGTTTGCCTCGCTTTGGGGGTGATCCGTTGTTATTTTGGCACCCACATTGGCCCTATAGGGGACCTCATTTAAGATGGATCTATTGGGGGACACAATATCACGTCATGAGGCACAACTGGTCTTGGAACAAGCCACAATTGCCATGACTTCAGGTTTCTTGGCTGTCTAGACGGCACCATACTACCAGTTGTGTTGGGGAGCTGCGCTAGGGAAGATGGTATGGCTAGGACAGTTGGCGCGTGTGGATGCCCCCAACTATAGCTGGATGTTGCAGCCCGTGTCCTGTGTTGAACGGGGCAGAAGTTGCCTCGGCTATGTGATCATACTGGTGAACTCTGAATCTCCTTTCTAAAGCATTATTGATCTCGTTCGACACGATGGTCTTTGCAATGATGTGATAGGATGTTAATGGCCTCTCACAAGGCGGTTTCGAACCACACTCTAAGATCCGGGTGGATCTCCACTTGGACGGTAGAAGCCTCTGATATGGGTTTAGTATTCATCTATGGAGAGAGTGTCAAGCTACTCTCACTAGAGATGAGATATGTCACCGAAGGGTTATCACTCGTCATTGAGTTGTTCCCAGTGTGATCATGCAGGTTCCTCTCCACCCCACCCGTATAAAGTATTGTCCCATTTGTATGGATCAAACGATAGGTTGTCTTGTTCCTTCTCTTCGTGTCTCAATGGGCATGCCAAAGAGAGGGTGTTACCGGTAGATTCTTTCTGATTGTACCCTTCTCTTGGCTGGCAACCCATCTATGTTGTTGTTGCTGGCCAAGAGGTACAATTGGGTCTGCATCTCCAATGACTGGGGTCTAGACCGATGGGTTAATTCATGCGAAGTAATTGTAGTCCAGGTGAGACCGGGTAATAGGATTCTCTTTCACGGTCAGTTGATGATGTTAGGGGTCCCCAAGCTTCCTTGGCAGTAGCTTAGCTTGGTGTGGTGAAGAAAACACACACTTTAAGATAGAGAGAGGAGTCGATTCCCCCACAAAGTTGTTATGAGTGGCAAGAACTCCCGCAGTATTGGAAGATCGATGCTAAGAATGTGAGTCAGTTCTTAGGAATCCACTGTGAACTGTGGAAGCAAAAATAGTATGAAAACATAAGTCCTATGTAAGACAAACAAACAACAACTAAGCCTTTTCCCATACTAGACGGGGTCGGCTACATGGATTCTTTGTTTCCACAGATCCCTATCGTGTGCCATGTTAGCAGTTAACTCCCAATAAGCTAGATCATTCTTTATTGTTTCTTTCCAACACTTTTGTGGTCGTCCTCTACCTCTTTTAATACTTTCCAAATTTAGTTTTTCTAACCTTCTTACAGGTTCTTCTTTTGATCTTCTTTCTATATGTCCAAACCATCTTAAACGATGTTCTCTCATTTTATCCTCTATTGGTGCCACTCCTAATTTGTTTCTAATACGGTCTTTTCTTGTATGACCACTCATCCATCTTCATTTTTGTCACAGACATCTTTTGTACATGATGATTAACTGCTCAACACTTAGAACCATAAAACATGGCAGGCCTAATTGCTGCTCTATAATATTTACCTTTTAATTTTAATGGTATCTTCTTATCACAAAGAATACTTGATGCTCCTCTCCATTTTAACCAACCAGCATTAATTCTATGTGTAACATCTCCATCAATTCTTCACTTTGAAAAATTGACCCTAGGTATTTAAAACTTTCCTTTTGGGGAATGCAATGTGTGCCAATTTTAATTTCTATGTCCTCTGAACTAGAAATTTACAAGAAAAGTGTAATTACTAGTCATTCTCGTTGAGAAAAAGTAATTTTCTCTCGCTCACTCCCTTTTATTCCTCACGTCACGCACGCTATGACCCATTCACACTCTCTATGCCTAGCATGTTTGCACGAGTGACCAACTCTTCTGCCACCTTCATCTCCTTCGGTGGGTTGTCCAACCTACATGTCTTCCCCGTTTTCGGCAAATCGAATGCATAGGAGTTGTGATGAGATTTCGAACGATAACATGTCCTTAATTGGCCCTCATCCTCATCATTCAGAGGCGTGTAAGCCCACTTCTTATATCACCCGACACTTCTCCCTTGTCCAACAGATCAAATAACTACTTTAATTAGTTTTAACTGAAAGCGTTAGCTTAATAGATAGTTTAATATAGATTTATGGTGTACTAATTCCAGAAATAGTAGTTTTTAAAGCTTGCTCTTTTGTGTATGAGTAAGCAACCTTTAGTATGTTAGATTAATGGACAGTTTTGTGTATCATGCAGTCACTGTCTCCGGGTTAGCATCTCCATGATATAAGAAATGTGAGAATAACTTTAAACATCAAAAAAGTAAGTGCAAGCATTGACGTTCGACACACATTGGAAACAGGAACCAATTTAGCTTTGACTTTATAAAACACACCCTCTTCACCACGCTGTGCTATTTGTTCAGATTCTCACCTCCATGAATTGTGATCGGTCAAATGCTTGAATGCTTTGCAACCAGGGGGTTTGCATGTCTGTAGCGTGCATATTGATAAGGATTGCATCAGATCATCGAAGAATTCTAGATTGATCCAAGATCGAGTCCAGATCCAGAAGATGTGGTAGGTTGAAACAGCCTCCGTAGGTCTTTAAACTGGTCCTTCATAAGTCTATAAGACCACTTATAATGGGTTACCGCGCTCTTGTTGAACGCACCAACACCCGACAATAATACTTTCCAATGCCTGACACAGTAAACTCATTATTTTTAAATCTTTTAACTAAAAAGATGATAGCTTGAAAATATTTTACTTGAAATGCGTAATCGCATCTTCGTTTGTTTTTAAGCTTTTGTACTTTCCTCAAATAGCAATCCCACCCAACCCAACATAATAGGTCAAGGTAACCACCTTTTAACATGATCAAATTTCCACGCTCTACATTCATTTTTCTGTACCAAATGCAGTCGGTCTTGAATTTATAAACTCCACGCAATAACAAATGCAAAAATAATTTAAAAAATAGTTAAATTACAAACTAAAATTAAAAAGTGAAACCATATATGCTGGCTTATATACACAAAATGCACAATGCGCAGAGGGGAGACTGACCAACTGTGATTTCAGAAAATTAAACCCTATTGACCATTCTGCGCAATTTGTTCAACATGCATGTTGCAGCAGACTCTCTTGCCTCCAATGGCTTGGTTTGCGCATCACCACCAGCAGAACAGTTAAAGTCCAAGCCATGAACCGTCACACTGGCCACAAAACCACCTTAAGCAACGTCAAAGATAAGTTTAAGGATCAAGATCTCATGCAAAGCAGACTCCACATTGTGAAATTTGGACTTGCCGATTCCTGTATCCACTTAAAGACAACCATGGCATCGAAAATTGTGAAAAAAAAAGAGAAGGGAATCAACAGAACTCCCATAAACCGTGGTGATGATCCAGTTATGAAAATTGAAGCAACCTGAGAATATTACATGAACTACAGAGAATACTGGGCTCTTAACCAAGGCAGCTTGCATAAAGGTCAACACCCTGAGAAAGTTTATTTGATCTACAGAAACTTCAAATAAATAATGGAGAGAGAGAGGGGGAGAGAGAAATTACACGCAATCCTGACCAAGAAAAACTGATAACCACAAAGGCAGGTGGATACATGTAAAAGTTATTTCCCTCCCAGCAATCAGTTTAACACATTTTCAACGGACAAGACAACCCGGCATCTAATGAATTTTCCTAGAATTAGTTCCACCTTGTTTTTAGTGCCTCCAGTTTTGTCTTGGAAAGAAAATACAAAAGATTTGTACACGTGTAAGAATAGAAGGACGACAAATTTCTAAAGGGAAAAAGATGTGGCAAAATATCCATCATAAATACCCAAGAAGGCTTCAAATGTAGCACCCGGCAAATTGGCATTTACATCATCTGAAAGGCTACACATAAGACCAGATATCCCTTTCCAGCAAGAGTAAATAGGTACCTTTAGATGGACTGACAGTATACGTTGGCAGCACCCAATTATTCTGCCCGCATATCTCATCCAACTCCTACAGGTGAAACAGTGACATTGATATTTATTTCAGGAAAAAAAGAGAAGGGAATTTGACTGACATCATATGGAACAATGGAAAAGCAGTCGTAAAAAGAAAATATACTCCACAAATACAACCCAGACTCTTGCCAAAGAACGCACATAAAAAACAACCTGCCTTTCCAACTCTATTTGTATGATCCTCAGCAAAACCAAGAACATAGAACAATATACCTCGAAGTGTAACAAGGTGTAGTTATTTTTTTATCTTTATTCACCTAACTGCAATCTATCACTGACCTACTGTTCTAGGGATGTCCTATCCATGCGATTGAAAAATTCCACAGTTTGAGCAAGTCTTCCCAGCAATCCAATTAAATTAGCAACTTCAAATGCACCAGCATTTCTCGATTTCAATGGAAAGAAAAAAGTATTTTTACCTTGGAAGAGACTAACTACATGTCAACCAAAAGCAAATTTATCATATGGAGAACATTCTTTATATTTTCAGGCATATCGAAGTGCGCAATGGAACCCAAATAAGTAATACATGCATGCATATATACATGTGCACATACACACTTTTGTGAGGTTGCAGGTGAACCACGTGTATGCTGTATCTTATAGGTCCTCACTAGAGAAACCTAATTTAATGAAGTCTCCCTGTAATCGCTGATATCGGTAGCAGCCACAGTCCACACTCCAAAGGATGAAATATAATCCTTAGTGACTGAAATCAGTACCCTAAGACAACACAACAGCACTTAACAACACTAAGTGGAGGCAAAACCAAGATGAAAAGTACTTTCGGAGATTCTCATTATACATGTCAAAAGGCATTGAGAATGTACAGCAAAACTGCCCTTATATAGTGCATTACCAACAAGTACAAGAGAGCAATAGCTAAACAACTAGCAGTTGCAACCGCTAGATTAATTGTCTAGCCATGGCACAGAGTGGGCCCCCCTATGCTAGCTGAACTACAAGTAAACAACCAAAAGAAAAAGGGAGAAGAATTAGACCCATTCCTAAATACATTCTATGAATAAAAAAGTACATTTATGCACGTAAAACCAATTGTTGACATAGTTCAGCAATGTTAAGTTAAATCTTGGAGTGGAAGTGACATGGTAAATACATCTACAAGTTGATATTCTAAACAAACTTATTAGATATCTAGGTTAACTTGCAAGTGTTCTTCCCGAACATACTGACGGTCTATCTCTATATGTTTCATCCACTCGTGAAATGTGTTGTTATTGGTAATATCCATCGCACTCTTGTTATCACAAATCATCTGCTCATGGAATGTGTTCTTATTGATAATATACACAGCAATCTTGTTATCACAAACCATTGCGGTAGTACTAATGTTGGCATTCAGGTCCTCAAGTAGTATTCTTAACCGAAATATTCCAGTAGTGGTGGTAGTCATGGCTCTATATCAGTAAGATGACTGACACTTTATGTTCTCTTTTACACCTCCAAGAAACAAGCAAGTCACCAAGAAGAGTGTTATTTGTGTTAAGGAAAAGTCGTGTAGTGTAATGAAAGTCGGGTCGTGTAAATGCATATTCATGTCTCATGTCATTTTGAGTCCTATGTCATCTTAGAAATAGTTAATACTTATTAGGGGTAGATTAGAAAATTAAGTTAGATAGGGTATTAATAGTTGATTAGGGTTTAGTTAGAGAAAAAAGAGAAGGAAGGGGACGGCTGCACAGTGGGTGCCGTTTTTGGGCATGATGCAGATTGGAGGAATGCCTCCAATCTGCCGCATATTGTAAGTTATTTCTATGTTGATTAATACAAGATTTATTCCTAATATGGTATCAGATGTAAGGTTCAGTGTGAATCATCATAGATTGATACGTTTTTTGGGAAATCAGAGATCGTGAACCCTAGAAATCGGATCTTGAACTTGAGATTCCGATTGTTACTTATTTGTTTATTGACGTCAGAGAGTATATTGATTATTTGAGTTGTTTGATCAAGATTGAATAGCGTGGACGGATATTTGCCCATTGATCACGATTTCATCATCCTTCAAAGTAGACAGAATATCGATCTTGCAATACAACTCCTTAATCATCCCTTGATATTGCAATCTGTTATACAATTGACCTTCAAAGTGCAGATTTTCATCCTTCAGTCGACACAATCAGTTGTGCGTTATCTTTTGTGTGGCCGATTCCCTTTTTTTTTTGTAATATCACGTGGATTGTTGATAGTGATTCAATCGTCTGGCTCATTGTGGATAACTTCTTGCATCACGTGGAATATTAAAGAAGACCTTTCTGTCTTACCACAGTACACGATTCAGACTTGATTCAGTTTTTAGTTCAGATTTCATAATCAATGGTTGCCAAAGGTAAAGGCATTGAGAGTTTCTTTCATACAGGCGAACAATCTGGTTTGTTTGAAAAAAAAAATCTTCAGATTACCACGACTAAATTAGATGGTCGAAATTACATGGAATGGGCAAGATCTGTGGAACTTGCAATTGTAGTAAGGGGGAGATAGGCACATTTAATGGGTCAATCTTCAATTCCACCTGGAAAAGAGAAGATGTATTAATATCATCGTGGTTGCTCCAGTCAATGATTCCATCAATTGCTAAAACTTTTATGTTTTTAGCATCTGCTCATGAGATTTGGCGTGCAGTAGCAGAGGCTTATTCCCGGAAGAAGAATGTTGCAAAAGAATATGAGATTCTGGAGAGAATCAGAAAGTGAAAATAAGCCAATCGGTCTATCAGTGAATATTATGTAGATCTCCAACGTCTTTGAGATGAATTACTCTACTATACGAATATCAAGTGTTCTACTTGTTATAATGAAAGAAACGCAGAGATTGAAAAGAAGAAAGTATTTGATTTATTGTTGGGTGTGAATCAAGAATTTGAATCAGTAAAACTGAATATCTTAGGCAGAGAAGAGCTTCCTTCTTTGGGAACTGTTTACTCCTTATTAATCAGAGAAGAAGATCGCTAGAATCTTGAGAAGAATCATGTTATTAGTACAGATCAGCATGCACTTCAGGTAAGAGGAGACAGTTCTCATTTTCGTGGCAGAGGGGGACACCAGAGTCGCGGCTGTGGCCATGGTCGCTTTAATTTAGATGACAGAGAAAAACTTGTTTGCTCCCATTGTCGCAAATCGCGTCATACCAGAGATCATTATTATGAATTACATGGTAAACCAAATTACTATAGAAATCGCAATACCTCAGTCCATTCTGCAGAAAGTTCTAACTCCCAGAATTGATGGCATTTAAGAGATTATAAAAAGAATAAAAGGTCTTCAACAGAGATTCTCTGAAAAATCCTCTGCTTCCTCCACCCAAGCTACAGTGGCTCAGGCTACACATACAGTAAAGGGTAACCACTCCTCTTCTTTTCATTATAAAACTTGGATCATTGATTCAGGGGCTACAAATCATATGGTAGGAGAATTATCATATTTTTCAGCTTACAAGACTCTTAAAGATCATGAACCAATTAAATTGGCAGATGGTTCTTTCGCTTATACGATTGGACAGGGAAGTGTATCTACATGTATTTCAGATTTACCATCAGTATATCATGTTCCAAGTTTTCCAATAAAACTTCTTTTAGTCAGCTCTTTAACTCGTGCCTTAAATTGTTGTGTAAATTTTTATCCTACTGGTTGTGTATTTTAAGATCTAAAGACGGAGAAAATCTTTGGACATGATAAACTACAGAAATGATTATACATTCCTGAAGACTATTCTCAGCCTTCAACCTCTTACAGCGTTACAGCAACACCGGTTCAAGATGCAGATCTTCGTCTTTGGCATTATCGTCTTGGTCATCTCCCAGTATCAAAAATTCCATATGTAATTTAGAGTCCATTCCAATAAATCTAAGTTTGAATGTAAAGTCTGTCAACTTAGGAAACACCAAAGGGCATCTTATCCTTTAAGTGATTCTCGACGATCTAAACCTTTTGAACTTATTCACTCTGATGTATGGGGTCCAAGTCCAGTCAACTCTTTGTTTGGTCATAAGTATTTTGTCTCCTTCATTGATGATTGATGATTGTACTTGTCTTACAATCATTTACTTAATGAAAATAAAGTCTGAAGTTGCCTATACTTTTCCCATTGTGCATAAATTTATTTGTACTCATTTAAATGCTTCTGTTAAAATTCTTCGGTCTGATAATGGGGGAGAATACATTGGGACTCAGTTAGAAAATTATTTACAAGCACAGGGAATTGTTCATCAGACTACATGTCCTTATACACCTCAGCAGAATGGTATTGCCGAACGGAAGAATCGTCATAGTAGCCAGAACCCTTCACCTTCAAAGTAATGTTCCAAAATTCTATTAGGGAGATGTTGTCCTTACTGCTGTTTATCTTATAAATCGAATGCTCAGTAATACCATTCAGGGGGAGAGTCCTATTCATAGTCTTAATAAAGCATCAAAACCATTTCATCTAGTTTCTCGTATCTTTGGGTGTACTTGTTTTGTACATATCCATCTTCCTAATCGTGATAAACTCGATGCCAAGTCCAATAAGTGTATTTTTCTTGGTTATTCGACCTCTTAAAAAGGATACAAATGCTATGACCTACTACTTAAAAAACTATATGTTTTCATGGATGTTACTTTATTTGAACTTACTCCTTATTATTCTACTTCCATGAAATCTACTAAAACTTCACCTTTTGTCCTTCCACTAGTTCCTAGTGAGGGGGAGTATAATGAGATAGTTGATCATTAGAGTGAGAACACACAGCAATCAAAAGAGATTCTGACGTACAAGAAAGGACAGCGGAAGATTGTGTACTCTCAAGAAGAACCATATGATAAAGAGATTTCCCCTGAATCAGATCCTCAAGTACAACTAGACAGTGACCTTGAGATTCCTATTGTTGTTCGCAAAGGAAAACGTACATGTGCACGATATCCAATTTCTAATTATGTTTCATATGCCAACACTTCTCAGAATTATCAAAACTTCATTATGAATGCCGAAAAACATAAGATTCCTTCGAAGTTTGAAGAAGCAATCAAGTGCCCCTTATGGAAAGGGGCAATTGAAGAAGAACTGAATGCACTAGTAAAAAACAATACATGGACCATCACACAGTTACCTTCTGATAGGAATACTGTAGGATGCAAGTGGGTGTTTACTATTAAATATAAGGCAGATGAAATAGTGGAGAGATATAAAGCCAGATTGGTTGCTAAAGGATTCAGTCAGTCATATGGCATTGATTATACAGAAACATTTGCACCCATGGCTAAACTTACATCAATCAGAATACTTCTAAGTATGACAGCAAACTTGGGATGGGATCTATGGCAATTGGATGTTAAAAACGCTTTCTTACAGGGAGACTTAAATGAAGAATTGTACATGGAACTACCTCCAGGAATGATCATAAATTTGTCATCTTCTAATAGAGTATGTAAACTCAATAAAGCAATATATGGGTTGAAACAATCTCCAAGAGCTTGGTTTGATAAATTCAGCAAAGCAGTGTGCAGTCTGGGATACAGCAGAAACCTCAATGATCATACAATATTCTTCAAGAAAGGGACAAAAATATCTATTCTCGTTATTTATGTTGATGACATTATTGTTCCAGGAGATGACATTATTGTTACAGGAGATGACATTGAAGAAATATCAAAGTTGAAAATGAATCTTTATAAATTATTTTATATTAAGGATTTGGGTAGGCTTCACTATTTCTTGGGCATAGAAGTTCTCTACTCTGACAAAGGTATCTTCTTAACTCAGCGAAAATACCTAATGGATCTCCTTGAAGAAACTCAAATGCTTGAATGCAAACTTAGCGACATTCCTATGGTGGTAAACCAAAAAAATTTTAACGGTGACAGTAAAGAGTTCAAGGACATCCACAAATATCAGAAGCTAGTTGGTAAGCTCATATATTTGACTATTACTCGACCAGACATTACGTATGCAGTTGGGATTGTGAACAGATATATGCACTCACCAACTAAAAATCAGATGGATGCAGCGTATAGAATTCTTCGATATATCAAATCAACTTCAAGAATGGGTTTACTTTATTCGAAATCATCAAATTTGGACATTGAACTTTATTCTGATGCTGACTGGGCTGGTTCTTATGATGACAGGAAGTCAACTACTAGCTATGTTACTTTACTTGAGGGTAATATTATATCTTGAAAGAGTAAAAAACAGACAGTGGTTGCAAGATCTACAGCAGAAGCTAAATATAGAGCAATAGCACAAGCTATGTGTGAAGGAAAATGGATATCTTCATTGATTAGCGAATTGGGTTATTCACTTAACCATCTTATACCTCTATATTATGATAGAGGTGCAGCAATTCAGATGGCATCTAATCCAGAATATCATGAAAGGACCACGCATATAGAAATTGACTGCCACTTCATCAGGGAGAAGATATCTAATAAAGAATTTCAGCTGAAGTATGTTCATTCTATCAAACAGAGGGTTGATTTCTTAACTAAAGCTACTACCAGCAAACTATTAAAAGAGACCTTATCCAAGTTGGGTGTCATCAACATTTTCCACTCAACTTGAGGAAGAGTGTTAAGGAAAGTCGTGTAGTGTAATGAAAGTCGGGTCGTGTAAATGCATATTCATGTCTCATGTCATTTTGAGTCTTATGTCATCTTAGAAATAGTTAATACTTATTAGGGGTAGATTAGGAAATTAAGTTAGATAGGGTATTAACAGTTGATTAGGGTTTAGTTAGAGAAAAAAGAGAAGGAAGGGGACGACTGCACAGTGGGTGCCGTTTTTGGGCATGATACAGATTGGAGGAATGCCTCCAATCTGCCGCATATTGTAAGTTATTTCTATGTTGATTAATACAAGATTTATTCCTAATAATTTGTTTCAATCCTTGTGGTACATATGAAGCCAATATGTATCATTTCACAGGGATTGTCAATAAAATACAGGGCCTATGTTGGGCCAGGCCACTGTATCGGCCTGTATTATACAATATGGGCTCATATTGTAAGATATAAATACACAGCTGCCACCTTAAGGTTAGGTATAGGGTGGTCCTCCATAAACAGGTTTGGGGAGAAATTGACCACTACCCCTCTTATAACATCCCCGCCTTGTTGATACTTTCCATCATCCCGCAACATCATTAATGCCATTAGACATTCTACATCTACCTAAAAGAGTCTTTGTGTGGTAATCAGTGTTGTCTGACGCGTATCGTATCGTGTATCGCTGGGCTCCACGATACGAGCGTATCGTATCGTATCGTATCGTATCGTACTTTAATATTAAAATAATGCAAAAAATAATTAAAAATTAATAAAAAATAGTAAAAAAAAAAAATCAGGAAAAAATCAGGAAAAATCTGATAATTGCTTTAAATTCATATAATGTAAGTTTAGTACAGATTGAGCATTCAGCATTGAACAATTGCATCCAAATTTACATATTTTGAATCCAAAAAATAAAATACAGACATAGTTTACACTTTACAGTTTACAGTACACTACAGTTACATATAATGTTACATTTTACAAATTGTAATCAGGATCATCAACTAAATAATCTTCATCTTCTCCTTGTTGCAGATCCTCATCATCATCAGTCACGCCCACACCTTCTTCTTCAAAATCAAATTCTTCATCTCCATAATGTTGTTGCGCTCCTTCCAAATTAATCCAGGCAACGTCTTCTTCTGTTAGGAGGGCATTTTCTTCAGTGTCTTCCATAACCCAATATTCTAATATCTCAAAATTATCCAAACTTATTGGATCGAACTGACTTTCTTCTCTATTTACTTTTTTTAATTGCCTACGACACAAACAAAGATAAACAATTAGTAAGTAATATTAACAATTGAAAACTGAAGTTAAATAATATCGAATTGAAAATTTGAAAGTAATACAACATTACCTTTCACGAAGGCGCATGTTACAACGAATATAAACCAAATCATTAAGCCTTTTGTGTTCCAACCTGTTGCGCTTTTTTGTATGGATGTGTTCAAAAACACTCCAATTTCTTTCACAACCTGTTGCACTACAGGTTTGGCTTAAGACTCTAACTGCAAAATCTCTAAGGTTTGGACAATCACTTTCAAACCTGTTCCACCAAACATCTGTAAAAAAGATATAAACATTAGAGACATAATAATTCACAGTAATGTAAGATGCAACTTAAATATGAAAATAAACAATGTACCTGGACGCATCGTAAAGCGGTTGCGAATTGCAACAGGCAAACCCATCAAGTGAAGAGCATTATCATATATCTCCATCTCTCGATGTATCGCATCTACTGTGCTCTCATCAGGGACTAATCTGTCGATGCATTCAATGATTCCTCGATTAACCTCACCGTCCCTTTTGAAGGTTGCTGAGTACCTCAATGATGGGTTTAGATAATAGGCTGCTGCATGAATAGGCTGATGCAATTGTTTATTCCATCTACTATCAATTATTTTCCACACGGGCACATAATCTCTTTTTTTTCCATTAAAGTTATTTCTGATCGCTTCTTTTGCCCTGTCCATGGCTTCATAAAGGTAGCCCATAGATGGTTTCTCCTCGCTGTCGGCCAATCTCAAAACTTTCACTAAAGGACAAGTAATTTTCAATAATCTGATACATGCATTCCAAAATGAACTTCTAAAAACCGTTTCTGCAATCTCATTTAACTTTCTGTTCCTTCTGCTTTGTGGCAACTCTGCAAATTGTTGCCACTCATCTGAGGAGAACATTCTCTTTAAAGCTTGCTTCTGTCTCACAATACTCTGTACAGATAAGAAGTTTGTTGCGAACCGAGTTGCAGCTGTGCGAAGAAGCTCTGCACCTTCTGTGTATCTCCTCATCATACACAAAACAAATGCATGGTTGTAAATGAATTTTGTAATATCTTGGCAACACTCAGTTGCTGCCTTTATTTCATCCATCTCACCAATGTCCTCGAGGATGAGATCTAAACAATGGGCTGCACATGGTGTCCAGTAGAAAGTCCCATAAATATCAGCTAACTCCTTTCCAGCTGCTTTGTAGTTAGCTCATTATCTGTAATCAATTGGACTACATTTTCTAGCCCAACCTCCTGTACAACCTTATCAAATTTCTCTCGTAGGATCTCTGCAGTGTGCCTCTCCTCTGACATATCTAGAGATCTCAAAAACATGAGTCCTTTAGGACAATATACAAGAAAGTTTAGCAATGTTCTTCCTCGCCTATCGGTCCATCCATCTGCCATGATAGTGCATCCTGTTTCCTTCCACGATTGTCTCAAAGTCGAACAGTATTGCTGCACTTCAATCACGGTGTGATCTAATATCTTCCCTCTCAACTTCTGATAAGAGGGCATCCTGTATCCTGGACCAATGTTAGCAATTGCATCTGCCATTGCTTGAAAATGAAAACTGTTTGCTGCATTAAATGGAATGCATGCATCATAAAACCATCTGCCCACTGCAAGGTCTGCTTGATCGTGCAGTTGTTCTGAAGCCATAGCCGCACGAATTCCTGGCTGAGCACCAGGTGTAGTGGAAGGAGAAAAAGAACGAATGTATGCTAGAAGAAGCTCTTCCTCTACTCCTTCCTGAACTTCCTCTTCTGCCACCTCCAAAGTCTTCAGCTACAACCCTCTTTCCTCTGCTAGGTGCTCGCGAACTGCTACTACCGATATCTGTTCTAGCATCTGAAGGCAAACTATCAGTGAATCCAACTCCAGTGGCAGTAGCATCATCAGCTTCTTTACACATCTGGAAATCATCCTTTTGTTGTCTCCTTTCCTGTATGCTCTCAATCATCTGCAAGCATTGTCATTTAATACCTTCTGGCACACTTCTAACTCTGCCTGTGCATTGAGCAACTTCTTTCCTGGTTCCTGCTAGGTGGTGTTTCAACCTTGAAATTCTACTACTAACCACCTTTTCACAAAATAAACATCTGATTTTTAACCTTGAACCCTCAACTGGTATATCCCACTGCCATGCCGGATCATCAGACTTTGAATGAGAGTCTCTACCACCCCTTCCTGCCATCTCAATGGAGTACTTTAATTCAAACAAAAACCTGAAAATAAAAGCACTTCGTAAATCCCCCAATCTTCAAATAACACTCAAATCGAGTATCTCCCACTTCATGAATGCAATAAAAATCATATACACACACTTAATAACTTCATATTTTGTCATTCAAAAAAAAAACCGAAATAACAAAAAAAACAATAAATATAAAGGAAAAAAAGGAAAAAAACATTAAAAATATACCTAAATCCGAGTTTGGAGGCTTGGACGGACACCGTAGGGCACGATTTTAGAGCTTTGAACACCAAGGAGGCGAAAACCGACTCTTAGGGAGCTTGTAGAACCCAAAAGGAGAGAGGAAACCCGTGAAAAATCGCGGGTTTCTCTCGGGCCAGGACCCTTTATAAGGGTCCCAGGGCGTATCGCCCGTATCGTGCGATACGGGCCGTATCGCACGATACGGTGCGATACGCCCGCACCTGCGATACGGGGCCCCGTATCGTACCGTGGTGGCCCACGATACGATACGTATCGCACCGTATCGTACGATACGGTGCGATACGGACAACACTGGTGGTAATAGTGAGTCGTGATCGCCTTGTGTAACCCTTCAACTCTCAATCTTTGAAACCAGAAGATCTCCTCAACAGATAATAAATCATCCAATTCTCCTTCAACTTGTCCAAGGTGTATTGCACGGATCAGCTCAGGTTGGGCCTTTTAAAGCTCTTCTTGCTTCATTCCTCTAATCTGTATTCATGTAAAGAGGAGACTTTGCCAATTTTCTTGTGAAATTAAGCTTTATTAGCCGTGTGATGTGATTCCCTCATGTTTTGAGCTATAAACTTTCATTTTTTTGTTGTTTTTCATGGTTTTTATTGTTTTCATGTATGAATTATTCTTTTCCTTTATTTCACACTCGTCCACGCACACAATAGGAGGAGACTTTACTGGTTTCTTGGTCAACTGAAACATTTTCAGCCTTGTGACATCGATTCTTCCAATGTCTTCAAACTTCTTAGGTTTCTTGGTCATTTGGAACCTTTGGCCGTATCATACTGATTTTATTCATGTTTCTTCAGATTTTTATTGCATTTGAGGCATGCTGAACTAGATTATTTTTCTTTATTTCTTCAAACTTTTTGTTGTATTGATGCATGCATCTTTGTTTTTCATCATGTCAGGCATTTGGGTTTATTGTGAAGGATAGATGTGGGGGGCCTTAATCTGGGGGATATTTTGATGACCCATGATGGCAATGGTGTGTACATCAGTGGGAAGTAGACAGAGAGTAAATGTAATTTCTGTGACAAACACATGAATAGTGGAGTATCCCCACTAAAGGCGATTTCTACATTATTAACTTATTATTAGTTAGCATAGTTTCTTATATTGTTAACTTATTAAATCATAATACTCTGTTGTTTGCAATGTTTGTCCTACTTGTTTTGGTCTTAATAATTATTTAGGATGTTTTTCATTTTCCCTTATTTTTCATAATCTTTTATAATTTTAAGATTTTCAAGGTTATGATACAATACGCTTGTATCATACCATGACCAAAAATGATACACGTTATGATGCACTACTTACAATACTAATCAAGAAATATGCAATACCCTATGTTGCAGTACCTATCATTAACAAGATGACCCCAATCGATATCAATATATGCAACTAAGTTAAACAGAGAAGAAGGTAAGAAAACCCCCAAGTCACTACTAGTGTTTGTTGTACCTTGCTATCCTTATAACATCACCAATATGCACTATGGCAGATGATGTTGGAATTAACTGTGTAAACAGCAAAGTGATATCAGGGCAAGAAATAGTTAGATACGTTATAGCACCAACCATTTGTTAGTAAGGTATGGGACTACTTAACGGTTCCCCATCTTTAAGCAGCAAGTTTTTATTAAGAACCTATGGTAAATCAACCTTCTTGTCATTAGTTAACCCTAATATAGCAACAATACCTAGAAAATATTTCAAATGTCCATGATTTTTTATTTCAAACTCGACATAATTTTTTCTTAATCTGTTTTGGACTTATATCATCCTTATTTGAAATTATTGTATCATCTACACACAACAACAATACTACGATACCTTCAGGTTTTACTGTCCGTGAAAATAATGTTCTTCACTTAAGAATAGGATAAGCTGAGTGATTTTATGTTTAAGAATGATTTTGCATCTTCTTACACTATACTGCTTTGTTTATAAGTAAATCTATGTCCATGATTTTTTATTTCAAACTCTCAACTTAATTTTTGCTTAATCTGTTTTGGACTTACATCATCCTTATTTGTAATCAGCGTATCATCTACATACAATGACAATACTGTTGGAAACGTGGATGCGCAGAGGAGATTAAAATCACAAACATAAACGAAGAGGAAATGTTGAGATCGGAGGAGGGGGCGGACCTCCAATGGAGGCTGCCCCCCCTCTTTCTCTCTCTTTCTTATTCACACACTCTTAAACCCTAATACAACTTATCAGCCCTTATATAAGGAGCTGTAAAACGTAAAATGACCAAAATACCCCTACTACAGAAAATTACCAAAATGCCCCTACAATTTCGGGTGAGTACAATAATACCTAGAAACATAAAACTAACACAAAGACACTAGATAAACATATTCTTCAACACCCCCCCTCAAGTTGGGAGTGAGATACTTCGAACTCCAAACTTGCCAAACAATCTTCATATCTGCTTGCAACGTTCTTCATCTGTCTTTATCACTGGTTTAATCTTCAACAGCTTCTTTGGCTGCAATATCTTCAACAAAGCCTTCTTGGCTGATCATATCAAGAAGCATCTCTGGCTGCAATATAAACTTAGCCTTCCTGACTAATCATCTCAAGCAGCATCTCTGGCTACAACATCAACTCAACCTTACTGTAACAATAACAAAGCAACCATCCTGGCTGTCACAATATCAAAGCAGCCATCCTGGCTGTCACAATATCAAAGCAGCCATCCTGGCTGTCACAATCATCAAAGCAGCCATCCTGGCTGTCACAAAATCAAAGCAGTCATCCTGGCTGTCACAACAATAAAGCAGCTACTTTGGCTGCAACACACATTTTAGCAGCCCTCATGACTGCAAACTTCACAAGAATCGACAGATGGGAGACATTTCATCCAACCTGCCCACAACTCTACTTCGGTGCCCACACATGGCTACCTCTCTTTCTTTCTTCATGTTGTTTTTCAAATGGAGACAATCATCACGTACTAATCTCATCTTTACTCTTTTCCTGAATTTTCATCTCTCTTACACATTTCTTCAAACACTTGATGTATAGGTAAATATATCTCCTTGAGCATTTCAGCGAACACTTGATATGCAGATTGAATATTTCTCTTTGACATTTCATCGAACACTTATGTGTAGGTAACTCAGCTCTTCTTGGACATTTCGTCAAACATTTGATATGCAGCAGAGACATATTACAAATATGTCTCTTGCAAATATTTGCAAATATTTCGGCCTCTACCCAAATACTCCCGAGAGCCTCCTGACCCTCGAGGTCCCCCTCTTGCAAATTCAACGATGATTCTACTTCCATCAACTTCTCTTCCATTTAAACTGTATCTGGCATCATCAGCATCTCGTCGGTCACTGAAATCAACAAAGGCAAAGTCATGCTTCAGATCCACATCTCGTACTCTACCATATCTGCTAAAAAGGTCTTCAAGATCACGTGTGCGTGTGCGCGAAGAAAGACGACCAACATAAAGTCGAGTGCCACCGGATGAATCATCATTATATCGTGGCATTGCTGCACTCTGTTATCTCTGCCTTGATGAAAGTGACCTGCAAGAAGATGTTGAGCACTCTGCAATTTGAGATTGAGGATGGCCAGAACTATTTAAGCACAACACAGCTTAGTCTTCGACTCCTCGTTATCTCTTGACATGCTTCCAACAGCAAGGAGAAAGAGGGGGAAACGTGAACAACGGCAACAAGATTCCAACGGTGATGGCTCAAGTGGACGTGATATCCGTTGGCCTACCGAAAACCACCACAGGCAGCCGCCGAAAACCACAGCACGCACCAATGAGAGGCGCAACACAGAGAGAGAACCCTAATCCAAGAGAGAACGACGAAAACGACACCGAGCCACCAATATTTCGATTCCAAGCTCTGATACCATGTTGGAAACGCGGATGCGCAGCGGAGATTAAAATCACAAACATAAACGAAGAGGAAATGTTGAGATCGGAGGAGGGGGTGGACCTCCAATGGAGGCCGCCCCCCTCTTTCTCTCTCTTTCTTATTCACACACTCTTAAACCCTAATACAACTTATCAGCCCTTATATAAGGAGCTGTAAAATATAAAATGACCAAAATACCCCTAGTATAGAAAATTACCAAAATGCCCCTACAGTTTCGGGCGAGTACAATAATACCTAGAAACATAAAACTAACACAAAGACACTAGATAAACATATTCTTCAACAAATACTACTATACCTACAATAAATTTCCTTATAAACAAAACAATGTAGCGTAAGAAGTTGCAAAATCATTCTTAAATGTAAAATGACTCAGCTTATCCTATTCTTAAGTGAAGAACATTATTTTCAAGAACAGTAAAACCTGAAGGAGGTTCTATATAGACCTCTTCTCTCAACCATTCATCTAAAAGGCCAATTTTTTACAACTATTTTAATATCAATATGAGAACTACCAGGAATCATTCTTGCTATTACAGAAATGGTTTTCTCATAATCCATTCCATATTCTTGTCTATATAGGAAAATCATTTTTGGTCCTTATTTTGTATACCCATCTATGGTTTTCTTGTTTTCAGATTATCAAACAAACTTTCGTGTTGGAGCCTTTTCTAGGACATTTAACTCCTCTTTTTATGGCATATAGCCAATCTTGACAAGCTTTGGCTTCCTCAAATGTTTTAGGCTCAGGAAGGGATGCAATGGAGGCTAAGAGAGCTCCACGTCGAAGAGAAAAAGTTTTAACGAAAACAAACTTAATTGGGTGGTCTCGATTCTCTACTAGATTTTCTTAAAACAACAAGTTTAGATGTCTCTTCTTTTCTCCAAACATTTTATCTTTAAAATGGTCTAACAATGTCTCTTTGAGTGTATGATTTGACTATCTTCACTTTGATCAGCTAAATTTTCTTCTTAATCTTCATCGTTCTTAAGCAATTAAGGAAGAATGTCTCAAATCAAAGGAAGAAGCTGAAACATCATTTTGAAACAAAACTCATCCTCAACAAATTGAGCATCTTTTGCAATATAACCTTTAGGGTCATAATAACACCTACAGCCCAAGAAACACATTCAATAGTTTGTCACCTTTATTGCAAAATGCAAAGCATTTGCACCCAAAGACTTGTGGTTGAAGATCACTAGGACCAATTTTATAGTGTGATTGATACCTAGAATAATGAAACGAAAAGCAGTTCTTTCTCTTACAAAGTTATTTCATAGAATAAAAATAAGGAAAAAGCTTGAAATATTACGAAAATCTCATAAAAACTTATTGGAGCATAATCTTACATATATTGGAGGTTGATGTGGAGCCTGATCTAATAACCAGTCCTTTTGCGGATCCAAGTCTGTAGTTAATTTGCAGCTGCCTTGCCCAAGAGGTTCAGGAGCATTAGCTCTATCTTGGATTATTGACCTTACTCAACCCAAACTATTGAAAGGTATTATAGTAATATTTTTAGTGGGAAACCCTCAATACATCATTTTTGTTTAGGGTTCCAAGCAGTGTTATGTGTATTGCCCTGTATCATTTGATACGGGGTGTATCGTATCATGTCGTATCGTGTGATACACTACACTCTATCGTAAGATACAGTGTATCTGTCTATATTGTGCGTATCGCATGATGCCTATATCGCTCATATCGTACAATATGGGCGATGTGCCCTATTTTATAAAAAAATCTTCTTGATCTGGAATGGGTAAGAATTGAACAGATCTTCTTCTTTTTCAGAGGCATCTACAAGGGTGACCTCCCTAAAATAACAATAAGGACCATAAAAATAGGCAATATATAAAGTTCTTAAGAAAGGAAAAGACAATTTACTTCAGCAACTTACTAATTATGACCACGTCCAGCATTGGTAGGTTGCACAACACAACTATCTTAGCTTAAAGGGTGACCTCCCAAGAATAACAATAAGGACCATAAAAATAAGCAATTTTCAAAGTTCTGAAGAATGGGAAAGGCAATTTCTTTTAACAACTTACCAATTATGACCACATCAAATATTGGTAGGTTGCACAATTGTCGTTGTATTTGGCAACTCCAAGGACAGTCCCAACCAAGTCAACCCACTAATTAGGAAATTAGTCTAACTTAAATAGTTTTTTGTTTTTACTAATTTTTTTGTTTTTTTTATTTTAAAATATTTTAAAAAAAAATACGATACGATATAATACGATATACCGGTCTCATGGAGAAAAATGATAACGATACGATCCAGTACAAACAACATTGGTTTCAAGTTGTACAATGATCATTGTATAGTGGAATTTTCTCTGCAGTAGTTGAGAAAGTGAGTGAATGAGAAATGCCTTTCTCCAAACAACATAAATCTTGTCTTGTGGCTTGTGTAATAGTTTTTACAATTTTTCATTGCTTTCTTTGTTCTTGACTCCCAACAGTAATATACACATGCTATGTACATATGTGTGTGGAATGATAAGGTTATGTTGGTCTAAAACATATTTCAACATAAGCAATATGTTAAAATAACTGAGTAAAATATTTTAACTCCGCCCATGTAAGGGATCACCCTTGCATTGCCGGTCCCAAGCCCGGATAAAGGAGGAGGGTTGTGTTAGGCTTCCGACAGCCAGCGTAAACCTTTGTCGGATTTCTACAACATGGATTACAAAAATTATGAGCATTGCTTTGGGGCGTCCCCGCCTAGCGACGTGCTGCAGAGCCCGAATGCAGTAAGAAGTAAGCAAGGGCCACTACATTTTCGCCCGAATGTAGTGAATCAATTGCAGAGAGGGTTCCCACATCATGGACGGGTGTGGGTAAAGAAGTAAGTCCCGCTACATTGCCGCCCGAATGTAGTGAAAATTTTTCAGAGAGGGTCTCCGCATTTTGATTATGGACAGATGCGGGGGGTAAGGAAGCTAGTCCTAGATAATAAGATTCGTATTGGTTCTTGGAATATCGGAACATTATCGGGTAAGCTAATGGAGGTGGTAGATACTATGATTCGGAGAAAGATTCATATTCTATGTTTACAAGAGACAAAATGGGTTGGAGAAAAAGCAAAGGAGATAGAGGATACAGGTTTTAAATTATGGTACTCAGGTAAAGAAAAGGCCCGAAACGGAGTTGGTATTATCATAAATAAGGATTTAAAGGAGAGTGTAGTAGACATACAACGATATGGTGACCGAATCATGACATTGAAATTAGTGTTAGGAGTAGAGGTTTTGAATATAGTTTGTGCTTACACACCCCAAGTAGGACTAGAAGATAGTATAAAGACAGTTTTTTGGGAAGAGTTAGATAAGGTGTTTCAAAAGATTCCACAAAGGGAGATGATTTGTTTAGGAGGAGATTTAAATGGACATGTCGGTAAAGAGGCATTAGGATATCAAGGGATTCATGGAAACTTTGGTTATGGGGATATAAACGAGGAAGGCAGGGAGATTTTAAATTTTGCTATGTCATTTGATCTCTTTATAGTCAATACAATCTTCAAAAAACGAGATGAACATTTAATTACTTATAAGAGTGGCTTATCACAAACACAAATTGATTACTTTATTTGTAGAAAAAAGATAGAGCGTGTTGTAAAGATTGTAAGGTAATTCCAGGAGAAAGCTTAACCACCCAACATCGACTTTTAGTTATGGATTTACAAATAAAAAAATGGACAAAGAAAAAAAGAGTGCATCGAGCTATTCGGACTAAATGGTGGAACCTCAAAAGCGAGAAAGAAGATATATTTAAACAGAAAGTCCTTCAAGGAGATGTTTGGAATTATGTTGGCACACCTTCTGATATGTGGAACAATATGGCTATACATATTAGGAAAGTGGCGAAAGATGTGTTAGGGGTATCTAAGGGAGGTGTACCGGCACAGAAAGAAGCTTGGTGGTGGTGTGAAGCAGTACAAAATAAAATCAAGGCAAAGAGGGCATGTTACAAATTATATTATGCTAAGAAAACTAGTGAAACTTTAGAAGCTTATAAGAAAGCAAAGAAGGAAGTGAAAAAGGCCGTTAGTGAAGCAAAAGCTAAGATTTGGGAGGACTTATATAAAAAACTCAACTCAAAAGAGGGTGAAAGAGATATTTTTAGGATAGCTAGGGCTAGAGATAAAAAAACTAAAGATCTTAATTATGTTAGATGCATAAAAGATGAGGATGAAAAAATTCTAGTGGCAAATGATGATATAAGAAATAGATGGAAAAACTATTTTTATAATCTTTTTAATGAAAATAAAGATGTTAGTATTAGTTTAGGAGATTTAGCCAAGTCAGAAAAGTATATAAACCACAATTTCTACCGACGTATTCAAAAGAATGAAGTCAAAGAGGCTCTTAAACATATGAAGAGTGGTAAATCGGTAGGACCAGATAATATTCCTATAGAAGTTTAGAAAATACTAGGAGAAATAGGAATCACTTGGCTCACAAGACTATTTAATGAAATATGGAAAAACCAAAAGATGCCCGAGGAATGGAGAGCAACTACACTTATACCCGTATATAAGAACAAGGGAGACATTCAAAATTGTGCGAATTATCGAGGTATCAAGTTAATGAGTCATACTATGAAATTATGGGAAAGAATTATCGAACGTAGGTTAAGACAAGTATCAAGTACAACAGAGAACCAATTTGGATTTATGTCAGGTAGATCTACTATTGAAGCAATTCACCTTTTGAGACGTCTTATGGAACATTTTAGAGCAAAAAAGAAAGACCTTCACATGATATTTATTGATCTAGAAAAAGCTTATGATAGGGTACCGAGGGAGGTTCTTTGGAGAACTTTGGAAAAAAGAGGTATCCCATTGACATATATTAACCTTATAAGAGACATGTATGATGGTGCAAAAACATGTGTGAGGACTCATGAAGGAACGACAGACTTCTTTGAAGTTAATATTGGGTTACATCAAGGATCAACTTTAAGTCCATACTTATTTATAATGGTGATGGATGAGTTAACAAAACATATTCAAGATGAAGTACCTTGGTGTATGTTATTTGCAGATGACATTGTATTAGTGGAGGAGTCTAGGGAAAAAGTTAATAGAAAATTGGAACTATGGAGAGAAACATTAGAAAACAAAGGCCTTCGACTTAGTAGAACAAAGACAGAATATATGGAATGTAAGTTTGATCATTTGGCTACTTCAGAGGACATAGAAATTAAAATTGGCACACATTGCATTCCCCAAAAGGAAAGTTTTAAATACCTAGGGTCAATTTTTCAAAGTGATGGAAGAATTGATGGAGATGTTACACATAGAATTAATGCTGGTTGGTTAAAATGGAGAGGAGCATCAGGTATTCTTTGTGATAAGAAGATACCATTAAAATTAAAAGGTAAATATTATAGAGCAGCAGTTAGGCCTACCATGTTTTATGGTTCTGAGTGTTGGGCAGTTAATCATCAACATGTACAAAAGATGTCTGTGACAGAAATGAAGATGTTGAGATGGATGAGTGGTCATACAAGAAAAGACCGTATACATAATGAGGTTATTAGAAACAAATTAGGAGTGGCACCAATAGAGGATAAAATGAGAGAACATCGTTTAAGATGGTTTGGACATATAGAAAGAAGATCAAAAGAAGTACCTGTGAGAAGGTTAGAAAAACTAAATTTGGAAAGTATTAAAAGAGGTAGAGGACGACCACAAAAGTGTTGGAAAGAAACAATAAAGAATGATCTAGCTTATTGGGAGTTAACTGCTAACATGGCACACGATAGAGATCTGTGGAAACAAAGAATCCATGTAGCCGACCCCGTCTAGTATGGGAAAAGGCTTAGTTGTTGTTGTTGTTAACTGGGTGAAGAAGCAACTATTCTGTTTACTTATCAAAAGAAATTGTCTACTCAGTCTGGCTGCCTGCACATATATCAAAGTGGTTGAGCTCATGTTCCACTTGTCAACCTCAATCAAACAGTGGCATAGTTGAGATCCAGTGTTATGTGTGCAAGTGCAAGTTGGACTGTTGGAGTTCCATATGATATTTGCAACTCTTTTAAGTTTCCATATTGTTTTAAGTTAATTCAATTAGTAAGTCATTTCCTTTTCACATGGAAATTCCTTACCATATAAATCTTCAGTGCTAAAACAACAATATCTAAGCCTTTTCCATGCTAGATAGGGTTGGCTACATGATTCTTTGTTTCCAGAGCCCAATCATGCGTCATGCTCACAATTAACTCAACATAAGCTAGATCATCCATTATTATCTCCTTCCAACACTTTTGTGATCTTCCTCTTCTTCTTGTAATATTTTCACAATATAGTTTCACATTCCTTCTTACAAGAATTTCCTTTGGTCGTCTTTCAATGTGTGCAAACCATCTTAAACGATTTTTTCTCATTTTATCATCTATTGGTGTCACTCCCAATTTATTTCTAATAACCTCATTATGTATAAAGTCTTTCCTTGTGTGACTACTCATCCATCTCAATATCTTCATTTTTGTTAGAGACATCTTTTGCACATGTTAATGATTAACGGCCCAATACTCAAACCATATAATATAGCGAGTCTAATTGTTGCTTTATAATATTTACCTTTCAACTTTAGTAGTATCTTCTTATCCTATAGAATAGTTGATGCATCTCTCCAGTTTAACCAACATGCATTAATTTTATGCTCAATATTTCCATCAATTTTCCCGTTACTCAAAAAAGCTAACCCTAGTTATTTAAAACTTCCTTACGAGAGGTGCAATGTGTGTTAATCTTAATTTTTGGATCACCTTAAGTAGCCAAATGAGACTCATCCACTAACACAATGTCATCTACAAATAACATACACCAAGGTACCGCATCTTCAATATGAATCTTAGTGTTATGATAAAAAAAGTAATCCAGGTAGAAAAAGTAAAGTAACTCTAAATAGAAGATCTGTCTCGACAATGATTACTTGCCTCACAAGGATTATGCAAACTAAGAATCGCCTGAGACAACCTTCTCCTTTTAGTGCCACAAACTGTAAATTTATCTTCAGAACCAGCATATGCCTCATAAAATACTACACCTTCTCCTTTTGAAGATGCGACATCACAAGCTTCAATTACAGTCTCAATCATCACAGCAGATGCATCATCTCCACCTGAAAATGACAAAAAGAGATGCATATTTCTCAAAAACCAGAGGGAAATGAAATAAGAAAAGGTCAAATTATCTCTTGAAGCATCGCGTCAAACTAAAATGTTCTGCCACCATCATAGGTTATTAAATATTACATACCATAACATCATAAAGGGCAAGAAAAAGATAGTAAGATAGAGATAAAAATTCATGATATGGTGTAAACTCAAATTCCTCGAGTCCAAATGGTAATGGACTAGTTGAGGGATGGAAAAGTATGTTAATACGATGAGAAGAGACAGCAATCTTAATCCATATACAAAAGCAAAAAGACCTACTAGGTAAAGGCACTGTATTGATTAGTGAAAAAAGAAAAGGACAAACAAGGCATTTATCACCTAATGAATACATAAACATCAAACCACCATACACATATCAGGCAGCTGGCATGATCAAGGAGATTAGACATTAACTCTTTACTCATTTGTGGACGGTTAGGTAACTGGCCACTAGTGGACAAGCAAACACTAGAACAGTTGCAGTAACTACAAGACTAGGAGTAAGTTGCAAGGTGGGAATAGTTAATAGCCATTAACTCTCGGCACCTATGTCACACATACACCTCTAAGAGGTAAAGTGTCGGCACTGACACTGATGCAACACCGACACGGTGTCATGCAGCTTCGACACAGCACCTTTTGGGTGCGGTCAAAGTGTCAAAGGCCAGATTCATTCGTTTTTGTGTTTGTACAAATTAGGTTAAACACAACTCAGAAGTCCACTGCATCATTCCAACCCGCAGCAGCACAGCTCCTTCGAGTCTTCGACTACCTCCAGCAAGCCCAGCATCAATCCAGCAACTCAAGGTCGATTTTTTTGCTTCCGGTGGCTGGTAAGTTTCTCTGTTGTTTCTCTCTTCAATTAATTTGCTTGGAGAGGTGAAGATGGTGGGGAGGGTTGTTGCAGTTCTTTCCTAAAAGTTATAGGTTGACATTCTTGATATGAAGAAAACAAAAGGTTATTATGTCATTTTCCTATGCCATGCTGTCACACAAACACCCCTAGGCGGTGGGGTGTCGGCGTTGACACGGGTGCGACACCGACACTGTGTCGTGTATTGTCAACACGGTGAACGTGTCGACCTAATATACGGGTGCTGTCACGTTTGTCCTATTTTTAGGTCTGATCTTTAAAAGGCTCTGAAGGCTTCTGAACCTCAATCTTCAAATGCTCGACTCTCTCCCTTCTGTATTGTTGTTGTGCTGCGAGCCTGCGACTACCCTCGACCCTCAAGGCTGACGTTGTGCCTGTGTTACTGCTGTCCAACCTCAGAATCAAGACAATCGTTGAGACTCTCTGCGATTAAATGAACTTACAGATAGCAGGCTACTTGACTCTCTCCCTTCTGTATTGCGACTGCCCTCGACCCTCAAGGCCTCAATCTATAAATGTTGTGCCTGTGCTGCTGTTGTTCTACCTCGGAATCAAGACATTTAACTAACATCAACTTGAGAGGCCTTTGTGTGCCAAGTCATTGTCGACCTCTACGCGGCTGCGCCCACCATATTTCCTCTTCATTCTGTAAGGTATCGAGTTCTTTCTCACATTGCTTGGTTTCATGTCTTAGCTGTCTAGATGCCTTCTTTGAGTTATTCCAATCTTTGATGTCTTTGTTGAACCTTCTTTGGTATGTGGCCAAAGGCAGTCGCGCTCCATTCTTTTCATTTTCTATGAATCGACTGCTAATGGCGTTGTGTCCTGTCCCCTCCGTGACCACTGACCACTGCTTTGCAATGTTGTACATTCTATATGGTACATGCGACTTACCATTCTGATGATTAATTAGGTTATAAACTTACATGCGACTTACCTAATTATACATTCCAGAAAAACAAATTGATTATGGCACGTGAATTGTGAGCTTCCTGGTGTTGTATGAGAACTTGTTTGTGCTACGGCTCACCCTCGGCCTTCATTCTTACACACACATGAGCATGTACACGTGAATTGCGAGCTATATTTGTAGACAAGGGAAAAAACAGAAACAAGTGTATATAGATCACAACCAAAAGGTCCAAAACAGAAAGTTTAGATAGTGACCTCAAAGTTTATATAGATTGCACACGTGTGACATAGATATGGACATTAATCCTATGATTGCTAAGAGCCATGTCTTCCTTCTATATATTGGTTGACTCATATTCTAATTGCTTATTGTATTAAGCTTTCTAGTTACTAGTATATCAATGTTATGACTATGACTGACTCCATCTCCTATTTGTTGTTTTTGATATTTTGTTTTTCAATCAGATTGTGAAATTGTGAATTGAGTTTATCCTAAAAATGACCGACAATAGAAAAGAAAACGGAGTATCAATTGGTCCTGGCACTATTGGGTGTTCAGGTGGAAGTGTTCCTTCAAATTTAGGATCAACAACAAAAGTTTCAAAACCTTCAATACCTCGTGATGATTCACCATTGTGGATGTACGTACAAAAGAGAAAATTATACGAAGGTGGTAGAGGTAATACACATTTTATGTGTAAATTTTGCAACATGAGTTTTATAGGATCATATACCAGAGTGAAGGCACATCTTTTAAAATTATCAAAACATGGTATAAGAGCATGTCTGAATATGGATGAGGATGTAGGAAGACAATTAATGAAAAGGCAAGATGGGTATGAAAAAAAGAATGAAATGAGTGAAAAAGGAACAGATATTCCATTATTTGGTGGATAAAAAAAAGATGTTGAAAAGAAAAGAAAGTTAATGCAAAGTGAATTTAAAGGTTTTAAAGGAGGAGCAATTGAAAAATCATTTAATATAGTTGGAAGGGAGGAGATGGATAGAAAGGTTGGAAGATTTTTCTTTTCAAGTTCACTTCCTTTTAATGTAGCAAGAAATCCATATTAGAAAGATCTTCTCACTTCATTAGCTAATTGTAATTTACATGGTTACGTTCCTCAAGATATCAAAAATTATGAACCATTATTCTTAAAGAAGAAAAAGGCAATATTGAAAGACTTTTAGAACATAAGAAGTTCTCATGGGAAACTAATGGTGTTTCTATTGTTTCTGATGGATGGAGTGATATTCAAAGGCATCCACTCATTAATTTCATTGCTTATTCAATTAGTGGGCCAATATTTTTGAAGTTTGTTGATGCATATGGAGAAATAAAAAATGCAGGTAACTTCAAAGATTTATTTATAGAAGTTATTAAGAGTGTTGGACCAGATAATGTTGTACAAATAATCACTGATAATGCAACTAATTGTAAAAGTGCAAGGTTAAGTTTGGAAGGTGATTATCCATATATTTTTTGAACACCTTGGGTAGCTCACAGTTTAAATTTGGCTTTCTCATATATGTAAGCCATAAGAAGATAAAGATAATCTTCGTGCATATGAATTGTGTTCACGGATTGAAGATATGATCGCAGATTGTATAAAGATAAGGAATTTTGTAATGAATCACCATTTAATTTCAGCCATATTCAATAGACATTTTCATTTAAAGTTGTCGAAGGTAGCAAAAACATGTTTTACTTTTTAATTATGATGGTAAAAATATTCAACACAATCAATATATCATTTGTTCGTATGGTTACTTATCCAAGCTGGGATTCATATCGTGGTAACAAGGTTTAAGATCAAGCAAGGGCCCAAGCAGTGAAGACTATTATTCTTAATGATTTATGGTGGGACAAGGTATCATATTTTCTTGAATTCACAAAGCCTATTTGGGAGATGTTGAGAGAAGTTGATAAAGATGAACCAATGCTTCATAAAATTTATGAAACGTGGGATACCATGATTGAAAAAGTTGAGTCAATAATTTTGAAGCACGAGAGAAAATAACTTCATGAGACATCATTATTTTATGATCATATTCATTCTATATTAGTTTCAAGATGGGACAAAAGCAACACTCCCTTACATTGTTTAGCACATTCTTTAAATCCAAGATATTATGAAAAGAAATGGTTGCATAAGAGCACTGGGCATAGCCCTCCTAATCAAGATCCTAATGTAGTGAATAATTTACATAGAGGGTCTCCGCATTTTCAATATGGACGAATGCGGGGGTAAGGAAGTTAGTCCTAGATAATAAGATTCGTATTGGTTCTTTGAATATCTGAACATTATCCGATAAGCTAATGGAGATGGTAGATTCTATGATTTGGAGAAAGATTCTATTCTATGTTTATAAGAGACAAAGTGGGTTAGAGAAAAAGCAAAAGAGATAGAGGATACAGGTTTTAAATTATGGTACTCAGGTAAGGAAAAGGCTCGAAACGGAGTTGGTATTATCATAAATAAAGATTTAGAAAATAGTGTAGTAGACATACAACGATATGATGACCGAATCATGACGTTGAAATTAGTGTTAGGAGAAGAGGTTTTGAATATAGTTTGTGCTTACGTACCCCCAGTAGGCCTAGAAGATAGTATAAAGACACCTTTTTTAGAAGAGTTAGATAAGGTGATTCAAAGGATTCCAGAAAAGAAGATGATTTGTTTAGGAGGAGACTTAAATGGACATGTTCGTAAAGAGGCATTAGGATATCAAGGGATTCATGGAAACTTTGGTTTTGGGGATATAAATGAGGAAGGTAGGGAGATTTTAAATTTTGCTATAGCATTTGATCTCTTTATAGTCAATACAATCTTTAAAAAACGAGATGAACATTTAATTACTTATAAGAGTGGCTTATCACAAACACAAATTGATTACTTTATTTATACAAAAAAAGATAGAGTGTATTGTAAAGATTGCAAGGTAATTCTAAGAGAAAGTTTAACCACCCAACATCAACATTTAGTTATGGATTTATAAATAAAAAAAATGGACAAAGAAGAAAAGAGTGCATGATCATTAGTCTTTTGTGTTCCAACCTGTTGCGCTTCTTTGTATGGATGTGTTAAAAAATGCTCCAATTTCTTTCACAACCTGTTACACTAGAGGTTTGGCTTAATACTCTCACTGCAAAATCTCTAAGCTTTGGGCAATCACTTCCAAACCTGTTCCACCAAACATCTGTAAAAAAGACAAACATTAGAGACATTATCATAATCCACAGTAATGTAACATGCAACTTAAATATGAAAATAAACAATTTACCTTGACGCATAGTAGTGCGATTGCGAATTGCAACAGGCAAACCCATCAAGTGAAGAGCATTATCATATATCTCCATCTCTCGATGTATCGCATCTGCTATGCTCTCATTAGGGACTAATCTATCGATACAATCAATGATTCTTTGATTAACCTCACTGTCCCTTTTGAAGGTTGCTGAGTACCTAAATAATGGGTTTAAATAGTAGGTTGTTGCATGAATAGGCTGATGCAATTGTTTATTCCATCTACAATCAATTATTTTCCACACGAGCACATAATCTCTCTTTTTTCCATTAAAGTTATTTCTAATGGCTTCTTTTGCCCTATCCATGGCTTCATAAAGGTAGCCCATAGATGGTTTCTCCTCGCTGTCAGCCAATCTCAAAACTTTCACTAAAAGACAGGTAATTTTCAATAATCTAACACATGCATTCCAAAATGAACTTCTAAAAATTGTCTCTGCAATCTTATTCAACTTTCTATTTTTTCTGATCTGAGGGAACTCTGCAAATTATTGCCACTCATCTGAGAAGAACATTCTCTTCAAAGCTTACTTCTGTCTCACAATACTCTATATAGATAAGAAGTTAGTTGCAAATCGAGTTACAGCTGTATGAAGAAGCTCTTCACCATCTGTATATCTCCTCATCATACATAGTACAAATGCATGGTTATAGATGAATTTTACGATATCTTGGCAACACTTTGCTGCCTTTATTTCATTCATCTCACCAATATCCTCAAGGATGAGATCTAAACAATGGGCTGCACATGGTGTCTAATAGAAAGTCGCATAAGTATCAGCTAACTCCTTCCTAGCTGCTTTGTAGTTAGTTGCATTATCTATAATCAATTGGACTACATTCTCTAGCCCAACCTCCTGGATAACCATATCAAATTCTTATCGTAGGATCTCTACAGTGTGTCTCTCTTCTGACATATCTAGAGATCTCAAAAACATGAGTCCTTTAGGACAGTATAGAAGAAAGTTTAGCAATGTCCTTCCTCGCCTATCTGTCCATCCATTTGCCATGATAGTGCATCATGTTTCCTTCCACGACTGTCTCAAAGTCGAACAGCATTACTGCACTTCAATGACGGTTTGATCTAATATCTTCCCTCTCAACTTCTGATAAGAGGGCATCCTGTATCCTAGACCAATGTTAGCAATTGCATCTGTCATTGCTTGAAAATGAAAACTATTTGCTACATTAAATGGAATGCATGCATCATAAAACCATCTCCCCACTGCAAGGTCTGCTTGATCATGCGGTTGTTCTAAAGCCATAGGAGCACGAATTCCATGATAGTGAAAGGAGGAAAGAACGAATATATGCTAGAAGAAGCTCTGCCTCTACTCCTTGTTGAACTTCCTCTTCTACCACCGCCAAAGTCTTCAGCAACCCTCTTTCCCCTCCTAGGTCCTTGTGAAGTGCTACTACCAATCTCTGTTCTACCATCTGAAGGCAAACTATCAGGGAATCCAAATCCAGTGGCAGTAGCATCATCAGCTTCTTCAAACATCTGGAAATCGTCCTTTTATTGTCTCCTTTCCTGTATACTCTCAATCATCTGCAGACATTGTCATTTAATACCTTCTGGCAAACTTCCAACTCTGCCTGTGCATGGAACAACTTCTTTCCTGATCCCTGCTAGGTAGTGTTTCAACCTTGAAATTCCACCACTAACCACCTTTTCACAAAATAAGCATATGATCTTTAACCTGGAACCCTCAACTGGTATACCCCACTGTCATGCCGGATCATCAGACCGAGAATGGGAGTCTCTACCACCCCTTCCTGTCATCTCAATGGAGTACTTTAATTCAAACAAAAACCTTAAAATAAAATCACTTCGTAAATCCTCAATCTTCAAATAACACTCAAATGGTGTGTCTCCCACTTCATGAATGCAATAAAAATCGTATACACACACTTAATAACTTCATATTTTGTCATTTAAAAAAGAAAATTACGAAATAACACAAAAAACAACAAATAAAAAGAAAAAAAATAGAAAAAAACATTAAAAATATACCTAAATCCGAGTTAGAAGGCTTGCACGAATACCGTAGGGCACGATTTTGGAGCTTTGAACACCAAGGAGGCGAAAACCGGCTCTTAAGAACTTAAGACACTCAAAAGGAGAGAGGAAACCCACGAAAAATTGTGGGTTTTCGTTCGGCCGGGGACCCTTTATAAGGGTCCTCGTACGCACCGTATCGTACAATACGGTGCGATACACTTTGTTTTATAATACAGGACCATGTATCTACGATACGGTGCGATACGGATAACACTGGTACCTACACAAAAAGAAACTTGGTGGTGGAGTGAAGTAGTGCAAAATAAAATCAAGGCAAAGAGGGCATGTTATAAATTACATTATGCTAAGAAAACTAGTGAAACTTTAGAGGCTTATAAGAAAGCAAAGAAGGAAGCGAAAAAGGCTGTTAATGAAGCAAAAGCTAAAATTTGAGAGGATTTATATAAAAAAACTCAACTCAAAAGAGGGTGAAAGAGATATTTTAGGATAGCTAGGGTTTGATATAAGAAAACTAAAGATCTTAATTCTGTTAAATGCATCAAAGATAAGAATGAACAAATTCTAATGGCAAATGATCATATAAGAAATAGATGGAAAAACTACTTTTATAAGCTTTTTAATGAAAATAAAGATGTTAGTATTAGCATAGGAGAGTTAACCAAATCAGAAAAGTATATAAACCATAATTTCTACCGACGTATTCAAATGAATTAAGTCAAAGAGGCTCTTAAACGTATAAAGGGTAGTAAATCGATAGGACCAAACAATATTCCTATAGAAGTTTGGAAATACTAGGAGAAATAGGAATCACTTGGCTCACAAGACTATTTATGGAAAAACCAAAAGATGCCCGAGAAATAGAGAACGAGTACACTTGTATCCATATATAAGAACAAGGGAGACATTCATAATTGTGCAAATTATCGAGGTATCAAGTTAATGAGCCATACTATGAAATTATGGGAAAGAATTATCGAACGTAGGTTAAGACAAGTATTAAGTACAATAGAGAATCAATTTGGATTCATGTCAGGCATATCTACTATTGAAGCAATTCACCTTTTGAGACGTCTTATGGAACATTCTAGAGAAAAAAAGAAAGACTTTCGCATGATATTTATTGATCTAAAAAAAGCATACGATAGGATACTGAGGAAGGTTCTTTGGAAAACCTTAGAAAAAAGAGGTATCCCATTGACATACATTAACCTTATAAGAGACATGTACGATGGTGCATAAACATGTGTGAGGACTCATGAAGGAATGACCGACTTCTTTAAAATTAATATTGGGTTACATCAAGGATCAACTTTAAGTCCATACTTATTTACAATGGTGATGGATGAGTTAACAAAACATATTCAAGATGAAGTGCCTTGGTGTATGTTATTTCCATATGACATTGTGTTAGTGGAAGAGTCTAAGGAAAAAGTTAATAGAAAATTGGAACTATGGAGAGAAGCATTAGAAAGCAAAGGCCTCCGACTTAGTAGAACAAAGACAAAATATATGGAATGTAAGTTTGATCATTTGGTAACTTTAGAGGACATAAAAATTAAAATTGGCACACATTGCATCCCCCAAAAGGAAAGTTTTAAATACCTAGAGTCAATTTTTAAGAGTGATGAAAGAATTGATAGAGATGTTATGCATAGAATTAATACTGGTTGGTTAAAATGGAGAGTAGCATCAGGTATTCTTTATGATAAGAAGATACCATTAAAGTTAAAAGGTATATATTATAGAGCAGCAATTAGACCTGCCATGTTTTATGGTTCTGAGTATTGGGCGGTTAACGATCAACTTGTACAAAAAATGCCTGTGACAGAAATAAAGATGCTGAAATGGATGAGTGGCGATACAAGAAAAGACCGTATACATAATGAGGTTATTAGAAACAAATTAGGAGTGGCACCAATAGAGGATAAAATGAGAGAATATCGTTTAAGATGGTTTGGACATATAGAAAGAAGATGAGAAGAAGAACCTTTAAGAAGGTATGAGAAACTAAATTTGGAAAGTATTAAAAGAGGTAGAGGACGACCACAAAAGTGTTCGAAAGATGCAATATGGAATGATCTAGCTTATTGTGAGTTAACTGCTAACATGGCACATGATAGAGCTATGTGGAAACAAAGAATCTATGTAGCCGACCCCGTCTAGTATGAGAAAAGGCTTAGTTGTTGTTGTTGTTACTTGTTTTGCTTTAATATAAAGTTGTGTAGTTACTCTTGTCATATACTTATGTAAATTGATGTCTCACTTGCTCTAGTTTGAATATTATATATATAATATTATATACCTTAGTCGTGTCCCCACACTCAATATTTTTAAAATTTGTCATATTCTGCACTCGCACCCGCACCCATGTAACATAGGTTGGCACACGCACACAAAAGCAACTGCTAAGGACGTGGCAAGTAAGCTAGGTACTTTGACAAAATGACAGACTGCCCAGAAACATGGCACACTTGGGTGGTGGACAAGGGACAGTACATGCAGGCCAAAGACCATACATGACCTAGATGGATTGCAAATAAAGACCAGGGTACAGGAGACAAACGCACAACTGTAGTAGTATGACATCAACCCTTGTTATTTATTATAAGGGCAAGTGATAATGGTTTACTGACGTGGTCAATGCAAGGAAGACACATGTACAAGATCATGTGGCATCAACCATTGGCACTTATGTCCTTGGACAATGATGATCAACCGATACAGGTTAGAGGGGCAACTGTAAATTGTTGTTGATAAACGAAGGTTGAATCATCCACGATACAACTTGTCAAAGCGCCAAGATCTAAAAACATCTGAATATGGATGTCACACACAAATAACTCAATAAAAGTGCGGAAACAAGTCAAACTACAAACAAAAGTTGTGCAAGACCGCATTAATTTTATTGATAATAGAATGGGGTATTTATAGGGAAAGAGGCATTACATAAAAGAGAGAAATAATGGTTGTTGTGCACAGCACACCATAGCAACCCAACGGCTAGTTGATTGGTCAATCCTATCACAAACACGAGCCCTAATGGCCCGTGTACCTATTTCAATTAACAACCCCCTCAAACTTATGAGATATATACCGAAAGTTTGTCCAACAAAAAGTGAAAGCGAGTGGCCAAGAAAGATTTGGTGAAGAAGTCCGGTAGTTGCATCTCAGATGTAACATAACACAATGTTAGCTTCTTGTTCAAACATTCTTCATGAACAAAATGACAATCCATCTCAATGTGCTTCGTCCTTTCATGAAAGGTGTTGTTGGAAGCAATGTATATGACACTTTTATTGTCAAATACATAGTGGCAGGATGTTGCGAAGTAACTCCCAAATCACCTAGAACAGTTGTAATCCAAGAGATCTCTATAGCTATAGTAGACATGGCTCGATATTCTGCTTCGGTGGAAGAGAGTGACACTTTCTGTTGCTTCTTACACTTTGAATATATAAGTGATTCACATAAGAAAAATACAAAAACCAGTCGTAGAGTGTTTATTATTGACATCTCCACCCCAGTCAGCATCGGTATACACAGATAGATCAAAAAATGAAAAGGAAGTTAAGAGAACCCCCTTTTTAGAAGAATTTTTAACATATCGAATAATACACAAAACAACACTCATATGAACAGATGTTGGTGCTTGTTGAAATTGACTAGTTGTATGAACTGCATGAAATTGACTAATCTTTCTCCATCAGTGGATCTTAATTTGGTACCAAGAACTTCGGTAGTGTTCACTATTTTGTTGTTTGTGATACCTGACCTTTCAATTATATCATTTGCAAATTTAGTCTGAGACATAAAATACCATAGTTATTTCTAGTAATTTCAATGCCCAAAAAATAGTTAAGAAGGCATAAGTCTTTCATGTCAAATTCTTGGTGAAGATTATGTTTAACCTCTTTAATCCCTGCTTCATCACTCCCAGTGATGATCATATCATCCACATATAAGAGCAAAATAACAATACATGTTTCTGCCTTTCGTACAAACAAAGAGTGTCAGTATAACAAGATATAAAATTATGCAAATACATGAATTTTTCAAATTGATCAAACCAAGCCTTGGGGCTTTTTCAGGTCATACAAAGCTTTTTGCAATTTAAGAACATGATCCTGGGGAACATTAAACCCGTGAGGAGAGGTTATATAAACTTATTCAGACAAGTAACCATTCAGAAAAGCATTTTTAACATCAGGTTGATATATGTCCCAATTTTTAATGGCACTTAGGGTTATGAGAATTCTAATTGTGGTCATCCTAGCAACCGGAGTAAATGTTTCATCATAATCAATTCCATACTCTTGAGCATAACCCTTTGCAATCAGTCTAGCCTTATATCTCTCAATAAGACTATTGTTGTGAGTTTTAATTTTGTAGACCCATCGACATCCAATAACCTTCTTATCTTTAGGCATGGGTACAATTGTCCATGTTTGGGCTTTATCTAAGGCTCTACGTTCATCCCTCATAGCATCTTCCCATTCTGGAATGCCTTTAACTTGATGGTAAAATTTGGGTTATTTGACTTGATGAAGAGTTGCAATCAAATTTTTGCGTTGGGGTTCAAAAGATTCATAAGAAACAAATCGTTGGGGAGGTTTCGAAACTCTAGGTTCTAGACATGTGTCATCAGATTCTCTATGACATCGTATATAATGTAATGGGAAGGGTTCAATGATGGGTTGGTGATCAATAGTTTCATTTTGGACACTATCACTCCCTAGAGGACTATCTTGATGGTCTTCAGGGTCACAATCATCGTCTTCTTCTAGATCAAAGAAGTCTTGAGATATAAATGATTTAGAACTTTCTAAAGATTCTGACTTATAGTAAGGATCATTCTCAAAGAATTTTACATCTTTGAAAGCATACAATTTATCATTGAAATGATCAAAACATCTATAACCTTTTTTGTCTATGCCATAACCAAGAAATACACATTCAATGGCCTTAGGGGATAATTTATCATTTTTATCCATACAAACAAAACATTTACACCCAAAAACTCTCAATCTTTGAGGAAGGTTATATAGTTTTTCAAGGAGAGAAATATTTTCAAGTTTGGATGAAGGTATCGCAGTAAGAGTAGCTTCTGCCTATAAAAACTTAGGAACATTGCTGGCAATTAACATAGTGCAGTATGTTTCTATAATATGTCTATGTTTTCTCTCAACCAAGCCATTTTATAGAGGAGTTTTGGTGCACGATTTTTTATGCAAGATTCCATTGGTTTCGACAAACTTTTGAAACTCATTTGACATATATTCTCCTCCCGAATCAGATCTAAAAATCTTAATAGTTGAGCCAAATTGATTTTTGACCATATTACAAAAGGTTACAAATTTTTCAAACACTTTCGACTTTTGCTTCAAAAGATATATCCAAGTAAAGCGAGTAAAGTCATCTACAAATATCACATAGTATTGAACATCTCCCTTAGAAACAAAAGGAGCATGACCCCAAACATCAGAGTGTATTAATTCAAAAGCTTTGTTTGGTACATAATTTCTTTTACCAAAAGGAAGATGATGCATTTTTCTAAGCACACACTCTTTACATTCAAACTTTTGTTCCCTAATTTTTTTTAATAAAGGGAAATTACACAATTTATGTATATCTAAGTGTCCAAGTCTTTTATGCCAAAGGGTAGCATCTTGGGCTACATTACAAGTATCAAAATTTGGCATAACTAAGTAATCCATTTTGTATAGTCCGCTTTCTCTATGGCCTTAACCAATCACCTTCTTCGATAGGTGATCTTGCACCACACAATGCTTGGATGAGAAAGTGATTATACAATCATTATCACAAATTTGAGCAACCGAAAGTAAGTTTAAATTAAGTTCAGGTATAAAGCTTATATTATAAATTTTAAAATTTTCTTTTTCGAAATTTTTTATTTTTTTAATTTGAAGTTTTGTACCATCGGCCGTAAATACATGTTTTCCAATATCATGAGATTCATTTAAGGGTTTTCACAATGAGTCATATAAAAAGAAGCACCCGAATCTAAAAACCAAGACATACCTGAGAGAGCATTTTCGGAGATGCTTGCTTTTTCCTTAAACATTTCTTATATATAAGCTTTTATGTTGGTAAGCAAGACTCCTCCTTCTTTATCTTCCACAACTCCCACATTTCCAAATTTCTTTCGAAGAAGAGGACAAGTGGTTTTGATATGTCCACTTTCCCTATAATAGTGGCATATGGTGTCCTTGGTTAGCCATGGTCCCGTGAGTTTATGTCTTGTTCCTTCGAAGTTTTTCGCATGTGGAGGCTTGTACGTCTTCATGTTAGCTCCCGATTTGAAGGCGGTAAGCACGGCTTCTTTTGCAACATTGATATTTTTCAACCATGTTTCCTCTGTAACAAGGTCAGCCAAAAGCGAGTCTCCTTTTGGTCTAGGTTTTCTATGTATTAAGTTTAATCTAATATTTTCAAATTTGTCTCTTAAACCACACATAAACAAAAAGAAATATTGATTATCCAAAAACTCTTGAAATTCATCTAATTTTTAAAGTTTTCCGAATTTATCAAAACTTCTAAGTTGAGTCCATAGTTCCGAAAACTCATTGTGATAATCTCTAATGCTTAAGTTTCCTTGCTTAAGCATTTATCATCCTTTCCATTAAATCAATTTGGAAGACAAAATCATCTTAAGAGTGAATCTTTTTTAAGTATTTCCATGTTTCAAAAGCATTTTCGCAAACACTAATTCTATTTCTAAGTTTTTCATCAACATTTTGACAAATAATTCAAGTTATTTTTGCATTCATTTTTTCTTAAATTTTTAGATCTTACTTTTACTTTTCATGTGCTTTAACAATATTATCATCATCCAAATCATCAATGTTTAAAATGGGTTCTTTTATCATACCATTGATATAATCCCAAACATCTTTTGATAAAAAATATTTTTTCATGAACCTTGCCCAACTTTGATAGCATTTTGGGTCAATGATGAATCTAAAGGACTCATTCTTCCTTTCCATTTCATGCAAAATCAAAAGATTTAGACTAACCTTAAATTTGGAATGATTTCTCAAAATTTGCAATCGTGGCACGCTTCCTAATGTGCTCGAATTCTTCAATATGAGGCTATGATATCATGTAAATTGTTGTTGATAATCGAAGATTGAATCGTCCACGATACAACTTGTCAAAGCGCCAAGATCTCAAAACATCTGAATATGAATGTCACACACAAATAACTCAACAAAAGTGTGGAAACAAGTCAAACTACAAACAAAAGTTGCTAAGACAACGTTGATTTTATTGATGATAGAATGGGGTATTTATAGGGGAAGAGGCATTACATAAAAGAGAGAAATAATAGCCTTGAAGGTTAGTTGTTGTGCACAGCACAGCATAGCAGCCCAACAGCTATTAACTAGCCGTTGGAGGCCAGCTGCCTCCAACGGCTAGTTGATTGGCCCTAGGACCTAGTGGCATGGGCCAGTCCTATCACAAACACGAACCCTAATGGCCCATGTACCTATTACAATTATCAGCAACCACCCACCAAATTGCAGCCTCCAACCACCAATCAAGTGTAGGTCTCTACAACTACTCCGACCACCTAATGCCAACCAGTTTCTGCCAAGTTCTCAGTATGTTACCATGCAATATCAACCGATATAGCATGATATAGCTTTTAACCGAACCCCTAGAGCGATATGAGGGTCATTAGGCAGTGACCCAAGAAAACCACAAAATGACCACTATATACCATATAGTGGTGTGGACAGTGGTTCAACACAAAACAAACCTTATTTGGGTTGACCCAATCCAATCCAAATGATTTAGGTCCCCTATATACTCTCTCTCTCTCTCTCTTTGTGTGACACACTTTGCATAAAGTGTGGGAACCATCCACGTCTGAAGACGCAAAGAACTCCATGCGAAGAATTCAAGGTGGTAGCGATGAAGAACTCTGGCTACAGCAGTCAGGTGCAACTTTTCCTTTTTTGTTTTTCAATTTTCTTTCTTTTTCTTCTTTTCGTTTTCTATTCAATTTCTTCTTCCCCCTCTTTCTTCTTGATTCTTATTCTCTTTCCTTTTCCCTTTTTTCTAGTTTTTCCTCCATTCTTTATCTGTTTCCTTTCCACTGCATTCTTTCTTCCTCGTTTCTTCATTTTCTTCTCTATTATGTTTTCTTCTTCATCATTTTTCTTTGTTCCATTTTCTTTTCATGTGCTACAGTAATCATTGATTTCCCTGCAGATCTACAGATATGTATTATGCTTCAAACTAGTTATATATGTTCCTTTGATCCCTAAATTGAGATCCTTGCTTTATTTTTTGTGGGTTGCCTCAAGGCCTCTAAGCACCTTGCCACAATTGGACTATGGCCACTATAATCGTCATCTCATACCAAATATTGACAAACGTTTCTCCACACCTTAGGCAGGAGATGTTAGTGATTATCCAGGGAGAGAAGTAATCATTCTCTCGCGTAACAAATCCTTCCACATAGTGTAAAACACACCATCTCTCATCCGTGTAATTTGCAATTAAGGTCAACCACCTCAACTTGAACCATATTAACAATGTCCTTGCCGATGACAGTGTCCAAATCGTCCCACTGCAAGACAATAAGCTAGAAGAAACCAATGGAGCCAAGTCTCTATATAGGTCCAGTAGGTAAAGAGCTCTTCGTTATCATATACATCATGAATACAACTAGAATGATGTGTGCACCAACTCCCAGTTGGAAACCGAGTCCTGTATGTAATTACACCAATGGACATAACAATATCGGTTTTCTCTGGATAATCATTCAATAGAATAAAAGTAAATATACTAGTAAAGGGACTTGAAAATTGCATTTTAAGAGGTGACTCTTGTGTTAGTGGCTCTTCCTGCTCGCATTCATGCAGTGTTAGCTGTATTGCTATTGTACCATACGATACGCACGATACCGTAACCTATATCGTGTCGTAATGTGCAATACGGGCCATATCGCACGATACGGCACGTATCGCCCATATCCTATCGTATGATACGGGCGATACGCCCAAGGACCCATATAAAGGGTCCCTCACATAATAGAAACTCGCATTTTTGCGAGTTTTTGTGGTTTTTTTAGAGCGGTTCAAGGCATCTTCCAATGGTTCTCCCCCTCCTTTGTGTTCAAGGCTTCCAAAAAAGTGCTCTATGGTATCCGTGCAAGCCTCCTAACTCTGATTGTGGTATATTTTGAGTATTTTTCTGAATTTTTTTCTTTGTATTTATTGTTTTTGGTGTTATTTGCGTTTTCTTTTTTTGAATGAGAGTATCATTGATTGTATAGATAGATTAGTCCCTTATGAGAGCAAAGCATATGCTATACATCGAGAGATGGAGATCTATGATAATGCTCTTCACTTAATGAGTTTGCCTCTAGCAATTCGCAGCCGTACTAATATGCACCAAGGTAAATTGTTTATCTTCGTATTTCAGTTTCTTAAATCTTATATTATTTTGGATTAAGTCTCTAATGTTTGCCTTTCTCTACGGATGTTTGCTGGAATAGGTTTGGAAGTCATTGCCCAAACTTTAGAGATTTTACAGTAAGAGTTCTGAGCCAAACATGTAGTACAACGAGTTATGAAAGGAATTTGAGTGTTTTTTAATACATCCATACAAAAATGGGCAACAAGTTGGAACATAAGCAGCTGAATGACTTAGTTTTCATCCATTGTAGCATGCAGTTTCACGAAAGGTAATCTTGTATTAGTTAGTAGTTTCATACTTAAAAATTCAATTCAATATATTGTTTGACTTGAATTATTAATGTTAGTTACTAATTACTTATCTTTTTTCTTGTAGGCAATTAAAAAAGGTAAATAGAGAAGAAAGCCAATTTAAGTTTGGATAATTTTGATATATTAGAAGACTGGATTATGAAAGATAACGAAGAAAATGCTCTCCTAACTTAAGAAGACATTGCATGGATTAATTTGGAAGGAGCGTAACAACATTATCAAGGAGATGACGATTTTGATTTTGAAGCAGAAGGTGATGAGTATCTCCAGAAAGGAGAAGATAAAGATTATTTAGTTGATGATCGTGATTACAATATGTAAATGTAAATCGAAAATGTATTTCATTTTTTGCTTCAAAATATGTAATTTTTTTTCAATTGTTCAATGGTGAATAATCAATATGTACTAAACTTTGCATTATATAAATTCTTTATAATTATCAAATTCTTCCAAAAATTTCTGATTTTTTCTGAACTTTTTGGAATTTTTTGATATTTTTACTATTTTTTTAATATTAAAGTATGATACGATACGATACGCCCGTATCGTGGACCAAAACAATACATGATACGATATGCGTCGAACAACACTGCATTCATGTGCTTAAAACAGCTAGACTGGGCTCCAATACCAATTCTCGTACACCCAAATTTGGTGCCTTGCCTTGGCTAGAGGTACCTTCGAAATACACTTGGTGTAGAGCTGCCATCCCACCCACGAGGACCGGGTTTCATGAGATGGTAGTCCATGAGGGCATGTAAGGAGGAGGTGACCTCCGCCTGAATAAACCCCAGAGGACCTATTAAAGGGACCTTTGGTGGAGCAGAAAGGCATTTTCACCAACCGCTCCTTCCTTTTCACATGTAAAGTCCAGGGTGTCTAAAAGTTGGTGAGCCTAGACAGAGTTGGGTTTTTAGGGGGAGCCAAGTATCATGTAAAGTCAGTTGATGATGACAGGATTATGAAAGGGGTTCACTTGTGTTGAGTAACTTGAGTATCATGTGCTCATACCAGGTGCTTAATAAAATCATATAACTCTTCTCTTCGTGTTCTGCAGCTTTCTGTGGGTCAAGCATTTGTTGCAACTTGCAACCAACGTGGAATGAGCCAAAGCGAGTAAAATGGAGGTTTGTAACAGTGTCACACGTGAGGATCACTTGGCATTACACTTGGCAAGACATGATCTAAAATGTCTGTATGACCAAATACAAAGAGAGGCCATGAAAGAAAAGGCGACAATTGATGAAGGTGAAAGGAGAACATAGTCCAGGAATATGGAAGAATCAATGGGCAAATTGAAGAACTCTACCTGGACTGACCGTCTTGAGAGGCTTTACCATGGCAATTAATTTTATCAGTGAGGGTATCAAGATCCCTAAAGCTAAAAGTACCAATGGCATGTCACTCTATGTAAGCTCATAGGATTAGTTCAATGAAGCTTGTTTTTCCAACCCAAAAACCTCAATCTGAAATTAGTTGAGAAACCATGTGGATTCTATTTCTATTTCAATTATAAATTCATGGATTTTCCTTTTTAAATAAAGGCGCCTAGCTCTTGTGCGAAGTATCTTGAAATTTGTTTTAGTGAAACTCTAGTAACCTCCCAATTCTCTCGCCCTCTCTCATTTCCCATACCGTAGGAATTTCCTAGTTATTCCCTATCCCATGAATTTTACACTTCCACTCTCCAAACCCCGATCTCCATCCTCTGTTTCACTTCATTCTCCATACACTCATCTACATCGTCACATTCGTCAGATGTGCACCATGTTGGTGAGATATCCCCTAAGTCATAAAACTTGAAGGATCCCCTAAGTCATACACAGGGTTGGTCAAGCCAAACCTAGCAAGTCCTCCATATTGTCGAAGGTCTCACAGTCAATCATGGGGTTAACTTTAGCGTGATGTCTTCCTAACAGGCTTCCCAGCTTACTAGTAGAAAAAATAACTTAAAAACCAAACTAAGATGGATACATGTAGGATCAGAATAAATGTACAATGATAAACAAGATATTGTGTACAACAGTTTAAATAAGCACAGCATATCAGAAATGAAGTCAGAAGGTACTTGCATATACAAACACAACAGATGGTTAATGAAGTTGGAAGGTACTTGCATATAGAAAGACAATATAAGATGGTTATCGCTACTGAAACAGAAAATTCTTACCTGCCCTCACAGTGTCTATTTTCTTTTCGCATATGGCAATTGCATCTTCAAGTTGTGTCTGCCGAATCAACAGTAACTGACGTAGACGTAACTATGGACAAGCAAAAAATGAAATGAAATATGGAATACTCATAAACAAACAAAAGAGGGAAATGGGCATTTGCTTACCAAGTCATCACGCCTCTTGTCCAGGACCCTCATAGCCGCCTGCAACAATGCACCTCGCTTAGATGATAACACTGCGACAAAGCTATCAACCTCGTTTGTATCAGCTCCATATTCTACAACGGAGAGCTCATTTCTCATAACATTACCCTTACTGCAAAGAGCAGTACCATCTATTCTGACTTCCTTCAAAAACTTTCCATCAAAGTCTCCATTTTCTTGTGGTTTCGCTTCTAATGTAGTTGCCCCAAACTGACAAAAGCATCTTTAATTAGTACTGTAATGTAATATCATTAAACAAAGAAATGTATTAAGGATTCTCAGCATAGCACTAGTCTTAATCATAAAAGATATTGTTCAAAGCAATACCCTTTTAAAATTTATCACTGAAATATCATATAAAATATAGAAGTTTGAAGGCCAGAACTTGAGAGAGAAATGAACATGTAAGTGCACAAATTGGTGATACAAACTTTAAATATATCCTTGAGAATACAACAACAACAACAACTAAGCCTTTTCCCATACTAGACGGGGTCGGCTACATGGATTCTTTGTTTCCACAGATCCCTATCGTGTGCCATGTTAGCAGTTAACTCACAATAAGCTAGATCATTCTTCATTGTTTCTTTCCAACACTTTTGTGGTCATCCTTTACCTCTTTTAATACTTTCCAAATTTAGTTTCTCATACCTTCTTAAAGGTTCTTCTTCTCATCTTCTTTCTATATGTCCAAACCATCTTAAACGATATTCTCTCATTTTATCCTCTATTGGTGCCACTCCTAATTTGTTTCTAATAACCTCATTATGTATACGGTCTTTTCTTGTATCGCCACTCATCCATCTCAGCATCTTTATTTCTGTCACAGGCATTTTTTGTACATGTTGATCGTTAACAGCCCAACACTCAGAACCATAAAACATGGCAAGTCTAATTGCTGCTCTATAATATATACCTTTTAACTTTAATGGTATCTTCTTATCATAAAGAATACCTGATGCTCCTCTCCATTTTAACCAACCAGTATTAATTCTATGCGTAACATCTCTATCAATTCTTTCATCACTCTGAAAAATTGACTCTAGGTATTTAAAACTTTCCTTTTGGGGATGCAATGTGTGCCAATTTTAATTTCTATGTCCTCTAAAGTTACCAAATGATCAAACTTACATTCCATATATTTTGTCTTTGTTCTACTAAGTCGGAGGCCTTTGCTTTCTAATGCTTCTCTCCATAGTTCCAATTTTCTATTAACTTTTTCCTTAGACTCCTCCACTAATACAATGTCATCTGCAAATAACATACACCAAGGTATTTCATCTTCAATATGTTTTGTTAACTCATCCATCACCATTATAAATAAGTATGGACTTAAAGTTGATCCTTAATGTAACCCAATATTAACTTCAAAGAAGTCTTTCGTTCCTTCATCAGTCCTCACACATGTTTTTGCACCATCATACATGTCCTTCTTTTCGTTCCTTCATGAGTCCTGGCATGAATATAAATTGGTTCTTTGTTGTACTTGATACTTGTCTTAAAATACGTTCGATAATTCTTTCCCACAATTTCATAGTATGGCTCATTAATTTGATACCTCGATAATTCGCACAATTTTGAATGTCTCCCTCGTTCTTATATATGGGTATAAGTGTACTTGCTCTCCATTCCTCGGGCATCTTTTGGTTTTTCCATATTTCATTAAATAGTCTTGTGAGCCAAGTGATTCTTATTTCTCCTAGTATTTTCCAAACTTCTATAAGAATATTATCTGGTCCTACCGATTTACCACCCTTCATATGTTTAAGAGCCTCTTTGATTTCATTCTTTTGAATACGTCAGTAGAAATTGTGGTTTATATACTTTTCTGACTTGGCTAAATCTCCTAAACTAATACTAACATCTTTATTTTCATTAAAAAGATTATAAAAATAGTTTTTCCATCTATTTCTTATATCATCATTTGCCACTAGAATTTTTTCATCCTCGTCCTTTATGCATCTAACATACATAAGATCTTTAGTTTTCTTATCTCTAGCCCTAACTATCCTAAAAATATCTCTTTCACCCTCTTTTGAGTTGAGTTTTCTATATAAGTCCTCCCAAATCTTAGCTTTTGCTTCACTAACGGCCTTTTTCACTTCCTTCTTTGCTTTCTTATAAGCTTCTAAAGTTTCACTAGTTTTCTTAGCATAATATAATTTGTAACATGCCCTCTTTGCCTTGATTTTATTTTGTACTGCTTCACACCACCACCAAGCTTCTTTCTGTGCCGGTACACCTCCCTTAGATACACTTCACACATCTGTCGCCACTTTCCTAATATGTATAGCCATATTGTTCCACATATCACAGGGTGTACCAATATAATTCCAAACATTTCCTTCAAGGACTTTCTGTTTAAATATATTTTCTTTCTCGCTTTTGAGGTTCCACCATTTAGTCTAAATAGCTCGATGCACTCTTTTCTTCTTTGTCCATTTTTTTATTTGTAAATCCATAACTAAAAGTCGATGTTGGGTGGTTAAGCTTTCCCCTGGAATTACCTTACAATCTTTACAACACGCTCTATCTTTTTTCTACAAATAAAGTAATCAATTTGTGTTTGTGATAAGCCACTCTTATAAGTAATTAAATGTTCATCTCGTTTTTTTAAGATTGTATTGACTATAAAGAGATCAAATGACATAGCAAAATTTAAAATCTCCCTACCTTCCTCGTTTATATCCCTAAAACCAAAGTTTCCATGAATCCCTTGATATCCTAAGGCCTCTTTACCGACATGTCCATTTAAATCTCCTCCTAAACAAATCATCTCCCTTTGTGGAATCTTTTGAAACACCTTATCTAACTCTTCCCAAAAAACTATCTTTATACTATCTTCTAGTCCTACTTGGGGTGCGTAAGCACAAACTATATTCAAAACCTCTGCTCCTAACACTAATTTCAACGTCATGATTCGGTCACAGTATCGTTGTATGTCTACTACACTCTCCTTTAAATCTTTATTTATGATAATACCAACTCCGTTTCGGGCCTTTTCTTTACCTTAGTACCATAATTTAAAACCTGTATCCTCTATCTCCTTTGCTTTTTCTCCAACCCATTTTGTCTCTTGTAAACATAGAATATGAATCTTTCTCCGAATCATAGTATCTACCACATCCATTAGTTTACCCGATAATGTTCCGATATTCCAAGAACCAATACGAATCTTATTATCTACGACTAACTTCCTTACCCCCCAAAATACGGAGACCCTCTCTGAAAATTTTTAACTACATTCGGGCGGCAATGTAGCGGAACTAACTTCTTTACCTACACCCGTCCATGATGTGGGAACCCTCTCTGCAATTGATTCACTACATTCAGGCGAAAATGTAGTGGCCCTTGCTTACTTCTTATTGCATTTGGGCTCTACAGCACGTCGTTAGGCGGGGACGCCCCAAAGCAATACAACAAACAACAACAACTAAGCCTTTTCCCATACTAGATGGGGTCGGCTACATGGATTCTTTGTTTCCACAGATCCCTATCGTGTGCCATGTTAGCAGTTAACTCCTAATAAGCTAGATCATTCTTTCTTGTTTCTTTCCAACACTTTTGTGGTCGTCCTCTACCTCTTTTAATACTTTCCAAATTTAGTTTTTCTAACCTTCTTACAAGTTCTTCTTTTGATCTTCTTTCTATATGTCCAAACCATCTTAAACGATGTTCTCTCATTTTATCCTCTATTGGTGCCACTCCTAATTTGTTTCTAATAACCTCATTATGTATACGGTCTTTTCTTGTATGACCACTCATCCATCTCAACATCTTCATTTCTGTCACAGACATCTTTTGTACATGTTGATGATTAACTGCCCAACACTCAGAACCATAAAACATGGTAGGCCTAACTGCTGCTCTATAATATTTACCTTTTAATTTTAATGGTATCTTCTTATCACAAAGAATACCTGATGCTCCTCTCCCAACCAGCATTAATTCTACGTGTAACATCTCTATCAATTCTTCCATCACTTTGAAAAATTGACCCTAAATATTTAAAACTTTCCTTTTTGGAAATGCAATGTGTGCCAATTTTAATTTCTATGTCCTCTAAAGTAGCCAAATGATCAAACTTACATTCCATATATTTTGTCTTTGTTCTACTAAGTCGGAGGCCTTTTCTTTCTAATGTTTCTCTCCATAGTTCCAATTTTCTATTAACTTTTTCCTTAGACTCCTCCACTAATACAATGTCATCTGCAAATAACATACACCAAGGTACTTCATCTTGAATATGTTTTGTTAACTCATCCATCGCCATTATAAATAAGTATGGACTTAAAGTTGATCCTTGATGTAACCCAATATTAACTTCAAAGAAGTCTGTCGTTCCTTCATGAGTCCTCACACATGTTTTTGCACCATCATACATGTCTCTTATAAGGTTAATATATGTCAATGGGATACCTCTTTTTTCCAAAGTTCTCCAAAGAACCTCCCTCTGTACCCTATCATAAGCTTTTTCTAGATCAATAAATATCATGTGAAGGTCTTTCTTTCTTGCTCTAAAATGTTCCATAAGACGTCTCAAAAGGTGAATCGCTTCAATAGTAGATCTACCTTGCATAAATCCAAATTGGTTCTCTGTTGTACTTGATACTTGTCTTAACCTACATTCGATAATTCTTTCCCATAATTTCATAGTATGACTCATTAACTTGATACCTCGATAATTCGCACAATTTTGAATGTCTCCCTTATTCTTATATATGGGTATAAGTGTACTAGCTCTCCATTCCTCGGGCATCTTTTGGTTTTTCCATATTTCATTAAATAGTCTTGTGAGCCAAGTGATTCCTATTTCTCCTAATATTTTCCAAACTTCTATAGGAATATTATCCGGTCCTACCGATTTACCACCCTTCATATGTTTAAGAGCCTCTTTGACTTCATTCTTTTGAATACGTCGGTAGAAATTGTGGTTTATATACTTTTCTGACTTGGCTAAATCTCCTAAACTAATACTAACATCTTTATTTTCATTAAAAAGATTATAAAAATAGTTTTTTCATCTATTTCTTATATCATTATTTGCCACTAGAATTTTTTCATCCTCGTCTTTTATGCATCTAACATACTTAAGATCTTTAGTTTTCTTATCTCTAGCCCTAGCTATCCTAAAAATATCTCTTTCACCCTCTTTTGAATTGAGTTTTTTATATAAGTCCTCCCAAATCTTAGCTTTTGCTTCACTAACGGCCTTTTTTGCTTCCTTCTTTGCTTTCTTATAAGCTTCTAAAGTTTCACTAGTTTTCTTAGCATAATATAATTTGTAACATGCCCTCTTTGCCTTGATTGTATTTTGTACTACTTCACACCACCACCAAGCTTCTTTTTTGTGCCGGTACACCTCCCTTAGATACCCCTAACACATCTTTCGCCACTTTCCTAATATGTATAGCCATATTATTCCACATATCAGAGGGTGTGCCAACATAATTCCAAACATCTCCTTCAAGGACTTTCTGTTTAAATATATCTTCTTTCTCGCTTTTGAGGTTCCACCATTTAGTCCGAATAGCTCGATGCACTCTTTTCTTCTTTGTCCATTTTTTTATTTGTAAATCCATAACTAAAAGTCGATGTTGGGTGGTTAAGCTTTCTCCTGGAATTACCTTACAATCTTACAACACGCTCTATCTTTTTTCTACAAATAAAGTAATCAATTTGTGTTTGTGATAAGCCACTCTTATAAGTAATTAAATGTTCATCTCATTTTTTTAAGATTGTATTGACTATAAAGAGATCAAATGACATAGCAAAATTTAAAATCTCCCTACCTTCCTCGTTTATATCCCCAAAACCAAAGTTTCCATGAATCCCTTGATATCCTAAGGCCTCTTTACCGACATGTCCATTTAAATCTCCTCCTAAACAAATCATCTCCCTTTGTGGAATCTTTTGAAACACCTTATCTAACTCTTCCCAAAAAACTATCTTTATACTATCTTCTAGTCCTACTTGGGGTGCGTAAGCACAAACTATATTCAAAACCTCTGCTCCTAACACTAATTTCAACGTCATGATTCGGTCACAGTATCGTTGTATGTCTACTACACTCTCCTTTAAATCTTTATTTATGATAATACCAACTCCGTTTCGGGCCTTTTCTTTACCTTAGTACCATAATTTAAAACCTGTATCCTCTATCTCCTTTGCTTTTTCTCCAACCCATTTTGTCTCTTGTAAACATAGAATATGAATCTTTCTTCGAATCATAGTATCCACCACATCCATTAGTTTACCCGATAATGTTCCGATATTCCAAGAACCAATACGAACCTTATTATCTAGGACTAGCTTCCTTACCCCCGCATCCGTCCATAATCAAAATGCGGAGACCCTTTCTGAAAATTTTTCACTACATTGGGGCGGCAATGTAGTGGGACTAACTTCTTTACCCACGCCCGTCCATGATGTGGGAACCCTTTCTGCAATTGATTCACTACATTCGGGCGAAAATGTAGTGGCCCTTGCTTACTTCTTACTGCATTCGGGCTCTGCAGCACGTCGCTAGGCGGGGACGCCCCAAAGCAATGCTCATAATTTTTGTAATCCATGTTGTAAAAATCCGACAAAGTTTTACGCTGGCTGTCGGAAGCCTAACACAACCCTCCTCCTTTATCCAGGCTTGGGACCGGCAATGCAAGGGTGATCCCTTACATGGGCGGAGTTGGACGCCCCAAAGCAATGCTCATAATTTTTGTAATCCATGTTATAAAAATCTGACGGAGTTTTACGCTGGCTGTCGGAAGCCTAACACAATAGATCCAATGCTTTTCAGGTTCTTATAAGAACATATCCTTGAGAATATTTAATAAAAAAAAGTACAGCTTTTCAGGTTCTTATAAGAACAGATCCAATGCTTGAAATGCTAAATCCACAATAGATTATCCCTTCATTAGATAAAAGAAAAGTACCTCATTCAAAACTCACGTTGCAAACAGTCCAATCAGAACCAGAATCAGCAACATACAAGTTTTGCTTTGGCATATTTAGAATAGCAGCCATTTGACTAGCACAATTTTCATTGCAACTTTGGATTAAGCAACTAGCACACAAATAAATGGAAGTTGCCGAAATCCCCTTAGATTAACAAAGCAAAATTTAAGAAACTGAGACCTAATGAGTAGCGTGGAAAAAACTCTTCTGCTGTTGTTGCCGTGGATGAAATCATTCAATACAATGAATCATTTTCTTTCCTTTAAAAAGAATAAAGGAGAAGAAAAAAGAAAAAGAATCATAGTGCTATAGAGTAGCAAAACCCTTCCTCCATGGCTGACTTACAGTAGTAACTGAACCAACCTTTTCCCACAGAAATTTACATTGCAATACCAATACTGAGAACTGAATAAGATGCTAGTAAACCAAAGGAACCTCACACTTCGATGATACCTTGTCTTTCATACCACTTTCTGAAGGATGACATATGTCCTGATCATGAATTTGCTTCTGTTTGCAACAAAGCTGAGCATGACCTTCATCGTCAGTGGTCACAAACATATCTTTGATAAGAACTTCCTCAGAACCAATTAGCAAAGGCTCATCCGGAACTCCCAAGAGAAATTCAGAGCCCTGTGACTTGTGAACTTTCCTGTAATCATTCTCAGTTGTAGCAGGGTCAGAGTTGGCCTTCAAACTTTCTGAAATTTCACCAGATGGAATTATTTTATCCTGTGTCCTGTACTTCAGAGGGTGAGAATCACTTTTGTGCGCACCACTGTAATTTTGAACCTTGAAATCACTATTTTCGGATCTGTTCAATAAGAGATTTTGTCTGCAAAAGGCAACAGTCATATGCCAAGCATATAATGATAGATGAAGAGAGCACAGATATGACAAATCCATCAAGCATCATCTCAAGCTTCCAACCAAATATGGCTCTTAATAAATCACAATTACCTGGATAACCAATCAGAAATGATCCCTTCATATGGTAATAAGTGGAAAAAGGCAACAGCTTGAGTTGTTTCGTAACTATCTGACACCTTGGTAACTATAAGTTCCTGAAGGCTGCATAGAGAAGAGGCATGCAGTACATTGAAGAAATTTTATCAGGGTTACCAGTGGCATGCGCTTGAAAAATTGAAATACCACGACGCAAGCATATGCACAACTGCAAATACACATCCATGCCCCCAAACATGCATGATTATCAATCTCCGCAATATCTTGGCCAGCCAGTTGAACTTGAAAATTCTGGGTGTCACAAAACATATGACTATAAAAATAATACCAAAATCAGAGAAATCCAAGAAAAAGAAGAAACTGAAAACTTGCACGACATGATATGGAATATTGTATAAACAAACGCTGTTGGAAAGAAGAAGGACGTCACAAATACTAAATAGAAAATGAGGAAACATGTCAAGTGTCATGGTGTTTGTGATTTCAAAGATGTCACTGACATTCTTCACTTCTTTACTCATATAAGTTTGTAACAAGGAATTTGTTGCTGAACAATGAAACGGAGTGGAAATGCTTGCCCTCCAGAAGAGATTTCATTTCCATATTTTGTTCCCTTTCTCTTGCTCATCTTGTTTCCTATCTTCATCAAGAATGAAGCTTGAGAGTACATTTCCATCTCCACTTTCCAAGTAGAATCACCAAGAATATGTTCATCTGAAAAATCTTGGTGACTGTTAACAATACCGAGTTGCTGACAAATAGTTCTCATAAGACAACACAAGATGTCTGCATAACACATGGTGAAACATATTATTTGTTGATATATTTGAGAGTAGAAGATTTTCTGTCCTAATGCCTCATTTATCTATTCAGCAGGGTAACCCATAGTAAATTCAAACTTTGACATATAGAAGAGACTTAAACAATGCATTAAGGTGGCATTGTAGAACAAGACCGCACCTTATCCAGCCCAACTACTACAAGAATGTATAAGTCGCAGAATTGGTCTCCGTAGAGTCAGCTTTCAGGGAGCATGCTTCACATGACAAAACACCCAGATAAATATAAAAGGAGGGCGCTGATGACTACCTCAGGGAGCTCCTTTCAGTATAAATTGGTGTGCTCCATTTAAAAGCTTGGACGTTTATGCTGAGGGATGAAAATACACACTACACATCGATGGAATAACATGCTTCATGCATAAAACAACCCTTACATGTGCTGACCCCATACAACAGGGTAATGATAGACTTTCCTCAGGAGGTCAAGGTTAAAGATGCTCTTACCAGAACTGACAGGCCCACACTTTGTTGTGATACAAAATGAATTAGCGTATATGTGATTCTACAGTTCAAATAACAGTGAACCTGGAAAAGCACTTCAGGTTATACAAACCAGAGGAACTCTAATTGTCTACAAGCAAATGCACCAAAATAAATCTTGGTACCAGAATCAAACAGCAAGCCGATATAGTTTTTAAGACCTTTTAGTTCAAACTTCTTTAGTAAACTAATGGCATACTCTAAAGGTCAGGTATATTAGCAGCACCTGTACATTAAACCCACACATATACAATAAATACATTCATACACACACATACATAATACATAGATACATATATATTTTTATATATATAATGTTATACATAAATATATGCATACATGCACATCAATAGAGGGGGGAGAGAGAAAGAGAGAAAACAATTTAACCATGCCGAGACAAACCTGTTGATAACATCACTAATGGGTACTTGTCCTACTTGTCCATCAATTTCTTTTAAACATTGCATCAGGTAAAATCGAGCAGTCGACCTAGCTTGAGTCAAGGAGTACACATAGTGACTTTCGTGATGCACCAAACTGGCAGAATCAAGGCCTGTAGCAGACACAAAAGATGCCAGAGTTGTATATGTTAAAAGAAAAATTATTGATCCACCCTTCTGCTATGATTGCAATTGGAAACCTAATAAGCTGCTTTGACAAAAGTAACACAAAAGCAATTGTGTTATGCTGAGCAGCAAGTGTTGGTCGATGGATGATTTGAAATATTTATAGTTCAAAACTTCAATGTAATGATACAAGAAGCCCAAGATTTGAGAATAACCAATTTACAGAAGCATATTGAGGTTCCTAACCAGCTTATTGTCATTTCCTAAGCTCCATTGCCAGTGCCAAGATTTTAGAATAACCAATTTAACTGCTAGCATGGCACATGATAGAGCTCTAATGGAAACAAATAATCCATGTAGCCGACCCCATCTAGTATGGGAAAAGGCTTAGTTGTTGTTGTTGTATAATGAGGTTTCTAACCAGCCCAAAATGTCGGAAGGAAACAATAAAAAATTATCTTGTTTTTTCAGATATTAAATGCTAATATGACTCAAGATCTAGCCAAATGGAGACTCAAAATCTGTGTAGCCAACCCCATTTAGTATGGGAAACTCTTGGTTTGGTTATTTCGTTCTGGAAGGTACTTCTTGATGTTGAAGAACTACATTTTGAGCAAGTACCAGTTTTTTCTTTGACAGCAGAATATGCAATGTGGAGAAGTACCGCCTCATCTGCAGTTGCTAAACAAGAAGCATGCCTTGAATATGTTGTACTTCTGAAATACTTCTTGGCAGCTGTTTTCTGCTTCTCTATGTCATCTAGCACCAACTCTCTTCGAGCAGGCGAACTAACTTCCTTTTCTATCAATGACCAAACTCCTTTAGTAACTGAATCGCTCACAAGCAGACAGTTCTTTCTCATAGAATCAACAAGAAAAACTGCAACTTTTGAGACTGGCCATCCCTCCTTGTGCGGATGATTTGTCAAGGAGCTTAATCCATCACAAATATCAAAAGCCTCTCTGACTATTTTCTCTGTTATAGTCGTTTCTTCTCCCTTATTCTTGTAACCCGTACATGCTAACAAGTTTGGCCTTGCAACAACAGCAGCCTCGCAAAAAGTTTTGAAGTCCAGAAATTGGACATTCAGGAACTGCTTCCTGTGGAAGTAGTTGTAAAGCAGCACAGCTGCATGCATCTGAATAGAAACTCCATAAGGAATCCATTAGAAACATGAAAAAGATCAAATTGACAGACAATTGGACATGCATGAAAGTTGCACATCTTTAGAGAATAATAATTACATAATGCAGCAATATAAAAGGCAGAGCAATAGTATCATTCAAGCTACAACAACAACAACAACTAAGCCTTTTCCCATACTAGAAGGGGTCGGCAACATGGATTCTTTGTTTCCAGAGATCCCTATCGTGTGTCATGTTAGCAGTTAACTCCCAATAAGCTAGATCATTCTTTATTGTTTCTTTCCAACACTTTTGTGGTCGTCCTCTACCTCTTTTAATACTTTCCAAATTTAGTTTTTCTAACCTTCTTACAGGTTCTTCTTTTGATCTTCTTTCTATATGTCCAAACCATCTTAAATGATGTTCTCTCATTTTATCCTCTATTGGTGCCACTCCTAATTTATTTCTAATAACCTCATTATGTATACGATCTTTTCTTGTATGACCACTCATCCATCTCAACATCTTCATTTCTGTCACAGACATCTTTTGTACATGTTGATGATTAACTACCCAACACTCAGAACCATAAAACATGGCAGGCCTAATTGTTGCTCTATAATATTTACCTTTTAATTTTAATGGTATCTTCTTATCACAAAGAATACCTGATGCTCCTCTCCCAACCAGCATTAATTCTATGTGTAACATCTCAATCAATTCTTCCATCAATCTGAAAAATTGACCCTAGATATTTAAAACTTTCCTTTTGGGGAATGTAATGTGTGCCAATTTTAATTTCTATGTCCTCTGAAGTAACCAAATGATCAAACTTACATTCCATATATTATGTCTTTGTTCTACTAAGTCGGAGGCCTTTGCTTTCTAATGCTTCTCTCCATAGTTCCAACTTTCTATTAACTTTTTCCTTAGACTCCTCCACTAATACAATGTCATCTGCAAATAACATACACCAAGGTATTTCATCTTGAATATGTTTTGTTAACTCATCCATCACCATTATAAATAAGTATGGACTTAAAGTTGATCCTTAATGTAACCCAATATTAACTTCAAAGAAGTCTTTCGTTCCTTCATGAGTCCTCACACATATTTTTGCACCATCATACATGTCTCTTATAAGGTTAATATATGTCAATGGGATACCTCTTTTTCCAAAATTCTCCAAAGAACCTCCCTCGGTACCCTACCATAAGCTTTTTCTAGATCAATAAATATCATGTGAATTCTTTTTTGCTCTAAAATGTTCCATAAGGCGTCTCAAAAGGTGAATCGCTTCAATAGTAGATCTGCTTGGCATGAATCCAAATTGGTTCTCTGTTGTACTTGATACTTGTCTTAACCTACGTTCGATAATTCTTTCCCATAATTTCATAGTATGACTCATTAACTTGATACCTTGATAATTCGCACAATTTTGAATGTCTCCCTCGTTCTTATATATGGGTATAAGTGTACTTGCTCTCCATTCCTCGGGCATCTTTTGGTTTTTCCATATTTCATTAAATAGTCTTGTGAGCCAAGTGATTCCTATTTCTCCTAGTATTTTCCAAACTTCTATAAGAATATTATCTGGTCCTACCGATTTACCACCCTTCATATGTTTAAGAGCCTCTTTGACTTCATTCTTTTGAATACGTCAGTAGAAATTGTGGTTTATATACTTTTCTGACTTGGCTAAATCTCCTAAACTAATACTAACATCTTTATTTTCATTAAAAAGATTATAAAAATAGTTTTTCCATCTATTTCTTATATCATCATTTGCCACTAGAATTTTTTCATCCTCGTCCTTTATGCATCTAACATAATTAAGATCTTTAGTTTTCTTATCTCTAGCCCTAGCTATCCTAAAAATATCTCTTTCACCCTCTTTTGAGCTGAGTTTTCTATATAAGTCCTCCCAAATCTTAGCTTTTGCTTCACTAACGGCCTTTTTCGCTTCCTTCTTTGCTTTCTTATAAGCTTCTAAAGTTTCACTAGTTTTCTTAGCATAATGTAATTTGTAGCATGCCCTCTTTGCCTTGATTTTATTTTGTACTACTTCACTCCACCACCAAGCTTCTTTCTGTGTCGGTACACCTCCCTTAGATACACTTAACTAGTGTTATCCGTATCGCACTGTATCGTACGATACGGGAGCCCGTATCGTGAAACCCACAGTATCGCACCATATCGTGCGATACGAGCGATACGCCCTGGGACCCTTATAAAGGGTCCATGGCCGACTGAAACCCGCGATTTTTCGTGGGTTTCCTCTCTCATCTTGGGTTCCTCAAGCTCCCTAAGAGCCGATTTTCGCCTCCTTAGTGTTCAAAGCTCCAAAATCGTGCCCTACGGTGCTCGTGCAAGCCTCCAAACTCGGATTTTGGTATATTTTTAATGTTTTTTTCATTTTTTCCCTTTATATTTATTGTTTTTTGTATTATTTCGGGTTTTGTTTTTTGAATGACAAAATATGAAGTTATTAAGTGTGTGTATACGATTTTTATTGCATTCATGAAGTAGGAGACACTCGATTTGAGTGTTATTTGAAGATTGGGGGATTTACGAAGTGCTTTTATTTTCAGGTTTTTGTTTGAATTAAAGTACTCCATTGAGATGACAGGAAGGGGTGGTAGAGACTCTCATTCAAAGTCTGATGATCCGGCATGGCAGTGGGGTATACCAGTTGAGGGTTCAAGGTTAAAAATCAGATGCTTATTTTGTGAAAAGGTGGTTAGTGGTGGAATTTCAAGGTTGAAACACCACCTAGCAGGAACCAGGAAAGAAGTTGCTCCATGCACAGGCAGAGTTAGAAGTTTGCCAGAAGGTATTAAATGGCAATGCCTGCAGATGATTGAGAACATACAAGAACGGAGACAACAAAAGGATGATTTTCAGATGTATGAAGAAGCTGATGATGCTACTACCACTGGATTTGGATTCACTGATAGTTTGCCTTCAGATGCTCGAACAGAGATTGGTAGTAGCAGTTCACGAGCACCTACTAGAGGAAAGAGGGTTGCAGCTGAAGACTTTGGAGGTGACAAAAGAGGAAGTTCAGGAAGGAGTAGAGGAAGAGCTTCTTCTTCTAGCATACATTCGTTCTTTCCTACTTCCACTACACCTGGTACTCAACCAGGAATTCGTGCTGCTATGGCTTTAGAACAACTGCATGATCAAGCAGACCTTGCAGTGGGAAGATGATTTTATGATACATGCATTCCATTTAATGCAGCAAACAGTTTTCATTTTCAAGCAATGGCAGATGCAATTGCAAACATTGGTCCACGATATAAGATGCCCTCTTATCAGAAGTTCATAGGGAAGATATTAGATCAGGCCGTAATTGAAGTGCAACAATACTGTTCGACTTTGAGACAGTCGTGGAAGGAAACAGGATGCACTATTATGGCAGATGGATGGACCGATAGGCGAGGAAGGACATTGCTAAACTTTCTTGTATATTGTCCTAAAGGACTCATGTTTTTGAGATCTCTAGACATGTCAGAGGAGAGGCACACTGCAGAGATCCTACGAGAAGAATTTGATAAGATTATACAGGAGGTTGGGCTACAGAATGTGGTCCAATTGATTACAGATAATGCAGCTAACTACAAAGTAGCTGGGAAGGAGTTAGCTGATATTTATGGGACTTTCTACTGGACACCATGTGCAGCCCATTGTTTAGATCTCATCCTCGAGGACATTGGTGAGATGGATGAAATAAAGGCACCAACTGAGTGTTGCCAAGATATTACAAAATTCATTTACAACCATGCATTTGTTTTGTGTATGATGAGGAGATATACAGAAGGTGCAGAGCTTCTTCGCACAGCTGTAACTCGGTTCGCAACAAACTTCTTATCTGTACAAAGTATTGTGAGACAGAAGTAAGCTTTGAAGAGAATGTTCTCCTCAGATGAGTGGCAACAATTTGCAGAGTTGCCTCAAAATAGAAGAAATAGAAAGTTGAATGAGATTGCAGAAACAGTTTTTAGAAGTTCATTTTGGAATGCATGTGTTAGATTATTGAAAATTACTTGTCCTTTAGTGAAAGTTTTGAGATTGGCTGATAGCGAGAAGAAATCATTTATGGGCTACCTTTATGAAGCCATGGACAGGGCAAAAGAAGCCATCAGAAATAATTTTAATGAAAAAAAGAGAGATTATGTGCCCGTGTGAAAAATAATTGATAGTAGATGGAATAAACAATTGCATCAGCCTATTCATGCTGCAGCATATTATCTAAAACCATCATTCAGGTACTTAGGAACCTTCAAAAGGGACGGTGAGATTAATCGAGGAATCAATGATTGTATCGACAAATTAGTCCCTAATGAGAGCATAGCAGATGTGATACAACGAGAGATGGAGATATATGATAATGCTCTTCACTTGATGGGTTTGCCTGTTGCAATTCGCAACCGCTCTACGATGCGTCCAGGTACATTGTTTATTTTCATATTTAAGTTGCATCTTACATTACTGTGGATTATTATGTCTCTAATGTTTGTATTTTTTTTACAGATGTTTGGTGGAACAGGTTTGGAAGTGATTGTCCAAACCTTAGAGATTTTGCAGTCAGAGTCTTAAGCCAAACCTGTAGTGCAACAGGTTGTGAAAGAAATTGGAGTGTTTTTGAACACATCCATACAAAAAAGCGCAACAGGTTGGAACACAAAAGGCTTAATGATTTGGTTTATATTCGTTGTAACATGCGCCTTCGTGAAAGGTAATGTTGTATTACTTTCAAATTTTCAATTCAATATTATTTAACTTCAGTTTTCAATTGTTAATATTACTTACTAATTGTTTATCTTTGTTTGTGTCGTAGGCAATTAAAAAAAGTAAATAGAGAAGAAAGTCAGTTCGATCCAATAAGTTTGGATAATTTTGATATATTAGAAGATTGGGTTATGGAAGACACTGAAGAAAATGCCCTCCTAACAGAAGAAGACGTTGCCTGGATTAATTTGGAAGGAGCGCAACAACATTATGGAGATGAAGAATTTAATTTTGAAGAAGAAGGTGTGGGCGTGGCCGATGATGATGATGAGGATCTGCAACAAGGAGAAGATGAAGATTATTTAGTTGATGATCCTGATTACAATTTGTAAAATGTAACATTATATGTAACTATAGTGTACTGTAAACTATGTCTATATTTTATTTTTTGGATTCAAAATATGTAAATTTGGATGCAATTGTTCAATGTTGAATGCTCAATCTGTACTAAACTTACATTATATGAATTTAAAGCAATTATTAGATTTTTCCTGATTTTTTTCTGATTTTTTTCAATTTTTTTCGGTTTTTTTCGATTTTTACTAATTTTTATTGATTTTTAATTAATTTTTATATTATTTTAATATTAAAGTATGATACGATACGATACACTCGTATCGTGGAGCCCAGCGATACACGATACGATACGCATCAGACAACACTGCACTTAACATATCTGTCGCCACTTTCCTAATATGTATAGCCATATTGTTCCACATATCACAGGGTGTACCAATATAATTCCAAACATCTCCTTCAAGGACTTTCTGTTTAAATATATTTTCTTTCTCGCTTTTGAGGTTCCACCATTTAGTCTAAATAGCTCGATACACTCTTTTCTTCTTTGTCCATTTTTTTATTTGTAAATCCATAACTAAAAGTCGATGTTGGGTGGTTAAGCTTTCTCCTGGAATTACCTTACAATCTTTACAACATGCTCTATCTTTTTTTCTAAAAATAAAGTAATCAATTTGTGTTTGTGATAAGCCACTCTTATAAGTAATTAAATATTCATCTCGTTTTTTGAAGATTGTATTGATTATAAAGAGATCAAATGCCATAGCAAAATTTAAAATCTCCCTACCTTCCTCGTTTATATCCCCAAAACCAAAGTTTTCATGAATCCCTTGATATCCTAATGCCTCTTTACCGACATGTCCATTTAAATCTCCTCCTAAACAAATCATCTCCCTTTGTGGAATCTTTTGAAACACCTTATCTAACTCTTCCCAAAAAACTATCTTTATACTATCTTCTAGTCCTACTTGGGGTGCGTAAGCACAAACTATATTCAAAACTTCTGCTCCTAACACTAATTTCAACGTCATGATTCAGTCACCGTATCGTTGTATGTCTACTACACTCTCCTTTAAATCTTTATTTATGATAATACCAACTCCATTTCGAGCCTTTTCTTTACCTGAGTATCATAATTTAAAACCTGTATCCTCTATCTCCTTTGCTTTTTCTCTAACTCATTTTGTCTCATAGAATATGAATCTTTCTCCGAATCATAGTATCTACCACCTCCATTAGCTTACCGAATAATGTTCCGATATTCCAAGAACCAATATGAATCTTATTATCTACGACTAACTTCCTTACCCCCCAAAATACGGAGACGAAAATTTTTCACTACATTCGGGCGGCAATTCGGGCATCAATGTAGCGGGACTAACTTCTTTACCTACACACATCCATCATGTGGCAACCCTCTCTCCAATTGATTCACTACATTCGGGCAAAAATGTAGTGGCCCTTCCTTACTTCTTACTGCATTCGGGCTATGCAGGCGAGGACACCCCTCCATCTCATAAAAATTTGAACCCTCCTCCTTTATCCGGGCTTGGGACCGGCAATGCAATGCAATAGTATCATTCAAGCTATATTAAACAAATCTTTACTTAAGTGTATCACTCAAAGTCTCAACCAAAGGACATATGCAAGCAACTGACTCCCTCCAGCAAGGGGAAAACACTTCGGCAAAGGACTCTTTTTCTCGCCCTTTCTGCAAACCCAGAAGGACCTTTAAAGAAATAAAGACGACACGTTCACGGACAGTGACCCACCAGTTGTAATTTCGAGCGTGGCATTCCCTTACTCGTGATGCGGGCCTTTAAAGAACGACCACTTCGCCGAAAATCAATCAATCCGAACAAAAGTTTGCGTTTTCACCGAGAAATCAAAAGGAATAGCAGAATATGTTGCTTTATAGAGAACCGCGATTGGACTGGAGAGAGATGGGGGGAGAAGGGAAACCTGTTTCCCGACGGCCTCCTCCTGCGAGACAGAAGGAGGAGTTAGATATGAAGCACGCCTTGAGAGAAGCGGGGACACCAATGTCTCAAGCAAGGCCTGCACCGTTTCCTTCATGGGAGGCGCTTCCTCGCCACAGGACGACAACCCCATATCTTTCTCTCTCTCTCTTGTAGAAGAGTGGACACAGAGAGTAGACAAAGAAGAACGAAGCCTGAGTTTTGTGAAGCAGAGAAAAGAAAACACATGGCCCCAACCGTTTTTAATTGCACTCTGTTTACTTTTTTTTTACAAGAGGCGGCGGAAGCCCAATAGTTATGCACATCCGCGTAGGGGTGTCATGGGTCGGGACGGTTTACTAATCGAATTATCCGAAAACCGAATTGAATGTCTTTCGATTAATCGAATCCGAACCGTTATTCGGTTTAGTTTTCGTATCCACAAGAATGCTTCAAATATCCCTTCTGCTGTCAAAACAAAAACAAAGCATGGTATTCATGCCAATTCATTCGAGTGGAAGGAATATTCACACAGCACAAATCCCAGATATCAACACATTATATTTTCAGTATGGCTCTAAAAATAAACTGCCATCATCTATTCGTTCCAGATGAGAAAATCACGTAAAACTAAGACAATTTTATACTTTATGAGTCAGCTGGAGTAAAAGAGAAATTTTAATGGTGGATAAATAAAAAATACAGGAACTATACGGTTACCAGGCTATTATAAATAATTTATTATATGACTAGAAGGAAAGGAAAAAGAACACAGTCACACGAGTACATGAAATGTTGAAAATGTGATTGCTGCAACACTAGTGATCAGGCACACAGCTGAGACTATAGAGTTTCTTGTTGAGCAGGATTGCTGAAAACACAAAGTTGTGATATTTCAAGAAATCAAATATAACATACACTAAATTTTGTAGGATAACTTAAGATATGTGAGATGTGAAGGCCACATTTCTCACCATGTGTAAAGTGCATAAAGAGACTCAATGATAATAGGAGAAGATGCATTTAAACCCAATTTTTAATCCTTCCATAGTCATCTTATAAAAAGAAAGATGAACTTTTAACATTGATATAGCCTTAAGTCTATCGGGTAAACCTAAATCATCAAATATAAGAATCCAACATTTATATGTATAAGTTCAGATGTTAAGAAGAGCTCGCAGCTTGGTCAATAACACATATGACATCATGCTGGAGCATCCCTCATATTGTGGATGGTGGGTCTCATGTAAAGTCCTTCACCCATTGCTTTGTCATGAATCACAAAAGGTGGTAGTGAAATCATCAAACTATTCTGCTTGGCACCCTTGCTTGGGACTTCAATGTCATCTGAAGCAACATGTCTTCATTTTGTAGTGTGCTAGAAAACTATGGCTAACCTCCTACAAATTGCTCTTTGAAGGACAATCCCTTGCCCTATTCCCTAAACCTCCATGATTAAAGTAGGTGTTTCCTTCACTCTACTTGCTACTCTAGCCATGAGAGGGTGCATTTCATGGTTGTGAATGATTGCCAGCCACAATCCCCTGATATGTTGGGCTTGGTTTACAGCTCTTCCTACCTCTATGTGAAATGGGAGACTATGCTTAGTTAGCCTCTTTTTTCCATATATTGTACTGTATCACTCAATATGTTAGCACCCTTTAATAGCTCGGTGACATCCTTATACAATGTCCCTCATAAAGACTTGTAGATCAGATCTAACATTAGAAATAATTTACATTTTTCAACCTAGGGTTAAATTATGCCAACCTCATGAACTTACCTGCATATCCCCTTACTAACACGTTGCCTTGTTATAACTCGTTAAACTCCAATCTTCTCTACCTTTCACCATTGTTTAGTATCTTCTTAAAGAAGACTAGTCGCCAACTTTACCTTCATTTGCTTGTATGCACATGACAATGCCTCAAATATGTGTTTTAAATGATAAATCCACTCATTTGACTCTAGTGGATCCTCTACTATGTCCATAAAATTCTTACAACCATTATTCATCAAGTTCTCAACCGTAGTGGTCGTTATGTGAGAAGTATTTTATAATATGTTCATCATCATTTGGCCAAGTGGGTTCATGGTTTGTTGACCAGGTACAACTGACACTTGGGGTTGTACTACCAGTGCCAAAGGCATCATTATTGACACCTCAACTTGCATAGAGAATGCATGTGATAGCGTCAGCTCATCCATATCTCCCATGAGACCAAGACTTAAGTTTAAATCAATGCCTCATAAATCCTATATAAAAGAATGACATTACTTTTGATAAAATATTGCTAATGGCTATACATCAACCAACCTATGCTCTCATATGATTTTGTTACACCTGTATAATATACACCCATGAGATGACCTGTACCATTACCACATAGATGCTCCCCATGTGAGTATAAACATTATAGTCAAATCCAAATTCAAAGAAAACATCAACAAATTTGAATGTCTATAAAGTCTAAGCAAAGCACTCTAAACAGTGTAGGACCCACAACAATATCTCCTAAAAGACATCTATAAATATCAAAACTAAACTAGTCTTCAACTATGAAATATCATCTTAATCTTGATCTTAAATGAAATTGCTATTAAGCACCTAACACCCTCAATATACTAGCTTCAAGATAAATGGTAAATATTTGGGTGAGCAACAACCCATTGCCTAATAGGAAACTACATACCTGTAATAGAAGTCATACGAAAGCATGCATTTTTAAAAACATTTCATTGCAATTATTATTTGAATTTTAATCTATCTTACCAACTCACACACAAGCACACCCACATGAATAACCTTGGTCTACCTCATCCATGACAGACAAACCATGTTGACTCTCATGATAGAGTTCATGAGAACAAACTTTGCATTCACCCAAGGCTCGAATGCTCGAAGGACATCTAAGTCTCTAAAGACCCACATAAAAACCACATAAATATGATTCATGGATTCACTCAACATTTTGTTATAAAACTAAATCCATCTCAAATGCATATATCCATATCCATATCCACATATCAAATTCTATAACCACACAATGTCAAATCACACTTTACCGTCAAAAACATGCAAATCAAATCATGCTCATTATCAATAACCCAGAATTTTAGTATCAGTCAAGAAGCATCAATAAAACAATTATCAATCATGCATATTAAAATAATTCAAATAATTGAAAATTAATTCTAGCTTGATTCTACTAAAAAATGCATAACAAAAAATTAGACCTAAATCAAACACTAAACGACCTTAAAAGAACACAAAAACCTAATCAAGATCCAAATATACTGCCTAGATCTGACCTGATACCTAGATTCATTTCTAGTCCACATTGGATAATATAGTAGGTATTCTTTGTCTCCATGTCAACATAAAACCTGACCTAAATAAGGTCAAACAAGACTTGTGTTTCATTTTTGTACCTAACCAAAAACATACTCTAGACCGAACTTGTTCTCTATACAAAATAGGACCTAGAATAGAACAAAATTCCTACCTAACACGACTTCTTAGACATGATACTAGTCTATCATGACACAATATTGTTCTTAATTTATTCAAACACAACAAATTGAGTTGAATGATATGCAAAAAAAAAACACATTTTGCCATTTCTATAGAACTTCACGAAATAAAGCAGTTTTTCACTATTCTTTGGCATCGATGGGGCCCGACGATGATCCACCATAATTTGTTCGACTTCTCTCTCCTCATTAGACCCGACTTTGGCATGCACCAATATCTTGCCAAGAAATTGAGAACAAAATGATAAAAAATGGAATAACATGGGAAAATTTGGCAAGTATGTGCATTTTTCAGCATTATCAAGTAGGATCGAGGCTAGACTCAAGTTGGTTGTCAAGGGTGACCTAAACCCCCTTGACCCAAGCACGACATCGACCAATATCTTCTTCGCCTGAATTCCGAAGTGTAACAATTGCCAAAATATGGCTTGTAGGAGTCGATTACTTGCGAGTTGAGGCCTACAACCATGACTCTAGAACCTTCCAAATCCATCCAACCCAAGCCAAAATCGACAACCAGTGCCAAGTTTTTCACCAAGTAAATCAAAGAGATATATGATAAAAATGAAATGAGAAGTAACTTTTCTGGCATCTACATGTGTTCAACTCCTTTCAATGTTGTAAATTCACAAGGACTCTCTCATGATTCTCTTTGCATGCTAATTGACCTTTAAATAACCATATTAATGGTGGGCAGCAGTTTCACTGCCCTCCCTGTTCTTCCAATAGCATTACTTGTTTCTCGACCCAAGTGGAGTCTGTTTCATGGTTCGATCAATAATGCTACCAGAGGAGGTGTTGTATTTCATCCTCTATAGAATGCTCATGGGCACCTATGCCAGGATGGCACTCTAAAGTACAAGCATCATCGTGGTGCCCTAAAAAAGGTGAAGGATGACATGTCTCGAAGTTTGGCTGGATTAGAGGATGATTTGTCTATGATGGCTCGACATATCCAAGCTCTTATTGTCAAACACAATAAAGTCTTGGCACAATCTTAATGATGCAATAACAATATAACCTTTTAGTCAGCCTCCTCTATATGCTACATCATCACTTTTATGCACCATCTCTAATACAAAATCCAAAAGAAATATTTCAATAGAATATGTGAGCATGAAACAAAGTATGCAATGTAACTAATATAACACATAATATTACATGTACAATATACATATATATATACCTATATATGTATGCATATGTGTGTGTATGTATTCTTTGTGTATGTGTGATATGTAATATATAACATATATATATATATATACATGTAATATATGATAATATCTATATATATCAAATGAAGGTGATGTGTCCTAGTTGCTTCATCGCCTAAAATGAAGGGACAAGACCAAGCCCCAAGATGCAAAGCAATGTTGTGGCCTAGTCCCATTGACCTATTTGACATGTCCCAACCTCGATGGAGTATTTTAAGAATGAAAGCAGCTTGGCTGCCACTCCTCTTTAGGAAAGTCATGACAAAGATGTGTTGCTTCTTTGACGACCCTCGGCTGGTACCACTACAAAGGAAGAAGAACACGATGGTCCAATCAAATCAATCGCACAGGATATAAAGATTTCTTCTCTTTTCATTCCTCCAATGCCCAATGGCCTTGTTGATGCCATCACTCATGAATGCACACAAGTGAGGGAGAGAGATGTGTGAGGAGAGAGGAGAAAACATAGATGGGAGTAGAGACAATGGAGAACATAGTTGCAAGTGGGAAGGGGGAGTAGCAAATACGGGCATGAGTAGTAAGGTAGAGAATGAGAGAGAAGTATGAAGGTTTGAGGGGTCATTTCATAAAAAATAGGTGTATCTTTAGTAAAAAAGGTGTAGGCTCAATAACACCCAATATATATATATATATACAAACTTTAATATGTGAATGCACTAATAATGAACAACACATACCTATTAGTAAAGAGAAGTATCACCCGTTGGTAGCCCAATTCCGAAGCCAACGAGAGGCCATCCACACACCTCATGCGTCCACTAGGATCAAACTAGCTGCTTCTAGATTTCATGAGGTACCTCCTAACTAATGATCATTGTGATCTCATATAAGGCTTCCACATTAGTGTCTTTTTCATTGTTTTTCATAGCAATGAGTAGAACCACATTGAACTATTTCATCTACCAAGTTACAGAAATATGAGGTTGAGAGGGGCAATTATAATCTTTTTGGAAGAGTCACTTTTGCGCCATTGCTAGAGACACCAAATTGACATGGCCCATGTTGTTTGTCAACTTTAAGTACAAGAGCTAAATGTCGATGATAGATTTGATCAAATCTATACTTGATAAGCAAATAAAAAAAGAGCAAGTTTAGTAGGAGGTACTAGCTTGTTCTACAGCACCTGTGTTTGGTGATGAACATACATAAGATGAAGAATTGTTTCCTATATACAACCATATATAAAACATTCAGCAGTGATACCCATTCTCATAAGAAATGTTGTAGTTGGTAACTTCTTATATATAACTTTCCATACAAAGATTTGAACTTTCCAAAGTATCTAAGTTCCATAGTTTTTTGCCTACAATCCCATCTTTTAATGAGACTATACACACACTCTTAGTTATAAATTTGCTATCACTAGTGCCAAGCCACCATGGTTTATCTAAGGGAATGAGCCTTTGGGAGTGGGTACCACATGAAATAAAGTAAGAATCTCGTTAAGGAGGATTTGGTTTATGTTGGATGTCACATTAACAAATGAAATCGATCTGATTCCTTTTTGAAGTCAATAGCATTCTCAAAATTTTGTTATGTTGCCATTGCCTGCATCACTGAATTACTAGTTTTTATTTCAAGTTCTGCATTGCATTTTATATCTTTTCATACTTGTGAATCAGTAGGCTTGTGTATAAGTCCATCCATGGGCTCATTTTGCGATATGTTTTTCCCTTTTAATATGACAACCTATATAGACATTTTCCTAATAAATATCACCACGCAATCTTCAACATATAAGACTTATTGAACATCTTCAAATCTTTTGAGACCCCCAACTGTTTGGGCTTGCATAGATGATGCCATGCAATTTGATGCAACTTGCTAATTCCCTCTTCATGTCCATTTAAAGTTCCTATGTATTCACTTAATACACTAAATAGTAAATTCACTAGTACAAATTTGACTTTTTGTAATGAATGATGGAACAAATCTAGCAGTTTTAATCATCGAAATCTATTAGACAATAATTGAACAACATGTACATTGAACATGTACATTTTGGGGAGTTGTACTCTTAATTCCAAAAGTTTAGAAAATGTTGGAAATGTGATAATCATTTTCAATAGTCTTAAAATCTCCAACTCATTTCTTAACCCTAAATAGTGGTAAACCCTCTTTCTCTCCCCCTCTGTCATCGGACCATCTCTCTCTGCAGAGTGATCGAGGGGATGAGATGTAGATCTTGCCTTCCTAGTTATTGACATCTAGTTTCTTTCTCGTCATCCAGGAAGGAGTAATGTGATTTGCTTAATTTCTCTCATCATTTTTTTATATTAGAAGGAGAGGATCTAATCAAGCTGTTGGATTTGACTATTCATTTTGTCACACAGTAGATCTCATCTTCTATTGTATGCATAGTATGATTTATGGGTAGGTCTCACCATCTGTTATATGTAATATGATATTTTTCTATACTAATCTAGGTGTTGAGATGGACTTGAGCATGATTAGTGAGTGATGGTTTGGGGTTTGCTCTTGTTTCTTTTTTAATCATTGAAATATGATTTTTGAGTGGCTTTTCTTCTTTTGAGGATCAATTATGATTGTATTCTATCGCAAATGCTGGTTAGGTTTATTGATTTGTTCGATCATTGAATTATTTTGCACATTTTGGACAAGGTACTTCTTTTGCTTTGCTAATGTGATTGAGGTCTCATGTCTTTAGACATAAAGCATGGCTTTACTTTGCTTATGAATGCTAAATTTGAAAATTTTCTTTGATCTTTATCTTCACATTGCTATTTTTGGAAAAAATTCTTTTATTCTATGATAAGGTTTTGACGTAGCCTTTTTTAGAATAGTTGGTTGCCTATTAGCTAATCAGATTTCATGTTCTTCCCATTATAAATTAAACATTGTGTTTCATCATATCTTGGATGAGTCTTGCAACTTCTACTATCCTATCCCATAAATGTTAAATTTTACGAGTGAAGAATCATTAGTAAGACTTTATGATATTATGTTAAGTTGAGCCTTTCATATATGTAGACTCAATTTCCTCATTACCTTTCTGATCCCATAACGTTTGTATATTTTTTTTACTTCTTTATTATCAACAATTGGGATTCTTCAAGCCCTAAACATATGTAAGACATATATTTTCTTCATCATCTCTCTCTCTCTCTCTCTCTCTCTCTCTCTCTCTCTTTATATATATATATATATATATATATATATATATGTGTGTGTGTGTGTGTGTGTGTGCATTTGTGTATTCGAGCTAAATATATCTGGTTAAAGTAAATGCATTCCATTTTGTCCTTTTTGAAAAAATATGGTTCAATACAACACTGTATCTTCTGCCTTGGGTTCATGAGTAGCCTTATAAGGTCCTCCTAAAGGCATTTATATACTTGAAATTTGGTAATGAGAACCCACTATCTCTCTCCTTCTCTCTCTTCCGAGTCATTTATTTTCCCTAGAACCCAAGCCATACCATGTCTCTCTAGATTGTTTTTAGATGTTATTTTATTTATTTCATACTAGCATTTATGGATTATTTAGTTATATTTCTCTCTATTAATAAGAAATTCTTTCCATGAATTATTTTCACCTGCCTTTTATGTTTATATACTTTATTTGACTGTTTTAACACATGATCTTCTTAGGGGGAACATGAAAAGGATGCCACTACTATATCGATGAGGTCGAAGAAGAGGCAAATAAGATGAGGGTAGTAGTAGTAGATTTTATCTTGATCATGATAAAGAGGGTTTACTGTTTACTCTTGTCTTTTATTGAATATTATGTTTCTTAATTATGAAACTGACATATTTCATTAATAGGGGACTAAGGAAAGAGACTCACATGTCATGAGAATAATTGAGAAGAGGTCAATGGTTGAGAGGAAGATGAAGATGTTGCAAGTCATGAAATATTAGAAGAGAGAGAAATCACAACAAAAAATTAGTTGAAAATCTTATGCAAAATGAGGAAGGAGTAAGACCATTCAATTCTATTGCATGCCTCGAAATGATAAGGTTTGAATTGTGGAGGTTTTGGACTTCAAAGTAGTTGATAATGATGGTCAAAAGTTGGACCGTACTTTGGGATGCTATACAAAAAATAATAATTCCTTTCCTTTGTACAAGATGTGGAATGACAATAATGATGACGAAGTCTTCAACACTATTTAGGAGGATGTTATAGTAATGTTCATCATTTATTATGATTACAATTACATTTAAAGAGCTTAATGTCTTACGTCTTTAACTCTTTTTTGTAAAAATACTTTTGAGCATTCAAAAACTCATGAACTTATCCTAACTTAGTTGATAAAGAAAAGTTGTAACAAGACCCTTCAAAAGGCTTTGAACAACTATCTAAATAAAGCCAAGATGAAGTACTTTAAGCCTTATTTTGATGCAAAGTCACCTTGATCTACCAACCTCCACTAAGCAAAGATGCTATGAGTCGTGGTCAAGTCATAAGAAGGTATCAGAGGTGGAAAAAGATAAGTACTATATTAAAATGCAAACACAACATAATATAGGATCTAAGTATATTATTAGGCATAGGTTTACTATGGTACATATAACTTTATTTAATTATTTCGGTAATTTGTACCAATTTTTGTACTCTACCTTAAGAAACATTTTGTCATAGGAGAGAGCATGTGCAAAAGATGACCTACCAATTACATCATTCATGCATTCATGTACTCTTATAAGGATAAGAAAACTGGGTAACTTTTGATGAAGAGACTAGTAGAATATATGTAAGCATATATGAAATGATCTTCTATTGTATTATTTATTATATAAATGCATCATAACATATAATTTCACATAATATTAGTCTAAGGTATAACATCGATATGACATTATTTGTTAGAATGAAGGTGGTTCATCTTCTACAGTAAGTTTTAAAAATGCTACAGACTAGGTATGTGGTAAGTAACATGTTACTCTGAGGGAGGATTGGTGTCTAGGGCACCAACAAAATAAGGAGAGAGAGTTAAAAATGTTGGATATCAACTTACCGCAACTTCATGCATAGACAATCAAATGATATTGCTAGAGGGCATCTTTGAGGATCTTTTTCAATTGTTTTGTCACTCTACAACAAGAATAGATGCTTAAGTAAATCTTGTATACTATTATGAATATATATGTATTTACTTTTGATTATAACTTGAAATATAACATACTAAATTATGACACATTTATCTTTTAGTTAATGAAGACGTCTTAGATGGTGCGTGACTTAATAGAATCCCTTAGTTATGTACAACAATGATAATTAGGGGTAATTACCTTTACTTATAGTGGTCCAGTATTTTACCTGTGTTTGAAACTCTATGTAATCATCTTTGTATGTGACATTTGAGACAATGTTCCATATGAGAATAGTTTTTTGTTATACTTTTTCAAATTTATACTAGTGACTATTATGAGAATATTTATTTATATAGAACTTTTAACATTGAATTCGAGGATTGTAAGAGAGTCATATCAATCTTCAACATTGGTAAGTATCATGCATCTCTTGTAGAAAACATTGAGCTAGAACCCAATATCAGTATGTTATCTCTTCTACTCGAGCACATGAGGGCAATGCAAATTGTACTCTCGGTAAATCTACTCCTACAAGTGATTAACAAAAGTTTTGGCGAGAATTTTTGTTGTATATCTTGTTGGGACATTCTTTTAAGGTATTCTAGTTTATCTATGTTTACTTTTTACACATAGTTATACATACACTATAGGTGCCCTTGTGTTACTCCTTGCTCCATATATTTTTGTGCTTTATTTCTCTTTTTAGTATAACCTTTAAGCTATAGAGTATCTAATCCCTTCAGTTTTTCTATAGGTGAGTGCCTTGGTTCATTGTTTGTATTAATCGTCGTATATCTTGTAACAACTTTGACAACACATCTTGTTCGAACTCACTGATAACATAACATTGTTACTATGAGCGTTTTGGTTTCTTGTGCTTTGAAGGTTTCTATTTGAAAGTTTTATAATCTTTATCTACTCTTGTGGATTAAGTAAATTGTCCACATCCATAGATAGATTATGTTCTTATAATTTACATTGCAAAAATTATAAGAGCATTAAGCAACATGTACAATGCTAGATTGTGGTTCTGTTTCTCCATGACCAATTTTAAGTAGTCCCCCTTGTTATGGTGTGGATAGGATCTACTATGAGATATGAAAATAGAAACTTTCTACTTGTAAACTTTATGTGGTCTATTAGATGTATGCTTTACTAGACTTGTTTCTTTTTTATATGTTACTTTATTATAATGGTAGCTATTTATATCTTCCAATATTAACCATGCTTTTAAAAAGTCATATTATTGCACTAGTAGAAGAAAATCTTTGTTATATATTCCTTTGATAATAATGGTTATTTATATCTTTTAATACTTATCATGTTTTAATGTGCTATTAGAAGAATCACATAATACAAGAAATGTTAGAGATGATTGACTACGGCTTTCCGCATGCTAGACTTTCTTTAGGATAATGATTGAACATTGTCTTGCTTATAATCGGCCTTATGACATTTATGTTCTCGTTTTCACATTGGCTTATATGGCTATGTTAGACTTACCTCTTCATCACTTTCGACTTGATGTATTTCATATCTAGTCCATATGCCATTTGCTTTATCCTTGTTACTTTGACGTATATAGCTAACTGTGAAAACTTTATAAACATTTGTTACTTTAGTTATTTGGATGATACTTGTATTTGGATATATATTAATTCACAAGATTATTTGTATTATGATTATTTCATATTGTTCATTAGGTACATGTGATAGTCTTATTCTCAACAAGATAAATCTTTGATAAACTAAAACCGTCAGATTACAAGCATAACCATATTTTCAGTGGTTATTCATTAAACATATGTTTATGGTTAGTATAATGAGATGGACGTGGAAACTATTCTAGATGGTTGTGATAATATTTATGAGGTTTTCAAAAATTTATTACGGCGGGTTTCCATATTTTTGAGAGCACGTTTCTAGTGCCAAAAAATTATTTTTGGTGGTTCAAAAGAAACATTTCGAGTGATTTAGACAGTTATAAAAATTTATGTTTTGGTTGTTTTGGCCTGGTAGATTATTTCCCGCGGTTCTCCACATATTTTCTAGGTTTTTTTTATGATTTTTCTAATTGTCCTACTTCTAGTGGTCATTTTCTGGTGGTTTTGACTTATTCCCGATGGTTTGAACTAACAGAAATAGCATTTTCTGTTGTTTTAGTTGTTGAAAATAGTATTTTCTGGAACAATCAGAAAAAGTCGGATTTGTACTAGTACTCCGGCGTAGTTGCTTGCGTTGCATATGTTAGAACAACTCCAATGACCGTTTGTTTTGGTATGGTCCTCCCTACCATGGATACTTGTGTCATCTTCCAACCCACGAGTTTTTTTCATACTTTTTCCGTAATGTAATAAATTTTTGGCACTCTAGGTTCTATTGGGAGTAGAAGGAAACCCCGGATAGGAGCCTGGACTTGCTGCTTCCACCCTACCCGCTTTGTGATTTAATGTTTGTCTCATCGATGCTGATGCAATTGCACAAATATAAGATACTCGACTTCTGCTTGTTAATCTTTTGTCCTGCCATCTTACTAATGGTCTCCAAAGTATTCAATACACAGCCAATTTGTGATGTGGATGGAGGCTTTGACGAGAATCAGAAGATCATCAGCAAATATAAGGTGGGTAATTTCCGTCCTGTGTCGGCTTTGAAAGTGAATGGCACCCAACAACCTTCTTGCACTCCGTCTTGGACCAAATGAGTTAAGTTTTCCATGCAAAGGACAAACAGGGGGAGAGTGTATCCCCATGTAGGATGCCTATCATCCTTTGAACTTCGACATGGTATCTCTGTTGCAAATGATAGAAGTAAGTAGCAATGAGATTCATTCCAAAATTATCTCTACAAATTGCCATTAAATATCGATTTCTTGAAGAATTTATAGATAGACTCCCACCGTGATATCTTATAAGCCTTCTCCAAGTTAATCATCATGACAAACAAACCCTTCCGTCCTCTCTTTCTCTTCATAATGTGCATAATGATTATGTTATATTCTGTAGTTCTTTATGTCATGAAGCTGGTTTGCAAAGGCGAAATAAGGCGTGGAATTATCTTTTCAAGTCGTTGCACTATAACTTTTGTAAATGTTTATATATAACACATTGCACAGGATATGAGTCTGAACTGCTAGATCCAGATGGTCGACTTTTGGAATAAGGGCTAGGGTAGCTCGGTTTACCTCAACAATTTTATCTTTATCTTGAAAAGCCTCCATAATATACTTACAGACCAGGTTTGACATTATTTCCCAAGCTTATTGAAAGAAATTGAGAAAACTGTCAGACCCCAGTAGGAATGGCAACATTGACCCGGCCTGTGCAACCCTGATCCAGACCCAACCAGAATGCCGCAGGGAATACCCGAGCTCATCAGGTTTGGGTTTGGGTATGGGGATAAGGTGCCCCAATACGGTGCCTGGTATTATATATATATGTGTGTGTGTGTGTGTGTGTGTGTGTGTGTGTGTATCCCATTCATGCGCTGTACTAGCCCCATTACCCATTGGGGAAAAGGGAACCCAAACCCATCCCGTCCCATTGAAGTTCAGGTAGGTGGTGGCATAGGTATACCCATCCCCGACCTGCTCCTTACCATCCCTAGTTCCCGCTCATTTAAGTGGCTGTATAGAAAACTGTATTGGTTTCGCTTCCACATGAGAAAGACGCTAGAGTCAACTCTTCGCAAGAGATTGAAGGATAGGCATGTTCAGTTTACTGACATAGAAGAACCACATTTTTATTCTATATAAACCATAATAAAGATTTAGAAATAGCAACTTTATTTGTCCATGATATTCTATCCACATATATCATCTAGGCATATGATCATCAATATATATATATATATATATATGTTTTCGTCATTTTTAGTGATGACTTTTATATGGTAGAACCTTGTATTATGGTCACCATTATTCATCGAAGGGTTTTGGGCCTTTTCAAACCACAAGATTTCTTGTCGTAGTACATGGTAAAGTTTTTCTTGGAGCTCAGCATCGATGGGTGCCCGTATTCGAGCATCATTTAGTCACCATCGCTCGTTGGGTGCCCGTATTCGAGCCATTAAAACTCGTTTTCTTTTTCTGATGTCACCTCAAAGTGTGGTGCTCCTTCTATAGATAATTCGTTGATGTGAAGTAAGATCTAGATCAGATTAAGGACCTAAAGATCCAATTCATATCCATATCTACATTCAGGATCCAAGGTCCATTGAAGATCCAAAGTCGAATTTAAATTGGACTTATCCAAAACAAGAGGCAAAGTCAACAAGGAATCGAACCAAATGAAGTCATGAATCCCAAATGCAAGTGAAGGACAAGTTTCTAATTACGAAAGGAATAATTGCAAGAGGAGTCTATGAGGATATGTCATCGAGAAAGATCAATAAGAAAATAGAACCCTAGGAAGTTTCCTAATTATTATAGGTGATTAAAGTTTATAAAAAGGGCACGAATCTCATTGTAAAGACACGACTTGATTATGCTTAGAAATAATAAATTGAGTTCCTTTCTCAATTATTCTCCTTTTCGTGAGGTGGCCGTTGTGTCCCTTTGTAGCTATGCTCTCTCTCTCGAAGTGCATCGCATTTTGCACAACCAATTGTGCACCACTCTGTAACTGTATAAGCCCAATGTCCTATGCTCTTTAGCATCCCAACATACGGCATCAACTGAACCTAGTCATACCGATTGTCTCATCTGCCTATTGCCTCGACACCCATCTACAACCCAACATCACTTTACTGCGAACCCATCCGCCTGAATCAAACTCCCATAATTCAACCTAACCATCATCATAGTTGCCCTGAGCCAACTGGATCGTGTTGCAACCAACCACCCTCATCTTCGATAATCAGCAACTTGGTCGCATATCTGAACCAAAAACCGATCACCGTTCATCTCAACCATTATCCAACAATCAAACTTATCTTTTTTCAAATAAGGAAACCTTAAAAAGATTTCCTTCATGAATTTGGATGCCACAATAATAATTTAAGGTCAAACAAGAGGGCTTTCATCCCTCACTAAGCCCAAAGTGCAGAGGAGCTCGTGAGTGGTGGTAGAACGGCCATAATCTTCAGTATTTCTTATGTTATGTATTTTCTTTAGTTTTATTTATTTTTCTGGCAACCAGATGGCCATCCAGTGGTGGCAGAACGGCCATAATCTACGGTATTTCTTATAAGATGTATTTTCTTTATTTTCTAGATGGCCATCCAGTGGTGTTGAGAGTACCCTCACGTAGGGCTTGAAGAGACGAATCTGTGGACTGCCTATTTGAGCCCTTCATGATCGGAGTCGACCAGATTTTTCATTGAAAGTTGGTTAGGATTAGGTTTTCTTTTGACCATCACTATTCCCGATTATTTTTCTGATGACCTGGTGATCAGCTAGCGGTGATAATGGTACCAAGAGGTAGGCCTTGCTGAGGGTTTTTCAACCCGAATTTCTTTACCAGATTTGGTAGCCAGAGTAGGCCTGCAGAGGCAAAAAACTGAAGGGGCGCCATCGACCGAGTCGGCCACAAACCAAGTCTTCGAGAGATTGAGTTAGCATGGCGCGTGGGACTAATGGGTGAGGTCTAGATCCGTAATAAATAGTAACAAGTCTGGGTTAAACAATTTGTGTCCAGTGAAACTATTTAGAACCTAGATTCGGATTTTGTGGCTTTTCGGGCCTGGTGAGTCAAGTCAGATTCGAGTGTGCTTTGAACCATTTTGTAGCTGACTAGGTTATAATTCTCTGATACTATCACATTCACTTAGTGGCTAAGTTAATGTATATTTAGTGAAAAAATTGGATCTAAGAAGTATTGGAAGGATCCGTTATAGTATTTTGGGGATTTCAGAGGCGTTTAGATTCTGACTTGCACACGGTTTGGACCGCTAGTTTTGTTATTAAATGAGGTACATATTAATATTTATGTTATCCTTAAATAGTTATTAACTGAGATGTCTTGGTGGTATCACATGTGGATCATGACACCTTTATATGAATTTGGATATGGATCTCTGCTCTAGTTGAGGTAGGGGATATGCCTTCTCAATAGGACCATTGCGAGTTTTGAGATGTTTTTAATATACATGTTTTATTTGATTGAGACTTGTTTTATAGATTTGCATGTTTGATAACAGTTGTGCATGTGCATGTGTTGGTTGAGATAGAAAACAAATATGTTTTATTATGAAAGACTTATGAAAATTGTATTGGAATTTGTAAATGGGTTATATGATTGAGGAACATGAATAACAAAGAGATATAAAAATTTAATCAGGTAAAGATACCGGTTATACTGTGTTTTCTTGTTGTGTGGATCTCTAGAGATTCGATTGAGATGTGGATCCCTTAGGTATCCGACCAAGGGAGTGCGGTAAGCTCTCAGGTACTTTAGCCATATGTCTAGACTGCACCATGTACCTAAGAGCAGTTGGCGAGGTTCCAGCGACTCATGCAACCTTGGTTTGAGCAATGCATGGTTCATAATTATCAAAAGTAAATAAGATGTATGTGGGGATAAATACAAGTGGTATGCATATGTACATGTGTTACTGGGTTTAGTTACTGGCTTATGAAATTTTGGTTGTATTTACTTGGTTTGATAACTTTGGATATGCATTGTGATTTTAAATATGCATACTTATAGTATATAATTCTACTGGGGTTATATCTTCTTTGGCTATGTGTTGTTGGTCCTCACCCCTTTATTATTATTATTTTTAAAAAAGTTTTTAGATTTAATTGTGGGTGGAGACTTTGGTGGAGGTTTCAGATTGATTTAGCAAGATGATCAGACACAAGATAGAGCTTGATGATTATATATTAGAAAAGATTGTATAAGCTTGTATATAATGTGAATCATAGATCTGGTTTATAATTCTTTAACATGTAGATATTGAGTTGTAAATATCATTGGACCTTAATGAAATTTTGGAGACTTTATTTTATAATTCTATCATCTCATGCCTCGGGCTCGTGGTGCCACGTCGAATGGACCAGCGTGAGCGTCGATCAAGGTTGGGCCTGCGAACCCAGGGTGTGACATCAACACCACTTAAATCACTCACCTGAGCTGCTTTGCTGATCACCCAAATCGTCACTTGAAACACACTATCACTGCCTCCTCTTGTAGCCCGTTGAACCAGCCCAAGTACCAACCACTGTTGCAACTGTTCTCTAGTGCTCAGCTAACTTGCTTGCCACAATCCGTCAGCCACGCCTTGTTTTTCCACTTCCATCCGCCACCCAACTACTCATTGGAAGCCAATTGTTTCTCTCTTATACGGGTGCCCGCCTGAGCAACCACTGCCAGCCCTCAAAACATCCTTTTGCCCCCCTTGAGACTTCGCCACTGACCGGAAGACCACTATCTAACCCTGATAACCTAGCTCCTGATAAACCATAGAACCCAGAACCACTTGAAAGATCCACCCGTTGGCTTCTCCTTGAAGCTGTTCTATGTTGATAGACTTTTGTAGCATCTATTGTTTCGGTCAGATCCAGTCTGCAAATGCGGTCCCTGTCCAGCCCAAACATTTTGTACTTAAACCTGACGCTTGACCTAGCCCAGGCTGAGTTAGTCCGAGCCCAGTTCAATCGACTGAAGTCAATTACCTTTAACTGAAATGTCTTCCTTGTTAGTCATCGAAATATGTGTGTATATATATATATATATATATATATATATATATATATATATATATATATATATAATTGGCAGAAAGTTCTGGACAAGCTCTTTGCGGTAGTGCCATTTTCCGTGTTTTTGAGTACCACGACTTTTGTGTGCAACTCACTAATCGAGATATTTTTGGGACTTTGATTCAGTGCTACATCTCTGGCGATATCGCCTAAACTTTATTTGTTTGAGGAAATGAATTTTGAACACGATTAGATTGTCTAGTTTGGTAAAATATTGTCCGAAAGTTATGTTGGAACTTGTCACTTTTTCAATCGCTTTCTCTCATTTGATTTTAATTGAAAATGTACAGTTGGAAGAAAATTGGATAGGGCTATCATCATATGGATTATCGTGATTCTCTTGAGCAAGAATGTACACTTGATCCAAATTCATATGATATCATCATGGTAGACAAGGGACCGCTTCTCTTAGATATTTGAGATTTACAGTCCAAGAAAGGATATGTTTTTATGCTTTTCCTTAAGAGTTTATTCAATAGTTTGGCTGAAAAGTGCAATTGAATTTGTATGGTATCATTCAATGACCTGCAATGTTGTAGGATGACTATCTCAAATAATTCGGATAAGCATCAGACCTTAGGAGAAAACGTTTCTAAACACAATCTTAAGGCAAGTGCTCATAGCTCAAAGCAATGTTATTAAAATCGATATGATAAAATTTTATCATGTATCATATAAGAATACAACACAATACAGGCACTGTATCGCATGATATGACCTGTATGATACGGCATGTATAGTATGAGTTGATGCCGATTTTTATGGGTATAAAAACTCGAGATCCGAGTTTCCTAAATTAATTTTTCATCACAAACCATATTTCACTTTAATCCTTTATTCTCAAACACTTTTTCTGTCATTGCTTTTCTTGATTTGTAGAGCAATCTCAAGATTATCAAGTTTTCCATTCAATCCCTTTCCCCATTTCTAGGTTTTTGTCAAATCCGTGACATAATTCCTTTTTTGTCATTCCACCCGATTTTTTACTTCAAAAATTTGAGGGTTTCGACCTTTCAAAAGCTTTTTTCTTCTTATTGTTTGTCTCCTCTGTGCTTAATAGCTTTCGATCTGGCTAGTGAATAAGTGTATTTTTGCAATTAAATATGTAGGTATTGAAGTGTCTGAAATAGTAAAGTATGAAAGATGCTAGTGCTTGCCTTCAAGTGTCTGAAACAGTAAAGTATGAAATTGAGCAAGTATTGAAGGTTAAAAAGGGGAGAAAAAGATTACGATTGAGAAAAATGGCAGAAATAAGCGGTTGGAATATGTCACAAGACTCTTAACAATTTGAAGATATTGCTAGAAAGATATATGATACAAAATTTCATGGTGCAATCGAAGAGGAAGAAGAGTCTATTGAGGAGGTAAGAAGGTGAGCTAAAGGAAAGAATGTAGGTTCTGGAGATAATAATAGTTGAGTTGGTTCTTCTTCTACTGCAAGAACAACTACTCACCTGATGACTACGAGGGGTAGTAGAGGAGGTAGAGATAGTGTGATGCATTTATTTTTTTCCTTATGTATGACTCTTGAAGCTCAACCAACCATAAGATCAGCTATGGCTTTGAATGAGGTCATTCATAAAATAGATATGAAGTGTGTTGAATTTTTTTATAAAAATTCTCTTTCTTTTAATGTTGCAAATTTATTTTTCTTTCAAAGTATGGTAGATGCTATTGCTAGTATGAGATTAGGTTATAGAGTCTCTATATATTATGCTTTGAGAGATAAATTATTGCAAAATTTGGTTGATATTGTGTATGAATGAAGTTCTGAATTTAGGTTGTCATGGAAGCTTATGGGTTGTTCCATTATAGTTGATGGTTGGATAGACAATCAATGTAGATCATTGGTAAACTTTTTGGTCTATTGTCATAAGAGGACATTGTTTTTGAAATTATATGACTTGTCCCATATTAACAAAACGACAGATAATTTACTCTTTAATTTTTAGGAAGTGGGTGTTACAAGTGTTGTGCAATTCATTACCAATAATGTTGTAAATTTCAGAATAATTGTTAAGATGCTTGAGTCAAACCATCCATCTTTAGTGTGGACTCCATGTGTTACACATTGTATAAACTTAATGCTTGAGGATTTAAGTGCAATTGATGAAATTAAGGGGACAATTGATGCATATAGAAATGTTACAAAGTTTATTTATAATCATTATTGTATATTGTATTTAATAAAAATCCATACTAGTAGAAGAAAATTGATTAGGCTTTCATTGGGAAGATGCTACTAATTTTATTAGTGTTTCAAGTCTTATCATACATAAAAATGTATTGAAAAAGATGTTTGCATTCGATAAATGGGGCTCTATTAGTTGATTAAGAAAAATGAAAGAGATTGTTGTAGTAGATGTTTTCAATACTAATTTTTTAGAAAATTGCAGTAACTTTTTAATGATGATTGTACCTTTGATTAAGGTAATAAGAATGATAGACAATGAAGATAGGTTTACCATGTCTTATATATATATATAGATATGTGTGTGTGATGGAATGGATAAGTTCAAATCAGAAATAGAAGCAAACCTTGACCACAAATAATTACTATTGAAGAAGGTTGAGAAGTGTATTGATGCACGATGGAACTGAAAAATGCCGATTTGCATGCAATTACTTATTTTCTTAACCTCTCTATTAGATTTTCACCTAACTTTGTAGAATATAAAGAAGTTAAAAATGAGATATTAAATGCAATTGATCTTATGCAAGATTAATCTTTTTGGTTCAATATTCATTTAGAGTTAAGCAAGTATATACATAGTGTCCACCAATTGCAAAAAATCTCGCTCCCAAATGCAACTACGTAAGATTTGTTTTTATTGATATTTGATAAGTTATCAATTATTTCATTTGATTATAAATTGATTGACTTTCAGTGTTTTTTGCTATTGTATTTTATTTTAGATGAATGGTAGACTCGCTTTGTTATAGATGAATCAAACTTGTTGAGGTTTGCTCAATGTATATTAAACCAAACATGTAGTTCTAGTGGATACGTAAGAAATTGAAGTTTTTTTTTTTTTTAATGCATTCACATGAAGAGAAAGAAGCTAGAGCATACCTGTATTCATGATTTGGTCTATATAGCATACAATATGAAGTTAAGACAAATGTAACTTGATTTAAGTATTTATAAATATGGTTATTGCTCCTTAGTTATTCTTTTTAAGTTCTTATCAATAATAAGAAAATATAATATTATCTTTCAGTTGTATAGTTTTTTTAGACAAATATAAAGAGATGCAAGAAGGGTAAGAAATGTGCCATATGACCTATTGAGCTACAAAAATATTGATATTCTAGATGACTGGGTCGAAGAGGAGGAACCTCTTATCAATTTAGAGGATGAAAACTGGAGGGTGATAGAAACATATGCAAAAATTGGAAATGACGATGTGGAAGTTATTGGATTGGAGGATCCAATTGCAGAGGAGGAAGAGGTGATGGTGATAGCAATGATGATGATCCTTGCGACCTTGACTATAATGATTATAATGCTTTTGTTGATTATGATCCATGTTTTGTGTAACAAGTCAATGACTAATTATTGTAATTTTCATATTTGGATGGATGATGGTTTTATTAGAATTTATGGTTTTAGACTTTAATTTAGTAGTTTAATTTCATTTAGTTCCTACCTTGTAACTTTGTACTTTGTATCTAATTAATGATAATGGAAGTTGCTTACAAATTCATTCTCTTATTAATCATTTCTAATTTTCTTAAGATTGTTGATTTGAATCAAGCTTTTCGATTTAATTTTGTTTAATGTTGATTGTGTTAGAATTAAATATTTATATTCATTAATTTCAATTTTTCTTAAACTAGATTTATTAATAATTGTTTTTAAATCATCCAAGGAAAAAATACAATAAGCACCTTAAAATTTTCACTCTTAAATTTTCAAAGTTTCAAACACTTTTTATTTCTTTCTTTTCACAATCTCCAAGAAAAATTGATTTAAGAAATTAAACATTGGATTTCAAAAAATTTATCAAGAAAATCAATGCTTTTAAAATATTTTTAAAATCAAAATTTGGAAAGAAATAAAAATTGAAAAGAACTTTGGAAGAGAATGAAACTTGTTAAGGTAATTTTCAAAACTTTTGCAAGGAACAAGAATGAGATTCAAACAAAAATCATTTGAAAGTAACCAAATTTATGAGTCAATTAGGAACTTGACCACATAGGGTATCAAATTTTAAACTAAATAAAAAGAGGTAGGGTCCTACAAGAGGTTAGTTGATAAATAGTCTTCTAGAGACTAGGAGCATTGGGAATTTCATAGAATTAGTGGGGGAATCTTAAATATTAGTTAGTTTTTGTTAACCTTAATTAATATTCGGAGCAGCAGCATTTACATCCATGAATAGGCTCCTTAGGATGATTTCTAATTCATCCAATTTTGGTCGAGCTTTTAGAATCCTTAAGCAAGTCCCTTAAAAAGCCTAATAGTCTCCCTAGTAATAGAATTCTCTTTTGTTAGCCTCCCGTCCTTTTCACTTCCTAATCCTTTGTGCAAGAACGTCATAGCCCACCCCTCTTTAGTGTCACCTCCCTTCTCACTATTCCTCAATGTAGAGATTATGTTCATCTATCCACCATTAACATAGCCCAACCCTCCTCTCTTGGTTGTCTCAGTTCAGCTCATTGTCCATACCTTGTCGTCCTTCCGTAGAAGTTTTATTTCTCATCTCAGGGCTTGAGAGCCATGCAGCTATAAAATTAAAATACAGGCATGAGATACGTGAATTTCAAAAAATCATGGAGGAGCCATTATTAAAATATATAAAAAATTCAATATAAATTCAATATAATGAAATTCAATATAATAATTTATAATTGACAACTATAAAATTAAAAAGGTAAATTTAAGTAATTGCATCATATCAAAACGAGAGCACTAAACAACAAGCAAATATATAAAATCTCATTTATTTACAATAAAAGGCAACAGATTGCAAATTTGCAATATATTATCAAAATGGGAAACTATGCATCAACACAAGCATACTAATTTTTAGAATACGCACATTATAAAAATATGAAACCACAAAATACAATAAGAAGAGATGTAAACATATGTAGCAACATTAATTTTTTACTTTCATACTGCTTAGGTATGAGTACACGTACAAAACCGAATACATCTAAGAATTTCCATTGTAGCGATTGAGAGAGTATGAATAGCAAGGCAACATGTCCAGGATGTCGAGAGAGAAGGGGTAGATGGTCGTTCGTCGAGAGAAAAGAGGCAAGGCAACATGACAAAGTTACTATCCAGAGTATGAACGATTGTGCTTCTGAACATCTGCGATTCATCAGAGGCAGAGAGAGAGAAGGCCGTGCGAATCTGAACCATAGGTAGAAGGTCGTTCGTCCCCGTCGGCCTCCCCTCCGCCAGTCGTCCGTCGCAGTCGGCCACCGGTAATGAGCGCAGCAGAGTGCCAGAAGCAGAGAGTCTGTTTAGAAATTAGGGGTTTTAGTTAGTATTTTGGAAGGGTCGACCCATATGCGGATCCACGAAACTAAATACGGATACCTAATGTACCCAAATCAGGGTATGGGTACCCAAACCTGTATGGGTACACGATTTTAACAAACATGTACCGCATACCCATACCCGGTACATACCGGGTACAGGTACATGAGCAGAATGCACGGGACGTACCCGTGCATCAGAGCATGCAGGTATACTCCTCCCTCTAAACGTTCTGGTTCAAAAGGATACCTAGGTAGGCAATGACTAGCTGTATATGCTTTGCACTCTGGTGGCTTATTAGCCTACCCTAGGAGAAATTACAGGAGCCTTTCAGTAAATGTGACCTACTAGGATGGTTTTCTCGCCCTAGCAACCAAGTCCCACTAGGTTCTACTCAATATAGTGAAGGAGCACCAATCTAATGTGAATTCTATTTTATACATTGCCTACATCATTCCAATGGGAATGGATTTGTTAAATGCTTGTTAAACATGGTCTCTAATTAACTTCCTGCATCTGTTATTTGGTTGGAGTATCGTGGTTATTTGATTGGAATATTGTGGTTGTACAACAACAACAACAACAACTAAGCCTTTTCCCATACTAGACGGGGTCGGCTACATGGATTCTTTGTTTCCACAGATCTCTATCGTGTGCCATGTTAGCAGTTAACTCCCAATAAGCTAGATCATTCTTTATTGTTTCTTTCAAACACTTTTGTGGTCGTCCTCTACCTCTTTTAATACTTTCCAAATTTAGGTTTTCTAACCTTCTTACAGGTTCTTCTTTTGATCTTCTTTCTATATGTCCAAACCATCTTAAACGATGTTCTCTCATTTTATCCTCTATTGGTGCCACTCCTAATTTGTTTCTAATAACCTCATTATGTATACGGTCTTTTCGTGTATAACCACTCATCCATCTCAACATCTTCATTTCTGTCACAGACATCTTTTGTACATGTTGATGATTAACTGCCCAACACTCAGAACCATAAAACATGGCAGGCCTAACTGCTGCTCTATAATATTTACCTTTTAATTTTAATGGTATCTTCTTATCACAAAGAATACCTGATGCTCCTCTCCATTTTAACCAACCAGCATTAATTCTATCTATGTGTAACATCTCCATCAATTCTTCCATCACTTTGAAAAATTGACCCTAGGTATTTAAAACTTTCCTTTTGGGGAATGCAATGTGTGCCAATTTTAATTTCTATGTCCTCTGAAGTAGCCAAATGATCAAACTTACATTCCATATATTCTGTCTTTGTTCTACTAAGTCGGAGGCCTTTGTTTTCTAATGTTTCTCTCCATAGTTCCAATTTTCTATTAACTTTTTCCTTAGACTCCTCCACTAATACAATGTCATCTGCAAATAACATACACCAAGGTACTTCATCTTGAATATGTTTTGTTAACTCATCCATCACCATTATAAATAAGTATGGACTTAAAGTTGATCCTTGATGTAACCCAATATTAACTTCAAAGAAGTCTGTCGTTCCTTCATGAGTCCTCACACATGTTTTTGCACCATCATACATGTCTCTTATAAGGTTAATATATGTCAATAGGATACCTCTTTTTTCCAAAGTTCTCCAAAGAACCTCCCTCGGTACCCTATCATAAGCTTTTTCTAGATCAATAAATATCATGTGAAGGTCTTTCTTTTTTGCTCTAAAATGTTCCATAAGACGTCTCAAAAGGTGAATCGCTTCAATAGTAGATCTACCTGGCATAAATCCAAATTGGTTCTCTGTTGTACTTGATACTTGTCTTAACCTACATTCAATAATTCTTTCCCATAATTTCATAGTATGACTCATTAACTTGATACCTCGATAATTCGCACAATTTTGAATGTCTTCCTTGTTCTTATATACGGGTATAAGTGTACTTGCTCTCCATTCCTCGGGCATCTTTTGGTTTTTCCATATTTCATTAAATAGTCTTGTGAGCCAAGTGATTCCTATTTCTCTTAGTATTTTCCAAACTTCTATAGGAATATTATCTGATCCTACCGATTTACCACTCTTCATATGTTTAAGAGCCTCTTTGACTTCATTCTTTTGAATACGTCGGTAGAAATTGTGGTTTATATACTTTTCTGACTTGGCTAAATCTCCTAAACTAATACTAACATCTTTATTTTCATTAAAAAGATCATAAAAATAGTTTTTCCATCTATTTCTTATATCATCATTTGCCACTAGAATTTTTTCATCCTCGTCTTTTATGCATATAACATAATTAAGATCTTTAGTTTTCTTATCTCTAGCCCTAGCTATCCTAAAAATGTCTGTTTCACCCTCTTTTGAGTTGAGTTTTTTATATAAGTCCTCCCAAATCTTAGCTTTTGCTTCACTAACGGCCTTTTTTGCTTCCTTCTTTGCTTTCTTATAAGCTTCTAAAGTTTCACTAGTTTTCTTAGCATAATGTAATTTGTATCATGCCCTCTTTGCCTTGATTTTGTTTTGTACTACCTCACTCTACCACCAAGCTTCTTTTTGTGCCGGTACACCTCCCTTAGATACCCCTAACACATCTTTCGCCACTTTCCTAATATGTATAGCCATATTGTTCCACATATCAGAGGGTGTGCCAACATAATTCCAAACATCTCCTTGAAGGACTTTTTTGTTTAAATATATCTTCTTTCTCACTTTTGAGGTTCCACCATTTAGTCCGAATAGCTCGATGCACTCTTTTCTTCTTTGTCCATTCTTTTATTTGTAAATCCATAACTAAAAGTCGATGTTGGGTGGTTAAGCTTTCTCCTGGAATTACCTTACAATCTTTACAACACGCTCTATCTTTTTTTCTACAAATAAAGTAATCAATTTGTGTTTGTGATAAGCCACTCTTATAAGTAATTAAATGTTCATCTCGTTTTTTGAAGATTGTATTGACTATAAAGAGATCAAATGACATAGCAAAATTTAAAATCTCCCTACCTTCCTCGTTTATATCCCCATAACCAAAGTTTCCATGAATCTCTTGATATCCTAATGCCTCTTTACCGACATGTCCATTTAAATCTCCTCCTAAACAAATCATCTCCCTTTGTGGAATCTTTTGAAACACCTTATCTAACTCTTCCCAAAAAACTGTCTTTATACTATCTTCTAGTCCTACTTGGGGTGCGTAAGCACAAACTATATTCAAAACCTCTACTCCTAACACTAATTTCAATGTCATGATTCATTGGAATATTGTGGTTGTAAGATATCAAAATAATTGTGAGGAGATGAACTTGTTTGCACCTTCAGTTGTCCACTGCTGAACATGCAGTTTGTCCTGAGTTGCCTCATTATTGATGACATTGAATCGTTCTGTTGATATATGTATATTGATGTCTACAACCTACATCTTTTTCGAGCTATGAGAAATTCTGCACAACTTCTATACCTGTTTCATACTTTGAATATCCTTGTGATGGTTGTTATGTATATTCCATATGCAAGCTAATTGATGCTCGCATACCATTCATTTTCCCTAGAGAACTCTTGATATGTGGAGGCCAATTATAGGCATATGTGGATCCCCATGTTGCTCATGCTTACTAGGTTTAGATCAGTATACCGTGAAGATCTTTTTTAACATGTTGTGAATAACCTATTGTAATTGGATATTGATACCTGAAAGATCATGGACAACCTGTTACATCCACTCTTGGTCCTCATGACAATTAATTGCTGGGATCCATGTGTATATATGCGATGCCTATCATTGTGTTGCGTATTGCCGCAACTAATCTGATCTTTGTACAGATTCTTATGTCAATATGTATGCAGGTGTATATGGTTGGTTATATACATGCATGTGTATTCATGTGTACATATATACATATATACACACATGTATATATATGAGCGTATATCCTTTCAAGATATGTCTTGAACCACATTGTTCATGTCCTTGTCTCTTGATTGTTGTTATACAACTGCAAGAAGCATGTTTTTTAGTAAATCGGAAGTGGTCCACGTGTATAGAATATGTATCATGCGGACTGAGTGCTAGTCTTACTTGGATATCTCATGAGAATTGAATGAATGCATTACGATGATTGGTTGGAAAATCCCATACACATGAATGTTGGATCAACCAATGATCTCGTAGCATGTTAGAAATGCCTCTTGCCATGCATACATGGTTTGACAATGTTATGTCATCAATTGAGTACACATGCAATGCTCACACACGCTTGAGTTGTGGTTCATTTTAACTCATAGAGATAAACCATGTCAGTGCATTCGAAGGTATTCTAAATGCTCTTTATGCATGTTCACTCACGTACAGCCTCATTTCACTCTACCTCATTTAATTACATTCCCATTTTCAATCACTTATACTCCCGGTAACTCCCATTCACATTCATCCACATACATACAGATATGTGTGTAGGTTTACTTACATATATGCCCTTGTACACATCCCACCACTGTCACTCACCATCATTTTCACCCTCACATCATTACCCATTCTCCCCAAGTCATGTTATCTCCAAAAGATTGGTCGAAAGCACCCATTTGAGGTTGTTGATAGCAAACCTCAAGTCTGAAAACAGTTTTCTGCACCGTCGTTTCTCAGCAACCATTATATAAACAAAACATTTCTGCTAAGGGTATAATATGCTTAGGCTGCGATGTTTGGTCATTTGTATTTTTCTCTTATATGATTCAAGAATTATGATCTTTGCCTTGTTACATCGCTTGCACATCGATCTTACAATACACGTTATATGATTTATTTGGTTAAGGATAGACACAGACGTGATGAACCAAAACCAGACCTAAGATCATATTGAACACGATTTTTTCTGCAAGTGCAGAATATGATATGACAGTGATGTTTGACTCTTAGTATTCTCTATTCTCATTATCTTACATCATGATCTTTGTTTCTTTGGAAAGATCATAAGGTTCTTTTGGATGGTGTATTATTTGCTTAGCGTGGATAAGTACGGGCAAAGATGAGTCAATAAAAATGGCTCGCAGCTTATTTTCAAAATGTTGAGGACTTGGAAATTTTTTCCATAATGCATGTTCGGTCTAAGAAACTTTATTTAAGCAGATTTCATCTTGTGACCACGTGACTTGATTGGAACACCTTTAAGGTTAACTTATTTGCTTATTTTTAACTATGATATAAATAATTATTTTCTTTTGGGGTATGCAATTAGAATGAAAAGAGAAGATTGGTTCCAATGGGCGATAAAATTGACTAAACATTATGTAATGGTTTGCACTTTGCAACGGAGTTGTTTTCATCTCCTATTGTGACGAGAAGTTTTTCCTTAGGTAGTTTGAATAATGATGATGAGATGATAAAGTGTAGATGATGGATATGTACATAGCAATCATTTAATTTTGTATTAAGAATTGAGCCATCATGTTGTTATTCATTGTTTGTGTGAAAATATGATATGCTAATTGGTTTGAAAATATTTGATTATAATATATTATGACATCTAAAAACATCATAGATTACTTAAATAAGGGCAAAAATTTTGAACGGTGACAACTACCCGATGTTCTCGAGGAACACGAAGCACTTGAGGTTGTTACCATGGAGGATCCTGCGAAGGGCGCAACTCAGCATCAAGTATGCCACCTAGAGGCCTACAAAGCCAGGAAGAAAAAGGATTCTATTGCAAAGGGCACATTGAGTAATTCAATGGCATGTGACCTAGTTTGTGAAAATGGACAGTAAGATACTCCGAGTTGTCTAGAACGCCCTTGCGGAGAAATTTGGTGGAATCATTGTAAGCAAGTTGGAAAAAGTTACTATTAAGTGTCATAGTTATAATAAGAGAGCAGAACATGAACATTGTTCAATATCTAAGAGAGATGTCTAGTATGATTAGGGAACGCAAGATAGCAACTCGTTTCTTAAATGATGAAAAACATGTGCAGGCTATCCATCCTTGATAATTGAGAGACAACAAAACATAATTTGACTTATAATGAAAGAGTAAGTACTTCAGTGATGTTTGCCATGTTGAGCTAGAGGCTTAATGCATTGAGTCAAACAAGTATAAGTTGGTCGCACAAGCATATGTTGCTGATAGCTCCAAGTTTGCTCACGACTAGCAAGAAGCGTAAGAAATACTTTAACCAGAAAGAAAGATGCTACCAAGCATAATAAGAAGAATGTATCTCGAGAAAGGAAATTTAATGAGGTACGTAGTATTTCTTTTCTCGTGAATGTAACAAGCGAAAGAGAAGGTACGTAGTATTTCTTTCGATATTGCATGATAGCGTAATCCAATTCATACACGATGCCCTTTATTGTTCTTTTGGACTCAACTTTCATGGTGGGAGTTTTGACAGTCAATAACTTTGTTTGTTATAGATTTGGACGAGGGTAAATGATTTTACGGTTCTAGATGTTGAACCTTATTATAGTGTAGACACCCAAAATTTTCTTTTAAAATTCTTACCTTTTTAGGAAAGTGGCCATTTTAGCAATTTTGGGGTTTTTGAAGGAAAAAGGCACTAAACGAGTTTGTTTTGGTACCAAAATTTTATGAAAGCTTTAAAATGATGAAAGAATACTTTCCTTTCTGAAAAATTCGAATTTTGACAAAATTGGAAAAAAATGACGATTTTGCCCCCGGCATGGAAAAGCTGGATTTCGTTTTCTTAAAAGATCTATGACAAAAAAAAATATGTTAAAAGCTTGCCTTTTGAAAAGATACAAGCATTTATAAGACAATTTGACACCTATAAAGGCAAGTGGGTGCCCAAAAAGGAGAGCGGGCATCAAAAAGGGAAAGTGAGCTTCCCAAAAAGAAAAGTTCATATTCGGAAAGAAATCAGTTGCCCGAGGCAAAAGTTGATGTTATCAAAGGAAAGGAAAGATGGAAACAAGAACAATAGCTTCCGAAAAGAAAGGTTTGGTATCGAATGCATTTCGTAACATGTCCATGTTATGTTTGATTGTCAAGGTAATTAGTGTATCGATATGCATCAGTTTGGCATTGTCATCTGTTACTTTTATGTTAAGAACAATGTTAAAGTTTTAACACTCATGAGGGAAATCTAGTGAGCATGATGGTTGGTTTTCAAAAACGTAACATGGGCTTACTTGAACGCCTTTGTAGTAAAGCATGTAACATGGATTTGCATAACTACTTTCACAGCAAATGTGCAGTTAGGTTCTCAAATTGCAAAAAGAGGGAGCCACCTTTTGCAATGTTGCATAGGCACAATAGTCATCAGGCTTGCTGAGTTTGTGAATCATGGCCTTCTTAAATAGACATGGATATCACGGCAGCAGATAGCTAAACCAGCTGATAGTTGTAGTTCTTCCAATGGTGTATCATTCCTTGATAAAATTATTTCCCCCCTTTATGAAGTTACGGCACAGCTAATGGGAGCACGATCATGTTCAGCAGACAACAACATTGATGTTTAATAAGAATGACTTTCCTCCAACTTAGCTGATATGATATTAGAGGTTATTAAAGAATTTTATGTGAGGAATGTTATGGACGATGTTCATCAAGTGCAACTGCGATGGCGTCTCTGAAGAAGCATATTGAATCCCTCAACTGATGCTATTACACAGGGTGCTGCATTGGGACAGTTAGCTGCTAAAGAACTAACTCAAGTTACATCTCGATTCCCATCAAACAATTTGATTGGAAAAGGAGGTAGCAGTCAAAGGTCGTTTTCAGATCGTAAAAAGTTAGCTGTGAAAATACTGAAGTTCGTTGGTGATGATTGGAAAGAATTCTTATTTGAGATTGAAATCGTGACTACCTTGGAACTTAGTTTCTTCGGTTTTTTTAGTTTCACAGAAAGTAAACATCTCTTTGTTTACAACTTTGTATGTAAGGGAAGTCTGGAAAGAAACCTTCATGGTTCAACAGATAAAAGTATACTTGGTTGTTCAGAAAATCTAAAGACGTGAGATCAATCAGCTGAAGCGTGTCCGTGGCAAGTGTTCCTCGGATATGAGAGGCCAGTCTGATCTTAAGGAAGCACTTGGCCGCAAAGAAGAGACTGAAGGAAATCTGATGTTAGAGCAGGAGTTCAACTCTCTCAGAGAGGAGGTCTCACAAGCTGATGCTCACATCAAATCCATTGAAAAGGAATTGTCAGATTGGTACCGAGAAATTGTTTTTTTTTCACGATCTCAGGTAGCTTCTGCAAATAATGTGTGTCAGGAAGTATATCTAAATCTGAAAGATCTCAAGCAACAAGAGTATGAGAAGAACAAACCTTTTTTTTATCAGAACAGAAGAGATATTCAGATGGCTTATGAGCTGGCAAAGGAACCAGATGCAATTGAGTGAATATGCCATGGGAAGATCACGCACGAATGGAGATGGCAAAAGCTTTAGTGCTGCGTCTCAATCTATCATGCAAGCAGAAACACCATCAGGTACACAAATGGCTGCGCCAAAGAAATCATGCCATCACAAGGACAAAAACTACCTCAGCGTTGCCTACCAGACATCCTGATTTCAAGTTAAATCCAAAGCACGTCCAGGTCGAAGGTGGAACTTGTCGTTTATAAGGACACGCTTCCCCGGCTCATCCCCTACACAGTCCCCATTCAGAATGTTTAGCACCACCAACCATACCTGCAATTCCATGTAACTTGATGCCTGTCCTTCCACGATTGAATATCTTGTGCCTAAGCTATCGCGACAAGGATGAGCTGATAAAGCAAATTCTGAATTCTGGCCTAATTCAGCAACAAGGAAAGATCGAGCCAATAAATCTTGGCAAGAAAAAAAGAAACCTCCCAAAGCCAGCAGCTCACCGACGGATTTGGAAGACACAAATCACTACCCACTTACCAAAATACAGCGATCCGTTTCAGCAAGAAATGGTGGCGATTGACTTGGTGAAGACTGGTCCATCTACAGCAGCAGGAAACAGCTCCAACTTACCTCATCCGGTTCCATGTTGATAAATTCAGCAACCGTCTACAGCAAGCAATTGCCAGAACCAGCGATACTTTCCAAAACCTCTTTTTGCAGCAATTACATGCCAAAAACGAATTTGATCAGCAAGGCAACTTGCCTTGCCCAATGCTACACCCAAAGGGCACCTTTTGGCCTATAAAAGGAGCCTGAAGGAGGCTGCAAAGGGGGGGACCGAGACACAGGAACATTCAGTCTGAAAATTCAGAGAAATAGAGAGAGAGAGAGGGAAAGGAAGAGAAGAAGGAAGTCCGGCCTGGTTCCGACATTCGACGATCGTCCGGCGAAGTGCTCCTACGTCCCCTCTCACTCACACAGGTTGGAATTCTTGCACAAATTGGTTTTAATCCATGAGAACCTGAAAAAGCACAGATTCTGGAAATTTGTACATGAATCAAGGCTTTGAGCCCATGTTCTTCATTTATATCGATACAAACATGCATAATTCCTTCATGAACAAAACAAAAATCCATGTTTGTATGATTTCCATGCTTTATTAGGACTGATACAGGTTGAACTTTGTTCTAGAAACATCTTAGGAACCTTCTGAAATTTTCTGTAAAACCGGTTTCTGAAACTGTCTGTGCACATGCGTCTGATCACGGAATTTTTATTGACAAACGGATAAGCCAATTGCTTCGAAATTTTGCATGAATAATCTAGACATATCAGACGTTCTTAGATAAAAGTTTGAGGAATTGTTATGAAATTTTTCCTAGCCAATTATATCCGTGAAGTTTATACAAAATCCAGATTGCGTTTTACAGAAACAGAACGTTCAGTGACAGACCTCTGTTCTTTTGCCCATATCTCTGCAGCCACTGAATGAAATTGGATGAAATTTGATTCTTTGAAAACCTAACATCCATATCTTTCTAACACAATAAATTTCATCGAAATTGGATGACTGAGCACTGAGATATTGCTGTTTTTCTGAGCTTCTGATCCACAGAAACAGGGTTGTTCTGAATTTTACAACAGTTTCTGATTCTGTATTTAATTCTCGGAAAATAAAGAACTAAATTATAAAATAAAAATATATTCTGATTCTACACATACGTGTCTCTATTCTGTAAAAGTTTTAGAATTTTTGGAGAATCAGAAATATTTTTAAAAATTCAGAGAACAGGCCTCTGAAACTGAACAGGTTCAGCAAATCTAAGAATCTGAAATTTTTCAGAAATCAAGAACTTAAACACAAATCTGAACTTTGGAAAATCTGGTTTTTCCTTTTTCGAATTAACGGATTCAAATAAATTTCAAGCGTCTAGGCTGACCCTTGAGCGCCGGTTCAAGAAGGCCTAAGTCGAAAAGATCTCACTTGTCCACAATCATTCTAAGAAGTCAGAAAAACATAATTTGTTAGTTTTGGTAAACTAACTGGCACGCTCGCGCAACCCGATGTAGTTCGAGGGTTTGATTTTGAATCCCAAACGATTTGAAATAAAATCACGTCTACATATAGTATGAATGATTATCTTTGGGTATTACTATACGTACATCCTTTTTACTATCTACACACCGTAATTTCAAAAATATCAAAATTACGCATGCAACAATTTCTCTTCTCTCCACATCCAATTCTGATGTTTCCTTCTCTTTGCTCTGACAACCAACATTTTATTTGTTTTGTATCATTGTTGTTTTCTTTGCAGTCGAAGAATATACGAGTATAATCTTACTAACCCCATCGAAGTTTTAGAAGAAAAAGAAAAAGAAAAAGACGATTGACCCTAGATTTTCAGATTTTTAGAGGTTGATTCTTTCAAATATTTTTAGATTTTTATAGGTTTGTGTTTGATTTCTGTTTTTTGTTTTGGTTAATGTTTCACAATTTTGGGTCAAATGATCGACTCGTCGGATTTTTTATTCGTGACACAGTAAAGGTGCATCCATCAAAAAGGAGAGATGTGGGGAGACAACATCTATTCCTAAAGGTGAAATGTGGTTGAGACAACTATCTCTCCAAGGAGAAACACAATTGATTCACGTCTCCCTAAAATGCAAGATGTGCATGGGTCATGTCTCTATAAAATAAGAGATGTGTCTAGTCTATGTTTCTCATGTTATAATATATGCTTCAAACATTATATTCTTCTATGTATTGTAGAATGAAAAACAACTCAAGCAAATGTAATTATAGTAGAATAGATTTTGAAAAGATGACGATTGATAAAAATATTTATTATACCGTGAATAAGGAGACTGAAATTGATTGTGGTGTACTGGATGATATATTTTTATTGGTTGGTTGATGATGTATAAGAAACATTTGTTGTCAACAATTGATTCATTTTGGAGGAAGTTGGACATGGAGGTAGAAATGCCCAACACAACTAATTATACAAGAGAAGATGCGGGAACATCTATGATGAAAACTACTATTCAAAAGTTAAGGTAACATTCAAATTGAGATAAATTGATTAAGATGTTAGTTGAGCAATTGAGTTATGACTATACCATCCTATCAGAGTCATCCATTCACTATCCTTATAGGAGACTATATAACAAATCCACAAAGAAAGATTTATCAGTTTAATAGCATGCAAAGAAGAATGCTCCTTGAAAAGAAAGATGTGAACGTGGCCAAGGATATCAGGCTTTTCTAAGAACTTGACGTTCCTCATCACAAGTTTGTGATCATCTTTCTAATATCCGACTTCTCTAATTCTCATAATAGGTCTCTTTTTAAAAAGTTCACCTTAAATTGTTGGACTTTGAACTATCATGTGAGATGGTGATATCTTGCTTTTTGGGTATATTTGTAAATAACTAGATTAATATTGTTGAAGATAAAAGTTATGAGTATCAAATCATCAACAACTTTAAGAATTGAGAGAAGAGTGATAACATGAAGCTTGTACAAGTGCTTGAAGAAAGTCACACACTTACATTTATAAGCATGAGTTTTCACGAAAGAGAGTGGTCTTGATGGTGTTATTTCCCGTATTGCATTCATCAAAGATGACCCTTAATCCGGGGAAAAGAAGCTTCTTCTCACATTAATATTCGATGGTCAACACCCACGTGTGAGGGATATTTTATGAGAAACACATTCACACAACCATCATTCGAGGTTAACAGTACAAAGTACAACATTTGTGTCCAACGTGCACAAAGCACTCATGATGACTATCAGAAAGACAAACTGAAGAATTAGGTAAATCAGAATTTCTTGACAAAGTCCAAAATGTGATCATTGATTTCATGAGGCCTTTCCTGAGAGATGAAATGGCCGGCATCCTCCACTATCACAATTTCTTTTAGCGATGGGACGTCGGACTTGAAGCCGCCGTTATGAATATACTCTTTTGCACCAGGAGTAGTATAAGTCAAGTCCAGTTCGCCAACGATGAACTTCGTTGGTACCTCAATCTTTGCACCTGCCCATGGCGCTAAAAGCTCCCAATTTCTGTATAGTAAGCATTGCATGAATTAGTACGACTGAGAGATAAGAGGGAGATAAATGGGAAGGGAAGAGAAAAGGAAAAAGGAAAATATGCAAAGCGTGCAAAATACAGAACTCTAACAGAGTTATAACATAAACCAAATTAACATGAATCATTGCTTGGCAATGAGGAAGTGGAACCCCACTATACGACTAACCGACTTAAACCAGTCATATATAAAACTTTGTTGACTGCTGATCCTTCTATATGGACCGTTCTCAGAGGTCCAACTTAATATTAACTTTTCATGACAAGAAACAGCTTAGCAATCAATTGTAGAACTTCCTTGTGCTTTCTGCGACCACCTTCCTCTCTGTGGGGAATCATTGTGGTGGAAACTCTAACTGCCTGATCGGTTGGTTTCAACAATCAATTTCAATACAGAGAATACCAACCCCCAGCATCATCTTGAATGCAGAAAAAGCAAGAGCACTTCTTCCAAGAAGTAATCGAATCCATGTAGATAACGAACTTATCATATAATATAAGTTTAGCAATGTTTTCACCACACGAACAAAAACGATTCATGTCCACCAAAAGAGAGTTGGGGTTGGAATAGTGGTTTCACTTGTTTTGAGAATTCAACTAGTATTTTTCACTGAAATGAGCAGCTTCGCAGAAAAAAGTTCATTGTTGCATGAATGATTCATGTAACGATATGGAACATTACAACCATGGCCATGGAATACATCTTAATGAAAGGAAAATTAATCATTAAGTAAGCAGTTGTCACTCAGCAGTACTCTAATAGCTGTGTGTTTGTGGCTCACTATATAAGAAAGATCTCCGCAACTGTATGATAAGTGGAAACTTCGAAGTGATCTGGGTAGTCCTCTAAAGGCTGCTCTTGAAGGTCGAAAAGAAAATTTTCAGATACCAACTCATAAATTTTCTTTTAGTAGTTTTGAAAGTTGTAAAGCGAAATAACAATTCAATTTTATAGTCCTATATTTGGCCAAAGTTGGGTATGGAGAAATCCTGGAAGGATCATCCTCCAAACTGGTTTCCATCCTGACAAGGGTCTGCCTAACCACCCCACTTGCCTTGCAAAAGAAGAAGACTACGAGATCTCAGAAGGCTCAGCATGTTAAAACTGAAATTTCAAAAGACTATACAGTTCTACAAAAACCAGTCCGCTAATCACAGGATAAGGAGGAAAGCAATATGCAGCCTCCCGCGGCAGGGAAATATCGTAGGACATACCGATTGATGTTGCGATAGTAGTTCAAACCACCAGTGAAGCCAGTTTTCTTAAATTTATCAACAAAGTATTGTACGTCTTCCTCTGGTAACCATTCAGGTAAGGAATCTGGTTGCGTTTCCGCCTCAAATGGCTGTCCTTTTGAAATATTTGGAGGACCTGCTTTGCGGTATGTGAGCAAGGTCTTGATAGTTTTCTCAACATCAACAAATTCAGCTTCTGCTGCTCCAGGCTCCTATTGCATAAGAAACGTCAGAGGAAGGAGGACGGTAGCATACAGTTTGAGCATAAAAAGAACATGAATAGATAAATAACATATAGAGATAGTTGTAAATGTATAATGTTTTCGATGCATAATCGATGATCTTTTTACCGTGAACAATTGTGTTGATAAAACAAAAATAAATAATGCAAAATTTTAAATATCTACCATGCTGATCGAAATGTCGAAATGTTTAAGCACAATATATATATATATATATATATAGCTGGAGAAGGGGCATCAAATGAAAACGTAAACCTGAAAGCGACAGATGTAATAGTCATCACCAAGCTTTGCCCTCATGTAATCAACAGGCTTTACAGAAGGGTTTCGAGGCGAATACTGAACACTCAGATTGACCAAGGCCTTCACTCTGTCCGGCCTTAACTGACACAGATACCATGCAATCGCAGCTCCCCAATCATGACCGACGACATAAACCTGCTAATTTCAGCGACGGAATTTCATAAGAAAGATGCCCACATTAAAACAAAAGCAATCAAGATAAAAATAGTGAAAAGGGCAAAGAGCACGAGCCTTGTCCTCGCCGAGAGAGTTGAGGAGGCCGATGAGATCACCGACGATATGGAAGCAAGTGTATTGGTTGACGTCGGCGGGGGCGTCCGTATCACCGTAACCCCTCAGGTCAGGGGCGACGGCATGGTAACCATTATCAGCGAGAGCCAAGATCTGATAGCGCCACGTGTACCAGAGCTCAGGGAAGCCGTGGATAAGGAGCACAAGCTGCCCACTACCTTTCTCTGCTATGTGCATCTTGATACCATTCGTCTCTATCATTCGGTGTTGGATGCTCTCCATCGCCGCTCTCTCTCTCTCAGCTGCTTATGAGTATGAGGCTCAGACTCGCAGCAACGATTTATAGAAGGAAACCGGGGACGTGCAGACAAAAAGAGAAACGTTCTTTGTATTGGTGAATACTTTCGGCTCGGGCGTCCAACTTACGGAATGACGACATAGTTCTTGTTTTCTCAATGCCGCCCATCCGTTTTTTGCCCCCTTTTGGTTGATTCGATTTGTCGTCGTTGTGTTGATTGGGAGCGGGATAAACGTAAGAAATCACCCAAATTTAGCTTTAAATTAAAATTAACAGTTCGGCAATGCTGCTTTCCCATCTTGTTACTCAAAATTAGAGGCGGACTACCATGATAACAATTTATTGACGCTAAAAAAGAAATGAAAAGCTCATGGTAGAAGGTTAAAATGCTAGGAGAAAGAGGGATACCTAACTCTCGAGGGGTGGAGACACGTTACCCCAAACTGATAAGTCGAGACTCCGTTACTCTAAACTAATAGTTGAGACTCCGTTTCTGCCAGCGTAATGATAAAGGGATATGTGTTCCAATGAAAGTCTATAAATAACACTTATAACTAAGAAAAAAATATCAATAAAACCATCAAAGTTTTCTTTCTATTTTTGCTTCGTCTTGATCCCTAAGAATAGCAGTAATGTAGTTTTCTCAATATCCTCTTGACCGCACTGAGTTCTACACCATCTTAAGCAATCCCATCGGTAATCGGGTTCATGAGAGTATATTCTATTGCATAAAGCCTTGTACACTCATCTTCCTCATGAGAATAAGGGTTAGAGTTCTCTTACACACCCTTACATCCTCTTTTATTCTAGTGAGTTTACATATTCTGATATTTGAATTAAGTGATCATTTTTTGTGATAACACATTCTTTGGCACACCTGGTGGGTACATACAAGTTCCTTTTTGGGGTTCCTCAGTTTATGGAGACTTGGTCTGATCAAATATACTCGATGACATTATTCAAAATGAACTTATTGTTATTCTTTGCCTTCACAAATTCACATCCCATGGATGTTAGGTGCAGATGATTCACGGTGTTAAGTTTTGTTTGCCCACCTGCCACCTCAACAAAGAGAGAACACATCAGTTATATCTCATGTTCAACTCAACGATAATGTTATCTTTTAATATTCGCAGCCATCAATTATGGGTTGGATGCAAGGATACTTTAGACCGTCATTTCACTAAATGACAAAGTCTGTGCCTAATATAATCATGAATCAATTAGTCACCATTTGAGATCAGAAAATATGGCTGACCAAAGAAGGCATGTTGTTGAAGCAACCACTCAAGCAACAATTTAGTGTGGACTTGAGTTACAGTATGGATGAGTCAACATCATTCAAAGATCACCTGATTTTTCGATCCCTAGTTTTATCTTTTCAAACCATCGGTTTGGATCAACCATATGTTACCTCAGCTCTAATGCCAGGGGTACATATCAGGTACCTCATCCTAGGGTACCACTAGTTGCTTCTAGTTGAATGGTTGCTCAAGTAGGGATACATTTTTTGCCATCTATGCACAACCAAAGGTCACCGATTTCCCACATAAGTCACCAACCTGAGATGCATATGTTTTGACTTTATCAGGTACTATTTTTACTAGCACATCATTGACATCAAGCATTCAACAATCAGATGTTAAATCAACCCTAGAGTTGGATGATGTGTTGATGAACCATGATTGAGTCAACGATTTGGTTCAAAACACATTGAGCTCTAGAACCCAATACATAAGTAGATCGTAAGTGATATCCCGAATGGGTCAATATGCTTGCGCTTATACCTCGAGGTTTCAAATTCAAGTTTACCACCTTTTAAAGATAAGAAGGTAAATATCTTGGAGAGCATTTGGCTTAATTTATTGTCGAATATGATAAATTAGGAGATAGTGAGATCCACAAATTCAAGCTCTTCAAATTGTGTCTCACAAACCAAGTATATGTCGTTAAAGTGTGGGGTCGAGCCAAACTTGAGATGAAATGTAGAAGGTGTTTCTTAAGCACTATAAAAAGATTCTTCCATAGCCAACTCCTACAAGCTCAATGAACTTTCATCAGAAAGCCGATGAAACTGTCAAAAGTATTCTTTGAGAAACTTTTTGACTTGGTCACATGGCATCAGATGCAGTTTATTAATACCCAACATATGGACTCAGCACGTAACTCCTTGCATACAGAGTTTAAGAAGGGCTTGGTAGAATATTTCTGCCCAACTCTAATTCAGTTGGTTAACCGAGCAATATAAGTTGAGCATATTTTGAATACCCCAAATACATTTTTTAACAAGCGAGAAGGTTTGAGGCAACATCAATGTCAAGATATGATTTCCTGCTTGGAGGATATAATGTAAGATACAAATGATTGACCTTCCTATGCCTGTAATACTCTTCGGCCCCCAAAGGAAAAAGAAAGAAGCCAATAAAAGGATTCATGGCTATTTGATATATCAAAAATTGATCGGATTTCAATATACTTTTGAAGGATCGGTAAATTCATCTCCTTGAGAAATATTTGATACCTTCTTAGGACGATCTTAAGAAGATGCATAATACTGTAAATGGTATAACATGACCTCTCATGGCATAAATCAATGTGTCAAATTTCTTTCGGTCATATAGCAACCTATCAAGAATGGCCTCCTCAAGCTAACGAATAAGAAGCTTCGGATTAATTTAAATCCATTTTCATCTTTGTCTAGTGCAGCTAAAGATGGTTTATATTGATGTGCATTATCATAGTGCAGCCTCAAAGACAAACGTGATTTAATCGAAGCCAAAAGAGTAAATCATAATTACATATATCCCCCAGTTGAGCGGGTCAAATCCCTTAAGATCAAGTAAAGAGCAGTGAATTCTTAATGAACAAGAATTACTTAGGCCCAATATGGATATATTGTCACCTTATAGGCTATCCAACTCGGAGAGGCTTCCAAGGGAGGCATGAGTTTTACCCACTTGAATTATGATAGGGTCATAAGTCTTGTCAAGGGACACAAGGTTATTCCCATCATCAATAATTTGTCTCATATTGGCAACATGACATCTTGTTGTTCACAGCTTTGAATAAGAAGGTTGAGACTGTTACTAGCCTTTGGAGAGAAAGACTTGTACATATATGGCTGATTATGTGAAGGAAGCTGATGAGAAGGAACCATCCATTGTGAATTTTATGGTACAATATGCTTTTCAATCCGGGGCAAATGTATATGATGTTTCTGGTTTGCAATAATTGTAGTCAATTCAAATAACATAAAGTTAGTTAAGGGTCTGCATGTTCAAATTGTTAGTCGCCAAGAGTTAGAAGAAGTTATTGAAGATGATCATTATTCAGATGAGATATAGATACCCCATGAAGACTTCGGTGATGCCACATTCTATTCGTTGAAAGGACTAATCACTATTTGGACAACAAGTTTTGCTCCATTAGAGGATCCTCGACCTATTGAAAATGATGATGTTCAACCAAACAAACTCGATTGAGTAACTTTGATCAATAACATTGATGTGCCAATAGTGTTTCAAAAACTACCTAAAGCCATTTCAAGACATCTTCGATCATTATACATTATCGTGATTGTAAAAGTTCATACTTTTAGTTGGGTGTTTGTTAATGATGGTGCAGTACTGAACATGATGTCGTATAATACCCCTCGATAGATCGAAAGGACACCTTTCGATTTAATTTTGACAAATCTCAAGATGTCTATTTTTTAAGAAAAACCTTCAATTATAATGGGATAATAGATTTTGAACTCACTCTTTGCTCAAGAATTGTAGTTACCCCTTTCTTCGTGGTCTTACAACTCGAAAGAGATTAGATATATTCAAACTATTATGTGTTGTCAATATTACACCAGAAATTAATGTTGTGGACCGACAAAGCGGTTGGGGTCATTGATGCAAAAGAGGATCCTTTTACAACCGATGTCAAAATAATTGAGGCTTATTCTAATTGCATTGGGTAAGTTCTATAGTCATACTTAAAGCTCTAGAAAAGGTGAGATCATATCAATTAACTACTCAGGGATTCACTTTTGATCAGATCGATTTACGACTATTAACTAGAGTTACTAATGGATAGTTAATCCCAAGCTATAGGAGATTGCTTCAAATGATTGGAAGTTGCTTATGTTGAACATCGCATCATAAAATGATACGTCAAGCCGCTTGGGGGTAAACTTAGTGTTTTTCTTTTTTGTAATTTCACACTCAATGGAAGAGGAGTAGAGTTTAATTATCTCAACCAAAAGGCTAATCTAAGGCGATCAACGAAGATGAGTACTATTATGTCTAAAAAAATCAGTTAAGATTAGTCAAGTTGCTTAAGTAGTATAAGATTTCTTTTGCTTGGGAATATCCTGAGATTACTTAGAGTTTAGTCAAGTTTACCATTCTATTGAAAGCAAAGATGAAACCTCATAAGCATCCAGTTGGTAGATTAAAACCTAAAATATTTCAAGTGAGATGAGATAGGAGATACAACATCTTTTGGAGGCCAAGTTCATCACAACAACTCAATAGATAGATGAGTTATCTAATATTATTCTTATAGTTAAGAAAAATGGGAAGTTATGGGTGTGCAAAAACTATCGTAATCTCAATTTGGCAACTCGAAAAGATCAATATGTTATGCCCATATCCGATATGGTGACTGATGCAACCACTGCCGTGAGATCTTATCATTTATAAACGGTACCTCAAGGTATAACCAGATCAAGGTAAACCCTGAGGATATTCATAAAGTGACATTTCAATACTATGAAGTATTAGAGATTTATAAATGGATAGTTGTGCTATTTGGATTCAAGAATATTAGAGCCACATATAACTAAATGATATTGTGGTTAAGTTTGTAGATTTTGAAAAACATTTATTTAATCTCAAACATGCTTTTCAGCTGATGCAAAGGTAATATTTAAAAATGAATCCTAATAAATAGGCTTTTACAATTTCTGTTTGACACTTTTTAGGTTTTCTATTACATAATAGAGAAATTGAAGTGGACTTAAAAAAGGCTAGGACCATCATTGATGCAAGATATCCTAAGATGATGGAGTTGCTAAGTTTGATCAAGCATGTTCCTTTAATAATGTTATTCAAGTTGAAGGACATAAATGATTTTGTTTGGGGTAGAACAATAACATGCATTTGAAAGAATCAAGGATTATTTACCAAAAGCACCTATGTTGGTGGCCGCAACTTTGAGAAGCTATTGAAATTATATATAGTTGTGATGGAAAATTTGATTAGTGCCCTTTTAAAACTGGATACCAATGACAATACTAAGCGAGCGATTTTCCATTTGAATCAGTTACTTAGCAATGTAGAATCCCAATATTCTCTAACTAAAAAAATATGTTTGACATTGTATCATACACCCATGAAATTAAAATATTACTATTGTCAACTAAAGTACAAAACATAAGTAAAATCAATATGTTTGGCCTCGAAAAGGTGTGTTTGGTCTTGTATCAAGTTATGCCTTTCGATTTGAAACACCATCCTCTCAAACTAGTGAAAGATTAGGACGTGGCTGATTTCTTGGTTTATTTTTCATGCATCGAGGTTACTAACCCTTTAGACATTACATAGAGCATGATTACCAAGCAACCATAGACGATTATGTTTGATGGTTCAAAGTGGGTTAGAGGTGTGTGAGCTGGTGTTTTTACTATTTTTCTAATTGAAAAAGTGGGAATCCTCACTATGTCCTTCGAGTCAGGCTTTATTAATAATGAAGCAAAATATCAAGCTTTAATCTATGTTTTAAGCCTGACATCGATTATTGGTGAGAGAAAGGTAGAAGTCTATTGTGACTATCAGGTAGTTCTCAACCAACTTATAGAAAATTACCCATGTCATAGTTCCAAATATCAATGCACAATAGGTTTGTTAGAAACCTTTGATGAAGTAAAGTTGTTGTATATTTCTAGAGACGAAAATCAAGTGATAAATAGTTTAGCTCAACCTCCTCAGGTTAGAAGGTAACATATGAGCTATATGCATCGATATTTTCGATTCACGAATTGGGTGAGTTTGATGATTGGAGAGACTTGATCATAAAATACTTAAATCAACTATCACAATATCTAGATGTTAAAACCCAATACAAAGTACTAAATTACACTTTATTAGAGGTGATTTGTATAAGTGAAGTCATCAGGTCCTGCTATGAAGTGTTTGAGTGCAATTGAAGCCGGAACAATAATGATTGAGGTCTATCAAGGAATATGAAAAGCCTAAAATGAAACGACTACTATACCAACATGGGTACTATTTGCCTCCTATGTATGAAAATTGCACTATTTATGTGATGGGATGGGAGGAGTGCCAATGCTTGGGATCTCTATAGAAGGTGATAATTGCATCCTATCGACCAATTTACGTGGATTTCTTGGTGCAACAAAAAAGTAAAGGGCAAAGGTGTAAAGTTAAAAAATGACAAATACACTCAATTGGATGTGATAAAAAATTTAATATCGTTCATTAATGAGGAACAAATGATGGCATCAAGATTGTCATTATACCCTTATTCTTCCAATCCTATCCCAACATCCTTGGAAGAGCCACTTTCAAATTTTCCCAATATTTTTTGAAACCACAATGATCATGGACATTAGGTCGAACGACCTTCTCTAGAGCTTTATAATTGGCAAACAAAATATGTAGTTCTTGTGACTCTTGAGGAAACTCTCAAGAAGTTGTGATTTCTGCTTCACGAGCGATACACACATGAGATTGTAAGGAGATGAAATCATATTGCACTCACTCTAGAAGCTTTGACATGCATTTCATGATGACGCTAATAGATGATCTTGAGTTATTTTCAGAGATATTAAATTTCAGACTTGAGTGTTGAATGCTTACTTTCAAAATCAGCAATACATGAAGACATATCTACCAGTCAAGTAGTAGAACTGCGATAAAGTTCCCTAGCATTAGCAACATGCGGAGAGAAGGAACAAATATGCTCCTAGCAATTTACTATGGAAGCAACCTAGGTTTGAGCAACTACTTGGCAGCTATGGTAGGCATCGAGATGTTCACATATCTTGACACAAATATAAAATACTTCTTCCACTGATTTTTCCAACTCAGAAAGAAGGGCTCTATCCTAGAGGGTATATATTATTATATGTAGATCATGACCAACCACATTCAAAATAAAAGAAGGAGAAAGAAGTGTTGGATCATCGAAGATAGGATATCCCGTAATATGATAGAAAAAGACCTATCCAACATAGAAAAAAATATGCTAGAATACGCTACTTCATGTTCGAGGTGCTATGGAACTTGATCGTTGTACGGTTCAAAGGAGAACAAAGATCCTTCACAATCAACTTTGGGTGTAAATTCTTGAATGTCATCCTAGACGACTCCATCAACAACAAGGATACGTATAGTCGGATTCCTATGGACTCGGTCTTATCCTATCGTTTTTCCTTTGAGAGTGAAGGTTAGAATTTTTTGGCATGCCCTTATAAACATTCTATTCCAATGGTTTACTTATTCTACCATTTGACCTGAGTTAACATTTCTTACAACATAATTGCAATTCTTTGAATATTAAACTTATGAAAATCCTTAAAAATGTATTGAGGTTTTAAAAATCCTTGCTTCAATTGTGGACTGGATGAAGAGGTTATTCTAATCAAATCATTGTAAGAATCATTATTACATGTGTCGCACGTAACTCGTAAAAAGTGATTAATCCTGTTTTGTTTCAATCCACATCTACTTTCACGCCATGCATGCGCGCACCTGACGTCTATGATGGCTCACCTCTACATAGCCGGTTATTAGAACCGGCATTACTAAACTATTGGCTCCCATTCTTTTAAATCCAGAACTAGAACTGAACTGGAAATGGTTCCCGTTTTTATTCCAATTTGATTCATAAACCCCTCGGTACCAAAAAAACATAAATAAATTTGAAATTTAAATGAAATTGAAAAATATCATCGCTTTCGGGTTTCATGGAACATGGAATATGAAATTATATGTAGAAACTGATGGCTTCTGTTCCATGTAAAATGGAACTAAAACCAAATCGATGGTACTCAGTTTTAACTTCAGTTTCATAAGTCCCGATTTCAGCAAGTTCTTGACTGAAACTGTCAAGCCAATTTCAAACGGATCATGTCTAGGCTCACTCACCTCAATTACATATTACTTTCTATTGTACCTACAATGTCTATTTCTGTCAATAATTCATGTCTTTCGTGCGATGACTCCTGAGGAGGTATCCGGTGGCGAGTAGAATGGACCCATATTTCAACATACAAGCACACACACAAAACGCGCTCATGGATTTCAGGTTTTAACAAAGTGCTCCACGTGGTGCTATTTATAGACGCATGCAATACATAGAAAAATTTCTCAATAATCTCCACTAATTGTTCTGAAAAGCAGATGCGAAAAGTGGGTTCTGGTTGGTGAAACGAGACACGAAATTGAAACGTCAACAAGAGAAGGAACTAATTTCGAAATAGGACCCGAACTTGCTCTAAGCGAAGGACAAACGCCTACCCAGTTCCTTTCATAGGTCGTATTGTGACTCCACAAAGGCGGCCAAACGCATTTAATGGGTATTTGGCATTTTTTCAGAAACTATATTATTTAAGTATTGTCAATATCACTAATTCCGTATTGTGAATGTATACTACATGCTAGGGCGAGTGAAGATGTCTTTGCGAGCCCCAAGAAAGGCGCTGCATGCCGCCATCCTTTTGTCCTCTGTGTGTGTGTGTCGCGCAAGTGCGGAGAGATGGCCATTACCGTGAAGAGGTCAGCAGAGCCAACTAGGCTTTTAAGTGTAGAGGGTAAAAGATTGTATGCTAATAAAGAACGGATTTCAGGTAGACGGTTGAAGTTTCGAGTGGCATTTGAATTTTGACAAGTCTTACGAAAATCTCTTAGACCCGAACTTGCTCTAAGCGAAGGACAAACGCCTACCCAGTTCCTTTCATAGGTCTTGTGGACTCCACAAAGGCGGCCAAACACATTTAATGGGTATTTGGCATTTTTTCAGAAACTATACTATTTAAGTATTGTCAATATCACTAATTCCGTATTGTGAATGTATACTACATTCTAGGGCGAGTGAAGATGTCTTTGCGAGCCCCAAGAAAGGCGCTGCATGCCGCCATCCTTTTGTCCTCTGTGTGTGTGTGTCGCGCAAGTGCGGAGAGATGGCCATTACCGTGAAGAGGTCAGCAGAGCCAACTAGGCTTTTAACTGTAGAGGGTAAAAGATTGTATGCATTATTAAAGAATGGATTTTAGGGTACTCTTGGTCCTCTCCATGGGAGCTCAATTAGGTTGACGCTGCCGCTACTATTGTCCGTTGCATTACTTTAACTACGTGGCGTTTTTAACGGGTAGCAATACCACGAAAGTTCGATATAACCTCAAAAGTCTGTTCTCGTGTCGATCCAAAGTAAGATCTAGAGAAGAAAAGTTTGTTCATGTTTGGGCCAGGTTGAGTCATAGACATGATGACAAGATTTGGCCTAAAACTCGTAATGGTGGCAAGTAACGGGCAGCGACCTAAGCTTGGGCAAACTCTTGTTTAATGGAAAATGCGACAAGCCACAAATAAGCAACAATCTAATGAAACAACCGTGAGGCGCCCAAGCTTAACCTGAGCATCTTTTTCTTTTTTAATGGAAAGCCCAAGCCGGGTATGCACGTTTTGAGAGTCAAACTCATGGTCCGCCTTCTCGCGAGAGACCCTCTGAGTGGGCTCTTGCCCAGTGTGTATCTCATTTTACAACTTCACCTTTCTTGTTGACGCATGTTTCTTCTTTCAGTCTTTTGGTACATGGCATATCGTTCAATCTTTTTGCAGCAAAACTCGTCTCTTCAACAAAGGATTTATTAAAGTTGTGTCTTTCTTTTTTTTTGGCGTTTCTCTTGTTTATGCTGAAAATAAAGGGGATGGGGTATGCTCTTGATGGGCTTGAAAATGGGACATCAGTTTAGACTCATGACATATTATTGGAGCCTCGAGGCATGAGGTAACAGTAGTGTCAGTTGGCAAGTGGTACCTAACTTTGCAACTTAAAGACAACATAAACGAGTTGAGTGAGAAGTTATTAGAAGTCGTGTACAGAATGAAGAACTAATTTAACTATTTCTGCCTCGAGAAAAGTCTATAAATAGCGACTGCATTGATCAAGCAAATGATCAAATCAATCACATTATAACTTATTTTATTCCTCGTCATTTTTTTCTCACTTTTCGTAGGAGTAATCATAAGTTTGCTTACCAATGTTTCCTTCAATAGACAGTGCTTCCCCTTGTCTATCTCATTTCATCATCTTTCTTACGTGAATGCATAGTAACAACTATACCGAGATGAGCTCAGTTAGATTCCCGAGGACTCATCATGAAGCTTTATCCATATTTTCCTTTCAAAAAGAGAGTTAGAGTTTGTAAACACCTTAAAATGTTTTTCAAAACAAATCTAAGCATGTTTTTAAAATTTCTAAAACAAATCTAGACTTGTTTTAATTCTACAGTTTGAACACAACCTACGAATTTCATAAACTACATAAAAAACAACGTTTTGAAATTAAATGTTTTTAAACTTTAAGTTACAAAATCGAGTTTTAAAAATTAAAAAGGTGTTGATTTGCTCAAAGATGGAGTAAAGCCTGGATCAAAAGGAGATAAGGATGAATTTGCAAAAACAATGCCGATGATTCAGGGCCAAGTCTAGCAAAACTCAAAGCAAGGAATGCGTTAAGGCACGATCAACTGTCAAACCCCAATCTCAAGGCCAAGCAGGACTCGTCCCAAACCAAGTTCAATCCAATTCAACTAAAAGGAGAGATTCAAATCAAATTCAAACAAGTTCAACTCAAGTGGCTAATCAAGTTCATTCAAGGCAAATTCAAGGACACCCTAGGACCAAGGCATGACAAGATGGCTCGATCAAGATTTAAGCTCAATCAAGGTAAGGCCAAAGCAAAGAACCATACCCTAATCAAGCCAAGACATGAAGTATGATGGGCTAAGGTGCACCAAAAGGGGTGAAGTCAAGATTCTAAGACCGAGCCAAACAAGCACGTTGACTAGAGTGACTGGACCAAGGGAAGGACTTGGGCTAGAGTGGCTCAACCACTCCAAGCCTTACTGAAATGAAAGCTTGGACCATGTGGGTTGCACCAAGCCCACATGGACCAAGAGGGGACCACCCTCCTAACCCACATGCACCCATGTACAGCAATGGGCCATCTATTGGATTAGATTGGAGTGAAATAGCGCAAAGTCCAAAATCGTGGAAGGCCCTAGAGGCCCCCTTGAAATCTATAAAAGGGGGTCTTGGGGCTGGGTTTGAGGCATTAAAGAGAGGTGAGGAAAGAGAGGGAATCTTGCAGAAAGTGAGGGAGAGAAAGAGAGAGAGAAAGGGAGAGAAAAAGAGAGAGAGAGAAAGAAGAAGGAGGAGCTTGGAGGTGCCGCCCCCTTCAAGTCGTCTTCACCCATTTCCAAGAAGCTCCACGATCAATGTCAATTCCTCTCCTCTTTTTCAATTTTATATCTTTTTTACTTTCATTCAATTTAAAAGGGGTTGTAATTAAGGAGCAACTGACTTCATTCTTGATGTAATAGTTAAGGGTTATGCTATCCAATTTCTTTTAAGTTCATTAGATGCACACTATATGTTTGATTTTTAGTTTCTCATACCCCAATATACATTGTAAGCTCTTATATCTCCTAATCCCCTCTATGCTTAAGCTATAATTATACTTTCATTCATTTCCTTCAGTCATTTACCATTTAATTGTTGTGGATTGTCTTTTAAATTCGGACGAAATGCATTCATTTATTTTTTAAAACCCGAAAACCTATTTTCTGCATCCTACATACGTCTCATGTTTTATTTTTAATTACTTTCTTTTTATTCCAAATGCTCTGAAACTTTTCACACCAAATCTACACGCAAACCCGCTTCTAATAAAATTTTCAAGAATTTTAAGGCCGTACAACCTCGTAAATAAAATCAGAGAAGATTGGGTAAAATCAGAATAGAGTATGTAAAACCTATATTTCTTGCAATAGAGATTGGGTTATTATCCCATAACTTTGTCTGTAGTAAATCAAATTCATTGGAAAGCTGAGATTCATAGCTTTCTAACAAACTAAATTCATAAAAGTCAGAGGTCTGTGAATCAAGATACAACTGTTTTTCTAAACCTTCGTATTTCTGTCATGATCTGTCCCTAACGTACGAATGAGGTTCATTGTCTGATTTAATTATGTACATCCACAACACCCAAAATTGAAACAAAAATAGTTCATGAATCTCCATATTGACCTATATTTCTTATAAAATTTTCAAGATTTTTGGAGATTTAGATATTATTGAAAAAATTTGAAAACAAGTCTCTAAAATAGAAGTAGTTTCTATTTTAAAGGATTTTGAAACTTTTTCTTTCAAAAGCTAAGTTCACGAGTTTGGTTAAGTTCTTGGAAATTGAAAGTGAATTTTGAAAATATACTGGACCTAAAACAACCCTCAAAGCGTCTAGGCTGACCCTTAAGTATTGGTTCAAGAAGGCCTACGACGAAAATAATTCACTTCCCCATAATTGCTATAGAAGTCATAAATCATCTTTGCTAGTTTAAGCAAACTATCTGTCACGCTCACGCGTAACGTAGTTTGTGAATTTAATTTCAAGTCTTTACATAGACTTCGGAATAAAATTTAATATATATAGATTTGGCACGCCCGGTGGGACTTGAGTCTTTGAAGATTGTTTGATCCATTCTTATTTTTTCAAAAACCAATTCAAATTTCAAATCGTGATTCTAAACTCTCATTTTCAAAATCTCTTGCTTGAAGATCAATTTTCAGCAACTCAATCATGTCAAGATTGGATGATTCCTTTAAAAATATGTCAAGGAAGGCCTCATCAAACTTTCAAAATCAGTTTTCCAAAACCTCAAAAAAAAATTTTAAAACCCGAGATGAAGAAATTGCCTCTTGAAAGAAAAGAAAAATAGAACTTAAAAGGAAAATTGAGGCCCTAAGCCAAAAGGCCAAGGCACATCATTCCCATGAAAAATCATCTCGAGTAAATAGGAAGAAAAACCACACCCAAAAAACCAAACTGAGCCCAAAATTCGATGAAGGATATGAGGCCCCAAATGTAACAAGTGTGAAGACTGAATCATCTAACCTTGTTAACACCCCTTTCTTCATGGAAAACCCAAAAAAGTTCTTTATTTTGAAAAACCAAAAAAATATGAAAAATCTTCAAAAATCAAAAACATTTGAAAATAAAAAATTTGAAATTCTGAAATTTGAAAATGAAGAAAAATTCCACATCCCTAGGCACACAAGCAGATTGGGGCATGAGATTCGCTTCATACAAATCACCCCAAATTTTTGAAAATCATTTGCTCCGATGGGTTTCATTCCCATAAGCACCATTACACACACAAAGGAGAATGAGTGTTGCACATACATAGGCTTAGAGGATGAAATCTAAGACCTTGCAAAGCAATGAGATCTCGAAGCCACGCATAAGCTAGAGCAACCTTGGGACGCCTGCAAGGAAGCTTGCTCTCACCATGGAAAGGTAGTCAAGCTCGAAAAAGGTATACCTGAAACTCACTCTCCCCAAAACTCTCTACTCGATCCTCTCCTTCTTAGTGTAGGATCGATAAATCATTCATCTGCATTCCATGTATCAAATCCCACTAATGCACCCACAAACCTACCAAATGATGCCAAGGATGTGGATTTTTAAGGTACATCGAATGTCCCACATCAACAAAAAGAATTTCAAAATGAAAAAACAAAAAGAAAACAAAATTCAAAATATGGTAGACATGTTTACTCCTAAGGCATGCATCGACATCCTAGGTACACCAAACCCTGCCATGTATAAACAAATCTCTTTGAGCCTAGGTTTGTCTCATAAACCCAAGCCTATGGCCATGATTTCCCCGAAAATCCCTAAACCAACCATGGTTTCCCTTGGAATCCATAGCTTTTCACTTCGCAAGGGATCAAACATACTCTCCCTTAGCATCCATATAAACTCAGACCGTCTACCCCTAGAGGCACATTGGGTTGCACCTAGGATCAATCCCAAACCATCTAGGGTTGCATGTATCCTAGAGGCACCCAAGTCAAACCCTTCCAAAGCCATACACCTCCTAGGCACACCCCAAATAACTTGAGTGTATAACCATGCCATGGACGATACATCATTCTAAGGCCATCCCCGTTATCAAAAATTTTCAAAACTTAAAAAGCCTTGCTATGTTATTGAACATGGGGTATACACTATACTAGGGTCTAGGAGCCAAAAACCAAGGTAGATTAGAACCCATCTTACCTCTTCCTAACCTGGGTCAACATGGCTTAAGGTACAACCCATCCATACCCCCTGAGCCACTACCTAAGACCAATTGGGTCAAGGGTGCCCTAGAGCTAACTAAAACCGAAACCTATGACCTATACATCTTCTTTGGAGTCTAATTCATAGTGTTTTCTTTATAGGATTGATGGAGGATTGATGGAAGACCCCTTACTTAAAAAAAATCTAAAAAAGTATATATTTAGTAAAACCAAAAAAAATTAGAAAACACACAAAACCCAAAAACATTTGAAAAACCTAAAAATTCCAAAAGAAAGTCTTTTACATTCATCCTTCTATCATTTGTTTAGAAAAATCCAAAAAAATTAAAAAAGTTGAAAATCTAAAAAATAGTGTACAAATTCAAAAATTGGTTTTGACAAAACCCATGGACATTCTCAAGCCCAAGTCATTTCATACTATTGTAAATAATCCTCTTATGCATAATCCTTCTCTCATGCATGTTCTTTCCCTAGAAATCAAAGCACTTTAGAGTGATCAAAGAAAGGAGGAAGATCTACTCATCCATGAGAATGATCAAGCCTTCGAGCTTCCCGAATTTAATAGAATCCTTGACTTAGAAAAACCTTTAAATTCCGTAGGAAGGGATTTTCTAGAGATCAATTTATGGAGTGAGTATAACCTAAAGTGTGTCAAAATAGGTACTTTTTTGCATGAGCATAAAAAGGTATCATTCATTACATTTTTAAAGTCATACATAGACGTGTTTGCATAGACCTATAAAGACATGCCTAATTTAGACCCTAGAATTATATAGCATCATTTACCTCTAGAACCAAATTTAAAACCCATGAAACAAAAGCTTAGGAAAATCTATCCCGATGTACATTCTCAAGTAAAAAAGGGTCTACAAGATCTTTTAAAAGCCGGATTTATAAACCTATTGCTTATTCTGAATGGCTTTCAATTCAAAAATTCAATGGAAAAATTCATATTTGCATTGATTTTAGAAATTTGAACAAAGCTACTCCAAAAGATAATTTTTCACTTCCAAATATTGATTTGATAGTGGATAACAGTGCAAATCATGAAATGTTTTCTTTCATGGATGGCTACTCGGGTTATAACCAAATCAAGCTAGCACCAAAAGATTAGGCTAAAACTGCTTTTACTATACCTTGGGGCACATACTATTACACCGTTATGCCTTTTGGTTTGAAAAATATCGGTGCCACATACCAAAGAGCTATGACTACTATTTTCCATGATCAAATCCATGAGCTCTTGGAAGTATATGTGGATGATCTTTTGGTAAAGTCAAAAACTCGATGCACACACATAGAATCTTTGCAAAAGGTTTTCGAAAGACTTAGGCTTTATAAAGTGAAACTAAACCCTCAAAAATGTGCTTTTGTGGTAGAATTGGGAAAACTCTTAGGGTTCATGGTTAGCCAAAGGGGAATAGAGGTCGACCCCTCTAAGTGTCGAGCCATCATAGACATGCCTCCACTTTCCAACTTGACCAAAATTCGAAGCCTCCAAGGTCGACTCCAAGCGATTAGGAGATTCATCTCCAACTTAGCAACAAGATGCAAACCTTTCAATGGGCTTCTGAGAAAAGAGGTTAAATTTGATTAGGATTCCGATTGCCAAAAAGCTTTCAAAAGATTAAAAACTTATTTAGTAAATCTTCCAATTTTAAAACCTCTAAAGCCAAGAAAACCTTTATTGTTTTATATCTCCATTTATATGAATGCATTGGGTGCTTTACTTGCTCAATATGAGGATAATAGTCTTAAAGAGTATGCTATTTACTATATTTTGAAAACTCTATTGGCATATGAAAGAAATTATCAAGCCATGGAGAAAATGTGCTTAGCCTTGGTGTGGCTTGCCAAAAGTTTAGACATCATTTCCTATACCATGAAATTTTGATAGTGTTTAAGCTTGATCTTATCAAGTACCTTTTTGAAAAACCTATCATAATAGGTAGGCTAGGTAAATGGCAGCTCCTCCTAATGGAGTATGATCTGAAATTCTATCACCAAAACTCCATTAAGGGACAAGCCCTAGCCAATCATGTGACTGAGTTACCCCTTGAAGATACATATCCCATACTTGATGAAATGCCCGATGAAGGCATCTTGACAAATGAATTAGAAAACCATGTTTTATCAAATTGTTGTAATGAAGATCAAGTATAAAAAATGTACTTTAATGGGGCAAAGAATCAAAAAGGGGTAGGTGTGGGAATCATTATCATATTCCCCGAGAAGGGAGAGATCCCAATGGAATTCCGACTAGATTTTTCTTGTTCAAATAATATGGCTGAATATGAGGCACTCATATAAGGCCTAAAAATTTTGAAAAATATAGGGGCATCATGTATTGAAGTCTTTTGGAGATTCTATACTTGTAAACCAAGTTTTGAAAATTTGGCAAGTAAGAAATGAAAAACTCATTCCATACTATGAATTGGCAACCAGTTGGTTAATTCTTTCAAATCATGCACACTCACTCACATAGATAGAGAGGACAATACCATAGCATATGCCCTCTCCTCTTTAGGGTCATCTCTAAAAATTGAGCCCACTATAGGCACTTGATCCCTAGAGATCCTACATTTGCCCACTCCAACCACCCATGATTTAGAGATTTACCAAAATGACCAAAATCCAAATGAAAAACCTTGGTTTCAAGACATTAAAAACTTTTTAGAAAATGGAGGATTTCTGAATTTGCTTTCTTTAAAGATAAAGCTTTTGTTCGAAAAATTTCAACTCGATATGTGATTTTGGGAGAGGTTCTTTATAAAAAGAGTTTTATTGGCATCTTGTTGAGAAGTGTTGACCATGATGAGGCTAGAACCATTATGCATGAGTTCCACGATGGGGAATGTGGAGGTCATGTCAATGCAAATATGATAACCATGAAAATACTTAGAGCAAGTTATTTTTGGTCCACTTTGAAGCAAGATTGTCATAATCATGTCAGAAAGTGTCACCAATGTCAAGTGCATGGAAATATCATTCACATTCCATCATCCGCATTACATTCCATAATGAGATCATGGCCCTTCACCATGTGGGCATTTGATACAATCAGACCCATCTCGCCTATTGCATCAAATGGACATATGTTTATTTTAGGAGTCACTGAATATTTTTTTAAATGTGTTGAAGCTACCTCCTTGACTAATGTCCAAGGACAACATGTAGTGGCATTCATTAAGAAAAATATCTTGGCTCGATTTGGAATTCCAAGAGACCTAGTGTCGGATAATGACACCCTATTCAAAAATGAGAAAGTGAAAAAGTTATGTAAGACCTATGACATTACTCAACACTTCTTATCACCCTACTACCCTCAAGGCAATGGCCAAGCCAAAGCCACAAACAAAACCCTCATAAGCATCATTGGGAAGACTTTAGAAAAGGGTAGGACATGGCATGAGAAGCTAAATGAAGCCTTATGAGCTTATAAGACTTCCATCCGCACACCTACAAATATCACACCATTTGAGTTGGTCTATAGTACAAATGACATACTTCTCATTCATACCAAATTACATTAATTTCATATATCTCTTGTACTCGATTTCTCGACCCCATCTCCCAACCCTTGATGCAACAATCACATGTGTCTTAGGGTATCTTGTGCCGACCACCGTTATTACTGTCCTTGGTAGAGTCGAGTTGGTGTAGGGGTTCCCACCGTCTAGCATTGCCTAATCCTTTTCTTTTTAACTTCTAAAAAGAACATCCTAATCGACATATTTCTGACATCTAAAATATAAATTGAATTTAAAGAAACGATTAGCCTTTGAATTACAATAAAATTTAATCTGCTTGCTAAAAGAAAGCATGGGAAATTAGTTAACCCAAATGAAAATCTTTTGGGCGTGGATGCAATTGTCCTCTATTACTATTTCGCGATCTTTTCCCCCCCACTCCTCCTCTCCCTCTCTCTCTCCCCGTTGATCTTAACCCTAGCTAAGAGAGGCTCCCTCGCAGGATCTTGCACCACCACACGTCGACGGGCGATCTGCGCAGTCCGCCGCCGGCCACCGGAATAAGGAGATCGAATCCCCAGGACGGTACGTTTTGGCCTCTCTCGCTTATTTCGCTTTTTTAGCTTCATTAGTTGCAAAGAAATAGTTTGATTTAGACCAAAACACCCCGCTTGATCAATCTATTCTTGTAAAAGCTTTTTGCGGGTGATCGTTGGAGTCGCTTCTTTGAGCTGCCCGTTTGAAGTTTTTCTGCGTATTCGTCAGGGTCGATTTCCTGAACTCCTATTTGTTTCTTCTTAAGGTTTTCAATCCAGATGCATTGAACATATTGAAAGAGAAATGGCGGATATGGTGGCATCCAGTTTCTGGGGGCCCGTCACATCCACCACCGAATCTTGCGAGAAGAATTACACGCATTCTTCGTACATTGCGGAGTTCTACAACACGATATCAAACATTCCATGCATACTTCTTGCGCTCGTTGGGCTAGTCAACGCATTGAGGCAGAGATTTGAGAAGAGATTTAGCGCTCTTCATCTCTCGAACATGACTCTTGCTGTCGGGAGCATGCTCTTCCACGCTACGTTGCAACGTGGGTAAGTTCTCTTCTCGTTTCCTTAGTGAAATTATAATTTTCTATTCTTTTCAGCCTAAGTTCGGGAACGATTTGGTTTATTTGCAAACTGTTCCTTAGTACTCTTCTCATTCCATGCAACGTCTTCTTGATTTATTTGCCTACTTTTCACGGTCCTTCTTTTGCACAATTTTTTTTGTTTGTCTACCTATCGCCTGCATTTTAGTGTTCTTTTCTCTTTTGGCCTTTCATAAGTTATTAGATTGGTAGTAGGTTCCTTAACCTTTTTGTATTGATTATTTCCGAGAGGTGGTATGTTGCCGAGTTGAGCTGATGGATCTTCGGATACCTTTTATCCTTTTGGGGATTTCTTCTTTAGAGGTCATTTGGTGACGCTACTACAATTGTTTTACTATTCTATTGTGTGATTTCTTAACTATAAAAAGCAAGTCAGGAGGACCATAATGCTTGATTCCCCTTAAATGCCTATATCCATCATGCATACATTATCGTTATGTATCATGCGATACAACATGTACCACACGATAAAAGGTGTATCGCCCGTAACGTACAATACGGCCAATACGCCCTAAGTCTTTATAAAAGGCTTGATAAATGATCAATAGAGGATAGATAACAAATCTAATTTGACATGATGAGTAGAAATATTTACTGCAACTACTAAATGAATGATCAAGAATAGCAAAAGCAATGACAAGTTTTGACATGTTCATGAAGCATTATGGCAGGGCATTATTGATGCCGATGTAACAAAATAGAAGAATGTATTTTCACAAATTAAGATGTTCTATGGCATATCCTCTAGTCATACACGAAGGGGATAGGTGACTTATCATACATATAGGTGATGCTTATTTCTTAAAACGATTGTTGATTAAAATTGTATAAATAACAGTTACATAGCTTGTTAAAACTGTTTAGAAATGCCCAACTCATAACCCAGGAACAGTGAGAACGCTATTGCAAATAATAAGGTTAAATTCTTTAGCAAAAGAAAACTTTGAAAGTACTCCTACAATGTCATTTCAAAGATAATTTTGTACAAAAAAAAAAAAAGAATTGAGCTGCTCTTTTTATAGTGTCTCATAAACAATGGGGTTGAAAAGCTTGGTGCTAAGCCAACATACATGTTACCAACATGACTAATCATGATTTCCACCATCACCAGGAGACAACAAACATATTCCAATCTTATTGCTGGAATAAGTGCCTAATCTAGTGCAGTGTCTAGCTCAACTTAAGTGGCCAGCCATGACAAGCAGTTATAATGTTTAGAATTATCACGATTTTTCTTGAATTTTATGATTTTTTTTTTAAATTTTTAGTATGAAAAAACAATAGAGTGTGATACTATAAATACAAACGTATCATATCTTGGACCAAAATGATATGATACAAATAACATTGATCAAAACAACACCTTAAGATGCTTTCTTAATGACTATCGCAATCCACTTCTTGTATCAACAAGCAATCAAATCACTTTGGTGATTGTCAAAGACCACAAATGAGAGAGAAATAACAACACTTAATGAATAGTTATGATAGTATTTTAAAATCAGCCACACTCGCTTAACATTTATATAGCACCAAATAGTGCTTATATAGAGTGTTGGGAGGGACAATAACAACAAGGCTCCTCCAATGATTAGAAATTTAGCCGTTGGAGGGAGGGTGCCCAACGGTTAGAAAGCTAACCGCTGGGCTCCTTTTCTTTATATTTTAACATCTCCCTCCAAACTGACGGTGTCATAACCAACAATTTGCTAACTAAAAATTGAAAGCGTGGAGTTAGAAGTGACTCGGTGAAGATATCTACAAGTTGATATTATGACTGACCAAATTGAAGATCTAAATGTCCTTAGAGATATTCTTCATGTACGTGGTGATAATTCATTTCAATGTGCTTAGTACGCTCATGAAATGTGTTGTTATTAGTGATGTACATTGTACTTTTGTTATCATAGGATATGCAAGGTGTAGTTTTAATTGTCATACACAAGTCTTGGAGAAATTGTCTAAGCCAAGTCAACTCTAGAATGGTGGTGGTCATAGCTATGTATTCAACTTTAGCGGAGGAGAGATAAACCTGTTATTGTTTTTTAATCTCCGTGAGATAATAGTCCCTAAGAAATACATCACCACCCCAATCAACATCAGTATAGGCAATGAAGTTAAGTATGGAGGTATTTCTTATATAAAGTACTATTTTGCGAGAACGAAGAAGGATATTAGTGCCACTTTGGGTTTCCGAAACAATAAAGTATGAAATTAAACAAGTATTGGAGGTTAAAAAGGATGAAAAAAATTATGGTTACAAGAAAGGGCAGAAATAGGCGGTTGGGATATGTCACAATTTGAAGATACTATTAGACAGACATATGATACAAAATTTCATGATGCAACCAAGAAGAAGAGTCAGTTGAGGAGGTAATAAGGCAAGCTAAGAGAAAGAGTATAGGTTCTAGGGGTAGTAGGAGTGGAGTTAATTCTTATACCACTGCAAGAGCTCCTACTCGTTCGATGACTATGAGGGGTAGTAGAGAAGGTATAGGTAGTGAGATGCATTCATTTTTCTCCTATATATGACTCTTAGAGCTGAAAGAGGCATAAGATCAGCTATGACTTCAAAAGAGTTAATTTAGAAAGTAGATATGGAGTGTTGAATGTTTTTTACGAAAATTGTCTTTCTTTGGATGTTACAAATTCATTTTCCTTTCAAAGTATGGTAAACACTTTTACTAGTGTGGGATTATGTTATAGAGTTCCTACATATCATGCTTTGAGGGATAAATTATTGCAAAATTGTATTGATATTGTGCATGAATGAAGTTCTAAATTTAGGGAGTCATGAAAGCTTACGAGTTGTTATAGCTTATTAGGGCCAAACGGTCAACGTAGATCATTAGGAAACTTTGGTCTATTATCCTAAGGGGGCATTGTTTTTTAAATCATATGACTTATCCGTATTAATAAAATTGTAGATAATTTATTTCTTATTTTTGAAGAAGTTGTTGAGGAAGTGGGTGTTACAAATGTTGCAATTCATTACTTACAATGCTGCAAATTTTAGGGCATTTGGTAAGATGCTTGAGTCGAACCATCCATCTTTAGTGTGAGACCCCATGTGTTGCATGGACTTAATGCTAAGTGCAATGAATGAAATTAAGGGGACAATGGATGCATGCATAAATGTTAAAAAGTTTATTTATAATCACTCTTTTGTATTGCATTTGATGAGAATCCACACGGGTGGAAGGGAGTTGATTAGGCTTTCGTTGAGAAGATTTGCTATTGATGTTATTACTGTTCAAAGTCTTATTGTACATACAAATGCATTGAAAAATATGTTTGATGTTTGCATCTGATGAATGGGGTTCTATTAGTTGGTTGGTAAAAAAGGAGGAGATTGCTGTAGATGTTTTAAACACTAACTTTTGAGAAAATTGCAGTAAGTTTTTAAGGATAATTATACCTTTGGTTAAGGTAATGAGAATGCTAGACAGTGAAGATAGGTCTGTAATGTCTTTTATATATGATGCAATAGATAAGGCTAAATTAAAAATACAAGCAAACCTTGCTCGCAATGGGCTTAATTGTCTCTATATATGACCCAAGGGAGCTTGTGATTCTTGCTTCAAGAGGTTGTATCACTCTGTATAAGTCATATTTTCTTCTTTTTGTCATTCTTGCCCATGTTTCTGTCCTCCACCCATTGCATATTATTTTCTTCCTCAAAGCCAACCTATTCTTTGTACATTCTCAGGAGCCTTACATGCAATAAGTTTCTTGAAATATGCATCTTTGTTACTTTAAGTTCAAATTCTTTCATGTGGTAAGATTTGGGGGCAGCTCCTGCTGGTTGCTTAATATGGTTCCCTCTCAAATTCCTTTTAAATATCTTGCATACATAGTACACAATGTGTGTTGGGGCAGGGGGTGCATTTTGGTTTCTTTATACTTCATCAATTTGTTTTGGTTGTTGTTGGATGGAAGAAAAAATAGATAAAAAAATTATTTTCATAATCATTTTAACAAAAATATTGGTGATCATATTAGCTTAGGACAACTAATCAAATCAGAAGAGTGTATAAATTATAATTTCTATCGACATATTTAAAAGAAATAAAGACAAAGGCAGTGTTATCTGTACCGTATGATACGCCCAATTTTTTTTCCATTTTTTTTTCAAGTTTTTTTTGCAGGTTTTGGCCTCTCTTCACTTCTCTCCAAGGCATCCTCCGATATGCTTATTTGGGATTGTAAGCTGTGTATGTAACATGTAAATTCAGGTTTATAATTTCATTTATTGAATAAGAATAATTTATGACCAAATAAAAATTGTGACAAAATAATTTCCCTTTCTGTTGCCAACTTTTAGGTATATTTCTGCTACCAGTTTCTAATTTCATGAAATCACAAACAATGAATAACAATTTGGTTGTCTCGGTTCATTGAGTGGGCATTTCACAACTTCACTATTTTAGGGTTCACCTTACATGACTTCCATTGAGTTGATCATGATCAACGTGTGTGAGGCTTAACTCAGTCTGTGAAGTGAGAAATGGAGCTCAAGCATTAGTTAAAAAGCTAGTCTCCAGTAAGAGAAAAAGGGGATATCATCAAGTAACAATATCACATCACTAAGGTGTCATAGACTCAATAATCAAAGAAATGGAGCTCATCATTTTGCTCACATATGAAAATTAGTAAATATGACTACATGTACAAAGATAGCAGTTTGTTAATTTTGATATATTAGATGAGTGGATTATGGAAGATAACGAAGAAAATGCATTCCTAACCGAAGAAGACATTGCATGGATTAATTTGAAAGGAGTGCAACATCATGAAGGAGATGAAGATTTTGATTTTAAAGTAGAAGGTGATGAGAAACATTGCATCTTCATCAAGGAGAAGATGAAGATTATTTAGTTAATGATCCTGATACAAATTTACAAAATGTAAAATGTAAATGTATTTCATTTTTTGCTTCAAAATATGTAAATTTGGATGCAATTGTTCAATGTTGAATGCTCAATATGTATTAAACTTTGCATTATATGAATTCAAAGCAATTACCAGTTTTTTTCTAATTTTTCTTAATTTTTTTTCCAGATTTTTACTAATTTTTCTTGATTTTTAAAATAATTTTTTATTTTTTAAATATTAAAGTACGATACGATACACTATGATATGATACACCCGTATCGTGGAGCCCAACGATACGCGATACGATACGCGTACAACACTGGACAAAGGGACTCTTAAAGAATTAAATGATGGTAAACTTATAAGATCGGATAATATTCCTATAGAAGTATGAAAAATCTTGAGAGAAACGGTATTATGTGGCTTACAAGATTATTGAATGAAATATGGAGAAACCAGAAGATGTACGAGGAAGGGAGGATGAATATAATTATATCCATATAAAAGAATAAGAGAGACATTCAAAATTGTGCAAATTATTGAAGTATGATGAGCCATACTATGAAATTATGGGAAAAGAATTATTGAACGTAGGTTAGGTAGGACAAGTATCAAGTTTAATAGAGAACCAATTTGAATTCATGCTAGGGAGATCTCTTAATGAAGTTATTAATCTATTGAGACGTCTTGTAGAATATTTTAGAGTAAAAAAGAATAACCTTCGTATGATATTTATTCATCTAGGACAAACTTATGATAAGATACCAAGAGATATTCTTTGGAGAACTTTGGAGAAGAGATATCCCATTGGCATACATTAATCTTATAAGAGACATGTATTATAGTGTAGAAACATGTGTGAGGACCCATGAAAGAATGTTTTTTTAAGTTAATATTAGATTACATTAAGGATCAACTTTAAGTTTATATTTATTTATATTGGTCACTAATGAGTTAACAAAGATGAAATATCTTGGTGTATGTTATTTATGGATGACATTGTGTTAGTGGATGAGTCTACGAAAAAAGTTAAAGAAATTAGAATTAGAGAAAAACATTAGAAAGTAAATATTTTTGACTTAGTAGAACAAAAATAAAAACTCCGCCCATGTAAGGGATCACCCTTGCATTGCCGGTCCCAAGCCCGGATAAAGGAGGAGGGTTGTGTTAGGCTTCCGACAGCCAGCGTAAAACTTCGTCGGATTTCTACAACATGGATTACAAAAATTATGAGCATTGCTTTGGGGCGTTCCCGCCTAGCGACGTGCTGCAGAGCCCGAATGCAGTAAGAAGTAAGCAAGGGCCACTACATTTTCGCCCGAATGTAGTGAATCAATTGCAGAGAGGGTTCCCACATCATGGACGGGTGTGGGTAAAGAAGTTAGTCCCGCTACATTGCCGCCCGAATGTAGTGAAAAATTTTCATAGAGGGTCTCCGCATTTTGATTATGGACGGATGCGGGGGTAAGGAAGCTAGTCCTAGATAATAAGATTCGTATTGGTTCTTGGAATATCGGAACATTATCGGGTAAGCTAATGGAGGTGGTAGATACTATGATTCGGAGAAAGATTCATATTCTATGTTTACAAGAGACAAAATGGGTTGGAGAAAAAGCAAAGGAGATAGATGATACAGGTTTTAAATTATGGTACTCAGGTAAAGAAAAGGTCCGAAACGGAGTTGGTATTATCATAAATAAAGATTTAAAGGAGAGTGTAGTAGACATACAACGATATGGTGACCGAATCATGACATTGAAATTAGTGTTAGGAGTAGAGGTTTTGAATATAGTTTGTGCTTACGCACCCCAAGTAGGACTAGAAGATAGTATAAAGACAGTTTTTTGGGAAGAGTTAGATAAGGTGTTTCAAAAGATTCCACAAAGGGAGATGATTTGTTTAGGAGGAGATTTAAATGGACATGTCGGTAAAGAGGCATTAGGATATCAAGGGATTCATGGAAACTTTGGTTATGGGGATATAAACGAGGAAGGTAGGGAGATTTTAAATTTTGCTATGTCATTTGATCTCTTTATAGTCAATACAATCTTCAAAAAACGAGATGAACATTTAATTACTTATAAGAGTGGCTTATCACAAACACAAATTGATTACTTTATTTGTAGAAAAAAAGATAGAGCGTGTTATAAAGATTGTAAGGTAATTCCAGGAGAAAGCTTAACCACCCAACATCGACTTTTAGTTATGGATTTACAAATAAAAAAATGGACAAAGAAGAAAAGAGTGCATCGAGCTATTCGGACTAAATGGTGGAACCTCAAAAGTGAGAAAGAAGATATATTTAAACAAAAAGTCCTTCAAGGAGATGTTTGGAATTATGTTGGCACACCCTCTGATATGTGGAACAATATGGCTATACATATTAGGAAAGTGGCGAAAGATGTGTTAGGGGTATCTAAGGGAGGTGTACCGGCACAAAAAGAAGCTTGGTGGTGGAGTGAAGTAGTACAAAACAGAATCAAGGCAAAGAGGGCATGTTACAAATTACATTATGCTAAGAAAACTAGTGAAACTTTAGAAGCTTATAAGAAAGCAAAGAAGGAAGCAAAAAAGGCCGTTAGTGAAGCAAAAGCTAAGATTTGGAAGGACTTATATAAAAAACTCAACTCAAAAGAGGGTGAAAGAGACATTTTTAGGATAGCTAGGGCTAGAGATAAGAAAACTAAAGATCTTAATTATGTTAGATGCATAAAAGACGAGGATGAAAAAATTCTAATGGCAAATGATGATATAAAAAATAGATGGAAAAACTATTTTTATAATCTTTTTAATGAAAATAAAGATGTTAGTATTAGTTTAGGAGATTTAGCCAAGTCAGAAAAGTATATAAACCACAATTTCTACCGACGTATTCAAAAGAATGAAGTCAAAGAGGCTCTTAAACATATGAAGAGTGGTAAATCGGTAGGACCAGATAATATTCCTATAGAAGTTTGGAAAATACTAGGAGAAATAGGAATCACTTGGCTCACAAGACTATTTAATGAAATATGGAAAAACCAAAAGATGCCCGAGGAATGGAGAGCAAGTACACTTATACCCATATATAAAAACAAGGGAGACATTCAAAATTGTGCGAATTATCGAGGTATCAAGTTAATGAGTCATACTATGAAATTATGGGAAAGAATTATTGAACGTAGGTTAAGACAAGTATCAAGTACAACAGAGAACCAATTTGGATTTATGCCTGGTAGATCTACTATTGAAGCGATTCACCTTTTGAGACGTCTTATGAAACATTTTAGAGCAAAAAAGAAAGACCTTCACATGATATTTATTGATCTAGAAAAAACTTATGATAGGGTACCGAGGGAGGTTCTTTGGAGAACTTTGGAAAAAAGAGGTATCCCATTGACATATATTAACCTTATAAGAGACATGTATGATGGTGCAAAAACATGTGTGAGGACTCATGAAGGAACGACAGACTTCTTTGAAGTTAATATTGGGTTACATCAAGGATCAACTTTAAGTCCATACTTATTTATAATGGTGATGGATGAGTTAACAAAACATATTCAAGATGAAGTACCTTGGTGTATGTTATTTGCAGATGACATTGTATTAGTGGAGGAGTCTAAGGAAAAAGTTAATAGAAAATTGGAACAATGGAGAGAAACATTAGAAAACAAAGGCCTCCGACTTAGTAGAACAAAGACAGAATATATGGAATGTAAGTTTGATCATTTGGCTACTTCAGAGGACATAGAAATTAAAATTGGCACACATTGCATTCCCCAAAAGGAAAGTTTTAAATACCTAGGGTCAATTTTTCAAAGTGATGGAAGAATTGATGGAGATGTTACACATAGAATTAATGCTGGTTGGTTAAAATGGAGAGGAGCATCAGGTATTCTTTGTGACAAGAAGATACCATTAAAATTAAAAGGTAAATATTATAGAGCAGCAGTTAGGCCTGCCATGTTTTATGGTTCTGAGTGTTGGGCAGTTAATCATCAACATGTACAAAAGATGTCTGTGACAGAAATGAAGATGTTGAGATGGATGAGTGGTCATACAAGAAAAGACCGTATACATAATGAGGTTATTAGAAACAAATTAGGAGTGGCACCAATAGAGGATAAAATGAGCGAACATCGTTTAAGATGGTTTGGACATATAGAAAGAAGATCAAAAGAAGAACCTGTAAGAAGGTTAGAAAACCTAAATTTGGAAAGTATTAAAAGAGGTAGAGGACGACCACAAAAGTGTTGGAAAGAAACAATAAAGAATGATCTAGCTTATTGGGAGTTAACTGCTAACATGGCACACGATAGAGATCTGTGGAAACAAAGAATCCATGTAGCCGACCCCGTCTAGTATGGGAAAAGGCTTAGTTGTTGTTGTTGTTGTTGTTGTAGTAGAACAAAAATAAAAAATATGGAATGCAAGATAGATCATTTGGTTAATTTATGTGACACAAAATTAAGATTGACACACATTGTATTTCTTGTAAGAAAATTTTTAAATATCTAGTGTGAGTTTTTTAAAGTAATGAAAAAGTTAATGGAGATGTTACACATAGAATTAATGTAGGATGGTTAAAATGAAGAGGTGTATTATGTATTCGATGTGACAAGAATATACCACTAAAGTCGAAAGGTAAATATTATAAAGCAATAATTAGGCCCGTTATATTTTATGGTTATGAGTGTTGGGCAATTAATATCATCGACATAAGAAAATGCCCATGCCAAAAATAAAGATGATGAGATGGATGAGTGGTCACACAAGAAAAAACCGTATGGATACTGAGGTTATTAAAAACAAATTAGGGGTGACACCAATAAATGGTAAGATGAGGTAAAATGATTTATGAGTGGTCACACAAGGAAAATTCGTATACATAATGATGTTATTAAAAACAAATTGGGGGTGACACCGATAGATAGTAAGACGAGGGAAAATCATTTAAGATGTTTTGGACATATAGAAAGACGACAAAGAAAGCTCTATGAGAAACTAAATTGTGAAAATATTAAAAGAGAAAGAGAAAGAACATAAAAATGTTGAAAAGAAATAATAAAGAATAATCTAGCCCACACATGGTCGGGTTCTATGGAAAGAAAAAATCCATATAGTTGCCCCCCCACTTAGTATGGGAAATGGCGTAGTTGTCAATGTTTAATTAGCGTATCGATGCCCGTATCGCACATATAATCATGTTGTATCGTACAATATGGTACAATACAACATATTAAAAATTGAATTATTTTATAAAATTCAGAAAAAATAAAAAAGATTAGAAAATATGAAAAATTACAATTAAAAACCAAAATGTTAGAGAACACAATCAAAATTCAACTAAAAATGATTTTTTCATGATAAATAAACTAATACCATGAGTTTAAAGTCTAGAAGAGCTAGAAAGTTAAACTTAAAGTTAACAATATACCAACAAGCTTATGAAAGTTTACAAAGTTAAGATAAACTACAAAGATCCAATTTCATTGTTTCACTCCATAAAATGTAGATCATAATCAACAAATGCATCATAAGCATTATAATCAGGGTCCCCGCTATCTTCATCATCATCATCGCCACCATCATCTCCCTCTTCTTCTTTCAAAATTGAGTCATCCAATCCTTCGCCTTGTATATCGTTATCTCCAATCTCTTGTTCTGTTTCTATTGCTCTCCAATTTGTATCCTCTAAAATAATAGGAGGCTCTTCGTTTTTGACCCAATCATCAAGAATATCAACATCTTCGTAGCTAAGTGGGTCATGCCTTTCTTGCATCTATTTTTTTGTCTATAAAGAAAATAAAAAAAGAATACAATTTACTTATAAGTTAAAAAATATCATTACTTATGAGTTACAACTTAAGTATAAGGAATAACAAACAACAACAACAAAGCCTTTTTTCATACTAGATAAGGAATAACAAACATATAACAAAAATATCTTTTTACCTTTGCCTTGATTTTTTATATTGTATGCAATATATGCCAAATCATGAAGACAAGCATACTCCAATCCATTTCTCTTCCTTGTGTGAATGCGTTAAAAAAAACTCTAATTTCTCCTGCATCCACTCGAACTTACATCCTTTTTAGTTTCCGCAAGATGTTGTTTCATGCGGGAAATACTTCCATGCTTCACCTCATTAGAGAACGTACCCCTTTCATGAACCAGAGTACAATGATCGCTTCGTTCTTACCTTCAATGGGCACAACCTTCTTTACTTTTAAGAGAGAAAGATACAAGAAGACTTGAAAGAAGGATACAATAAATATAGAAAAGAATGCGTTCTTGAAAAGAAGTCTAGAGGAAGAGGAGGATATGGTAATCGAGATAGAGGTTGTGGCACCATATCTAACGATGAAAAAGATAAATTAAGATGCTCTCATTGTGATAAGTTATTGTATTGTATCGTATCGTTTTGATCCACGATACAATACATATCATAAAGATAGCCCATAGATGGCTTCTCCTCGCTGTCGGTCAATCTCAAAACTTTGACTAAAGGACATGTGATCTTTAATAGTCTAACACAGAAGTTTCAAAATGTACTTCTAAAGATTGTCTCTAAATATCATTTAGTTTTCTATTCTTTCTATTTTGAGGAAACTCTGTAAACTGTGCCTCTCCAAAGTTTCACTAGTCTTTTTAGCATAATGCAATTTGTAACACGCCTTCTTTGTCTTGATTCTTGATTTTATCTTATACCACTTCACTCTACCACCAAGCTTCTTTTTGTGCTAGTACGCCCCCTTAGATACGCCTAACACATCTTTTGTTAGTATGAAACAAAATGAGGTGGTAATGGTATCTGATTTGTGGATTAGATGTTATAAGTGGATTAGATGTTATAACGAAACACAAGACTATAGCACATTCTATAGTTGATTCTTTTGACGTTTTTGATCTGATTGTACAGCTAAGTCTAACTGACCCTCTTAATCACTTAGAGGGTTGGCTGCATATGGAGCACTAAGCGCTATTGACAACATAGTCATTATTAAAACCTTGGCTATGTGATTCATATCATGTGATATGCACAATACATTATGAACCCCGATTGATAGGGTGATCCTTTTAACGCCTTGCTACTTGCCTACGACATTGTTCTGTTGCTGACAATTTGACATTGTTGTGTGACTTTACCAGTTCTAGGAAGCTTGGACTACAGATGGTTTTTGGACTTGATATTAGGCAGTTAATATCTGTTAACTGGACAGCTAAGTAGGTCTTCTAGTATCCGCCACATTATCACCGTAGAATCTAAACAGGTGGACCATTACAACCTTGTTATTGGCTTGTTGGCTTTTAAGTGGTCAGAGGTTCATTCTACGATCTGCATTATATGCAACATAGGGTTAGATATTTGCCTTGAAAGAACATAGGATCTGATGGATCTGATTGATAATTGGACAACTAGACATCTAGCAAACTACTCAATCCCTTTATTACCTGTGCTAGTGTGGAACTAACATTTCACAAGAAGCATTAAAGGTCGTACATAATTGTGCTTGTCCTGAACCCTTCAATTCCTGGAAGTTGGTAATTTCCTTCAATCTCCCTCCATGCAATGTCACGGGACGATACCCATCATGAATGTGTTATCTTCACACTTGAAGAGGGTTTTTCGGTTATTTTTAGGAGTGGTGACAATATACTAAAATACCTTCAACAGGTCTATGCTGCAGTATTTGTCCTTGGTCTTCACACACTTTTTATGTCTGAATGTCTAGTTCCCATCATGAGAAGGTTGCGATATTCAAATTCCCCAATTTCTTTAGTATTATTCGGTCCTGACCCTTCAACTGCTTTACAGTTGGAATGCCTACATTTTCCCACTCAAAATGGTGTTAAATTTCTAAGAAAACCTTTCACCAAGAACTCAAAGCATTCTTTTGAACCCATCCATCAACTTCTAGAAGTTGAGCTGCTCTGTTGATCAAGCACGAACTGTGTAGTGACGTGGGGATCTGCAACCAGGTGTATCAATTTCTACTAGTTTTACTTTGTGATCAGTCATCATATATGCTTGCATGAAGCTGTATGTGGATCACCACTGGCGTTTCTTCTCAGTTTTGTTACATGAAAGTCTGTCTGCCTAATGCATTACCTAGAATATTGCCTTTCGTTGTCTCTGATTGTTTCAAAATATCTTTTCAGACAGCAGCAGAGCGATGAGACGCCCATGGTGTGGGAGATGCTGCTTTATTTGTATGTCCTTTATTCTCCAGATTGGCACTACCGGAGCACCATGCCAACCTTCCTTTTTCTCTATGGCGCTGGTTTTGCCACATGCCATTCATGGTTGCACTTCAACATAGGTTTTAAGGTACACTATGTGCTCCTCTGTCTGCTGTGCGTTCCTCGTATGTACAAGTATTACATACATACGAAGGAGTTGTCAGCAAAGCGGCTTGCGCACCTCTATGTGGCAACAATAATCCTGGGTAGTCTATTTTGGCTGCTGGATCGCATCTTCTGCAAGCATGTTTCAGAATGGGTCATCAATCCACAGGGCCATGCTCTGTGGCATCTTCTTATGGGTTGCAATTCTTATTTCGCAAATGCCTTTTTGATGTTCTGCCGTGCTCAGCAGCGGGACTGGAATCCCCAAGTGCGCCACCTTTTCGGGCTCCTCCCCTATGTTAAGATCAGCAAACCGAAGACACAATGACCATGAAGAGGATCAAGACGCCCCTGGATTCTTAGTAGTTTGTGATTCTCTTTGCATGCTCCATTTGTCATTTGCCTCTTAGGGTTCCTCTTTGGCAAGCAAGCGAATGTTTCTTCTGTTAGTGGTGCAAGGAAACTGAATGTTTACGTGGCACCATTTCATTTAGGTTTCCATGTAAGCTACTGCTGCTTGTGCTGTATCATATTTATTTTTCAGTTGCAGGCACTGAGGCTTTCGTCCTGGTTGCCTAGAGAGCATCTCTGATTATGTTATTGATTCTTTCGGCTAATTGGGTATATACCTTTCTTTTCCAGTTGAGGGAGTTGCATCAACATCTTTAATAAACTTGTAAAGCTGTCATGGGATTCTTGGCATGGTCACAGATTTAAGGATGCTGTGCCACTTAGTTTTCATGGAGTTCTAGGATTCGATTGTTGATGTCAATTCATGATGTAAAGGGAAACGTTCTCTTTGTAGGGGACGGGGGAACAATCATTTTAGCTTTGGTATAATGAAAATGAAAACAGTTAAAGGAAACGTTCTCATTAATAGATAATCTCATATTTTCCAGTAAAAGTGCTGCTATCATCGTCTGCAATTACACCTGTAAAGCTACGGTGAGACTATTGGCATTTAAGGACGGTGTGACTTCTGTTATCGTGATGTAAAAGGAACAGTTCGCTGTGCGGAACAATTAAAATGAGAAACGGACCGATTAATGGGATAATGATTGGGGACTAAATCAGATGTTGCCACTGAGAGAGAGATTTGCCAAGTACGTCTGAAATCACATCAGGGTGGCGGTTTCATCTCACACCTTGTCGATTAATGAAATATTGCTTAATCTTGTGATAAGAAGATACCATTAAAGTTAAAAGGTAAACATTATGGAGCAACAATTAGACCGGCATGTTTTATGGTTATGAGTGTTTGGGTAATTAATCAACAACATGTACAAAAGATGTGTATGACAGAAATGAAGATGTTGAATAAAGAAAAAACCGTATACATAATGAGGTTATTAGAAACAAATTAGGAGTGATACCAATAGAGAATAAAATGAGAGAATATCGTTTAAGATGGTTGGTTTGGACATATAGAAAGAAGATCAAAAGAAGAACATGTAAGAAGGTATGAAAACTAGATTTTAAAAGTATTAAAAGAGGTAGAGGACGACTACAAAAGTGTTGAAAAGAAACAATAAAGAATGATCTAGCTTATTGTGAGTTAACTGCAAACATGACACATGATAGAGCTATGTGAAAACAAAGAATCCATGTAGCTGACTCCGTCTAGTATGAAAAAAGGCTTAGTTGTTGTTGTCTTGTGTTGCTTTGGGAGGAAGCAGTGGAGTATTTCGTCATGCTTGTCTCTGGCTCTGGGGTGGGGTGGGGTAGGGCTGGGGATCAAGGTCTCTGTCCCTGTTGAGAACCCTGTCCTCATCTCTTTTTGGTTCTTGTGATAGACCAAAAAGGCTCCTGTCCTCGTGTCTCCCATGGGTCCTTACATGTAGACATGGTTGGTTCGACCTAGTAGTTCGAATCAGAATCAATGTGTCTGGAACTAGAATTGATGGCTTCGGTTCAGGAATCATAACTGGAATTGGAGACCTATAGGTTTGGTTACGAAACATGGGGTCCTGAAAACCAGCTTGGAACCGAAATTGAAACTAGTCTTAAACCATTGGTTCAGTTTCAGTTTGATGAATTGGTTTGAATCTGGTTTAGAACCGTTTTATCCAGTTCGAACCTTAACCGCCCGCTGGTTCGGAACCACCAAATAGCATCAAAATAAATAAATAAGAGAGAAAATGGCGCCTGCTTGTTGGATTAACAAATGATTTAAAGCAGCGCAACTTGGCGCTTGCTGAAGTCCAACAAGGGATCCGCCTGACAACATGACACCCTTCCGTTGGAGAAAAAGTCAATCAGGTTTTGTAGTCGTGTTAGGCTGTTAACGACAAAAACATTTAAAATAAGAAAATATTAGCGGTCACCACATGGTGCACGCCTACTTGGTATGTTGTCAAAGGTTTTGTAGTTTTTTACCGGCCAATATTGATTGGAGCGCAATATGACACCCGCCTGTTGGAAAGAGGTCAATCAAGTTCTTGTGTCTCTTTTAGGCTGACAACAAAAAAAATATTTAAATGAAAAAAAATTAGGGCCCACTTGGTCTGTTGTTAAAGGCTTTCTGATCTCTAATACACTATTTCTCTCTTTTCATATTACCTTAATTGCATAATTTTTGAGTTTATTTTACTAACTTAGTGGCCTACCGTAGTGAGGGTTCTTTTGGCTATAAAAGTAAAAGAAGTTATTCTTAACAAATGTCGGAATTGTCATATTCCTCAAAGAAATATGCTAGTACCACTAAGTATAGGTAGTGATAGTAATGTATCATTTATGTAAAAAACTATTTCGCCACCGAAAGTCCAATAAATATTATATACACATGGAGGACACCCTTCAAAAATGGGGTCACAAGATTCATTTTATAAAGTCATATGATAAACAATGTGTAATCAATCAGGCAAACTGCAAGTTGCAACTACTTTGATAAGGTATACAACTTTAAACCTGAAAGGTGGTAATGATACATTCCAAAACCATGTTATGAAAAACATCGAGTAGTAATGGATTTAGATGTTCATCAAACTCAATTTTTTGAGCAAGGAAGTTCTTTGACTAGTGGATGTGCTTTTATAGAACTTTTTCACTACAACTCAACTCCAATTAGAGAGGAGTTTGCACATTTTATTTCAATAGAATATCTTTCGTTTACTTTTGGTCAAAACTTTGATATGTTCATTTTGTAAAAAACACAAATAATTCTTTAGATGTACCTATTTCTAGACAATCGGTTAGTAGGCACATCCGTAAATTATATAAAGAGAAAAAGAGTTAACTGTATTTTTAAATTCATTCGAGCATAATGTGTTATTGTGTGCTAAATGGATTGATAATTGGTAATTGCATGGATACATGGGTGTTACTCTGTTAACGGAATAGGTTAGAGTTGATTGATTAAAACATATTTTCTTACACTTTGTTGTTTTGATAAGTCACACACTGTGCAAAATATTTGCTATATGTTAAAATCAATTTTTGAAGAATATAAGTTATCTTGTAAGAATTTTTCAAATTCACTTGATAACGCTGCTACATATATCTATGTTATTTTTGAGTTATAATATTTTACGCTATAAATTTTTTAATGTTCGTTATACTTGTCATCTACTTAACTTATATGTATGAGATGGTTTGAAGATTATATAACCTATTAGATATGCCCTTAATTTTTTGTATAGTCGTCCTAATGTTTGAAATGAATGGATAGATTTTTGTAAAAGAAAATGTATAAGACTAATGTAGAGTCATCTTAATTTTTTGGATATCATTAGAATTCGACCTATTATTCATGACTTTTTCTACAAAGACTTATTACTAGAGTTTATATATATTCATTTTCTATAGTTGAATTTGTTTGAGTCTAATGGAAATGTTTATACGTGTCTTTTGGATCTCCTCTTAACTTGTAATAATGCTACAAATGTATTATCTTATTTTTACTATTTTTTTTTATTTGTTTATCAAGCTTTAGAAGTTGTTAATATATTATCATAATTTCGTAAAATTCCTTACTTAGCTTATAGTGTGCAAGGAGATGATAGAAAAATAGTTTCATTGTTATATAGATATTCCTTCTATTAGTTTTTTTGTTGTTGCATTAGGCCTTAAATTAAAATTAGAAGGTTTAATGGTGTTATTAAATGCTTATTATAATACACTTTCATTAGATAGACTCAAGTATATTGGTAGTATTATTAGCGATACAAGATCAAGCATCAATTAATTATAGTTATGTGTATAGTCATCTTGTTTCGTAGGTACAAGAAGAAAGTAGTAGCAGTCATACATCTTTTTTTGTGGTAAGTTCTTTTGTCACATTTTGAAATCAAAACTTAGGAAGCATCTAAAATCTATGGATTGGAACGAGTTTTAGGTATGTAATGCTAGAAATTCTGATATTCATGAATTTGAAGATGATGAGGGTGGAGAGAAATTGAAAATTATAAAATAGTGACGTGAGCATCAACTTACTTATCTTATTTTATCTTTAATTGCTAAGGATATGTTTGCTATTCTAACCTCAAGTATTACTGTAGAGAGCAAGTATTTAGTAAAAGTGAAAATATATTAGACAAAAGTCGCTCTAACTTATAACCTGAGATCTTATGCTTGCCTAGATGATTAGATAAGAAGAAGGCATCGATCATAAAAGAATGATGAAGTATTAGTTGACATACACACCGAAAACTATACTAGTGGAGGAACTAGTACCGACTTCAAATGTTACTGTGGAACAAGTTAGTGTAGATGTAAATATATTAGCTGAAAACCACTCTAACTTACAACCCGAGACCTTAGAAACTCACGCTTGCCTAGATGATTGGACAAAAGGAATGCATCAAGTACAAAAGTATGAAGAAGTACCAGTTGATATAAGACTATACTAATGAAAGAGGAACTAGTATGAATACCACTGACACTGATGAAAGTATGAAGCACCAATGATATCAAGTTGAGAGTTATCACTTGATAGTCTTTAGGTGAGGGGTTCCTGCTAAAAGATAAGAGAGCTACATGTGGCTTTGATTTCTCTGCACCTAAGAAGATGCATAGGAGGCGTAATTCAAACATAAGTGAATTATGGTCAACCTAGTTATTTGTTTTATTTTTTTATACCTATATTTTATCATATATGAATTATGATTGTAATGATAATGTTAAAACTTAAGTTTAACAACTTATTATCTTATATATAATGTAATATTTATAATACTTACAAACACAATACAATACATAGTTACATAGTTACTTACATAGTTATATATTAAAGTTACACATATATTTACATTATTACATAGATTTTATAATGTAATATATCATGTATGTAATACTTGTAAGTTATAAGATTATAAGTATATGTAACTATGCTCTTTTTAATGCAATATATGTATGTAATACTTATACTATTATACTGTATAAGTATATATCATTAAAAAACCAGACCTGGACCTGTCCCAAAACCAGATCCGGAACTGGACCCGGATCTGACAGTTCCGAAACCAGAACCATCCAGGGAACAGTTCGGTTACAATTTCTGTGAGAACCCGACATGTCTACCCGGAGAGACCCGCCATTCTTGATACGTATCATTAAGGGATCTCCCCCCTTAATCCCCTTTGCTGCTCGATATCGACCTGTTTCTTCTCTTGTTATCCCTAAAACAAGCCAGTTGAACAGTCATATCCAGTGGTGGGGCTTCATTAGGATTAAAATGCGGTTGCCGTGGCGCCATTTCGATTCTTGCTACGATTCCACTTGCTCATACAACAACCACATGATTTGTAAGCAAACCAATGGAAAACAAGTATACACACAAATCTATTTCCAAAAGATTGATTAGAATTTCGAATGAATATTAATAAAAGAAAATCTTTGGATTAGCTTGGGTTCATTCGGGCTTCATGCAGACGTTTTGTTGTCCCATCAAGCAAGGGTGACTCCTCGTGTCATCTGCCTCTAGATCATTTTCCTTGAGTCGATGGCTGCAACCTGCTTAGGATGGTGGTTTCTTCCTTGAAACTGACCAAGTACACGATATTTCCATGTTCCAAAGGGGAACTCCTTGGGTACACGAAAAGAAAGGCCCGAAAACAGAAACAAAAGAGAAGAATTCAACATGTTGGTTTCTCATGAATAATATCAATAAGCTGAGGTAAAATCTAATACAAGCATGTAGATGTAGAACTCATATCATGTCCGCAATGAAAGATGTAAGCCACACCCAATGCCAAATGCAACCTAATTTCATGAGAAACATGCAATAATAGGAATGGAACCAACACGAATCAAGCAAGTGTGAATCAAACCTAAACAGTGATCAAATGTAATCAAGCACAAGTTGATATGAAGCATCAAGAGGCAGGACCAAATTTATTGTCAATCTTAAATCAGTGAAGATGATGCAAAGTAATCAAGCACAAAAATCATGATGCAACTAATTTCATGGAAACCACAACTATGTTGATCCATGTGAAAAACAATCCTATGTGAGCATGGTTTCTAGCTGCACTGCACAAGATAAAAATGAATGTGATAATTACAGATTGGTGCATGACTGAATGCAAGGACTCGATAGCAAAGCATGTGGACAACATGAACTAAACTATTAACTTGAGATTCATGTCGATGACCCTATGGTTGATGAACCCGATTTTTACAGCATCTCTGATGACGTCCACTCATGAAGAAACATGGTAATCAACCACCAAATAACACGGCATCCAGGTAACAATGAATCAACTCGAATCAGCTAGCTGATTGGACAGCAATCACGCAAGCTAGAGAACGATCGATCATAAAGCCACACCATAGTCAGCATACATACACACATCAAACCAGATTGCTGGCACATCAGAAGAAATAAAAAGAGATCAAAGCATGGGAAATTAGAAGCATGAAACTGATTATGGAACAACCAAGGGATAGGACAATCGAAGCATAAGATTGAAAGCAATCAAGGCATAAGAATGAATTATAGTATGAAATCGATCAATGCGCGAAAGCATGAACCAGGCCAAGGCATGTATGGAAAAAAACAACCAAAGCATGGAATCAATCAGGGCATGAAGCATTAAACCGAATAAAGCACGGTGATTCAGGCAATAGAAGAGATTCAGATATATGATTATATGCAAAAGCATGCTAAACACGATAGATGGTGCTTGGAATTGATATATATCTACTGATTGGAACAGAAATAAATTGATAATACCCACTATCTTGAGTTGACGCAGACCTTTCTCTCACACGACCTATCTGTTTCACCTTGAACTCTTGGAATGTGTCACAGACGTGACGCTAGCGCCATGCACCCGCGCCGTGAGCGCGTGTACAAACATGTATTGTGTGTCCTGTACATAACCGAGTGTGATGTTAGTAGTGCTCGGGTCTTGTAATGTCTAGTGGGTCTAGGTGAGTCGGGTCATAAGACTAGACACGGTTAGCCTAACTAAGTGAGGTTAGTGCCTAAGCTAAGGTAGTAACCAAGGGGGAATATTCCTTGGTTACATGAGTGTTAGATCCAGCCAGCCGAGTCTATAAATAGATCTCGGGTGGGCTGTGATGAGGTATGAAGTGAGGTTGTGAGTGAATCGGGTCCTAGTGTTAGGAAGTGTGAAGTGCTTAGGTAAGCAGAGTGCCTACCCGAGTGTGCGAGACTTCCCTTGAGAAGAGAGAAGACTCGTGAGCCTAGTTCAAGGTGAACCGAGGCCACTTCAGTTCTTAAACTGGTCCGTGAACCTCCTTTGTCAGCAGATCCAAGAGTGTCTTGTGTGTTGTAATCCGTTTGCAGAAAATGAATAAAGCGTTCTACTTCTTCAACGAATGGAGTGAGAAGATCTTGTCTCTACACTAGGCGTGGACTTCCATAGCTGATCTAACTCTCGAGTGAGATAGATCAACACATGACGTGGAGAACTTCCGCACGGTAAGGTGAAGAACAGCGACTGAACGGGCGAAACTCGCACGAACAGAAGTTCTGCGCACAGAGTTCACCTGAAAGGAACAAGCGTTGCTCCTTTGCTATCACAGGGTAAGCTTTCGAGTTTTTCGAAAAATTCTGTGACAAAATGGTATCAGAGCTCCGATTCGTGATTTAGAACATTTATTGATCGGATTTACATCAGAAAAACACATCGGAATTAAAACATAACGTGCAGAAAAATTTTACCAAAACATTTTCTGTACACGGCCAAGAGTGAGTGCCGATCTGCTTTCTGCTCCGTTAATGATTGAATTTCCTGTGGAGACTGTTCAATCATAACCAGATATACCTAACGTAGGCAGATCAGAGTCAGATTTGGTCGGAATATCCCAGATCACAAGTGTTTTGGAGTGAAACACGCTGGAAAAACAGTTTCAGGCGGAAACTGTCTTTCGCGACCAGAAATTCAGACTGAATTCGAGGTGGATCAACGTCTGTTTTTGATAAACACTTGAACAGAGGTGTTTAAGTGATATTGTTCACGGTAGTGATAGATGAGAACCAGATCTATCGCCGGAAAGTTCAAATCTGTGGACGGAATCTGAACAGATTTTCAGAACGTGAACGGAAGCTGAAATTCGGTCGAATCTGAGGTGTTTATTACTTGATCTAGCTAACAATCGTGTTTGTGAGCAAAGGTTGAGTTGATAAAGGTTCAGATCAGGAAGATCGTGACCAGAGAAGAAGAATTTTCGAGTGAATTTTGGCGGGAACACCGTTACAGCAGTTAACCGTAGAACAGCATAGAAAAACCGAATCGGGTTTTTCACGGTTTTGCGCAGTTGATTTGAGCGGGTTTCCTTCGGCTAAATTTCACGAAATTTTGGACACGTGTTATCTGTATTTCGGTTATCAGTTTTAAGTTTTGTTTCTGTACATATTGTGTCTCGGTTGCTTCAGAAAGTGGTTGTAACAGGGTGTAAAAACCACCTGTGCAGTTTTCTGGTTTTTCTGCACAAGTTCAGTTCGGAAGTTGTAAGTCGGCCAGTGAGTCTGTAAATTATTGTTCGAGTATACCGTTTGTAATAATACAAGTACTCGATGGGTAAGAGTAGGATTGGCTCAGTGGAAGATGAAGCCACGATCAGTAGATCTGGCCTGGAAGCGTTCATGACCCAGGTGTTGCAGGAAATGGCTTCACTTCGGTTGCCGTTCCAGACGCAAAGTGAAAACTTTGAACAGCGGCTAGAAGAAATGAATGCAAGGAAACGTCATGCTGAGGCCATGGAGACAGAGGTCTCTGGTCCTCGGGAAGGTCATGCTCAGCCTGCATCCACGTCCAATGAATCAGTTCATACATCCACGAACATGTATAAGGTAAAATTTCTTGAACCTAAGCCGTTTGAGGGTGGACGAGACCAAAAAAACTCTCGAGAACTTTGTATGGGACTTAGAATGTTACTTGGAGGCATCTCATGTGCCCGATGAGGAAAAGGTTACGGTGGCAACCTTATTCCTTACGAATGACGCCAAACTATGGTGGCGCACATGGGTGAAAGTGTCACAAGACGGAGGTAGGAGATTACCGACTACTTGGATAGATTTCAAAAACGAGATTTTTCAGTCAATTTACTCTGACAAACACATTCCGACGAACAAGGGAGTCATTGAAGCAACTTAAACAAACTGGAAGTCTTCACGAATATGTGAAGAAATTCAGTTCTCTCTTGCTCGAGATTGAGTTTATGACTGAACAAGACAAGCTCTTTCATTTCGAAGATGGTTTACAACCATTGCGTAGGAGGAATCCACTCGATGTCATGGAGGCCATGGCTATGGTTGAATCCTTTATGGAGCTAAGGAATTCGAAAGAAGAGCGGAATACGAAGAAAGAACCATCTAAGGATAAGGGTAGTGGTAAGAAGAGCGGTAAGAACAAAAATAAAAAGAAGGGGAAAAAGGGAACTGCACATGACAAGTCCAGCCAACCGGAGGGTAGGAAAGGACAAGGGAGTTCGGGTGGAAAGCCAATCGGACCATGTTTCATTTACCAGGGTCCTCACCATATGCAATTTTGCTTGAAGAAAGCAAAACTAGCAGCCTTGTTAGCAGAAGAACCAAGTTCGAGTGCATCAGTGGACGAAGCTACGACAGCTAGCTTTCAGTTGTTGAGTGCCATGAGGGTGTCCGAGGAGCCGCGCAAGATGCTAGTCTTTGTCACGGTGCACATAGGCACCAAGGTGGTGCGGGTGCTAGCCGACATGGGCGCCTCACACTCGATTATTTCTACTACCACCGCAAAGACCTTGGGGCTGAGATTGACGTTGTACGAACAACGATTGAAGACCGTGAATACACAAGCCAGCAAGGTAGCAGGCTTGGTTAGGGATTGCCGTGTCCAAGTAGGGTGTTGGACCGGAACCTTGACATTCATAGTGAGTGTCATCAATGACTTCGGGGTGGTGCTCGGATGCGACTTCTTCCGCGCATCGAAGATGATGGTAGCACCTCATGTAGGAGGGCTATTATGCGTGGATCCGTGTCAGCCAGGGTTTGTGCCATAGTGTGATCCCGGAAAGGCACCAATTGAGCCGACTTGCGATGCCTTATACCTTTCAACTACGCAACTAAAGGATGGTTTGTGTAAGGGCTGCCCTGCGGTGGTGGCAGTATTACGAGAGGAGAGCCAGCCTGAGGTAGGGGAGCACATACCCACCGAAGTATAGCGCGTGCTATGCGACTACGCTGATGTCATGCCGCCTGAGTTACCGAAGCAGTTGCCGCGAAGGCACGCAACCGATCATGCGATCGTACTTGAGCCCGGTGCTAAGGCGCCCAATCGGGCAGCCTATCGCATGAGTCCTCTAGAGCTCGAGGAGCTTCGCAAGCAACTAGGGGAGTTGCTTGAGGCCGGCATGGTGCAACCATCAAAGTCTCCATTTGGCTCACCTGTGCTATTTCAGAAGAAGGTCGAAGGTTCCCTCCGCATGTGTGTAGATTATCAAACCTTAAACAAAGTCACGATGAAAGATCGTTATCCTATCCCATTGGTAGCGGACCTATTTGACCGGTTAGGAGGAGCATGGTGGTTCTCCAAACTGGACCTTCATTTAGGGTATTGGCAGGTGAGAGTAGCCGCTAGGGATGAGGCCAAGACGGCCATGGTAACGAGATACGAGGCGTATGAGTTTTTGGTGATGACTTTTGGGCTAACCAACGCACTAGCTACCTTTTGCTGACTGATGAATGAAGTGTTGCATAGGTTTGTGGACGAGTTCGTGGTCGTCTACCTAGACAATATAGTGATATATAGCCATGATCTCGAGGAGCATGTGAGGCATCTCTCCCAGGTGTTCCAGAGGCTAAGGGAACACACCTTGTACGTCAAGAGGGAGAAGTGCGAGTTCGCCAGGCAGAGTATCACGTTCCTAGGCCACATTATTGGTGGTGGCGAGATCCGGATGGACCCTAGGAAAGTGAGTGCAATCAGAGATTGGGAGGCATCGAGATCAGTGAGTGAGCTTTACAGTTTTTTGGGGTTGGCAAATTATTATCGAAAATTCGTGAAGAATTTTTCCAAGATTGCTACACCACTCACAGAGTTGTTAAATGAAGGTACTTCATGGGAGTGTACACCCAAGTGTGGGGAGGCTCTGGATAGCCTCAAGTCAGTGATCACGGAGGCTCTGGTTCTACACTTACCAAAATTTTTGAAGACTTTCGTAGTACACATCGACGCTAGCAAGAGGGCGCTAGGGGGTGTGTTGTCCCAAGACGAACATTCGATTGCCTTCGAAAGCCGTAAGTTGAAGGACGCAGAGTCCCGGTATCCAGCCCATGAGTGAGAGTTACTAGTAGTGGTACAGTGTTTACAACTTTGGAGGGTTTACTTATTGGGTTCCCATTTCACAGTTGTCACTGATAATGTGGCAAACACTTTTCTTAAGACCCAGAAGAAGCTTAACCCACGTCAGGCAAGATGGTCGGAGTTATTGGAGGAATATGACTTTGAGTGGTCATATAAACCAGGAAAAGAAAATGTAGTGGCTGATGCCTTGAGTAGGAAACTATCACATGATGTAATTGGAGCCATTATACGAGTCCAGGGTGACTTCATCCAACGCATCCGAGATGTTGGGGAGAGTGATCCGTTCTACAAATATTTGAAGGAGCAGGTTTCTCTTGGAGAGTTAGAGAAATATACATGCCATAAGGGAGTCTTGTGGACAAAAGCAAAACAGTTGCTCGTTCTAGATACGAATGGGTTGAGACGAGCCCTCTTGTTCGAGGTGCATGACGCTGCACATGCGGGGCATCCAGGTGTTGAGCGCATGGTCACCTTATTGGCGTGCGGCTATTACTGGCCACGAATGGTGCGTGACGCTAGTGACTACGTTCGAGATTGTCCTGTGTATCAACAGGATAAGGTGGAGCACAGGCAACCTGCAGGGGTCTTGCAGCCGCTCCCGATTTCGGATAGACCTTGGAAGGCCGTGTCTATGGATTTCATCTCTGGTCTGCCACGAGTAGATGGATTAGAGACAATTTTTGTGGTTGTAGATAGGTTTTCAAAGTATGGAGTGTTTATGGCCGCACCGAGGGAGTGTAGTGCCAAGCATACAACTCGGTTGTTCATGAGGAACGTCGTTAAACACTTCGGGGTCCCAAAAGAGACTGTATCTGACTGCGATGCTTGGTTCATGAGTAGGTTCTGGAGTGAGATCTTCAGGATGATGGGTACTCAGCTACTTCTGTCTTCAGCACATCATCTTTAGACCGACGGTCAGACCGAGAGGATAAATTCACTACTGGAGGAGTATCTCTGCCATTACATGACGGCCAGTCAAAAGAATTGGGTTTCTTTACTAGATGTGGCACAATATAGCTACAACACTCACCGCAGCTCAGACACAGGAAAGAGTCATTTTGAGTTGGTGATGGGTTGACAGCCTTTAGGACCATTAGACCTGGTACAAGGGGATGGCACGAGTAGTTGTCCCGCTGTTTTACGAGAGGTTCGTGAGAGGCAGACATTGTACGAGGAAGCGAGGATGGCCCTTAACCGTGCACAGGCCCGCATGGTGAAATATGTAGATCGTCACAGACGTATAGTGGATTACAAAGTAGGTGACTTTGTATGGCTTCTGATACCCGAATATATCCGGAAGCAGGTCTACAAGGGCAGCCACATGGATTTAAAGCCAAGATTCGAGGGTCCGTTCAAAGTTGTGCAAAGGATTGGACAGGTGGCCTATAAGCTTGAATTGCCTGATAGGTTAAAGGTGCATCCAACATTCCATGTTTCACAGTTGAAGCCATATTATGAGGATCTAGAGAGACTTGAGTATCGACCACCGCCACTTGTGCATGAAGACATACCAACAGTGTCGGAAGTGCTAGCGCATAAGGTCGATGGTGCAGGGCCACGACGTTAGATGCTGTACCTTGTGCGTTGGACGGGGCGCGGACCAGACGATAACAACTGGGTTCCTGCGGGTTAGTTATGGCAGTATGAGCACCTTCGACGTACGTATCATGAGGCCTCGAGGACGAGTCTAGGCTTTATGGGGGGAGAGTTGTCACAGACGTGACGCTAGCGCCATGCAACTATGCTGAGGAGCGCGCGCCCCGATGCTTGAGGAGCTTCCCTTCATCAATGTGTTGTGTCATTGTACAAACATATATTGTGTGTCCTGTACATAACCGAGTGTGATGTTAGTAGTGCTCAGGTCTTGTAATGTCTAGTGGGTCTAGGTGAGTCGGGTCACAAGACTAGACACGGTTAGCCTAACTAAGTGAGGTTAGTGCCTAAGCTAAGGTAGTAACCAAGGGGGAATATTTCTTGGTTACATGAGTGTTAGATCCAGCCAACCGAGTCTATAAATAGATCTCGGGTGTGCTGTGATGAGGTATGAAGTGAGGTTGTGAGTGAATCGGGTCCTAGTGTTAGGAAGTGTGAAGTGCTTAGGTAAGCAGAGTGCCTACCCGAGTGTGCGAGACTTCCCTTGAGAGGAGAGAAGACTCGTGAGCCTGGTTCAAGGTGAATCGAGGCCACTTCAGTTCTTAAACTGGTCCGTGAACCTCCTTTGTCAACAGATCCGAGAGTGTCTTGTGTGTTGTAATCCGTTTGCAGAAAATGAATAAAGCGTTCTACTTCTTCAACGAATGGAGTGAGAAGATCTTGTCTCTAAACTAGGCGTGGGCTTCCATAGCTGATCTAACTCTCGAGTGAGATAGATCAACGCATGGCGTGGAGAACTTCCGCACGGTAAGGTGAAGAACAACAACTGAACGGGCGAAACTCGCACGAACAGAAGCGGTTCTGCGCACAGAGTTCAACTGAAAGGAACAAGCGTTGCTCCTTTGCTATCACAGGGTAAGCTTTCGAGTTTTTTGAAAAATTCTGTGACAGAATGTCTTATATGGTCATCCCCCTCTTCTTAAAGTTGCTTGATAAAACGTGTGGGTTTAGCATGTAGTCCAAGGCAATTCAAATGTGGGTAAAAACAAGATTTTTGTGGAATGTCCCTGCTCAATCCAGATTTGCATATTTCAAAATTCCACCTCATCAACTTTAAAATAAAGATTTCATCTCATATGATTCTCCCTATTATGCTTAAAACTTTCAAAAAATTTAGAGCACGTTGAAATCTTTTCATTTTTCTCAAAGGCTCAACCTCAAAGGCTCATTATTTCAAGAAAAAGTTAAGGTGTACAGATATTTAGTTTTCTTTTATATATATACATACATATATATATATATGTATATATGTACATATAGTACTTGCACACTGACAATGTGCACTTCTATTTAAAAATTTAAAAGGATATTTGAAAACAAAAAAGGAAAACCATGAACCAGTTTCTCTCTCTCTCTCTCTCTCTATATATATATATATATATATATATATATATATATATATATATATACACACACACACACACATCACACATGTATGTATATTTACCCACAATGAAGAACAATGCAACTCTCTCATTTCGGTGCCTTCCACCTCATACACATCTTATGACACCAGCTACCACATTATCCTCCACACACACATATAATGTGTGTAATGATTTCATACTCTAACACCAACCATTTATGCCTCCCTTTTACTTTTTGGGGTCATGAGCAAAAAGCAAAAGAAGGGTATGAGTGTTTAGTGATAGAGTTTTATACACACAAGAGAGAGAGAAAGAGAACTTGGTACATACCATCGTTACTTCTTACCATATCTAAACAAATCGCAATCTGATTGAGATTTGAATTTTAAAAGTAAAAAGTATACTTATATATTTACAGTTATACTTAATTATTCTCGCTATTTGTTGACATAATTTATTTGGGTTGGTGATGACTCTATTCCAATTGTTCGCACAATCAAAATAACTTTTTTTCAGTTTTATTTTATTCTGACGCACTAATTCCGACCATTTTCCAATTATTCCAGTTGATTCAACCATCGAAATAGATTACTCTGACTTTTTTAACAACCAAAATTAACTTGGAATAGACCAAAAGCAATCAAAATTAACTGGCAATAAACAGTTAGAATTTATTATAATTGTAGAGGTGATTCATGCTTATACTTTTTGTGCTTTGAATTCAAATGTCAATCATCCATGTCTTAGAATGAATGTTAGATATGTTTCTTTATGCTAGCATGCTATGATGCTTGCATATAACATGTTGTATTTATACACAGAAAGACACACAAACACGTTCACTCATGTTTTGAATGTGGCGGTAGGTTGTGATCACCGTTGGTGCTGGGAAGAAACTAAGGAAGCCTAGCAAGATGGTATTAACCTGTGGAAGTGGCAAAAGGCAGTCAAATAAGTTTACCATGTATTAAGATTTTCGATGATTTATGTGTGTGTGAGAGAGACCAATTTTTCCAGATTTTCAATTATTTGACTTAGATTCTCGAATGATTTGATTTTGAGATCCTTAATCTTTAAAATGTTATTACGATTTCATTACTCGTAAGAGGAAAAACGGATCCAACCTTGTACTCCTCCCTGCAAGCGACATGGCAGTTACGGAGAACAAAAAAGAGGTTCGACGGGAATGCCGCATAATTATCCTTTTCTCTTGGGTTTGCAACACCAGACCCCGACTTGTTACAAGAGTGAAAATACGGTATGAAATAAAAGGAAGACATACAATGTTGCAGCGTATTTTCCAGGTTTTACACATGCAGTGCGAGAGACTAGCGTGTGCGGGTTGAGCCCTTGGCACACTTTTGCTAGGTTGCTTAGGGTCTTTTATTATTTGATTTGGTTATATAATACGTAATCATGTGATCAGCTTTAGTATGTTTAGGGAGTCCATGTGTGCGATGGATCATTAGGGATCCAAGTCTTGTTCATCTTGGGTCTAGTTTTGGATCAATTGAGTGTCATTTGATCCACCATTTGGTTTGAATTTAAGGCGACTCATTAGGATTGATTTTCATTTGGCTTAGATGCTTATATAAACTCTCTTTGAACTCTTGTATAGGAGAGTACACCAATTGTAAATATTCCAGCTTTTGGAAATCGTCTTCTTCTTCCTCTTGCTTTCAATCAGGATACGTGTGTGTATGGTGTGAGTGATGGGCAAATCAAAGATCATAGATGATGGGCAACACCAGCAATGTGGTGTGCCGGGTCACAACGATTTTGGGCCAACACAAACCGGGTAACATACAACGGGTTCCTTCCAAACATTAACAAAAATCTCTCAGGGTATTCGTCTGCATTGTCTACATAGACTAAGCTACTAATAGAGATACCTCACGCGGAATGCAGATCTCTATTGTGCATGGAACATGATGCAATATGCTTACATAAAGCCATTACCGGTGACAATTCAAGCCCACTAACAGTAATCAACACACTCTCGTAGTCAACAACTACCATTCTAAACCACTTGATCACCACACAACAATTCCATTGAGGAATAGCCATCTCCTCTGCTCACTACATTCTCATCCTCACTTTTAGAGTCTAATCCAACTATCATTTCATTTATTTTTGTGCCAGCAGTTTAGGGACCAACATTAATTTTAAATTTGGCATGAATGTTGCTGGTGGTACGCAAAATAGCTCCACCTCCTCTCTTTGTGCCGGGTTAATGAACCACCACCAAAGAGTCTCATCAGCCCCTTTGGTCCAAGTCATTAGACAAGGTTTAGCATGAGAAAAGTTTCTTCCTCTGTTAAGAATAATTTTTTGGGTGATTTTCAAAATATCAAAATATATTTAGTGAAGGTTTTAGATACAGTCATGTTGTGACATTAATAGCTACTTAAGTTATAATTATGCTCATTAATAGCACATATAATGGTTGAAACGCATTAGCATTTTTCAGCCATGTTTGTGGCATTAAGAGTCACTTAAGTGATAATTATACTCATTAGTAGAACATGTAGTGGTTATGACTCTTCAGTATTTTTCAGCCATGTTTGTGGTATTAAGAGCCACTTATTAAGTAATAATTGTGCTCATTAGGAACACATGTAGTGGCTGAAACTCTTAAGAATTTTTCAGCCATATTTTGGCATTAAGACCTACTTACTTAGTGATAATTGTACTCATTAGTAGTACAAGAAGTGACTGTAACTCTTGTGTATTAAGCATTCATGTTATGGCATTAAGAGTCACCTTATTGAGTGACAATTATGCTCATTAGTAGCATATCATGAGTTACATCTTCACCATGCTATATAGTGGTATTGTAAAATTGATTCATCCAACTTTTCTCTCATTGTGTGAATCCTTTCCTACTTAGTTTCAAAGAGAGCTTGCAAGTTCAATTGTAGTCCTAATTGGGTTTGCAACATCATCATCTTTGATTTACCAGTTCGTCTACGACTCAATTGTTTTTGTAAAAGACAAACTGAGGGTTTTTGTTGTATCCTAAAGGTTTTTGCTAGTGTCCATTCCAAATCTTTAGGTTTAATTTCATCCATTGTTCTACAAAATGGTTGCAACAACACTAAGAGAGATGATCTCAGATTTTGTGAAACTAGAGAGATTTGATGGAGGGAACTTTCTACGATATGGCAAAAGAAAATGCACTTCATTCTTACAACTTTGAAGGTTGTGTATGTGTTGACTACTCTCAAGGCCGGAAAAAGAGAAAGAAGAAGTGTGGTGAGATGCGAGAGGCTTAAATGGGGCAATGACAATTACATATGCATTGCCCATATTCTAAATGGGATGTATGATGCTTTGTTCAATGCATACTAGAACATGGGGAGTGCAAAGAACTTTGGGAGAACTTGGAAGGCAAGATGCATGGCTTGAAGAAGATGCTACAAGCAAAAATCCTTAGTTAGTCATTTTAATAATTATAAAATGATTGATGATAGATCTATCATGGAACAAATGCATGAAATAGAAGGAATTTTGAACAATTTTAAGCAATATAACATGCATATTGATGAAGCCATTATTGTCTCCTCAATTATAGACAAAACTTCATCCTTAACATATGGAAAGACTTTAAGAGAAGTTTTAAACATAGAAAGGATGACATCTCTTTTAAGCAATTGGGTAATTATTCATTTAGAATAAGAGTATGTCAATAAGATGATACTAAAGAACAATATGCTCATGAGAAAGTTATGTAATGGGGAAGAAAAGTCCAACAAATCCTTCAAAGAAAAGCCTTGAGATTTTGAAAAATCTCATACAAGTAAGAAGTGGTAACAACATATGAACAACAACGTGACAACAAAAGAAGAAAAGGAAAGGTAGTTGTTACTATTGTGGAAAGCCTAGACATTTCAAGAATGAATGTCATTTTTGAAAAAGAACAAAGAAGAGGATTCTAGTTAACCTTGTTGCTATCATATCCGAGATCAACATGATTGATTGAAGATGTTAATTCATGGTGGATTGATTTCAGGTGTAACATACCTACCATATGTGTGCTAGAACAAGGATCACTTCAAGACACTAATCAAAGAAAGATAGGTTGTTCTATACACGAGTAATGCTTCAATTGTCCAAGTTACGGGCAAAAATGACTATGGAACTAGAATTTCACTTACAGGAAAAGTGCTTACTCTTAGCGATGTATACTATGTACCAGATCTTAGAAAAATTTAGATTTTCTATACCCTACTTAATAAGTATGGGTTTAGCTTATATTTGAGGGGAATAAGTTTATCTCTCTAATTAGAGGAGGCATGTTTGTAGGAAAATGATATCTATGTGAGAAAATGTTCAAACTAAATGTTATTAATAATAATGATGTTTATACTTACATTGTTGTTGAGTTTATTGATTTATACCATAATCATTTAGGATATGTTAATTTTAGAAATATTAGATGATATGATGAAATTGATTTGATTTAAAACAAAGATAAACTCAAAAACATGTACAACTTGCATGCTAACAAAGATAACTAGGTTTCCATTTCTAAGAGTAGAAAGAAGTTCTAAGGTGTTAGACTTAACACATTCTAATGTATATGATTTGCATGGTTCACCTACTATAGGTGGTAAGAAATATTTTGTAACATTCATAGATGATTGTACTAGGTATTGTCGTAATATATATTTAATATATTTCAAAGATGAAGTGTTAGATAAGTTTAAGATCTTTAAGGCTAAAGTAGAACTTCAACATAAAACTTTCATTAAATATGTATAAGGTCGATAGAGGAGGAGAATACTATGATCCAAACTTCTTTGAGTCCACCGAATAATACATCAGAACAAATACACCATATTCCCCACAACAAAATGGTGTGGTGAGAAAGAAAAAATAGGGTGTTAAAGAAATGGTAAATGACATGTTATCTATACGATGGTCTAGCAAAAGGCTATTAGGTGAAGCTATATTGAAGACTTGTTATATCTTGAATAGAGTTCCAAATAAAAGGAACAAAATAACCCCATATGAATCTTGGAAGAAAAAGAAAGCTAATCTCAACTATTTTAAAGTTTGGGGTTGTAGAGTAATAGTAAAGGTTCTGAACCAAAAGGAAGAAATTGAGTGAGAGAGAATTGAATGCATCTTCTTGGAATATGCTAAAATAGCAAAGCATATGGTATTCTTGTAATTGAATCAATGATGACTCATTATACGCTTGTGAATACGATAACTGAGTCAAAGGATGCAATTTTTCAAGAAGATATATTTAACTCAATTCCAAGACCCAAAGACAATGTTAATGCTCGTTTCAATAAAGATGAACATGATCAAGAATAATGTATCAAATAAAGATACATTAGAAAGTTTGAGCACTAGAAGAAGTAAAAAGAGAGTTAGAAAGATAAAAACATATGGATTGGATTTCTTCATGTTCCTAGTTGAAGGAACAAGAGACTCTATAGAGAGTCATGCACCACTATGCTATAATATGAAAGTGATCCAAGAAACATTTGAAGAGGTAGTATGAAGTCTCAAGATGCTACTTTTAGAAAGAAGCTATACAAGATGAAATGGACTCAATGATGAGGGAATAAAACTTGGAAATCAATTGACCTCCCATATGGTTCCAAGCTTATTGTTGTAAGTGGATTTTCAAAAAGAAAATGAAGGTAGATGGAACCATTGATAAATTCCAAGCAAGACTAGTTGCTAAGGGTTTACACAAAAAAAGAAGTTGACTATTTTGATACATATATATACTATATATGCACAAGAATTGCTACAATTAGAGTGCTTTTGACACTTGCTTCCATCTATAAGTTTGTTATTCATCAAATGGATGTTAAAACAACATTCTTAAATGAAGATTAGTTGAGTAAGTGTATATGTAGCAACTAGAAAGCGGTATTTGTAGTTCTTGGACAAGAAAAATAAAGTTTGTAAACTAATTAAGTCCTTCATATGAGTCTAAAACAAGCACTCGAAGCAATGGCATCAAAATTTGATCAAAGTTGTTCTTGCTAATGGATATAAACTAAATGAAGTTTTGACAAGTGTGTGTGTATAGGGCAAATTTCATTAATGGAAAATGTGTGATGATTTGTTTATATGTAAGATGACATGCTAATTTTTTGTATTGATTTGGATGAAGATAGAAAATACTCAAGAGATTCTTAGCTCTAGAAATTTTTGACATGAAGAGAGGTACGGGGTAGTAACAGATGGGATCCTCAGGAATCAAGATAACTAGAGATGGTAGTTCTAGAATTTATCTCTCAATCTCAATATGACAGAAAAAGATGACTAAAACCCAGTTTGATCATTCTGATTGCCATCTCAGTTGCTACACCTTTTGACTCAAGCATGGTAAATTAGTATCAAACTAAGAACAGTTCGTCATTTGTACAACATAGATTACAAATAATAATGAATCTTTGATGTATGCTATGACATATACTTAACCTAACATTGCATATGTAGTGGGCAAATTGAGTTGATATACAAGCAATCAAAGTAAGGACCATTGACATGGTGTTCATCGAGTATTCAAATACTTGAACAAAAAAATCGACTATATCTTAGTCTATAGTTGAAGTCCTTCAATTTTAGACATGGTACAAATTGACATGGTAGGTCTAAATGCTGCTCTATAATATTTACCTTTTAACTTTATTGGTATCTTCTTATTACAAAGAATACTTGATGCTCTTCTTTATTTTAACCAACCAACAATAATTCTACGCGTAACATCTCTATCAATTCTTTTATCACTTGAAAAATTGATCCTAGGTATTTAAAACTTTTCTTTTGAGGATGAAATGTGTATCAATTTTAATTTCTATGTCCTCAAATGATCAAACTTATATTCCATATGGTCTTTGTTCTACTAAGTCGGAAGTCTTTACTTTCTAATGTTTCTATCCATGGTTCCAATTTTCTATTAACTTTTTCCTTAAACTCCTCCACTAACCCAATGTCATCTGCAAATAATATACACCAAGGTACTTTATCTTAAATATGTTTTGTTAACTCATCAATCACCATTATAAATAAGTATGGACTTAAAGTTCATCCTTGATGTAACCCAATATTAACTTCAAAGAAGTTTGTCATTCCTTCATCAATCCTCACACATGTTTTTGCACCATCATACATGTCTCTTATAAGGTTTATGTATGTCAATGGGATACCTCTTGTTTCAACGGTTCTCCAAAGAACCTCCCTCAGTACCCTATAGTAAGCTTTTTTTAGATCAATAAATATCATGTGAAGGTCTTTTTTTCTTGCTCTAAAATATTTCATAAGACGTCTCAAAAGGTGAATCGCTTCAACAGTAGATCTGCCTAGCATGAATCCAAATTGGTTCTGTGTTGTACTCGATACTTGTCTTAACCTACATTCGATAATTCTTTTCCACAATTTCATAGTATGGCTCATTAACTTGATACCCCGATAATTCGCACAATTCTGAATGTCTCCCATGTTCTTATATATGTGTATAAGTGTACTCGCTCTCCATTCCTTGGGCATCTTTTGGTTTGTCCATACTTCATTAAATAGTCTTGTGAGCCAAATGATTTATGTTTCTCTTAGGATTTTTCAAACTTTTATAGGAATATTGTTTGTTTCTACCGATTTACCACCCTTCATATGTTTAAGAGTCTCTTTGACTTCATTCTTTTGAATACGTAAGTAGAAATTGTGGTTTATATACTTTTCTAATTTGGCTAACTCTCCTAAGTTAATACTAACATCTTTATTTTCATTAAAAAGCTTATAAAAATAGTTTTTTCATGTATTTCTTATATCATCATTTGTCACAAGAATTTTTCATCCTCGTTTTTGATGTATCTAACAGAATTAAGATCTTTAGTTTTCTTATCTCTAGCCTTAGCTATCCTAAAATTATCTCTTTCACCCTCTTTTGAGTTGAGTTTTTATATAAATCCTCCCAAATTTTATCTTTTGCCTCATTGATAGTATTTTTTGCTTCCTTTTTTGCTTTCTTATAAGCCTCTAAAGTTTCACTAGTTTTCTTAGCATAATGTAATTTGTAACATACCCTCTTTGCCTTAATTTTATTTTACACTACGTCACTCCACCACCAAGCTTCTTTTTGTGCTAATACACCTCTCTTAGATTCACCTAACACATCTTTCGCCACTTTTCTAATATGTATAACCATATTATTCCATATATCACAAGGTATACCAACATAATTCCAAGCATCTCCTTGAAGGACTTTTTGTTTAAATATATCTTCTTTCTCGCTTTTGAGGTTCCACCATTTAGTTTGAATAGCTCGATGCACTCTTTTCTTCTTTGTCTATTTTTTTATTTGTAAATCCATAACTAAAAGTCGATGTTGGGTGGTTAAGCTTTCTCTTGGAATTACCTTGTAATCTTTATAACACACTCTATCTTTTTTTCTACAAATAAAGTAATCAATTTGTGTTTGTGATAAGCTACTCTTATAAGTAATTAAATGTTCAATTCGTTTTTTGAAGATTGTATTGACTATAAAGAGATCAAATGCCATAGCAAAATTTAAAATCTCCCTACCTTCCTCATTTATATCTCCAAAACCAAAGTTTCCATGAATACCTTGATATCCTAAGAAATTTTCTTAGTGAGATTTTGATATGGCTAAAGCCTATGACACCTGTATTGATGAATTGTGATAGCTAAAATACATTATCAAAGACTTATGGTCAAACATATAATGAAAAATCTAGACATATTTATCTAAGACATAGCTATGTGAAAGATTTGATTGCTAATGGAATAATTTTTGTTATTTATATAAGGACAAAACCAAAATCTTGCAAATCCTTTGCAGGCGAAAGGATTGACAAAGAGATTTGATGCAAAAAACATCAATATGGATGGGACTCAAGTCCATATCATAAATGATCATCAACGGTGGAACTTTGAGTCACACTTGAGTAACATCCAAATCTCGTGTTCAATGATTAAAAGTACATCGTAAGAGCGGTTGTAAGTACTTACCAAGTTATATATATTCCAAGGTTAAAAAAGGTACTTGGTCCCATGAAGTGAAAGAACCGGTTGAGCCTTACTCTTAATAAACTTATAGAATATATACATATATGCTACAGTGCTTATATGTGGGCACTTTGTATAGAGTCTACCTATGTGAGTGCTAAGTAGGGGCACTTCTTAGAGTCTTGAGCTTGACTCTTTAAAATACTAATGAAAAAAGATACTTGACACAAGGCTTATATAAATGTGGAAATTGAAATATGATATGTATTAGTATTAGAATCTTATATGTAAAACAAACATACTTGTTCAAGTGGATTGGATAGTTCAAAGCTTGTCTATTATTTGATTTAGATGATGTTTCTAAAACCCATGTTTTGTAGGTAAAGGTTCAAATCGTGAGATACCTTTATCAAAACTATAAGATTTTCAAAATAATAATTTTTTAAATGTATTTTAAAAATGGTAGGATTGTTAGGTGATTTTCAAAATATATTTAGTGAAGGTTATGGATACAATCATATTGTGACATTAATAGCTACTTAAGTGATAATTATGCTCATTAGTAGCACATATAATGGTTAAAACTTATTAGCATTTTTTGGTCATGTTTGTGGCATTAAGAGTCACTTAAGTGATAATTATGTTCATTAGTAGCACATGTAGTGGTTGAGACTATTGAGTATTTTTAATTATGTTTGTAGTATTAAGAGCCACTTATTAAGTAATAATTGTGCTCATTAGTAGCACATGTAGTGGGTGAAACTCTTCAGTAGTTTTCAACCATACTTTGACATTAAGACCCGCTTACTTGAGTGATAATTGTGTTCACTAGTAGCACATAAAGTGGTTATAACTCTTGAGCATTAAGGGTTCATGTTATGACATTAAGAGTCACCTTCTCGAGTGACAATTATGCTCAATAGTAGCATATCATGAGTTACATCTTCACCAAGTCTATTTATAGTGGTATTGTAAAAATGATTCATCTAACTTTTCTCTCATTTTGTGAATCCTTTCCTACTTAGTTTCCAAGAGAGCTTGCAAGTCCAATTGTAGACCTAATTGGGTTTGTAACATCATATTTGCTTTACAGGTTTTTCTATGATTCGGTTGCGTTTGTGTAAGACGACGAGGGTCTTTGTTGTATCCTAAAAGTGTTTGTCGGGGTCCATTCTATTTGGTTATTTGATACCAGTGGTGTAAATAAACCTAAAGGTTAGTATTTATCATACCTCAAAGAATAGCGCTATCGTAACCTTCTTTTTAATATGTTAAATTTGATCTCTCGGATGCCAACTACTCAAGAACCGTGCCATCTACAGGAGTTCAAATACAACATCATCTCTGATCTCCAACCTAGAAATAGGGAGTCCTACAATGCCCCTAATAAGATATAAACTCAAATTAAAATTTGGAACCAAGATCCACAAAATGTGCATAAGAAAAAAGAGAGGAGGAAAGATAATCCTACAAAAATAAGAAGTTTTGATAAATATAGAAAACCCTAACCTAATAAGAGAAGGATACCCTTCATCAATCACACACACACATGTAGATGGATTAAGGTTTCTCATTAGGCTAAATACGAGTTCAACATTTGGTAGAGGTCTAGAAAGGCAGAGGTCGATGAGGAATTGACAGAAATCGGCCGCCAGTGAGGGACGTCAACCTTGATTTATGTTTGGATTTTCAACATGTTACCATTTTTCTGTAGAAATAAGCAACTTTCGTAGTTTAGAAACAGATGAGTTGATTGCCTCCTTACTCAATCAGTGTCGTGTAGTATTTCTCCAAAAAAAAACTGAACCCAAGTCAATGAAAAACACAACTTTCGGCTGCTATTTTCAACTTTTGCAGTCACTAGGTGGCCAGACAGTGTTGACTTTTATACTGTTGTAAAGCTCAGGGAGAGATGAACCCATTGGGTATGCGATCGACCCCCAACGTGAACTGAGTTAGTCAGAATCTCTCGGAGAAACTTTCTGCAACTTGGCGTGCAAACCCTTTTGTTTTCTTTCCGATAGTCGATAGAGACAGATCATGGTAGTGTGTAGATCTCGCCAAGAAGATTGTAATCCTTGAATATGAATTAGCATGGGGGGAATAGGTCGGGATCAACACTAGAATCTTGCAAATTGTAGTTGCTGCCGCCCCTTTCTGGTCTTTCATTGTTTCTTGACCACCCAACAGTGGCGAACCGCTACCCCATTTTTATACATCTCTATCTGGCAGGGATTTCTTGTTTTGGTCTCTGTGTCAACCACAACTTTTACCAACCAAAATATGCCCTGAAATACCTTGAAGTAATGAAGCTTTTTCGTTTTTACACCACCCTTAACCACCATTGAGATCTTCTAGAATCAGCATTTGAAAGCTGCAGTATCCGCAGTCACTGGTAAACCGACCAAACCAATAGGTCTTGAGGCTGATCCGACCTATTTGAGTCGAATCAAATCTGTGTACTAAATCCATAACCTGAATTCCATTCAATATTGTCATGCATGCATGGCGCGTTCTATTTAGGGTTAAATCGTGTTTGTGTAATTTGGAATAAACAATAATGGTTTGGATCCAATTTGGGTTGTATTTATGGTATTTAACCATTCCCAAACCATACAGAGTCCAATTCACCTACGGTCTGAATCATTGGATAACTTATTGAATGAACTTTGTTATTTTGCTACTTATCATTATTCAGTAGATAAATATGTCAAATTGTGGAGAAAACCTCTTATATGTGAGTTAGTTATCGGATTTTTTGGGCATTTATGTAGGTAGATTCTCCTTTCTTTATGATAGGATTAGTTTTATGTTTTTTTATTAAGTGTGCATGTCATATAATTGCTTTACATATGCCTTAAAATGATGTGGGTTATTGATATTGAAATTATTATTTGTGCTTTAATTGAATATGCAAATATGGACTTGGGTATATGTGTGCTTGTGCGTAATTTGTTTTAACGAGATATGTTAATAAATAAGATGATAATTGATGCTTGAAACTTAATGGTGTGCATATACTAGACGTTTTGAATCATGTGTGTTCTCTAGAAACTTGCATGCCCTACTAGGGAACTCAGGAGTAGAGTAATTACAGGGTATGCAAAAGTATGTATTCTCAAGACAAATAGCCAAGGCTAGTGAGGAGGGTCGAATGGCTCCTGTAACCTTGTTGATTTGATGCCCTTATTATTGAGGAAGGCCCTAATATCAAAACATAATGGTCGGTGTTGATTGTGTGTGTGTGTGGGGGGGTAATGTATTTGAATGATGTTTCAAATGTTGCATTGTTTATTAATGGATTTATTATAATGTGTATCATATATTAAATTTTGCATGCCTCTAGTGTGTTATCATAGGAAAGTGTGGTCCTCCCTATTGGGCACGTGTTCTTGGTTCTCAATCCATTTATTTAGCATTTTACAGTTATACTTGAGGCGAGAGTTTGAGAGTACTAAGAGGCAGTAATTAAGATATGCTACTATCATATTTTATTTAATTTATTTTAGTTTGTTTTAATTGATCAAGGCTTGTGAGTAGATCCAGCCAACAGATTAAAGTCGACACTATATTAGACATTGAGACCTTTTATTTTAATTAACGTTACTTAGATTTGATTTAATTGCATATACCTAGCAATGATTGTTCCATATGATCACACCTTGACTACATCGCACGATGCAATTGATAGATCATGGGCCCTATCTTGTCGAGGTATGACAAAAATGGTACCAAAACCTTTGTTTATTTTGAGATTAGAATAATAAAATTGCGTTGGGTTTATTCAATTTGGGCATTGCTGGCGCTGAGCACTAAATAGAGGAAGATTAGCAAAATATCACATATCGGGAGGACAAGTAGCGCCTCAACAAGTGCCTGGACCACACAGGCCATTTCATAGATGGTACCTCGCACGCATTTGTGTCACATGAGATTTCTCAACCCCAGGTGTTGTTGTTCCCTGTACTAATGCCACCCAGTGCAGTACAAGAACCTTCAATTTCAGCACCTCAGCCAGTGCAACACCATACTTCCTCAAAAAGATGGTGATGGAGCCTATATAGATGTTCGCAAGCTTTTGATAGAAAATGCAAAAGTCTATGATCGGGAATGATACTGGTGGATTTAATAAGTGCCAGGTGATTATGGATAAGTCAGTCAAGCATGGTTGTAAAGAGTTTACGAGTATTTTAGGTGACCTCCTAGAGTACAAAGAATGAATTGATCACATGGAGGCATAATTCAAGGCCTTGTCATGTGTCCAGAATGGAGTTGGCGGCATTCACATTTTGTGATAGCATTAGGAGACGATGAAAATAAGAGGAAACAGTTACACATCCAAGATTATTGAGTTGACAGTAGCTTAAGACGGTTTTCTTTAAGCACTTTGTAGACGCAGAAAAAGTCTTTGCTTCCTAGTTCTTAGGCCTGGAACGAACCTTTTCGTGTGTCTAAGTCCTATTTAAACAAGCAGGGCGTGCCAGCTAGCTTACTTAAGCTAGCGAAGATGTATTCTAAACTTGACTTCTAACGTGGCGACTGTGAGCAAGCAAGCTCTTGTCGTCGCAGACCTTCTTGCACCGATGCGCAAGGGTCAGTCTGTCCGCTTTTAAAATCGAGTTTTGAGTGGAAAGAACCTACGAAAGCGGTTCGAGGTGTTTGATTCGGGTCTTTTGGTATGGTTTTCAGATTTTAGATCACGTGGATTTGCACGTGCCTAAGTCTTTCTTTTTATCCCTCTTTGGGGCCACCTAGGTGTGTGTTATGAACACTCCACTAAGATATGGCGATTTTGAGCGGGAGTATGGGGTTTGCTTTGATGCAATATGCATCCTAACTCATGGTATGGCGTATATGCAATGCAAATTCACGCTACTCCAAAGGGAAAACCCGAATTTAAAAGACAATGCCGAAGAGAAATTGCCGAAGGGAAATGACTTGTAATGGAAATTGCCGAAGGGAAATGACTTAATGGAAATTGCCGAAGGGAAATGACTTGTAATGGAAATTTTTGAAGGGAAATTGCCAAAGGGAAATACGTATATAATGTATATATGGGCCCTTACTTGGGTCTTGCAAATAAGAGCGAAGGCTCAATGTGGGTGCATGCGAGAATTGAAGTACTACACACACGACATAAAATGAAACCCAAATATAACTTGCAATATGGCCTTAACTAAGGTCTTGGGAATAAGAGCGAAAGCTCAATGTGTGTGAGTGCTTGAATTGAAGTACTACGCACACAACATGAAATTAAACCCAAATATAAATTGCAGTATGGCCTTAACTAAGGTCTTGGGAATAAGAGCGAAAGCTCAATGTGTGTGAGTGCTTGAATTGAAGTACTACGCACACAACATGAAATTAAACCCAAATATAAATTGCAGTATGGCCTTAACTAAGGTCTTGGGAATAAGAGCGAAAGCTCAATGTGTGTGAGTGCTTGAATTGAAGTACTACACACACAACATGAATTTAAACCCAAGGATAGTATCACACGACCCTTACTTGGGTCTTACAAATAAGAGCGAAGGCTCAATGTGTGTGAGTGCGAGAATTGAAAGACAACACACACAACTCAAGCAAAACCCTACGCAACTTAAATTATATACATAAACTTATATATAAAGGGCTGATTAGGCCCGTGTGTGTTCAAAATCGTGCACAACTAAGAGAGTGCACGTGTGTGTGGGTGTGTCAAGCCACGTTATTACAAGCGGGGGGAGACTATGCTCCGTTATTACAACCCCGTATCAAATTTAATTTAAGCAAGTCTACAACTAAGGACCGAGTTAGGCACTTACTTATAGCTGGTCCGAAGATGACTTGCTTGAGCGTAGGCTTGGCTTCGTCTTGGGCTGCAAGAGGGAGCTCCTCGGAATGGAACGGCAAGGGGAGATGCTGGCCGGGTGACTTGGGTGCGCGGGTAGGGCACCTTGAAGCTGGCCGGCTGCTAGGAATGTGCTGCCTTGGTGCTTTGGGCTAAGATGACTAAGGAGGGTCACTAAGGGATAATGTAGTGTTAGGAAAAGGTGGCGCTAAGGGGAGCCTAAGGGAAAAGTATGGTTGGTCGGGAGGTGATGCAGTCGGCTGGGGTGGCCGACTAAGGGGAGTTTAGTGGTGGCCGGGTGCTAAGGTAGCTAAGGAATGGCAAGGATGGGAAGGGAGCTAGCTAGGGTGTGGTGTAAGGTAAGGCTAAGGGCTGGTGGAAGGTGGTATGGGCAAGTCTTAGGGAGCCAAGTGGGGTGGTCGGGTATCACTAGGGGAAGTGATTCAAGGCGGGTGATGTAAAGGTGGAGGTCTGGCCGAATGGGTAGGGATGACGGGTAGGTGGTGTTGGCGAGAGGTTGTGGTGGTGTGGGTGGTTGAGAGTGGAGGGGGAGTGAAGAAGGGGTGGAGCTAAGTGTAGGGTACTAACCGACTGGTGAAGAGTTGGTGATAGATGGAAGAAGGGCAGCCGGGTGGTGAAGATGGCAGCGTGGAGTGGAGTTCGGCCGAGGGGGATGAAGGTGGCGCGAGGTGGAGCTTGGCTGGAGTAGTGGTGGTGCAGATGGAAGGAGGGCAGCAAGGTGGAAGGCTCGGCTGGGAGGAGGTTGGCCAAGGTGGGCCGGAAGTGATTGAAAAACCCGCCCATTGGGGGGGGTTTATATAGGTTGGTGAAGGGCGGTTGGGGCTGGTTTTTGGAAGGTGGTAAGGTGGTTTAGGTGGTGGTGGTGTGGTCATAAGGTGGGCTGGTTTTGAGGAGGGGCCAGATATTTTAATACAAGGGGTATTTGGGATATGGTGTGCTAGGTTTAGGTGGGGTGGTTTAGGGTGTTAGGGCTTAGCTAGGTGGGTTGGTTTTGGGGTGAGGTTTAGTGAGGTGGGTTAGGTGATTAGGCTAGGATTAGATTAGGTTTAAAGAAATTAAGCTAGGTTTAGGGAAGGATTAGGGAGGTGGGTTAGGTGATTAGGCTAAGATTAGACCAGGATTAGGGAAGTAGGTTAGGTGATTAGACTAGGTTTAGGACGGGATTACGGTAAAAGGCTAGGATTAAGGGTTTTTTATTAGGATTGGGTTAGGGAGCTCCCTTTGCATAACCCATAGACCTTGTTGCATCATGTTGGTGCAGCCCTAGGTTAGGTTTTGGCTAATACAAGCTTAAACCCATGCTAATTAGGCTAACCCACATGATTAACCCCAAACTTGACACACAAGTCAAGCTTAATTACAATTAACTCCCAAATCTTATCCTCCCCCACTCTCTCTCATGCCCATAATCCCACGTGAATTTCAAGTGGGCCCCACCTTCATTTATGAGAAGGTGATGTGGGCCATGGATGTGGATATTGGATTGGATCTTTGGATCCAAATCCAAATCCAAGTCCACACATAGGTTTGGATTGGAATCTGGATATATATGGTCCAGATCCAATCCAAACTGAATTCTGACTCCTTCAGGCTGTGTTCGAAATGAACGGTTTGTGCGGAGTCTGATAGCATCAGTACTCCGTCTGCGTTGGGTCTTCGCCAACATGATCGTCCGCTTCTGTTTTCACCTTCCGGAGATGACTTCATATGATTTTTGATTATAACAGGGTCTTGGACTTTCGAGATCCTGGGGGTGGATTCAACACGAGAATTATTGTGCCGGGCTCGACTTGTACTCCAGTTCCGGGCTCTCTTTAGCTCTTCTGGTCTTGTTTTGATCAGGCCAAGCTTGCTTTGTGGGGTTTCAAAACATATTTTAACAGTTTTTAAAATATATTATACATATTTAAAACATATAAAGTTTAAAACATATGTACAGGGTTGCCTGAAAGGCTCCTGGGTTTCCAGACTCAAAATGGCCCTTTGGGGCTGCTTTTACAAAATCATGTTGTTTTGAGAAGTTCGTGGGATTTTGGGGTGTTTACAGATGCCCCTCTTTGGCCTTGTCCAAATCGATTTGGATAAAGGCAAAGATAACAAACACCCCTTTCAATGTCTCCCTAGATCTAACCACGAAGAATATGGGATCGTCCCAATCTTTAGCAAAATCTCAGTTTTAAAACCCTGGTAGGAGGAGATATCACGCCAAAGGGATATGTATGGAATCTGGTCCTAAAATGGGATCATGTTTATGTAAGTGCCATGCGTGAACTGTAGATGCATGACATGGGTGTGGTGCCAAGAGTGGCGACCTCCCAGAGACCAGATATGGTCGAACTCTTGAGACTTACAAGGCCTGCTGCTCCAAGTGAGCAAATCCTATGCTGTTCGATGTTCGATTTTCAAAATTTATTTACAAAACTATTTACAAAAAGGGACAACTGTCTTGAGTCTCGATCCTAAGGATCTCGAGTTCTTTGTGTTTGCCCTTGTTTGAGTCTTAACACTCGCTTATCTAGTGGAGGTTTTGTAAGAAAACAAACCATATTTCAAATTCCTACGTCTTACTTGAAACGTCGAATTCTCAAACAAGATGAAATTCAAGTAAGTAAATCCTATTTTTACTTTAGGATTCCTCGAAATGAACCATGATTTAGCTTGGGATAAGCCAGGGATGGGTAAGAGATACCACGGTCCCTTCTGAAGCGTCCCGTGGTTTAAGGCATAGAAGGCGGAAAACTGCTCTTTTTGAGTTTTTTGGCCTCTTTTTCCTTTTTTTCATAGAGGGTCTCCCTTTGGGAGTATTTTTTTTCTTTAATCCCTCTTTTTCACAAGAGAATCGATTTTTCTTTCGAATTATGGTTTCTTTCTTTTGGAAAGAGACTTTGAATGGGAAATTCTCTTTGTTTGGGCCGTGTTTTTCCTTTTGGAAGGAGAAGAGAAGAGGGGAGGACTTATCCCAAGCTCACACTCAATCCATTCCAGATCAGCCTATTTAGAAATAGCACGTACTACTTGCAAGTATCTTGCTATATTGAACTAGCCTTTCTTTGTAAGAAGAAGGATTTTGAAATGTAACCACGATTTTGAAGACTCCACTCTTTCACAAGTGTGAATTCTCTCACTCAGGGTCACACGACTTTGCCTTTGCAGCTTATTTTCATGCCTTAGGGCAGCTATCCCTCAAATTTTCGAAAATGGGGAATTTAATCCAAATCCTACACATAATACTTCTTTAAGTATTGAATATTGATAGGATCTGCTAAATTCCTATCTTCTACATCGATCAACCAATATGAGTTGTTCGTGGTGGTTGCACGTACAACATAGGGTCCATCCCACTTGGGGCACCACTTTCCAAGGGGATGTGGGCCACGATAGTGGATGATTTTCAAAACCAGATCCCCCACTTCAAAGTGGCGAGGTCTCATGTGTTTGCCATAGTGTCGGGCTATCCTTTGCCGGTATGCACGAGCATGATCCATAGCAAGGAGTCGCCTCTCATCTAGCAAATCTAGTTTAGCCATCCTAGCATGCTGAAGCGTCTCTAGGGGGAGGTCGAGTGCTAGGGATGTATGGAATGAATGCAGTTGGGTATGAATGGGAAGAATGACGTTTGTGCCATAGACCAATTCGAATGGTGTGGCATTCGTGGGAGTCCGGATGGAAGTCCTATAAGCCCATAAGGCTTCATCCAACTTCTCGTGCCACGTCCTACCCTTCTCTAAAGTCTTCTCAACTATACTGATGAGATTCTTGTTTGTGGCTTCGGCTTGGCCGTTGCCTTGAGGGTAGTAGGGCGAAGAGAAGTGGTGAGTTATGCCATACGTGTTGCACAACTTAACCATCCACTCGTTCTTGAATGTTGTGCCATTATCAGACACAAGGTCTCGTGGAACCCCAAATCGAGCTAAGATATTCCTCCGAATGAAAGCCACCACATGTTGCCCCAGCACATTGGTTAGGGAAATGGCTTCCACCCACTTGGAGAAATACTCCGTGGCTGCTAAAATGAAGCGATGCCCATTCGAGGCTTTTGGAAATATGGGGCCTATGATATCAAACACCCACATGGTGAATGGCTAGGGGCTGACCACGGAATGTAATGTAGATGATGGGATATGAATGGCGTGCCCATGCGCTTGACATGGATGACACTTCCTAACATGATCGTGACAATCCTTTTTTAGGGTGGACCAAAAATAGCCCCCTCTAAGTATTTTCATTGCCATCATGTTGGCATTAACATGACCTCCACATTCTCCATCATGGAATTCATGTATCACTATCCTAGCCTCCTCTAGATCGATACACCTAAGTAAGATGCCGGTAAAACTCTTTTTGTATAAAACCCCACCTAGAATAGTGTATCGGATCGAAATCTTACGGATGAATGCCTTATCTTTGGATGTGACATCCTCGGCGAATCCTCCATGTTCTAGAAATTGTTTGATGTCATAAAACCAGGGCTTTTCAATAGACTCTGGGTTATTTTGGCAAATATCCAAATCGTGTGTGGATGGGTTGGGCGCATGCCATATTTCTAAAAACCGGGTCCCTGAAATGGGATCGACCTTCAGGGCTGAACCCAAGGAGGAGAGGGCATCGGCGATGCCATTATCCTCTCTTCCCACGTGTGTGAGTTTACACGATTGGAACGACTGGACCAATCGAGTGGCCAACTCGTGATATGGAAGCAGTTTTTCATTACGTACTTGCCAAATTTTCAAAACCTGGTTTATGACAAGGAGCGAATCTCCAAAGACCTCGATGCATGATGCCCCTAGAGTTTTCGAAATCCTTAAGCCTTGTATGAGTGCTTCATACTCAGCTACGTTGTTGGAACATTCGAAATCTAGGCGGACTGCTATAGGAATCTCGCCCTTTTCAGGGGAGATGAGGATGACCCCAGCACCAGCCCCTCGTTGGTTTCGTGCTCCGTCGAAGTGCATCTTCCACACTTGGTTTTCAAAATTGTTTGCCAAAATGTGGTTTTGAAAATGGTTTTGTAATATGCCTTCATGAGGCACTTCATCAACCGTGGGATATGCGTCCTCCAAGGAGAACTCAGCAACATAATCTGCCAGGGCTTGCCCCTTAATGGAGATCTGGTGATGATATTTCAGGTCATACTCCATTAGAAGGAGTTGCCATTTGTCCAATCTACTCGTGAGAATGGGTTTTTCGAACAAGTGCTTGATTGGATCAAGCTTGGACACTATCTAGATCTCATGATCTAGGAAATAGTGTTTGAATTTCTGGCAGGCCCAGACTAGGGCCAAACACGTCTTCTCCATGGCTTGATAATTTTGTTCATAAGCCAAGAGAGTTTTCGAAATGTAGTAGATGGCATACTCCTTGTGGGTGTCATCCTCGTATTGAGCCAACAAGGCTCCTAAAGCATTCGTATGCACAAAGATGTAGAGTAAAAGCGGTTTTCCTTGCTTTGAAGGATTCAAAACGGGGGGATTAACCAAGTATGCCTTTAGTCTCTCGAAGGACTTCTGGCATTCGTCATCCCACAAGAATTTCGTGCCCTTCCTCAACAATTTGTTGAAGGGTTCGCATCTAGTCGCCATATTTGATATGAATCGGCGAACGGACTGTAATCGACCCTGGAGGCTACGGATTTGGGTGAGATTGGAGGGTGGAGCCATGTCTATGATGGCTCGACACTTAGAGGGGTCGACTTCTATACCCCTTTGGCTTACCATAAAGCCCAGAAGCTTCCCTGATTCTACCCCGAATACACATTTTTAAGGGTTTAACTTTACTTTGTAAAGCCTAAGCCTTTCGAAAATCTTTTACAAACATTCGATATGAGTGCATCGGGTTTTTTATTTCGCCAAGAGATCATCTACATACACTTCTACGAGCTCATGAATCTAATCATGGAAGATCGTGGTCATGCCTCTCTGGTATATTGTGCCGACATTTTTCAAACCAAAGGACATGACTGTATAGCAGTACGTGCCCCATGGGGTTGTGAAGGCGGTCTTACCCTCATCTCGTGGACTTAGTTTGATTTGATTATAGCCTGAATAGCCATCCTTAAATGAAAACATTTCATGATTTGCAGTACTATCGACTATCAAATCTATGTTTGGTAAAGGATAATTATCCCTTGGAGTGGCTTTATTCAGGTTTCTGAAATCGATGCATATTCGAATTTTCCCATTGGTTTTTCGAACTACAACGATGCTTGACAACCAATCGGAATACGCAATGAGTTTTATAAATCCGGCTTTTAACAGATCTTTTAAACTCTCTTTGACTTGAGTGTGTACATTCGGGTGTATTTTCCTAAGCTTCTGCTTGATGGGTTTTACATCCGCATCTAAGGAAAAATGATGTTCGACAATGCTGGGATCTATGCCCGGCAAGTCTTCATACGTCCATGCAAACACATCTAAATAGGTTCGTAGAAATGCAATGAATGCTAATCTTTCAGGTTCATGCAAGCATGCGCCTATTTTGATGGTTTTGGGATTGGAATCATCCCCTAGGTTTACCTCTATGAAATCTCCTCCTACTGAATTGGAAGGTCTTTCAAAATCGAGAATTTTATGAAATTTTGGGAGCTCAGAAGTGGGATCTTCCTCAAGGGGATCCACTTCTGGGCTTCGATCATTCTCGTGGGTTATAGACACGAGAGAATTTGATGCGTGATTTTCAAAAAGACCTGGTTTTGTACTCAGATTTTCAATTGATTTCAAAATTTTTAGTCTGGCTATGCAGACGACGTTCCTTTCGAAATCTTTTTCCAAAGTCCAACCAGGAGCAGCTATATACAAAATCTTTTTGGTATTTTCTAGATTTTCGATTTTTTTGGGCTTTTGTAAAACAAGAACTTTAGGAACTATACAAAGGACTCTATTTTCGAGTTTTTGTTTTTTCATTGTTTTTGGTTTTTCCTCTTTTTTGATTTTTTTGATTTTAAGTTTTCCAAATGTTTTTGTATTTTTACGAAAGGGATCTTCCATCATGCCTACAAAGGGAAAACACTACGGGTTAGACTCAGAATAGGAGGTCTAAATCATAGTCTCTTCTAGGATAGGCTCCAGGGCACCCTCGACCCAGGTGGTCACAGGGGGTGGCTCTGGCGATATTTTGGGAGTATAGCCGATCCCGTATCGGCTTGGGTTGGCCCTAGGAAGGATGGGCTCTAGGAGACCCTGATTTTGTGCCCCTAGACTTTTGTAGGGCGTATAGCCCATATTTAACATGTTCCAGATTTTTTATTTTTTGAAAATTGATGATACAAATCGTGGTCCTGGAACTTGCTGTCTTCCATATCGTGCTCGTATAGCTTTTTGTCCAGGGGCTTTGTTAATAGGGGATGCTTGGGTCTTCCTAGAAGGGTTAAGATCGGGAGGGGGCCTGCTTTGGGCGGCCCCTTCACACACACAACCTTCCTAGGGTTGTTTAACACGAGCCTTGGCGGCTCAATCACAATCTGCCCCAGGTTAGCCTCATGGGGCTGGGAACTCGGTAAACAAGGGGAGTTTATTATCCCCTGAAGCTGTGGGTGACTCTCACCTAGGATCACCACGACCTGGTCCCTAAAAGGGATCTTGACACACCTGTGGAAGGTGGATGACACAACGCACAAACCGTGTGTGTGATCCCTCCCGTTTTCATTGGGAGGTCGATCGATCCTAACGGCCTAGACGCATTCTCATCGTATCCAGTGATAACGATGGGGCTTGGGTTCACAGAAGTCAAGGTGACTCTGATTTGGTACGCCACATGAAGTGTAAGGATGTTGAGCCCTCCTCCCCCATCGACTAGGCACCTGTCCAGAGAGTGGTTATTCAGAACCTCCTCGATATGTAGGGTCTGGTTATGGGACTCATAGGGTCTATCTACATCATCTTCCGAGAAAGTGATGGGTGATTTTGCTCCTATTAAAGCCACTTGGGCAGACAGGGATTTCGGACTTATGTTCGAATCAACCTTGGCTCTTTCTAGAATTTTCTCTAGCACGAATCTATGCCTAGGCGAATCTAAGCTCTAGGATAGACATATGGATAGAAATCTTTGAAAGGTGGTTTTCGAAGTCATAAGGATTTAGGACGACTTTTCCCTTGTCTGCTTTTGGCAGAACTCTAGGAATACATGTTTTTGAGGGGCCAAGCACACTGACCACCTTTTTAGCACTTTGTAGGTGCGGGGGTTGATAGATCCTCCCGGATCTAGTCACTTCCCCCACGACCAGCCTAGGGTTCGCACTAAAATTGGCTCTAAGTATGAGTTGAGGAGCACCTTGAGGTTTTAACACTGGTTTAGCCGAGAATTCGACTCTCGGTAGTCCCTGGATGACGACTTGGGCGGGCTTCTTGTACAGTACAAGAATTGGTGCACAAGTGGGTCAACCAGACTCAGAATTTTGCACTAGTTCCTTTGAAAAGGTGAGGGTACATACCTCCTTTCCTTTCCCACTGCTACTGGCATGCTTAGGAAAGGGTTCTTTGAAGATAGCTTGAGGTGGCTCAGGTTCCGCAGTGACCTGGAGCCAGCCCTCCGCTATCAAGTTCTTGATTTTATTTAAAAGGGAGAAACAATGTTTGGTATCATGGCCTTTGAGCCGATGATACTTACAAAATCGATTTAAATACCCCCCTTTGGAAGTGACTCCTTCGGGGATTTAAATATCCCAAAAGGGACCTCCATCGTATAATGAAGGCATGTATGTCTTCGTTCATGCCTTGCTTCATATCCCTTAAAGTGTTTAGAGTCGGCGTGGCTTCTACGTTGTGTGCAAATCTTTGTATGAAGCAGTTTGCTAACTCTACAAAGGTAATGAACTGGCTTAAGTGGTAGGAAGCCAGCCATTTGGCAGCTGTGCCTTTAAGGGATAAAGGGAGCCAATACACCCATTTCATCGAGTCCTTTTTTTTCTTATGGGCTCGACGCGAGAAAAGTTACAAGTGAGACCTAGGGTCTCCCATGCCATCATACCGATGGAAGTTCGGTATTTCATCGTCACTGTCTATTTCGTAATCCATAGGAAGGAAATCAGACAGGGCGTAACTCCTTTTCTCTTTATTTTGCCCTTTCAGCAGCTGTTGTAGGGCTTTACGGTCCTTTTGTGTGAAGGACTCGTGGTATTGGTTGCCTTCCATTACGGAGGACTCTTTGTGCTTGCGAGGTTTTTTAGTTTTTTTTTTGGCCTTTTGTTCACCATTCGATGAACATGAATCGCCTACTTCAGCCTTTTGGCTGAGAGCATCGATTTTGGCCTCGAATTCCCTTCTCAGGTCCTCTATCTCGTCTAGTTTAATTTTGTTTTTCAAAACCCTCCTAGAGTGAGAACTTGATGCGCATGAGCCTTGGCTCGACACTTCACTTGGGTTGGATTTTGACATGCTTTCAAGCCTTTTTCAAAATTCCTAAGTACAAGTAAAGAAAACAGAGTTAAAACAACACACACCTCTTTTGAAAATCTTTTCGCAAGTTCCTAGAATGACTCGACTTTTAAAAAGACTCACGTCCCACCGAGCGTGCCAAACTACTGTAGACGCAGAAAAAGTCTTTGCTTCCTGGTTCTTACGCCTGGAACGAACCTTTTCGTATGCCTAAGTCCTATTTAAATAAACAAGGCGTGCCAGCTAGCTTACTTAAGCTAGCGAAGATGTATTCTAAACCTGACTTTCAACGTGGCGATTGTGAGCAAGCAAGCTCTTGTCGTCGCAGACTTTCTTGCACCGATGCGCAATGGTCAGTCTATACGCTTTTAAAATCGAGTTTTGAGTGGAAAGAACCTACGAAAGCGGTTCGAGGTGTTTGATTCGGGTCTTTTGGTATGGTTTTTAGATTTTAGATCACGTGGATTTGCACGTGCCTAAGTCTTTCTTTTTATCCCTCTTTGGGGCCACCTAGGTGTGTGTTATGAACACTCCACTAAGATATGGCGATTTTGAGCGGGAGTATGGGGTTTGCTTTGATGCAATATGCGTCCTAACTCGTGGTATGGCGTATATGCAATGCAAACTCACGCTACTCCAAAGGGAAAACCCGAATTTAAAAGACAATGCTGAAGGGAAATTGCCGAAGGGAAATGACTTGTAATGGAAATTGCCGAAGGGAAATACGTATATAATGTATATATGGGCCCTTACTTGGGTCTTGCAAATAAGAGCGAAGGCTCAATGTGGGTGCGTGCGAGAATTGAAGTACTATACACACGACATAAAATGAAACCCAAATATAACTTGCAATATGGCCTTAACTAAGGTCTTGGGAATAAGAGCGAAAGCTCAATGTGTGTGAGTGCTTGAATTGAAGTACTACGCACACAACATGAAATTAAACCCAAATATAAATTGCAGTATGGTCTTAACTAAGGTCTTGGGAATAAGAGTGAAAGCTCAATGTGTGTGAGTGCTTGAATTGAAGTACTACGCACACAACATGAAATTAAACCCAAATATAAATTGCAGTATGGCCTTAACTAAGGTCTTGGGAATAAGAGCAAAAGCTCAATGTGTGTGAGTGCTTGAATTGAAGTACTACACACACAACATGAATTTAAACCCAAGGATAGTATCACACGGCCCTTACTTGGGTCTTACAAATAAGAGCGAAGGCTCAATGTGTGTGAGTGCGAGAATTGAAAGACAACACACACAACTCAAGCAAAACCCTACGCAACTTAAAGTATATACATAAACTTATATATAAAGGGCTGATTAGGCCCGTGTGTGTTCAAAATCGTGCACAACTAAGAGAGTGCACGTGTGTGTGGGTGTGCCAAGCCACGTTATTACAAGCGGGGGGAGACTATGCTCCGTTATTACAACCCCGTATCAAATTTAATTTAAGCAAGTCTACAACTAAGGACCGAGTTAGGCACTTACTTATAGCTGGTCCGAAGATGACTTGCTTGAGCGTAGGCATGGCTTCACCTTGGGCTGCAAGAGGGAGCTCCTTGAAATGGAACGGCAAGGGGAGATGCTGGCCCGGTGACTTGGGTACGCGGGAAGGGCGCCTTGAAGCTGGCCGGCTGCTAGGAATGTACTGCCTTGGTGCTTTGGGCTAAGATGACTAAGGAGGGTCACGATGTTTTCCTGATTTATATTTCTTTAGGTCCATAGTCCGTCCTTTGCTCTTAGAGATATATCTTGTTGCTCCTGAATCAATCCACCAATTGGTTATTAGGCAGTCTATATAGAGGCATTATGAAACCACACAGATTATGTGACGCTTCTCTGTTTAGCCATGTTGTTGGGAGTTTACACCGTTAGTCTTCTTGTTGTGTCAATGCCTCTTGTAGTACCCCATTTTTCCACAACTGAAGCACTTTGACTAATAAGTTGTTTCTTATAGTTTCTTAAAAATTGATTACATTTCTTGTTATTCCTGTCAAACTTCTTGTTTGGTTTATTAGTTTTCTTGTTAGGCTTATAGCAAGACCTTATCTCTTCTTGAGCTACTAGTAATTTTTCTTTCTTGTTTTTATTCATAATTTTTTTGTTCAATTACTAGTTTAAGGAGTAACTCAAAAAGGTTTGTTTCAGTCCCTAATCTAAGGGCGGTGACAACGATATTCCATAATGGAGAAGACTATTGAGTATAGTGAATATTTACATTGCTTCTAGGATGACCGATTTTGCTACAGCTAAGTCTCTTACCATTACCAACATATGGTTCACATGTTCCACTATATTATCTCATTCTTTTATTTTGTAGGAGTTGTATTTCTGGAGTAGTAGTTGGACATGTAACTTGGTTGTAGTGTCATATTTAGTTGTTATTGAGTCAAACAATTCTTTAGCAGTCTCGAATTCACTAAAGACTCTAATTAGGTCATCCTCCATGTATTTTAACATTATAGTTCTAGCTATTGTGTAATCTTTAAGAAATATTTTGTATACTTTCTTTTTTGTTTAGTTGCATTGTGAGTGGGGGTAATATTGTTTCTCTAAGTACATAATATACACCCTCTAGTGTAGGAGCCAACGAGATATGTCTTTTTCACATTTGCAAATTTAGACTGTATAGTTTTTCAGTTTTTGCCAACTCATACACACATTCTTAAAGTCCTTTTTAGCAAAATAGCAATTAGACTGTTTAAAAGGAAAACATTCAACATGCAATATATAACAAATAAGGTGTCTAATAGCCAACCAACAAAAAGAATTTTGTTAAATATCCACATACTGAATTGTAAGTAATTTCAGGTACCAAAGATCATTTTCAAATAAAACCTAGGTACCATTTTGGAATAGTCCCTAATATGATTCTGTTATTTCAGAACGAGTTTGGGGACAAATTGTGAATTTTTTCCTTATTACCTGTAACTATAATTTTTCTAAAATTAAAAGGTAAACTAGTAATATTGTCTATTTGTCTGGTATGGTAATTATTTAAAAAGATCAAGGATAAAATAGTAAAATTACGTATAATTTTTCAGAGATTTTAAAATTGATCAGAAACATAATAGAAAATTTGCCCCCCAGTCTAAATCTATAATTCTACCAAAATAGAGTGGGCAAAAGCATTTTTTCATTTAGTGGTAGACCTATGAATATCCCACACGTTGAGGAACAACAACATAATTAAACAAGTTGGTTTTTGGTAATTTTTACAAACTACTAAAGGATAGAAATGTCTTTTCATCCATTTAAGAGCAAAAGAATCTTTTAACTTTAAAATATATGGAATTTTTGTAATTTTATCCTATAACAGTTCGTTATTTTTAAAATATTTTGAGGTTAAACAAACTTTTCAATCTAATACCTGAGGCGGTTTTCCAAAAATCACTCTTTGGGTGGTTTATCGCCTACAATTTTGTGAAAAACTACTGTCATAGGGATTATAATGGCAGAGGAAAGAGAGAGAAGGTCGGAGAGGGAGAGGAGATGTGAAGAGAGAGAGGAGGAGGAGGAGGTGATGGACGACCTCTGGCCTCCACTCTGCCTTTCTAAGTGGAGCTTCTACTGGCAGTTGTCTAGCTTCTCCTTTCTTCGAGGTTCTTTTCCCCTCTGCCGGTACTGGTTTTCCAGCAATAAACTCTTTTCCTCAAGACAACCTGACCAGGGGATGGCTTCCAACACTAATTCCTTCTATTCTTACGCCGAAAAAACTTTTGGCGTCTTTCCTCTCCCTATTTTTTTCTTAACTGTGTACCTATTTATTTTGTAGATTCTAGTCAACCTCGCCTTGATACCAGTGTGAGTTTCTTTATAGGATCCTTGCTAGAGTCCTTAGTTTAATGAGCAATGAAGAGTGGGAGGGACTAAAGGAAGACCTGGGAGTAGAACAGAAGGAGAAGGAGTAAAGTCATGAGGTAGAAGTTTTATGTGATTGGAGGAGCGAGCTAATATGGAACTTGAATCAGCCGTCTCAATGTGCATATATCAAGACTCAATGAAGTCTTTGAATTACAGCTTGCTCAATGATGACTTATATAAATGGACTCACCAAGGTCTATTGTGAAATGCCTAAGTGCAACTGAAGCTCGAACGGTGATGGTTGAGGTTCAAGAAGGGATATGTGGCACTGACCGATGTAAACTCAAAATGAAGTGGTTGATATACACACATTGATATTATTGACCCACTATGCATCATGGTTGTATCAACTATGATAAGAGGTGCCAACAATGTCAATTCCATGGCCCTTTTTAGAAGGTATTAGCCTTGGAACTTCACCCAATCATTAAGTCGTGTCCATGCTGATGATGCCCATGAACCTAATTAGAAAAATTTACCCTAAATCACTAATTGGGTTAAAGCTTTGCTGTGAAGGCAGTCATACAAGATGATATGATCAAATTCATTAATGATTACATTATCTTTCAATTCGATATCCCCAAATCATAATTGCCAACCAAAGTATGATGTTCACAAGAAAAAAGGTGGTGGATTTTGTCAAGAGTTTCACTATCAAGATAATAAATTCTACACCTTAATACGTCTAAGCAAATGGGAAGACTGAGGCCACTAACAAGATGGCCATCAACCTCATTAAAAAGTCCCTCGAGAGTAACCTATGAAAATGACATGAGGTTTTATTCAAGGTTTTGTGAGCTCATCATAATGCGAAGTCTTCGACGATGGATTTGACTTTCTTTTATCTAACTTATGGGTAAGACACTATGCTACCAATGAAAATCAATGTTGAGTCACTGCATGTGGCTAAGCAAAATGACTTGTAACCTGATGATTACCTATAGTGAGTGATGATGAAACTCGACTCAGTATGCAAAGACTGTTTGATGGCCTTGGATAATTTATCGGTTAAGAAACACAAAGTTGTCCAATCATACAACAAACATGTTTGGCTAAAGCAATTTCACGAAGGGGACTTAGTATAGAAAGAAATCTTGTCGATAGCCATAAAGGACCCACAATTCCGTAAGTGGTCTCTATAAACACCCAATTTTTCTTAAAATTTTTGCCTCTTAGGAAATTAGCAATTTTTGGCAATTTCAGGTTTTCGAATATAAAAGGCATCAAATGAGTGTGTTTTGACACCAAAATTTTATGGAAGCCTTAAAATGATGAAAGAGTGCTTTCCTTTCTGAAAATTTCGAATTTGGACAAAATTAGATAAAAATGACAATTTTGCCCTCAGCACTGGAAAAGCAGGATTTCGTTGTTGAAAAATATGTTGAAAACTTGCCCTTTGAAAAGATACAGGTATCAAAGAGACAAGTTGACACCTGAAAAGGAAGGTGGGCTCCCAGAAAGGGAAAGCGGGCATTAAAAAGGGAAAGTGAGCTTTCGAGAAAGAAAAGCTCATACTTGGAAAGAAATCAATTTCCAGAGGGTAAGGTCGGTATTATCAAAAGAAAGAAAAGATTGATACAAGAACAATGGCTTCCGAAGAGAAAGGTTTGGTATCGAATGCATTTGGTAACATGTCCATATTAGGTTTGGATGTTAGAGACATGCAATTGATACAAGGATTGGTATCCATTTTGCATTATAGTCCTACTGTTATGTTACTTCAATGCTGACAATGGTTGTTAGTGTTTCGACACTTATGGAGTGAAGTCCAGTGAGCATAGAAATTGGTTTGCTAAAATGTAACATAGCCTTACTTGAACACGTCCATAGTAAATAGGCATGTAACATGGATTTGCTTGAAAACTCTCATAGACGTAACCTTGGTATCTTCCGTTGAGAACATTATACAAGAATTCCTTGCCTTGAAAGTGGTCATTACTTTGTGTTCAGCTAGACTGCTGAACTTGTTGTGGTGTATAACAAGGATCTTTTAGCAAAATGCATCCTGAAAGTATAATCAGCAACAGCTATGAAAAGTTTTCAATTGTCCCATTAGATCAGAATCTGTTGTTGTTTTATCTGAATCATCCCATGATTTGGTGATGATAATTGGAGACCCAGCTTTACAATCATGACAGGGCCTATGTTCGTTGGCATCACTCAATCATTTCCGGTTGCAATAAACAAGGGTGCAGTTCCAACAATATTTTCATCATAGCAGAGTGAAGAAGGGCGTATGAATTAGCTGCTGAGAAGTCTATCACCACTAGAGGAAGAAACCGCATGCCTCCCCGTTCAATTAAAGATGATATACACAAGATTTCCACCAGTTCGAGATTTGTCGTATGGAAGAGGTCCTGGCCCCATGCCTCATCCAGCATTTCTAGAAGACATGAGGGACATTCCCTTTGGATGGGGTGCTCGACCACCAGCCCCTCATCCAGCGTTGATGGAAGATAGGCTTGCTGCTCAACATCATGAAATTCAAGAGCTTCTTGTGGACAACCAGAGGTTGGCTGCCACTCATGTTGCCTTGAAGCAGGAATTAGCTTCTGCCCAACAAGAGCTGCACCATTTGTCTCATGCAGCTGGTAAACTGCAGGCTGATATGGACTTTCAACTCAGAGAGACATATGAGAAGTCGATGAAAATGGAAGCAGATTTACAAGCAGCAGACTCCATGAGGATAGAGCTCATGCAAGTCCATGCAGATGTCCAGAAATTGACTGGAGTGAGGCAAGAACTGACTGGACAAGTCCAAGCACTTACTCAAGAGCTTGCCCGAGCATCTGCAGATTTGTAGCAAGCCCCTGCCATAAAGGCAGAAATCAGGAGCATGAAGCAAGAATTGCAGCGAGCAAGGGCTGCCGTAGAATATGAAAAGAAAAGTAATGCTGACAGTGGCGAGCAGTGCCAGGCAATGGAGCAGAATTTGATCTCTTTGACTCTCCTAGTCAGTGTGATGTTCACATAGTTCCTTTTGACACAAACTTGTTTGATGTTGATATAACAGATATAGATCGTTATGCACTACAGTGTGTATCTACGTTGTCATTGAAAATGGAGAAGAATGTTGTAGCAAGGGGTTCATTTTCCACTTCACATACCAGCTCTAACTTGCCACAGATTTGTGAAGGTTCTGAAGACACATTTCACAAGACTGAAACAGCAGAAGCTTGGCATTAGTTGCAGCCCGTATCCTACCTGCTCCAAAAAGTAAACATCATGATATTGTTAGAGAGAAAGACTGCTTATCACATGTGGGCCAATGGAATATGGTGAATAAGATCACAATCAAGCTCATCCAACTCAGATGAAATCAAGATAAAGGATAAAACTTATCAAAGCCAGATCAAGATCAAGCTTATCAAATTCGGATAAGATCAGGTGGAGGATCAAGCTTATCCAAACCCACAGTAGATAGGCATCCGTGAGCCTATAAAAAGGCTCTCCCAGGAGCTGCATGAACCATCAACCATCCACTCCCAAAAACCAATCTGTGAACAGTAGAAAAATGCAGGAAAGAGAGAGAGAGAAGAAAGGAGAAGGAAGAGAAGAAAAGGAGGTTCGCCCTGCTCTGACGTCCACTAGAGGTTTCTCGGTCACGTTAGAAGCTTTACATCATCTCCCTCTTCGATTCTACAGGTTTGAATCAATTATTGTATGAATACGATCCATAGAAAACTCAGAATTTGCAGGTTTTGCAGAAAATTTGTATGAAGATTGAACTGAAGATCGTGTTCATGATCCATGTCGAGGCAAAACATGAATGTTTACCCTTCAATCTTCATGAACAAGATAAAAACAACATACTTCTATGATCTGCATGAATTTTAGGATTGGTTACAGGTTGAAGATCGTTCCAAACAAGGGAACGCTTTGAATTTTTCTGCAATTTTGAACTTCTGAAATTGTATGATCGCATACACTTGAATACAGATTTGTTATGAACGAACGGATGATCCAATCAAGTCGATGTTTTTTACGTCCAATCTAAAAATGTCAGGGATAATTATATAAAATTTTTAAGATTTTTTGTGGTCGTTTGCTTAGTCAATTAAATCCATGAACATTGGCAAAAATCAGATTGTGTTTTACAGAAACAGAACATTCGAAAACAGACCCTTGTTCTTTTATCCATATCACTGTAAATACTGAGTGGAATTGCATGAAAAATGATTCTCTGGAAAGCTAACATCTGGGGCTTTCTAGAAAAACAAATTTTGTTGAAATTGGATGTCTTAGTGTAGAGATATGAACCTCTGAGTCACACATACAGAACAGTTCTGAGTTTCTGAACAGTCACTGATTCTGGATTTAATTCTCAGGATTTACAAAAGAAAAATAAAAAATAAAAATATATACTAACTCTAGACACGTATATCTTGATTTTGTAAAATTTTTAGGATTTTTTCAGACTCAAAAGTATTTTAGAAAAATCCGAGAATAGGTCTTTGAAACATAATAGTTTCTGCAACTTTCAGAACCTGAAACTTTCAGAAATCAGGAACTTACTCACGAATTTTGAAACTTGTAAAATTGGGATTTTGCTTTTTTGAATTTAATGGATTCTAAACATTTTTTAAGCGTCTAGGCTGATCCTTGAGCACTGGTTCAAGAAGGCCTACGTCGAAAAGATCTCACTTGTCCACAATCGCCTACGAAAGTTAGAAAACCAAACTTTGTTAGTTTAAGTAAACTAACTGGCATGCTCGCGCACACGACATAGTTCGAGAGTTTAATTTCAAATCCTAAAAGATTTTGAAATAAAAATTCACATCTACAGTCTTTTAATCGAGGTGGGCCTTATATCATGTCAAAGGTTCTATCAAGAGGAGCATACAAACTATAATGGATTGCCCATCCAACACTCTCCGTACTCTTTCTCGAGTGTTTCACAACTTTCAGATGCCACCAAAAGGTCTTCCAACATCGAACCTTTTGAAATGGATGTTGAGTATGCTTCCTGAAGAACTTTGATCTCCCTCACTTCCTCTTCATAGGTAGTCTAGGTAGACACCAATTCTCAGTAGAAAAACATTTGTCCCTCATTGAGAGTCATGAGTGGAGTCGTCACCATAGTAACTTATTTGAATGTATTAGGGAAGTTACATCCAAGAATCTCTATTTGCACATGAGCCCTATGACATCAACCACTACCTTCAAGCAAATCGATAGCTAGGGGTTGAAGCTTACAAGGATATGCCTCCATTTTGATTTATCAAGTTGTAAGACACTCCAATTTTAACTGGATGTCTTTCATATGTTGATTTTTTGTAGAGAGTCTTGTCAACTTATGATCAATAATCTTCAACAAGTTCTGACAAGCCTATTGAGTCAAAGGCACTAGGGTCACATGTCAAACTTTCAAGAGAAGAGTAAAGGGTCAAATGAAGACTCATCCTCTTTTTGAGACCTTTACTCAGTAAGTTTTCAACAAACTTAAAGCAAATAGCAGGCCTGAGGCGAAGGGTCCAAGATTTGGCTTCGACCAAAATTATGACATCATCAACAACTAGAGCAACTACCATAATAGTGCTAACAACCATTTGCATGAAAGTGCCTTCCTATCACACCTTAGATATGAGATGAGGCACCAATGCGGTAGCAATACAAAGAAAGTCCCAGATTGAGTCTATAATATGGGTAGAGGAACTTGTTCAAGAGCCGCTTATGACTCTAGTAATGTGGGAAGGAGACAGTGTGGCTTTCCCTAGCACTACAATGAAAGGTTGAGGCTTAGATGGAACATCGGGCATCCTTGATGTCTCATTGGTTTGAGTGAATAGATAGCCTCAATCTCTGTTGTCAAGGACATGGGAGTTTCTCTTTAAGAAACCTAGTCCGAAAGGTCGCATGGCATGGTCTTTGATAGAAATTTCATGATGTCACATGTGCTTCCCCAGGTAGTGAGGTCAGGGGTCTCTAGAGGGATGTCATTATTAAGAAAGTCAAACTCTGACATCCCAACAAGAGCCTCTATTGTTGGGCTAAGGTTCTAGAAGGAGGCACTTCATCTAGTCATGTGGCTTCAAGAAAGTCCTCCTTAAAGGAGACTATCTGTCCAAGATCAAGATTAAGATCAGGTACGAGTAAATGGACAAACAATAATAAAAGGATGAAGAAACAAAATTCACACATTGAGATCACTTTTAGGACAATGCAATCCTCGACGTCTTCATCGCCAGAGTCTAGAATGAGATCCTACACTAAATTAATGGAATATGAGGTACCTATCGATACAATGAAGGAAAATAAGGACTCTTAGCAAGCACGATTATAGGCCAACTCCAGGACACAAATCTTTTGAAGGAGGCTTAATTGAATTGACTGATATGGATAGCGAAGAGCTAGATCTAGTAGTCGTTGAACTAGTAAAAATATGTATAAACTTTTCCAGCTTTTTATAAAAAATAACAAAGATTGACATTGACCACCACCCCTTGTACTCATAAGTTGCTCCCGGATTATGTGTGAAACCATTGCAAGTTGGCTGCAACCACTTTAGACACTATATAGTTCAAAGTAGTCACACCATCTACAAAAGTCATGTCTAGATAAATGGGGATAAGGATTGCTCATATAAGACTGAATTAACAGGCCAAACATGGATGGTGTTAGCTCTCGGTCATTGACCAATTGGTGGATGAAGGGAACACCCTAACCCTATTAAGCAAGTCCGAAGAGCATAGGAATTGCTGCCAAGCCACTCTGCCACTGATACACACTTAGGAATGAATAATTTCTCCAACACATGCTAAGTCATGAGTTTGTCATGACATATAAGAAAAAAGGTCACAATTATTGGAAGGTTTTAGGTGGAGTAACCTGTTGAGACAAATCGATAATGCACTAGTTTGCTACCAAAGTCTCATCAAAACTCTGCCCAAAAAGAATTCTCTACTTAAGCTAGCGAGTTGTCTAGATTAATAACAATACTCAGTTGAGAGAAATACAAATATATCTAACACTACAAAAACCGCTATGGTCCAAAAGCAATATTGGGTAGCTTCCTATTAGCGAGATGAGAGATAATCATATATATTACTTGGAAGAGGCTGCTTACAGAAAAGGAACAAAAATCAAAGTAGTGGTTATAGATTAGCACCTCGGCAATGTATGATACTCTTTGGCGACAACTACATTGCTTTAGTAAATAATGAATTTACATAGCCAAAATAGAAGAAAACTAGCATGCTCATCTTTCATGATCTCCTCCATTTGTCTAGCATTGACTTTGAGGAAACCATTGTAAACAAGTTCATTGAATAAATCGAGAACTTTAAGGTAGGGGAACCTAGGGCATGGAGTTCACAATCTTCACAAGAAAGACCAGTGATGACATGTACTTCCAAAAGTGTTGGGCCTACATATCCAACTTGAAGACGAAGTAGTTAATATTGGTGGACCAGAATCCTAGGAAGCCAAAGAGGAGATTTTGGTCCACAAGAAAGGCAATCCGAGAGTAGTAAATAAGGTGATACATTCTCCATTGACACTGACTATGTTGAGCCATCGAATGTATTCCTCAAAAGGTTTCGACCAGGTACAAGGCTCCTTTAGAAAGCAGTCATGTGGATAGGCAAGGTTTATGGAACAATGACTTCCTCTATAACCCTTAAACCTTCGTGAGAGGAAAAGATTGAGCCAGCCAAGAAGGAAATAATCGGAATCAACCAATGAAGAGGACACGTGATAACCTATAGTCTGGATTTGTGGTAGGTTGGCTCCAAAGAAATCATATGTTTCTCTTTGCCTTGTATTTGAAGTCATAAAAGTAGTTAAAGAAAAGCAAGAGGATGAAGACCTCTATGATGCCGATGACAACCGTGATATGCTCAATCAAATTCGTGAGAGCCCACTTTCATTGCTTGAAACCTTATCCATATTCTCCTTTGAGAACGAGGATTGAGAGTTATCTACCACACTCAATATTATTATATAACTCACACCAACGGGTTCCTGCAAGTGCTATTTGAATTGTATCATCATATTTAACAACAACACATACTAACCTGGTTGATATCATGAGATATGCATTTAATTTCATGAATCGTGTGCCGTTTTTCATTATTGTAGGAATTTAAACACCCAAAAATTTTCTTAGAAAATATGGTTTTGATTTTAAAAACTAGTTTTAGAAAGTCAATTTTGTGGTACATGGAGTGATATCCTAAGTCTTAATTTATATACAATTTAGCTCACATAAAAACTAAATTGACATGGTCTTGAGGAGGGAAAATCCCCCAATTCAGAGCCCTACTACAACTCAATCCAATACTACCATAAAATTCAAATCCAAATTTAGATATATTTTTAAAAAACAAATGAGAAGCAAACTCTTATGAAACATACTTGGATATGCTTTATCAATACATTTAATTGATATAGATGTAGATATTCCAAGGAAAAGGGATAGGATCTAGTAGAAATTGTATGATATCAACATGTGCACCATTAAGAATCATCCAACATATTTGGTCGACTGCGGCTTGGCTCCAGCCACTTTGAGGAACATTTGAGCGTAGAACCCGATTCATAATACTTTAGTTCATTTAACTCGATTACACCCACTCTGTTTCAAAACCTACTGAGTGGAGGTCTAAACTACTTTTACATTATATGGATCCATAAGGTTTTTATTAAAAGAGAATTATATGCAGTGAATACACAATGTGGGTCGACTTTTTCATATATATAAATATATGTGCATATGAATTTCGTAACATATATGTATTAAATGTGGGTTTAATATGCACAAATGATACTTCAATTATATATATAGGGGGCTATTTTCCATATGTATTATCTATTTAAAGCTTTATTATTGATAAAAATATACATTGTTTGCTGAAAATCATAGAAAATGTTATGAAAAAGTTTCTTTCTTTTGGTTCCTGTTTCTGTGCCTAAAGAATCTCTACAATCCCATTCTTTTAGGAAACTAATATTTCCTTATATTTATAGAAGTAAATTAATTATTTTCCTCACATTTTATACTTATGTAATTAAATGAATTATTTAAATCTGAAGTTCATCTGGTTTGACTTGACCCACTCGAGGTTGACCAAGTTAGGTTTGGCCCACTCAACCCTGACTAAGTCAGTTGACCTTGATCAAGTTATGTTCGATCCACTCAACCTTGATCCAAGTTTGGTTGACTCAACCCACATGAGTGTAAGCTAAGTTCAGCCCCTTTGGTCCCAAATTTGGCTTAACCCTACTTGAGTTATTGAGCATAGTTCACCCACCTAGAAGACTAGGCATTAACCCTTGCTTGTGTCACCTTGATGCCTATTTGATCCAAGACTCAAGGCTTGAGTCGACCTATGTTGGACGGCTAGGACGCAATGGGTCCACAAAATTAATATGGTAAATTAGTGCTGAACCTGGTCAAATACAAGAAGGGTTGAGCTATCCCACCCTAGGCTCATCCACCCAAGGAACCAAATAAAGGCCCACTTGTGGAAATTCTAGAGATAAAGCTATTCAAGATCATTTGGAATTCATCAAGCCTACTTTCCCTACACTTTTATGATCTTTTTCTATTTGATTCTATATTTTGGGCTGTAAAAAAGGATCTGGACCTCCTTGTAAATAATCTCACATATTTCAATTTCAAGGAATTCCCAGGTGCAGCCATTGATCCTTCTTCCTCCCTCTTCTCTTTTCGTTTTCATGTATGCTGTGAGAGTGCTAAATCAAGAGAGGGACGACCAGCTTCAACCTCCTAAGCGGTGTTCCATCAAAAGATGGATCGTCCATCATATTTCTCAAAAGAGTGCCCGAATTTTTAGATACTATTCTCAATCTTTTACACGGCATGAATCAAGTAGGTATTCCATCAATTTCGTGTTAGGATTATTTACAATATATTAGGTTGCATATTCACATGGATCATCTGTTACCTTGATTTATAGCATCCCTAATTTAATTTGCATCACTCATACTAGTTATTTAATTAAATTAAAGTGTTGATTATTCCAATTAATATATATTTGATTTCAATCACTAGTTCATGAATCACATTAGCTTCCATATTAGGTAGTCTTGGTATTTTCCTTGTAATAATTTGCATTAGTTAGCATGCATAATATTTATTTTCAGCATATATAATAGTTTGCATTTATCATTTATATTAAACCCATTAGTTTCTTAATTTAGCTCTCATATTCGCATGAATGGTAGGCATCAAGCATATTCATTTTACTATCTAGTGCATATTGGTTTCATTAGTCCTAGTACATATTGGTCTTGTTAGTCTTAATGCATATTAGTTAGTCTCACTACATATTATTCATATTACTAATTGAATGTTAGTTTATTAATCACTGCATAACAATTTTATTGCATCTGCTACTCATTGCTTACAAGTTTAATTGGTTACATATTAGCGGTTCAATCCAAGCATCCCTCGTTAGCTATTCATTGCGTTGCCATCCCTTACATATCCATAGTCCTTAGTTACATTAATTTTATTGCAAACTTACAGCCTTGATTTTAGTTAACCTATTAGTTTAGTTGGCATGTTGCATGTTAATTACACATACCATAGCATATTAGTTATTTCTCTACAATCACTAGAGTCTATGGCATCATTAGTCCCGACATTGTTGCATCAGTCCATATATTATGTTTTCATATTAGTGATCATACCATATTAATTTTTAGCATAATAGTCATCCGATTGCTGCATGGTAGTTTGTCATCTTAATTATTTGATAACCATTACTTAAGCAAACTAGCTTGATTGGTTACATATTAGCGGTTTGATCCATATCATTGCATGCATCCTATTATCCAAACCATCCTTAATATCTTGAGTAAACTAGTTGAAGTCCACAATCCGCTTCCTACTAAGCCTACCCAGTTTGTATGTCCTCACCTCCTCCTACCCAAACCCATATTCATCAATCCAGTCAGCCCCTAGTCGGTTCAAACCAGTTACTACAGTCCGGTTTAGCCTTATATTATCTCAATGCTTAGCAGATTGAATTTGACTAGACCCAAAACCTTATTAGCCGACTAAATCCCACATTATTTTTGAAAAACCAGCAACCTATTTCCTGAAGCCTAACCAACCCAAGTTTTTTATTTGGCTCAAATCAATTTACCATAGATCCAACTATAGTAGACCAAGGAATCCCAAACCAAACCTATACCCAAATGCAAGTAGAACCACCCTTGTGGTGACACCTATCCTTTCAAGTATGCAGAAAATTTAGGTCTAATTAGCCAAGCAAGTTGCTAGAGCAAAGGTTGACTCCTGCTCGGCAGAGGAAGAAGACCTTTTGTAAAAAGAATCAAGTCGAGCCAATAATGCATTTGAGTGATTAGAGATAAGCCCTAAAACTTATTCTCCTTCATCTTTCTTTTAAGTAGGTTGTATTTGTGATTCACAATTCTGTAGAACCAAAAATTTGTACATAAGAAGTGGAAGCACTTTTTAATGTATTTTTTGTTGGATTATGCTTTGGGTTGTAGGTAGTTCTTTTTAGGAGTGTTACTAAACTTTAGGAAATGGTAAACATAGTGGGATGGAGTTACTTATAGTGCCTACTTTTTAGGGAGACTAGTGGGTACATGTAGAGAACTTTTAGAAAGTGATGTTAACTTTCTTTTGCTTTTATGAGAGAAAAGTTTTTTGTTCTCTCTCTCTTTTGCTTTTGCATCTGCTTTTTTGAGTTTTTATTTCATCAATTTGGGTATATTGTAGATCTGGGTTTCATCCAAATTGTTGTTTAAGGAAGAATAGAGTTGAGAAGTTTTAACATAGCAAATAATCAAAACATGCATAATCTATCGCAATCCCTTGTCCTTATTTTTAATGAGAAAAATTATGATTTTTGAGCATCAAGATAAGGACATTTTTTATTTCACAAGATTTATGAGATTTGGTAGAGAATGGCTTCGAAGGGAAAAGGAAGTTGATATATCTAAATCCAAAGAATCATGAAAGAAGGATGTAAAAGTATTGCTCGTGATACAACAAGCGGTTGCCAAATTAATATTCCCATGCATTGCAAATGCTAAGACTTCAAATGATGCATAAACTATTTTGAAGCAGGAATATCATGGAGATAATAAGGTAACCATGGTAAAACTTCAAACCTATGTAGGGAGTTTGAGATCTTTTTTATGAAAGGTGAAGAGCCCGTCTATGATTTATTTTCTCGTCTTTATGTGATTATTGATCATTTGAGGATATTTGATCATGTTGTTATAACTATTGAAGAATCTAAAGATCTTTCTACATATAATATTAATGAGTTAATGGGATCCCTTTTAGCATATGAAGAAAGATTGAATAGGTGAATAAAAAAGTTCATTGAGCAAGATTTGAAACCAATTTTAAAACTGGTTTGAGATTAAAACTACAAGCAAGGAAAAGAACGGTGAATGATTCGGTAGGGAAAGATTTGAAAGAGTACTCACGGTCATGGAAGAGCCCAAGATAAGGTGGATTTTAATGAGAAAAAGGAAAATAGAGACAAAGATAACTTGAAACCAATTTTTAAAGAAGAACAATGTTACTTTTGTATAAGGTTTGGACATATTGAAGCAAATTGTTTTCAGAAAGCAAAAAGAAAATGTTAATTTTATTGAAGGAGAAGTTAATATTTTTATGACATGTGTGAAGTAATAGTAAAAATCATATTTGGTTTATAGATATATATCTGCTTTATCTACGACAAGCGCTACCACCTTAAGTAATGGCAGAAAGAAATGTTCCCCAACTTGTGCCAACGGCCCGCTCTCTTGGTAAGATGTACCTGGAAGAAAAGGATGAACCAAAAGATAGCTGCTACTCCAAAACTAGGCACAAAGTACCAACCAGACTGACCTATTCTGGGTTGGCCAGCTCTACTATATATACCATACCCCGCCCTCGTTGCTCCTTTGTGTTTGTGCGAATCTCTGACCGTGTGGAATCTCCATAGCCAATTTTCCATTTCGACTTCCGAAAGAGCCTGATACTTCCATGTCAAGAGTGACCCGTTGGTTCACCAAACCCCGACCCAGCGTCACACATTCTCTTGGTCCGAAGGGATCTAGTGCTCTTATCCCGACTCCTCCCGGAATATAGTAGTGAGCGGCAGTGCCATCAACATCCTACCTATGCAGATCGCTTAGCGCATTAGCATCACTCGAGCCCATTCCTCATATCATACCTTCGCTCAACTCACGCCTTCGTTTAGCAAAGTTCGTGCCGCTTCACTTCGCAGTTAGCGCTGCAACACCTGTTTGACGTTTGTTGTATGACCACTCTGCGGTAAGGCTACCACTATAGGCCGTACCTTATCCCTACATAAACACTCAATACGTAGCTTCCTTACTAACTACTGCACACTAGTAAGCGAAACTACTGTCGGGGAGCCAAAGAATGCTTGGCCTGAAGAAGAAAGTGGGTGAAGGATTGAAAGTATGCCCTGAGATTCCAATTGAAGGACCCGATGGGGAAGAGTGGGAATCGCTACTCGCTCTGGATGGATATTTGGCTCGCCCGATGGCGCCACCATACGAACATGGTATATAGGAGAAATACCCGCTTACCCTATAGTGCCCCATGGGAGTGGCTCGTCTTATAGTCCATTCTTGAACAAAGCCTCATGTACTGCCACGTGGGTTGCCGAGCCGAAACTCCACCTGCCATGCCAGCACTTCTACGTGCTGGCAGTAGCGTTGGGTTCAACTTGATCCTCTTCCCCAGGGATCCCTGATGAGGTAACCCTAGGAGAGCCGCCGACTCCAACTATCATCCATGTACGATCCATACTAGATCTGACCAACTGCCCATCCCTTCAACTACACTTTTCGGCCTGATCTTAGGTCCTGACTCACCCTCCATGGACGAACCTTGCGGAAGAACCCTTAGGTTTTTGGGGCATTGGATTCCTCGTCCCTTCGCTACGCTCAGCCCTAGATCCAGTGAGATTGATGTAATGGAGAGAGAGGCTTTGATGAGTTTCAAGAGAAAGGAGGTAGAGACTGAACTTCAGTCTACACCGAGTGGCCCGTTTGAGAAGAGTACAGCACAAAACAAGAAACGGTCTCTCCAACACATAAATGATTGTGAGTTTAAGGTTTCATCATCTTACGGTGAAGGAAGAAGGAAGGCTGGGACTGAGTCAGGTCTTGAGTGCACACCCAGCCTTCTCGCAAAGGGGGTGACTTTCAAAAAGTGAAGTTCGTTAATAAGGCAAACAAAAGAGACCTTGCTTGGGGGAGCTCCATCACTTCTAGCCATGTAAGCTTACTCTTACCGACATGACTCACACGGGGCGGTAGCAGACGGACATAAATAACAACGATAGTTGCATTTTGGACCAGTATTGCATGCCAAAAAGATGGGGTGATCAAATGCATGATTGCGAGATGAAAGTCAATCGTCCGGGAAAGAAGACTTTGAAATTGACTTTATAAGAACGACTTATCCCTGGTAGCGGAAGCCTATTGAGAAGCTTTGCGTGGCGTGCTTTGTTGCTCCTTACCTGGCATGTGGCGTGAGCGTGCCTGTCGGCGGCTAAAACCCTGGGAAGCGGAGTGTAGCTTTCCCTGTTTTTAGTGCTTTTCACACTTATCAGAAGAAAGAGGAATACACACGCAAGAGGGCGAAAACCCTGTTCGGATGCCTGGCTATGCAGAGATGAAACCTCGACGTTCCCTCAAGCCGGTGATAGCCGCAATATCTAAGAGGCGGGAAGTAGTTGCAGTAATGGTATTACAAGAGACAAATAATTGTTTCACACTATTCATAATACAGTGAAGCCCCACGTTTGGCTTGGAGATAACAATCGAGTAAAGGTTGATGGAATGGGAACAATCATGGTAAAGTTAAAGTCAAGTATAGAAGTTTTGGTTCATGATGTTTATTATGCTCTTGGTTTGGACCATAATTTGCTTAGTGTGGGTCATAATTTATAAAGGATGCAGAATTACTTTTGAAAAAGGTGCATGTAAAATTAGAATAAAGGAAAATGTACAACTTGTTGCTATGTCAAATATGGTGCAGAATAGAATGTATCCTTTTTAATTGTTGTGTTTGAATGATTGTGCCTTAGTTGTAAATGTTATCGAGTAATTAAAAATTTGGCATAAATGCTATGGCCATCTATATTTTGTTAAAATTATTGAGTCAAAAAAATATGGTCTCTAGTTTACCACCTATTGATTTTCAAATTGATATTTGTGAAGCATGCATTTATGAAAGGCATCATGAATTATCATTTCGAGCTGGAAAAGCATGGAAAGCAAAAAGACCTCTTGAATTAATTCATGCAGATATTTGTGACCCTATGAGAATTTTGTATTGAATAAAAGTAAATCTTTTTACTCTTTATTGATGATTTCATATACATGAGTTGGGTGCATTTTCTTACAAATAAGTCAGAGATACATTTAAACAGTTTAAAGTATTTATAGAAAAAAAAAGTAGATGCACATTAAAAGTTCTTCATACTAACAAGTTAGTGATTTTTGTTTAACAATAAGAAAGACACCATAACAGAAGAAGGTTGCAAAAAGGAAAAATGAAATGATCGTGGAAATGACTCAAAGTATGTTAAGTGAAAGTCATCTTTTAAATGATTTTTTAGCAGAAGCAGTAGCACCAACAAGAGTAGTACATAACCAAACTCCCTATGAAGCCTGGTGAACAAGACTAATGTGAGTAAATTACGTATTTTTGGATAGATTTCTTATGCTTTAATTGACTTAAATGAGTCTTCTAAAATGGATAAAAGAGTAAAAAGTGCATATTTGCTTGATATTATGATGTTTCAAAAGGTTATTATTTATATAATTTCATCTCCAAAAAAAATTATTCAACGAGATATTATTTTTGATGAAAATAGTTTTTGAAAATGAGTCAAAAATAAAAACCAGTATATTGCCTTTTCAATTTAGGTCAAAAGAGCCCCAAATGGAGAAAGAATCATCTCAAGGGACATCATGTTCTTCAAATGCCTCGAGTTACAAGGATATTGAGCCAATATTGGATGATGATATTCTAGTAAAAAAGGTATGCTCACTTAATGAAATTCACAAAACTATACTTTGATGGTTGTAAAACCGATGAGTTATGAACCAATGGAAGAAGAGATGCATAATATTGAGAAAAATGAAACATAGGAGCGAGTAAACTTGCCACCAGAAAAGGATGCAATTGACATCAAATCCATATTTTGAGTAAAGCGCCTAATTATAAATCAAGATTAACTATTAAATGTTATGTTAAAAAAGAAGGGATTGATTTCTTCGAAACTTTTTCACTTATGACAAGACTTGAAATTGTTAGAATAATTTTAGTAGCAACTCAGTTTCATTGGAAGGTTTTTCAGTTTGATATAAAATTTACATTTCTAAAAATGAAAAAGTTTTTGTTGAGCAACCACATAGATTATTGTTGAAAAAAGCCTTATATAATCTTAAGCAAGCTCGAAGAGAATAGTTCAATTGGCTTGATACATGCATTCACCAAAATGATTTTAAAAGAAGTGAAAATGAACCTACCTTATACACAAAGGTTAATGATAGTGACAACATTATCATGAGTGTATTTGTGAATGTATTACTTAATATTATCGATTGCATGTTGAAGCAGCTTGTCGAAGAAGATGAACGATTTCTTCATATGATTAGGTTACCATAAGTAGATGAGCGGACTGCCGACAGCTAGACTCCATTATTAATGACAATAGCAGTGATTTTGAAGGAGAAGAAGATGAGAACCTATCGGAAGACTACAACATCGGATGACTACAATATCGAAGACGACCAACTTAGCAATGATACTCCAAATGTTGATGATGAAGCATACTAGGCCGATGATGAGACCTAAAAACGATTACTTGGGAGAATATGACGACGAAACAAGCTCAACTCTTAAGTATTCAAATTGCTGAATGAGAAGTGTCGTCAAACTAACAGTCAATGTGACTGATGCATCGTCGTTCCTAAATGGGGAGAATATCTTAGTACAAGTCTTATAAATACATCACATCATGATTCGGAATTCCTAAATGGGAGAATATCTTAATACAAGTCTTATAAATACATCACATCATGATTCGGAATTCCTAAATGGGAGAATATCTTAATACAAGTCTTATAAATACATTACATTATGATTCAGAATAATGTAATTGTTTGTTCTATCAGTTAACTGTGGTTCAAAAAGGGTTATACAACCTTTTCTTGCACCTCCTTTTCACTATCCATGGCTTCATGGAGGGAACCCAAAATGACCTTTTACTAAACAATTTCAAAACCTTGCTATTGAGGTTGCTATTCTAACAAACAAGAATAAGAATCTCATAATTTCCCCTGAACCACTCTTTCTGTAATATGTATTTTGGTTCTTCCTGTTTTTGATGTGCCTTATGCATACCATTGCCATTCATTTGAATCAAACACTTGCTGTAATGCTTGCTTTTGTTTTGAAGTACTTTGTTGACGAGAAGTTTCTAGCAAAACAAGTGGCTGTAATATTAGAGTTATGCTTCACTAGTATATCTATGCATCATACTCAATAAAAATACATGCTTATAGATGAACGTTGTAATGTCTTAGCCTGGATTCTACCATTGCCTTTATTTCATCTAACTGTACAATGTCTCATTAGCAAGAATCCTATACAGTTTGCTAAGAAAGCAGTTAAGGTGACGCTAAGAAAAAGAAACAATTTTACCATCTCATAGCAAGCTACTTGGTGGAGTTTATGTTAGAAAACAAAGTAATAAAACTAACGGATGAATTTCATCAAAAGACTCTCAAGTTCGTAAGGTTAGAGGAATTAGTGGATTGTTGTTTACATGGTCTAATCGGCAAAAGGACCTCTGCTATGTTGCTAGCCGACTTGATAGAGTGCTGGCAAACTTATAACTTAGGTTGGTTGATGGATCCAATAAGATGTACTATGAGTGTCAACCAAATCAATCTAGTTGATTTGTAACTGTCACTAGACACTAACAAGGTCCTAGTGATTTCCACTATGTGTCGATGTTTGCATTCAATAATACCATTTTATTGTGGGTTTTTTTATATAAGATGTTTGGTAAAAAATACCATTATTTTCAAGATATTTTCAAACTCATTTAATACAAATTCACCACCAGAGTTAGATCTAAAGATCTTAATTTTAAAATCAAATTGGTTTTTAACAAGATTATCAAAAGTAACAAAGTTTGTAAACACATCTTATTTTGCTTTTAATAGATATAGCCATGCACATGTAGTAAAGCCATCAATAAAAATCACATAATAAGAGACTTCTTTCAATATGGCTGGTGCAAGAACCAAACATCAGAGTGCATAATTTTAAATAGTTTGCTTGTAACATATGTTTTATTAGGAAATAAAAGATGTTTCATTTTACCAAAAATACAATCTTTGCAAGATAAGTTTTCAATATCTTTTATTTCAATAGAAGAACATTCATACAACTTTTGAACATTTAAATGATCTCTTGTGTCATAAGTTTATATCATTTGACAAAACATTAAAATGTTTAAAATTTAGAGCAAGCATATAATCTATCACATAAAGCCTCATTTTCTATGGTTATATCCAATCACCTTTTTTGAGAGACGATAATGTACAATACAACCTACATATGAAAAGGTAGCAATACCCCCATTATCCGAAATTTGTGACATAGAAAGTAAGTATTTGTAGCCTTCACTTTTAGTTAATAAAATCTCTTTTTCACTCCATTACATTTTCTTTTAGTCTTTCTACATCCATTTACATAATCAGACCTACAATCATCAGTTTATTAGAAATCTACTTCGAGTTATAAAATTTACCAAAAATACATTTGTAGGCAGATTTCTTCAATTCCTAAACGTATGAAAATCTTGTCATCTTTACTTTTCAACTAAATAAGAATCACTAAATCTGAGCTCATATGGTGGAGATAGGATGAAAGCAATTGGGCCCTGTCAGAGGTACTCGAGGCTTTTATCAACTAAGCACACAATCCCTAAGAACGACTATAACTCAAACATTTCTAATTTGACTTAGCTATTTTTTTATTTTTCATAAAGGTATCCTTGTCAGCTTTCCATGGAATCAAGAATTACGTGAATTAAAATTTGGACAAGAGACTTATAGGTAAGACAAAACCAACTTTGTTAGGAGGCCTACAAACATGTTGGTGCTGATTGAATCCCGATAAGATTGAAAAGTCACCAAAAGTCTAACTCTTATCAGAAGCAACCAATTTTTGGTCCATTGCCTCATGTGTCTATTTCTAAGCATAAAAAATCACATCGATCAGAGTTGTATCAAAAGGGATATAGCGAAAAACAATGACCCTATAAAGCAATTTGCGCTTGACCAGATTTTCATCCCAAAGCAACACAAGGTTTTGACCTCGACACTAGCTTGAGAAAGAGCTCCAAAAAGCTTTTATGCTCTCAATGTGACTAATCTTCATTAGGATACGCTCAATCAAATTCCCAAAAACCTCAACATATCAGATCATTTCGAGAGTAAGTTCATCGCCCTTGGACATACCCTGTACTTTATCAAAGAGCACGATGTCTATGCCATTTTAAGGTGGCCCATTTTGACGACAATGGGTTGCAAGTATTGCTGTGTATCTTTGTCTATATTGCTCTCAAGGCAATTCTAAAGTATGTACCGAAGAACATGCCAAGTAAAAAATTCTTTTTATTGGAAAATTCAAAGTACATGATGGTTCTAAAAGTATTGCTTCAAAGGATTAATCATGATACAAGGGCGATGAAGATTTCTGATATCATGCTAATAAAAAAAAGATTATGGTATGATGATCACTAGACTGCACAACATGGGCTTATACAATCAGGGGAAGCCATTCATGGGCAAAGTGAGGCGGCTGCCTCAACCAAAATTCAGAAAGAAGGAATCCGAAAAAGGAACAATATGAGCAGTTTGAATTCTTTGAAATATTTTATATACCGCCTCACCTGCTTAGAATATGCTTTATTGATATTAGATCCTATTGAGTAGATTAATATCAATTCAAAGTGGACTTGGAACATGACCCACTGGCATGCGTATCGCAGACATCTCTCTCTCTCTCACTATATATATATATATATATATATATATATATATATATATATATATATTATATGATTTTACGGTTTCAATGATCGATCGTCATCTTTCATTCTTCTACTATTTTATCATTCGATACCATCTTTCATTAGTCAAAACTATCTAAATAACCTAAATAAAGTAAGAAAACTATTTATATATAAATATTTAGATTTTTTAGGTGACGATAATGATAATGATGGTGGTTTTGATTGCTTAGAAGTATTTTAAGCAGTTGAGGAATGATGGAAGGTAATGTTACCGTAAAAATAAGTTGTTGAAAATAATTAAGTATTGAGTACGAACTGATTTTTCTTTTCTTTATATATATATATACATATATATATATATTGTATGTATATGTATATATATATGTATGTATATATATATATATATATATATGTATGTATATATATATATATATGGGACGAGAGAGGATTTCAATATCAAATGTCAAACCGTGGCGCATAAGTTTTGACTCGTCAAGATAGCAAGTTGAGAGCACATAATTTTAAGAAAAGGAGAATATTGAGACAGATCACTTTGGGTTGATCAAATATTGGCACAACCCCGGTACAAATTTTTTTTATCCTCGGATGGAGGCATCATCAACAGTCAAAAGTATTCACTCAATTGCTAAAAAGGGAAAACCGAATATTCTACGTAGAGAGGATTCAATATCAAATGTCAAACCGTGGCGCATTAGTTTTGACTCGTCAAGATAGCAAGTTGAGCGCACATAATTTTAAGAAAAGGAGAATATTGAGACAGGTCACTTTGGGTTGATCAAATATTGGCACAACCCCGGTACAAATTTTTTTTATCCTCGGATGGAGGCATCAAATCATCAACAGTCAAAAGTATTCACTCAATTGCTAAAAAGGGAAAACCGAATATTCTACGTAAAAGAAAGTGCTCGGCTCATTTTCTGGGATTATTGCATTTACTTTTATGGTCAAATCATTTTTCTTAAAGACGTCTAGTTGAAATGCCAGTCGGTGGTTGTCTACAAAACTATAATGAGGCCAATAGCCCTTGGATTCAACGGTTGGCTAACAAACATCCCATGGCTACCAACAAAAAGAACGCCATGGTTATACGTGTATTATCACGACGCTTGGCCTCAGGCAGTGAGCAACACCTTTGCTTCTTAATATTTGAAGATTTAAGTGATGCCGCTCGGGTTTTTTATTCCAATGCTAAGAATAGGCAGACCACACAGATGCTTGCCTCCAATATCGAAATTGTGACCTCTTCGTTTGACAGCCCGGAATGATGTTGAGAAAGTGGCAGCAGTTGTCTCTCGACTTGAGCGAGATGGTCAACTAGACTGAATTTGTATTTGGACGTTTTGGCTTGGGATTACCCTTGGGAATTGTATGCTTAGTGGTCGAAATACCGAAGTTCTATGGTGGTTTCTCAGATAAATCAACAATTTGTTTCGAGATTGAAATACACTAAAAAAAACTTATTTTTGAATGATTGAAATCGGTGCTTGACTGGCCATAAAATTTCAGCTTGAATCAATTTGAATTTTGGTAAGTAAACTCACACAAATCTAGCTTGAATTGGGAGCTAATTGACGACCCACTTGGATCTAACCTCTAGGAGTATGTCACCAACTCGATCCTAACCTCAATCTAAAGGGGGTTTATCGAATGGTGATAGCAAGTAGAACACTTTCTACTTCAGCCGACTCCTTCACTAGGAGCAGGAGATGATGCGGCAAGACGGAAGAGAGGTTTGTCTTCATTCCTCAGCATCTCACACTATAATGTGGAAATCTCCCTAAGTTTCCTTGAGCTTAAGCATACACAAACACATACTGCAATGCAATCTCAAGAGAGGTTAAGGAAGAAAGGAACACTAAGCTTTATTGTCAAAGGATACAAGAAGCTTCAGACAACCGGCCACACCTTATTCTCTATACATGCTGGGGCTCTCACTCTCAATGTTAGGCCAAAGTCCCTTAACCAACACCCTTTGGCTCCCTTTTATAGAGGGGCCAAGTTGGCTAGGAGGCTCACGCCCTCCCTAGAGTCTTTCGAGAATATTCTAATGGAATATCTTCGGTTCAATTAGGCTTAGCTGGACCCAAGCTGACCCACATCCAGCCCTCTAGAACTCACTAGTCCTCAATGCTTCTAGCCCTATCCGGTTACAAGTTTATTCCCTTGTTACAAGACCCTAGCTCGGTTAGTTACATGGTTGTATACTCTTGCTATGTACAAAAGAATATGTATACAAGAGAAGTGTAGTAATATGTAGAAGGGTGGTGCATGGACCTTCGGGATGGAGTGTGTGTGCCACTTATGTCATGATCGTAACAACTCCTTAACTTAATCTGGACTTGTCCTCTAGACTTTATGGTATGAGTGCAAGAGGTGATCATAATACCACGGTTGTATGGTGGGAACCCATGAATCATCGTATGCACTCTTACCTATCCATCTCACCAGATACTAGGTTTGCGGTCGTGGTCCTGTACCCTCTATTTTGTGGGTAGTCACTACCTTAATTATAGGGATATCGTGTCATACTAACAATGGTGGTCTGCTTTCAAGCCTTTGTGAATCCTCGAAGTATCTCTTCAATTGCGATACATGGAAGACGGGATATAGCTTCAATTGATTTGGTAGCTCTAACTTGTATGCTATCTTGTCTACCCGTTGCATCACTATGAATGGTCCATCATACTTCGGTTTCATCCCATGTCTTCTCTTATATACTTGTTTCTGGATATACTCGGGTATTTAGAGCCATACTTGGTCTCCTACCTCAAACTCAACTACTTTGCGATGCTGGTTGATGTGTTCACCATCTTAGCCCACACACACTCAAGGGAGGTTCTTGCCTCCTAGCACAAGGTTTGCCTCTTTTGTATCTCACATAAGGTGGCCAAGCATCTCTCACTCCTGTCTCCTTGTATTAGCTATAGGGACCCTAATGGTTGACATCCCAATAGTTCGAAGGTACTCTTCCCTGTAGATGAACTCTTATGTGAATTATAATTGTATTGCGCCACTCTAAGAGAGAAACTCAGTTCTTCTAACTAGCTGTTATGTAGTGGTGTAAATACTCCTCAAGTATCGTGTTGAGTCTGTCAATCTGTCTGTTGGTTTACGGGTATTGTACTGAAGATAAGAGGAGACATATGAACAACTCTATCCAGAACCGATTGGTGAAGCATGTATGAGGGTAGCTAATGATCTCTTTCGAGACACCGTAGTGTTTGACCACATTTCTAAAGATTAGGTGTGTTGTCACTTTGGCACTATACTCTTATGGTGCTAGGATGAAGACTTTATATTTCAAGAAGCGGTCAACTACTACCAAAATAGTTTCAAAGTCGTCCATTGTAGGCAACCCTGAAATGAAATTCATGGACACGAATTTCCACGGTTTGTCTCATATTGGAAGAGGTTCAAGCAACCCTACTAGTGGTTGACACTCCACTTTATCTTGTTGGCACGTATATACTCGGCTACATCATGCACCATGCGGGGCTAGTAATACCCGCATGTGAGGAGGGTGACCATGCGCTCCACCCCTTGGTGTCCTATGTATTTGGTGTCATTCACTTCACACATCAACTCATGTCTCAAGCCCTTGATGTTTGGAATAAGTAGTTGTTGATTCTTGGTCCATACTAAGTCATCGTGTATCACGTACCTATTTGTGGTTCTGCTCATTGCTAGCTCTTTGACTTGTACATATGATGCATCATCCGTGGTGTGTTGCGCATGCCTCCATGTAGTCGGGTCATGGCACCAAGCATCTCCTTTGTGCACTTTCGAGAAAGGTCATCAATCACTATATTCTCTTTGCTTGACCTATATACCCAATAAAAGTTATATTATTCAAGGATTTCAAATCATCGGGCTTGCTTGAGATTAAGTTTCTTTTGTGTCTTAAAGATTGTATTACCCAATTGTCTGTGATTACTGTGAAGTGTGATCCAAAAATGTAGAATCTCCAAACCTATTGTGTATTCTCTCATGTGCAGGGTACCAAGTTTGTGCATCCTTTAGCTTTCTACTCTCAAAAGCTATCGAATGTTCGTCTTGCGTAAGAACACCACCAAACACTCGGTTGCGTGTGTAAACACCCAAAAATTTTCAAAAACTCTCGAATTTCCAAAAACCAGTTTAAAACCTTTATGAATTCTCAAATTCAAAAACACCCCTAAATTTAAAAGTTTAAACATTTTGGAAAATGCTTTAAATAAAGGTTTTAAATTGGAATTGAAATAACTTCTGAGTTTCGAAGCGTACAAAAACCCTGGCAAAGGTTCAGGTTCAAATCAAGACTTGATCAACCAGATCAAGTCCAAATTCTATTGTATATCAAGGCAAATTCAAGTTAAATACTAGGGACAAATAAAGCCTAGCTTATCCAAGAGATGTCCAGTTGATACATGCCCAACTTAACCAGGATCATAAAGCACAAAGCCACTACATGGCCGGATGAAGCACCTCCCACAAATGATACGATATCAAGGCATCCAATTCCAATTCAAGGACCAAATATAGGGGGTTTGATTCAACAAATACAAGTTCAAATCAACCCATGCATCAAGTGGACAAGCTCATGTCAAATTGAAATTCAAGGCAATGAGGAATGAAATCAAATCAAAGCTCAAGACGGGACCAGACAAATCAAAACCAAACGTCGAAAGGTCCTAAAAATGAGAAATTGGCCGGTCAAAAGGATTGGGAAAAACCAGCCTAAAATCGGGTCACCGAGGAACCGGAGCCCACTCAAAAACCGTCTGTTTCATGCACCAAAAAAGGACTCAAAAAGGAAAGTTTGGATTGTATCTAGACAAAAAAATTCAGATCCAGGTCCATTTGAAGATTGGATTGGGTTGGATCCAAAGAACCACCCTTGGCCTATAAATAGGGCCAATGGGGGTTCACGTGAATTCCTCTTGGGTCTTTGGAAAAGGAGGAGAGAGAAGGAAAGAAAGTCAACAAAGGTGGGTTTGTGGGCTTGATCAAGAGGAGGACTAGCTCAATCCAAGGTTCACGTGGAGTTCAAGTCAAAGAAGGACCAAGGTAAGTGTCTAAACCTAGGGTGGGTTGCAACAAAGGTGGTGTGTTGACCTAGCTAGACTTGGCTAAGGTGTGGGTTGCACCTTGGAGACTTGACCACACGACACCAACCTTGGGTCGAACCCAACAAAGCGGGCTGCATCTTGACCTGCCCCTTTAACCACATGGTTGCACCACTTGGTCGAACACCCTTTGACCACCTGGTCGAACCACCTGCACCATGAAGGTCTTGACCAAGGTGGACCGGCTGCAACAAATCCCTTGACCAAGATGGTGTGTTGACCAAGTAAGGCTCGGTTGGGGACCTGCTGCACCAACTTTGGGTTGAACCCAAGCACCAACCTTGGGCCAAACCCAGCTGAACCTACCTTGACTTGCAACCAAGTGGACTCGAGCTGCCTTAGAGCACCACGGTGGAAGGTTGAACCCAAGCACCGAACCGCACCTTTGGAATTGACTGCGCCAGCTGAACCCAAGCACCACCTTGGACCAGTTGGCTTGACTTGGCCGAACCACACCAACCTTGAAGGTTGACCAAGGCCAAAGACTTGGCCAAGTCTTGAAGCTCATGACTGCATCTTGAAGACCCCAAAAGTCAACAAAGCGGGTTGTATCTTGACCTGTCCCTTTGACCACACGGCTGCACCACTTGGCCGAACACTCTTTGACCACCTGGCCGAACCACCTGCACCATGAAGGTCTTGACCAAGGTGGACTGGCTGCAACAAAGCGCTTGACCAACATGGTGTGTTGACCAAGGTGGCTCGACCTGGGGGAGAAGGCTGCACCAAGTGGAGGAGTGGTTGTAACCAAGGTGAGCCCCTTTGACCGAACCGCACCCTTTTATAGCTAGGACGAAGGAGGACCATGGCTGCACTTGCACTTGGCTGAACCGAACTGCACCATGATGGTTGACCAAGGAGGGCTGACCTAGCCCACGACTACACCTACACCGTGGAGACCTTGGAGTTGGCTGCACCTTGAACCTGGCCGACCTATCTTGAACCACCTTGAACCGCCTTGGAGCTAGTTGCATATGGCTGACTCACCTTGAAGATGGTTGCACTTGGCCGAACCCATCTTGGGGCTGCACTTGACCGAACTACCTAGCTCACGGCTGCAACAAAGGAGGACCAAGGTGGACCTAGCTCACGACTGACTCGACCTAGCCGACTTACCTTGGACTGACTGAACCTGGTCAACCCACCTTGGACCACACGGCTGACCTTGTGCTAGCTGAACCACCTTGACCAAGCACTTGGCCGAACCATCTTGGAGCTGACTTGACTTGGCCGAAACCACACCAAAGAGAGGCTGCATTGAACCGAATCACGAGCTTGATCGAAGGGAAAATTGTAAGTCTTTAAAACTTTTATTTCAAACCGTTTCTTCCTTTAAATTCAATTCGGAATGGGGTTGTATTAATGGAGTGAAGCCTCCCCCTTGTTGTAATATTCGTGCATGAACACGATCGCACCCACGAGCACTTGAGCCTTTTCACTCTTTACACTCACATGCACTTGAGCCTTTCCGCACTCTACCTCAATATACATTATAAAACATTCTATACTTCAAACCCCTTCTGTTCTTAAGCAAGTATACGTATCTCAATTCATATGAATTTACTTTTGTGAAAGTCAAGTGAGTTGCACTTTCAATTCGCGTGAGTTTACTTTCGTGAAAGTCGAGTGAGTTGCACTTTAAATTCGCGTGAGTTTACTTTCGTGAAAGTCGAGTGAGTTGCACTTTAAATTTGCGTGAGTTTACTTTCGTGAAAGTCAAGTGAGTTGCACTTTAAATTTGCGTGAGTTTACTTTCGTGAAAGTCGAGTGAGTTGCACTTTAAATTCGCGTGAGTTTACTTTCGTGAAAGTCGAGTGAGTTGCACTTTAAATTCGTGTGAGTTTACTTTCGTGAAAGTCGAGTGAGTTGCACTTTAAATTCACGTGAGTTTACTTTCATGAAAGTCAAGTGAGTTGCACTTTAAATTCGTGTGAGTTTACTTTTGTGAAAGTCAAGTGAGTTGCACTTTAAATTCACGTGAGTTTACTTTTGTGAAAGTCGAGTGAGTTGCACTTTAAATTCGCGTGAGTTTACTTTCGTGAAAGTAGAGTGGGTGCAAATTTCAATTCGGGTGAGTTCGCATCAACGTTCTCAAAAACCCAAACAGAATTTATAGCATCTCTGCATCTGCTCATTGCGGCAAAATGCTCAAACCCTTGCTTCAAACACGCTAAAACTAGGTCATACATTCCACACACACATCAGGCCTAAATAAATAAAACTTGCAAGAACTTAGGGTCATCCAAACCCTTGTAATAAAATTTGGCAAAAAGTGCACAAATACCAAATTCATCAAAACACTTATCATTCGAAGTAAAACTTGTTGGAAAATCGAAGTTCCTAAGCACTTAAACCGACCCTTAAGCATCGGTTCAAGAAGGTTTAAAGCGAAAAGAGTTTGTTTGCCTACAATCGTCAATAGTCAAAAAAATATTTAAAAACCTTTGCTAGTTTGAGTAAGCTAGTTGGCACGCTCACGCAAGCGTAGGCACAAAAAGGTTCACTTCGAGCTTTATAAACCTGGGAGTGGAAATTTTCATGTTTACAACGTGCATCTGTGTGCATCATGAAAGGTTTCATGAACTCAATGAGGTATAGCACTGACTCTTGACAAATTTTTGCCTTGAGGTCCTCAAAGGACTCCTCACACTTGGGCGTCCATTCTCAAGGACTCCGTTTCTTCAATAACTCTCTTGCTCCACAAGTCATGTTGGTCAGCACTTTGTGAAGGTCACATTGAGGTATGAACCCCAGTTGTTGCGGATCCACACACCAAACCCCAAAGGTGTGGTGCGGCCAGTATCTTGGTTGTTGAGAAGAAGTCGTAGCCTAGCACCATTCCAAAATCATCAATGGTGGTAATGGTGAAATCAATGCTATTGGTCCAACACCCAATTTGGATAAAAAATGCTTTCGCCACTCAAGTTACTCTATTAGCTTGAGCATTGACCATTTTGATCTTTGATATGAAGGTTCAAGTTTAAGGCCTAGTGATTTCACCATAGATGTGAAAATGATTGAACGAGAAATGTTATGTCTTCAAGCGCATGCACCGTGGCTGTCTCAATGTGCGTCTCCATGAAGACCAACCTTCTTCGTGGTTCCTCACTCACGGGTGCAGCATCCAAGAGCTAGAAGCTTGTGACCTAGGCATCACTTGTGCTAACCTCAACTGTATCATCTTCGGCTAGAATGGTAACTATCTTTGCCTTCTTTGAGCAAATCTCATGAGTTGTGGACCTTGGGAAATGAAGCAAGTGCTCGATCCTTTGCCTTTTTTGCTATTTTGGCTATCATTGTTAGCTTTAGTGTTAGTCAGTGCACTCTCACCCTTGCAATTCCCGGTTGTTCCCTTCTTTTTCTTTCATTTTTTGTTTTTGTTTTTGACATTTCCCATCACCTTTTCTTTCTTCTTTGTGGATTCGTCACCCCTATCTTTTGAGGCTCAAAGGTCTACAAAGGCTTACATGACTGCAGTAGCCTCCATCATGGTCACGAACACCCTTCTCCTTAGCTCCACTTGATCCTAAGGTTGATGACCCTCCTCAAAATAAAATAATCTATCTTATTCTCTGGACATCTAGTAATAGAGTACTAAACTTCTTTATATATTCGTGAAGTGGCCCCATTTGCTTGAGTTGCTTGATCAACTCATGGTTCCTACGATTGTTGTTAGTGGGTGTGAATTGCAACGTGAACTCCTTCTTGATGTTTTCTCAAGTGAAAGGTAGTGTTGCACCTCCTACCATGGCAGCTAACAACCTAGTTCTCCACCATAGTTTTGCATCCTCTTTTAAATACAAAGTGGCTATGAGCACATTGTTCTTTTCGATGACTTGAGAAACCTCTAGGTATCTCTCCAAATCCCATAAGAAGTTATCAATAACTGCTTGTCCCGCACACTCTCGAAAGTGTTAGGTTGTGACCATTCTCTGCAAACCAGTACGGTAACAGCTAGACTGGCAATCCAGACCATTACCCGTATTTACGGTTACAGATAGGATAGCCATAATAGCAGGACTGTTACCGAAGATCATAGTAACAGTCTGGATAAGAAAGCTCTAGATGAGGGAAGCCTAGCAGGATAACCGGGAAAGGAGGAGCACGCACTACTCTATATATACAAAGCAGCACATACGGTTCAATTGCTAAAAAACAAAAAAGCTTTCCCTAGAAATTTCCACTGTGAGGAAACCTCAAAGCAGAAACACACTTACCCATTTCTTTCGCTACAGGCGTACCTAGAAGGGCTCAAGGGCAACTAATTGGAAGCTCAGAGACAGTCAGATTCTAGCAAGGAGAACCTCACATCTAGTATCAGGGCCTTGTTGTTGACCCTACAAATCAGGTATGTAAAAAAAAAGTGTTTTGGAAAAACAAAAAAAAATAAAAAAGAGAGAAGAGAACAAAGAGGAGTAGATAGAATGTTTGCGACAAAACACCGTGGGTGACCGAAAGGCTGAAACAAAGCCATAGTCGGCTGCAGGCCGAAAGGCTAAAACAGAGCCATAGTCAGTCGCAGAATGAAAGGCTGAAACAAAATCACAAACGGTCGTAGGTCGAAAGGCTAAAACAAAGCCATAATCGGCTGTAGGCTGAAAGGCCGAAATAGAACCACAGTCGACAACTGGCCAAAAGGCCGAAACTGAGCCACAATCGGTTGCAGGCCGAAAGGCTGAAAAAACTAGAAAACACCACAGAAGGCTGTCGGCCGCCATAGAGGGTCGAAGGCTAGGAGCGGGTCTCCAACAGACTCTCTCTCTCTCTCTCCCTCTCTCAGATTGTCTCTCTCTCTTTGTGATTTATACCACCTAGAAAATTGCTAGGCGATTTTAGAAAACCATGGGTTGAAACCAACGGTTTCTCAGAAACCACCTCGGGCAGCGAACTAAAAGGTCCGTTCTGCCCTGGCCAGTTTTCAGATATTATGAAACTACCCTTGAATAAAATTACGAAAATATCCAGATATTTTTGGGTAAAAAGATGGTTTTGCCCTTGTTGAGCAGAAAGTTTGTTTTACCTTTCGATAGTTTATGAAAATTACGAAATACCGAGCTGTTATTTTACATTATTGTCCTTCCTGATTTAAATTATTACATTATTGACATTGTGTCAAAAGATAGATTTGTCCTTGTACTTTTGAGAATATTCCATATTCGGACTGAGGGTTAAAATTACATATTTAACCCCGATCAGTACAAAAATACAAAGAGTAATTTTATGGGTCTGTCCTTCGGTATTTCAAAAAATTACAAAAGTGGACAGATAGTCAAAATTACAGTTTTACCCCTCATATTTTTTGAAAAATGTTAAGGGCAAATTTTTTTTTAAAAATTACAAATTTATCCCAGGTTGCTTATGAGTTATTTTTAGCTTGTTTTTATGATATTATGCATTGTTCTAACAAGATTCCTGCTATGTGTATTTGTTACTTATTGATTGTTTCCTTTTTAGACCGTCTAATTATTATAATTGCCAAACACATAAAAATGAATTCAAGAATATGTGTGTCGGAATTGGTAAAAACCGAAAAACTAAACGGTCTGAACTTTCAAACATGGAAGAGGAGAATCTCACTTTCTCTAACATTTGAAGGTGTTGAGTATGTATTAAAGGAAACTATGCGTCCGCCACCACCAGACGCAACTGAGCAATAGATAGAAATGTATAAAACATTTCTCAAAGATAACACAATAGCAAGGACTGTCATGTTGACATACATGGAGGATGACTTGATTAGAGTCTTCGAAGAATACGAGACCGCAAAAGAGTTGTTTGACTCAATAATGCCCAAATATGACACAACTGTCAAACTAAATGTACAGTTACTACTACAGAAATACAATTCATTTAAAATGAGAGAAGGAGATAACGTAGTAAAACATGTAAATTACATGTTGGTAATGGTTACAAACCTAGCTGTGGCAAAGTCAGTCATCACAAAACCGATACAAATATCAACAATCCTGAACAGTCTACCCCTGTCATGAAACATGGTCACCATTGCTCTCAAATTAGGGTCAGAAATTAACCTTTTTGAATTGCCTCTAAAACTAGCAATAAAGCCAGAACACATGAACAAAAACAAGAAAGAAAAGTTGCTAGTGGTACAAGATGAGATAGGATCTAACTCGAAACCCAACCAAAAGAAAAACAAACCAAACAAAAAGTTTGGCAAGAATAATAAAAAGGACGGTCAACATTTTAAGAAAATGAAGGAAACCGCTTCTCGGGTCAAGTGTTTCAGTTGTGAAAAGATGAGACACTATAAGAGAGATTGTCGCAACAAGAAAGGTGGAGGAAACAACCCACAACGCGGACAATCAGAAAAGTAGGACATAATCTACATGATATCATAATGTCTGTATATGGATCGCCCAGTGACAGGTTGGTGGATCGACTCTGGAGCTACCAGACATATCTCAAAGACCAAAGGAAGGGGCAATAGATCTAAAGGAATACAAATCAGGCGAACATCGAGTGTACATGGGAAACAATACTTTCTTAGATGTTTTGGGTACTAGGTCCTTTAGAATCTTTGTACAAGGCAAACTGATTGTACTGACTGATATATTAATTATGTCATTAATAAGGCACAATCTGGTCTCGGTCCATGCCTTAGTAAAGAAAGGTTTTGAGATCAGGTTTATTCTTGACAAGGTGAGTGTGGGGAAACACGGGAGAATATTATTCTCTGGGGAGTTTGATGTAGAGCATGAATTGTTTAAATTAAATGATAATAAAATGGAAGTTCTTTTGCTTATATTGATTGTGCCTTTAATGTTGATGTGAATGTGTGGCATAAACACCTTAGGCATATAAGAATGGAAAAGTTGAGGAAATTACTCAACTTTGACTTACTGCTTGGATTTGAGAAAAATACTTTCAACAAGTGTGAAGCTTGTATACAAGAAAAAATGATAAGGAAAGTTTTTTCCAAAGAGTCAACAAGGGGAACAACCCTGTTGGAGGTCATTCACACGGATTTATGTGGACCATTTAAAGTAAGAACACATCATGAAAATGTTTATTTTATAACCTTTATCGATGATTACTTGAGATATAGATATTTATATCTTTTAGCATATAAATTTGTACTAGAAGTTTTTAAAGAAAATAAACAGGAAGTAGAAAACCAACTAGGACATTCAATCAAAGTCCTAAGATCATATAGAGGTGGTGAATATACCTCAGCAGAATTTCTTGAATTCTGTAAAGACTTTGGTATTGCAAAGCAAAATACAATGCTCACAACACCTCAACAAAATGGTGTAGCTGAAAGATATAACAAAACCTTATTGAATATGATAAGGTCAATGTTGATCGATGCCTCTCTACCAAGGATATTTTGGGGAGAAGCAGTAAGTACTGCGGTTTATATACTCAATAGAGTACCATATAAAGTTATATTCACTACACCATATGAGATGTGCTTTAGAAGAAAATCCAACCTAAGCAATCTCAAGAGGTAGGATCTATCGCTCATGTAAAGATCCTTAATCAATCTATAGACAAACTAGACAGCAAGTCTTTAAGATATATATTAATCGGATATCCTAAAGGTTCAAAAGGATATTGTTTTTATCATAAGGACCACGGACTGACAAAAAGCAGAGATGTTGAATTCTTAGAAGATACTAAGAATGACATTATGGAAAACAATGATGAATGTATAGATGATCTAGTAGACCTAGATCAATCATCATTATAACCCATAGAAGATCTTCTTGAAACAACCTAAACCTTAAGTGGACGTAAAAGGCTTAGTGCCACTCCTTCCAACTTAAAGGATTATCACATTTATCTTGCAAAAAAAGTATGTAATTCGGTAGATTTAGATGAGTTGACTGATAACTTGACTTATCAGCAAGCTATGAACTCATCGGAAGCATCAGATTGGATAAAAGCCATGGATGAGGAAATTGAATCCATTGAGAAAAACCAAGTGTGGGAATTGGTTGATTTGTCAAAAGGAAGGAAAGCTATAGGTTGTAAATGGGTTTTGAAAAAGAAATACAAGGTCGATGGTTCAATCAACAAGTTTAAAGTGAGGTTGCTTGCAAAGAGTTTTTCACAAAAGGAGGGGATAGATTATGCTGAGACATATTCCCCAGTTGCGAAATTTGCATCAATAAGAATAATCCTGGCAATATCTGCATATTATGACTTGGACTTACATCAACAGTTTTTCTAAACGGAGATTTAGATGAAGTCATATACATGCAGCAACCTGAAGGATTTATAGTTGAAGGACAAGAAGATAAAGTATATAGGTTAAGAAAATCCCTATATGGCTTGAAACAGTCACATCGCCAATGGTATTTAACCTTTCAAAATGCCATTATAGAACTTGGGTTTGTGTATAATAAACTTGATCACTGTGTATATGTTTGGAACAGTAAGAGCCACTTTGTCATCCTATTATTATACGTAGATGACATATTGTTGACTAGAAATGACAATGAGATGATTTTCAAAACCAAGTCATGGTTAAACTCAAGGTTCGAAATGAAGGATATGGGGGAAGCATCCTATATCCTGGGTATAAAGATCTCTCAAGATAGAGAATCTAAACTCTTATGCCTGAGTCAGGAGAGATATATAGATTATATCCTCAAGAAGTTCAAAATGGGTGAATTCAAGTTTGTTGATGCACCCGTTGCAAAAAGGGTTAAAATAAGTAAGGCTGATTATCCCGGTGAAGGAGATGATAAGCCTAACATTCCTTATGTACAAGCTGTAGGTAGCTTGATGTATGTTATGTTGTATACAAGACCTCATATCAGCCTTGTTGTTGGTCTTATAAGTAGATATCAAAGTAATCTTGGAAACAAGAGGCCGAATTCTGTATTCTTTTACTCACCTTCATTTTTGAGGGCCACGTTGGAATCCAACTCCTTAAAGGGAGCATCACTGGTTTAAGGATCAACTATAGTCTCTAGTTTCTCATTTGTGGATCCAATGCAACAATTTTGTCACCTAGATTGAAGCAAGAAGGTCAAGTCTCTTCTTATGTGCAGCTCTCTTTCCTGGAATCTTGTTCCAAACTAAGGAAAACAAGATGATCCTTCTTTTCTTACTCAAGAACATGATTTGGCTTAAAATTCTAACTAGTATTTTCAGGCTCCTTTTCATTGGACCGAGTAATATTAGAGTGATTTTCTTTTCGTCTTTTATAAAAGAATAGGTATTGTGAAACCCATTCTAGGTGGTCCTTCGGTCGAACTGCCATAGCCACCTGAGTAGTAAATGACCCACTTTCATGAGAACTATATCACATACTACTTCATCTTGATAGTTTTTCTCAATAGAGAAGTGAATTCCAACCTACTTGGTGATGTCAAACCCCTCTTCATTGTTTAACAAATGAATCTTTTACTGATGAGGATAATTTCGTACCATCAATTCAAGTTTTTGCACAAGCTACATTCGTGTAACTCTTCCTATCTATGATGACATTACAAACTTTGTTCTTGATATTGTAGTGGGTGCAGAACAGGTTCTCTCATTGTTCGTGATAAGGTTGAGCTTACACTTCAGAGTTTTAATGACCATCATTTTGTCCTTGTTGAGCATGACGAGAGTGCCTTTGACTTGAGCTTTTATACTAAGTTCAATACCCTTCTACTAACATCTCCAAGCTAAGACTGGTTTGGGTTTGGTCCAATGATGGTGAGGACCTTAGAGAGAAGTATGACGTTCAACTAGATGCGGTGTTGGTAATGAAAGAAAAAAATGTGAGCTATAACTTGGTGTATGCAGGAGTGATAAGGAGGGAAAGGCTTGTCTTATAGGAAATGAAAGAGCAAAGAACAATAAATAAAAACTAACTAAGAGTTGGGTGCACATGAAAGAGGCAAGAGAATGGTAATGAGAGAGAAAGAATAGAAGGATGAGACATGTTAGAGAAGGTAGAATGAAAATTGGATACCTCGTGTTATGAATCCTCTATATCTTAATGAAAGCACCAAATGATGTGAACCAAATGGTTGTTAGGCATTCTGGTTATTCTAGCCTTCAAGGAATTCTCCACCACAACCGAAACTCATAAGGACAATGAATCTGGTAATTGTCACTAAACCCAAGCTAGATGAGTTTAGATGAGATAAGGAGAAGAGAGTTACTTTCACATAATAAAATACTTCTAAACAGAACTGCAATTCATTTTATTTTAGTAGCTTAAATAGAGATTACATAGCAGTAATGACATGCATTAAAACAAGTTGGAAATAGTACCTAGGAACTAACACTACACGGTGATCCTGTAAGCTAAGGGAAATGAGCCTAATTTAATGGTCAAACGACTCATTATTGAGCATAATAATCAGTTGGTATTGGTTTGGATGACCAATTATGAAATCTTTTGGGGTTGGATTTTTCACTACTTAACATGTTTTGGACTTAGATATTGTTATTGATCCCAGGGTTCGACTTGGGTGGATTATATCCTCAATACAATAATTCATAGATATGTATATATAAATATCTTGTTCTTGAGATGTGAGCTTATTAATGCTTGATTTCGGGATATTTTTTTCAGTGTTTTGGTTTTTCATCCTTAATGTTTGCATCATTTTATCACATAGAATACTTTATGCCCCTCTCTATTTGAACTAGCCGATATTAATTCTATGCATAACATCTCTATCAATTTTTTCATCACTTTGAAAAGTTAATTATAGGCATTTAAAATTATCCTCCTGAGGGATGCAATGTGTGTCAATTTTAATTTCTATGTCCTATGAAGTACCAAAATGATCAAACTTACATTTCATATATTTTGTCTTTGTTCTACTAAGTTGAAAGCCTTTACTTTCTAACGTTTTTCTCCATAGTTCTAATTTTCTATTAACTTTTTCCTTATACTCATCCACAATACAATGTCATATGCAAATAACATACACCCATTGGATAGTTGTGAAAAGGATTTTAAGATATTTGAAAAGAACAAGAGACTTGAAACTGTGTTTTTAAGTAGATAAATTTAAAGTGATAAGATACTCAGATGCTGACTTTGTTGGAAGAAAAAATGACAGCAAATCAATCTCACGTCAAATATTCTTATTTGGAGGTAGTACTGTTTCTTGGGCATGTAAGAAATAGGGTTGTGTAGCATTGTATACACAGGAAGCTGAGTATGTGGCTTGTTGTATGGCTACAATGAGTGTTGTCTGGATAAGCCATTTCATACATGATTTAAAGTTGGAAGTAATCGATGAGTCAGTTGTCATTTACTGTGATACAATGCAGCAATTGCTCTTATCAAGAGTGGAGCATATTGCTCAAAAAACAAGCATATAATAGTTAAATACCACTATGTTCATGATATGGTTATGAGAAAGAAAATATCCATCTCATACATGCCAACAAATGATATGTTGGCAAACCCCTTGACTAAAGGCATAACAGAGGAACTTTTCTCAAAACATGTTACAAACATGGGTTTGAGGTATGTTTGATTGTTCTATAGGAAAATAATCACACAATCGGTAGTGATTGCAGCAACAATCATGAAAAGACATTACTAGGTAAACCCTGCAAAATTGAGAGGAAAACTAGTATGTCAATACACTTGGCTCGAATGGCCAAGTGGGAGATGTTAGGTTGTGGCCATTCTCGACAACCCAGCACGGTAACGACTGGCCTGGCCATTCAGACTGTTACCCGTATCTACGATTGCAGATAGGATAGCCATAACAGCATAACAGTCAGACCGTTACCGAAGATCATGGTAATAGTCCGGATGAGGAAAGCCCAGCAGGATAACCGAGAAAGGAGGGGCACGCGTTGCTCTATATATACAGAGCAGCGCATATGGTTCAATCGCTGAAAAACATAAAAGCTTTTCCTAGAAAATTCTGCTGTGAGGAAACCTCAAACCAGAAACACACTTACCCATTTTTTCTGTTGCAGGAGTACCTGGAAGGGCTCGACGACAACTAACCGGAAGCTCAGAGACAACCGGAATCTGGCAAGGAGAACCTCAAAGAAAGGTGTTGGTTACATAATTTTAATTTGCAAAGAGGATGAAAGGTTAGGAAGATGTGCTGTATCACGCTCATTTGCAGTTGGAGGGTGGCTCGGCTGATGGGCCTCTCTTCCCTCCGCTTCTGGTCGATTTTGCTGCCGTTGTTCCTGCCCGGCATCGAGCCTTTGTGAGAGCTTGTCTTGGCTCTCTTTCAGTTGAACTTTAGTGGCTTGAAGACTAACTGGCTATTGTAATACTGAACCATCACAACCTCTGGTGTAGTTCTACCCGAAGACCCTTTGTCTTCAGTTGTGTCCTTCCGTCTTTTGCCCATGCCGATTATAATGGATTACAAGACTTCTTGCAAATCTTTAGGACAATTATCTAGTAATCCTCTTGATCATCTAGGCACACTTACCTCACTGTCTAGAGACTTGCACGACTCAAGTGATTGACTTGCAACTCATTACAAAACCCGAATGCAGTTTCTGACCACAACGACTACTTCAGTCAACTACAACTGACTAGCTAACTCGATTATAGAACTGTTACAGTCAACTTTTGCTAAGAATGGTCAATTAAAACCTCTGTAGTACACACACAAATTTTGGTATAAAAATTCCTAAATTTGGTTACAAAAAAGTAACTATGCACTAATTTGTGTTTTTTGTTTTTGTAGTCAAGACTACCTATTGCAAGTCGCCTTTTCAATGATTGGATCTGCTTTGATGCTGAATATTTTGCATGAATCAACTCCTTAATCTGTAGATCGATTCTTAATTCCCCAATCAACTCAATTAGTATTTACTTGTGCAAAATTAGTTCAAGACATCCAACCTATCGGCTTCAATTTTCAGATCTGTAATTCGGCAGAACTTGTTGGAATTTCTTTGTCACTTCCGATCAGATCTGTGCAGAGCAGCTGATCAGATCTGCAATGGATCTCAAAATTTCAAATTTCAATTGAGATCTCCTCTCCGGAATGCCTCTTGAGAATCTGCACAATCTCTATAATTACTCATGCAAACAGATCAGGAAAATCTGCCCCGATTTTTCTATTCTTCCAGAATCGATCGTCTAGAACATGGATTTTGGTTGCACGATCTGAATTTGATTGTATTGAGTTGCATCCCGATCTATCACTCTTTGATAGATCATCTATACATCTGAGTAATCAAGACCTACCTCACTCAGATCCATCGAGAGACATCAGATTTGTCCATTTGTTGCAGAATTTCTACTGAAGTTTCGCATAAAATTTTCTGTACCGTTCAGATCTGACCTGGATTGCTCCAGTTGAATTTTTTGTCGATGAATTGCTTCGACACGAGCCTTTGAATGCTCTAATACCAAACTATCACCAACTAGATCCAAACTTCAATCTAAAGGGGGTTTACCGAATGGTGATGGCAAGTAGAATACTTTCTACTTCAACCTACTCCTTCACTAGGCGTGGGAGATTCTCTTGCTGGACTGAAGAGAGGTTTGTCTTCGTTCCTCAACACCTCACACTATAATGCGGAAGTCTCTCCAAGTTTCCTTGAGCGTAACACACACGCTGCGATGAAATCTCAAGAGAGGTTAGGGAAGAAAGGTGCATGCACCTTCAGGATGGAGTGTGCGTGCCGCTTATGTCACGATCATAACAGAGTACGACAACCCGCATCCAGTAGTGGTAAGCTGGCATTTTTGGCCAAAAGGAGTGGCAGGGAACGAGATGAACAGCGGCACCTTATTGATGCAAATTAATGCGGAATTCAGTTTGAGAGAAGTCGATGTTGATAGTTAGAGGAAAAAAAGGAAGAATTGAGAGAAATCAATCTAGAAATATATAATCAAAAGGTGTTAACCTTTCCATATACATCACTTTATAGAATGAATTTTTTTAGACTTTTTATAATTTGTTTTACCCTACAAATATAAAAGATGGTGATAGTTGTCCTACTCTAATTAAAAGACTTCTACACTTCAATTATCATAAGCAAACCCTAAACAAACATTAAAGTAAATCAAATGGGATTAATGCAATGATCGGCTTGCTAGGGAAATCCCAAGTCAGCTCACCAAATCATCTTGTGGGTTTTTATCTTTAGGTCAGTCTATCTCTAGGACAGAAATTATCTTAATTTTAGCGTAAACTTGGTTGATCTCTCTAGAAGACTATGTATGGTTATCTTAGCCTTCAATTAATTGCACCTTAATCACTCAAACATGATTGAAAGGTAGACAGCCCTAGTTTAGTCAAGGTGACCTTCGTTGTGTTATATCATCTCCACCAGCCTTCCTTTGTATTGGTCCTTCAATATCTTCGTTGGAGTTTGGTCCAACTGAGGAAAAGCACCCAATTGGGGAATTGAACTATAGAGCGAAAAGACAACGAGATCAAAGTTGTTTTGGTGCTTGCATGCACCACATGCTTAATGCCCATTGGAGATTACCAGCGGATCTCTATATCTAGCGCTTCAATCAAAGCATTTTATAGGCAGCTTGTATAATGGCAATCGATTTTGGGCTTACGAGTGTGGATTTTGGCCATTTTATAAGGCCTCACGAATAGCAAGGCTTCTTTTGCAAGCAGATTTTAAGCATTTCTCCATGTGCATGTTCATTCTCTGGCGAACTTTTGACAAGCACAACCCAAAATCCAAACCACCATCTTTATTATACAAGTATAAACTGAGACCATCTATTTAACAAACTGATAAAGATGAACAACAATTTCTAAAGAATAAATGTAAACAAATTTTTTTGGTCTAGTATGGACTTAAAACTTTGCTTGCAAAAATTGTGCGCAAGCGTGCTAAAAAGTTTACTCAAACTTTCAAAGAGATTTATCTGATTATTCGGCGATTGTAGGAAAATAGGTTCTTGTCAACATAGACTTTCTTTAACCGACTTTCAAGGGTGAGTCTAGACACTTAGGAACAGTGATTTCAAGATCTAGAGTTTTCTCAAAACAATTTCAACTCAAAACCGCCTTTTTAAAAAGCCAAACCATATTTAGTTATGTGAAAATAGAATTGGCTCTATTTCAAAGTGTGTGAGTTTATATTTTTTTACCCACTTATAGGGATCTAAAAATCCTGAAAAATCTATTTGAGTGAGAACTAGGTATGAAGTTTTATTAAAAAAATTTATTTGTATTATAGTTCTTTGGATGATCAAATAAAAACTTAAGAAAACTTGTAACCGAATGTTATTCTAAAAATTTGGATAGTATCTGTAATTGAGATACAAAGTCCTAGTAAAACACTTGTATCTTCATACGTAGGCTCCCAATTATTATGAAAATTATCAATTTAGAAATCTATGGATGTTAGCTTTATAACAAAAATATTCTTAAGGTATTTCAATACCTACCGACTGAGTTATGATGGTTTTATTGAACATCTAGCATAAGATTTTTGTCATAGAGAGGTTGACTTTTGGGTTTAGTATGATCCTTAATGATTTTTTACCAATCTCTCCTATATCCAAAATTTGCGAGAATTTTATCGGATATGGCCGATATGTGAGGTACTTACAAACAAAATTTTGGAATATTTTGCTTAGAGATGGTTACTAAAAAATTCGAAGATCATACAAGGTTTGTGTAGTATGCTGAAATTTATAGAAAATAATGATGCATCCGGTTAGAATCATAATGATTTAATGATCATTGAAAGAATTTTATTGAGGACTTATACTCGTTCAGAGATAAACTTATCTACATATATATTTCCAGAAATATCTCTCGAGGAGGATTGCTCTCTTAGAAAATATATCTGAACATAGCCCAATGCCTTCCCATAACACAAACTTATGGATGATTAATTCAGTATAAGAGTGATTACATACTCATATCATCGTATGTAAACATGACAACTATGTCTCTTTCATGGCTTCTTAAATTGAATTGGAAGCAATCAATACACCAAAGAAAGAGAAGAAGGGATGATATAATACATACGCATAGAATAGATGAGAACGTATAAGATATAGAGTATAATGGGGTAGAAGAAATGAAATCTTGCAAAAGTAGTGGATTTCTCTTACCAATGACCCTCTCTTTTGCACTTTCGGATTAAGAAGATCCTCTTTTGCAATGATATTCTATGAAATGGCTGCAACTCTTGAGCTTACAAAGGATTTGAGACAATAACTCAAAGCTTACAACAAAAATAAAGAAGAAAAGGGATAAAAGAGGATGGCTTGAGGCTTTCTCTCTAGGTCTCTCTCTTTCTCTCTCTCTCTTCCTTAGATGAACTCCTTCATGGGCTAGAAATGAGCTCTCTCATGTCTTCCTCGATTGGGCTTATCACTCTTGGGATGAAATCCTCCCCCTCTTGGTCACCCACATCATATTTTCTTGAATCGGATACTTTTAGTTTGTTAGACCTGATTTGAACCCAAATTCAATCCATCTAGAGGTGTTCTCACATGGGAAGGGCAGTTAGACTCATGTGTCATGTGTTGGGAACAACTAGGTACGATTTTGGCATGTTTGAGAATGTGAGAGTCATTTTGCATGGAAGACACGCAGGGGCAAGTGTGAGAGCGGTCCCCATGCACCGGGGGGTCCTACGAAGCGCTAAGGGGGGTCATGCTAGGTGCCAAAAGGGTCCTACCAAGTGTCATAGGGTCCCGCCAGGCGCATGGTGGGCTCCACGCTTGTTGCTTGGTTACACGTGGTGGCTTGTAGACGGTCTATGGTGGATGACGGTGGCACGGGAGACTTGTGGTCACACGCATAGTAGCCGGTGATGATGCTTTTATTCTTGTATGCTTCATGGGTTGATCTCTTTAACCTTTTTGGATCGCTTTAATCTTCTGGTGGTGTAGGGTCGCTTGGTGTAAGATCTTCTTTGGTCAGGGGTATTTTGGGCTTTTTGGTTTTCTTATTCTAGATTGATGATTTTGTCCTTTTCTGCTCCATGAGTTGATCTTTAACCTTCTTAAACCACTTTAACCTTTTGATGGGTATAGGGTCGCTCGGTGTAGGATTGCTCGTACCTGGGGTATTTCGAACTTTTCACTTGATGCTTGAGCTTGAGTCATCACCAAACTTGAGTCTGATAGGTCCCGCTCCTTCTCCGCCATGTTTTAAGCCTATTTATTTTTATTTTTGTCTTTTTAATTTGAATATTTTATAGGAGTAAAAAGTTATTTTGCAAATATTTTATAGTTATAACTTATTTTGATTTAAAATGCCCTTTTTTAACTTTTGAAACCCTTTCTTTTAAAGAAATACACTTAAAACATTGAAATTTTGCTAGTACAATCTTGAGGGTAAAATGGTCATTTTTTTTAGATTTTGTCATAATTCGATTTTTTTTATGGGTGTCGATGTAACCCTCATTTTGAGATTCCCACAAAATTTTGGGTTTGAAATGAGGTTGCTTAAGGTGTCTTTATTGAAAGAAACCTTAAAAGACTAACGACCATAATTTTGCTTGTAAAGGGAAACTTTTGAAAAACAATTTTTTTTAAAAAAAATTAGGTGTTTACAAAATAACTATTTGAGAAAGAACGTTTTTAGTTGTGATAGTTATGAGAAAGATTTTTAGTGAAGAATAAGAAGTAACCTCTGAAGATAAACTAAGACCTCTTTATAATAAATAATGAAGAAGAACTAATCGTTGTTGTAGGAAGAAAAACTTAGACCTCTAAACGAAGAAACTATCACAGCAAGTACTAGCTCATACTATAAGGCAAGATACTTGAAAGACTAGATGGACGCTCACACCTTTAAGCAATTCTAACTCATATGCCAAATTGCAATTCTTTTTTATGGTCTCAAATGGCTCATAGTATTTAGGATTTAGATTCAATTGAGAGAAGTTGGTTGAATTGAAGGCTTGGCAAAGATGAGAATTGAGCCATACTCTTCAACTTCAAATTCATACCTGGTCCAACCTTTGTGGAATGAAGACTTCATGTGCTTTTAAACTCAAGTAATATTTTCCTTTAATTTTTTTAATATGTTATCACACTCACACAAAGAAATATGGACTTTCTCATAATACCCTACCATGCTCATATGTAATAGGGAGTGGCACAACATATAACCATAGAGAGCCTCATAGAGGATCACTTCGATCAAGGTATCATAGCAAATACTCTATGAAAAGTTCAATGAAAGCTTGACATACACTAAGCTTACCCTTTATGAAATAACGATGGTAATTCTCATGGATTCAACCCACTATTGCGGACATTAGTTTGAGGGGCTATACTAAAAGAGAGTTTAGTTCTCAATTGATACATATATTCCTTCAAAACTTAGAAGTAACTATTGTATTTCAGTCACCAACAATAGTTTTAGAAACCCCATGAAGGGTTTAACAATTTGGGCTCGTACTTGCCTTTGAGAGGCTAGAAGTGAGCATATTTGGTGAATCGATCTATAATCACATATATGGTTTGACATCCATTAGAGGAAGGTAAGCCCTATAAATCAATTATCATACCTATGATGATGGAATATATATAAAGGCATTAGGGAACTGGGGACTTTACTAGACTCTTATTTTTATGCTTGTCAAGTCTTACACTAACAAGTTAGATAATTTGACTCTTTATCCATGCTCAATAAAAATTGAATTTGACTCTTTGATAAGTTTTAGAAACACCCTTAGGTCCTTCTACCCATGAGTCTTGATATTATTTGAGAACAAAGCCAATTAAAATACAAGACTTGGGGAGCAAAATTTTACTATCAAAGTAAAGAAGACTATCATAGACCAAGTAGTGTATCATAGGCCATGAGATCCACTATGTTCGAGTTCATATATTGGATGTCCTAAACATGCTTGGAAAGTCTATAATTAATTACTAAAAACTCTATAAGTTGGTTCTCGTTTTGGCCTAATAAAACATCTGCAATAAAGTTCCCTTGGCCTTGGCTCCTTGCCACTCAATCTTGAGATTATATTTATAAAGCTTAAGATCTATCTATCTCTATTGTATCGTAATCTTCTGCTCCCAAATAAATTACAAACTATTATGATCTGTCCATAAAGAGCATCACCTCCACAAATAAGGTCTTAACTTTTCTAGCACAAGGATAATCCTTAATAGCTCCTTGTCATGAGTTGTGAAGCTCTTTTTGCAGAGTGGTAAAACCGGTGACTGGATGCTTCTCTTGTATAAGATCACCCTTACTCCAATGTGGCATGCGTCAATCTCTACCGTGAGTTTTCTGTTGAAATCTAGTAAGGCAAGGACGAGTATGATAGACATGACTTTAAGCTTCTTGAAGGCTTTCAGCTTTAGTAGACCAAACGAAGGAGTCCTTTAATAAATCAAACAAGGGCTTTACAAGAAACCATAACTCTAAAAAAAATCATTGATAACAACTCATGAGTCCAAGAAAACCTAAAGTAACTTTATGATCATGAGTGTGGGCCAAGAGAAAACCCAAAGTAACTTTACACCATCTCCAATGATAATCCATACCACGTAACCATGGCCGACTTGGCCTCATCCCCGGATGTAATGCGTACCTACCAATATCATGACCTTAAGTCCAATTTAGTGAACCAACGATCTCCTCCAAGTCGGTCAAAGAGATTAGCCACCGATGGGATAGGATACTACCAGTGTTTTACCATAACCTTATTGAAGGACTGATAATCCACTTTCATTTAAAAGAGGATGGGCGAACCATAAGGGTGATTTCAAGGGTTGTACCATACCTACCTACATCCAATAACTCCTCAGTTATTTTTGGAGTTCCTCTAACTCGGGAGGACTCATATGGCAGGCAACTTTGCTGGGATCCTTAGCACCGGGATCTAGGGTGATCTCGTGATCTGTTGCCCACCTTGGAGGTACATAATTGCAAGCAATGCGACCCTTGACAAATGAAGCATGGGCTAAGACTCTTTCCACCCAAATTCGGTTAGCCAGGTTTTCCACCAATTTCTACATGACTATCGGTTAGTTGTGCCTCGCCTTTGGAATTTTTAGCACCTTTGCCATGTTGTTGATTCTTACCCTTTCCCTTTTTCTTCTTTTCACCACCTTGGTCATTTGGATTGATATTTCTTCCAATTTGAATCTTCATCATCTCCCTTGGAAGCATGAAGATCTACAAAGGTTTCAACCATAGTGATTGCATCCATGACTTCTGTAGGATTCCGTCGCCTAAGTTCTACTTGAGCCCATAGTTGGAGACTGTCTTAGAAATGAATGAGTTTATCTTCTTCACTCACATGTTGCACTTCAAGAAAGATCATGTTGAACTTCTTTACATACACGTGAAGAGAACTGGAATACTTCAATTGTTTGAGGGTTTCTCTAGATCGCCTAATGTTATTCATAGGCATGAATTGTTGTTGAAGCTCTTGTTTTAATTCTTCCCAAGTCAAAGGAAGTCTTCTTCCACCTTCGGCTGCAAATATCTCACGTGTTCTCCACCACAATTTGGCATCTCCACCAAGGTACAAGGTAATAATGGTCACTTTGTCTTCGTCGGGTACTTGAGATACTCCCAAGTGTTGCTCCAAGTACCACACAAAGTTGTCAACGATCTTACGGTCTCGTTCGCCTTCAAACTATTTTGGTTTTGGAATTTTGATCTTAATGCTAAATGGAGTAGCATGAACAACCTCTCTTTAAGTTGGAACAGCAGGTTACCATCCCTCATGCAAATTCCGAAGCATAACTTTTAGATTTTCTAGACGCTGCTGGCGAACCCGTACGTTTTGCAACTACTATGCAAATTGATCATGTTGGGTCTGCAGATTTGCTAGTTGCTGAGAAGTCTGCTACAACACCATGTCCATGGAATCAGAAGTCCCTTCGTCTTATGATGTATCACATCTACTTTTGCCCATACTTTCTATTTGAGAACTTAATACAAACATTTACAAGACGCAAACAAAAAAATAGCAAACTGACCTTGACTAGTTACAACCTTCTGTACTATAACTATTACAATGACTCAAATGAGCTTAACTCAACACAATTCCATGACTTCCAATACCTTTACAACCTTAGTTAGCAAGGGATTACAACAAAAATCTGAGAATTACAATGCTCAATTGAAAACAACTCAATCAAGTTTTGTGTCAACACAAAAAATTTCTCTAGAAAAACAACACGCACACTTGGTGTGGTTTCTTCTAATTTTGTTCAATCTGAACACTTCCAGATGATCAATGACCACAACTACATAGATGACCTTCGTGATGTCACTGTACGCACCTTTTCATTTTAATTTCTTTCGTAGTGTTCTTAATTGTTGATTCAGGAAACCCTCCTTGTTCGATACCACAACTACATAGATGCATATCTGCAAGTAGGAATCTGCATAACCACGGCTCGTTAGTAAGGGATCTCGATGGGTCAACTTAGGTGGAATAAATTGAATTCAACCTAACGTAGTTCAGAATACGGTTAACTAATCAAGTTGTATTTGATATGGAAGTAATGGGTCAAGAGGAGTTCTAACAAAATAGAAGTTGACCTAAGTGGACTCTTATAACAGAGTTCATATACATAATCGAGAGAAAGTAGATGATTATTTGCATTGAATAGTTACCTTCACATAAGCCTAATAAGGCCATGAGAGAAGGTAGATGATTTTTTGCTTTGAATATATTTGAGAAACTCTCATGTTATTATAGATATGTTGGTTTATATTGATTACAATTGATTAATTTGTCCATTATATCTATGAAATCTATTATCAACTAATTGCATTCCATTTTATGGGTTTGACTTTGAGATCATATGCAAATATTAAATATTGGATCCAAATATAATCGAGATTATATGCATATATTAAATATTTGATTGAAATTGAATGAAGTTTCTCTTTTAGTGGGATCAGTTTTATGGATTTGTTTTTGTCACCGTTGTGCTCCCCCTTGTCTCACATGTGATTGTGAAGAAACAAGGTCAAGATTTAACCCTTTCTTCTTCTTAAAACTACACTTTTAAGGCCTTCTTCTTCCCTTTGTTGTTTTTGTTGTTAAGTACTCACATCTAATTTTTCACATTTTCTTTTCGAGTTGGCTGCCCAAGAAGGTGCGAAACCACCTCATGGGGTGCGAGGTTCTATTCTCAAGACCCGCGGGGCGGGGTCTAACAAGTAATTTACAGTGTTGGGCGGGTGCAGGTGGGGTGAATTGCCATCAAAATTGGTAGACAGCCCACGAAAATGTTAGGAAAGGTGAGGTAGCAGCCGGAAACAAGCGTAAAAAATCGTACCTGTGTGAAAATTTTCAAGGGAAAAGGGAACGGGAAGGAAACAAAAGGCTCCTAAATTTTACCGCATAAGAAGGGGTTCTAAATGTTCTACTTCTATATTTTTGGCCAGCCGGCGAGGAAGAGCCCAAAACCCTCGCCTATAAAAAATCGCGTGTTGCCCCTTTGAACGGCCTCTTTCTCTTGCCTCTCTTTGCGGATCGTGTTAGGGTTTCGCTGTCCGCCAAGATGCTCGTCTACCAGGATCTGCTCACCGGTAAGAAACCTGTGTTCTTGTGCGCTCTTTTGCTGTTCTTCTTCTACATCCCTCTAGGGCTTTGGATGGGAACAGTTCTGGTCCTTGATCTGTTCCCCATGTAAATTCGTGCAGAATCGCTTTTTCTGTTTTTCTCCTTTGGTTCGACTTTTATCCATGCCTACTGTGTAATCTCGTTTCTGGATGTTGATCTGTTCTTTCTGTGCGTTTATGGTCTAGCCGCACGCAAATATCGTTTTTCCCGTTTCTCTCGTTTCTTGTGACTTTGATCTGTTCCTTTTGCCTCTGTATTGTGTGAACCCATGTAAATTTCGTTTTCCATGTTTCTGTGGTTTTGTTGTAGCCTTGGTCCGTTCTTCCTATGAGTGGCGTAGTGCAAGATCATGTAGATGCAGTTTTTCCGATGTTCCTTGTTTAGATCGAGTTCTGCTTAGCTTCGATTATTTTTTGTACCATTTATCTTGGAAGTCTGTAGTTTTGCGGGTTTCTGTTTTGGTTCGTTTATATCTGAGAGTTCGCCAGTAATTTCTAGAATTTGTTGATGCCTATTACGTTGATCTTTCGTATTGGCTGTCTTATAATTTCGTCTGTTTCCTGGTAACTGTCATTTTCTCGGCTTCTTTTGCTCCCTCGTATGCAGATGCCAGGGATTGTATTTTACTTGCCCGTTGTTTCTTGAAAAGCATCGACAAAGTTTTTCTGTAGTGTTAATTGTTGACTTGGATCATCTAGATTTGTTCTGTTTATTTCAAGGCAGTGTCCTTTTGGAAACTCACTCTAATTCAATCTGCAATTGAAGATAGATCAGTATTGTGTTTTGCATATCGAGTTTGAATGAATGTATGGATCAAATTCTTGATCAATCTGTGGTTATTTTTGTTCAATGTATTTATTGGGTTATCAATTATGGGAAAGGATGTGGTGAAATCAAGGATTCTGGTAGCAATCAACTGCATTGGACTTCACATCAATTGAATGACCTGATGCTTAGATCATCCAAAGATCCTTTTCATGTTTTTTCCCCAATACAAGCACATGTACACACTATGGCCAATTAATATGGTTACACCAATCCTGTTTTTATTTCTTGTTGTGTATATGTTTTGTGCCTTTTTTTGTTTTGCCTGCATTTGGTATTTGCATATAACATTCTTTCTTGTTTTGGTCTATCTCAGCGTTGTTCGACGCGTATCATATCGTGTATCATTTTGCTCCATTATGGGTGTATCATATTGTACTTTAATATTAAAAAAATAGAAAAATATTTAAAAAATCAAGAAAAATTAGTAAAAATTCAAAAAAATAGGAAAAAAATAGGAAAAATCTGGTAATTGCAAAGAATTCATATAATGCAAAGTTTAGTACATATTGATCATTCACCATTGATCAATTGAAAAAAAAATTACATATTTTGAAGTAAAAAATGAAATACATTTACATTTACATATTGTAAATTTGTATCAGGATCATTAGCTAAATAATCTTCTATCTTCTCCTTGATGACGATTCAAAGTTTCTCATCACCTTCTGCTTCAAAATCAAAATTTTCATCTCCTTCGTGATGTTGTTGCGCTCCTTCCAAATTAATCCATGCAATATTTTCTTCGGTTAGGACTTAGGAGTTAGGAGTGCATTTTCTACGTTATCTTCCATAATCCACTCATCTAATATATCAAAATTAACAAACTGCAATCTTTGTACATATAGTTGGCATATTTGCTAATTTTCATATGTGAGCAAAATGATGAGCTCCATTTATTTGATTATTGAGTCTATGACACTCCAGTGATGTGATATTGTTACTTGATGATATCCTCTTTTTCTCTTACTGGAGACTAGCTTTTTACATAATGCTTGAAGTGGTTTGAAACTGAAGGATGATAGATGGATGTTGTGGGTTAAAATCAAGTAATATGATTACTTCTGATCTCACTTCACTGATTGAGTTAAGCCTCACACACGGTGATCATGTTCAACTCAATGGAAGTCATGTAAGGTGAACCCTAAAATAGTGAAGTTATGAAATACCCATTCAATGAACTGAGACAACCAAATTGTTCTTCATTGTTTGCGATTTCATGAAATTAGAAATAGTAGCAGAAATATACCTAAAAGTTGGCAACAGAAAGAGAAATGATGTTGTCACATTTTTATTTGTTCATAAATTATTCTTATTCAATAAATTTCTTATAAATTAACCCGAATTTACATGTTACATACATGGCTTGCAATCCCAAACAAGCATACCGGAGGATGCCTTGGAGAGAAGTGAAGAGAGGCAAGAAACCTGCAAAAAAAAAAAAATTTAAAATGAATTTTTTTTTGGGACGATACGGCACAATACGATACAAGTTACTATATCGTGGATTCCCACGATACAGATAACACTGGTCTATCTGGAATATGAAGTTTGTCCGTCTCATGATTCGTCACTTCTCTTTATCTTTTAATATGTGATTTCATGTTGTGCTGGAGATTCAGTCGACTTGGTGGCTTAAATTTCATGTTGGAAGGTTCCTGATTGAATTGTAACTAGAAATTTTGTCTTTATGGTTTGTTCATCTTGATTGTTTGAATGGCACACTAACTTGTCAGTTGGTGGGATGGAGCCTGTTAAGAGGAACAAAAGCTTGTTCGCCTGCTTAAGTGCTGTGTTCTTGTTTCTGTTGTAAATTTTGAAGCTAATGTAGGCTTAGATTGTCCGGATTGATTTGTGTTCACTAATTTGATAGCAACCTGAGCATGTAGTAGGGTGGTCTCTGAAATCTGATCAATTGCAAGATAAGATCGGGGGAAGAAGAGGGGGTTTGTTGGTTCAGACTGCTACATACTTGTTACTCATATGGATGATCTAAGGTGGAAAGGAAGAGAAGGGGTTTGTGAAGGAAAAGTTAATCAAATGACAACAATGTGATCCATGTAATTCTATTTAAAATTTTGTGGTTCTCATCATGGGTGATGATAAATTGTTTTGTCCAGTTGGAAATTAAAGGAGTACGATGATGCTGAGTGAATGGATTTGCTTTTTTTATTTCTGCAACCTGCAGCTAGTTGTTAATGCTTGGTTATGTGACAAATGCAGATGATGAGCTCCTCTCAGATTCCTTTCCATATACAGAGATTCAAAATGGAATTCTGTGGGAGGTTGAAGGCAAGGTTGGTATTGTTGCTTTTTTTTTTCCTCATCGTTGTATGTAATGAAGCTTCAGCTTCCTTATTTATGGTCCTCTATTGTGTCATAGAATTTTGTACTTTTGGCACCTTGGGGTTACCTACTGGGATCTCTAAATCATTGTAATATCATCACATATTGCACCCTCAGGTGGCTGCTCTATTAGATAAAGCAATATAATAAAGTACTTATGATGCAACCATGCATCTAAATTTGGGGTTGTATGTCACAACAGATACATAGTCCTTCTGATGCATCATAAATTTCACTTTTACCTTTTTGGGAATGTTAGCTCTTTTGCACTGTTTTATCCTGACAATCTTAAGATTCTTAGAGGTATGATCACGCTTCATAGACTTTATTGGAAGCTTTTTGGGGGTGATCTGTACATGAGGGTTTTTTACGTATTTTCTTACTGAGGGTGAACTGATTACATTTGGAGCTTTATTGGTTGATCCTTAATAGGTAACAACTGTTATCAGTTTAACTATTCAATTTAGCTGTGATTATAACATGTCTCAAGGACATACCTTTTTCTTAGTATTTTGTTTTTCTGTTGCTCCATATGGAGTAACAACAGTTCAGCAATGTTTTAGTAGTTAGTGGTTTTTGGATGAATTATCATGTAAGGGATATTCAATTTTTTGGGTTTTGTTTTAATTCCTTTAAAAAAAAGTAATCTTATGTTACATTTATATCTAATATCTGTCGCCCTTTAAGATCAACGAACTCTACTTAAAATTGTTGACAGTGGGTTGTTAGAGGAGCAATTGATGTAGACATTGGTGCAAACCCATCTGCAGAGGGTGGTGAAGAAGAAGAAGGTGTTGATGACCAAGCTGTCAAAGTAGTTGACATTGTTGATACCTTCAGACTTCAGGTAAAGCATGTGTGCGCGTGCACGTGTATGTGTGCACCCGTGAGTGCCTTTTTTGAATCATGCTTATGTTTTTATCTAGTGATCTATTGTGCGTGGGTGTGGGTTACCTACTGACATATTGTTGATGATCCTACATACTATTGCCTTCCCCACAGGAGCAACCTGCTTTTGACAAGAAGCAGTTTGTAACCTATGTCAAGCGTTTCATTAAGCTTCTCACTCCCAAGTTGGATAGTGATAAACAAGAAGAGTTCAAGAAGAATATTGAGGGGGCGACCAAATTTCTTCTCTCCAAGCTTGGTGACCTTCAATTGTAAGTACATAACTTTCTTCGTCTAGATATTATATGTGCTAACTTGTCTCATTATCTCCCAGTAGTGCCTACTTTTGTGTGTTATATCAGAATAATGTTGTTTATATATTATTTGCAAGTTAGATGGTTATGTGCACCGGTAAATGTATTACTAGGAGGTATTTTCACAGTTTTCCCCAACATTGGAGATGAAATTTGTGTTCACCATGTCCTTGAAAATGGTGGAACCTCAAAAGCGAGAAAGAAAAGAGTGCATCGAGCTATTCGGACTAAATGGTGGAACCTCAAAAGCGAGAAAGAAGATATATTTAAACAGAAAGTCATGCAAGGAGATGTTTGGAATTATGTTGGCACACCGTGTGATATGTGGAATAATATGGCTATACATATTAGGAAAGTTGCGAAAGATGTGTTAGGGGTATCTAAGGGAGGTGTACCGGCACAAAAAGAAGCTTGGTGGTGGAGTGAAGTAGTACAAAATAAAATCAAGGCAAAGAGGGCATGTTACAAATTACATTATGCTAAGAAAACTAGTGAAACTTTAGAAGCTTATAAGAAAGCGAAAAAGGAAGCAAAAAAGGCCATTAGTGAAGCAAAAGCTAAGATTTGGGAGGACTTATATAAAAAACTCAACTCAAAAGAGGGTGAAAGAGATATTTTTAAGATAGCTAGGGCTAGAGATAAGAAAACTAAAGATCTTAATTATAGATGCATAAAAGACGAGGATGAAAAAATTCTAGTGGCAAATGATGATATAAGAAATAGATGGAAAAACTATTTTTATAATCTTTTTAATGAAAATAAAGATGCTAGTATTAGTTTAGGAGATTTAGCCAACTCAGAAAAGTATATAAACCACAATTTCTACCGATGTATTCAAAAGAATGAAGTCAAAGAGGCTCTTAAACATAGAAGTTTGGAAAATACTAGGAGAAATAGGAATCACTTGGCTCACAAGACTATTTAATGAAATATGGAAAAACCAAAAGATGCCCGAGGAATGAAGAGCAAGTACACTTATACCCATATATAAGAACAAGGGAGACATTCAAAATTGTGCGAATTATCAAGGTATCAAGTTAATGAGTCATACTATGAAATTATAGGAAAGAATTATCAACGTAGGTTAAGACAAGTATCAAGTACAACAGAGAACCAATTTGGGTTCATGCCAGGCAGATCTACTATTGAAGCGATTCACCTTTTGAGACGTCCTATGGAACATTTTAGAGCAAAAAAGAAAGACCTTCACATGATATTTATTGATGTAGAAAAAGCTTATGATAGGGTACCGAGGGAGGTTCTTTGGAGAACTTTAGAAAAAAGAGGTATCCCATTGACATATATTAACCTTATAAGAGACATGTATGATGGTGCAAAAACATGTGTGAGGACTCATGAAGGAACGACAGACTTCTTTGAAGTTAATATTGGGTTACATCAAGGATCAACTTTAAGCCCATACTTATTTATAATGGTGATGGATGAGTTAACAAAACATATTCAAGATGAAGTACCTTGGTGTATGTTATTTGCAGATGACATTGTATTAGTGGAGGAGTCTAAGAAAAAAGTTAATAGAAAATTGGAACTATGGAGAGAAACATTAGAAAGCAAAGGCCTTCGACTTAGTAGAACAAAGACAGAATATATGGAATGTAAGTTTGATCATTTGGTTACTTCAGAGGACATAGAAATTAAAATAGGCACATATTGCATTCCTCAGAAGGAAAGTTTTAAATACCTAGGGTCAATTTTTCGGAGTGATGGAAGAATTGATGGAGATGTTACGCATAGAATTAATGCTGGTTGGTTAAAATGGAGAGGAGCATCAGGTATTCTTTGTGATAAGAAGATACCATTAAAATTAAAAGGTAAATATCATAGAGCAACAATTAGGCCTGCCATGTTTTATGGTTCTGAGTGTTGGTCAGTTAATCATCAACATGTACAAAAGATGTCTGTGACAGAAATGAAGATGTTGAGATGGATGAGTGGTCATACAAGAAAAGACCGTATACATAATGAGGTTATTAGAAACAAAGTAGGAGTGGCACCAATAGAGGATAAAATGAGAGAACATCGTTTAAGATGGTTTGGACATATAGAAAGAAGATCAAAAGAAGAACCTATAAGAAGGTTAGAAAAACTAAATTTGGAAAGTATTAAAAGAGGTAGAGGACGGCCACAAAAGTGTTGGAAAGAAACAATAAAGAATGATCTAGCTTATTGGAGTTAACTGCTAACATGGCACAAGATAGGGATCTGTGGAAACAAAGAATCCATGTAGCCAACCCCGTCTAGTATGGGAAAAGGCTTAGTTGTTGTTGTTGTTGTTGTTGTTGTCATGTCCTTGAAAATGTTGAAACAACTGCATTTGGGTTTCCTTTACGAAAGTATTCAACGATATGTTATTCTCTTATTTATTTAATAAATTTATCTAGTTGTGTGTACGAAACTATGACATGACTGCTATTTATCAATAGCGGTTAGCGGGTTGTTAGCGGTCGACCTTGATATAGCGGATTTAGCATTACACTTTTATTTATGATTAAAAAATTATATACAATGGATTCTCTATTTTTAAAGAAATATCAAGAAACACAACCACTTCTTTCATAAATATGAATCAAACTAAATAAACAAATTTTATTTCTAACTTCTAAGGAAACAAACAATAATTTCATGTGACACGTGCATATTGAATTGTTAACTTAATTTAGAAAACAAAAACATAAATATAACAAAATTATTCTAAGTATTAAGCAAAGAAATTAAAAAAACAAATATATAATTACTTATCTACTCAAGTATGGTGAATATGGTGTCGTGAAGCCTGACCCCTCTCCTACTCTTCAGAGCCTGTATGCACATTACACGTTTTGCTCTAGAATTATCCACAACCAGCAGTGAACATGTACTAATTGGTAATCATGTTGCCACAAGGAAAAGGTTAAGGTACATGCGTAGAAGCATATATATGCATGTGTAGCAGGTGTTTCAAGTTCAAAGTATAAATAACTAGAGATGAAAAGAATGCACACACTGGTAAACATTAAAATGTACCAAAAATCATATTACAAATAACAAGCATGCAATGATGGAATAAAAATAGACAAGTTGCAGGTTACAACTTGCATTAGCTGCAACAGTTATATCCTCGTCAAGAAAATTATCAATTGAGATTAAGTACAATGACGAAGGGCACATTAGTCTATCGTTTTCAAGGTGAAATATAGATAAAATGCATGTAGAATGAACAACGGAACAATGTTATATCTTGAAAAATGGTCTGCATGAGTAACCGTTATCAAGGATGAGAGGGGGAATGCTGAATTGATAACTTTATACTCAGATAGCTTGTCTTCTAGTGAATTAAAATGGGCATGTCAGTCTATCCACTCTTATTAGTAGCTCAAATTCCATTGATACAACACAAAGAAGAACAAGTACATTAGATGAAAGAATAAGTTACATAGCAATCCATGGAGAAGATTCAAAAAGACAAGAGAAGCAATCAGATTCTTGAATCTTGATGCATTAGATGGAAGAATAAGTTACATAGCATCCATCAAAATTCAATTACAATCACACATAATTGTTTGATCTTTAATATACACTTAATTGTCATGTTCACTCATTCATCCACACTTTGCTGAATGATTATTAAGATAATCATGTTGATCAAAGATAACAACCAATGTGAGGCTGATGTTATTAATATAAGGCATAGAGCACTTGGAGAATATGAAAGAGCCAATGGTCTTAGTGAGTATCGAATGAAAGTGAATCTCAGTCTAGTGGTTTGAAGAAAATAAAAAAGTTAAGAGAGAAGGTGACAGAAGGTGGAGTTGGAGGAAGAGAGAGAAGAGGAAAGGGAGAGAGAGAGAGCTTACCTGGGGCGACGGAAGGCGGAAGCAGAGAAAGAGAGAGAGAGAAAGGGAGAGAGCTTATACATAGGAAGACTGCGGAAAGCGGAGGCGGTGGCATCGGTGAAGGCTACTCGCTGGCGGTGGCGGAGAGAGCAAACAGCAAACGTGAGAGGAAGGAGAGAGAGGCGAGATGCATATGTAGACGCAGATCACGTTTAGGTTTAGCTTTGTATGTTTTTTGGTTTGGGTCGATCCAATGGATATTGGATCGATCCAACCCAAATAGGTATTGTAGGCTAACAATGTTCTTGTGGGATGCCCGCTATAGCAAACACATTATAGCAATTTTTGTTCCACTATAGCGGCCACTATAGTGCGCTATTAATAACATAGCACGATGGCATCTGTTTTCCTTGTTATTATGTTTGTGAAGCTTAAAATCCAATTATCTAGGTTCTCTGATGTGCCCCCTTCTTTCGATGGTATTGGTAGGATGTTACATCAATTATCAATGTGTCCAAAGACCTTTCTCTAGTTCTGCCAAACCCTTCACTTATTCGATCTGCTAGTTACCTTCAATTTCGCTCATTGGTATGAGAAGTTTGACAAAAGCTAGGCCAATTGGTCGTGCGAATCACATTAGTGGGAAGTAGAACTCTGTAGCTTATGTTGAGGTCTTCTGAATATACAGTCTGTGATCCCCCGATCTTCATTTTTCTGATCCAGTAATTCTTTTCATGGCCTCAAAATGTCAGAAGTTTAATAGCTGATCCTTTTTGTTTAACATTATATAAGATAAAGCTTAATAGCAACCGTGTGGCCGATGCCACTTAACGTAGGATATGCTTGGTTTTTATGGTTTTTCTCATGGATAGTTGATTGTCTCCCTTAGATGAGATTGATATGAATTGTTGCTGTGAGATCTATGGAATTACCATGTCTGTGCTTCTGTCTTTTCAGTTTCGTTGGAGAGAGCATGCATGACGACAGCAGCCTGGTCTTTGCATACTACAAGGATGGCGCTACCAACCCAACATTCTTGTATTTCTCGCATGCTTTGAAGGAGGTCAAGTGTTAGAGTGAGTTTGGTCGGGATAGTGCTCTGCCTTTCTTTTCTAGTTTTTGCCCTTTTGGTTTGGTGCAAATTTGGCGAATGCGGTTTCGAGAGAATAACTTGTGTTGATGGTTAGGATCCCTACTTTGTGCACTTTCTTGTGTTGGAAATTCTTGACATTATATAATATCTATTCTTCGTCATCAATGTTATTAGATTTCATACCAACCCGATTTTGTCGATCATTAACAGAAATATGTTTCTTTTACTTCTTTTTATTCTTAGTTATTAGGTTTCAACTTTTTTTTTCTTTATACTCTCGCCCGAGCAGCATCATAGTTTAGAACCTCAGGTCTCGTGTAGATGATACCGATGATCTGTTTGATCGAAGTCAATTCATGGAAACGGGAGTTTCGATGTCGGTTTTCACCGGAGCTTTCTGGTAGTTTTGCCCTATGTCAGTGAAAGAATGACATCAGTAGAAATTAAGATGCGTCCGCGACCGTCGCCTGCAGCTGAAACGGTACTGGGAGTTTGATTATTGGGGTGAACTTGGCCGCGGACTCAACAACCCTAGTTTGCAGGATGAAGAATCCATGTTTTGGTTTTGTTGTTTGTATAGATGCCAGCCCTCGACTCCAAATGACTTTTGGTCTCAGGAAGAGCCTGTTTCGGCTGCCTATTGTTTCTTGTAATGTTAAAGGGTTCTGAAGAAAGTTGAATTTGGAGTTCTAAACGATGAGATATCACATGATTTAACTTAGCCGGTTCTCTCAACAATTTTGAAAAATGATTTCGACCCCAAAACGAATTTAGATGGCATTGCTATTCACTCAACTTCTTCACTGCCAGTCTTCTATTGGAAACCGTTCAAGCCATATCTTGATAGAAACCGAATGCCTGGTGCAGCATCTAATCGCTCCTCTCATTGTTTTGGATGCATTCGAGCTCGTTTCATCAATCGGTCGTTGCAGATGTGATCAACACCGCTTGTTCTAATTTCGTGGAAACTCTTCAAGATTGAGTGGTGCCAACACATTTACATGACACGGGCAACACGTTGGAGAGTTACTCTCTTCACTATTACCATAATTTCTGAAAGTACCGTATCGCAGTATTCAAAACGTCTACACCCATTAGCAGAGCACACCATGTCGGGTACAGTGTTTGACCTTGGGCAGCTTCACAATCATCACTTAATACTTCGGATGATGACAAAGTCAACCTCTTCATGGCTACTACCTCCATGAATAGGAACGCAGTACCAAGCTCAAGCTTCAATTAGAATCATGGTCACTATTCTCTTCAAGCATTTTCTAGGGAAGGTTCTCTCATAGAGATATTTTTCAAATTATGGTTTTTGTACCTAAATCACATAAAGATAAAAAAAAAAGGAAAGAAGAGATGGTATAACATATTTTAGTAACAATTTCCTATGAATAAATAAACTAAAAGATACTTGAGAAATGGAGAGTGAGTACACTTATATCCATATATAAGAACAAGGAATATATCTATAATTATGAAAATTATCAGGGTATCAAGAGACGAATAACCAAGTTAGATTCATGCTAAATAGATCAACATTTAAGCAATTCACCTATTAAGACGTCTTATGAAATATTTTAGAGCAAAAAGAAAAACCTTCACATAATATTTATTGATCAAGAAAAGGCTTACGATACGGTGCCAGGAAATGTTCTTTGGATAATATTGAAAAAGAGAGGTATTGCATTGACATAAATCAATCTTATAAGAGACATGTATGATGGTACAAAAACATTTTTGAAGACTCATGAATGAATGATATACTTCTTTGAATTTAATATTGGTTACAACAAGGATCAACTTTAAGTTCATATTTATTTATATTGGTCCTTGATGAGTTAACAAAATATATTCAAGATGAAGTACATTGGTGTATGTCATTTGTAAATGATATTGTATTAGTGGATGAGTCTAAGAAAAAAAGTTAATAGGAAATTGGAATTATGAAGAAAAATAATATGAAGTAAAAGCTTCCAAGTTAGTAGAACAAATACATAATAAATGTAAGTTTGATCATTTGGTTACTTGAGAAGACATAAAAATTAAACATTGCATCCTTTACAAGGAAAGTTTTAAATACCTCATGTTAATTTTTCAAAATAAAATTGAGAAACAATTCTTGAAGAGAAATTAGGGCTTCTGCATGTGTAGAGAGGATTGGGGAAAAATCCAGCGAGATAGAGCATGCAAAATTTGCCTCTGAAGACTCCACATAAATACGCTTCATTTTTAAAGAATTGTATTGAGCTTATATCCTTTAGGTAGAACCCTTGACTATTGTAGGCATGGTTTCTGGCGATGGTTATAAGCATAGCCAAGTTTTTGGCCGACCCTCAATGCAACCTGCACTCCACTAGTGAAAGGTTACAAGATGCACAATGCATGATCATCTTGTCCATCTTGGCGAACTTCACGAACCAAGCTCAACCGAGAACACTTGTTAAACTCATTGAAGGTCACGAACCAAACATGAACAAGCTAAGAACAAGGCGAACAAAGCTAATCTATGAGCAGCTTAGTTCACTTACGAGTCCTAAGGAGGAATATATATATATGCAATAGAACTGGAGGGGAATCAGGACACATTGGCAAAGCACCGATTTGAGATTGTCAGGATCGATATGTTTATCTTTGTGACTATAGAGTTAGTCCCAGATTACTTCTTAACTACACATTCTAGTTGCCTGAAAGGGTGGTTAGGGCATTGGAAATGGCGGTCAAGGGTAGGAGATTTCGTTGATGTTTGCTGCATGCACATGTTCCAATTTGATGTTTCCTGCATATACCCTTCTCATTCTCAATTGAGTTGAAATAATTAGCTTCATTTCAAAGTAAAAATCACAATTGAGCAATTTTGAGAGAACCATTGAAACTTTCCTGATGATCTGCTTATTGCTAGGACTAATACTTTCTACACGCACTCTTGATCTCCTTATAGTTCTTCAATTGGCAAGAAATTCAGATTCCTTTAATTTGCATTATTTCAAAAGAAAAATCGCTAATAGACGTAAAGGTACTGAGAGAATTAATAGAATCTTCATCATGGCCAACCTATTATATGTTACTATAAGTACTGGCGCATTCAAGCTCAAGTTCCAGAACAATTTCGAGCGTAGGTTCATGATCCACATACAAGGTCTATGTGCAACTAGCTAGCTAGGCAACTGGCAATAGTGCAAGTGTAGATATGGTGCATGTTTAAGTGTGAACGTGGACAACTTTTTGAGAATCATGCATAGGTGTAATGACGTAGCTAATATCTCATTATATATAGAATTCATAATATTTGACAAAACTTGAAGAGAAAGGTTTCATAAACTAATTAACTAATAAAGTTACAAACAATTAATATTTATGAAGGATCTTAGTGGCACAGAAATAAATATTACTGAGTTGGACACAGGAGAAGTATGGGTATACTTTGGAAGTATCCAGCACGGCGGGCGAGGCACTCAAGTGTCCTAACTTAGATCATCTCCCTACTAACATTCAGGATCGTCACTTGGGATACAACAATTTCAGTCTAGAGGATTCTACATCCTGGCATCTGAAGATCCACAATTCAGGATCGTGACAACCATGACTGTATCCAACTGATTGAGGTTTAACTTTGTCCTGCCTTAGCTTCGGGACCTTGATGGGGTCCTCACATTTGGGGAATACGTGCATTCGCATTCTAGATGATTAATCTCATATTATCATAAAGCCTTCATTGAGTGAGTGAGATCAATGCTTCTTGATTTTTACTTTTTTTTAAAGGGATATTGCATTTAAAGTATATTCACTAATGTTGCGGATAGTTTAATTTGCAAATATCGCAACAATTTCAACAATTAAAATGTGGCCCGATATTTTCAAGAATGTCGGGATATTATCCGTTTATTTATTATATTTTCTGTATATCATTTTCCTTATTCTGAACATGTTTTGAAAATATCTCCCACGAAACTGCTAAGGATGAGAATGCTAGTATGCTTCAAAGTTGTTTGAAGATTATTAATCTCAACCTTCAACTTTGTTAAAAAAGGTGATAAAGGATTTCAAGGTAATTGCGATAAGAAACTTACTGTGTCCCACCAATCAGGTTTGTGTTTCCTCGTGCTTGGTCCCCATCGAAGTTTCTTGCAAGGCCAAAGTCAGCTATTTTAGGGCTCATATCCTTGTCTAGAAGAACATTGCTGGCTTTTAAAACCCTGTGAATTATTGTAAGAGGAGAATCTTCATGAAGATAAACAAGTGCTCGTACTATTCCTATGATAATTTTCAGGCGTATCTGCCAATCCAACTTCGTACATCTGATAGGATCTGCTTAATTTCAATCAATAGGAGATGCCAATATGTCATGTATCACATCAAAGATAGAAATTTAAAATCCACGAAAACAGTATGAGCACTAGCAATATCAATCCAGTAAAAACACTAGGAAGAATTCATGCAAGGCATTGGGAGTGGCTACAGTTGAGGACTGATGCAAAAAATTAGATCTTAGATGTGAATTAAAAATTCGAGGCCTATAAGATTGATACCGTAATCAGTTTATCTCTTGGGGCCTAAGTCAGTTGCCTCGGTGGACCTCCCACGAGACACCCTGAAAGACGTCCTTGAGGATCTAAAGGCAAAAACAGTAATACCAAGACGCTTTGTGATATAGTATCAGTAGCTCGAATCTCATCAGTACTAATAGTTTAGGGACGTGCAAATAGATCAGAAGATCTAAACGACATTTTATACCTGAATTCATCAAGCAGTTGTTAGAATATGACCATACAGTATCAATGAAAATGCAAAAATGAATTGAAGTACATAAAATTTTAGTTGTGCATTTAAGGCTATGTCTGAGATCGTCATTTCGAAATGTAAAGATGGGTATTGAAGGTGTAACTTGCTTTGATTCTAATTAAATATATCTCCTTTATCAGTGGTGCGCCCAAGTCTAAGTTTCAGCTACAACTACCTCTACATGAAAAGTGTTGAACACTGAAAATCATTTTGCAACATCACCTAAACCATCCTAAATGCTTATGCGAATTGGTTTTCTAATATAACAGGAGCTTCACTGAGAAAACATGTTTGGCATGCGGGAAATTCTCGCGACCTCATGTAATGCATGCATCTTCAAGGAAATATTCCCGTTATTCATGTTCAACTTCTTTGCCTTTCTTATATGAATAGGTTAGGAATAGTACTTGTATTGAAAATGTGCAAATTCTCTTCCTATACAATTTATTCATTAAATGATACCACTGGAAATAGATCATTCATGGTAGGTCAATCCCTGGGTTCTTTGATTAGTGCTTTATCTATAAAAACATAGAAAACGATCGTTCTTGTATCATCTACAAAAAGGAAAATACTTCTTCTTACCAAAAAGAAATTTTATAAAGGCTCGCATTTGGCATGTATTTGTAAATAACTATCTTCTCATTTCCCTCAGCACAACAGCTTAACAGTCGAACAAGATTTTTATGGGTAAGTTTGGCAACTAGCTGGACCTCATTCATGAACTCTCCTCCTCCTTGGCTAGATTCCAGTGCCAACCTTTTCACTGCTATAGCTTCACCATTCAGTATGCCCTGCAATTTCAAATCTGAAGGTTATATTGAAGGTCGTAAAGGTTATGGATCCTACCAGAGACTGCATAATGTTCCAAAGATCAAAGATCAAAAGATCATATGAGGATCCTAATTATCTTACATTATCTCTTACTTGCTTAATTTATATTATACATAAATATAATTAATCATGAGAACATGTGATCATATCTTTAGCATGTGATTATTCTTGTGTTGCTAGCATAATGTCATCAATTTATTAATGAAATTCATATCTAAGAATGGGATGCCATTGTATTGGTACTTGATGTGGAGCTTGATTTACTCACCCATACAGATTCATCAATCTATAACTTTCCTCTAATCATACTCAAGGCAGGGAGAGATAAATTTACTAGAGGAGAATAAAATTTGGACATTAACTAAATTAATTCAGCTAAGAAGACACTATATAATAAGTAGATATATAGAATAAAGGAGGAGGTCAATGGCAAAAGGAGGTATACCGCCAATTGGTTGTGAAAGGGTTTGAGCAAAAAGAAGGTAATAGCTATACTAGTATCTTTGTTCCTTTAGTGATGTTGGGCATAGTGACTGCTGAAGATCTAAATTTTGAGCAATTAGATGTGAAGAAAAGTTTTCTCTATTCTAATTTAGATGAAGACATGTACATGATTCCATTAGAAGATTTTTGGTTCCAAGACAAGAAAACCTTTTATAAAGCTAGATAAGGGTTTGCATGCAGGGATTGAAATAGGCCCGAGATAGTGATACAAGAAATTTGATGGATACATGCTTGCTGCTATGTTAAGTTTCTTGATAATTGTTCTATGATATTACTCTTGTATTTGGATGATTGTCCTCGACAATATTATGAAAGAAATTAAGAAGCTAAAAGAGCAATAGTCAAGTGAGTTCATATGAAAGACTTGGGATCCACAAAGAAGATTCTTGGAATGAAGATTACTCTATGAGCACCTGAGATTTTGAAAATTTGCATTTTTATCAAAGTAGTTTCCAAAATAATTAAATTGAAATTATATGAAATGGCTCTTTCAATACTTAAAATTCTGAAAATAAATAATCCAAGAGATGCAAGACACAAAATGGAGCCACATATGACCCAAGAGTGTTGAGAACTAGTTCATATTTTAAGTTGCAATGTAATTTAGAATTGAAAATCAAGATCAAACTCTGACCATTGTTGATGGCCAACAAGTAGTGGATTTCGTATGTGATTATATGGAAGACATTGATCAAAATCCAAATCCACTTTCTTATGGTATATTTAGACATAGATAGGAAATAGAGGTGACCTAATAGGTGGTTTCTATCTTGATCAAGGAATGCAATTTTAATAAGGAAAGGACGTGCAAAGGAAAGAAAATTTTATTAGGATCTTCAAATTCTCTAGAAGGAAACCATGAACAAGATGACATAATAGTAGATTTCCAAGCAAAATGGAAAAGGTTACATGGAAGATATGTGAATGTGCCATCCTTGTGAGCAATATAATACTTCCTAATGGTGGATCTCTCATAACAAGCGACTTCAACATGATGGGTGGTTGCTGTAGATATTGCCTTGCAGTGTCCACTAAATTTGCGAAAGTCACCTCATTCTTGCTTGAAAGGATTGAATCAACAAATATTGAAGGTGACTAATACAAGGACAGGATTGGATATATTATATCTCAAAATTTTACAGGAACAAGAAGTATGCCTAAGGCAAGTTGGAATTACCTTTATTTGTTGACTGTATCCTAAAATTGTTTTCCTTTCTACCTTACATGGAGAACAATCATAAATTGGGACATCCACCCATCATTTGTCATATCTCACTGGTCTTTTGAGAGAGCAAATAAAATTCTTCAAGTTTATACACTCTCCATCTCTCTCTCATGTGTGTGTGCATGGATGCCTTACATAGAGCACTCACAATGCTTTCCTGCCTTTTTGCTTCTTTGCACATCACTGAGCCCTCGCTTGATCACTCATTTGTTGTAGACTATCACTACTTCACCAACCAAGTTGTTATTTCCTACTACATTATCCTATGATCTGTATAATTGCTACTTTATTGATGCTAATCTATTTTCATCACCCAACCATCATTAGATCTATTTCTTTTATATACCCATTTCTTTTACATCATAGATTTCCAATGCCTCATGTGGTTCCTATTGTTTGTCAAGTTCTAACTCCTTGCTGCATTGGGAATCCGCACACTTGAATCTAGTGCTATCACTCACTCACATTATTTGTGTTTGCTACAGTTTAATAGGTGGTATGAAAAAGTGTCAGAAGACATCAACCTCCATCCCTAAAGGATTATTTATAAGGTTCTCTGATTACCTAGGTCCCAAAGAATCCTTAGCCAAGTATCCCAATACATTTCTATGAATGCTTAAAGGAGGTGGATCCCTCTTAGAATATATAAATTGGGAAGTTGAAAACACTAGAAAGAAAAAGGAAAAAAGCTGAGTTATTCAAGAGAAACTGTTACACTAAACTACATACTATGGCAAACCAAAAATAAGAAAGAAATAAAAGAAAGTGAAACCAAACGATGGAAAGAAAAAATAGCATAGATAATATTGAGTGTGATGGAATAGATAATGTTTTCTCTCCTGATCTTTGTATAAAGTTCTAGAGGCAGTCGCAAGGTGTTCTTTTGACTTCTACTGATTTACTTTCTCATAATTGTTTCCCACCTTAGTTCTCCTAAGGCCCACTTCTTGCCATTTTATTGGGCAAATCATGGGCAAAATATTCCATTACTTGCCCATGTCTCTTATCCTTTCATTTCCATGGGTCTATTGAATTTTCTTCTAGAGGCTTCAATAATATATCAATTTTTAACTTAATACTTTGCCCCTTATGACTCGTACCTGATTCTTTTTAGCAAAGTAGTAATATCATTATGATCTCAAGTCGAAAATCTTTGCACAACTTCCAAGTATTATCACTTGAGAAGATTGTCTTACCATTGAGGTGTCCAAAACTATTCCATATAAGAAATTCAAAATCTTGTTTCTTCTCAAGTTACCACCTTTGTGCATCACCCATTGTCTTCCTCCTCTTTCTTTTTCATAGATTCTCTTACTTTTGCCTCAAATAAATTTATCTTCCACTACTCCATTTGAGGATGGATTAAAGGATTTTTCACATCTCGTTATTTTTGCCTTTGACTTATGAAGAATTTATGGCTCTATGATGCCCTAATTTTATATGTTCTTAGCCATTTGGTAACAAGCTCTATGTGGGCTGACTTAATATGGTAAGGGACCACAAGTCCCAACTTTGGTTCTAGTGGGACATCGAGAACCTAATCATGCTTTTTACTTTTGGGTAGGTAGCCTGATGCGGTTCCTCCAACTCTAGATTTATCTACATTACCTAAATTTGGATTGTCAAACACGTCACTTCTTGCTAGAGCATGCCTTTCTCGGAGGGCCTCATGTCATATCCCAATTCTATTGATTCTTTCTCACACCATTGTTTCGAGGCTTCCTTGGATCTCAATGTTTGGATGATCACAACATGTTTCTTTTATAATACGAGTAGGTGACATCATTCACTTGATTAAGTGTCTCCACTTGGTGAATGTTATGACAAATGTTCTGTCCCAAGGGAGTTACTACATGGAGCACTTCCATCATTTAAGTTAAACCTGATTGTTGTCAATGTCTGGCTCGGCAACTTAGTCTTCAATAGAGCCTTCCTACCATTGTGAACTCATTGGTTAGACAAGGAGTTTCCCTTTCCTTGGAGGACATCTCGAGTTGCCACCTAATAAGGTCTCATTTCACTTTCTACTCGTTATCCAGGCTAGGATGAAGCACATGATTTTATGGGTCAATGGATATATTGAAGTATAAACATGATGCCATAGCCCTATGAATTTTATGAGTCAAAGCTTACAAACTACAAGAATATTAAAGGTATCAACAACAACCCAAGGTTGTGTGTCGAACCTTTGCATTTGTAAACGTCCTTAGGTAGAAATACACATTACTCACTATCTAGGGATCACACTTGGATTCATTCTTAGAAGAGGAATAGGAAGTAGCAATAATTGGAGACAATTCGTAAGGTATAATAGTGAGGATGGAGACTCTCAAGGAAGTGGGAGTTGTAGATGTGAATTTTTGTTTCAAAGTTTATATAAAGACTTGAAACTAAATTCGTAAACTACGAATGCGCGAGCGTGCCAACTAGTTTGCTCAAACTAGCAAAGATGATTTCTGACTTCTTTGGCGATTGTTTTCAGAGACTTTTTTTTTTATTTTTTTTATAGTTTCTGAACTCAAAATCCTAAAAACTTAATAAAGAGAAGAGTGAGATATGGAGATTCACAAACTATTTTTATTTTAGGTGTTGTAGATATGTGAAATTAAATATGAGAATGTCCCTTACTCTGGTATTTGGGACAGATCTGTGACAAAGACATAGAGGCTTAAAAAAGTGATTGTATCTCGATACTTATATCTTCGATTTCTATGAAATTGGTCTTGTTGGAAATATATGGATCTCACCTTTCCAATGAAACCATTTTCAATCAAAATGGTTCACTACCAACAAAGTTAGGGATTATGACCCAATCTCTATTGCAGGACGTGTAGGTTTTACAAACTTTGTTTCGATTTCATTCAATTTCTTCCGATTTTATTTACGGTTTTGCACGATCCTAAAATTCTTGAAAATTTTATTGACAGTGGGTTTGTGTGTGTATTCATATGGATTGGTTTATATAGCTTAAAACAACTCCCTAAGCTTAGCACTAAAACTAGATGTTGCAAGTTTCAAAACATTAAAAATTGTCCTCAATAATTTAAAATTACTAACTACTATTGTTGCCTAGGAGTTGCCTAAAGAACTTAATGACTACCTGGAAAATGAAAAGAGCATTTAACTCCTAGAGAATCTAATGCTTCTTGAAAATATGGGAAATTAACTCTTGTTTTTAATTCAATAGCTTAGCTAATAATAACTCGTACTTAGATCTCTTGGAATCCTATTTTTGGTTGCTTGAGTTGGTTTCAAGTTGGGGTAAACGGATCAATTCAAAGTATTGAGTTGAACCAATTGGTGCCTTATCAATCCATGTCCTATGGATTGGCTGCACATCCTAATTGGCTTCACCCAGCTTGTTTCAGCTTGCTTTTGGATTTCTATCATACTCCCGGGGTTGGTAAGGATTTGTCCTCAAATCGAGTAGTTGGTGTTCTTTAATTTTTATGCCAAGGTGATCTTTGATCAACTGCTTACAAAGAGTTCTCACCACTATTTGTTACAAAGTTTTCCTACCAACATACTTACATGACTTGAGACCTAGTACACTTAACTACCAAAAGAAACGACATAAGCAAATACCTACTATGGCTAGATTAGATGAACTATGACTGAAGAAGTAAAATTACTCTACTCTAGGTACTATGTACCGAAAATGGTGGGGCTACTCTTAGAGCTTCACTCTCCATTATGAACATGTTAACTCCCTGCCTAAATCACTTAATGACTACCTTGAAAATGAAAAGAGTATTTAACTCCTAGGAAATCTAATGCTTCTTGGAAAGGTGAGAAATTAACTCTTGTTTTTAATTCAATAGGTTGGCTAATAATAACTAATGCTTAGACTCTTGGAATACTATTCTTGGTTGCTTGAGTTGGTTCCGAGTTGGGGTAAACGGATCAACCCAAAGTATTGAGTTGGACCAGTTGATGCTTGATCAATCCATGTCCTATAGATTGACTGCACATCCTCATTGGCTTCACCTAGTTTGTCTCGGCTTGCTCTTGGATTCCTATCACAAAAGCATTTTGCCTTCCCAATGAGACCGTAACAATAAATCCTTCTACTCGTCTGCCTTCATAGGGTACATCATCATCTCTCCGAGTCATTCCTACTATAAAATCCCAAACAAGTGTTTTATTTAAATATGTAAGAAAGTATACAATATAGGCAATGAAGTATTACATATATAACATAGTAAGAGACGTGACTTTAACATGTATCACACCAACTCAAGCAAAGTGCCACATTCGAGTCGCGTGAGTGGAAGAAAGGAAACACTACAAATATGTAAGCTACAAATGCTAGGATACGACTCGAGTTGCCATCTCTAGAAATGCTAGATGTGATGTCTATAATGCGGTGCCACATCTCTTTTCCAGCCTATGAGTCCTCTGAGTCACCAACGGAAGGAAGTAGACAAATGAAAAAAATAAAAACAAACCTACACTTATCAATCTCGACTTCAATATGAAAAATTGTGGATGATGAATGATGAATACGAACACAATCCTTCAATACCAATTCGAGCACAATCCTTTAAAAAAGAATGAAAGCATGATAGAAAAAGAAATGAGATGCTGATTTTGAAGCATGTTAAAAAATTGTAATGGAGAAGTATAGTGAAATCATAATGGAGAAGAAGCCATGTGAGAGAGAATAAGGATATCACCTTATACAGTAAAAAAAAATATTGTGGAGAAGAGAGAGAATCACTCAAAGGAGTATTTTTGAAAAAAATTCAAAGTGGTGTCAACCTTTTCAAATGATTCGATTAATTGGACTCGGGCTTGCATTAGAAACGGTTATAAATTTGACCCATTGATAAAAAGGGTTCAGGATTGATATGTGAACACGGCTTTTACTATACACACACCTTTTTTGCTATTTTTCTAAAAATATTCCTAATTATTTTTATTAATTACGAAAATGCCCTTTCTACTGAAAAAGAGACTCTCTCTCCTCTTGTGTGAACCACCTTGAAACTCTTGTTTTTAGTAATTATTCCATTCATTCTTCACTTATTTCCTCATTCTAGCTACATAGTACTCGATCTATAGACATTTCTAGCAAAAGAATGGATTGAAATCCACCGAAACGGTATATTTGGTAAGAACCGATAAGAAAAAGGAGATGAAAAAGGGAAATCTAATTTCTTGAGTCGATTCGAAAGGGGATTCATCGATTTATTGAGATATGTTGTTGATTTTATGTTATTGTTTTATTTTTTATTCATTTTAAGCAATTTATCACATGATTTCTTCTGAAAAAACCATTAGTTTTTTTGTTATCGTGCATACTTTTCAACTTGATATCCTAAACCTCATAAAATATTTTGTGTATATATACATATGGCTGATAGGGCACGAGTACAAGGTCGTAACATCACTACCTCATCTAGGAGACTCAACATGGTGTCATATGGAGGATGCCCCAATAGACAATAATGAGGAGAAGAAGAAGTTTACCCTTTACGTTATGAGGAGGATACATCAACATTAGATACTGAGATCTATATTATAAACAATGAGGATGAGGGATCTCTTGATATGGTGAGATTATTTTTGAGCTTTGTCACATTGTGTATAAGATTTGGGAGAAATAGGTAATTTTTAACTTTAGTGTAATTTTATATTTGATATCAATACTCTTTATTCCAATCGATTATATAAATGCATATTTACATGCAATATGGAAAGTGGTAACAACCCACTATGGGCATAGCCTTGTCAGTGAAGAGGATGGATATGAGGCACAAAAATTTGTTGAGATTGCACATAAGAGTGGATTGATTGGGCAAGCAAATTTGTTATACGAAGTGATAGATCATGCATTGTTGATTGCTATTATCGAGCATTGACAACTAGACACAAATAACTTTTAAATTTTGTGAGGTAAAATGACTCACACTTCACGATGTCCACGAGATACTTAGTCTTTCGATGGAGAGCCAACTTGTTGCCTTGATATAGGAGATAAAGGTTAGAAGTAGGGAAGATGTTTTGAGTGATATGTTGGGAATGTGTATCGATGAAGTCGTATATGAGATTAAGTCTGAGGGCATTAAGTTTTAGGTACTCCAAATTATTTTTTTAAAAAGAAGAGTAAATAATGAAAATAAGATCCTATGTTATTTGTTGTATTAGTTAGGGTGTACATTATATTATGATAAGTTTAGATATAGGGTATCAATAACACTTATGAATTTATTGGCATACGATGTTTGAAGGGTTGATAGTTACACGTGGGGTGCAACTACATTAACATATTTGTACAGACATTTAGGGAGGGCATTCTGAATAAAAGTACCATAACTTAGTGAACATACTTATTTGCTTTAAGTTATAATATGTATTATTATTGTTTGCTATATGTATAATTCAATTTTTTTTTAAAAATTAACAAGCTATATATTTTAATTGTAGGCATAAATTTATGAGTACTTCCCAACTTTCACAATTGTTGTGCGACTAGAATAGTGGAATGAGGAACCATGGCTAGACCAATGGATGGAAAGTGTATGTCACACGAAATCCCATGTTGATTGTCTTACTTAATATCGTAAGTAATTAGATTTGATGATGATAGAATAGGTATTTTAAAGCGAGTTGACTGGTTCCTTAATATTTTAATTAAACACAACCTTAAATGTTATATATTCTTACGTGTTATTTATACAATGCAAATTATTTAGTAGTCATATAGTTCTACAAAATACATAGATTGTAATGCATACAAGGTGTCACGATATGATGGATGTATTCGATGTGTAGATGTTATAGAGCCTTATATGTCAGATTGTGTAGTTTGTCAGTTTGACCGACGTCAAGGCATCCCAATAGCACCGATTAAACCCTCCATTGTAAATAGACCTATGAATCCCTACGTGTATAAGGTATAATATAATCATGTAATGCGACTTGGGAGGCTTAACACTTACAATTTTTTTGAGTTTTAACATTTTTGAGTCCCAACACTTTACTCATACGAGTGTAATGAGGTATACATAGACTGATACATTATGAGGATTCATCGATTTATATTGTGAGATTCTATTAATTAGTTACATCCTGCTCGACCTACTCCAGCTAGGAAACATAATACATCATTTCACATACAAGTAAACAAATTATTGTATTTCTACTAGTAGCATTTCTAATTTTGTCTTTATTTAATCCCACATACTAACTTTCTTCTACTTAATTTCTTATACCAACGTCTTGCTATGATAAATGAGACACAATTTCAATGCATTCAGAACATATGTCACGATCATAGTTGGGTGACCATTGTTGTTGGGCCTTATAAAGAAGTATGAGCAATGCCATGAATAAATCCACTTGTTGAAACATGATGATGATGGTAACGATGTGTGACATTTTTAGTTTGGATTGTATGTAGTTAATTATTTTGTAATTTTCAAACATTGTATATGTAAATAGTGATTGTAATGAAAAGTTTTGGTTTTTTGCTATTGAAACTTAGATACATGATTGCGTGTAAATCTTGTGCTCTCTAAATCAACAAAATACATGATTATCATTCAAATCTAGAAATCATATAAATACAATTACAAATGAGCAATAACACCTGGTCATTGTCCTCAATATCATATATATCATCTCCTAGATTTGTATATAAAAGTTGATACATTCTTAAAATGTAGCTCGCTAACTAGAAAATATCATCTCCTGGGCATCGAATAGCCATCAATCATGTGCATAAGTGAAAAAACATAAACAGAATAGAGGATTAATATCTATTTTATTATATGAATTATGTAAATAACAAAATGAAATATACAAATATTATACTCACAACTAGAAAATATCGTATAAAATAATGATAACACATGTATCATACATCCCTTGCAGTATGGCGGAAATGTCATCGACCATATCATATAGAGGAGTATCAACGCCATGTTACATTAAGTAGCGACAACTAAATCCATATCTGATATGAACATTAAATACTAAATAGGACAGGGTCCATCACTCATGTGTATGTAAACACCCGAAATTAAAATGTTCCCAAACTTCCAATTTCGAAAATTCCAGTAATTTAAAACCTTTCTAAAAGTTTAAGTCTTTTTAGAAACATTTCAAAATAAAGGTTTTAAATTCAAGTTAAAAACCCAAGTGATTCAAGAACAATCAGACGAACGGGTGAAGACCCAATCCAATTCAAGATTGAGATCAAGACCAAAAGCGAAGAATGAACCAAGTCAACGGCTTATCTTCTTCAAACAAATCAAAGCATATCAGGTTGGATGAAGATCAAAGATGCTGAGTGGATAAGACGGACTGGTTCAAAACAATGGCCGGTTCACTTTGAATCAAAGGTTGGTTCATTTCAAATCAAGGGCCAAGAATGGCCGGTCTTATAAGATAAAACAAATTGGACTTGGAAGAATTGATTTTGAAGAATTATCCAAGCTACATCCAGCCAATATATAAACTTGAATCAAGCCAAGTGAAGACGTGCTACACAAAGAATTGATCAAGCCTAGCCGGCCACTTGGGTTCACTCGGCTAGGGCTAGACATGCCCAAATGGAATCAAGAACCAGCCCACATGGGGCTGGTCCATATCACCAAAAGGGAGACCACCTAGTTGGACCTTGGGGCTAGATTTGGGCCAAGAAGGACCCGCCCCAAGGAAGTCCCTGGAATCAGCCCCCCTGGGCACTTAGTCCATTTCTATTTTATGCACAGTCAGATTTTCTACGATAGGGGTTGGGTAAAAGTCTCATATCTCTGTCTAGGAATTCAAATTAGATGAAATGAGTCTCATTGGAAAGCTTATATCCATATATTTCCAAAAAGACAAAATCACAAAATTTGGAGTTCTTTACACTGAGATATAGAGGTTTCTTTGAGCCTCTATATTTTTGACACAAAATCTCCTCAAACAGTGGAGTCAGGTCCAATTCCTGATTTAATTTTGTGAATTTTTTGGTCCAAAATTCAAAACAAAAGGTGGTATAGGATCCCAATACATCTTGAAACATCTTGTAAAAATTTTATGAATTTTGGAAACCCTTAGGCCCTTGAGAAAAATTTGGAAACAATTTCTCGAAAATAGAGCCACTTTCTATTTTTCAAAATTTGGTAAATTTCAAGCTTTAAACTAAGTGCACATATTCTTTTCTTATCAAAACACCTCACCTTCATGTGAATTGGAGTCTATCACCTATGAACTTGAAATTCCTAAGCGCTTAGGCTAACCCTTGAGTGCCGGTTGAAGAAGGCCTAAAGCGAAAAGAACCCGCTTAGCTACAATCGCCACTTTAGTCGGATTTGATTTATACACTTTGCTAGTTTTTGAAAACTAGCTAGCACGCTCGCACACAAAGTGGAATTGAAATTCTTATTTCAAGTCTCTACATAGCCTTGAAGTGAAAATTTCAACGTCTACAGTGTACAATATGTCAAATAGCAACATCTACAATAATATCATCTACAAAAATCTATACATATATGTTACGCTTACGTGCTACCTCATTCAAGCACTATCTATGACCATAATGCTACCACCACTTCTCTTGTCCTGTAAGTGTACTAATGACTCTGTATGTATAATTTTTATCTCTAATAATATTTACCTAAGTATTTATAAAGAAGCCCATAAAGCATGATATTGCCGTCTCATATGTCATTTTGAAGTTAAGTTACTTGGAAATATTCTTGTCAATAGTTGAAAGGATCAAAATTCTTAGAAAAGAAATGACCCAACCTAGGTAACACATCATGTCCTCGACCACATGTATGCTTACACCTATCTCTACACAAGGCAGTGCTACTCCCAAGTTGACAAGTCTTGCATCATAGATTGGTTATATAATCTCCCTTTAGGACCACAAATACATAGTTCTTATAAGGTTGTGTACTCTTGACTCAACTGCTTATCTAACATCTTCACAAATTTGTTGTGTTGTATATGATTCCATAACTTTCTCCAAACATTTTTCATAAATGTCCATGCATCCTCTTCTACTTGATCGATAATATATGAGGTATTTTTTTTAATATCTAGCTTCTTCCAAAATGGATCAATAGTTGACAATTCTATTGAAAAATTATATTTAAGGAAAAGACTAAGCTCGTGGGTACAAGGTAGACCATACAAATAGAAATAAATAAAGTAGGTGTATAAAATGAGGGTGTGTAAATACAATATCATTAATAGTATCCATATCAGGGATTTTGATGCCATATATGATAATGGTTGATATCTAAATTGTGTAGTAGTTATTATAAAATACTTCAAAAACCATGATATTCCTTCGTGATTTTCATCATTGTATTGCAAATATGTCTTGCCGTACTCTAATTTTCCTGTTTCACCCACTTTAAATACGTCAAAATATACTTTGATTTGTAATAGTTGTATGTGAGGTTTATTGTTACATTGTACTGAAAGCTACTCAATCTCCCTACAAAAGTATATCTTCAAGATACAACCCTAAAAGGTGGTTATGTATCCCATTTACTACATGAAACTTCAAATAACCATCCACTCCACCCTCTCCTTTTAATAAGAGGGGATAACCAACCTTCTTAGTGCTCGTCCACCTAATATTTTCAACATCAATATTTGATTTTATCATTATTTATCACTCCTTTTATACCCAAGTCATACCTTGCTTATTATGCATTTATCCTTTGAACGATTAATAATTGTAATAATAGTACACTTCCTCCCAATTGGTCTTATATAATCAATAAGTTTATTACAACTCCTAAATATATCATCCGTTGCAAACACAATGAAATAATCTAGCCCATCACTTTCACAATCAACAAATTATTCATCTTCTATCTCTTCTATCAATTAGTCAACAAATACATCATTCGATGCATGGAAATCACTATCGCACTCCCTAGTTGTTGTATGATAAGTATGTTGATTAGTTGTCATCCTCTATAAATCACTTCTATTATAAGTACTTTTGTTTGAGTTGTTTGTTATTCTATATTAAATACCTAGAAATTAAATATGAAGAACTATATTCGATTAAAGGAGACATGGGACAATCGCGTCTCCCTAGATGCGACATAATCATATTTATACATTAAGAGAAACGTGGCTCTACCCCATTTCTCTTTGTGGTTCTAATGCTTGCTCTAGTTTTGTCCAAAATCGAGAATCATCTTCAAACATTTTAAAAATTAAAAGATTTCAATTCAAACAACAAACATAAAATGATCTAGCAAACCTACTTTTCAAATTCATAAATCGATTGGATTGATCGTGTTCTTGATTTTTATTTTTTATTTTTCTTATTTATTTAATCATTTAATTCTAATTAAGTTCGTAAGTAATTAATCGGTAATAGTTACAAATAAACATATATAACATCGGAGGAGAGGAAAATATCGCTAGTTTGTTTGTTGGAGGAGAGGGAAAATAGAGTGGGCGTTTTGGAAAATTGGGGTGTGTATAAAAGGGGTGTGCCCAAAGGGTTTTTTGTAAAACCCTGTTCTTCTCCGGCGTACCGGCGACGGCACTCGTTCTGACCGCTGGGCGCGCGTCAGCGCCGACACTGCCGGCGCAGGATACTACCGACTCGTGCGTCTATTTTGAGCAGGTAAAGTAGGTTGTTCTGTATCCTGACGATGACGGGAGAGCGTCGGCCGCCACCGAGAGCCCTAAATGTCCAACATTTCGCAGATGCACGATCGGCAGAGCTCGAGTCCCTCCATGCTGTTATTGCCCGGCGTGTGGGCTCCGACTTCCGCGTCCTCCGCCACAAGAGGAGGCGAACTTCCAGTTTCATTAATAGGCGGAGGAGGAAATCTAGCTCCGACTCGAAGGAGAAGGAACCTAATAAGAGGAAGAAGAGGGAGCGAGAGGTAGGGGATATTGCCGGAGAAGATGAGGGGAAGACATATGGGAAAGCGAGGAAGGAAGGAAAGTCCCTTAGCAGGAGAGTTAGAAGGAGCATGGAGTTCAAGAGGAACCCTAAGACGGGGTTCGTCGTCTCTGGGGATGGCACAAAGAGGCTGAGGACCCACGTTTGGCATGCGAAGAGGTTCGAGATGGTGAAGAGATGGGGATTCTATCTTCCGTTGGGTTTATCGGGCAGGTGATTTCCTTTCTACGTTTTTCTGTTTTTAGTTTGGTTCGAATGCGAAATGCATTATTTGCGGCTTTTGAGAAATTAAATAAAAGTCTAAGCGTTTGGTATCTCAAGCAAACGTGTGAAATTGGTGCACCTCGGACAGCTTCAGAGTGCTGAAGAAAAATTAAATTGTTCGACTTCAGAGATTTCAGGCCCATGAGAAAAGGATTCCCATGATACAATGAATCTTTATCTGATACAAATCCTTCCCAAGCCGTGATGGGCTACGGCCCCCTCGGAGATGATAGAACACTTTACATGTAAGCGCAATGTTCTAATAATAGTCTCGGTGCCCGAATCGCAGAGGACACCGACCCGGATCGCACAGGACAACGACAAATGAAATGCACGATACGACACATAATCCTATATAATAAGAAAAAAAGTAAAATATTAAAAAAATAGAAAAATAAAAAAATAAAAAATCAATGATAACAAATTATTAAAAAACACAATCATAATCTAATTAATAACAATTAATAAGTAGTTAATAAATAATAACTAATAAGCAGTTAAGCATTAGCATGATAATGATATTTCACAATCAATAATACCTAAAAGGCTAAAAGATTAAGAAAGTTAAAGTTGTTAAACTATAAGTACAAACTTAAATTGACGTGTCAATTGAGAATTAAGATTACAATTTATAAAATAGAAATACAAATTATAAATTTCATACTTCAAGTTTCAACTTCAACGTTTCGTTCCACAAAATATGGATCATAATCAACAAATGCATCACAAGCATTATAGTCAAGATCACCATGATCATCATCGCTACCATCACCATCGTCTCCCTCCCCTTTCTCCATAATTGGGTCCTCCAATTCAGTGCCTTTCACATCGTTATCTCTAATTTCTGCTTTCACCTTTGTTGCTCTCTTGTTTTCATCCTCTAAATTGATGGGCGCCTCTTCATCAAGAATATCAATATTTTCGTCGTTAAGTGAGTCATATTACACTTTTTGGATGTTGTTACATTTGTCCATAAAAAATAAAAGAAAGAATACAATAATATTATGTACATAGAAAATCATTCAAATTGATAGATATGTTATGAATATAAGTAAGGAGTAACAAATATATTATAATTAAATTATTACTTTTGTTTTAACTTCATATTATATGCAATATATACCAAATCACGAAAACATCCAATCTCTGTCTTCTTTGTGTGATCACATTAAAAAAAACTTCAATTTCTTTCACTTCTACTCGAACTACATGTTTGGCTTAATATTCGTTGAGCAAACCTTGACAAGTTCGGTGCGTCTACACCAAAACGAGTCCACCATTCATCTAAAATAAAATATAATAATAAGAGTTAAGAAACAACACAAGTGATAAGAGGTAATAATAATTTATCAAAAATAAATCATACTTGGCTGCATATGGGAGCGAAGTTGTATTGCAATTGACATTCCAAAATCTCCAAAACTATGTATATACTTAGCTCTAAATAGATGTGGACCAAGTAGCTTAATCTTGTACAAAGTCAATTGTATTTAATATCTCTTTCTTAAGTTTTTCATCTTCTACAAAATTAAGAGAAAATCTAATAGACTAATTAAGAACATGGATTCACATTGAGGATGAATGGTTCGATTGAAACATTTTACCAATTGCTTTAAAATTTACAATAATATCAATAATAAATTGAATAACATTTTCAACATCACATCTTTAAAAGTAAGGAGCAAGTTATCCACAATTTTATTAATATGGAACATGTCATAAGATTTTAAAAACAATATCGTTTTAGATTTAGACCAAGAAGTTTACTAATGATCTACCTTCGGTTATGTGTTGAACCATTAGTTAACCTTTCATGACTTCCTAAATTCATAACTCTATTCATGAACATTATCAACCCATTTTGTAATAATTTACCCCTTAATGCAGTGTTGTCTGACACGTATCATATCGTGTATCGTTGGGCTCCACGATATGGGCGTATCGTATCATACTTTAATATTAAAATAATGCAAAAATTAATTAAAAATCAATAAAAATAGTAAAAATCCAAAAAAAAAATCAGGAAAATTTCAGGAAAAATCTGTTTATTGCTTTAAATTCATATAATTTAAGTTTAGTATAGATTGAGCTTTCACCATTGAACAATTGCATCCAAATTTACATATTTTGTGTAATCAGGATCATGATCATCAACTAAATAATCTTCATCTTCTCCTTGTTGCATATCCTTATCAGCAGCAGCAGCAACACCTTCTTCTTCGAAATCAAATTCTTCATCTCCATGATGTTGTTGTTGCGCTCCTTTCAAATTAATCCAAACAACGTCTTCTTCAGTTAGGAGGGCATTTTCTTCAGTGTCTTCCATAACCCAATCTTCTAATATATCAAAATTATCCAAACTTATTGGATCGAACTGACTTTCTTCTCTATTTATTTTTTTTAATTGCCTACGACAAACAAAGATAAACAATTAGTAAATAATATTAACAATTGAAGACTGAAGTTAAACAATATTGAATTGAAAATTTGAAAGTAATACAATATTACTTTTCACGAAGGCGCATGTTACAATGAATATAAACTAAATCAGTTAGTCTTTTGTGTTCCAACCTGTTGCGCTTCTTTGTACGGATGTGTTTAAAAACACTCCAATTTCTTTCACAACCTGTTGCACTACAGGTTTGGCTTAAGACTCTCACTGCAAAATCTCTAAGGTTTGGACAATCAGTTCCAAACCTGTTCCACCAAACATCTGTAGAAAAAGACAAACATTAGACACATAATTCACAGTAAGGTAAGATACAACTTAAATATGAAAATAAACAATTTACCTAGATGCATTGTAGTGCGGTTGCGAATTGCAATATATAAACCCATCAAGTGAAGAGCATTATTATATATCTCCATCTCTCGATGTATCGCATCTGTTATGCTCTCATCAGGGACTAATCTGTCGATATAATCAATGATTCCTCGATTAACCTCATGATCCCTTTTGAAGGTTGCTGAGTACCTGAATGATGGGTTTAGATAGTAGGCTACTGCATGAATAGGCTGATGCAATTGTTTATTCCATTTACTATCAATTATTTTCCACATGGGCACATAATCTCTCTTTTTTCTATTAAAGTTATTTTTGATGGCTTCTTTTGCCCTATCCATGGCTTCATAAAGGTAGCCCATAGATGGTTTCTCTTCGCTGTCAGCCAAGGACAAGTAATTTTCAATAATCTAATTCATGCATTCCAAAATAAACTTTTAAAAACTGTTTTTGCAATCTCATTCAACTTTCTATTTCTTCTGTTTTGAGGCAACTCTGCAAATTGTTGCCACTCATATGAGGAGAACATTCTCTTCAAAGCTTGCTTCTGTCTCACAATACTCTGGACAGATAAGAAGTTTATTGCGAATTGAGTTGCAATTATGCAAAGAAGCTTTGCACTTTCTGTATATCTCCTCATCATACACAAAACAAATGCATGATTGTAAATGAATTTTGTAATATCTTGGCAACACTCAGTTGTTGCCTTTATTTCATCCATCTCACCAATGTCCTCGAGGATGAGATCTAAACAATGGGTTACACATGGTGTCCAGTAGAAAGTCTAATAAATATCAGCTAACACCTTCCCAGCTGCTTTGTAGTTAGCTGCATTATCTGTAATCAATTGGACTACATTCTCCACCCCAACCTCCTGTATAACCTTATCAAATTCCTGTCGTAGGATCTCTATAATGTGCCTCTCCTTTGACATATCTAGAGATCTCAAAAACATGAGTCCTTTAAGACAATATATAAGAAAGTTTAGCAATGTCCTTTCTCGCCTATCGGTCCATTCATCTGCCATGATAGTGCATCCTGTTTCCTTTCACGACTGTCTCAAAGTCGAACAGTATTGCTGCACTTCAATGACGGTCTGATCTAATATCTTCCCTCTCAATTTCTGATAAGAGGGCATCCTGTATCTTGGACCAATGTTAGGAATTGCATCTGCTATTGCTTGAAAATGAAAACTGTTTGCTGCATTAAATGGAATGCATGTATCATAAAACCATCTTTCCACTGCAAGGTCTGCCTGATCATGCAATTGTTCTGAAGTCATAGCAACACGAATTCCAGGTTGAGCACCATGTGTAGTGGAAGGAGGAAAAAACGAATGTATGCTAGAAGAAACTCTTCCTCTACTCCTTCCTAAACTTCCTCTTCTGTCACTTCCAAAGTCTTTAGCTGCAACCCTCTTTTCCCTGCTAGGTGCTTGTGAACTGCTACTACCAATCTCTGTTCTAGTATCTGAAGACAAACTATCAATGAATCCAACTCCAGTGGCAGTAGCATCATCAGCTTCTTCACACATCTGGAAGTCATCCTTTTGTTGTCTCCTTTCCTGTATACTCTCAATCATCTGCAAGCATTGCCATTTAATACCTTCTGGCAAACTTCTAACTCTGCTTGAACATGGGGCAACTTCTTTCATGGTTCCTGCTAGGTGGTGTTTCAACCTTGAAATTCCACAACTAACCACCTTTTCACAAAATAAGCATCTAATCTTTAACCTGGAACCTTCAACTGGTATACCCCACTGCCATGCTGGATCATCAGACCGATAATGGGAGTCTCTACCACCCCTTCCTGCCATCTGAATGGAGTACTTTAATTCAAACAAAAGCCTGAAAATGAAAGCACTTCGTAAATCCCCCAATCTTCAAATAACACTCAAATGGAGTGTCTCCCACTTCATGAATGCAATAAAAATCGTATACACACACTTAATAGCTTCATATTTTGTCATTCAAAAAAACAAAAAATAAAATAACACAAAAAACAACAAATATAAAGGAAAAAAATAGAAAAAACATTAAAAATATACCTAAATTCGAGTTTGGAGGCTTGCACGGACACCGTAGGACACGATTTTGGATCTTTGAATACCAAGGAGGCGAAAACCAGCTCTTAGGGAGCTTGAGGAACCCAAAAGGAGAGAGGAAACTCACGAAAAATTATGGGTTTCGGTCGGCCAAAGACCCTTTATAAGAGTCCCAGGGCGTATCGCCCGTATCGTACGATACAGTGCGATATTCTGTCATTTGCGATATACTTACCTGTATCGTACATATCACATCGTATCGTACGATATGGTGCGATACAGATAACACTACCTTAATGTATAATAAGTATGGACCTTATAACTGTTAGAAAATGGGCCCAAGTGGCCCGGCCCAATAGGGCCCCCAACGGCTAGTTCAACAGCTGTTAGGGGTTGTCAGCCAACCCCCTTCCTTTCTCTTCTCTTCCTCCTTCTCTCTACTCTTCTCTTATGCCCCATGTACTCTATAAATATGGCTTTTATGTAATGGATTTTTTCAATCCTTTTGTAGCAAAATAAATTTTTTTTAATATATTGTGCCTCTGTTGCATATGTTTTATTATAGACTTTCTTCTAAAGCTTTTGCGAGTGATATTTTGAGGTAATATTCATCAACCCTCCACTGCCACATTGAAGCATCGTCTTCATTAGATGGTATGAAAGCCATTTTGCGATTGTGGGAATATTATTCTCGCTTTGGGAATAATACGAATCTTATTTTATAAGTTTACCTCTTTAGTTTCTTTTTTTTCTTGAAATATTGATGATAAAAGGGATTTAACTTTTGTCTAACACCCTCAAATTAGAAGACATGAGCTTAATTTATGAAAAATTACCTATATTTAAAAAAATTATGGGGCTATATAAGTGGTTCGAAGGTAGAACCTTCTACCAATGTCATCTTTAGCAAAAAGAGGAATATGAAGTAGGTCATAGAACAATCCTATGGGTTTTCATGAATAATGTACATGAGCATACTAGAGACACTTTGGCCGATTTCACCAATGTTAAAGAAGCATAAAAATATTTTAAAAAATCCCATGTTCAAAGCGATGTGGCTCATAGGACGGCATTAAGAGACAAATTGGTCTCCTTTAGACAAGGAGATAAAGAGGTAAATGAATTTTTTAGAGAATACTCTAATGTTTGGAACCAATTATATATTATAAAAAGAAATGTACACAATGTCTTAGTGAGAGACAATATAAAGATAATGAGGATTTCATATATCAATTTCTAATAAGTCTCCGGGAAGAATTTGAAGGGATAAGATCATCTCTCGTTCATAGAAAACCTTCCCTACAAAAGAAGAGATTTTTATCAATTTTTAAATGGTAAAAAAAAGAATGAATGAAATTAGACTTCAAAGCGACACCACCTTTGTCGCATCAAAATCCGGAGCAAATATGAAGGTTTACCGACTTCCTCGTTTAAAAAGTAAAGAAGGAAGAAAATACATTATTTGCCACCATTGTATAGAGGCCGAAAATATAAGGCCAAATTGCCCAAAGTTGAATAGAAAGGTGACATTAGTAGAAGAACAAGCCTCATCTGCTATCGTTACATTCAAAGAAAAGATAAAAAGACTTGAAGCCAATGTTATAAAAATTGTGTTGCATCGTATGATACGATACGATTTTATTGCATATTGTATGAAGATATGGTACGATACAGGGGCACGTATTGCCTATCACGATTTATCATGTCGTATCGTACCATATCATATGATACGGGGGTGTATCGCACCATATCGTACGATACACACCGTATCGAATGAGTCGATGGCGATTTTTTTGTTATAAATTTCGAAAATCCGAAACTTTCAAATTTCATTTCTCTTTCTTCTCAAACCCTTTTTCACGCCATTTTCTTGCTTCGAGATCCTCTTCTTACCTTGTTCTTGTTGATTTCGTGGTTTATTCACAAGATTCTCAAGTATTTCACCTAATTCAACTCCTATCTCTAGGGTTTTTGTCAAATCCGTGTCATACTTCTTTTTTTTACCATTCTACTCGATTTTTCACTTGAAAGATTTGGGGGTTTTGCAAATTCATTGATTCTTAACTTCTAAAAAGCTATTTCCTTCTTATTGATTGTCCACTCTTGTCTTAATGGCTTCCGATCGAGTTGATCCGGCTTGGAAATATTACACTCTTGTGTATGAAGGCAATAGGCTTATGAACAAGTCTATGTTTTGCAATGTTGTAAAACATGGTGGTATTTCTCGTATGAAACTATCACCTTGCAGGAACCAAGAAGGATGCTAATGCATGTCCTTGGGTTCTCGAAACAGTCAAGTATGAGATTGAGCAGGTATTGGAGGCTTCGAAGGAGAAGAAGAGATTAAGGGTGAGAGAGAGGACAGAAATAGGTGGTTCGGATATGTCTCAACCATTTGAAGATGCTACTGTTTAGGGGATGCATGGTGACTATGGTCATGGTGATGATGAATTCCATAGTGCAGTTGAGATGAAAAAATTTCTGAAGAGGGGAGGAGAAGGCGAGAAAAGGAAAAATTTAGGTTCTGGTGGTAGTAGCAGTGGAGTTGGCTCTTGTTCTATTGCAAGAGCTCCTACTCATCTGACCCCTATGAGGGGTACTAGTGGAGGAGGTAGTGGCCTTAGTGAGATGATATAGTTTATATTAAATGTTGAAAATAAATAATAAATAATGATATAGTTTATATATGTTAATTGTTGGTTTATATTGAGTTAACTGCTAGCATGACACATGATAGAGCTTTATTGAAACAAAGAATCCATGTAGCTGACCTTATCTAGTATAGAAAAGGCTTAGTTGTTGTTGTTATATATATATATATATATATATATATACTTTTATATGCATATATGAGAGCATATTCCATATGCACACCTCATTCATACTCAAATCCAGTTTATCATCTCAAACGTTTAATCTTTGAGATGAAAGATTGAGGTGATAAAGTAAAAAACATTGAATATACAATGAATATTAAATGCAAAGTATGTAAACTGTAAAGTATAATAATATTTTATTTTTTAAATTCAAATCTTCATAATTCACTGTGTGAAAGGAGATATTTAAGCAGATTTCAGCATGGATGAGTGTACACATTTACGGTTTTCCTATATATCTATATCTATATATGTGAATGTATATACATAACAACAACACAATTTGTGTAATCCATGGTATAAAAATTCGACAAAGTTTTACGTTGACCGGCAATGCAAGGGTGATCCCTTATATGGGCGGAGTTACATATATATTTATATATATATATATATACTTATATGAATAGACTTATATATTTATATTATATATATGTGTGTGTATGTGTATATATGTTACTTATCGAAACCATTGGTGTCTCATTATTTTATTTCATCATCAGCCTTGAAATTTGCTTACGGTGTTTGGTTGATGGAAGTGAAAATGGTTTCGGTAGAATTAATTACGTTGAATTATGAATCCATATTACATACAAACAACAACAACAACTAAGCCTTTTCACATACTAGACGGGGTCAACTACATGGATTCTTTGTTTCCACAGAGTCCTATCATGTGCCATATTAGCAGTTAACTCACAATAAGCTAGATCATTCTTTATTGCTCCTTTCCAACACTTTGTGGTCGTCCTATACCTCTTTTAATACTTTCAAAATCTAGTTTTTCATACCTTCTTTGAGGTTTTTCTTTTAATCTTCTTTTTATGTGTCAAACCATCTTAAACGATATTCTCTTATTTTTTCCTCCATTTGTGCCATTCCTAATTTGTTTATAACCTCATTATGTATATGGTCTTTTCTTATATGCTACTCATCCATCTCAACATCTTTATTTTTGTCACATACATCTTTTGTACATGTTGATGATTAACTGTCCAACACCCATAACCATAAAACATGACAGGTCTAATTGTTGCTATATAATATTTACCTTTTAACTTTAATGATATTTTCTTAGCAGAAAGAATGCTTGATGCTCCTCTCCATTTTAACCAACCAACTGTAAAGATTCGTCAATAAACGAAGGTTGATATTGCACGAATTTAGTTCACCAAGTCGCCAAGAGTCAAATGATATTCAATCACGAATGTCGATCTTCAAGAATAACAACCAAGAGCGGAAGAATATAGAAAACAAGTCAAGAAGCAGTGCTAGACTGTATATTTTTATTGAAGAATGAATGGCCTATTTATAGGCATTACAATAGATTGAAATGAGAGAGCAAAGGAGCAAAATAAAGAGCTAGTGCTGGTCCTGGCCAGCACTAGTCGTTGGGGGCCCCCAACGGTCATCGCCAAGGCCATGCCAGCTTGGCCCTTCCGTATGCAACATGGGCCCGTGCTCCCTATTACATTAACGCCACCCTCAAATTTACGGGGTATACACTGAAAGTTTGTTTAACAGTAAATCAAATACAACTCAATTTTCAACGAACTTGTTACAAAAATTTCTACTATCCAAGTTGCCACAACTTCCTTTGAAACAACTCCAAATCATCTTGCCATAATCAAGGTGTCAACATATTTGTTATCCTGCATAAAAATCGACGAAGTATCAATACATACATTTGCTCAATCTTAATGAAATCACAAAGACAATGTAAAATATCTAATCCAGAGGGTAAACCAAAAAATGAGTCAAATAAGTTCATGAAGTTGATTTTCTCAAGAAACTCATTTGAAAGAAAACATTGATATCATTCAAATAGAATTGTCTATTATAATAACTAGATTCATAAATCACTACAAACTTGTGATATTTGTAAGGGGACCTTGGTATATCAAACAAGCATTTTAAGGTTATGCTCAAAACCCAAGTTTTAAGGACAAACTTGAACCCAAACAAGCTTTTTAAGGCAAAGCTCAAAAGCTTCAAATCAAACAAGCTTTTTAAGGTTAAGCTCAAAACCCGCCAAGTCAAACAAGCTTTTTAAGGTTAAGCTCAAAACTCGCTAAGTCAAACAAGCCTTTTAAGGTTAAGCTCAAAACCCGTCAAACAAGCTTTAAGGCTAAGCTCAAACCCGAGTTTTGAGGATAAACTCGAACCCAAAGAAGCTTTTTAAGGCAAAACTCAAAACCTTCAAGTCAAACATACAATTCCTAAGGCCCTTAAATATCCTTTAAACTCAAAAGTGATTCTATGGTTCCAAAAGTAAGATAATCCATTTGAATGATTAAGACAAGTCAAATGAATCAACTTCATGTTTTTCAAAAGGTTTCACAAGGTTTGTTAAAACCATAACATCAAGATAACTATAAGTTTTTTTCAATATTGATTACTCTCCAACCAAAAGGCCAATAACATGGAACATCTTAATCACAAAGATTTCCAACAAAAGGCCAACAAACGGAGATCATAATCTCATAAGAAAAACAACTTTAAAGTTATCAAGATCACAAATCTTCAAATAATGATTTGTTAAAGCACTTTTTTCACGTACAAGTTAATCAAGATAACTATAAGTCTTTTTTAATATTGATTACTCTCCAACCAAAAGGCCAACAACATGGAACATCTTAATCACAAAGATTTCCAACAAAAGGTCAACAAACAGAGATCATAATCTCATGAAAAAGCAACCTTAAAGTCATCAAGATCACAAATCTTCAAATAATGATTTGTTAAAGCACTTCTGTCACATACAAGTTAATCAAGATAAGTATTTTTCAATATTGATTACTCTCTAACCAAAAGGCCAACAACATGGAACATCTTAATCACAAAGATTTCCAACAAAAGACCAACAATCGGAGATCATAATCTCCTGAAAAATCAACCTTAAAGTCATCAAGATCACAAATCTTCAAATAAGTGCATCTTCAGTTTCCAATTAATTTCCAACCAGAGGCCAAAAATATGAATCTTAGTCGTACAAGTACGTTCAACTCATTGCCAACAAAGATTTTTCTAAGTGTCTTAAACAACAATAAGTATATCTTCAAGCATTAATTGATTTCCAACAAAAGGCCATCAACATGAAGCACCTTAATCACAAAGGTCTTCAACGATAGGCCAATAACATGGATCTCATTTACACAAGAAGATATCCCTTATCGTTTTTCAACAAAAACATTTTCGAACTTATCAATAGCAAAGTTTGAAATCGTATCAAATTTCCAAATAACAATAAGTGCATCTTAAAATATCAATTAATTTCCAACAAAAGGCCACCAACATGAAGCACCTTAATCACAAAGGTCTTCAACAAAAGGCCAACAACATGGATCTCAATTATACAAGAATTTGTTTTCCAACAAATACATTTTCGAACTTATCAATAAACAAGTTTGAAATCATTAAATTGTCACAACACATTTTTCTTCTAAACATGCTATCAAACAATTTGATTTAACTCCGTAAGTATATAATCAAGATTACATATAACCAAGTTGGAAGGAACACACCTGGATGGGCTCAAGTCTGAATAACATGCACAGCGGAATCGGTTCAAATAGCCAAATCTGTTCATTTAACTCAACAATGCAAATACTTTACAAACATGCAATAATATTAAGTGCAACAGAAAAGATTCATGTTTTTCATGAGAAGGGAACGCAGTAAACCACTAAAATATTCCAATAATCAAACTAAACTCATGTTTCTCATCAATAAGTCCATCTAAAACACGTAGAGCTTAATTTTTTCAAATCAAGGATAAAAAAAGTGGTTCTCACAAAAACAAACTAATATTATTGGAATATTACATATCCCAACCATCACCACAAGACAAATCAAACCCAAGGAATTCTGAAAGCAACCACCATAACAAAGAGTGCATGCACTAGCCGTCTTTCTTGTTTAAATATACCTTCTTTCTCGCTTTCGAGGTTCCACCATTTAGTGTGAATAGCTCGATGCACTCTTTTCTTCTTTGTCCACTTTTTTACCTGTAAATTCATAACTAAAAGTTGATGTTGGGTGGTTAAGCTTTCTCCTGGAATTATTTTACAATCTTTACAACACGCTCTTTCTTTTTTCTTACAAATAAAATAATCAATTTGTGTTTGTGATAAGCCACTCTTATAAGTAATTAAATGTTATCTCATTTTTTAAAGATTGTATTGACTATAAAAAGATCAAATGCCATAGCAAAATTTAAGATCTCCTTACATTCCTCGTTTATATCCCTAATACCAAAGTTTTCATGAATACCTTGATATCCTAATGCCTCTTTACCAACATGTCCATTTAAGTCTCCTCCTAAACAAATCATCTCCCTTTATGAAATTTTTTGAATCACCTTATCTAACTCCCAAAAAGCCGTCTTTATACTATCTTCTAGTCCTACTTGAGGTGCGTAAGCATAAACTATATTCAAAACCTATGCTCTTAACACTAATTTCAACATCATGATTCAGTCACCATATCATTATATGTCTACTACACTATCCTTTAAATCTTTATTTATGATAATATCAACTTCGTTTTAAGCCTTTTCCTTACATGAGTGCCATAGTTTAAGACTTGTATCCTCAATTTCTTTTGTTTTTTCTCCAACCCACTTTGTCTCTTGTAAACATAAGATATGAATCTTTCTTTGAATCATAGTATTTACCACCTCCATTAGCTTACCGGACAATGTTCCGATATTTCAAGAACCAATACAAATCTTATTATCTAGGACCAGCTTTCTTATCCCTGCATCCATCCATATTGAAATTGCGGAGACCCTCTATAATTCACTACATTCGAGGGGCAATGTAGCGGGACTAACTTCTTTATCCATACCCCTCTATGGTGTGAGAACCCTCTCTGCAATTGATTCACTATATTCGGGCAAAAATGTAGTGACCCTGTTTTACTTTTCATTGCATTCGGGCTCTTCAGTGCATCGCTAAGAAGGGACGCCCCTACGCCATGCTCATAATTTATGTAATCTATGGTATAAAAATCCGACAAAGTTTTATGTTGGCTGTCGGAAGCCTAACGCAACCTCCTCCTTACATGGGCGGAGTTATGAATCCATATTACATATATCTGGAAAATCCAATTTAGATTCCAATTTCTGTATAATGCTGGGGTCAGCATTATACATGCCAATTTCTTGCTCCATCATGGATAACCTTCGGAGTCTTGGTTGAACTTATGACATATTATGCTTTAAGAGTGCGGTACATTGAACTTTCTTATTTGCTCCACTCGGTTATTTTGAGGGATTAACTTATTACCCCTTAATGAGAACATTGATTTAGATTCCCACATTGTGCTTGGTGTGTGAATTTCATCTACTGGAATATCTATAAACTCAATCTGGTCATTGCAGAGGGAGAGGGTCCAGGGCAATCTTGAAGCAACTCAAAAGCAGATGTCTAATCCATGATGCTAGTTACTTTAGTGCGCTTCAGTTGGAAGGAACAGAGGTAATTGGTTTGATTCTTCTGCTGGCTTCTTCGCCAAACGATGCTTTTGATACCTGCAACAGTTTCTTGGTTTTCTTTTGAGGCGGTGTGATGCCTTTTGTTTCATCGCTTGTGAAGTTGGCTTGTTTAACTTGGTAATTTTAGCATATTTATTCCTGTTGTGCCATTCTAACTCTTTGTTTCACATGTTAGGAATCTATACTTTCAGTTTTAGACAGGGTTTTGGTGCCACCACCTTCAACTATTCATCAGCGATTGCTGCAGCCTATACTTTCTGGAATCAGTTATGGACATTCTATGGTAAGAAAATTTATAGCTAAAGAATCCGAACTCCTCTGGGAAGTTTGAATATTAAATGGGAAGATGTTATTTTTTACTGCTTATGTTATGGTGATCTTTCCATAAGACTTCTTGGACTACTAAACTATTTGCATAGCCCTTACCTTGTCAAGCTATTGCTCAAATAGTCTGTTCTGCTATTCTGTTGTTGCTTTTATCCCTAAAATAATACGATCACCCTTATTGTCCCTACAAAAAGTAAAAAATTGTGGAATGTGATTCAATCATTTTAATAACTAAAATGTCCAAAAGAAAGAGCCTTTCGGAAAAGACTAGAAGGTCAAATGTGTTTGCTTTAGTACATTGTAAAAACTGTTGAATATGAAAACTTCAGCAATTCAAGTTGTCATCCTTTAAGTCAAAAGTTAGTCTGTTAAAAAAGAAAGGTTACTACATGAGTGTAGTATTTACAGTGATTTCACATTTTGTAGCTTTATCATGCTGGAGCTGATTCTCAGGCAATTGCACCTGTGACATACATGTGGCGACCTTTAGCTCAATGCTCTATTGATGATAGAGTTGATGCTGCAGGCAGTGGGTATAATAATTTCATTAGAGGAAAAGGACACCGCCAGTTGTGGATATGGTTGCATGCAGCATCCTTCAAGGAAGGATTTGATTCTCTGAAAGCTACTTGTGAAGAGCAGGTCAGTCACTCGATGAAATTTCTTTCTTGATTCATTCTCCAATAATTGGCAATGTGTATGGCTTACCCGAAACTGGACTAATTTCACTTGGTCTGGACCCAAGATTAGCCCGAACCACTTCTTTAAAGTGCATACCTTACCTTACGTAAGCCTTTTCTCACACTAAATTGGGTCAGCTAGAGGGTGCAACACGAGGACTTCCTAGGAGGTCACCAGTCCCAACACTATTATTGCCCAAACATGCTTAACTTCAAAATTTTGATGGAATCCAGTGCATTTATGCTCGAAATGTCTCACCTCTTAAGACCTGACAAAAGTTTTACACGGGCCATCAGCTACCTAACGCAATCCTCCTCCTTTATTGAGGCTTGAGACCGGCCATGCAAGGCTTTTCTCTTACATGGGTGGAGTTTCTTTGAAGTGTATACAGTATCCTTTCTTTGTTTTATGTTCCTTCCTTCGAATTGTTGCTTTGGTTATAACGATGTACCACAAGCACACATTCTTGCAAACATTCCCAATGGAACAGTTTGTTGAACATTTTTTTCTTTTTCTGATGTTTCTTCTCAATAATTGTCATCGTATCCTTTCAAAAAGATGTTTATATGAATGGTTTATCAACAACACCAATTGACTGTTTTGCCTTGGGAGGAAGGCTGGGTGTGGTTCTAAGGAGTACATGGTCATTCCATGGGAGAGTTAAGTTTACTCATTCAATGTCCTTAAAAGCATTGATGAGGAGCAGGACATATTGAATAAAGCCTGAACTTGTAGTGGCCACCAAATTATTAGCTGTCTTTTATTATAGCCTAATGTTCCACATGGTCCCAAACTTTCAAGTTTGTACTGTACAAGTTTGTGATTGACATGCTTGCACCACAATATTACCTTTTTGATGTGCGTAGGGTTTGTTGAAGCAATCCGTCACAAATTCACGATAAGGATCACGCCAACACAGCCCAAAGGGACAATAAAGCCTTGGGAAAGAACCCTACTTAAACGTACAGGACTTTTATTATCTCAAGAATGACTGAACAAGATGTCCTCCAACATCAGCCCAAAGCACGTATTTATAGGGTTGGAGATGCCTTATTGGACATGCCTTGTACATGGAAACATGACCTTGGAGATTTGGAAAGTTTTTAATGCCCAGCAACTGTGGTAAACACATGATATTGGAAATACAAATAACAACAATAACAACTAAGCCTTTTCCCATACTAGACGGGGTTGGCTATATGGATTCTTTGTTTCCACTGAGCCCTATCATGTGCCATATTAGCAGTTAACTCACAATAAGCTAGATCATTCTTTATTGTTTCTGTCCAACACTTTTGTGGTCATCTTTTACCCCTTTTAATACTTTCAAAATCTAGTTTTTCATACCTTCTTAAAGGTTCTTCTTTTGATCTTCTTTCTATATGTCCAAACCACCTTAAATAATATTCTCTCATTTTATCCTCTATTGGTGCCACACATAATTTATTTCTAATAACCTCATTATGTATACGGTCTTTTATTGTATCACCACTCTCCTATCTCAACATCTTCATTTCTGTTACAAACATCTTTTGTACATGTTGATGATTAATTGCCCAACACTCAGCACCATGAAATATGACAAATCTAATTGTTGCTCTGTAATATTTACCTTTTAACTTTAGTGGTATCTTCTTATCACAAAGAATACTTAATGCTCCTCTCCATTTTAACCAACCAGCATTAATTCTATGCGTAACATCTCCAATTCTTCCATCACTTTGAAAAAATTGACCCTAGGTATTTAAAACTTTCCTTTTGGGGATGCAATGTTTGTCAATTTTAATTTATATGTCCTTTGAAGTAACCAAATGATCAAACTTACATTCCATATATTTTGTCTTTGTTCTACTAAGTCGGAAGCCTTTACTTTCTAATGTTTCTCTCAATAGCTCCAATTTACTATTAACTTTTTCCTAAGACTCCTCCGCTAATACAATGTCATCTGCAAATAACATACACCAAGGTACTTTATCTTGGATATATTTTTTAACTCATCAATCACCATTATAAATAAGTATGGACTTAAAGTTGATCCTTGATGTAACCCAATATTAACTTTAAAGTCAGTCATTCCTTCATGAGTCCTCACACATTTTTTGCACCATCGTACATGTCTCTTATAAGGTTTATGTATGTCAATGGGATACCTCTTTTTTCCAAGGTTCTCCAAAGAATCTCCCTCGGTACCCTATCGTAAGCTTTTTCTAGATCAATAAATATCATGTAAAAGTCTTTCTTTTTTGCTCTAAAATGTTCCATAAGACGTATCAAAAGGTGAATCGCTTCAAGAGTAGATCTGGCTGGCATGAATCCAAATTGGTTCTCTGTTGTACTCGATACTTGTCTTAACTAACGTTCGATAATTCTTTTCCACAATTTCATAGTATGACTCATTAACTTGATACCCCGATAATTCACACAATTGTGAATGTCTCCCTTGTTCTTATATATAGGTATAAGTGTACTCGCTCTCCATTCCTTGGGCATATTTTGATTTCTCTATATTTCATTAAATAGTCTTGTGAGCCAAGTGATTCTTGTTTCTCCTAGGATTTTCCAAACTTCTATAGCAATATTGTCTGGTCCTACCGATTTACCACCCTTCATATGTTTAAGAGCCTCTTTGATTTCATTCTTTTAAATACGTCGGTACAAATTGTGGTTTATATACTTTTTTGATTTGGCTAACTCTCCCAAGCTAATACTAACATCTTTATTTTCATTAAAAAGCTTATAAAAATAGTTTTCCATCTATTTTTTATATCATCATTTGCCACTAGAATTTTTTCATCCTCGTCTTTGATGTATCTAACAAAATTAAGATCTTTAGTTTTCTTATCTCTATCCCTAGGTATCCTAAAAATCTCTTTCACCCTCTTTTGAGTTGAGTTTTTTATAAAAATCGTCCTAAATTTTAGCTTCTACTTCACTGACGGCCTTTTTTGCTTCTTTCTTTGCTTTCTTATAAGCCTCTAAAGTTTCACTATGTTTCTTCGCATAATGTAATTTGTAATATGTAGCCAGTGTAAAACTTTGTCAGATTTATTTACCATAGATAGATTCTACAAATTATGATAGGGCCTTGTGGAAGCAAAGAATCCATGTAGCCGACCCCATCTATAATGGGAAAAGGGTTAGTTGTTGTAATGTAATTTGTAGCATGCCCTCTTTGCCTTGATTTTATTTTCCACTACTTCACTCTACCACCAAGCTTCTTTTCACATATCACAAGGTGTACCAACATAATTCCAAGCATCTCCTTGAAGGACTTTCTGATTAAATATATCTTCTTTATTGTTTTTGAGGTTCCACCATTTAGTCTGAATAGCTCGATGCACTCTTTTCTTCTTTGTCCATTTTTTTATTTGTAAATCCATAACTAAAAGTCGATGTTGGGTGGTTAAGCTTTCTCCTGGAATTACCTTGCAATCTTTTACAACACGCTCCTAAAAACATGATACTGGAAATAACAAAAAAAATATTTGACCAACAATATGAGACTTATTATAGGCAAGAAATAAAGAAATAACGTGGGTTTGACATATTGAGATTACTTGGATTTAAGCCAAGTAATGCAATTTACATAGACTTGACTCGTGACAATTTTGGAATGTTTTGGAGCATCTTCAATTGCATCAAGTTCTTCTCTAAAATAGCAATGGATGGCTTCAACTTCAATTGGATAAAGGCACGTTAAATTATGGAAGGTGGAGTTTCATCTTTGTGTGAGACGGGTCTTGGATCGGGTCATGGGCCCTTCAACTCGTCCCATTGTATTATTGGAACACGAGTCAATGATTGTGTCCGGGCTAAAGTCATTTGAACCTAGTTTGGTGCCCGGGTTTAAAGTCAACGAGTTAGAGTCGTTGTTCTCATCACTTTTAGAAAAATCAAGTTGTCACTTATATATTTTGGTGTTACTTCTCCCCTACTGTCTTTGAGTAAGTGAGGAATTTGCTAGCACATTCTCTTGTAGGAGGAAGTATGCTTTGTAGTTAGATATGTAGATTGCACACTTTTGTTGAGTGAAAGAGCTAGGTGGAATACTACTATGGGATTCAACTACCTAACATGATGGTATATATTAATAAGGGTTAGCAGAACATTGTACGGAATGCATACAAATTGGTAGCTCGTCATATCAAGGAACTCTGCAGTAAAAACTGAATTTTCTGGGAGACAACTCTTCAATGGTCACATGTTCTTTTGTTTTCCTGGTCTTGATTGCCAGCTGGGATCATGCAACCCCCAATCATTCTCACTTCCTGTATCAAACTTATGACATCCTTTAGTCGAAGGATTTTAGGTCAATCCCCTAGCCAGATGAGTAGCAGCACAGTTTATGCATGTTTTTCTCTTCATGGTAAGAGATTTGCTGATCGACTCTGAAATTTTATTGCATTAAGCAAGGTTGCAACATTATATGCTAGAAAAGGAGTTCAGTGAGAACACACTCAAACGCGCATGCATGGACGAATACCAAAACAAAGCCTGAAGCCCATGCGACAAGACTCCCTATGGTGCATGCTATCTTGTGCTCTTTTGGTTATGTCAGTGTGATGCGGCAGGAAACATTATTCTGTGGTCCTTCATGTGATCAACTACATGTGCCGCTTGGAAATGTGACTGATGGAGTTCGTTTTGAGTCACATGTTTTCTCATGTATTTTCCTACTAGTGAAAAACTGTCACTCAACAATACACATTCTCACTGTTTGGTAGCTTGAAGCAGTGGATTCCATTTTGCATGCTTGAGAACACCTGTGATAATTTATCACACGTTTTCTCATGCATCTTCTGACTAGTGAAAAACTGTCACTCAACAATACACATTCTCACTGTTTGATAGCTTGAAGCAGTGGATTTCATTTCTCATGCTTGAGAACTCCAGCGATAATTTATGTTGTATATTTTAAATCTAATACTTTCAGTTTGCTTCATACATATCTTACATGCCTGTGGTTCGCTTGAGAGTTTATTGTTGTTGGTCTCATAGGTTTCCTATTTCTATAAATTCTGTAACCTTTAATAACTTGCTCTCTTTGCTGTTACATACTTTTTTGTCAATCCATCTTATTTTCAGATGCATGAGAACAGTGCATCTGTCACTTGTTTTTCATGTGAAGGGGAGTTCGGCATGCTGGAGCTTATTGGTTCCAAGGCCTTGCAAATTTGTCAAAACGTCTTGAAACCAGTGTCAGAGTAAGATAATTTATTTGCTATCAGTTCCTTAGGAAACCTTAAAGTTGTGTGTCAGCCTTGTATTATGCTGTAACCGTTTCCTTGGAAAACCTTAAAGTTGGGTACCAGCCTTGTGCATATCATATTTGTTATTAGGTCTATTCTCTTTTGTCAGGTCAGGCAGCAGCCCCGGGTGCTCCAATTTAAGAAGTGCAGGCATTGGGTCTGAATGTTTGAATCCGACACTTTCAAAGTCTTTTGCTCTCAAACATGCTGAGCATCTTCCTCATGCAATTTTATCTTTGAGCGTCATAGACCCAAGGATGATACCTCAAACTGAATGTGAGAGTCATCTAACGGTTCCTCCTGGTGATCCTTTGATTCAAGATGACGGTCATGAAGAAAATGTTCCTCCATGCTCTGAAGCAACAATAAGTCACATGAAGGAATTCACAAGTACCTGCCTGAAGCATGAAAAAGATTGCATTGCCTTTTCTGACTGTAAAGAGTTGTGGATCTCAAATACTGAAACACCGCATCCTCCAGTGGAGGAGAGTCTTCTATGCAATGAAAGGCACCAGAGACGTTTATCTTTGTTCTGCATTGATATAACAAATCCAGAGACATGTATCTCGGAGGATACTGGTGGCTTTTCCAGAACGTGTTCTCTGTTACTTTTGAGGAACATGGATAAAAGGTCTCTTATTTATGGTGATTTAGTTTTCTGATGTCCTTGTAATTCTTGTTTTGAGTAAGAGAAAGATGATTTTACATATGCACAAGTTTTCAAAATGCACGTGCTTGCAAATTTATGCACTAGGCAACACCCTCCATTTCTCTTTTGATGTTTGTTCTATTACTAAAGCCTTGTCAACAACATGAGACATCTGGTTTAAATTTCTGAACAAAATCTCTTCATCTGTTTTCTGATTAAATTAAATGAACTCCTGTGCACTTATGATGGCAAGCCCAGGATGTATCCTTTTCCGGTGGCTTCTTTGAACATAAGTTGTTTTTACTTTTTCTAATGTTCTATCCCTGGCTGTAGGTGGTCTATAATTCTTCCTGTAAGTTGGGTGAAGGTGTTTTGGATGTCTCTCGTCTCACATGGTGGACGTGCTATTGGCTTGCGGGAGAGAAAATGGATTGCTTGTGATGTATGTGCCAGAAAACTATCTTAGTTCCCCCTTTCCAGTGTTTGATAGGAGTTGAGTTCTAATTTATGAATATCGTGATATGTTGACTTGTTCTTGAAATTAAGCTCAATGCCTGATTCTGCTTATAGTCATCGCATTTGTGTCCTGATAGATAACTCTTCCTACTCTGTTTTTGGAGGTGTTTCATAGGAATCGTGGTCAGCAACAAAGGAATATTGCATACGTATTTTCCAATAATACCCAGATTCTGGACTCTGTCGTTTGCTTGATTCAACGACTGTGGACAGTTGTGCCCGTTTTGTGGTTCCATGCTCCTAGGGAACGTGCACAGCTGTAGCCTTAGTGCTGAGTCTCATATTTATAGCACATATTGATAGGTTCTGTCCGTAGGACTTTTATTGAATTAAAGTCATAGACAAGGGCCGCCTGGTCATACAAAAAATACTCCAGATTTCAAAATTATTATTTTCTATCTAACAAGTTTTTATTTGCAGGTCAGGCTACCATCTTTTCCTTATGACTTTCCTGACTGCAAGGCATATATGGATCACGCAGCTGCTGAGGCTGTAGTGGCTGAGAAGAAAGCAGCTACTTTACCTCCTTCGAGGAAACCCCTGAGGGTTCCAATGCCACCTCCATGGAATTGTATAACGACAGACAGCAATGTGGAATCACTAACTCATTACCAGGACGCAGCCTCGTCTACAGGTGTAACTGATGCAGTGCAGCGAGACCTAGCTTTCCAGGGAATCATAGTAAGGGCTGCTGGTTCTTTACCCAGGCATTTGCAGGATGCTGGTGGTGACCACTTGCTTCTCTGTCCAGAAGTTGCCATGTTGAAATGGAATTCTTCTGAGTTAGTCAGTAATGGCATCCCTAGATGTAATTCTTCAGGTTTTGATGGTATATCAGTTAGAGGCACATACTATTTTGTGAGAACTATTCTGTATGCCCACAAGGAAGGTGTTTTTGAGGAAGGAGCTGTTGTTTGTGCGCCAATCTCTGGAGACTATTCGTCATGGTCATCCAGGTTCGAGTTCATGGACCTTCCCAAGCATTTTCCAACAAACAAACAAACAACTAAGCCTTTTCCCATACATAACAGTGATATGTAGTCGTTAAGGTCCATAAGATAAAGTTGATGTTTAAGAAAACCGAACCTGGTTATATTTATATGCTATTTGTCAAATATCATGGGAACTGTGAAGTTTCCTTGGTGCAATACCTCTTCCTGAATTGGTTTTGCCTAGCAGCCGTTGTATTTCCTTCCAAATTTTCAGCATCCATTTCAAATTTCGCAAAATTAAGATTATCATCTTCTTATATACAAGTGACATTGCTTGCAAAGACCCAGGCTACAAGTTACAAGTTGATACAATTTGGCAAAAATGTTATCAACATTTTCATGAAAATTATGTTACTGTCATTTTATTATCATTTTCTTATATACAAGTTACGTTGTATCGTGGACTTAACTATGCTTGCAAACACCCAGGTCGTACGAACAAGAAAGAATACAGATTCCACCAGCCTTGTTGAGGTCCTATTTCTCCCAGCAACCTACTGGTAGGTGGGAGTTACGAGTCCCTGAAGATTCAACTGTTGCGCAATTTCATAGGCATCCTATTGGATTTGTCACAACTGGGTTTGTGCGTGGCAGGTTCTCTCTCTCTCTCACACACACACTGTAAGTTAGAATTGTTGATGTCCTTTTATCTGGCATCGGTGCAGATTTGGTAGCTTCATGAAAATTCAAGTGCTCCCTGCTTGAACTTTTTATCGCATTACATCAGGGATGACAGTCCACGGTTCTTCCCTAATCGTTTTCGTTGCCTGATGAACAGCACCAGAAATGCTGCAATAGCTCTTTGCGAGGCTTCACTGCTTAGTCAACTCAGAAAGGAGCAATGGGAGGAGAATCTAGGTAAAGGGAGGTCTGACATTAAGGTTCTAGTCAGGAATCCAAGTTCTACTGCTTACAGGCCTGCCCTTGCTACCATTATTCTCGAACAGCAGAACGAGGATCTGTGTTTTATGTAAATTATTTCTTTCTTATGTTTGCATATATTAATAATTTTTTAATTAATATAGCTTTTTGAGAAATGGAATCTCTCATATTGCTGTTGTCAGGGGTATTTTGAGAGAGGGAGGGTACTATTAGCTGTCTTATCGACACAATTTTAGTAACTTGAGCAGAATTTCATGTAGATACGTTCGGTATACGCCGCTCTGACATATTTCCCCCACGGACATGAAATGGTACAACACCAACGTGGCCCGAAACACAAAATAATTTGACCCCTGATGTGGATATGAACTGAAAATTGTGATTGTATTCATACAAAGTAATAGCAACTCCAGGAGAAAATAGTATGTATTGTTGACCTGTTAACAAAATTAGCACAACAAACACGACACAGGAACCCCTGGCTCTTGGAATCTATAAAGCTTCTGATGTCAAACTTGATTGTATTTGTTGAGACCATTTCCTTCAAGCCTTGGTGGACTAGATTATCCTTCGAACTCTCCTCCAGCTCGTGTGACCTGTGGTTGAAATTAATAAAATTTACATTTTAGCTGCCTAAAACACAGCAAAAGCTCGCTTTTTCTTTTTTGATATCAACTATTTTGAATAGGTCTCCCCACCCTTTCAAGAGATTGCATATGCAACTGCTTCTCTTTCAACGTCTTGCAACCACACAAGAATGAAGATGCAATTCTAGAAAAATGAAACCCGATTCGAAGGCAAAGCAGGCTATGATCATTGTAAATTCCCAAATACGTGCATATCGAATAAGTAAACATCGGCTGTAACAGACATGACTGCAAACGTTCATTTGGCCCAAAAGAGTTCCTCCGTGTGCTAGATGGGATTGACAAGATATTCGAGGAAAAGAATAAAGCAAATTGTTAGGGTTGTTATGAAGAAGCAATCGATTCCACTTGAACTGATCTTTGATGGCGGCTTGTGTTTTCTTTCAGCTTGTGGAGGAGCTTTTTCTCTGGGTCGATTCAAAGTTTGTAGGTTGAAACTGAACAAGTAGAAGCGTTTATACCAATCTATATATGTGATATTCAATATAACATAAAACAAATACTATATATGATCGAAAATGAACTCAGTTCGGTATATTTGAGTTCAAAAGAATTTCACGAACCATAGAGGAAAGAGCTATCTATATTCAAGTGAATCTTTTTGTAGTACTACCTCCTTAACGGACTCGCTTCTTAGGCTCTTTTCACTTTCCAATCTCATTTTCTCTGCATTTCAGTATCTGCAGCACGAGTTCTTTACTAGATGGAGAGCCAAGATGAAGTTAACATGATAATTCAGAACCGTGGTTTTGGAGCATAACCCAATTGGGGTCCATCGTGCGATTTGGCTGAGTTTTGAGTTTTAATGGTTTGGTGTGGTTCTTCAAAACTAAGAACTGATTATATCCTGTAGTTGGAGGCTGAGCTGGAAACATACCATACCTGACCATGAAGATCCTTACTCAAGTTCTTTTCGTATAACAAACACTAAGGGGAGATTATATACCTACTTTGAACCTCTACTCTATGGGAGGTTTGCATAAATCATGAAGCGATCAATCATACAACATAATGTGACAATGGAAAATCAAACAAAACCAAAACTGAAACTTTATCACTTCTGCTGCATGTATTCTTAGTCATCCTTGTACTCGATCTTACATCATTAACATTTGTCTAAGAAGCCGAAAATCTTGTTTCTTTCATTTATTCTCTGCCTCTATTAAAATGTTTGTGATTCTGTACAAATTTTTATGATGACTCCATATAGGTCTTTCATTTAATATCATGCCAATTTCTTTAAACCTAATTAGAGAATATGTTTTTCAAGACAAAACAGCCATTAATCTATGCAACCAAATCAACAGGGATGATCACCATTGAGCAAAATACGTTGAGACCAAGTCGCGTTGATTGCTGTATAATGTTCCCTAGTGTGTTAAGTCATACGGGTAAAAACGCAAGGTGCATGTGACGCACCACATGAAGGTGTAATTTCAACTAGGAATGTCGTGTTTGGCCCATTCTTAATTTACAAGTTCCTAAAGGAAGCGATACACAAGGAAAAGAGCATTTCGGAGTATGAAGAAACCATAAACATGACCTTGCACTTTTGGAGTAAAATATGAGTATGACCAAGATAGATGACCACGGGTCATGAAAAATATATATGGACCTCACCCACTTAAGTAGAAGATGCTTGGTTTTGGTTTTGCATATATAGAGGATTCTTAATTAAGGTATTTGAGGAATACGAGACCGTTAAGGAGTTGTTTGACTCGATAACAATTAAATATGATACTACAACCAAGTTACATATAAAAATTATTGCACTTTTGGAGTAAAATATGAGTATGACCAAGATAGATGACAACACGTCATGAAGAATATATGTGAATCTCACCCACTTAAGTAGAAGACGCTTGGTTTTGGTTTTGCATATATGGAGGATTCATAATTAAGGTATTTGAGGAATACGAGACTGGTAAGGAGTTGTTTGACTCAATACCAATTAAATATGATACTACAACCAAGTTACATGTAAAAATTATTACTACAGAAATACAACCCTTATAAAATGAAAGGAGATAATGTAGTAGAACATGTGAACTAGATGTTGATAATGGTAAGAGACTTAGCTGTAGTGAAATCGGTCATCTCCGAAGCAATGCAAATATTTACTATACTAAACAGTCTTCCCTCTTCATGGAATATGGTTGTCACTGCTCTTAGATTAGGGGTTGAAACAAACCTATAAGTTATCTCTTAAACTAACAATTGAATAAGAGTACATGAATAAAAACAAGAAGTATAAATTGCTAGTAACTCAAGATCAAATAGGGTCAAGCTCTAAATCAAGCCAGAGAAAGAATAAACCAAATGAAAAGTTTGACAAAAATAATAAGAAAGGTAGTCAATCTTTTAAAAAATCGCAGGAAACCACTTCTCGTGTCAAGTGATTCAATTGTGGAGAAATGGAACACTATAAGAGTGATTGCCATAACAAGAATATTAATAGTGAAAACACCTAACAACACACCCAATCGGAGAAGTAAAACATAATCTACGTGACTTTTGAATGCCTCTAACTAATTAGTGGATTGATTCAGGAGCAACATGACATATCTTAAAGAGCAATGAAGGGACTATGAATCTAAAGGAATATAAACCAGAAAAACATCAAGTATGTATGAGAAATAACACTTTCTCATATGTCCTTGGAGTTGGGTCCTTTAGAATATAAGTACAAGGCACATCAATTGTATTAACTGATGTTATAATTGTGGAATCAATAAAGTGCAATCTGATTTTGGTCCCTACTTTAGTTAAGAAAGGTTTTGAAGTAAAATTTGTCTCTAACAAGGTAACTATGGGGAAATATAGTAGGTTAACTTTCTTTGAAATGTTTGATGTTGAACATGAATTGTTCAAACTTAACATCAATGAAATGATAATTTTTCTGCTTATATTGGTTGTACCTTAAATGTCGATGTGAATGTATGGCATAAACACATAGGGCATATAAGTCTGAAAAACTTGAAGAAATTATCCAACTTTGATTTACTGCTCAAATTTCAAGAAAACACTTTTAGCAAGTGTGAAACTTGTATATAAGAGAAAATGATAAGAAAAATATTTTTCAAAGACATAACTAGGACAACAATTCTATTAGAGATTATTTATACTGATTTATATAGACCTTTTAGAGTGAGATCACATCAAGATAAGGTTTATTTCATAACATATATATATATATGTATATATGTATATATGTATATATGTATATATATGTACATATATACATATATACATATATATACATATATACATATATATATATTAACACATAAATCTAAGGCACTTGAAGTATGTAAAGAATATAAATAGAAAATTAAGAAACAACTAGGGCATACAATGAAAGTCTTAAGATCTTATCAAGGTAGAGAGTACACCTCTACAAAATTTTTAGAATTATATAAATACTTTGGTATTTTAAAATAAAATACAATACCTAGGATACCTCAACAAAATGGTATAACAGAAAGATATAACATGACCTTATTGAATATGACAGAGTCTATATTAATAGATACTTCTTTACAAAAGATATTTCGAGGAGAAGTGATAAGTACAATTATGTATATACTAAATACAATATCATGTAAGGTTGTATTCTCTACACCATATAAGATGTGATTTGGAAGAAAACCAAACCTAGGTCATCTTAGGAGGTGGGGATCTATCACATATGTCAAGATCCTTGATCAGTCTAGGAATAACCTAGACAACAGGTGTTTGAGATGTGTATTTATTGGATATCCTAAAGGTGCTAAAGGATATCAGTTTTATCATAAGGACTATGAATTAATAGAAATTAAGGATGTTGAATTTTTAAAGAAGACAAAGAATGACATCCTTGAGAATGATGGTGAATGTGTTGATGATTTAATATATATAGATTCATTATCATTTAAACTCATAGATAATGATGATTTTCCTAACCAAACCGAAACTTTAAGTGAGCATAAAAGACCTAGGATCACACTGTTCTACTTAAAGGATTATCACACTTACCTTGTAGAGTTAGTGTATAATTCAATAGATTTAGGTGAGCTAGCTAATAATTTGACATATCAGCAAACTATTTACTCATCTGAATCAACTAACTGAAAAAAAGCCATAGAAGAGGAAATTGAATCATCAAGTTTGGAAATTGGTTGATTTGCTAAAAGAAAGGAAAGTCATAGACTGTAAAAGGGTTCTGAAGAAAAAAAGTTGATGGGTCTATCGACAAGTTTAAGGTAATGTTTGTTATAAAGAGATTTTCAGAAAAGGAGAAGATAGATTATGTTGAGACATATTTCTCTGTTATGAAAATTTGCATCCATAAGGATAATTCTGACAATTTTAGCATATTATGATTTATATTTACATCGGTTAGATGTAAAAGTTGATTTTCTAAATAGAGATTTAGATGAAATCATATATGCAACAACCAGAAGGATACAATGTTATAGGATAAGAGGATAAAGTATATAGGGTGAAAAATTCTTATATAGCCTTAAATAGTCACCTAATCAATGGCATTTGACTTTTCAAAATGTCATAATTGAACTTAGGTTTGTGTCTAATTAACTTGACCACTTTGTGTATGTTTAAAATAGTGGGAGTCACTTTGTCATTCTATTGTTATACGTAGATGACATTTTGTTGATTAGGAATGACAATGAAATGATTGTCAAAACCAGGTATGGTTAAACTCAATATTCGAAATGAAGGATATGAGAGAGACATCCTCTATTCTAGGAATAAATATTTCTTGAGATAGAAAATCTAAACTTTTGTGCTTAAGTCAGGAGATATATATATATATATATATATATAAATTATATCCTCAAAAAATTTAAAATGAGTGAATGCAAGCTTACAACTACACTCTTGCGAAACGGGTCAAATTAAGTAAAGTTGATTGTCCCAATGAGAGAAATAACAAGCCTAATGTTCCTTATGTACAAGTTGTTTGTAGCTTGATGTATGTTATGTTGTGTACAAGACCTAATATCAACTTCGTTATTAGTCTTGTAAGTAAATATCAAAGTAATCCTGGTGGACAACATTGGATAATCGTGAAAAAGATTCTAAGATATCTTAAAAGAACAAAAGACTTGAAACTGTGTTTTCAAACAGATGAACTGAAAGTGGTAGGATACTCATATGCTGACTTTGCTAGGAGCAAAAATGACAAGAAATCAACCTCTAGACAAATATTTTTATTTAGAAATAAAGTTGTTTCTTGGGCTTTTAAGAAACAAGATTATGTAGAATTGCATATACAAGAAGTTGAGTATGTGGTTTGTTGTATGACTATAACGAGTGCCATTTGAATAAGCTACTTCATACGTAATTTGAAGTTGGATATAGCCAATGAGCTAGTTATTATTTATTGTGACAACAACAACAATCACTACGATTAAGAGTGGAGTTGATAGCTTTAGAAGCAAGCATATAATGGTTAAATACCACTATATTCATGATATAGTTAAAACATATGAGATATCTATATCATATATACCATTTAATGATATATTGGCATACCCCTTGACCAAAGGCATAACATAGAAACTTTTCTCAAAGCATGTTGCAAACATGGGTTTGAAATTTATTTGAAGTATATTAAATTACACAATGATGATTGTTGTATAGGAAAGAATGTATTGTATATGAAAAACCACACAACAAATATGGATTGCAACTACACTTGCAATCATAGATGACACGACTTGGAAAAACCCACAAAAGTGGAGGTAAAACTAGTGTGTCATAAAGCTTGGCTCAAATGACAAGTGAGAGATGTAATGCCGGATTTGACCATTCTTGATAGTAAATTCATGAAAAACAAAAAGACAGGTCATCTTATCGGATTCCATGGATACATTCCATAAAAGATAAAATATGTTAGATGTTAAAGATAAGATTAATAACTTGTAACAGAAAGCTCATAATAGGAAAGACAAGGAAGACAAAGCCGGTTTATAAAGAAAGATTTTTACTGTAAATATTATAGCGAATATAGTAGAGTATATATAACAGAAAAAAAAGAACCAAGTTTTTTCCTGGTAATTCGTCTGAGGGTAACCGTGTTCTCTTTCTTCTTCTCCCCCTGTTTTTGCTAAGCGAGTCTTATTCGACCCTTTCACTCTCTACTACGCGGTTGAGGACTCCGATGAGGATCTTGCATGAGGTAAAGCAACCCATAAGACATTATGGGCCGAGATCTACCTCTTGTATGAGCTCCCCAAGTTGAACCCAGATGTAAACAAACTTGGAATCCAGACACATCTGAGTTAACTTGCCCGAGATCATCCATCATAGTGCTTGCTACTTTTGCTAAAGCATGCATAACTTGGGAACAAATCGATTGATCTAATTAGTGTTGGAATAATAACATCTCTTAGTAAAAAAGTAATCTCGGAGAGAGTTCTGTCATTGGTTGCCTTGTTGGAGCAGTCAATGATTGTCGAAGTCGTTTGATGTTCAGTTGTGATGCAGCGGAAGCTGACTGTCCCCTTTCGTTTGCTTATGTCTCTGTTTTTTGTCTGCTTTGTGTATTTCCTGTAGTGTAAAGGAATAGGAAAAAGGCAGAGTGTGTATTGTTTTCTACGTTACCCACAAAGGGTTTTTCTCAGAAGAATGTAAGTATGAATCACTCTCTTGTATATACTACTTTCAATACAGTTCTTTGTATTTATACATGGATTTCCATCTTTCAAGTTTTCTTCTCTGTGCTTTCCTTTCTAACAGTCATTTTTACTTTATCCGGGAGATGCGTGTGCACTTTTCAAAACAGAAAAACAGTTTTATGAAACATTTATTTTTCAAAATGATACAATCTCATAAAATTGGAGAAGAGGGTCCTTCTAACTGTATTTCATGGTCGTTATTAGTAATGGGGCTGAGAGTAGTCATCCACTACTTACATGCTTACCCTTACCTTGTCCGTGTTTGAGACCAAGGGTCAACGCTTTCCATATCCTAAGCTAAGACTCCAGAATGGGGAAAAACAGAGACAAAGAGAGAGAAAAAAAGGAGAGCACAAAGTGAGGTAGCTTAATTATTGGCAAGTTTCCCCGACCCCCACAACTGCTACCGGTGGTGAGTTTGATTCCTTGGCCATGTGTGTGACAGAAAAAAAAGAAGGGGGAGAAGAAAATGGGTACTAAAAAATCGATGACCAAAAAACTGGAGAAGAAAAAGGGCGTGCTAAAAAAGGGTTGATTCCGTTTCACCATAATGGTTGAGCTCACAAACCGCACGCTTTCTCTCTCTAACCACCCCTACATTCATTCTCTATTTCAAACCGACCCAGCCACTTCTTATATGAGCTCCCGCTTCCCTTTCTGTCGTAGGGTCCTGCCTTCACTGGAAAAGATGCTTCGGCTTAATCTTGTTCTATTTTCTCTTTCTTCTCTCCTTCTCTTGGAGGGGACAAATGTTGTCGTCTCTGTGCCCGGCCATGGCATAGCGAAAGGTGGCACCCCCGTTCTCTCTGTCCAACCATCAATAGATGCAGCGGTGAAAGCCTTGTGCAGGAAGACAAGCTACCCAAACCTATGCGCGTACGTGATGCGAGGCCACACCCTTGCTTCGGGCAATGTAGGACCCAAGGACATGCTGTCCATACACATGAACTTTACCCTTGGTAAAATTGTTCGCGGGGGTTCTCTAGCAGCATATTTCGCCACGAACAGAACCGTATCCTCCAATGTGAAAAGCTGCCTTCAAGCATGCAAGGGGAATTACGACGACGCTAGCAACGACCTCAACCAGGCAACAGGCGCATTACCAAAGTTGGACCTGTCTACGGTGAAGACCATGTTGAGTGCAGCGATGACCGACGTCGGCACATGCGATGATGGGTTCGATGAGTTCGACGACGTGGTCTCTCCTTTGGCCCAACACAATTATGAGCTAAATAAGCTCATTAGCAATTGCCTGGCCTTTGCAGCCATGATTTGATTCTGGGCACGTCAGTCTCTGCACCTTAGATGGTTGTTTTCTAGCCCATCTGCTATTAGTTTAGAGCGGTGTATGAAGAACATTACTATGGTTTCTCTCATCTTGTATATGAATTAATTTACAGGAATTTGAGATTCGTATCCATGTTTAAACACATCTACCTCACTGGAGAGGCCTGTTCACAATCTAAATATATTGATGATCATCATCCATAATGGAATATATTAGCGATATCCATTGTCTATTGACACGGTGTCTATGTGCATGTGAAGTGGAAAGCCATAAATGAGAAGATTATGCCGAGCAATTAGAAAGTTTTTGTTACAAGGAATATGGCCATTCTCGACTCGGGTAACGGCTGGACTGGCCATCCAGCCGTTACCTGAGGGAAGGCTAGATACAGTAATGGACAGTTGTTATTGGAAATTTCTGGTAACGACCGTCCGTTACAGCTCCCAGACGAGGGAAGCCACAGGCGGATTTATCTAGACGATTGGGGGAGCGCTTGCCTATAAAAAGACAGGCATATACAAAGATCGGTACATGTACATGTGTATGTGAGTGAAATACCAAAAAATACAGTCATTCGTCTGAGCAAGCCCCTGTGTGGGAACCTCGAGTCATCACCATCACGGCTGCGCTCTTTTCCTCTCTACAGATACAGAGAGCACCCGAAAAATTCGGCGACCATCATCGGAAAGGTAAGAACTCACCGTCATTGGTATCAGGGCCTGGTTCCCTGCAAAAAAAAAAGAAGAGGGAGAGGTTAACAGAGGAGAGAAAGGAAAAAAAAAATATTATAGGTGGAAGGCGGCAGTCGGGAAGGCGGAAGGAGAAAGCTAGAGCACATCCGGCTGGCGAGCCGGAGCAACCTGAAACCCGAAGGCAGGCAAGCCGGCAAAAGCTCCAAAGGCAAAAACCAGAGGCAAGCCGGCAAGAGCCCCAGAAGGCAAAAACTAGAGGCAAGCCGGTAAGAGCCCCAAAGGCAAAAACCAGAGGCAAGCCGGCAAGAGCCCCGAAGGCAAAAACCAAAGGCAGGCCAGCAAGAACCGAAGGTCGACTAGGGGTATAGCCACAAAACAGAAGCGGTAGGTTGACCAGGGGTACAACCGCAAATCAGAAGCGGCAGGCCGGCAAGCCAGAGCCAGAGGATGGCAGACTGAAGTAGCCAGAAGGACAAAGACGCCAAGAACCCACCGACAACCGACGACGACGAACGGCCATCGGCCGTCTCCTACAAACTCTCTCACTCTCTCTCTCTTGAAAAATCCAGAGAGTTGTAATTTTGTAAAAACGCATTTAAAGCGTTTTTTGTAATAATAATAAAAAAAACCATGGTTTTGGAAAACCGCGGAGGGAAAACCAGCGGTTTTCCAAAACCACTCATTGTTTTCTGAAATCGCCAGTGGTTTCAAAGAAGGGTTTTGAGTCAAAAAGACAAAATTGCCCCTTAGCCGTTTTGGTTATTACGCAGTTGCCATGGTCAAAAGACAATTTTACCCCTTGATCGTTTTGAAAATTACAAAAATATTGGGGATGTTGTTTTACAATATTATCCAACTCAGTTTGGATAATTTCATTTCTGCCATTCAGTCAAAAGATGGGTTTACCCCTGTTCTTTTAAAAAATTACAGATTCATCTTGAGAGTTAAAATTACGATTTAGCCCCAATCAGTTGTAAATTTTACAAGAATATCAAATAGTAATTTTACGAGTTTGTCCTTGTAATTTTATAAAAAGGACAAATAATCAAAAAATTATTACTGATTTATCCCTTGGTATTCTTTTTAGGAGTTTGGAGGCAAAAAAAAAACCTTAGAAAATTTTGCTTTCTGCTCTGTATCACGTTAACGTGTTTCTTGCTTTGTGTGTTTCTTCTTTTGTTTCCTTTAAAAGACCGGTTGATTGATATTTTTTGCAAAACACCTAAAATGAGTTCTAGGATATGCGTGTTTGAACTGACAAAAACAGAAAAGCTAAACGGTCTGAACTTGCAGACATGGAAGAGAAGAATCTCGCTAGCTCTATCACTAGAAGGTGTAGAGTATGTGTTAAAGGAAATAGTGTGTCCTCCACCACCAGACGCAAACCAGCAACAGTTAGAAATATATAAAACATTTCTAAAAGATGATACCATAGCAAGAACAGTAATGTTAACTTATATGGAGGATGACTTGATTAGGGTCTTTGAAGAATATGAGATCGCAAAAGAGTTGTTTGACTCATTAACAGCTAAGTATGATACAAATGCAAAGTTACATGTGCAGTTACTACTACAAAAATACAACTCCTTTAGAATGAAAGAACGAGAAAATATAGTAAAGCATGTAAATGACATGCTGGTAATGGCTAGGGATTTAGCCATAGCAAAATCAGTCATCCTCGAACTGATGCAGATATCAACCATATTGAACAGTCTACCCTCGTCATGGAACATGGTTCCTACTGCCTTAAGATTAGGGTCTGAAATCAACCTTTCTGAGTTGCCCCTAAAGCTAGCAATTGAGCAAGAACACATGCTCAAAAATAAAAAGGAAAAATTGCTAGTGGTCTAGGATGAGTTAGCGTCTAGCTCCAAATCCAACCAAAAAAAGAAACCAAATAAAAGGTTTGGCAAGAATAACAAGAAAGGCGGTTAAAGTTTTAAGAAATCGTAGGAAACAAGTGTTTCAACTGTGGAAAGATGGGGCACTAAAAGAGGAACTGCAGTAACAAGGAAGGTGGAGGAAACAACCCACAGCGTGGATAGTCGGAGAAGTAGGATATAATCTACGTAATTTCAGAATGTCTATACTTGGACCGCCCAGTTACAGGTTGGTGGATAGACTCGAGAGCTACAAGACATATTTCAAAGACCAAGGAAGGGGTAATTGATATGAAGGAATATCAACTCGGAGAACATCATGTATATACGGGAAACAATACTTTCTCAAATGTTCTGGGTATTGGATCCTTTAGGATATTTGTATAAGGCAAACCAATTGTACTGACCGATATGTTAATTGTGTCATCTATAAGGCGCAATCTGGTCTCGGTCCCTGCCTTAGTTAAGAAGGGTTTTGAAGTTAGGTTTATACCTAACAAGGTGACTATGGGCAAACATGGGAGAATCTTGTTCTTAGGAGAATTTGATGTAGAACATGGATTGTTCAAGTTATCTGATAATGAAAGTCATCGATCTTCTGCTTATATTGAGAGTATTTTTTCTGTTGATATGAATATGTGGTATAAACGCCTAGGACATATAAGTCTGGAAAAATTGAGGAAATTATCCAACTTTGACTTATTGCCCGAATTTGAGGAAAAGATTTTCAACAAGTGTGAAGTTTGCATACAAGGAAAAATGACAAGGAAAGTCTTTCCCAAGAAAACAACAAGAGCAACAACCTTGTTAGAAATTATTCACACAGATTTATGTGAATCTTTCAGAGTAAAGATACATCGAGGAAAGGGTTACTTTATAACCTTTATCGATGATTACTCTAGATATATGTATATATATCTTTTAACACATAAATGAGAGGCACTTGAGGCATTTAAAGAATATAAGCAAAAAGTAGAAAATCAGTTAGGGCATACTATCAAAGTCTTGAGATCAGACCGAGGATGTGAGTATACCTCGACAGAATTCCTAGAATTTTTGTAAAGACTTTGGTATTGCTAAACAAAATACAATGCCCAGGATACCTCAACAAAATGGTATAGCTGAAAGATACAATAGAACCTTGTCAAGGGTATTTTGGAGAGAAGTAGTAAGTACAGCGGTTTACATACTCAATAGAGTATCGTTTAAGGCTGTATTCACTACACCACATGAGATGTGGTTTGGAAGAAAACCTAACCTAGGTCATCTCAGGAGATGGGGATCCGTTTCATATGTAAAGATCCTTGATCAGTTTAGAGATAAGCTAGAGAGTAGGTCCTTGAGATGTATATTCATTGGATATCCGAAAGGTTCAAAAGGATATCGGTTTTATCATAAGGACCATTGAAAGCAGAGATATTGAATTCTTAGAAGATACTAAGAATGACATCTTGGAAAATAATGAGGAATGTGTTGATAAGTTGGTAGACTTAGACCAATCATCTTTTCAGCCCATTGAAGGTCTTCTTGAAATTACCCATACCTTAAGTGAACATAAAAGGCCAAGAGTCACTCCGTCCTATTTAAAGGATTATCACACTTATCTTACAGAAGAAGTGAGTAATTCGGTAGATTTAGATGAGTTGATTAACAACTTGACTTATCAGCAAGCCATGAACTCATCAGAAGCAACAGATTGGAAAAAAGCCATAGATAAGAAAATTGAATTCATTGAGAAAAATCAAGTTTAAGAATTGGTTGATTTGTCAAAAGAAAGGAAAATCATAGGCTGTAAATGGTTTCTAAAAAAGAAATACAAGGTCGTTGGTATAATCGATAAGTTTAAAGCGAGATTGGTTGCAAAGGGTTTTTCGCAAAAAGAGGGGATAAATTATGTTGAGACATCTTCTCCAATTGCAAAATTTGCATCCATGTGTATAATCTTGGCAATATCTGCATACTATGATTTGGATTTACATCAGTTAGATGTAAAGACAACTTCTTTAAACGAAGATTTAGAAGAAATCACATACATGTAGCAGCCCGAAGGATTTGTGGTTGAAGGCCAAGAAGATAAAGTATATAGGTTGAAAAAATCCCTATATGGCCTGAAACAATCACCTCGCCAATGGTATTTGACTTTTCAAAATATCATTATAGAACTTGGGTTTGTAGCTAATAAACTTGATCATTGTGTATATGTTTGGAATAGTGGGAGCTACTTTGTCATCTTATCATTATATGTAGATGACATATTGCTGACTAGAAACGACAATGAGATGATTGTCAAAACCAAGTCATGGTTGAACTCCAAGTTCGAAATGAAGGATATGGGGGAAGCATCCTATATCTTGGAAATAAAGATCTCTCGAGATAGAGAATCTAGACTCTTATGCCTGAGTCAGGAGAGATATATTGACTATATCCTCAAGAAGTTTAAAATGGGTGAATGCAAGTCTGTCAAGACACCTATTACAAAAGGGGTTAAATTGAGTAAGGCTGATTGTTCCGGTAAAAGAGACGATAAGCCTAATATTCCTTATGCACAAGCTGTTGGTAGCTTGATGTATGCTATGTTGTGTACAAGACTTGATATCATTTTTGTAGTTAGTCTTGTAAGTAGATATCAAAATAATTCTGGTTGGTAGTATTGGGTAGCTGTAAAAAGGATTTTAAGATATCGAAAAAGAACAAAAGACTTGAAACTGTATTTTCAAGCAGATAAACTGAAAGTGTTAGGATACTCAGACGCTAACCTTGTTATGAGCAAAGATGACAACAAATCAACCTCAGGACAAATATTCTTATTTGGAGGTGGTGTTGTTTCTTGGGCATGTAAGAAACAAGGCTGTATAGCATTGCATACACAGGAAACTTAGTATATTGCTTGCTATATGGTTGCAATGAGTGTTGTCTCAATAAGCCACTTCATACGAGATTTGAAGCTGGAGATAACAGATAAGTCGGTGGTTATCTATTGCGATAACAATGCAGCAATTACTCTTATTAAGAGTGGAGTAGATTGCTCAAAAAGCAAGCATATAATGGTAAAATACCACTATATTCATGACATGATTATGAGAAAGGAAATATCTATCTCATACATGCCAATGGAAGACATGTTGGCAGACCCCTTAACCAAAGGTATAATGGAAGAACTCTTCTCAAAACATGTTAGAAACATGGGTTTGAGATATGTTTGAGCTTTTGTATGGGTAAATAACCATACAACGGATGTGTTATTGTATAGGTAAATAACCATACAACGAATGATTTGTTGTGTAGGGAAATAACCACACAACAGGTTCTGATTACAGTAGTAATCAGAAATCGACATAACTAGGGAAAACCCCTGAAAAGTGGGAGGAAAACTAGTATGTCGATACACTTGTCTCGAATGGCCAAGTGGGAGATGTTACAAGGAATATGGCCATTCTCGGCTCGGGTAACGGCTGGACTGACCATCCAGCCATTACCTGAGGGAAGGCCAGATATAGTAACGACCGTCCGTTAAAGCTCCCAGACGAGGGAAGCCATAGACGGATTTATCCAAACAATTGGGGGAGCGCTTGCCTATAAAAAGGCAGGCATATACAAAGATCGGTACATGTACATGTGTATGTGAGTGAAATACCGAAAAATACAGTCATTCGTCTGAGCAAGCCCCTGTGTGGGAACCTCGAGTCATCACTATCACCGCTGCGCTCCTTTCCTCTCTGCAGATACAGAGAGCACCCGAAAAATCTGGCGACCATCATCGGAAAGGTAAGAACTCGCTGTCAGTTTTTACATAAGTAGCCTACATTGTATGTCCCGGATATATATGTCAGGGTGTGATGCAGAACGTGGTTGCTTTGGCCGGCCGAAAAACAACAATCTACTTTATATATATACAGTGACTTGGATCCTTCCCACCATTGATTAGATCCCTCATGCCCGACTTTTTTTTGGTGGTATTAGTGTAACAAGTCTATCCTTCATAAACTATCAAATATCCTTGTAACCTTTCAAATTTACTTGGATTCTATCCACCATTGATTAGGTCTGGTCATGCCCGACTTTTTCTTGGTGGTATTAGTGTAATAAGTTTATCCTTCTTAAATTATCAAATATCCTTGTAACCTTTCAAAATTATATTCATATCTCAAGAAGGACAGGTGCCACTAATGCTGCCCACTCTTCACCATTGCATTTTCGATGACATAAGTGTAATAAGTATTCTTCATAAATTTTTAAATATCCTTATAACTTTTGAAAATTAAAATCATACCTTTAAAAAGTAAACTTTTCGGTAGCAAGAGTGTAATAAGTTTGTCCTAGAATAATAAATGACATACACAACACTAGACACACTTTACTTGTAACACAAAAAATTTGACCCTAAAAGTATGTGAATGCGGTGAACATTCATATTGAATTAAGGTTAGAAACAGACAGATGACAGCTCAGAGTTAAGATTTTGGGCAGTCAAAGATCTACAGGGAGGCGGCATCTTCCCCTATGCGGGTTGGGGTTGAAAACATGTGCTACTTTGACTGCTTCCGGATGATGGCATGCTTTTTGAACTGTAAACTGTGCTAAGATGCTGAGCTTGAGCTCGACTGCGAAGATGAGGTGAAAAGTAGATATTTAGAAAGGGTCCTACATGTGGCGAAGGGAGCAATAAGTTCCGAACAAATGACATACACATCTCAAGTTTCGTTTCATACTCAACAACAGGATGTATGCAGTCCAAACATTTGCTGACATAAAGCAGGGATAGGTATATACACATACAGATTTGTATGCATGATTATACATGTATAAAAGACATTCTAATGTACATGACACAATAATTCGTTATGTATACATGCACATGAAAGGACAAAATTAACTAATACGGATAACCCTTTTTGTCACCTCTATATATCTGCTAACACCAAAGTCCCTTGGCAAAAACCGGATAGCATTATGCATAAAGAAAGCTGAAATAGGCAAAGAACACTAAATAATTGGCATTCTATTGTCAGAATTTTGGAACTTCAATCCACCTAAAGTACCTATCCATCCTTATTCTCAACAAGTCACCTGATTGCATGCCGATAGCCCCATACATGATCCATATGATGTGTTGAATTGAACCTAGAGGCACCACACTTGATTTAGATTTGGTTTGGTTTAATCGTTTGGATCTTATTTGAATCCATTTAGTCATCTTGGTCATAGTTCAAGTATTGGGTTTAGATTTGAATCAAGATTGCAAATTAGTGGTCATTGTGTTGCATTTTCAAGTGTCAATAGTCTCGTGTCATCATGTCGGTGGGATGAGGTCCTGACGCCTAGTCTATATAAGAGGCTGATCCCTATTGTAGAGAGGATTATGTCATCATCTGTATTTGAGATTTCCTTTGTCTCCCATTGAGTTGAGAGAGAGAGAGCAGTTAGGGAGAAGACCCAGACTAGTGCACATGAAAGTATGAAAGTGAGACGTTTTTAAGCTGGTTCGATCAGCGGTCGACCAATGCCATCACGGATCGAGATAACAATGCTTCCGCATGATTTTAGAGTTTGCTTGAGCTTGATTTGTGACACAATACATACACGCATGAGAGCACGTCCATGATACTTTCCAAACATCCCACATATGATGAAGGAAGCATGATATGCATCACAGATTTAGTACTGGTGCAGATTAAATTTGCTGCAGAACAGGCAAAGCATCATGTAGAAAGCTGGACCTCTCACATGAAGTCATTCGGTGTTTAGAAATCAGGAACTGCAACTCTCCATTGCGAAACATATTAGTGATGGCTGTAGAATGTATTTATATAGCAAGATAGGTTGCCACAAGACTTAAATCGTGACGTAGTATGAAGGGAAGATGCACATCAACACATCAGTCAGGTTTTACTTCAAGCAGAATTTTCGGCACGGGCATGTTTAAAGGCAACAACAGAACTAGAACAACAAAATCAGACCTTATCAAGTCTCTATCAAGCTCGCTTCCTCACAACTAAGCAATATAATGTCCACCAGAAATTGAAGAAGATGCTGAACTAAAAGAAGTCAAGGTGTACATCAGGCAGGTTCTCCTCTTATATGGACTCAATCAGGCATTAAATATGCTCCTTTAGATTTTGCTCTTGAATCATGAAGAGCATGAGAATTTTCGGTTACCATGATTTGGACTTGATGCAACCAAATTAGAATAATAAAACTCTAACCTGAAAAGTGATTTGTGCAAGCCATCCAATTTTGTCCCATCAAATAAGATTTCATGAGCAGAGGGCCCACATGGGGACGCAAAAAAGGGATCATATTACGTATTCATAGAATTATCAAACACGTGAAAGATTAAAATCTTTATCGGGAAACATATAAGATATAGATTTCATAACCAAATAATCATTGCTAAGTTTATGCCCCAAATTAGATTCATAAATGGACATGCCACATCACCAAGTAATATCAAATGTTATTTTGAATGAAGAAGATCTCAAGATATTCAATTCAGGCTTGATTCTAAATTCATTATGATCACAATTATCAAATATAGACAATTTTAAGTAATCCTCATCCAAAGCATAGAGTGTTATATCATCACATAGGAAAAATATTATGATTATTTTGTTACAGAAAAGGATGGCCATTTTCAGCAACCCTATCTGGTAACGGTTGGACTGACCATCCAGTCCGTTACCAGAGATAGGGGTTATAAGATAAGAGCCATGAGTAACCGCTGGACGGTTACTAGATTTTACAGTAACCGTCCAGATTCGTCTACTTAGAAGAGGGAAACCCAACGTGAAAAGCCAGGAGATAGTGAGCAGGCACTGCTCTATAAATAGAGCAGTGCATAATACAGAAAGAAATATAGAGAAAAGATACAAGAAAAGGTCTCGCTGGAAAAACCGCTGTGAGGAAACCTCGAAATATAACAACCTCCACTTCCGCTGCTGAAAAGAATCGAAAGACTTCTGATGCAGAGAAGCAGAGCTTTTTGACAACTCAAAGCAGAAAAAAGAGTGCATCAGTTGACATCGATTCATCACTGATATCAGGGCCTAACAAACCCTGCAAAAAAAAAACACAGAGAAGAAGAAGGGAAAGGTAAGCACCTGTTCTAGAAAAAAGAAACAAAAAAAAGAGGAACGAGATAGGAAAGGGAAAAGGAAGAGAGAAGACGAAGCAAGGCAATGATCAGAACAAAGCCGAAGCAAGGGAACGGCCAGAAGCCAAACCAAGGCAACGGCCAAAGCAAAGTCTAAACAGGCAATGACCATATCAAATTCGAAACAGGGAATGACCAAAGCAAGGCAAAAAAAAACGGTCGACGATAGGGCAAAGCCGAAATAGGCCAGCAAAGGCAGGAGAAACCCGGCCAAAGCGTCGGTTGTCGGCCGCCAGCCCCTCTCTTTCTCTATGATTTCCCTCTCTCTCTTCCTAACGAACAATTTCTCTCTCTCCTTTTATTCAGACCCAAAAACCGCCAGTGGTTTGAGAAAACCGCGGGTCGAAACCGACAGTTTTTTGAAACCATCTCGGGCAACGGGCTAAAAAGTCCATTTTTCCCAGGCCAGTCTTTTTTATTTACAATTTTGCCACTGTACAAAATTACAGAATTGTCTAGATTTTTCAAGTAAAAAGACCATTTTGCCCTTACTATGCAAAAAGTTTGTTTTACCCTATAGCGATTTGTGAAAATTACGATATACTGGGCTATCATTTTACATTTATGCCCTTCCTGGTTGAGATAATTTGAATTCTGTCATTTAGTCAAAAGATAGAATTGCTCTGTATTTTTTGAAAAATTATAGTTTCGGCTTGAGGGTTAAAATTACAATTTTAACCCCGATCAGTCACGAATTTTACAGAAATGCCAAATAGTAATTTTACAAGTTTGTCCTTAGGCTTTGTCAAAATTTTCAGAAGAGGACAAATAGTTAAAATTATAGATTTGCCCTTGGTATTATTTAAGGGGTACAAAGGCAGAAATTCTTTGGGAAAATTTCAAATTTGCCCCAAGGAGCTTATGAAATTATCGTTGGTCTACTTATATGATATTATGCATCGTTCTAACATGATTCATGCTATGTGTGCTCTTTGTTTTATATATGTTTTCTTTTTAGACCGTTTGATTTTTATTAATGTCAAACACATAAAAATGAGCTCTAGGATATGTGTCTCTGAGTTTGCAAAAACTAAGAAGTTGAACGGTCTTAACTTCCAAACATGAAAGAGGAGAATCCCACTAGCTCTAACACTTGAAGGTATTGAGTATGTGTTGAAGAAAACCATGCGGCCGCCATCCCCAGACGCAAGTGAGCAACAAGTAGAAATGTATAAAACATTTTTAAAAGATGATACTATAGCAAGGACAATTATGTTAACCTACATGGAGGATAACTTGATTAGGGTCTTCGAAGAATACGAGACCGCTAAAGAGTTGTTTGACTCAATAATAGCTAAGTATGATACAACTGCAAAATTGCATGTGCAGTTGTTACTACAAAAGTATAACTCCTTTAAAATGAAAGAAAAAGATAATGTAGTAGAGCATGTAAACCACATGTTGGTAATGGCTAGAAACTTACCCGTAGCAAAATCAGTCATCTCAGAACCGATGCAGATATCTATCATACTAAACAATCTTCCCCCTTCATGGAACATGGTCACCACAATCCTCAGATTAGGGCCTAAAATTAACCTTTCTGAGTTGTCCTAAAACTAGCAATAGAGCAAGAACATGGTCAAAAACAAGAAAGAAAAGTTGGTAGTGATGCAAGACGAGATAGGATCTAACTCCAAAACCAACCAAAAGAAAAACAAACCAAACAAGAAGTTTGGCAAGAATAATAAGAAAGGAGGTCAAAATTTTAAAAAATCATAGGAAACCGCTTCTCAGGTTAAGTGTTTCAACTGCGGAAAGATTGGACACTACAAAAGGGACTGCCGTAACAAGAAAGGTGGAGGAAACAACCCACAACATGGAGAGTTAGAGAAGCAGGACATAATTTGTATGATTTCAAAGTACTTGTATATGGACCGCCCCGTGATAGGTTGGTGGATAGACTCAAGAGCTATATTACACATCTCAAAGACCAAGGAAGGGGCAATGGATCTGAAGGAATATAAACTTGGGGAACATCGTGTTTATATGGAAAATAATACTTTCTCAGATGTTTTCGGTATTGGGTCCTTCCAAATATTTGTGAAAGGCAAACCAATTGTATTGACTAATGTGTTAATTGTGCCATATATAAGGCGCAATTTGGTCTCGGTCTCTGCCTTAGTAAAGAAAGGTTTTGAGGTTAGGTTTATTCCTAACAAGGTGATTGTGGAAAAGCATGGGAGAATATTATTCTCTAGAGAATTCGATATAGAACATGGACTGTTTAAGCTTTTTGATAATAAAATTGATACAACTTCTGCTTATATTGAGAGTGTCTTTATTGTTGATGTGAATATGTGGCATAAATGCCTAGGGCATATAAGTCTGGGAAAGTTGAGGAAATTATCCAACTTTGACTTATTGCCTAGATTTGAGTAAAATACTTTCAACAAGTGTGAAGCTTTTTTATATAAAAAAAAATGACAAGGAAAGTTTTTCCCAATGAATCAACAAGAGCAACAACCATGTTGGAGGTTATTCACACGGATTTATGTGGACCTTTTAGAGTAAAGTTACATCATAGAAAGGGCTATTTTATAACATTTATTGATGATTACTCTAAATATATATATTTATATCTTTTGTCACATAAATCTGAGGCACTTCATGCTTTTAAAGAATATAAGTAAGAAGTGAAAAACTAATTAGGGCATTCAATCAAAGTCTTAAGATCAGACAGATGTGGTGAGTATACCTCGGTAAAATTTTTGGAATTCTATAAAGACTTTGGTATTGCAAAACAAAATATAATGCCCATGACACATCCACAAAATGGTGTAGCTGAGAGATACAATAGAACCTTGCTGAATATGACAAGGTCTATATTGATTGATTCCTCTCTTCCAAGGGTATTTTGGAGAGAAGTAGTAAGTACAGCGGTTTACATACTCAATAGAGTATCATTTAAGGTTGTATTCACTACACCATATGAGATGTGGTTTGGAAGAAAACCTAACCTAGGTCATTTCAGGAGATGGGGATCCATTGCATATGTAAAGATCCTTGATAAGTCTAGAGATAAGCTAGAGAGTAGGTCCTTGAGATGTATATTCATTGGATATCCGAAAGGTTCAAAAGGATATCGGTTTTATCATAAGGACCACAAACTCATTGAAAGCAGAGATGTTGAATTCTTAAAAGATACTAATAATGACATCTTAGAAAATAATGAGGAATGTGTTGATAATTTGGTAGACTTAGACCAATCATCTTTTTAGCCTATTGAAGGTCTTCCTGAAACTACCGATACCTTAAGTGGACATAAAAGGCCAAGAGTCACTCCGTCCTACTTAAAGGATTATCATGCTTATCTTACAGAAGAAGTGTGCAATTCGGTAGATTTAAATGAGTTGAGTAATAACTTGACTTATCAGCAAGCCATGAACTCATCAGAAGCAACAGACTGTGGAAAAGCCATAGATAAGAAAATTGAATTCATTGAGAAAAATCAAGTCTAAGAATTGGTTGATTTGTCAAAAGAAAGGAAAGTCATAGGCTGTAAATGGGTTCTGAAAAAGAAATACAAGATCGTTGGTACAATCGATAAGTTTAAAGCGAGGTTGGTTGTAAAGGGTTTTTCGCAAAAAGAGGGGATAGATTATGTTGAGACATATTCTCTAGTTGCGAAATTTGAATCCATACGTATAATCCTGACAATATCTGCATAGTATGATTTGGATTTACATCAGTTAGATGTAAAGATAGCTTTTCTAAATGGGGATTTAAAAAAAATCATATACATGCAGCAACCCGAAGGATTTGTAGTTGAAGGCCAAGAAGATAAAGTATATAGGTTGAAAAAATCTCTATATGGCCTGAAACAGTCACCTTGCCAATGGTATTTGACTTTTCAAAATGTCATTATAGAACTTGGGTTTGTGGCTAACAAACTTGATCACTGTGTATATGTTTGGAACAGTGGGAGCCACTTTGTCATCTTGTCATTGTATGTAGATGACATATTGTTGACTGAAAACGACAACGAGATGATTGTCAAAACTAAGTTATGGTTGAATTTCAAGTTCGAAATGAAGGATATGGGGTAAGCATCCTATATCCTGGGAATAAAGATCTCTCGAGATAGAGAATCTAGACTCTTATGCCTGAGTCAGGAGAGAGATATTGACTATATCCTCAAGAAGTTTAAAATTGGTGAATGCAAGCCTGCCGATACACCTATTGCAAAAGGGGTTAAATTGAGTAAGGCTGATTATTCCGGTGAAAGAGACGATAAGCCTAATGTTCCTTATGCACAAGTTGTTGGTAGCTTAATGTATGTTATGTTGTGTACAAGACTTTATATCATTTTTGTAGTTGGTCTTGTAAGTAGATATCAAAATAATCCTAGTTGGCAGCATTGGGTAGTTGTAAAAAGGATTTTAAGATATCTAAAAAGAACAAAAGACTTGAAACTGTATTTTCAAGAAGATAAACTGAAAGTGGTAGGATACTGAGATGCCAACTTTGCTAGGAGCAAAGATGACAACAAATCAACCTTGGGACAAATATTCTTATTTGGAGGTGGTGTTGTTTCTTGGGCATGTAAGAAACAGGAATGTGTAGCATTGCATACACAGGAAGCTAAGTATGTAGCTTGCTATATAGCTGCAATGAGTGTTGTCTCAATAAGCCACTTCATACGAGATTTGAAGTTGGAAATAAGCGACGAGCCAGTTGTTATTTGTTATGACAATGCAATAATTACTCTTATCAAAAGTGGAGCTGATTGCTCAAAAAGCAAGCATATAATGGTAAAATACCACTATGTTCATGATATGGTGATGAGAAAGGAAATATCCATCTCATACATGCCAATAGAAGATATGTTGGCAGACCCCTTGACAAAAGGGATAACAGAGGAACTTTTCTCTAAGCATGTTACAAATATGGGTTTGAGGTATGTTTGATTGTTGTGTAGGAAAATAACCACACAACGGATAAATAATGTTATATAGGTAAACAACTATACAACAAATAAATTGTTGTGGAGGGAAATAACCAAACAACAAGTACTGATTGCAATAGTAATCAGGAAATGATATTATTAGGTAAAACCTTGGAAAAGTGGGAGAAGAATCAGTATATCGATACACCTGGCTCGAATGGCAAAGTGAGAGATGTTATAGAAAAGGATGGTCATTCTCGGCAATCCTATCTAGTAACAGCTGGACTGGCCATCCAGTTCGTTACCAGAGATAGAGGTTATAAGATAAGAGCCATGAGTAACTGCCGAACGGTTACCAAAGATTTTACGGTAACCGTCCGGATTCGTCTGCTCAGAAGAGGGAAACCCAACGTGAAAAGCCAGGAGACAGTGAGCAGGCACTACTCTATAAATAGAGTAGTGCATAATATAGAAAGAAATATAGAGAAAATATACAAGAAAAGGTCTCCTTGGAAAAACCGTTGTGAGGAAACCTCGAAACACAACAATCTCCACTTCCGTAGTTGAAAATAATTAAAAGACTTCTGACGCAGAGAAGCAGATTTTTTTGGCAACTCAAAGCAGAAAGAAGAGTGCATCAATTGACACCGATTCATCATATTTGGGATCACCACATCATATAGAGCATCTTTTACCACAAATCACATGGTGAAAATTTTCCGTTGAAATCATATGACGTAGGGAGAAACCATAGTTCACATCCTCAAGGGTATTTTCAATCAAATCATTATGTTTAGTCTCTACCATATGATCTTAAGAATTCAAGGGCATCAGATGATCAAATTCATTCTCAATCTCAAGTAAAGCAGTCAAAATCATAATCACCTTTTTTTTCTACTCATCAAGTAGATAGAAATCCTTATAATTGTCAAATGAGTGATCATCAATATTATGTCCGTCCACAAGAGCACCAATATCTGGACATGGAATAGAATCACAAATAACATCATCCAAGTTATTTTCAATAGGCTCATGAATGCAGCATGTCTCTAATATAAACTCGTATGACTCATTGATTTCTCTATAATGGCTCAACCTCTAACTCAATTGGTGCATGAACGTATCTTGACTCGGTCTCACTAATGGGCCCTACCCTAGTTGAAGTATGTGTCTCATGTGACTGAATAGGAGACTCTAGTAGAGTTGTGAGGATCTATGGAAGGTGGCTCAAGTTCCTCCTCCTTTCCTTTCTTTTTTCTTCTCTATCAATTTTTTTCCTCATCTCCCTAAAAATCCATCTCCGACTCAAAATCACATGACCGACTTGACTCGAACGTAGATTCGGACTCTATGTAATATGCCCTATGGCAACTACTAGACTCGAACTCAGAATCACTAGAACAACAAAACAACTACTAGACCTTTTTGGTTCCACAGGCATGCTAAAAGAATTGCATTCTTGAGAAGGGAATAAAACTCACGATGCAATTAATTTAACTTTTATGAATTTTTATCCAATGAATTTATAGGAATGCGGGATTAGTCACGGTTTATACGATGAGAAGTAACGGTTAACTATTATTATGTGCTGGAGGTTGTTCCTAATTAATGTTCCAATGTGGGGAGGTGGTTGTGCACCACGAGATGAAGTCTTGCTGCCCATGGATGGGTGTGAATATGGTAGGCTAAACTAAATAGGTTAACATGGCGTGAGTGCATGCGCCCGTGCATGTTTATGTATATGTGTAAAAGGTGAAACTACACCAATATTTAATAAACGGTCTAATATAAAATATGTTAGGGAAAAGTTCGTTCTAGTACTCTGTGGTTTGGACAAAATCCCTACCACTAATCTGCCAATTAAGTGCATGTGGTTTACGTCAAGAGTCGATTAATTTCATCCTAGATGCTAATATCGTTATGCCGTGTCTGACATAGCACCTACTCAACTAACAAGAATAACGTCGTGGCCGTGTCTCTGACACATCATTTCCCAATGTTAGCTTTGTTAAGTAATTATTATACGAATTTATTTAATACAAATATTTAATGAATAAATATAAAGAACAATTAAATATTATTGAACAAATATTCTTGTAATAATTAAATAAAACATCTGACTTGTTTTTTTAATTATATTAATTATTATTAATTTAAATTAACAGTTTTAGTTTAAATATTATTAATTGCTAATTACATAAAACAATTATTAAAACATTTATCCTTTAATAAATTTTAAGCATAATTCATGTTAATAACTATTTGTTTATACTAATTAATTATTATTTTACATTAATAACTTTAATTTAAATATGAATTATTAATTTGAGTTAGTAAATCAATTTACGCATTTAATCATTTGCTACTTCTACATTCTGTTAATGATTTTTAATTTATTTATAGTGATTAGTTACTTTAATATAACCTTTTCTATTTGTTAACTCAAAGTTGGTTTACAAACTTTACCTAAACAATACTTTTACTTAAATATGATTTTATATGAATTAATATCTTAATTATATAATTATATTAATTATATTATTTTATGTGAATTATATTTTATGTTAAACAATTTATTCTACAACAAGCTTATTTTTATAATGGCATGATTTTCAAGTAATAATAAACACATGACTAATTTATAGTTAAATAGGTATGAACATGAGGTTTGTTAAAACACACTGTTTTCTTAAATTTAGCAACAAAAGGGTGTCACTTAGTGATATGAGCCATGGTCTTATCTAGAAGGTAGTCGTATCATTTCTCTGAAACCTCAGGGCTCTTTGATGATGTTAAATATAATTCTCTTATGTAATTCAATTTTATATATATGTAAGCACTATGTTATGTCCATTTTCAAGAACTATTATGTTAACATATACGGAGGATCACTTGATTAGGGTCTTTCAAGAATATGAGATCAAAAAAGAGTTGTTTGAATCGATATCTGCCAAATATGATAAAACAACTAAGTTACATGTTCAATTATTGCTACAAAAATATAATTCTATAAGATGAAAGAAGGAGATTAGTATAACATGTAAACCAAATGTTGATAATGGCAAGAGATTTAGTTGTAGTCAAATCAGTTATTCCAAAACCTATACAGATATCCACAATACTGAATAGTTTTCCCCATCTTGGAACATGGTCGCTATTGCCCTTAGACTAGGGCCTAAGATAAGCCTTTCTTAATTGCTCCTTAAGCTTGTAATTGAACAGAAGCATATAAATAAAAATAAGAAGGAAAAATTGTTAATAGTTAAAGACGAGATAGGGTCCAGCTCTGAAGCCAACCAAAAGAGAAATAAACCAAACTAGAAGTTTGGTAAAAAATAACAAAAAGGAAGGTGAATTTTTTAAGAAAATGTAGGAAACCACTTTATGTGTCAAGTGCTTCAACTACAAAAAAATGAGGCACTACAAGAGAGATTGTCGCAATAAGAACAATGGAAACACCTAGCAACATAGAAAATCGAAGAAGTAGGATATAATTTGTGTGCAAGGCATATTATATTAATTGTGGAAGGATATCTAAATGCTTATACATGGATCACCCGATAACTAGCTGATAGATTAACTCAAGTGCAACGAGACACATCTTAAAAAGCAAAGAAGGGTATACATAAGAAATAATACTTTCTCATATGTTCTTGAAATTGGGTTCTTTAAAATTTATGTACAAGGCACACTGGTTGTTCTAATTGATGTATTGATTGTGCCAACTATAAGGTGCAATCTGGTTTTAGTCCCAACCTTCTGCTTATATTGATTGTGCCTTTAATGTTGATGTGAATGTATGATATAAATGCCTAGGACATATAAATCTGAAAAAGTTGAGGAAATTATCCAACTCTGACGTACTGCTAGAATTTAAAGAAAACACTTTCAGTAAGTGCGAAGCTTGTATACAAAGAAAATAACGAGAAAAACTTTTTCTAAACAAACAAGAAGGAAAACAATCCTGTTGAAAATTATTTATGTTGATCTTTTAGAGTAAGATCACATCGAGAAAAGGTCTATTTCATAACCTTTATCGATAATTACTCGAAATATATATACATATATCTCTTAACACATAAATCTGAGGCACATGAAGCATTCAAAGAATATAAGCAAGAAGTTGAAAATTAACTAGAGCATATAATTAAAATCCTGAGATCAAACAGAGGTGGTGAGTACACCTCTACAAAATTTCTAGAATTTTCTAAAGACTTTGGTATTTTAAAGCAAAATGCAATGTTCAAGACACCTCAACGGAATGGTTTAGCAGAAAGATATAACACGACCTTACTGAATATGATAAGTTTCATGTTAATAGATGTCTCTCTACCAAAAGTATTTTGGGGAGAAATGATTAGTATAATTGTCTATATACTCAACAAAGTACCATGTAAAGTTGTATTTTCTATACCATATAAGTTGTGGTTTGGAAGAAAACCCAACTTAGGTCATTACAAGAGGTGGGGATCTATCGCTCATGTGAAAATCCTTGATTAGTCTAGAGATAAACTATACATTAGGTCCTTGAGATGCATATTCATCGAATATCATAAACGCTCCAAGGGATATCGGTTTTATTTAGTAACCTTAAGTAGACATAAAAGACCTAGGGTCATACCATCCAACTTAAAGGATTACTACACTTACCTTCACAAGAAGTGTATAATTTGGTAGATTTAGATGAGCTAACCGATGACTTATCAGCAGGCTCTTGAATCATCTGAATCAACAAACTAGAAAAAAGTCATGGATAAGGAAATTAAATTTATTTATAAAACCAAGTTTGAGAATTGACTGATTTGTCAAAAGGAAGAAAAGTCGTATGCTATAAATGAGTTCTGAAAAAGAAATATAAAGTTGATGGATCTATCGATAAGTTTAAGGCGAGATTAGTTGCAAAGGGTTTTTCACAAAAAAGATGAAATAGATTATATTGAGACATATTTCTCTGTTACAAAATTTGTATCGATAAGAATAATCCTTGCGATATCAACATATTATGATTTGGATTTACTGATGCAAAAACAACTTTTCTAAATAGAGATTTAGATGAAATCATATATATGCAACAACCCGAAGGATGCAAAATTGAAGTTGAAGAAGATAAAGTATATAGGTTGAAAAAATCCCTATATGGCATTAAACAATCACCTTGTCAATAGTATTTGACTTTTCAAAATGTCATTATAGAACTTGAGTTTATTGCTAATGAACTTGACCATTGTGTCTATGTTTGGAATAGCGAGAGTCACTTTGTTACCTTATCATCATATATAGATGACATATTGTTCATTGGGAATGACAATGAGATATTATCAAATAAGTCATGGTTAAACTCAAGGTTTGAAATGAAGGATATGGAGGAATCATCTTATATCCCGGGTATAAAAATTTCTCGAGATAGAGAATCTAAATTTATATGCTTAAGTTAGGAGACATATATTGATTATATCCTCAAGATGTTAAAATTTGGTGAATGCAACTCTACATCTACACCCATTGCGAAAGAAGTTAAATTAAGTAAGGCAGATTGTCCTAATGAAAGAGACAATAAACCTAATGTTTCTTATGCACAAGTTATTGGTAGCTTGATGTATGTTATATTATGTACAAGACCTGATATCAATTTCGTTATTGATATTGTATGTAGATATTAAAGCAATCCTGGTTGGCAACATTGGATAGATGTGAAAAAGATTCTAAGATATCTTAATGGAACAAAAGACTTGAAATTATATTTTCAAACAAATGAACTAAGAGTGGTAGGATACTCAAGATGTTGATTTTGCTGGGAGTAATGATGATAAAAAATCAACCTTAGGACAAATATTCTTATTTGGAGGTGGAGTTGTTTTTTGGGCATATAAAAAATATGGTTGTGTAGTGTTGTATACACAGGAGATTGAGTATGTGGCTTGTTGTATGGTTGCAAATGGTGTCATTTGGATAAACCACTTCATACGTGATCTAAAGTTGGATATAACCAACGAGTCCGTTATCATTTATTGTGACAACAATACAACAATCGCTCTAATAAAGAGCAGAGCTGACAACTCCAAAAGCAAGCATATAATAATTAAATATCACTATGTTCATGATATGGTTACGAGAAAGGAAATATATATCTCATATATGTCAAATGATATGTTTGCGGGCCCCTTAACTAAAGGCATAATAGATAATCTTTTCTCAAAGTATGTTACAAACATGGGTTTAAGATATGTTTGAATGTTATTAAGGTAAGAAACCATACAATGGGTAATGATTGTAATCATAAAATGATATGACTAAAAAAAACCCTACAAAAGTGAGAGGTAAAACCAATATGTCATACTACTTGGCTCGAATGACAAAATAGAAGACGTAAAAATAAGAGGATGGTCATTCTCGGCATCCTCATCCACGAAAAATGGCTAGACTGGCCATCCAACTGCTTTTTGTGGGACAATTACAACAACTCAGAGATAAAGGCTCCCGACGAAAAACCCAGCTAGGGAATTCGAGAGGATGGAGTCAAGCGTTGCTCTCTATTCTCTTTTGCTCCCTTCTGTTCTTTGTCTCTAAACACAAAAAAAAAATTGAAAGCAAAAATCCTCTCTGAAAAATTTGGTTGTGGGAAACCAGAAAAACTTACCTTGTCTCCTATTCTCTTTTGCTCCCTTCTCTTCTTCGTCTCCAAATACAGAGGTCATCTGCTGTGTAGACAGAGATCAATCGAGAGTTGCTGCAGAAATCCAGTGAAGTTGTTTAACGGACTCTATCAACTTTAACCCATCTACTACTATAGAAGACAGTATTTTGGCATGGCTATGCCTAACTGGCTCTTGATGGAATTTTATAACAATAAGTTCCCAATTTATCTTTGAAATCATATTGGATGCTCCATTCGAGTCAATAACCCCATGGCCATATAACTGTGGTGGGAGGTATGCAAGCATATGCATGCATATTGACCTATCTAAGCCACGGGTGACAAAATATCATCTAAAAGGAGAGGATTATTCTATTGAATGGGAAGGCCTACACCTATTATTCTTTCACTACGGTGAATTTGTCCACAAGCCGGAGGTATGCCCAAGTATAATAATACAGAGCATTCGGTTAGCAAAACCAAACTCCTTGGTTGGGGATGCACGACAAAGTGCGTAGTGGCTATGGACTATGGCTCCTTTGCAACATGAATCCTTGGAATCCAATGGTAATAGTTTAAGGGAAGGTCTGTCGATAGTGAAAATTTTGATTGGGAGTCTGATGGTGTCAACTTGTTATCCACCTCAATGATCCTCCAATAGTGGAACCCAACTCTTCAGATTCCCAAACATGTGGCAACAATTCGTTGCCCCAATATATATTTCTGTAGACCCATTATGGAGTCAATTGTGGACTATTCCTGTGGTAGAGAAGTTCTCCACTTCCATAGTACTCAAGAGCGACATTCCAACACTAATATGGTTGACCAATAGTTCAGTTAGAAACCCTTCTTGCATTAACTCTAGCCCTTGAAGTGAAAGGGTTATTTTATAACCTTTATCGATGATTACTCTAGATATATATATCTATATCTTTTGTCACATAAATCTGAGGCACTTGATGCTTTTAAAGAATATAAGCAAGAAGTGGAAAATCAATTAGGGCGTTTAATCAAAGTCTTAAAATCAGATAGAGGAGGTGAATATACCTCGACAGAATTCTTGGAATTTTGCAAAGACTTTGGTATTACAAAACAGAATACAATGCCCATGACACCTCAGCAAAATGGTGTAGCTGAAAGATACAATAGAACCTTGTTGAATATGACAAGGTTAATGTTAATCAATGCCTCTCTTCTAAGGGTATTTTGGGGAAAAGCAATAAGATTAGCAGTTTACATACTTATAGACGCGCGAAAATCCCCGTTTCTCACCTTTTCAGGGCTCGGAGCGGATCCTCTCGTGTGTCTAAGGCCTATATATGCAAACAGGGCGTGCCAGCTAGCTTACCTAAGCTAGCGAAGATATATTTAACACTGACTTCTAAACATGGCAACTGTGAGCAAGTAAGCTCTTGTCGTCGTAGACCTTCTTGCACCGATGCGCAAGGGTCAGTCTATATGCTTTGCAAAAATCGAGTTTTGGAGAGAAAGTCTATGAAGTGGTTCGAGGTGTCTAATTCGGGTCTTTTAGATGCGATTGCATGTTTTAGATCACGTGGATTTGCACGTGCCTAAGTCTTTCCTTTTATCCCTTTTCGGGCCACCTAGTTTGTGTGTTATGAACACTCCACTACATGGGCGAATTTGAACGGGGCTTGCTTTGATGCAATATGCGTCCTACCTCGTGGTATGGCGTAGATGCAATGCAAACTCACGCTACTCCAAAGGGAAAACCCGAATGTAAAGACAATACTGAAGGGAAATAACCGAAGGGAAATAACCGAAGGGAAATAACTGAAGGGAAATGACTTGAAATATAAATGCCGAAGGGAGATATGTATATAGAATATGTATATGAGCCCTTACTCGGGTCTTGCAAATAAGAGCGAAGGCTCAATGTGGGTGCGTGCTTGAATTGAAAAGACTTACACACACGACATGAAATTAAACCCAAATATAAATTGCAGTATGGCCTTAACTAAGGTCTTGGGAATAAGAGCGAAAGCTCAATGTGTGTGAGAGTGCTTGAATTTGAAGTACTACGCACACGACATAAATGAAACCCAAATATAACTGCAATAAGGCCTTTACTAAGGTCTTGAGAGTAAGAGCGAAGGCTCAATGTGTGTGAGAGTGCTTGAATTGAAAGACTTACACACACGACAGGAAATGAAACCCAAATAGTATAGGTCGGCCCTTACTTGGGTCTTTCAAATAAGAGCGAAGGCTCAATGTGTGTGAGAGTGCTTGAATTGAAAGACTTACACACACGACATGAAATGAAACCCAAATAGTATAGGTCGGCCCTTACTTGGGTCTTTCAAATAAGAGCGAAGGCTCAATGTGTGTGAGTGCTTGAATTGAAAGACAACGCACCCAACTTAAGCAAAAACCCTACAAAAATGAAAGTATATGTATATACTTATGTATTAGGGGCTGATTAGGCCCGTGTGTGTTCAAAATCGTGCACAACTAGGAGAGTGCACGTGTGTGGATGTGCCAAGCCACGTTATTATAAGCGGGGGGAGACTATGCTCCGTTATTACAACCCCGTATCAAATTGAATCTCAAGCAAGTATACAACTAAAGACCTAGTTAGGCACTTACTAGTAGCTGGTCCGTAGAGGCCTTGCTTGAGCGTCGGCTTGGCCTTCGCCTTGGGCTGCAAACGGGAGCTCCGTGAGGCTGAGTGACAAGGGGTGTTGGCCGGGCTGCAAATGGGGCGCGGGATAGGCGCCTTGAAGATGGCCGGCTGCAAGTGGGGTGTCGCCTTGATGTGGGGGATTAAAGGGACTGGGCCAAGTGAGTATGTAGGGTCACTAGGAGAGTATAGAGTGTTAGGGGAGTATGGCCCTAAGGGGAGTCTAAGGAAAGATTGAATGGGACACCTAGGGAAAAAGGGGTGGCTGGCCGAATGGAAGGGATAGTCGGTTGGAGTGGCCGACTAGGGAGATGTGGTGGTGGCGGGCTGCTAGGATAGCTATGGGTGGAGTATGGGAAAGAGGCTAGCTCGGTGATGGGGCTAGGTGGTAGTGGGGATAGTGGGTGAAAGGGAGTGTTATGGGTAGGTCTTAGGGAGTCTAATAGGGTGGCCGGGTGTAGCTAGGGTTTAGGTGGCTGAGAGTGGAGAGGGAGTGAAGAAGGTGAGACGAAGGAGGGGGTACTAACCGTGCTTGAAGAGAGGCGGTGGATGGAAGAAAGCAGCCGGGTGTGGTGGAGCAAATGGTTCGGCCGAGGACAGGGGTGGTGACAGGTGGTGGTGTAGGTGGCGGTGCAGATGGAGCAGGTGGAGCAGGTGGAGCATGTGGAGCAGGTGGAGCAGGTGGCTGGGTTCGGCTGGGCTGGGAAGTGGGGTCCCGGCTGGGCTTGGGGAAGGCGACTAGATAGGAAAACCCGCCCCCAAGGGGGGGGGTTATATAGGGATGGGTAGGTCGGTTAGGGCTGGGTTTGGGGTAGTGGTTAGGTGGTTTAGGTAGGGTGATATGAAGATAAGGTGGGCTAGAAAGGGTAGGGCCAGATATTTTAAATACTAGTGGTTTGGGTAGATTGTGGGCTAGGGGTGGTTTAGGGGTTTAGGGCTTGGTTAGGTGGTTGGGTTTTAGGGTGAGGTTTAGTGAGCTAGGTTAGGTGATTAGGCTAGGTTTAGGCTAGGTTTAGGGAAATTAACCTAGGTTTAAGGAAGGATTAGGGAAGTGGGTTAGGTGATTAGGTTGGGCTTAGGCCGGGATTAGGGAAGTGGATTAGGTGATTAGGCTTAGATTAGGGGTGGATTAGGGTGGAAGGCTAGGATTAGGTGTTTTGGGTTAGGTTTAGGTGAAGGAGCTCCCTTTGCATGGCCCATAGACCTTAACCACTTCATGTTGGTGCAGCCCTAGGTTAGGTTTTGGCTAATCACAAGCTTAAACCCACTCGATTAGGCTAACCCACATGATTAACCCCAAACTTGACACACAAGTCAAGCTTAATTACAACACTCTTGATCTTATCCATCCCCACTCTCTCTCATGCCCATAATCCCACGTGAAATTCAAGTGGGCCCCACCTCCATTTATGAGAAGGTGATGTGGGCCATGGATATGGATATTGGATTGGATCTCTGGATCCAAATCCAAATCCAAGTCCACACATGGGTTTGGATTGGGATCTGGATATATATGGTCCAGATCCAATCCAAACTGAACTCTGACTCCTTTGAGCTGGGTTTGAAACGGACGATTTGTGCGGGGTCTGACAGCATCAGTACTCCGTCTGTGTTGGGTCTTCGCCAACATAGTCGTCTGCCTCCGTTTCTGCCTTCCGGAGATGACTTCAAATGACATTTTGATAATAACAGGGTCTTGGACGTTCGAGATCCTGGGGGTACGGATTTGATACGAGAGTTGTTGTGCCGGGCTTGACATGTGCTCCAGTTCCGGGCTCTCTTTGACTTTGTTGGTCCTATCTTGATTAGGCCAAGCTGCTTTGGGGTTTCAAAACGTGTTTTAAAAGGTTTTCAAAAGCCATATTATATATTTAAATATGAAGTTTAAAACGTATGTACAGGGTTGTTTGGAAGGCTCCTAGGTTTCCAGACTCAAAATGGCCCTTTGGGGCTGCTTGTACAAAACCAGGTTTGTTTAAGAAATTCGTGGGATTTCGGGGTGTTTACAATACTCAATAGAGTACCATGTAAGGCTATATTCACTACACCATATGAGATGTGGTTTGAAAGAAAACCCAATCTAGGTCATCTCAGGAGGTGGGGATCTGTTGCATATGTTAAGATACTTGATCAATCTAGAGATAAGTTAGACAGTAGGTCCTTAAGATGTATATTTATTGGATATCCCAAAGGTTCAAAAGGATATCGGTTTTATCATAAGGACCTGTAGACACAAAATTTTTCACTTCAAAGCTTATGTAGAAATTTGAAGCGAAAATTTCTTATCTACTTACTTGCACGAGCGTGCCAGCTAGTTTGAAAAACTAGCAAAGTTTTTGAAAAATCTGATTTCATAGGTGATTGTGGCTAAGCAAACTCTTTTCGCTTTAGACCTTCTTAAACCGATATTCAAGGGTCAGCATAAGCGCTTAAGAATTTCAATTTTGGAAAGAATGAACTTCAATTTGTTTTAAAACTTGAAACTTATTAAGTTCTGAAAAACAGAACTATCTCTGTTTTCAATCCTTGTTCCCGAATTTTTCTCGATGGTCTAAGGATCTCTAAAATTCATAAAAATTTCACAAGAGGTTCCCTGATGTCTCGGACCACCTTCTGTTTTTAATTTTGGACCGATAGATCTACAAAATTAAATCGGGAAGTAAGACTGACTTCCTGTTTTAGAAAATTCTGTGACAGAAATACAAAGGCTCAAAGAGCCCTCTGTATATCGGGGTATAGAACTCCAAATATTGTGATTTTAGTCTTTTTGGAAATCTATAGATGTTATCTTTCCAATGAGACTAATTTCAACAAATTTGGATTCCTATAGATAGAGATATGGGTCTTTTACCCAACCCCTATCTCTGAAAATCTGACTGTGGAGAAACAAAAATGAATTCATCCGATCTTTCCCAATTTTATTAACGAGGTTGCACGATCCTAAAATTCTTGTAAATTTTATTTCTAAGATGTTCATGTGTGGAGGTGTTGTACCTAAAATTTCAGCACATTTAGATTATGGAGTAGAGAATTAAAATTGAAACAATCAAGTATGTAGATGCAGAAAATAGGGTTTTAGTTTCATTGAATATACGTGCAAATGCATACTCACACGAAATTGAAATTGTAATAACTCTACATCATGAAGGAAATGAAAGGAAATATTCATATAAGATTAAGCATAGAGGGGGTAGAAAGTATAAATTGTTTATAAAATATATTGGGGTAGAATCACATAAGCAAACACATAGAGTGCGTGTGTGTAATAGTGAAAATTCAGCAACATAATTGAAATGCCTCAAATATAATCACTATTACGACGTGGGGGAAGACAATGCTCCATTAATACAACCCCATTTCAATTGAATCAAAGGAAGAAAAAGGATTTGGGATTGAATTAGAAACAATACTTACACGATAAACAAAATCTGGCCGGAGATTCAAGAATGAAGTCCAACCAAGGCTTCTTCTTCTTCCAAGGCTTTTCTTGCACTCACCTATCTACCCTTCTTCTCCAAGCACTTGTAGCTCATGACCCTCTTGTGGAGACCCTCTTGCTGGAAAATTTCCCCTAGCTAAGCTCTCACCAAGTGTAGAAGCCTCACCCTCTCTCAAACTCCTCCAAGATGGGGAGCCCGCCCCCCCTTGGCCCCTTTTATAGGCCAAGGGACTGGCTTCTAGCCCCTTCCTTGGGGCGGGTTGGACCAGCTCCTCAGCTTGCTTTGGATCCACTCTAGGTGGTCCCTTCATTGGTGACTTTGGCCAGCCCATGTAGGCTGGTCTTTGGTGCAACGGACTTGGACTTGTTCCACCCGGCCCTAGCATATCTTGATGATTCTTACAACTTGATACACAATGCTTTGGAGTGGTCGTGTATACATAGTTAGGCTCTTTCAACTTGATAAATTCAGCCATATTTCACATTTGAATTTGATTCTATTTGGTCTTAATTGGTTCGGCTCCACCTTGATCTTGAGTTTGATTCCATCTTGATTTGACATACGGCCCCATCTTGATCCCGAACTTGATTCCATTTTGCTTCGGTAAGCTCAATCCTCATCTTGATTGGATAAGCTTGAACTTGATCTTGATTTGACTAGCTTAATCCTCATCTTGATTGGATAAGCTTGAACTTGATCTTCTTTGCTTTTGGGCCTTGATCTGGGTTCCAACTTGAATCGAGTCTATTTGCTTATGGATTGAATTTAAAACTTTCTATTTTGAAAACTTCTAAAAACCTTTAAAAGTTGGGTTTTTCAACTTGGAAAATCACAAAGGTTTTAAAATTATCTTTTGGGGAAGACCATGGACTCATTGAAAGCAGAGATGTTGAATTCTTAGAAGATACTAAGAATGACATCCTGAAAATAATGAGGAATGTGTTGATGATTTGGTAGACTTAGACCAATCATCTTTTGAGCCCATAGAAGATCTTCCTCAAACTACTGACACCTTAAGTGGACATAAGAGGCCAAGAACCACTCCATCCTACTTAAAATATTATCACACTTATCTTCCAGAAGAAGTGTGTAATTCGGTAGATTTAGATGAGTTGACTGATAACTTGATTTATCAGCAAGCAATGAACTCATCAAAAGCGACAGACTGGAAGAAAGTCATGGATGAGGAGATTGAATCCAATTGAGAAAAACCAAGTCTAGGAATTGGCTGATTTGCCAAAAGGAAGAAAATCTATAGGCTGTAAATAGGTTCTGAAAAAGAAATACAAGATCGATGGTACAATCGACAAGTTTAAAGGGAGGTTGGTTGCAAAGGGTTTTTTACAAAAAGAGGAGATAGATTATGTTGGGACATATTCTCTAGTTGCGAATTTTGAATCCATACGTATAATTCTGGCAATATCTGCATAATATGATTTGGATTTACATCAGTTAAATGTAAAGACAGCTTTTCTAAATGGGGATTTAGAAAAAATCATATATATGCAGCAAGCCGAAGGATTTGTGGTTGAAGGCCAAGAAGATAAAGTATATAGGTTGAAAAAATCCCTATATGGCCTGAAACAGTCACATCGCCAATGGTATTTGACTTTTCAAAATGTCATTATAGAACTTGGGTTTGTGGCTAACAAATTTGATCACTATGTATATGTTTGGAACAGTGGGAGCCACTTTGTCATCTTGTCATTGTATGTAGATGACATATTGTTGACTGGAAACGACAACGAGATGATTGTCAAAACCAAGTCATGGTTGAATTCCAAGTTCGAAATGAAGGTATGGGGGAAGCATCCTATATCCTGGGAATAAAGATCTCTCGAGATAGAGAATCTAGACTAAGCCTGAGTCAGGAGAGATATATTGACTATATCCTCAAGAAGTTTAAAATGGGTGAATGCAAGTCTGCCGATACACCTGTTGTAAAAGGGGTTAAATTGAGTAAGGCTGATTGTCCCGATGAAGGAGACGATAAGCCTAATGTTTCTTATGCACAAGCTATTAGCAGTTTGATGTATGCTATGTTGTGTACAAGACCTGATATCAGCTTTGTTGTTGGTCTTATAAGTAGATATCAAAGTAATCCTAGTTGGTAGCACTAGGTAGTTGTGAAAAGGATTTTAAGATATCTGAAAGGAACAAAGGACTTGAAATTGTATTTTCAAGTAGATGAACTGAAAGTGGTAGGATACTCAGATGCTGACTTTGTTGGGTGCAAAGATGACAACAAATCAACCTCGGGACAAATATTCTTATTTGGAGGTGTTGTTGTTTCTTGGGCATGTAAGAAATAGGGTTGTGTGGCATTGCATACACAGGAATGTGAGTATATATCTTGTTGTATGGCTGCAACAAGTGTTGTTTGGATAAGCCACTTCATACGAGATTTGAAGTTGGAAATAATAGACAAGCTAGTAGTTATCTATTGTGATAACAATGCAGCAATTACTCTTATTAAGAGTGGAGCTGATTGCTAAAAAAGCAAGCATATAATGGTAAAATACCACTATATTCATGATATAGTTATGAGAAATGAAATATCTATCTCATATATACCAACAGAAGATATGTTGGCAAACCCCTTAACAAAAGGCATAATAGAGGATCTCTTCTCAAAACATGTTACTAACATGGGTTTGAGGTATGTTTGATTGTTGTATAGGTAAATAACCATACAACGGATAAATTGTTGTGTAGGGAAATAACCACACAACAGGTTCTGATTGCGACAGTAATGAGGAAACAACATAACTAGAGAAAACCCTGAAAAGTGGGGGGAAGACTAGTATGTCGATACACTTGGCTCGAATGGCCAAGTGGGAGATGTTACAGATAAGGTCTGACCATTCTCGGCTCAAGTAACGGTTGGACTGGCCATTCAGTCCGTTACCTGGAACAGATAAGTCAGAATTGTAATAGTGGATGTTATCGAGATTTCCAGTAACGTCCCCGTTAATGCTCTGAACGAGAGAAGCCACAGAAAGAATATCCGGGATGAGGGGGTAGCGGGATGCTTATAAAAGGCAGTCATTATAGGTCAGAAACACAGAGAAATATACATACACACAAAGAAAAAGAGTGTGTGAGACGATCTGTGAACCTCTCCCTGGGAAACCCCTGTGTGGGAACCTCGCAAAAATCCGTTGCATCAACTCAGGCAAACAGGTACCTCCGGCAGACACAAGCGAGCGACAGGCTCAATAGCAGCTGATCGGAGATTCACCAGCAGGCCGGAGTTTTCGCCGTCAGATCGCACCCAATTGAGATTTATCGAGGAAGTGTTGCTGGTACCAGATTCCACATCACCAATTGATATCTCAGATCATGGAGACTGCAATATCTTTCTATGGAATCGTTGAGGAGCTGACAACCCATAATGCCTCCGTGAGATGGGATTTTATCATATTAATGTGTACAGGGATCAAGATTCTCAAGGAATCCTCGTCGCAGGACGAAACACTTCACTACAAGCCACCACTCTTCGAAAGACGCACAATTTATGGTAACAAACTTTTGAGGGTCAATGTTGGCAATTTGCACATGTATATGCTAGCTCACAAGAAGATCAGTGAGCCCAACTCTAAGAGCATTTGTGTTATATCTCAATTCACACCTCCCACCCTTGGATAGTGGCACGTGATATTAACAAACTGGATGAAAAGAAAGGTGGTCATAGGTTCAATTGGCCGAAGGCGAACCTACCTGTTTGTTGAGTGTATTAATAAATGTGGGCTGGTGGACCTTGCATTTCTGGGTTCTCGATTTGGCAAGGGCCTCTCTTGTTGGGGTGTGAAAGAACTTATGAAAGACTGGTCGAGTATTAACTTCACCTGAGTGGCGCTTACTCTTCCCTAAAGCTATAGTTCGAACACTTGAGAGGGCATGGTATTCTGACCATCATCCAATTCTAATGTCTACTTGGTCGGTTATGATCCAGGGTTCCTCGTCCATTTAGATTTGAAATCACATGGATTGTTCATGAACATTATCCTACTCTGGTTCGACAAACATGGAATAAGGAGTTGGAGCGTGCAAGGAATCTGCCATGGATTAGAGCGGAACTCCAACTTTGGAACGTGTGTGTTTGGAGACATAGAGAAACATAAAGAAATGTTGATGGCATGGCTGCAAGGTATATAATGAACCTTAGAAAAAATGGAAATACCCACCCCATTCCTAATGGATTTGGAGAATGCCTTCATGAGGACTTGGAAGCAGCTCTCAAAGAAAAGGAGCTATGTTGGTTCCAAAAATCCTATGCCGAAGGGATCCGGGATGGTGACCACAATACTACTTTTTGTCATACCAAAACCATTAAGTGATGGCGTAAAAGTTACGTCCTCATGAATCGCAACCAATTTGGCCAATGAATTGACAACGTCGATCAGGTACAAAGTTTGGTCACTGGATTCTACAAGGCCCTCTACCAGTAAGTAGGAAGGTATTTGCAGCGGAGAACAAGGGATGTTACATTTAACCATCTTTCACCAAAGGTAGTGGCGACTTTAGACACACCACTTATCGATTCTAAGATCCTTTTAGCACTTGACAACATGAATCTGATGAAGGCACCTGAACCATATGGGTTCCCTACTCTTTTTTAGAAGCATTCATTGGAGGAGGCATCCATCAATAATTATCTTAAGGCATTATTCACATCATTGGCCCAAACCTCTAGAATACCCACATCAATTTCTACCAAACTCCCTCTATAATGTCCTCTATAAAATCATTTCCAAGGTGGTAGTTCAAAGCTTTAACCCTCCCTTCACTCTTTGGTTTCTCTGTTGCAAGGCAGTTTTGTTCATAGCTGAAGCAAATTGAACTGGGTGGTTTAGGTCTCAAGATCAATTTATTGTTTGGGCTATAAGCTTCTACACACTTCTTGACCCACCATTTGATTATGGTTATTGGACTATTTGGGGATGTGATAGCTAGTTGATGCACCATTTGATTATGTTGCCTCCAAATCAGCCACATCGATAGAGTCCATAAGGAACCCCAGTTGATTTGATGTTAGTTTATGTGCCGATTTAGAGATAACTTGACCCATTCATGAATTGCCCGTGTAGAATCTGACCCTAGTAGAGGGCTTAACGATTCGGTTCCAAACTTGGGTTGCATAATGACAATACTGTAGGGCATGAAGGGTAGTTTCCTCATGGGTTTTGCAACGATAACATAAGGTACCTATCCCAAGCCGTCAAGCATCACATGTGGGAAGACCTGGGTGGAGGGTTTGCTATATGAATGTTGTGGTTCGCTCAGGCACTTGAAGCTTCCACACTTTTTGCTAAAGTGAATCAACCCCATCTAAGGGATGGAAGGTTGGTGCCTAATATGCCAACTTGATGTAAGTTGATTGGTTGAAGACGTTGGCCACTAAGGGTGATCTGCCGCATAGTTTGTGCTAGGTGGGGCAACTAGAGTAATCTTATGGTGAGCTTCCTCTGTGAGAAGGGGCTTCAATTCTTTCAAACACCAAGTACCATGCTCGTAACCATATCGCATACTCCAACATCCCATAATATAATGTTGAGAAATTTGTGGTCAAACAGAACAAATGTCCCTCCATATAGACAAGTCTCCAAGTCTTCAGAGACGCAAGTACAAGTATGCCACCGTATTTTGCTCGAAAGGCATCAATCCAAAGAGCATTGTGGTTCATAAGCACTTGCCATGCTGATTTCATTAAACTTGCTTGATCGAAAAGATGAAGGTTGCACAAACTTAAACCTCCCATCGCTTTCAGCTTGCATAGCTTGGCCCAACTGATTGGATGGTCTGTGAGAATCCTCATCATATCCTCAAATGAAATTCTTTTGCATGATCTCAATTGGTCATATGCATAAAATGGGCAATCAAGTTTCTTGCATGCAGGGAGAGCTCCTATCACTCATTCGCTAAGGTGATACGTTAGCTAGAGAAAGTTGAGGAATCTTCCAGCTGGCTAATTTGTTGCGAACACAGTTCAAGAGATACTGGAATTTCTTCATCTTTGAGCAGGTGTTCACTATCGGGTATCGAAGATACACACGAATTAGAAGCATGTAATCCACATTGTGAAGTCAAGTAACTACCTTTGCAGCTTTGGAGAAGTATTGTGTGAGTAAATAATTATGGATGTGTCTGTTTATTGATATAATGGCTAGTTGAACTCTTCTGGGACCTCCATTGTACACGTTGTTTGTTTATTATTGGCTTCGGCAAAGGTAAGTAGATTGTCGGCGAACAACAATAAGTGCATAATCATCGGGCCATGCCACCAGAATTTGAAGGGCTGCCATGTACCTTGGGATGCTCTAGGTTAGATAAGGTGAGTGAAATTTTTCATGCATAAGACAAATAAATAATAAGGGGAAAGTGAGTCACCTTGCTGAAGCCCATGCTTTGGTGTAAATGACTGTGATGCTACCATTCCACCGAAGTGGTACATGCTATAACTATAGAGATAAAATGATCATTGGGTCCAATTTTCTCAAGAACGTGATGTACACAATCGCATTGGACTAAGTCGTATGCTTTCTCCAAATCCACTTTCATAATAAAGTATCCATTTTTCTCTTGTTGCTTTTGATAACTATGTACAATTTTATTTGCTAGGATGATAAGTTTTTTGTGCAATCATCTCATGCACGGGGTTGCAGAAACCTCGAGGAATATAGGCATTACAAATGTTATTACAACTGTCATGGGGCATCTATAATGGATTACAATTGGTATGAGAGCTTAGATATCATAAAGTGGAACTTGAAAGTGATGCTCAACTTCTAGTTGATTATGTTAGGAAAGGTGAACTCGGTCCTCATCCTATGAGTCGACTGTTAGCAAGCATCCACATTCTTTTAAGTCGTGAATGATGATAATACACAACATATTTCTCGAGAGGCAAACTGGGGCGATGATCGGATGGCCGGCTTAGGTACTTGACACAAATTGGGACTCAAGGTTTGGCATACTCAACTAGATGGTCTCAACACAGTCCCACATAGAGATGTAATGGATCCTTCAGCCCTAGTTGGGGATGACATGTAATCAATCTAGGGCTCAACCCTCGTCTTCTTTAAAAAAAATTATTGAAAGATGGACCTTAGATGATTATATCCATATTGAATTGAATTGAATTGATCCCATTCCCGTCCTTGCTTCCTTAACAAAGTGCCAAATTTCACATCATCAGCAGTCAACCGGTCATAGTTAGCCAACTTTTCCTTGCGATATGTAAGTTCCACTTGTTAATGAAACAGAAAGAAAAAAAGAGCAGCACGTAGGGATGTTCATGGAGCGGGTTGGGGCCGGGAATCAAGTCCATCTCTATCTCCATTTCAAAACCCATAACGGGAACTAAGAAGAGACCCATCCCTGGCCCCGTATCCCCATGGGTGCCATGGAGACCCATTGGAAAAAGTGGAACGCTCAAAAACATACTGGAGCCCAATTTTCATTTGAAACGAATACCTAATTTATGCAAATACATCAAAATGCAAGCATATTATTACGAATAAATGTGGGGCAATGATGATGAGTTGAATTAAAAAAAGAGGTGACATTTTTTTTTTATTGTCTCACATAGTTTGTCTTATTTTCAGATAAGCCTAACTTTCTAGAACGAATGGGAGGAGTGATCAGGATTGGGCTCATGGGATGGGGACCTGCCTATCAGGAATTTCCTTACTCTCTCGGTCCCCACCCCCTCTCGTTTCTATTCTCCAAATCCACCCTATTCGGTGCAGGTCCCCACGAGGAGTGTAGATCTCCTTTCCATGAACATTCTTAGCAATACTTAATGTTACAATGCTAGTTCCGAGTGTTCTACATATACATGTTGCACATGACACGGAGGTACACGCATGTCAGAGTTGAGTCCTTAGTGCACCTTTGAATATTTTTTATTTAAGTCTTTTATTATTTACTTTAGTTATGTAATAAGTGATCATGTGTGACCAGGGTGTTTAGAGAGTATAGTTTGTTTGGATTTAGTTTGATATCATTTACGTATAGTTTTAGATCTTTAGGATATCATTTGGTTTGGGTTTGGAGTGAGTCATTTAAATCCATTTTTCTACTTGATAAGATTTTATTATTTAGACTCTCATTGAGTTATTGTAAAGAGAGTAGCCATTAATAAAGATTTGAGGGAAAGGTTCAATTCCTCTTATTCTTCCTCCTCCATCTTTACGTATGTGTGCATATTCATGCATAGAGAAGGCTCCATCGACTAGAGCTGAAAAGGTCTATTCATGAGGATCCCTACTCCACACAAGCGTGTGCTAGTCGTGACCTATTAGAGAGCAAAAGGGTTGTTTCAAGCTTGTTTATTACGCTTCATGCACTGATCCAAGTGCTACTCCACACCAAGTGCTTCTAGGGGCTGTTTTCACAGATCCAATAGAGGGATAGTTATAGTTTAGTATCATAGTCTATTTGAACATGTGTAGTGTCAAAGGATGTGTTTTTGATAGTGGAATGTGGTTGGTGGAAGTCTAGGAACCAATTGTAGTGGTTCAGGGCCCAAATTCCATTAAGAATATGTTTTTTTGTAATTTTAGGTTCTATTACATCCAAATGGTTGCAACGAGGTGTTGTTGGTTGCTGTGGTGGTTGTACAAAGGGTGAAGTAACCTAAGAAGGCAGTGGAATTCATACAAAGCATCATGAAAGTCAAAGGAGTAAGTCTAAGTAAAATTTTGCAGACTTACAGAACTTCTTCACACATGCAAAAAACAATTTAGCCAGATTCGGATTCTGGATCGTCAGAAAATTATGATTCTTTTGAGTAAGCATAAATGAGTATTCATGAACTATGATCTCTATATAAAGACCTAACTAATCTCAATCATTTCCTTAAAAGCGATGTATGATTCATATTTAAAGGCCATGTATGATTCGGATTGAAAGTCAAATCTCAAAAGTAAACCTACTTTTGATAGAGTATTTCATTGCTCCAAAGGTAATTTCACTTTTTCTTCAATCTCAATCATTCATGTTGTTTAATTGACTGAGATTTATTCGAATAAATTTTGCACGAGAGTAGTTTGCATCTTCTACCATCTACATCAATCTCTTATACATATACACACATATATACATATATACACATACATACATACATACATACATACATATATACATACATACATATATATAAAACAAGAGAAGATGATAAATATGCACACCTCATTCGTACTCAAAAGCTCTTAAAGATCTCAATCATTTGATCAGTGCGATAAACAACTAAAATTTAAATATAAAAGTCAAAAATATCATCCTACTTTTTATGGGTGGTACTATTTTACTTTTTACTTTAAAAATCTCAAATGCATTAAATATCTAAAATTTAGAGATCTAACTGTTAAGATATTTAAGAAGTGTGCATGAACTATTCTCTCTTTATACATATATATACATATATATATATATATATACATATATACATATATATGTATATATGTATATATATGTATATATGTATATATATCTACTTTAGGAGTAACAGATTCAGTTGAGTATTGGTCGAATTTCACCAAGTGTTGGCTCGTGTGATTTCTGGTGAAAACCACCACTTAGAGGCCATGATCAACCATGTTTTGAGGGGACTAGAAGTGATTGACAAATCCATATTAAAGTTATTATAAAGTTGTCCTAAGGAATAAAGTTTTATTATACATTTATTTATTCTTAAACAAAGGACTTTATTACAAATTTATTTGTGCTCAGGTATGCTACATTTATTTGAGATTTATTTATACTTAGGAAGGATAAATTGGTGCCTATTATGAGGGATCATGTGGATATGGCTCGTGGAGTTATGAGTTCTAGCACGAGTACTCAAGAGTTGGGGTCAACTGATTGTATGGTCTAGATAAAGGCCATGTTGGTGTCTCTATGACCGGTCCACTTGAGAAGGGGTGTGCACTTCTGAGCCACTACCTTGGTGTTGTTGGTGTCTCTATGATCGATCCAAGTGTTTCACTACCTTTTGTTTCTTCAATTGACATGATTTCACTTGGTTGCCTTAGTGTGGGTGTTTTAAATACTTTTGAGGACCATCTTTGTGTCGATGTGTTGGAGGCCCTAATAGAAGACATTGGTGATGGTGACCATGATGCAACTAATAAGGTAGCTTCCGAGTTTCTTAATGTGATTAAGGAAGAGCCAAATTCAGACAACAGCCTTATGGTTGGGGGGCTCATGTGGAGTACAACTCCTTGCCTATGACAAAGATATTGGTGGCACCACATTTAGGTAGACTCATGTGTATTAATGAAGAATATGGAAGCTTCTTTTTATAGTATGGTTTGCAAAAGGCTACCTTATAGTAAGTGTTTTTGATGTGTGAGTAGACCAAAGATTTGTTATAGGTCTAGCAGTCAACTAGGGTGCCAAACTCAACCGGGGGAGGTAGCATATGGCACACAAGAGTTATAGTGGGGTAGGTTTAGAAGAATGAACATGTGTGCTAGACATAGAGTGCATGACATACCAACAGACGAGTGGACTTCATTTACTAGGACCTTGATGGTGAGGTCTTCCTTGGTCGAGAGAGAGTTGTTAAAATGCTAGTTTTGGGTGTTCGACATATGCATGTTGCGCACGATACGAGAGACATGTATGTTGAGGTTAAGCCCTTGGCATGTCTTTGAGTAGTTTTGTTTAAGTCTTTTGTTATTTGTTTTGGTTATTCAATAACTAGGTTATGTAATCAACATTAGGGTGTTTAGAGAGTATAGTTTATTTGGATTCAGTTTGATGTCATTTGAGTCTAGTTTTGAATCTTTTAGCGTGCCATTTGTTTTGTTTTTACGACGACTCATTTGAATTTATTTTTACTTGATAATATTTTATTATTTAAGCTCTCATTTAACCATTTTAAAGATAACAACCATTCATAAAGATTTCACCCTTAAGAGAAATGTTAAATTCTTCTTCTTTCTATTTTATCTCTACGTGTGCATGTGTGTATTCGTACACGGGTGTGTTCGTACATAAAGAAAGTTCTATCGATTGGAGTTGAGATGGTTGATCCGTAGGAAATCCCTACTCTACATAAATGTGTGCTAATTGTAATGTATTGCAAAGGAGAATGGTTGTTCAAAGCTTATTTATTTTGTTGCGTATTGAGAGCGTTTAGTAAGAAGCAATAGGATGCAATGTGGTCATGCTTTTAGAAACCATTTTACCGTAAGAAGGTGATACTCAAAGTGTCAGTTGACCACATAAGGCTCTCGACTCCACATGCAATGACATGCTGAAAAAGAACCGTCAACAATCAGGGCGTTAGGCCACCGGGCAAGGCTCGCAACTCAACATGTGAAGGGAGTGAGTCAGATTTTCGGAACGTGCGCATCCCTAGCTCCTGGCAGTAAAGTGGATTATGAGCAGTTTGTTCATGATCAGTACATATGGCCTATTTTAGGAACCCGAACTAATGGTTTTAGTTAGTCGAAAAAACGGTTAAAAAGTTGAAGAAAAAAATTTATATGAAATTGATAGTTCTTGTTTCTTTACGGTTTTGATTTCATGAAAGGTGAGATCGAACCGAATGGTATGGTTGTAGGTTCAGTTTCCTACCCGGTTTCACCGGTTCCGGCCATGTACTAGCCCTACCTGCTACCGCACGTAAATCAAGACACGGAGAGAACGAAATAGTAACTGGACGGACGTGTGGTACCGTCTCAGCAACAAATACCCACCGCAAAATAGGGTTTTCCATTTGGTAAAGACCCATCGGAAACGTACTCGCCGATAAATAATGGAGACGAGGCATGAGTCTCTCTCTCTCTCTTCCGGTACCGGAAGCCTTTGAAAAACCCTAGCTGTTCTCTGAGAATAACTTCTCACGGAGTATCGCAGGTATCTTTGTAATTATATTCATTTTTTTCTCTACGATTCACGTAAGAAGCTTTAATCCTTCGTCTTCTACATGGAATTAGCGGAGCGCTGTATGGTCGCCTAGCGTTTTAGTGGTTCGTGAAAGCTTTCTGTGGTATATTTGGTATTTTCCTGTTCGAGGGTATTGTAGCTTGCGTTCACGTTGGTTCCTGCCTATCTGCGAGCTTTGATGATTGTTGTTGGTCGAAGATTGATGGATATTTAGCGATCTTGTAGAATTAGGGTTTTATCTTTTCTTACTCGGTCTGCTTGCAGGACACGTGAAATGCGGGTGGCCTTTTTTCTTGTTAATTCGAACACTGACTCTTGTTTTTCTTCTTTTTGTGTTGGTTTTCGTTGCTTTCCATATTTCTTTTGAAGGAAAATGAGTAGTCGATCGAGCCGTACGCTTTACGTCGGAAACCTGCCTGGTGATATACGAGAAAGGGAGGTTGAAGATCTCTTTTACAAGGTTTCCTCAAAACCCTGCATTTTATGTTCTTTAAATGAATCAAAATGAGTATCATTTTGTATTGGTTGATATTTTTTCAGTGCACACATGAACTCCAGTTAATATGGCCCTCAGCGTCTCTCTCTTTTTAATGGTTTGATTTAGTTTTAGAACTGTCTAACTCTTTTTCATTTAGTCATCGCTCATGAAGTGATAGTGTGCATGTTTTGTTCAGCGTGAAGATGTTACTTTTTTGACATTTTTAATGCAAAATTCTTGCAAGCTGATATTCATGCTTATGATTTTCAGTATGGACCCATTGTTGATATTGATTTGAAAATACCTCCTAGGCCTCCAGGCTACTGTTTCATTGAGGTATTGAGTTCTGGCTTTTGATCTTCCCTTTTATAGATATAATTATTTTATCGTAGCTAGACAGTCTCTTATCGTGTATGAATATCTTTTCTTTTGAACCAGTTTGAAGATGCCCAAGACGCTCAGCATGCTATTCGAGGCCGGGATGGTTACAATTTTGATGGGCACAGGATGAGAGTGCGCTTCTGTTATCTGTTGTTTTCCGCTTTTTATTGTGCATTGGTGCCCCTTTTCTGTAGATACGCTATGTAGTTTCCTTACTGGGTTACTAGGACTTTCTCATTATGGGCCAAAATGTTTTCTACGAATTTGTTTTCCCCTGCATGTGTAGGACTAGTTCTTGCTGTCACTGTTTAACTGTTGAATGGAACCCATATTGTAAAGACTCAATGATATGTCACCATCAATATATATCATGACCTTTTTTCCTAAAAAAGAATTGGTATAATGCAGGTACTTCACACCTTGTACCTTACGATATGGCACAATATGCTCATGATATAGTACTTTATCTTATGACACAAAGCCATATCCAATACGTCTCCATATGGTATAATAATCCTATCTATATGATACCTATGGAGATGTGTGCTGTGATATGTTGCAACATTGGTTGTTACATCTTCATTGAAGTTATTAGATATGTTTTGGTTTCCCACTACTCACTAGGTTACTCTTATACTTCCTTGGTATGAGCTGGTGCTTTATGATAGACTTATTTTGTGCTGTCTAGGTAGAACTAGCTCATGGAGGTCGTGGTCCATCTTCATCATCTGATTGGTATGGAACTTATAACAGTGGAGGGGGGCGTGGTGGTCTCTCAAGGCGCTCCAAGTACCGAGGTGTATCTCTCCCAGTTGTTATAGTTCTTAATTTGCAATTGTGTGTAAAATATGTGCAGACTTTTTGTTTCCACTTTATGTTGTAACATGATTGTTTGTGATAATAGTTTTAGTTACTGGCTTACCATCATCTGCTTCATGGCAAGATCTTAAGGTGAACTTGTTTTTCATTCAGACTGCATTTACTTTCCCTTCATGAAATTCAAACTTGTTCCTTTATCAGCGCGCATTGGAAAATGTATCTGAACTTAGTTGGATTTGTTCATTTTCCTAATTTTAGGATCACATGCGCCACGCTGGCGATGTTTGTTTCTCTGAAGTCTTTCGTGAACGTGGTGGTAATTACTTTAATTTTCTCGTTTACTTCCTGCATCTGTCTTGTGAAACTTACATGTTTATCTATTACATAATACGTTGTTGTGATCTAGCATTTAATTGTGATATGCATGTTCTAATCACTATCAACCATTCAAAATGAGTTTGAGTGCTCAAACTTTGTCTTCATCCTCTTAGGCTCTTAGCCACTTCAGGAATAGTAACCATGAAAGAGAAAACCGCACTTACTGTTACTTTGCTACCATTTTCACAATTGTTGGTACTGATGTGTTTCTTTTTGTTATTGGTTGAGATGAAACAATGCTGTAAATATCATTTCTAAAGAGTTTTAGAAGAGTTGTAGATATTAGATACATGTTTATTGCACCATATGATATCATGCTCTAAAGCATAGAAGAAATAATAAGAAGAGACCAAAGAATTGCAAAGATTAAAATATTAATCAAAAGTCTCACAACTCGATAGAAGAAAAGAAAAGGTTATAAACTTATAATCTACACTATACAATATATACGATTTTTATAAAATGAAAACATAAATAAACGACCACCATATAGTATTACACAATTGACATTTCAAAAGCTCACGACTTTAGATGCCATTGATAACAACAACTTACAAGCATTACACACAATGCCAAAGGCACTTGTATCAGGGTGCCACACCCGTGTTTAACGGTTGAAATCCAAGTCTCATGCTATCTATTTTATTTTATAGATTATGTTAACTAGAACTAAGTGGAGATAGTTTAGTGTTGTCATTCACATACTTAATGGACTAATGTCTATTATTATTCTATCAGGTAATTAACATATGAAAATGACTCCCTTCAATTTCCATGAAATGTTAGTTATATAAAGCAATTATGTGACATGAGTGTTGACATTGGTGTGGGTGCAGGATTTGTTAAATTTAAAAGGGACTGGTTTGTGATCATAACATGTAAATATACTTAAAATCCATGTGACATAGACGCACATAAACATGCACATATACACACACACATTATATATGCATATGTATGTGTAGATGTATGGGAAAAGGCTTAGTTGTTGTTGTATGTGTAGATGTATATTGAAAACAATTGTCGATATTTGTATTTGGAAGCAGCCCGATCATATATCATCAAGTGTCAAACCCAGTGTTGTTCGACACATATCGTATCGCGTATCGTTTTGGTCCACGATACGATACGTATCGTACCATATTTTATCGTAATTTAATACTAAAAAATTAATAAAGTCCCAAAATAATAGGAAAAAATATGATAATTGCAAAGAATTCATATAATGCAAAGTTTAGTACATATTCATCATTCACCATTCAACAATTGAAAAAGAATTACATATTTAAAGCAAAAAATGAAATACATTTACATTTACATATTGTAATCAGGATCATCAACTAAATAATCTTCATCTTCTCCTTGTTGAAAATCCTCACTACCTTCTGCATTCAAAATCAAAATCTTCATCTCCGATGATGTTATTGCGCTCCTTCCAAATTAATTCTTGGAATGTCTTCTTCTGTTAGAAGTGTCTTCTTCTGTTAGAAGTGCATTTTCTTCGTTATCTTTCATAATCTACTCCTCTAATATATCAAAATTAACCAAACTTATTGGATCAAATTGGCTTTCTTCTCTATTTAACTTTTTTAATTGTCCACAAGAAAGAAAGAATAAGTAATTAGTAAATAACATTAACAATTGAAGTCAAACGAAATATTGAATTGAATATTTAAGTAGTAACTAATACAAGATTACCTTTGTCGAAGCTGCATGTTACATTGGATGAAAACTAAGTCATTGAGTTGCTTATGTTTCAACCTGTTGCCCTTTTTGTGTGGATGTGATCAAAGACACTCCAATTCCTTTCACAACCCGTTACTATAGGTTTGACTCAGAACTCTTACTGCAAAATCTCTAAGGTTTGGGCAATCACTTGTGAACCTATTTCCCCAAACATCTCTAGAAAAAGACAAACATTACAAACTTAATCTATAATAAATATAATATTTAAGAAATTTAAATACGAAGATAAGCAGTTTACCTAAGCGCATATTAGTGTGGTTGCGGATTGCTATAGGCAAACCCATCAAGTGAACAACATTATCATAGATCTCCATCTCTCGATGTATAGCATCTCCTCTACTCTCATTAGGGACTAATTTGTCTATAATAAGTCAGATAACACTGCAAAAAAAAAAGGTATATGTGATACGACATGATAAATTGGTATACGTGATACAACATGATATCACTTGGGGAGAAGTGAAGAGAGGTGAACAGAGGTTAGAAACGTGGGTTTTTTTTGCCGTATCGCTCTATATGACATAATAAATTGGTATATGTGATACATAACCATGTATCGTATCATGATGTCTCACGATATGATACGTATCACACTGTATCATACAATACGATGCGATACAAATAACACTAGTCAAACCAACAAGTCAATTACAAACATAACCGAGAAAGGGTATTTCGAGTCAAGAAAAAGATAATATCACAAGTCAAACCAAATATCAAAGGGGTCAACTACAACTATTTTATTGATTGTATGAGGCTCTATTTATAGAGCATATGTTACAAGAGAGGAAGAGAAGAGAGGGGTGAAGAGGGCCTCCAATGGCTGGCCAACAAGCTAGCCGTTGGAGGCCAATGCCATTGGGGATGCCCAACTGCTATCTCTTGGTCCGAACTCTGGCCATGACTAATTATACATGGGCCCTAGTGGATTGTGATCCTATTACATTATATTTAACACACCCCCTTCAAACTTATGGTGTATATACCGAATGTTTGTCCAACAAGAAATGAAAGCAGGTAGCAGAGAGAGATTTGGTGAAGAAGTTAGCTAACTGCATTTCTGATGTAACATAACACACACTAATCTTTTTTTGTAATCATTCCTTAAGAACAACATGATAGTCCTTCTCAATACGTTTGTTCATGAAAGGTGGTGTTGCAGACGATTTACATGACACTTTTATTGTCGCAAAACATGATGACAGATTGTTGTAAAACATGTCCATATCCTTTAGTACCTCCATAATTCAGGAGATATCTGTTGCACCAGTAGCCATATTACGATATTCAGCTTCAATGAAATTAGTGATTCACCTAAAAAAACACAGAAATCAATAGTAGCATGCCTGTTGTTGACATCTCCACCCCAATCAACATCAATATACACAGATAAATCAAAAGACAAAGAAGTTAAGAGTACCCCATTGTTGGTAGAACTCCTTAAATATCGAATAATTCTCATAACACCACTCATATGAACAGTAGTAGGTGCTTGCTGAAATTGACTAGATGTATACACTACATGAGAGATATCAGGTCTAGTGATAGTGAGATAGGTGAAAGCACCTATCGGTTGTGTAGTTGAGTCTAATTTTTCTTTGTCTGTAGCTCTCAACTTGGTACCAAGGACCTTACGAGTATAAACTTGCTTGTTGCCATTTATTCCAAACTTATCAGTTATTTTATTTGCAAACTCGGTTTATGAAATAAAATATTCACGATTATTTCTAACAATCTCGATACCTAAAACATAACTAAGAAGACCAAATTCTTTCATATCAAATTCATGATAAAGATCATATTTAACTTGTGCAATTTCTCTTTCATCACTTCCAGTGACGATCATATCATCCACGTGAGTAAGATAACAATGATTATACTGGATTTTCTTATAAATAATGCAATATTAGTATAGCAAGAAACAAAGTGACGTAAATGCATGAATCTTTCAAAACAATCAAACCAAGCCTTGGGGGATTGTTTCAAACCATACAAAACTTTTTGAAGTTTAAGAACATTATCTTGGAGAATGTCAAGTCCAAGAGGAGTCATATAAACGTCTTCATGTAAGTTCTCCTTCAAAAAGGAATTTTTAACATTAAGTTGAAAATATCCCATTTTCGAATAGCACTAAGGGTTATGAGAATCTTAACTGTGGTAATTCGAGCAACATGGGCAAATGTTTCATCATAATCAATTTCATGTTTCAGAGCATAACCCTTGTCTATCAATCTAGCTTTATATCTTTCTTTATTACCATTACTATGTGTTTTAATTTTGTAAACCAATCTACATCCAATAACTTTTTGATCTTTGGACTTGAGAACAATAGACCACATTTGAACTTTAAGGCATTTAGCACATCTAAGATAGCATCCTTCCATTCCGGATTACCTTTGGGTTGAAGATAGAATCTAGGATCTTTTACTTGGAAAATGGTTGCAATCAAGGTTTTTAATTGGGGTTCAAAAGAGTCACAAGACACAAAGTGTTGAGGAGGTTTTGAAACTCTAGGTACCAATCATGAGGTGTTTTGTTCCCTAGATCTTCTAGTGTAGTACAAAGGAAAAGGTTGAAGAATAGGTTGTGTTAAACGTTTCATCAAAACATCATTTATATCATGTGAGGTAGTATCAAAATTATTTTAAAGATCACTATCATCAATTTCACTATCTTCTAGATTGATAAACAGTCTAGAAGATGATAATTACATTTCATCAAAACATCATTTATATCATGTAAGGTAGTATCAAAATTGTCTTAAGATCACTATCATCAATTTAACTATCTTCTAGATTGATAAAGAGTCTAGAAGATGATAATTACGTTTCATCAAAACATCATTTATATCATGTGAGGTAGTATCAAAATTGTCTTAAGATCACTATCATCAATTTCACTATCTTCTAGATTGATAAAGAGTCTAGAAGATGATAATTATGTTTCATCAAAACATCATTTATATCATGTGAGGTAGTATCAAAATTGTCTTAAGATCACTATCATCAATTTCACTATCTTCTAAATTGATAAACATTTGAGAAGATGATTCTTTATTATTTTCAATAGGACTAGATTTATAATAGTAGTCATTTTTAAAAAAAATTACATCTTTAGAAAGATAAAGTTTATTAATAGGGTCAAAACATCAATAGCTCTAGGAGACAATTTGTCATCCTTATCGGCATAAACAAAACATGTACAATAAAAACTTTAGGAACATTACTAGCAATTTTCAAAAAAAGGAGAAACATTATACAATTTGTCATAATAAGGAGAAACATTATACAATTTTTAAAAAGGAGAAACATTTTCAAAACGGGTTAAGGTCATTCTATTAATGAGATATATGGTGGTAAGCGTAGCTTCCACCCATAGAAATTTAGGAACATTACTAGCAATTAAAAGTGTTCTACAAGTTTCTATAATGTACCTATGTTTTCTTTCTACTAGCCTGTTTTGTTGTGGGGTTTTTGTGCAAGATTTTTTTTATGTAAAATCCCATATTTTTCAAAAAAAATTAAAAATCTTTTGATAAGTATTCTCCATCGGAATTGGATATGAAAACCTTAATGGTAGAACCAAATTGGTTCTTTACCATATTGTGAAAGATCAATTATTTTTCAAATATTTTGGATTTATGTTTTAGAAAATATATCAAGTAAATCGAGTAAAATCATCTATAAATGTCACATAATACTATACTCCTCCTTTGAAAATAATAGGGGCATGTCCCTAAACATTAGAGTTATTAATTCAAAAAATTTACTTGTTACAAAATTTCTTTCACCAAAAGAAAGATGATAATTTTTTCAATTATAAGATTCAAAATTTGACAAGACTAAACTATTCATTTTGTATAGTCAACTTTCTCTATGGCCTTGACCAATCACCTTCTTCGATAGGTGACTATGTACCATACAATTCTTAGATAAGAAAGTGACTATACAACCATTATCACAAATCTGAGCAATCGAAAGAAGATTTAGATTTAATTTAGGTATGAAGTTTATATTTTGCATTTTGAAATATTCTTTTTCAAAGTTCTCAATTTTTTTAATTTGAAGTTTCATACTATCGGCCGAAAAAACATGTTTACCAAAAATATTTTGAGATTTTTTTTAAAGATTTTTCATTATGAGTCATATGGAAAGAGACACCGAAATCTAAGAACCAAGACATACTTTGAGAAGTGTAGAGAGCATTTTCGGAGATGTTGTGATCATTTTCTTTACAATAGTGGCAAATAGTGTCTTTATTTTACCATGGCACCATTGACTTCTTGCTTGATCCATTATCATCTTTTTGTCCTTCAAAGATTTTGTGAGGAGGCTTTAATGTCTTAATATATGCTCCCGGCTTGAAAGCGGTAAGAACGGCTTCTTTTGCAATACTAAAATTTTCAATCTAGTTTTTTTCATAATTAGATCAACTAAAAATGGATCACCTTTTGGTTTAGGTTTCCTATCAATCAAATTTGATTTAATATTTTTAAATTCATCCCTTAGACTCCGCATAAATAGGAAAACGTATTGATTGTCCAAGAAATTTTGAAATTCGTCTATTTTTTAAAGTTTTCCAAATTTATCAAAACTTTGAAGTTGAGTCCACAATTCGGAAAAATCATTGTGATACTCTCTAATGCTTAAGTTTCCTTGCTTAAGCATTATCATTCTTTTCATCAAATCTATTTGAAACACAAAGTCATCTTGAGAATGAATCTTTTTCAAATATTCTCAAGTTTTAAAGGCATTTTGAAACATGTTAAGTCAGTTTCTAAGTTTTTATGAACATTTTGACAAGTGATCCATGCTATTTTTGCATTCATTTTCTCTCAAGTTTTTAAATCTTGTTATTTTTCTTGGGCTTTAAGGATATCATCATCTTTTAAGTTTTCAAAATCTAATTTTGGTTCTTGAATTGTTCCATCTCCGTAATCCCAATTTTTTTTTGATAAAAAATACTTTTTTCATGGTTTTTGCACAATTTTGATAGCATTTTAGTTCAATAATGCACTTAAAAGACTCATTTTACCTTCTATTTGAAGAAACAAACAAGAGTTTAATATGACCTCAAGTTCTAGAATGCCAAATATGTAATATCACAAATTTTTCAATCTTGGTGTGCTTTCCGATATGCTCGATTTCTTCAAAATGAGGATCTGATATCATGTAAACAATTGTCGATATTCGTATTTAAAAGCAGCCCAATCATATATCATAAGTGTCAAACCAACAAGCTCTATTTATAGAGTAGATGTTACAAGAGAGAAAGAGAAGAGAGGGGTGAAGAGGGCCTCCAATGGCTGACCAGCAAGCTAGCCGTTGGAGGCGAGTGCCGTTGGGGATGCCAACAGCTAGTAGCCATTGGCCCCCCTAATGGCTATCTCCAGGTCAGAACTCTGGCCAAGACTGACTATACATGGGCCCTAGTGGTCCGTAGTCCTATTATGGAATATTCACGGGCCCTAGTGGCCCGTGATCCTATTACATCATATTTAACATTTATATATATATATATATATATATATATATATATATATATATTGAAAAACTATGTGTCCATATAAACATGTATGTTATATACACATTTATAATTTAATAGATATGAATCTTAATTAATACATAAAACCTCCCTTTATATATGTATATACATGGCAGAAATATCTTGTATGTCAGTGTTGTTTGTACCTTATCATATTGTGTATTTTTTTTTTCCATGAAATTGGTTGTATTGTATTGTACATTTTTTAAATAAAATGAAAAAATCAGTAAAAATCAAGAACTATTCTAAATTAGGCTAGTTTCCTAATTCGTAGGCTGGTGAAACTTGGTTGGGAAGGTATTGAGTTGTCTTGGGAGTTGCCAAACTCGGGTAAAATGTTGGACATGATCATAGTTGGTATTTATCGAAGGAAAGTGCCTTTCCCATTTGAGTTGCCAAACTTGGGTAGAAAGGTGGACATGATCATAATTGGTAAGTTGAAGGAAATTGCCTTTCCCATTCACTGCTTATTGTTATGGGCCATTGCTATTTTTGGGAGGTCACCCTTAAGGCAATAAGTCTCTCTTACCAAAAGTGACAAGATCAGATCAATCCTTGGCCATTCTAAGCAGCACAAGAGTCAACTTTTATAAGACTCAAGAGTATTGCCCGTATCATATCACATGATATAAGCCGATATATTGTATCTTATGATACGTGTAGTGTATCATATTGATATGGTGCGATACTCGTAACACTGTTGTATGTGACAGCTGCAATGGGCTCAGCTGGACACTGCAGTCCCTAGCACCTGAGTGCAGTGAATACTGCAACCCTATGCCGCTATCTCCAGTCAAAGCAGTGTAGTCTTGCATTATTTGGATGTAGGTGAGAGAGAGACTAACAACAACAACAACAACAACAACTAAGCCTTTTCCCATACTAGACGGGGTCGGCTACATGGATTCTTTGTTTCCACAGATCCCTATCATGTGCCATGTTAGCAGTTAACTCCCAATAAGCTAGATCATTCTTTATTGTTTCTTTCCAACACTTTTGTGGTCGTCCTCTACCTCTTTTAATACTTTCCAAATTTAGTTTTTCTAACCTTCTTATAGGTTCTTCTTTTGATCTTCTTTCTATATGTCCAAACCATCTTAAACGATGTTCTCTCATTTTATCCTCTATTGGTGCCACTCCTAATTTGTTTATAATAACCTCATTATGTATACGGTCTTTTCTTGTATGACCACTCATCCATCTCAACATCTTCATTTCTGTCACAGATATCTTTTGTACATGTTGATGATTAACTGCCCAACACTCAGAACCATAAAACATGGCAGGCCTAATTGTTGCTCTATAATATTTACCTTTTAACTTTAATGGTATCTTCTTATCACAAAGAATACCTGATGCTCCTCTCCATTTTAACCAACCAGCATTAATTCTATGTGTAACATCTCCATCAATTCTTCCATCACTCTGAAAAATTGACCCTAGGTATTTAAAACTTTCCTTTTGGGGAATGCAATGTGTGCCAATTTTAATTTCCATGTCCTCTGAAGTAACCAAATGATCAAACTTACATTCCATATATTCTGTCTTTGTTCTACTAAGTCGGAGGCCTTTGCTTTCTAATGTTTCTCTCCATAGTTCCAATTTTCTATTAACTTTTTCCTTAGACTCCTCCACTAATACAATGTCATCTGCAAATAACATACACCAAGGTACTTCATCTTGAATATGTTTTGTTAACTCATCCATCACCATTATAAATAAGTATGGACTTAAAGTTGATCCTTGATGTAACCCAATATTAACTTCAAAGAAATCTGTCGTTCCTTCATGAGTCCTCACACATGTTTTTGCACCATCATACATGTCTCTTATAAGGTTAATATATGTCAATGGGATACCTCTTTTTTCCAAAGTTCTCCAAAGAACCTCCCTCGGTACCCTATCATAAGCTTTTTCTAGATCAATAAATATCATGTGAAGGTCTTTCTTTTTTGCTCTAAAATGTTCCATAAGACGTCTCAAAAGGTGAATCGCTTCAATAGTAGATCTGCCTGGCATGAATCCAAATTGGTTCTCTGTTGTACTTGATACTTGTCTTAACCTACGTTCGATAATTCTTTCCCATAATTTCATAGTATGACTCATTAACTTGATACCTCGATAATTCGCACAATTTTGAATGTCACCCTTGTTCTTATATATGGGTATAAGTGTACTTGCTCTCCATTCCTCGGGCATCTTTTGGTTTTTCCATATTTCATTAAATAGTCTTGTGAGCCAAGTGATTCCTATTTCTCCTAGTATTTTCCAAACTTCTATAGGAATATTATCTGGTCCTACCGATTTACCACTCTTCATATGTTTAAGAGCCTCTTTGACTTCATTCTTTTGAATACGTCGATAGAAATTGTGGTTTATATACTTTTCTGACTTGGCTAAATCTCCTAAACTAATACTAACATCTTTATTTTCATTAAAAAGATTATAAAAATAGTTTTAACATCTATTTCTTATATCATCATTTGCCACTAGAATTTTTTCATCCTCGTCTTTTATGCATCTAACATAATTAAGATCTTTAGTTTTCTTATCTCTAGCCCTAGCTATCCTAAAAATATCTCTTTCACCCTCTTTTGAGTTGAGTTTTTTATATAAGTCATCCCAAATCTTAGCTTTTGCTTCACTAACAGCCTTTTTCGCTTCCTTCTTTGCTTTCTTATAAGCTTCTAAAGTTTCACTAGTTTTCTTAGCATAATATAATTTGTAACATGCCCTCTTTGCCTTGATTTTATTTTGTACTACTTCACTCCACCACCAAGCTTCTTTTTGTGCCGGTACACCTCCCTTAGATACCCCTAACACATCTTTCGCCACTTTCCTAATATGTATAGCCATATTGTTCCACATATCACAGGGTGTGCCAACATAATTCCAAACATCTCCTTGAAGGACTTTCTGTTTAAATATATCTTCTTTCTCGCTTTTGAGGTTCCACCATTTAGTCCGAATCGCTCGATGCACTCTTTTCTTCTTTGTCCATTTTTTTATTTGTAAATCCATAACTAAAAGTCGATGTTGGGTGGTTAAGCTTTCTCCTGGAATTACCTTACAATCTTTACAACACGCTCTATCTTTCTTTCTACAAATAAAGTAATCAATTTGTGTTTGTGATAAGCCACTCTTATAAGTAATTAAATGTTCATCTCGTTTTTTGAAGGTTGTATTGACTATAAAGAGATCAAATGACATAGCAAAATTTAAAATCTCCCTACCTTCCTCGTTTATATCCCCAAAACCAAAGTTTCCATGGATCCCTTGATATCCTAATGCCTCTTTACCGACATGTCCATTTAAATCTCCTCCTAAACAAATCATCTCCCTTTGTGGAATCTTTTGAAACACCTTATCTAACTCTTCCCAAAAACTGTCTTTATACTATCTTCTAGTCCTACTTGGGGTGCGTAAGCACAAACTATATTCAAAACCTCTGCTCCTAACACTAATTTCAACGTCATGATTCGGTCACCATATCGTTGTATGTCTACTACACTCTCCTTTAAATCTTTATTTATGATAATACCAACTCCGTTTCGAGCCTTTTCTTTACATGAGTACCATAATTTAAAACCTGTATCCTCTATCTCCTTTGCTTTTTCTCCAACCCATTTTGTCTCTTGTAAACATAGAATATGAATCTTTCTCCGAATCATAGTATCTACCACCTCCATTAGCTTACCCGATAATGTTCCGATATTCCAAGAACCAATACGAATCTTATTATCTAGGACTAGCTTCCTTACCCTCCGGCATCCGTCCATAATCAAAATGCGGAGACCCTCTCTGAAAATTTTGCACTACATTCGGGCGGCAATGTAGCGGGACTAACTTCTTTACCCACACCCGTCCATGATGTAGGAACCCTCTCTGCAATTGATTCACTACATTCGGGCGAAAATGTAGTGGCCCTTGCTTACTTCTTACTGCATTCGAGCTCTGCAGCACGTCGCTAGGCGGGGACGCCCCAAAGCAATGCTCATAATTTTTGTAATCCATGTTGTAAAAATCCGACGAAGTTTTACGCTGGCTGTCTGAGAGAGAGACTATTATAACAAAATTATAAATATTATATCGTGGTAACGTCGATTTATTCCTATTGCTTCGGTTTCACACTCAACATTGTCACCTCCTTTAGTTTGTGACATTGTAATAATAATATATAGTTTAGACTTATATATGTCTTGTCCTTTATGCATAATTTTCGAAATTACCATGTTTTGCATGTGCAAACACACCTATGTCCTAGACTTCACTCTTGTGATACATTACAGTAAGAACCAAGCAGTTTGCTTATATCTAACTTTGGATTCTGAATTCTAAATAGCCTAATTCCTAACTAAATTCTAGAAGGTCCTAAAACTAAAGTATTGTATGCCAGAACAATGTCTGTCACCTTCTCTACATTTATCAGTACCTTTTTCATTTTATTGATATTCTGATATGTTGGCTGTGCAGTTGTTGATGGACCTCTCTAGATGCACTTACACCTGATAGTTCTGTAATATCTGTTTAACATCATATTTTACTACTTAAAAAGTGGATTAGACTCATCCTTTGACATAACATGTGTCATCTATGTTTTGGCATAAAAATTTATGTATGACGTCACAATCACAAGCTTATCATGGTAGTTGGATATATCATAGCCAATAGAAGCTCTAAAACAATTTTGGAACCTGATCCTTATTGATCATGCTTCGATGTTATCATGCGTTGTGTCTAAATAGTAAATACTAGTAACATTGGATGAAATAAGTGTATGTGATGTTGTAAACTATTTCTTTGAAACAAAAACGGAACTCAATTCCTCGTTCTGAATTAAATTATGTAGTCACCAAGTTGTATCATACTCACATATGAGGTCATCGGTTTAAAATACGTTTAAATCAGATTTCAGACAAGCTTAGAATCTGGAGAAGTACCAAAATAGGGTTCTTTTTGGATCTTGGACTGATTTGGCCTAATTCTTTTAAAATCATTTAGAGCCCGCCGACTTGGTTGAAATTGAGTTGGCATAAACCGTTTTATGTCATGATTTGGACTAATCCTATTAAAATATGTTGAAGAAATGCAATATTTATGCCCATTTGTATTAAAGAATATCAAGGGTCTATGACTTCACACATTTTGTATCAATCTTAGAGAGGGCTTTCATATCATGGATGTGTGTGGGTAAATAAGTTAATTCCTGTACATTAATGCTCGGGTTTAGTAGACCAAGAGTAGAGATGGTCTTCACATTTTTAGTATAAAGGATGGTAGGGGGTAAAGAAGGTTGTCTTTGCTAATAGGTTGCGTGTTGTTACATAGAAAATTAGAACATTGACCCGGAAGTTATAGAGGTGGTGGATACCATTATATTTTATGCTTATAAGAGATAAAATGGGTTATAGAAAAACCTAAAGAAATTGGAAACATAAGTTTTAAATTATGATATTTAGGTAAAGAGAATGCTCGAAATGGATCTGTATGCTTGTCCATAAGGGTTTGATGGAGTACTAGAGGTATAGCAACATGGCGGATCACATAGTAACGGTGAAGTTAGTTTCATGATAATAGATATTGAATCTTGTATGTACTTATGTCCCTTAAGTAGGATTGAAAGAAAGCATCAAAAGGTATCTTGAGAAGAGTTGATCTTCTAAAGTATTCCACAAAGAGAAATAGTTTGTCTAGGAGGTGATTTAGATAGTGATATTTGTAAAGAGGTGTTAGGATACCAAAGTGTTAAGGAAAGTACGGTTTTGTGAAGCAAAATGACGAAGGAAAGGAAATTCTTAATTTTATTTTAACATATGATCTCTTTGTAGTAAAAAGTTTTCGTTAATTTTATTGTAACATATGATGTCTTTGTAGTAAACATTTTTCAAGAAGCGAGATGAATATTTGATTATATATAAGAGTAGCTTTTCTAAGACATAAATTGATTATTTTGCTTGGAGGAAAAGAGATGGATTTTGGTACAAGGATTATAAGGTCATGTTAGTAGAGAACTTAACTACTCAATATCGAATACTTGTTATAGATTTTTATATAAAAAGATGGACAAAGAGGATATGAGAGTACTTAGAGATACTCAAAGTTAATGGTGGAACCTTGAAATTGATCAAGAAGGTTTACCCTCTTAATTTGATAAAGGGTGAAAACCACAAGTAGCCTACAAACCTTTCCAAACCACAAGGATAAAAAATGAGAAATGGTCAAACCACGCACTTTTGTGAAGTTTTTCCTAATACAAATTTAGTATTGTTAAATTTAACATACAATAAGTAGGAATATTAAAGAATATTTAATATTCGTTAATAAATAAATTTTAGTTAACTTTGCAGCTTAATTAATTAATAGAAGTTGACCAACATGATAGGTGATGTGGCAACTTACATGGCATGTCGAACTAAGGGTAATGCCATACACATTTGTCACTAATTTGATTGTCTCATAAAATCTTTTGGTAGCCTAAAGCACCTTTTAAACTACAAGGACCAAACTGGAAAATGACCAAACCACATGGTACTTTTATGCCAAACCACAAGATACTTTCGTGAAGTTTTCTGTTATCAAATTTAAAATACAATAATTAATAATATTAAAAAATTAATATTTAATATTTTAAATTTAATATTAATTAAAAGTTTACATGGCGTCTTAATCAACAAATATAAGTTGACATGGTGGCAATGTGCAGGTGAAGTGGTAACTTATACACCACATCAGATTAAGGTTAACGATATACATTTGTGATTAATTTGATTATCTAATAAACTCACATGGTAGCCCAAAGAATTTTTCAAACCACAAGGACCATAATGAGAAATGGGCAAAACACATAGTACTTTTGTTAAGTTTTCCCAATATTGAATTATATCAAAGATCAACACTTAGTTCGTACCTAGTCACTGTGGTTATGGACGAATTAAGGAAGCACCTTCAAGATGACATTCTTTGGTACATGTTATTTGAAGTTGATATTCTACTTGGATGAGTCAAGGGAGTTAACTGGAAACTTGAGTTATGGAGAGAAGCTTTGGAAACAAAGGGTTTTAGAATCTAAGTCACACAAACACTTCTAAGGGGTTGAGTGTCGACCTCGACACTGGTGCGACACCGACACCTTGTCGGTGTGGCATGCCAAAAAAAATGCAATTTTTTTTTGTAACTCATGGATAAATGGGTCCGGATAATGAAGATTGATTTGTGTATTATGATGAAATTAGTAGTTGTTTACCATTTATGTGTTTTGCTTTAATATAAAGTTGTGTACTTGTTATTGTAGCTGTATACAATATTAGCTTGATTGATTTTGGGTGCGGACAATTGGTTTCATATTTCTCACTCTGATTGGATTCTTGACTCCATAAAGTATGCCTTTGCACAGAATAATCTGTGTCACCAAACACATTTGAAGACCAGGAACGTTGCCAGATCAATAGAATAGAAGAGTATGACATCACTAGTGGATCCTAGCACAAATACTAGTATATGCTATATCCTACAAAAGATCTGGAAACTCTTTGAATCCATAACTTGGATATTTTGCAGCTCGTAAAATCATTCTAAGTTTCAGATCATTGTGAGGGAACTTGCTAATTGATACCTATGTGCACCCAAAATCAGCAAATACTAGTTGTATTATGATTGATTTATGTAGCTTGAATATTATATATAATATATAATATTATATACTCTAGCCGTGTCGCCGCACCCAAAATTTTTGAAATTTGCCGTATCCCGCACCCGCACCCGTGTGACATAGTTTAGAATTAGTAGAATAAAGACAATGAAGTGCAATTTTGATATCTTGTTGAAACATGACACAAAAAATAAATTGATAGGCCTTGCATCACTCAAAAAGACATTTTTAAGTATTTAGGGTTGGTTTTACAAAGTAAAGGAAAAATTGATAGAGATGTTATACATGTTGGCTAAAACGGAGAGGCATTTCATATGTTTTGTCTGATAAGAAGATATCATTAAAGTTGATAGGCAAATATTATAAGTAACAGTTAAACCAAGAATGTTATATGGTGCCTAATCTTGGGCAGTCAATCATCAAACGTGTGCAATAGATGTCAATGGAAGAAATGAAAATGTCAAGTTAGATGTATGGCCACACAAGGAAAGTCTGTTCCCTTAGTGAGGTTATTCGAGAAACAGTTTGGGATGACACCGATAGAAGATAAGACATTTAAGATGGTTTAATTATATATGGAGGCGATCAAAAAAAGCTTAGGTAAGGTGTGAGAAACTGGTCATTAAACATTCAAAACAAAATGAGGCAGAAGCCTGCCCAAGTGATTAAATATGATACAGGTTTTTTTGAATATAACTACTGATATAGCACAAGATTGTGTTGAGTAAAAGATCCATGTAGCTTACCCTACTCAGCGTGGTAAAAGGCTTGGTTGTTGTCGTATATGTGTGTCTATTGTGCTCATTCATGATCCTGAATTTTTGTGTGTTTTAGTTAAAGTATGGTGCCAAAGCGATAGAGAAATGGGAATGTTTGAGCATGGAGTGATTGTCAAGGCCAATCAACTTTTGGCCTTTGTTGGTTTGCTTTCTGTTATCTGTTGGAAAGTTTGTTTGAGGTGCCTTGCCACTTGTAGGTACAACTGGCATTGTGGACTATACAAACTATGATGACATGAAATATGCTGTAAGTAGCAAGTTTATAAATGATCTAACATCTTACTGGACATCGTTACTGATTTGGGTTATGCTTTTCCCTTAAACTGGAATTGAGTGACTTCATATAATTTGCAATTTTGTCTTTCTACAGATCAGGAAGCTCGATGACTCAGAATTCAGGAATGCATTTTCACGTGCTTATATAAGGGTATCTTCCATTGACGGACTGAGATCCACTCTTTTCTCGACTACTTTTACTTTGTGTTTCTTTGTAGATTGTGATAATTTCTGCCCCCACCCCCAGGTAAAGGAATATGTATCACGGAGTCATAGCCGTAGTAGATCCTACTCTAGAAGCAAGAGTCCTGCTAGACGCAGTTATAGCAGAAGCAGAAGCCAGAGCCCTGCTAGACACAGTCATAGCCGAAGCAGAAGCCAAAGCAAGAGTCACAGGCGGAGGTTTGAGGAATTAAAACATTTATTTGTTTAGTACTTATGTTTTCAACTAGTTCAAGTTATTAAATTGGTATGCAGCAAGTCTCCCAAGGCTAGATCCCCATCTAGGTCAAGGTCAAGGTCAAGGTCTGTTTCATCGCGCTCGCGTTCTCGATCAAGGTGTCAATCTGCATCAAGGTACTCTTCCATCAGCTTATTGTATGATAATTTTTTTCTCACCAGCATGTGTTTCCTTTCTTTCCATCTTTTGATTATCTGATGTATATAGGGAGTATATAGAAGCATGAAACCAAAAATATGCCACATATAGAATTATCATTTGCAGGTAAAAACAGGTGTTGGATAGAAGAAAAACTGTGGTAACCACTAGAATACAACACAAAAGCATCCAATTCTAGAAAGAATTGGCTATTCTAGAGAGACTGATCGTTTTGGTTCCTTTGGATGGAAGGAAAACATATGCAAGATGAAGAAAGTGCAAAATGGTGATCGCTGCTCAAAGCGGTCATGTGAATTTGTGGTGGATTGAAAACTAAATGTAAATATGGATTGGCTGATCCATACATAAATGCTCACAAATTGTATAACCAGTCGGAAATGCTTTACAAGTTGTGTGACTGGTTGTCTTTCTAACAATACGTGACAGATGTTTGCAAGACAGACAAAGATTGGTCTTCTCTACCCGTTTTGGCTTTTCTGACATTTATAATTTAGTAGAGTAGCTAAGTTCTAGATATCATGAACACTGTATTGTTGGAACAGGCTTGCAGCATACAATATTATGATGTTACGTATGTTTTGGGTATTTGATGCAAAGTCTGTTGTGTGTCTGAATTTGGTGTAGGAATGTCAGTTTATGTAGCTTTATCATTATTACTCATTCTTCTGTACTTTTGTTGTTACATGCTTCTTGGTATATCTTGCATCCATGTGTTTCATGCTTTATCCTAGTTATACTTTGTTGTGCTAAACACCAAATTTCAACTGCTTTGGGGGGACGAGACTCAGAAACTTGAAGCATTGTCCTACACCTGATAGCAGGCAAGCATTTCTCGTATGGTGGATGACCTTTTGCAAGAAACATCTGGACAGGATCTTATATATTACTGCACTTGCTCACTTGATATTATTTACTTTTGGGATCCTGGTTAGTGGTACCTTTAGTAAGGCCGTCCCTGCTTTTGAAGCAGCAGTTGTGATTTGTTGCTGTATATGGCATCATCACTCGGTAGTGCTCCAATGACCTCCACTTGTACTTGCCATGGCAAAATCGTAAACTTGCAGCATGTATGTTGCATGTCTACGCATTCTATGACATCTTGTGTCCTTAGAACCCCTGTCAAGCTTACTGGATTTTGGTTTTCTCTGTTTCAGAATTTTACTTTCTGGCCTTTTTCTCTTTTATTTCGTTCTATTGGATGTGTTCCAGCGTTTGTTTGCATTCCAGCTCTATCTTGGTTCTCTATTTTGGTACATTAGATGAACAGAAATATTTGTGCTTGTCATTTGATTTCTGTCAGTGCAGATTTATCCTTTTGTACTTTGCATTGTGTTAAAGATTATTTTTTTATTTCTTTTCTTTTTGGGGAGGGGGGTTAATATCAGGTCACTTTTAAATGTTGTTTGTCATTACAAATAAAGTATTACTGTTGTCCTTGCTATACTGTCCCGTGTTCATGACCAACTTGCAAAAGTTGTCTGCTCACGTTGGTCTCTCTTACAAGTCATATATCTCCTCTTGCGGTAATCTTTTAAAGATTCACCCTGTGTGGGAGCAGTTTTTGTAACTATAGTTTCTGGACATGATGAAGTAGCAGTTACACTTGTCATCTTTGCTGGCATTGCAACTTGATGTGCATTCTCTTGATCAAATATGAAAGCTCTCTCTGTTTACTCCCCATGTAGTGATGTTCTCTGTAGTCTGTGGAATCCCTTTTCTACCAATGAATCTTGAATAAAAATAGAGGGCATTGTAAAAGTACAGCTGTTTGGGACTGTAGTTAGCAGGCTCAACATATACTACAGCGCTATGCTTTCCAGATCCGTTTTTTGTTTGTTAACTTCCATTGAAGTGTCTCTTCTGGAAGGAGAGGATGATTGTGAGTTTTGAAGGTTGTTTTATTGTTCTTTTTATAGATGAGCGCTTAAGCGGCGTTTTGGGAATTGATTATTAGGGACTTGAAGTGATTGTGGAAATGCCTTCAACTGTTTTGGTTGTTAAGGTATGCTGGTAAATAAGCCGAGCGGCTTTGACAATCAGAAGTGAATGTTAACACTTTCTGCGTTTTGGCATAGTGGCTTGCGGATGAGTCAAAGGACTGGAATGGATATCAATATTGAAAAAGGGAATTGAGACTTGTCAGCTTAATACACTTTTCTTCTCATGGTATTAGAGTCAACCGCAGGATTTGCAGGGTCATGGAGAGTTGTACTCTCTTTATCTCACTCTTGATTTTATTATGAATTTTCAGCACTTGATATTTTTATATATTTACAGTTTTACACCATTTTGAATTGTGCCCATCTTATTGGTCTAATGTGGAGTTGTAGCGGAAACTAGTCATTCATTTGATAGCCATTGATCGATGCTACTGAAGTTTATGAGTTCCTCCTTGATAATGGTAACACTGATGTGGAAGAGGCGTCAAGGCTTTTTGGATAAAGATGTTAAGGCTACACTGTGGAATTATATTGAACTCAGTTATTTGTGGAACTTTTTGCAGATCAAGATCAAAATCACGATCACCACATGCTTCTGTAAGTGATTGTCTGGTTTTTCCAGGACTTTATATGTTCAGTATATCTTCTTTTTGGACGTTTTTTTCCTTCTTCAATTTGATTTCACAGCCTCCATCCAAGCACAAAAAAGCTATCAAAAGCTCAGTGAGTCATAGCCCAATTAGAAGCCGGAGCAGGAGCGGATCCCGCTCTGCATCACCTGCTGTGAGTAGTCTTGCCTTTATTGGTCGCTACAAAATTCCTACTCCCTTATTGACATGCTAGTCTTGTATTTGCAGGCAAGGTCTGATAGGAGCTGATCTTTTGGCTCGTGAGGCGGGTACTAGACTTTTGGAAATTATGCGATTATGATGGGAAAACATATTTAATGGATTTGCCCTTAACCTTGTTGGACGTACTAGAGCCTAGAAGTTGATCTGGATGCTTTTGAAATCAGCTTAGGAATTTTAAGTACATTCAACTTGGAACTTTTCTGAAGAACAAATGCTGGTCTTAGTTGTGTCATGAAACTGGTGTGATACTTCCTTGTGGTGGTGTTGCACATTTAGGGGTACAACTTTAAAGATTTGAGGCTGTTGGGTGGAATAGATCATGCTTTTCTGACTTTTCATCTATTCTCAGCTAGCCCCCGTAATCCCAATTTCTAATTCCTTATTAGTTAATGGAACTATTTGATGTGATTATATAATTGGCACATTTGATTTGTGCTCTTTTGATTTCTTTTCACACCTAAGGTTTCAAAATCAATACCATGGTGGTGAATGTATAGTGTGGTTATAAAATTTAAGTTTCCTGTCAAATAAAAGGTACTCGTACGCCCTACCAGCTATGAGCTTTTTCTGTCAATCTTCTGGCTACGTAAATTGATTTTTGCCATATTCCTCAGTCGATTGCTTGTTCTTTGAGGCCAAACAAGAGGGTTTGGTAAGAAATTGTTTGTGGATTAACAATCCCCGAATAGGCATCAAGTTTTTGGGGAACCATCATAAAGCCTTTTGTTTTTGTAAATTTTGGCAGTGTACCTTTATCAGTTTTTTAGACTCTCCGATAGCTGCAATAGGGTGGGGTTAAGTCTCTGTGAAAGGGGCCAAGGTAATCGAGCAGGTTTCATGTTTCGTCTCTTGGTTGCTTAGTTGGCAGCTTCTCTGCTTTGGTCGTTCAGGATAACCAAACTCAGTTGGGTGACGGTTTTCGTTGGAGATGATGCACTCCACGACCGGGGAGGCTAAAATTTCAGTTTTCAACACAACTTTTGTGGTGAAGTAACTATTGATCGCTTTAAGATGTGCAAAAGTAATATGTGTGTGTGTGTGTGAAAGAGAGAGAGAGAGAGAGAGAGAGAGAGAGAGACCATAACGGTGCAGCTCATTTGGATGTCAAAGGAAACAGCAAGCCTGACACCAATGCCGTATACTTGCTTGCAAATAATTACCGACTTAATTGCCTGACACCAATGCGTATTCTATAAGATTTTAGAATTTGTAATGAAAGAAAATTCTATAAGCTAGTGTTTTTCAACTCACATGGAATGCGAGTAGAATATTTGGGCAGATGCAAGTGATCGTTAGAAAACTATTCGTATAAATGCAAACTTTATTTTACGTCGTGAACCATACATATTCCATTAAACTTTACAACTTCTTAACGAGAATCGTGTGGTTTAAGAACAAGCTTGTATTGTGAGAGAAAATCCTACAAAGTAATATTTTTCAACTAAAATGTACGGAATGCAAATACAACATTAGGGCTGATGCAACCGACATATAAGTTGCTTCATATAACTTGTCCCAGGAAAAGGTAATTATAAACATTTATGACCAGTTTGTTGGCAGCTACCAAAATTCCACTGATCCCCACCTGGTAGGCCTCTGATTTTTCCATGAGTGCGACTGCTGATTCTTTATTATCCGGCTTTGGCCTTCCGTTGTAACCTAAAAAGAAAATCCACACATCTAGCTGTATTAGGGTAATCATGTTGTATTTGAAATGCCTAGCTTAATATTGGTTATGACTTGGACCTTTTATGGCTGCTTTTGGCACTCAAGCTCGTGTCCTGGATCTGATCTGGACCTAGAGTCCTGGATGCACCTGACTCTCTTGTTGATGTGATGAAGTTCCAGCAGGTTGAAGTCTAATTGAAGAGCACAACTCATATTCCATTCTTTTATCGTAGCTTGTGGGCTCTATGACGCCATCGACATGGATGTGTGCTTTATGCATTAGCTTTTCGGTGCATAAAGTTGTCTAATCAAGGCTCATTTGGTCTTGTAGATATGACATGTAGCCGGCTGAAATGTGAACTTCAAAGTACATTACTTGGTGATAGTATGATATCATTACAAGTCCATTCTCATCCGTATGGATGTGGGTGTGAGGTTACCTTCACCACCTATAATGGTTTCCGTTGCTTAGATTCAAGTTATCATGGGAAAGTTGAAGCAAGCCCTGGGTGTGCAATGACCTTCAACTTGTGATTCGACCACCTAGCCAGTCGTGTCACCACTTGTTTTTTATACCAACATGAAACGACATGACACAACGCTAACATTATCCCAAACTTGAAATTGCACCCATAGTTCTTATACTCAATACCAAAAACAGGTCCTATTCATTGACACCCTTAGTAAGAGGCCAGCCAATTGATAGGACGAGTTCAGGAGGCCTACGGTTTGTCGACTAAACGGGAGGGGGGTAGTGTTGACATCAACAAGCGTTGGGCTAGAACAGCATGGAAAATTGCCACAAGGAACGGCGATTGATGGAGCGAACTTATCGAAGCAAAGTACCTTTAATTCTCTATGGTTGCAGTGGTCGAATGTGCTTGGGTTCTCGGGCTGGGATCCATTGAAGAAGGTGCGAGTATGATCAGATCAGCTGCTTGTTGGGAAGTGGGTGAAAGGCATTAGAATAGAACTCTGGTCTGATACCTAGTTGGATAAAGATCCTCTCCCCATGCTCATTGATCATAGTATATCTAAAGAACAACACAAGGCCTTGCAGAGAAGTGATGATCCACGAGTTACACACTGTTGATGCTGAAAAATTGAGAGGGATACAATAGCAAGTTCTTAAAGATCTACAAAGGGGAACGTCAGTTTAGGCCTAAAAAGGGGGAACGTCAGTTTAGGCCCACGATGTAGATAAGCCTCGGGGCACAAAGTAACATTGGTGACAACTAGCAGACCTACCTAGCATTGTGGCGCAAAAATAGTGTCAATGAGGTAAGTGGGAAGTTATTGGAAATCGTTCACATGAAAGTTGGGTTCAAATGTTGCAGCCTCGAGGAAGTAATAGCGACTAAAGCAAAAGGGAAAAAATCAACCACATTGGAACTCTTTTTATTCTTAGTGTAGCTTTTCCTTGCTTTCCTTTGGAGCATTCCTAACTTAGGTTATTGATGTTTCCTTCAACATCATAGCGCTATGCTTGGCCTATCTCATTCTACCGTCTTCCCCGCCTGATTGTGTAATTCCGATGCCAACCAACATATGCTCAATTGGATTCCTAGGAACCCACTTTCATTGCTTGCAGCCATATACATCTTTTCCTTTGAGAACAAGGGTTCAAAGTTCTCTAGTAAGCCTCACATCATCGTCTAGATCACATTCATGCAAGTGCTATCTGAGTTACGTTGCCATCTTTGATGACAACACATTCTTTGGTACGCTCTAGACAATATGCCCTTCTTCGATATCATTCAGTGTTTATAAACTCGATCTGTTTGGATCTATCTAATGGCATCATCGAATGTTGATTTCGAGCATGCCTCACCAGTCTACAGTCCAGAAATGCTTACCTCAAATGACGGATCTAGTCAGAGTTCATCTTCTCACGTAGCATAGTCTCAGGACGTGCCTATGAATCGAGACGATGTCATCAATTTGGCTTGAAACACAAATCTTAAGGGATTTCAAAGCAAAATTCACCACCTTCTTAGGACAAGATACTCTAGGTGAACACTTGGCGGTTCACCCTCTAGTACGAGGAGTTGGGCAACAATGAGTTCCGCAAGCTCAAACTCTTCGTATCCTCACTGATAGGATAAGTATATGCTTGGTATATATACCATCAATTGGGACTTAGAAGTTCCACATATATACCCTTAGTGCATATGCTTGATAGGACAAGTGTATCCACAAACTCCAGCTCATCATCGCCCACCATCGATTGGGATTCAGACATTGAGATGTATAACAAGATCCGGATGCAACCTACTCTAATAGATTTAATGAACCTCTGATAGAAAGTTTGAGGCCTTTATCTAGAAGTTCCATGATTACCTGTTGTCAGATGCAGTTCACTGAAGCCTGATACGTGGCTTTGGCTAGGAACTGTTTGCCATCAAAGATCAAAAAGGGACTAATAAATCATTTTTGGCTTTGCTTGGCAAATTGAGCAACTGAGGTGGAGTACATTCTGAGTGCTCTTCATCCCTCGGCTACCAAGCAGGAAGGACCAAAAAAGTTCCAAGGGCAGGCCTTTGTTTCGTGGATCGAGGAGATGATGCACGAAGAAATGAAGATCACAATTCGGTTGAAGTCATGGCAACTCAATTGATATAAGGGCATCCTTACACTTACAATGCTCTACGGACTCCGAAAGAGAAGGAAAAGGAGGTAAATGTAAAAGAGCCATGACTACTTAGATATGTCTAAGGCCAATCAAATCTTTGATTTGCTACTAAAAGATCAACAGATACATCATCCCGAGGGTCACTTAATCCTAAGAAGGCCTAAACAAGATGGTGAGGTTTACAAATGACACAATGTCTTAACATCAACCACTGTGTGAAATTTTTCATTGTGATCAGTAGGCCATCAACAAAGGTTGCCTTAAGCTTAGAGAGAAATAGTTTGGGACCGATGCAGACTCGTTTCCATCTGTGTCCACCTTGATAGAAGATAATCTAGTTTTTCTTTCTATACCGCCTTATTTGGTGGTACCTAGAAACAGGAGGATCATAAACGGGATAGTCACTTGGTCCTAACATGCAACCCACTCAACAGTCAACATAACGTTGAGACAAGTCTAGAACTCTCCCTCCAAGAATAGAATGGTGTGTCAATGATGAGCTAGACATGCCTACAACCCTCCGGTAGTCCCACCATAACAATCGATTTTACCCTTGACAAACTCGAGGTCCACCTTAGAGAAAGTGGACGCATCAACAAAGTGTACATGAGGAATGATGACCTTATCATCAGGGGTCATCTCAACAAAGATCTCCATCCCACCCACAATAGATGGACCCAACATAAACAATTCCAAGCAAACAAATTCACATTCAGGTCTAGTTCGAGCAGACACACCTGGCCATTGCGACCACCATCCTCTTCCCCAGTCGATCAAGGTGTTCATTCACAATAGAATGACTATCTTGGACATATCAATCGGAGATCAAGTCCAAACTAAAGGTCACATGATCATACCTCTACTCAAATCCATCAATGGGTCAAAAACTTGCGATCTAGATGGTGGTCTTGGCCCTACCTACCACAACTCATATGGATGTAGAAATGGCATGCTAAAACAAAGGGTACAATGGAGGATCACAGTAGAACTTGGGAGGTCCCTCAAGGAGCAAGAAGTACCCTCTCACCCTACTTGCACCCGAGTTTTACCAAATTCCGACAAGGAGTCGGAATATGATTACTCCCAACAATGAAAAAGGGCAAATAATGAAAGTCAAGACCATCACAACTTGATCTTGAAGGAGGTGGTGGGCAACAATTCGCACTAGGAGGTTCATCAAAGGAATTTGGCATTGCATCAAATGACAAACAAGTGCATTCGGCAGAAGGCAGATCTGCTAAGCCAAAAGGGTGCTTGTATTTCCTCTCTGATGAAATCAACAAGTGGATCACTAGGAAGGAAATAGTCAAAAGATCGAGGCAACCACGACCCTTTGAGGAGTGGGCCTACAAACATATAAAAGAGGCCAAAGGTAACAATACTTGGGTCTCTAACACTGAAGATTAGGAAGTTCAAAAGACAAAAGTTCGATTCCAATAACAGACCTTTGGCAAGTCACACTCCTGGGAAAATCCAAAACTCATGGAAGCACCAACTAATTCGTAGATGAACAATAGGATGAAGCAACAAGAACCAGACCTTACGGGTTTTGAGTGTTTGAAGGAGTTGCTAGCTCTAATTCAACAGGTTGGTAAATATGATAAGAAAGTCTTGATGCTTCCCTAATCGGATCTCCCATAGATTTTATTATGAGCCATGACTGAAGGCAGTTATTCCTTGGATGTAGTTATATATCCGATGAAGGCCTCAATGCTAACATCTTCTGTTCACTAGAAGATTTAATCACTACACTTCGACCAAATTTTGCTCGTATACATAAACAAACCATTGAGGACGAGTACTTTCTAACGAACCAGATTGAGTGGCTCTACTCAGTGGGATCAACTTGTCAATAATCTTTAACAAATTGAATGAAGTTGCCACAAGACATCTCTAGCCATTATGCATCAAGGTCGTCATAGATGGCGATCCCTTAAAAAGGCTGTTCATTGATGTAGGGCATTGTGTTAAATGTGATGCCTTATGGTACCCTGCAAAAAATCACAAGGACAATTTCCGATTTGATCACTACCAATCTCAAGATATCACACTTCCAAGGAGAACTATCTATCATGATGGCATTGATAGTTGTGGAGCTTACGATGGCCCCGAGAACTTCAAATACCCCAATATTTGTGGTCGATGCAAACCTAAGATACTCATTACTCTTCAGTAGGGATTGGATGACATGAATTATTTTGTGCTTTCAATGTTGCATTAGAAACTGATGTTCTGGCATATAACATGGTCGAAGTTGTTGACGTCGAGGAAGGTCCATCCACGACTGATGCCCAAGTAACCGAGGTATTGTTTTATTCACCTTGGGCTAGTCAACTGATCATATTCAAGGCCCTTATGGCATGAGATCGTGTCAACTAACTACTCGAGGTTTCATATTTGACCAGACCGACCTATGACATGTCCCTGGGATCACTTATGGATAACCATCTCTAGGTGATCATTGATTGCCTCTGATGATTGGCGGTCTCTCGCATCAAGCAAAGAATTAAAGCGAGCAATCCAAGGGCACTTGGGGGCAAGCTAAGCCTTTGCATATATGATCAATAGTATCACCAATCGAGGGAGCAACACATTTCAACTCCCTACTTAGAAGGATAACCAAACCTTTGTTAGTATCAATCCATTGGTAGAGGGGAATCTTGACACAACGAAGTAGCAAGGGTGACAAAGGTAAGAATCATCTTACCCAAAGAGAGTCCCTTGTGGGTACTTGAGTTATTACAACAATACAAAGAGGCTTCACTTGAGAATACAATAAAATATTAGGTTTATCCCGAGACTTAGCTGAATTAACGATTTCCTTGCAACTAGGGGTGCGATCATAAACAATTGGCACAAAGGTTGTTGCTAGCTATTAATAAGGATTTAGCATCCCCTTGATGCCAAGTTTATAAAAATGACCCGATGCATTAATTGATTGTCCAAGATTGTTATAATCATAAAAACTAATGGGAAGTTTAGGATTTGTATAGACTATAAGAATCTTAATTTGGCCACACCAAAGGATCAATATATGTTGTCTATGGTTGATATGTTAATTGATGTGCCTGTTTCCCACAAAATCTTATCATTCAAGGATGGTGTCTCAGGGTATAACGAGATCAAGGTAAACCCTGAGGAAACACCAAAACAATGTTCAAATGCCTAAGGGCATTGGGGATATACGAATGGGTAGTTACACCATTCAGACTAAAGAATAAAGTTGTCACATACCAATGTGCAATGAATTGCATTTTTTATGACTTGATTGGGAAATGTGGTAGTTAAATCAACATATTTTGAGCTAACACATGCTTGATCTAGAACAAGTGTTCTAGCATATGCAAATGCAAAATCTGATAAATAAATCCTAGTAAGTGTGCTTTGATTATTTATGTAGGACAATTTCTTGGTACTCAAAAATGAAATTGAAGTTGATACATACAAAGCCAAAGTCATCATCAATGTAAGAATGTCAAGAACTAAAAAGGAACTCTGAAATCTTATCAAGCATATCAACTACTTGTAGTGTCTTATTGCTAGTGTTGCAGGAAGGATGACACCTCTCATAGTACTTCTCCAGCTAAAGGATGCCAAAGACTTCATTTGGGGCTAAGAACAACATCAAGCATACAAAAGAATCAAAGATTATTTAGTGAAACCTATGGTGTTAAGTCCTCCGGTACTCAAGAAACCATTAAAATTATACATAGCTGGTACATATGACTCCATTGGTACTCTATTAGCATAGGACATGATCCCAATATCAAGTGTTTGTATTTTATTTGAGTTTAGTACTCACCGACATTGAATCTTGCTATTTCATAATAGAAAAATTATGTTTGGCCTTGTATTATACTTGCATGAAATTAGAATACTATTTTTTGTCCACCAAGATGCATGTGATATACAAAGTTGATCTCTTATAATACCTTCTTAGTCATCTCGCTCTCTAGGGTAGGGTAGTCAAATAGGTGATTAAGTTATGCCCATTCGACTTAAAATACTTATGGCTTAGAGCAGTGAAGGAGCAAATTATGATTAGATTTTCTCACATATCATTTGTGAATTGAAATTTCCGATCTATTGGAGGTAGTAATAAACAATCATGGAGATGTTTGATGAGTCCAAATGTAACAAGCATAGGAATTGGTATATGCACTATATCCACCACAAGTAAAATTGGAATGCTCACTATGTATTTAGAGACTACCCTAACCAACAACAAGGCAGAGTATCATACCCTCTTTGACAAACTCATTTTGACCTTAGTGGTTGTAGCGAGGGGAATAGAAGTGTTTGATTACTCTCAAGTTTTTTTGAGCCAACTCTTATGAGTCCCACTATCATAGTTCAAATTTATTTTGAAACATTTAATCAGGTAAAATTGTTGTACATAGTAAGAGATGATAACCATGTCACAAATGCACTATCTTAATCTGCCTCAAGTTATAAGCCGAAGGACATAACATAGTGGTCAATAGTGATGGCAACATGGAGTCATATTTATAATGGAAGAGCTCCATTAATGTCCGAACCTCGTCTTCCCTGTCTTACTGTTCTGGCTTTTCCCTTACCGACCATTTGTTATTATCTGGGATGTAACGTATAGTGTTGTTAATGAAAAATATGTTTTTATTTATTATTTTGATAAATACAAATCTCGTGAAATTCGAAAAGGAGTCATCTTTCCAAATTTCACAGTAATGGATGCCTCAAGTGGCCATCTGTTACCATTGTAACTTACATATTATGCATGTTGGTAGCTAAGAGAGGATGCCGACTAAGATTTTTATTGTTAATGAGTTTCTCAAGGTATTTCATGATGATCTTGCTCAGGGGAGTTTGCTATTGACTCATAACCATGGACTAGTCTGATCTCCAAAGTAGTATAGTATATGGTGCCAACATAGTTATGTGAAATTATATAAAATTCTAAAGAAGAGTTTTATTAGTTTCAATACTTCACAATGGAAGCACTTGTCTTATTCGTTAAGAAGAAATGTCTCTTTGCCTGTGTGTTAACTATAGGCAATTCAATCATGTCATGATTAAGAATAAGTATCCTTTGTCTTACAAGGTACATATGCATTCTCTAAGATTGACCTATGATCAAGCTGCTATCAATTGTAGATTAGTAATGAGAATGTGCCCAAGGTAACCTGAGGACACAACATTGATATTATGAGTTTCTCACTATAAATTTTGTGTTACTGATAAACCTGCCATCTTTATGGATGTGATGAACCATGTATTTGGTAACTACCATTATGAATTTGTAAACATGTTTATTCGTGACATGTTTTACTATTCTAAGAGTAGAAAAAGAACATTGTACTTGGTTTACTACAAATGAATCAACTATATGCAACGTTCGCTCTAAGTACAAGTTCTGGTTAGAACAAGTTGGATATAGGGTATATCATCTCTAAAGGACTACCTATCAGTAGATCTTGCTAACATATCTATAGTAGTTAATTGGGAGTACCCAAAAAAAATCTTAGAGGTTTGCAGTTTTTGTAGAGTTTCGCAGTTTTTTTAAATTGACAATATATTATTGTCGATTCATGGAGAGATTTTCTAGCATAGCTGCCCTCCTTGTTAGGCTCATAAAGAAAGAAATCAAGTTTGTTTGGACCCATGAGTGCAAGCGAAGTTTTGCAAAATTAAAGATCAGGTTGACCGTATGCCAGTTTTGATGCTTTCATCACGCAACAAGGACTTTTGTTAGGTATATTATGATACTTTCCTTAAAGGCATGAGATGTGTGCTCATCCAACGAAATAAAGTAATAACATATGCATCACAACTGCTAAAGAAGCATGACTTTGAACATGTTGTGATGGTAATGGTGTCAAACTTCAAATATTCTCATATTATAAGTGATTGAAGTACATAGTCACACAACCTCACCATAATATATACTATACACAATGGCTCAAGTTCTTAAAGGACTATGATGAAGAGTCCATCTCAAACTGAAAAACTGGAAAAGTTAATGTAATTGTAGATGCCCTTAATAGGAAAGGGAGGGAGTAAGTGGCTTATTTTTTACCATAGTGCAAGCTACCCAAGATTTATAGCCGAGAGTTTTAGTAACATAAAAAACAATTCAAAACTGAGTTATTATGGATAAGATTCCTAGAGAAGTTAGGAGACATGTATATGAAATTTATGATGATGAATCTTTACAATTTGAAGGATGCCCTTAGTTCTTCTTAATGACAAGTAATTGAGCATAGTGATTTTTGAGGCAGTGCCTCAAAGCTGATATATCATCCATCGAAATACATGAAGATATATAAGGACCTTAGCTGACAATACTTTGTAATGTTCTCGTATAGATGATAGTAACTTTATTGTTATTTATTAAAGGTATTCAACATTCACGTTATGGGTGATTGTTCATTATGACATGTTATTTAACTTTATTATGTTCAACCTCACATAGTTCTATTCTCACAATCTCTCTGAATATTCTTATAGAGTCATAAGCATTTATTAAGAATTATCTGTTCAAATCAAACTTTTGGATTCAATTTTGTTTAATGTTGATTGTGATATATATGTTTTGTTCATTCATTTCAATTCTTTTATTTTTTAGTATTTATTAATATTTTTCCAATTTTTTAATTTCTTCCGTATCAGCTTTCACTTAGCATTGCATTGCATCAAAGTTACACAGTCTCCCATGCTCCTAACACCATTATTGCAAATACCAGTTCCTTCCTGTGTGGCCTATAAGACTGATGATAGCTGGTTGAGAAATATGAACCTTGATGGGCAGGCCACAAAAGATGGAGGCAAATATTTGGCATCGAAAGAAATGGAGACCACAAAAAGATAAGGAAATAGAGAGTAATACCTATGGATTGAGACATGAGTATGGTTGCTAAGAAATGAACATGGTAAATTATCTTATTGCCCCATGCCAAGAAACTGAACATAAATATCTTTTGACATAATTTTGATGGTATTATTTTAGATTCAGGCACAATTGCAGAAAGGATAAAACAAAAGGTGATGGCATTAGCCATAAGCGAGGATGATTGGGGCAGGCAAATCAAGAAAGGATTTTGTATAGGAAACCATCTTCAAATAGAAAAAAAACTATCAAAATGATTGCAACCTATCATCCTATCGAGATATGGTAAAAAACTATCAAAATGATTGCAACCTATCATCCTATCGAGATATGGTATAAATCCTGATCTCCTCTTGTCTATATGGCTCTGTATCCGAAGAAAAAAGAAGAAGAAGATAAGCACGGGATAGGGAGGGAAGCAAAATGAAGCTTTTCCCGAAATTAAGTAGAGTAAGCCTTTAAGAAGAATGTCGTGTGCATAAGAACTGTTGAAGCTTGTCGATGTTGAGCCTATGTACTATGAGTATATTAAAAACATTTCTTAACCTATTATTATCACTTTTATAGAATCAACTACCTTTACTTTGAGATAGTTAATTAGCAGGTACTTCCACCCATACTAATAATATACTTTTATCCAATGAGCTCAAGACTTGATACTATTCAAGTGTGAGTTGGGTTTTTATTAGTGGTGGTTTTATCAACATGCTTGACAACATTCTAGTTGATGTTTTATATAGCAAATCTCTTATCAAACCTTTCCTTAAAGATATGTAAAATTAAACTCTAACCTAATATAGATAATGAAAATGACTTTTTTATCATGTGTCACATAATTATGCTACAGACCAAAATGTTTAAATTTCCCATTGTATATTTGGTAATACATCTTTGATAAAGTACTCATTGATATAGTTGGCTTTGATTGTGTCAGAATCTCATAAAGTAGAATTCTGAGTTTCTTTGTTTTCTTTCTTACCGATGCTAAAGCAATAAATTTGACAATCGTGGTATAGTTGACAATATATGTTTGACTCTTTCAAGCCCAAAAAGCCACATATCTACTAATTGTAAAGACTCATCTACTGGTAGAAGCACAATCTTTTACATGAGTTATCTAATTTATAGTTGATATCATCTTAAGGTAAAATGATTTTTATTATAGATTAGGTTATAACCTATCATTCCGTTCAAGTATTTAATACTTGTTGAATAGCTTGCTAGTGGTATTTACTTGAATTGTTCGTGTACTAGCTTAGCCAACCCATTGCATATACATTAGCGGGTCTTGTACATGTCATCATATACATCAAGTAATAAATCACTTTGGCATATTTCAGTTGTGCAACTATACACCATCTATTTAGTACTAATTCAATACTACGATCAAAAGGAATATAAACAAGAGCATCATCAAAAGCATCAAATTTTTTAATATGTTTTCTATATAATGAAATTGAGGAAGTGCTATGCTATTTTCTTCTTCTTTTAGTTATTCTAATCCCTAAAATAATATCAACTACTCCCATAATTTCGTATCAAAATTTTTAGATAAGAACTTAGTGTTTACAACCCCATTTGAATTAGTAGTAATATAATCATATCATCAATACATAAGCAAATCAAGACTCCATTTCGTCATGAAATTACTACACACATTTATCCAATTCATTAATTTTGAAACCATTTGCAAGATCCTCTTGATCAAACTTTTGATACCAAAGGAAATCATATAAGGATTTGACTAACTTGCAAACTTTATGTTCTTACTTGGGTACTACAAATCCTTCAGGTTGCTCCATATACACTTTTTCGTCTAATTCACTATTTAAAAATATCTTTTTTGATATTTATTTGATGGATGACAAACTTATAAATAAAAGTAAGTACTAATAATACTCTAATTATAGTAATTCTTGCTACCGATGTATATATATCAAAGTAGTCAATTCCTTCTTTTTGAATAAAGCCTAACAACTATTCTTCCTTTAAATTTGTGATGATGTCATCAACTTTTATTTACTTTTCGAAAATCTATTTACAACCTATTGTTTTAGGTATAGGAGGGAAATACATTACTTTCCAAATTTTATTTGTGATTATTAAGTATGTCTTATCTTAAATAGCCTCTTTTTCAAAAAGTCACATCATGAGACCTCATGACTTCTTGATATGTTTTGGGATCACTTTCAGTGTTATTACAAAATTATATATAACTCATAATAGAGTTGCATGTTCTTTCAACTAAGAAACATTGCAAATTCTGATTCAAAGAGGCCTTTTCATTCCTTATTTTTCTTCTTCTAAGTTATTGAACTTTTAGGATGTCATTATAAATTTCATTAAGTTCTTGATCATGTCTACTTTCATGAACATGTTTATGCGGTCTAGGAATTGAGATAAATCTATCTTATTGAAAAATAGCATCTCTAGACTCAATTATCGTATTTATGATATATTAATCATTTGATTCAATTACCATAAATTTGTATGCCTTATTATTTTCGGCATATCCCAAAAAGATACATTCAACTCTTCTTTTACTTAGTTTCTTCTTTTTAGTTTTAAGAATTTTTATTGCAATGCTACAACCCTAAATTTTTAAAGTTATACACTCTTTTCTTGCAAAGTTCATATGAGATTATCTTGTTAAAATACAACAAGCTATTAAAATGGCTTCACCCCAATAGCCTTTAAAAAACGATAAGACAATATTGCAGTTACCATGTCTACTAATACCTTAACTTTTATTTTAGTCACACTATTTTGTTATGATGAATAGGAATCTATTGTTTGGTGTATAATCTCTATAGACTTAAAATAATTTGGATTAAGCTATTCTCCTCCCTTATTCAATCTTAAGCATTTGATAAAAGTTTCATGTTTAACTTTTACTTTTAGTTTGAAAACCTTAAATATTTCTAAAAGCTTCATCTTTTGAAGACATCAAGTAAACATGAAAATATCTAGTGCAATTATCAATGAATATGATAAAATATTTCATACTACTTATAGTATGTCATGCATGTAAATCACCAACAATAGAACGAACCAAATCCAAAAATTTAAAATTTCTTTCCACTATAGGAAAAGGAAATCCTGTGATCTTTGTAAGCATACAAGAAGGACATGATTGATTGATAATTAAATTAGATCTAATCATGTCATCAAATTTTTTAAAGTTTATATGGCCTAATGAGTAATGTCATATATCACAAGAATTTGCAATATAAATAGAATCACATCTTATTATTAATAACCCTGAATTTGAATATATTTTCATAAACATACCATTTTCCAACAAACATGTCTCCTTTTGATAATATGAGTTTGTCCCCCTAAAAAAAGTATTTAAAACCATACTTATTTAATAGAGGTACCAATCTCAAATCCTTTCATAAACATAAAATACATCTATAAAAGTCAAGTTTTTTCTTACGTAAATTTGAGTTTCATAGAGCCCTTTCCTTTTATTTGAACCATTTGAAACATTACCCATATTGAGTCCCTCTTTTTTCTTAAATAATGAGAAGAGACTTTTGTTTTGTACACATGATGGGTCGCACTGAAGTTCATGCACCAATGTCTTCAATGATGTTGACCTCGGATGTTACCGCCAAAGGTTCTCCTGTAATTTGATCTCATTTCTTTCTTTAACGTTTTGAGATATCAAAATTCACTCTTATGTGTCCAGGCTTCCCAAAAGGTTACCCGTTTTCTTTCTTTTTCTTGTTCTTGGTGTGTGTACCATTGTACTCTTGAGATTTATTAAAATCCCGATTTCTACTTTTTGAGGGTTTCCCATACTTATCTTTCTCTATTACATGAGTTTCTTTTGAGTAATTGTCTATTTGAAATCTTCTTGCTTGTGGCATTCTTACTTAAGTATAAGATGATTTCTTAATTGCTTAAGAGAGATATTTTTTATATTTAAGAGTATTTCTGAAACTTTTTCAAGAACTAGAAAGCTTGCTTGTTATCAAAGAGACAATCAAAGTTTCATCCATTCATCTTGTCTTGCTTAAAATTAAAATTGCTTAGGATATGTCTAATTTCATGGAATTGTTTCACATCTAGATGTATTAATCATTTTATAATTATTTAACAATAAGAAGCTTCTCACTTGTTACATCTTTCACCATATATCTTGTTTTTGGTTTGTCCTATAATTTCTTAGCCCTAGCCAACTTGATAGGTAGTAAACAATGCATGAACATACTATTTAGGGTATGACCTATGTGTAGATAGTCATCATTGTCCCATTTTTTCCGTTGTTGAGTCTTCTCAAGGGGTGAACAGAAATACTGAAACAAAAGAATTTCGCAGTCGAAAAAAGGGGGAATGCACATATGGTTGAAACATTTCCCAGGTCAATGTAGTTGGTTATTTGTACCTAGTTTTTGTGTAGCAATTTCTAGTTATTTGATCTGATGAATGAGACCAAGAACTGCCATTATTTTGATGCAACGAAAGAACAACCCATCCTACCTCCTCTATATTCTTGATAGCATGGCTTTGTCTCAATTGTGCTACAAGAGGCTCTAGGGAAGTAGGAATAGGAGAGGAAGTGCTACCATGGGTCAATCGACTTTGACCCGTTTCGATAGAGAAGAAAAAATCTAGCTATCAAAGTCTAGAAATATTTTAAAGCATATTAATAGACCAAGTCTTCAATGAAACTAATAGTTTTGATGTTATTTGTCATACATATCGTTGGAAAAGCAAACAGTTCAATGGGTCAGGTTAATCATAACAAAATTTGCTTTAACAAATGAAACCAGAACCATTATTAGTTTGACTCAATGAAAGAATGGCCCATCCTACCTCCTCTATGTTCTTGAGGACCCGTCTTTATCTCAACTATGCTACTAGAGGCTCTAGGGAAGTAGGAATAGTAGAGAAAGTGCTAGCGTGGGTCAATCGATTTTGACCCATTTCGATAGAGAAAAATCCATTTATTGGAGTCTAGAAATATTTTAAAGCATATCAACAGACCATGTATGTGTTGAAACCAACACTTTTGATGTTATTTGTCGTACATATCATTGGAAAAGCAAACGATTCAATGAGATAGGTTCACCATAATATCATATTCAAACCATCAACTCAACCAAGTCGATCAGGATTTCTAGAGGCTCTAGGCTGAGCAGCAGAAGTAACTTCTAATTCGTTATGAACCCTACGGGAATCACTTTTGCTTTCTTTTCCTCTGCGATCTAGGAAACTATGTTCATAGATAAATGACTCCAACAATTTATTTTCTCAATGCCATATATTTTTAAGAATTAACACAAGCCAAGCCGACTTGCTTATTTATATTTTTTTACTATAACTCATGCCTTATCGAGCATGTTACCCCAGGATAACCCAAGGAGTTGTTGGTTTTTTGAGAAACACAATTATTAGAAAGAATCCAAATGGCTTTTCTTTTAAGCCCCATTTGAAGTGGCTCATATACGGAATGTCTTGAACAATTTCAAAACGGGCTCCTCCATACGGGAGGTTAGTTCCTTCTCCCATTATGAATCAATTCCTTATGGTCAAAGAATCTCTTTGTAGTTGCTCTAGAGGGGAAAATGGTAATCCCCCATCTCGCAAATCATATAAAGTAGAAAGGAGACCGGATAAAATTTTCTCATTCTAACAAAAGATTTCCTTTATGCGAAAAGACCCGTATCCTTCGAGTTTCGAGGGAGAAAAAAAGAAAGCACGTATTCGTCCTTAAAAGTTCTATTTCCTTTATCTTTGAAACCTTGGTGTTTCATACCTCAGACCGGTCTCCCCAATTATTTTCACTAAAACTCGAAACTACCTGTTAGTAAATAAAAACCTAAGATTCCTACCCTATCACATCCCGGATATGATGAAATAAGATGAATTGAGATGATTAAAATTTTGTCTCTTTCGCACGTGAGGGATTATTTCTTTCTTTCGTCCAGTCCTAGAGCCCCCTGTAAGGCTTGTTGGAAAAGTCTACTCGTTAGTATAGATAGCCTCTACTCGTGCTTGGGTAATTCTCAAAGGACTCAAAAAGAAGGATATGGAATCCTAGGATGGCACCTTACATTTCCTCTACCCTTTCCCGGGAGTCGATGGCTATTATTTTCCGATCGAGATGTCCCTCCCTCTCTCTCTCTCTCTCTGTCCAAGACAAAATAATACGCCTTTGGTAAGCTGTAAAGCATATATCAGAATTTGTTGAAATTTACATCATGGGCAACGGGCATAAAACAACGAAGCTAACGAGCAATTGACTTTTCATGGTATCTAACAAAGCAACTTTCCTAGAAGGATGACTAAACTATAAAAAAAGGTTTAACAGGGTTGGTGACTAAAAGCACCAGATACATGACAAGATAATGGTGACTAAAACTCCAAAGACAACATTCATACACATGATAAAACTGACATCAAATGAGTCAAAAGCAAAAACCAACGAACGATGCAAAGCTTTCACAGGGTTGGTGAGTGCAGAAATGGATAAAACCACATGATTTCTGGGACACAGATCCAAACGTGAAACAGTTTTACTTTCTACAATAAGAGAAACTTTTAAAACAGTAGTGGAGTTCAGACATTCTGGGAAACCAAGTCTGAAATGAGAATATCTGAAGCTGGAAATATCTAGCACCTAGAAGAATAACTAGCACAGGAGAACAGCTTGTGCGTCATGCAGACGATCTTGAACCACAGGAGCCAGGCAACAAGATATAAAAGCTTTGCTGAAAATATGAAAATTTGAGCCACTCAGACAGGAAATATAATGTGATGAGACAACCAAATGCTACTTTAAAAGCTTAGAGCATTATTCACCAAATTCTTGAATCCAGTTATTGAAATTTAAAAGACAACACAAGATCTAAACGTACAGTACTGTGAGCATGTAAAAGTGACTGCCGTTGTTGATGAAGGTCTTGAAGAATCGACACACCAAGCTCCTCCGTCTCTAACATCGTCCTGCTTTCCTTGATGCGTTCACTTGACTGATTTAATCTGTCAGTTGATGTCAGCAACCTACTCCTTTGATCGGCTGACACCTATATCAACCTCATCAGTATACTAGATCAAGCCAAAAAGTGTCAAAAGCTGTAATCCGCACCAGTTAGATTTGGGTTTAAGGACAATGGTTCAAATGAAATCCAGAATGGTCATGTAGGTCAAAGAAAAACTGCTGTTTGATGAAATACCTTTAGCGTGTCCCCAATTCCTGACTCTAGAAGTTCATCCCTTGCAGCGGAAGTATTAACTGATGTGATCCTTTTAACTTCACCTTTGAGATTGTTCAAATCAGACTTATATTCCCTCAACTTCTGAAGGAACATAAGTTTCAAGTTTGGTTGTAAACAGCCTCGAGGCCCATCTTACGAATCTGTGCAGATTTATCTACATAGCAAGACAACATGAAAAAAAAATGCTATAGCATGCTAGACACACGCCACAGAGAGGAACATATACCAAGTCATATGCTTCATCGAACCCATGTTTTATCTCAGAATTTTTTTGCTTCTTCTGTTCTGCAAAAGCAAAACAGCATAGCATGAACATTGCAACATAACCCTAACGAAGGGAAAAGTAGCCTAGAATAAAGAGAGTAATGATAGAAACTGTAAAAAAGTTTATTTCTTGAAGAGGCCCGAAAGTATGCCCAAGTCAGACCTTACCCTTAAGACTTTAAGTGATACTAGCACAGTGCACATGCACAAATGCACGGACATACATTTAAAACCCAAAAGGTTCAGTATATACAAACAAATAGCAGAGAAAAATAGGGAGAGTTATCAGTGGGAAATTCAAAAGGATGCTTTAATGAAAAGATCAGTTAGGTGACCAGTTAAGAAAGAGAAAGCTTATCTGGACAGGGGATGACAGAAATCAATGAGTTAGAACAGGGACACAGATACAAGCATATATGCATGGATTCAATGCAGAAAAATGTTCCGGTATATTCTTCTTTTGATGATACCAATGCTTGAAATTTTGATAACAAGAAAACTGGTCCACAACTGAACGTTCATCCCACAATATTGACTCGATGAGTAACTAATCAACACTATTTCTCACTAGTTGGAATGATTATTCTAGACAACCCAACTAGCATGCATCACCATCACTTCTCTCCCTCTCTCATGCACGGAGACACCGGAAAGATAAATCATGTCAGTAAAAAGTATTGTAGCAATATTAATGCAATAAGTTCAAAGTCCATAAGTATGTGCCGCTTATGCTGCTTTGGCAAATCAGAACATTAGCATATATAAACTTTTCCCCCCATCAAGCAAAGCAGCTGAAGTACACTTCTTAGAAAGATTTGCAGAAAGCTCACAATATTGGCGCTCATATCCTTCAAATACCTGACTCATTATGCCCTAATACACTTTGTTGAGTCCCCAATTTCTCCTCTGCTGACAAGCATCAAAACCTTTTTTAACATATAAATATCAAGCGAAGAGACTGCATCAAAGCTATAAAAACATTTGAAAGTTAGTACTATGACAGTATGAGCTTGTCTGTTTATATGCCAGAGCCCATATTCGTCAACAAACAGAAGAGATAAATACAGATTATGAATTCTGAGTTTCACCATCGTCACAATTAGAAACCTAATTGGACAAATTCTTTCACGGAATTCGCCATTAAATCAATCAAGTAGTAGCAGATCCAAGATCGTCTAACCAGCAGCCTTTAACTAAGATCTCTCACTTCCATGCATGATCGCAAACACCACACAATTTGTTTCAATTGACCCCCATTTAAGTCATGGAATTGATGGTAATGAATGGATAAGGAATAAGTATTACCACACCTATTGCAAAAGACCTGAATCAATGCTTGCTTATATGAGATGAAACAACAAACGTAATTCACACAACAATTATAGATCGCAAGGTTTAGGCCATTTTACCGTTCACACCAACAAATCAATCCGTTGATCGTCTGATCGACGATTGCCATGTAAGGGGTCACAAAAAAGAAAGAAAAAAGAAACCACGAGAAAGATCAAACCCTAGTGCGCACCCCGGAGTATATCAACACAAAGGGGGAACAAACGAAACCCAATCTCGTGAAATGAAACAAGAAACTAACCAAGTATTCTTCTCAAAGAAGTGAAAAGTTGCCGTTCTTTGGGAGGACCTGGTGTAGCAGTGGCGGGTCCGCAGAATTCATGGAAAAGCAGGACCTAAATTCACCACAACAGCCGGTGAGTTTAGTAACACTTGGAACTTTCAACAGGGCATTTGTCATTTGGATTGCCGAATTATGATATCGGACACTTAGAAAGTATGCAATATGCGCCCTTGATTTCATGAGAAGTTGTTTCTGGATTGCCTAATTATGATACGCATAGATTAGTTTACTCGAAATGCTGAAAGGTATAGAAGGGCTATATCAGAAACAGATAAAATGTTAAATGGTTCATTACCTTAACTCGGCAGAAGGGACACAATAAGGTTAGACGACTTCTGGGGCAGATTACAGACCTCCTTAACCGTGAGTAGCAGGTGATCATATGGGCTCTACACATTTGGGACTCGATCCCTAGTTGGATCCACCTTTTGTGGTTATCTGATAACGTGGAGTTTGCTCCCGCGTCTGTTGTAATCTTCAATACGGGTTCTGGCCCTCCGTTGCTTCCACAAAAAAGAACTATGAGCTGGGTTTTATTCCCTGCATAGTTGTTAAGATCCTGATCTAGATCTTAAAATCTTAAAAAATTATGATCTTTGAATGGTTGAATGATCCTGATCTTAAGTGTAGGATCTCAATTTGTGAGACAATAGGATTTCGATGTTGAGGATCTCACAACTTGATAAAAATCTTTGTAACCCTTTAAAACTTAGCTTGACACTTTGTCTTGATTTTCTCATCATGAGGCAAAAATCCGACTTCACTTGGTTCCGGGAAAAGCGAATTAATGGGAAATAACCTTCTTGATTAGAGTATACTAGTCACATTTTATTTTTATATGTTATATTAGAGTAGTTCATGTGTATATTCAATCACCTTGACATGTTCATAAAAATTTAAACCGTTCGATTTGTACGATCAATACTTAATATTTAAGATCTTTAACGTAAAAAACAAAACATTACTAAGTGCTTTTGATGCATCCACATATTATCTTAATTTTTAATTTAAAATAATAAAAGATTGAGATTTTTAAGAATGTTTGAGCATAAATTAATGTGCTCATTTACCATGTTCTCTCTTATATATATATATATGTGTGTGTGTGTGTGTGTTTGCACTTATCATACACAATGAATGCAAGTACGGTATGTATTGTATGTGTATTTATATATGTATGAATTTATGTATAGTCAAGATAAAAAGCACGTCAAGTTTACAATATATAATACTCTTTGTTTTTTCCTTACCAAAAAGTGAAGCATTTGTTTATGGTATCGTAGAAATTGATTTTGATGAGTAAGAAAAAAGTTCCTTATTAGATGTAATTTTAAGGCGTAGAGTAGGATCTTAAGATCCCGATTGAATCCTACTCTTTACAGCCATATGTGATTTACGATGATGACAATACTAGTTATTTGGGATAGTTATCGTGAAAGCCTTACGATGTTAGGGTGTGTTTGATTCATATGGGTCGGACTCATCATTTTAGGAACTATAATACTAAGTCTACCTGATAGGCTCATGGAAATGTAGTTGAATCAAATGAGAAACCTGATAAGCTCATGAAATGTAGTTGCATGAGCCTATTTCACCCATGTCACGGAGCGGGCCACAAAGTTGGCACCATTCCTGTTTTCCTTTCCTGCCTATTATGTGTTTTTCCCTCCTCTCTCTCTCTCTCCCCGATCGATATATATATATATATATATATATATATATATATATATATATATATATATGCTCGATTGGAGTAAGTGGCCGCCCGAGCGCTCTCTCTCTCATATTGATTCATCGTCGTTGATTGGAAACAAGAGTTCTTCCGTCCTTCTTTTCCGATCAAGTCTCTTTTTGTATCTGTGTGTGTGAGGGTTTCTATTGTTTCCGATGAAGGGGATGTTGATGCCTACAACAATTTGATTGTTGGATATGGGCAAAGCGGTAGAGTTGAAGATGCTTGCCAACTATTTGATAAAATCCCTATGGGAGGCTCCTATGGAAGAGATGAACGGAGAGGCCATGAGCGCATCTAAAGATTTCAGAGGAATGTGGTTTCTTGGAATACCATGATCATGTGTTATGTCAAAAATGGAAACTTGCTTGCTGCTCAGCAACTTTTTGATGAAATGCATGTAAGAGATATTGTCTCATGGAACACTCTGTTCAATGGTTACGTTCATGGTTCGGCGATAGATGAAGCACTGGTTCTGTTTCATAAAGTTCCTAACCCTGATGTGCAGACATGGAATCGCATGATTTCTGAATTAGCTTCAAATGGAAGGTTAGATGATGTTTGGTGCTTCTTTCAGAATGTGCTATAAAAGAATCTCATTTCTTGGAATACGTTGATATCTGGTTACAAGAAGAACAAAGACTATATTGGAGCCCTCGACCTCTTCTCTAAGATGAAGTGCATTCTGAAACTAGATAAATACACACTATCGTGTGTTCTTAGTGCTTGTGCTGAGCTTGTAGTTCTGTACCAGGGGAAACAAATACATCAATGCATTATAAAATCATGGGTCCTTGATACTCTAATAAAAATTCTCTTATAACTATGTAGTGTAGATGTGAAGATGTTGAAGATGCAAGAAGAATAAAAGGTTAATGCACATAATGGTTGTGCGGATGAAGCCCTCTTGATGTTCAGGAAAATGAAAAGGTTGAAGGTGTTGCCGAGCTATATAACATTCATTTCTGTGTTATCAGCTTGTGGTCATGCAGGTTTGTCCGACGAATGATAGAAACACTTCAACTTTATGATTGAAGAGTTTCATATTTTTCCTAGAATGGAGCATTTTATTTTGCCTTCATGGTCAACAGTTTAGGTCGCCGTGGACTTTTGCAGGGTGCAATCAAACTGATCAACACAATACCAATTGCACCAGATAAATCAGTTTGGGGGGCTTTGCTATCTGCTGCTAAAATTCATGGCAATGTAGAAGTTGCTAGAATATCAGCCCAGGCTTTAATTAAACTCGAACCAGAGAGTTCTCTGCCATATGTTGTGCTCTCTAACGTGTATGACGATGCAGGAAGGTGAAATTGTGCACGGAAATTGATGAGGAAAATGGGTCAGGAAAGAACCTAGTTGCAACTTCATTGAGTTGCTTGGTTCATGCCTTTGTTGCAGGGGATGCATCAAATCCCATGGCTAGAAAAATATATGAATTGATGAGATTGGATCCACAATGAGAATTTATTTTCTTTTTTATATGAAATCCGTCATTAGTTTTCATAACTTCTTTTTTGTTATGGACATGAAGTTGTAATTGGTATTATTATTGTTGTTGTTATGGGCTTCAAAGAGGCTTTAAAGTTCTTTTTCTTATCTTTTTAGATGATATCTATGTATTATAGCTTTCTTGTAAGTCAAAATTGGCTTGAGGAAAGAAGAGATTGACGATTTTTTCTAGAAAACATAAGCACAAATAGATTGTATTTGAGACAATTATGAATGTTATTTTGGAGTGTATTGTTGTTTATTCTTTTTTAAGACTGGTTAATTTTTTTTAGTTTTGATTTTAGTTTAAAATGACCAACATCTAGAATTGCCTTTGGGTAAGGAAAGATTTTATCAAAATTTCAAAGGAATACAAAAGTAAAAAAACTAGATTTTGAAAGTATTAAAAGAAAAAGAGGACAACCACAGAAGTGTTGGAAAGAAACAATAAAGAATGATCTAGCTTATGTTGAGTTAACTGCTAATATGGCATATGATAGGGTTATACGTAAACAAAGAATTCATGTAGCTAATCCCATCTAGTATGGAAAAAGGTTTAGTTGTTCAAAGAATACAAAAATACAAATAGTTGATTGGTTGAATGTATGGATATGATGTTTGTAATCCTTATTATTGTTTGTACTTTTGATTGAACTAGTTGATCGATCGATACATATATGTGAACGATATTTATCAAAAATGAAATTGATTGTAGGACGTTGGAAATTGATGAGTTAAAGAGTAAAATCAAATTTGGAACCATGGTTTCAAGTGATAGTTCTAAGTGCAAATCAAACTGGGAACCGTTGATGGTTTTTACTATAATTTTCAATCTCATGTGGACCTTGAACTGTAGTTCTATTTCCAAAAACTTGGTATAGTGAATCAAACATCCCCTTACTGCATGACGTTCTAGGAGTCTTTACCTTTGGAGAAGTATCACTCGGTGTATTTTCTTCTATTTGGGCTTCATCCACAACTTTATCAACAAAGTGTCAGTTTTTCCTCATTGCAGGTGAAGAGTTCGATTCTTGGGGAGATGCATGTGTGTGAGTAAGGCTCGGACTCTGCAAATATGGATATTGTAAATTCTCTGTTGCATATCGGATTCTAACAAATCACAACCAATAGTTATCAGACTTGAAGCTTCTATTTGTGGGGCCTACCCATACCATTGTACTAACCACTACAAGAGAAGAGTCACCTCGCTCGCAAAGCGACGACTAGCCCAACAGCTCCTCCAACCAATTATAAGGTTGGTGCAACTAGCTCTTGTCTCTTCCTTTTGAAATATTGCTGCCTTCCTACAAGGGGTGGTAAATTGGTCATCGGGTTGAGCCAGAGGATGATCCTGATCAAACTTGATTATTTTCTTTTGGGTCTATCTTTAAACAGAGACCTGATGTGGTCGGGTTTAGGTCGACCAATTGTGACTCAATATGTATAAACATATGCCTACCATATACATTACACACTTAAATATACTTATATTACACATATGTAGTATACATCTATTCATACTATATGTAAACACAATATGTAGACTATATTTGTATATACATATACATGTAATATATATACATATGTTATATGGGTATTCATTATATATATGTATATATATTAGAGTGAGCCTGTCATATGCTACGACACTTAAGTACTAAAAACAACAACTAAGTCTTTTTTTATACTAGATGGGGTTGGCTACATGGATTCTTTGTTTCCATAGAGCCTATCATGTGTCATGCTAGTAGTTAACTCAATATAAACTAGATCATTCTTTATAGTTTCTTTCCAACACTTTTATGGTCATCCTCTTTATTGTTTAACATTTTCACAATCTAATTTTTCATATATTCTTATGAAAGCATTCTTTGGTCGTCTTTCTACATGTCCAAACCATCTTATACGATTTTTCTTCATTTTATCCTTTATTGGTATTACTCCCAATTGGTTTCTAATAACCTCATTATGTATACATTCTTTTCTTGTATGACCACTCATCATCTTCATTTTTGCTATGAATATCTTTTGCACATGATGATTAATTGTCCAACACTTAGAACTCTAAAACATAACAGGTCTAATTGTTGCTCTATAATATTTACCTTTTAACTTTAGTGGTATTTTCTTATCACACATAATACCTTATGCTCCTCTCTATTTTAACCAACCATCATTAATTCTATACGTAACATCTCTATCAATTTTTCCACTACTTTGAAAAATTAACCCTAGGTATTTAAAACTTTCCTTATGAGAGATGCATTGTGTGTCAACCTTAATTTTTATGTCCTCTAAAGTACCCAAATGATCAAACTTACATTTCATATATTTTGTCTTTGTTCTACTAAGTTGGAAGCCTTTACTTTCTAACGTTTTTCTCCATAGTTCTAATTTCCTATTAAGAATGTCATCTTCATGAAAAACCATCTTGTTCGTGATTGACATAGGCAACTGAGTGGTCCTAATAGAGGAAGTGTTTGAATGCCTAGTCTATATCCTTATAGAAGTCACCTATTTGTTATCCTAGATATCAACCTTTTAAGAATTCTACAAAGAAGTTGTTCTCGTGGAAGTATATAAAGAGATGTGTTTCTCAAAGTAAGTCTATTTTCATAAGGAGTTCTTTGGTATTAGGGTGTTGTGGTCATGGTCCTAGTTGAGGACATGCAATGTCACATCATGTAGTGGTTGTTGATTCACTCGGATATTAGGTTGAGATTCATAAAGAATGTTGTGATAGTGCATACATGATGTAATGTATACTCTTGAGTTTTAGAAGAAGACAATGTTAATGATATTTTGCATTGTATTGCTTGCATGGTTTCTCCATACAAACCTGACAGGGGTTGGATAATTGTTGCTTAATGGAATGTTATATTAGTACTACTTTTAAGGATGGGACGACAATGTTCCTACCATTATTTTCAAATGGTGACTAACCATCAACTTGTGACATGTAGCATGTATGTTGTCACGAATAAGCGCAATGCTTCAACTTGTATTTTGTAATGTATTCTCCTCCAAATGCATATGTTTAGTTTGTGTTAGGTTTTGTCGCAAATGTATATGATTGACGGATCCCCTTGCCACATATTTGTCAAATGTGGGAACAAAATCAAAATTAAAGCACTTTTAATTAAGATTTACCATTATGTACATGTATCCTGGAATATTTATTACTAAAGTCTGAAAAATGATACTATTCATGATATTGATGATGAATTCTAACTTTTGTATTTGATAATATATAATCTTTTATACTTATTTGATGATATATAATGTCTTACAATACTACAAGTTTCTACATAACTTGGATAATATATTTCACTTTTGTACTTGTGGATGCGTTTATCTTATATGGTTGAGTCTTTCTTTTCCAATTATTATTTCCATGGTTAAATATTCAATTTAACATAAGTTTTTGGTTAATTAGGTTGGAAGAGAAAGAGAGAGAAAAACGATTGAAAATCTCATATATCAAGTAAGAGTTCTAATGAGATTGTATCATATGAATACAATCCTTAATCTTTCTTTGATATCATATTGTTAATATCTATGCATCTTGATCATCATCATCAGACCGATGGGTGGGAGCAAGATGAAACAACCAAGCAATATATATATGTCAACAACAACACCCAAAGATGTTCTTAGGCACCAGTTGTGCACCTCAATCCAACTATTGCATCACACCTGTCACCACGTGTGTGACCTCTTTGAAACTAAATAATAATAATTTTAGATGAACATCCTCATTTAATCACCCTATTTATAATATAACAAAAACATTACTTTACCTATGCTAGTTTTGATGTCATAGGGTGATCGCTTGGTGAAGGAAGTGATTATCCCTAGTGAAGTATTGAATCTCGTAGTAAAAATTGATGAGCATAAGCAACATACCAATATATGTATTTGATATGTGACACCTTCTAGCACTCATTTTGAGGATCTTTCCTAGCCTATATGCAATGATCAACCTTAGTAGAGGGATGTGTCGATGATGACCGAACTAACAAATAACTCGATTAAGCGTATACACCATCCTGATATCTAAACAATAGATATATGCATGATATTAGGTCAATTTATATTTATAAGTAACATAGTTCCTCCAAAAATAAGGTTGTCAACCAATCTACCTTGAAATAGAGTAATGATGTAAACATTGTCAAATATGTAACATGTATAAAATAAATAATTGACGATGTATGCTTATGTGCAACTTATTTGGTTTCGAGTCTGTAGAAGCTTGTTCTCGTCTCACTTGTAATATTTAGAAAGGACCAACAAGCTATGTTCATACAACTTGTTTACCAATCAATATATAAACATGAGACTTTTTTTCTTAAATTTTTTTGTTATGTTTCTCGACCTTAGTATCATGCATGTACTTTAAAAAATAAAGTGATAATACACTTATTGTTGTTCTTGCAATTATCTTTTTTAAGGAAAGCTTTAGATATTTTGCTACGATACCAATCTCCTTATCACTTCATATGTACTATGTAGCCCAACCATTTCTACTCGACAGCAGGTCACTTATGCATGTTAATTTGTAGTACGTAATCTTAGAAGAACAGCCAAATGTTCAACAAGTATCTACTTATAGCAAGCTCCATCTCATGTAGTTTAGAAGCCAAGCTTAAACAGGTCAAGTCCTAACCAAATCATCCTTTGCAGGCTCTCTCTCTCTCTCTCTCACACACACACACATACATAGTGCCCATGTGTGTATAGTTTGTGAAATATGTACATAAGTGTTGTACTAATTCCTCTTCAAAGATTTTAACCATTTGATAGCAGAACGATGGTTAATATAAGAAACAAAAAGCAAAAAGTAGATAAAATGTATACTTGTGTTGTAAGCTATAATTGATAAGAAAACAAGTTTTTATGTTTTGATTTCAGCCATAACAATTAAGAATGATTTGATACACTTGTCTTTACTACTTTTCAAAGTGTATGGTATATACTAGCAACATTACAAATATATCATCCTAGTATGTTCAAACAAATCACAATAATCTAATTCTAAAACGGATGATTAAGATCTGAATTCAAAAGTAAAAAAATATTTTTAAAATTAAGTACACTTACACAATAAATATAAGTTTAGATTTAAAATTAAAAATAAATCCTCCATCCTTTAACTTTTGATACATACCAATATATGTATTTGATTCATCACACTCATACTAATAGGCCACCTTGATACAAAAGTATTGTGATGGATCCAAGCAGTGTGAGATCTACACCTTCTAGTACTCATTTCGAGGATCATACTCCACTATATATATGTAGCTTCCCTAGCCTATATGAAATGATCAACCTCAATAGAGGGATGTGTTAACGATGATCGAACTAACAAATAACTCAATTAGGTGTATACACCTTCCTAATATCTAAGCAATAGATATATGCATGATACTAGGTCAATCTATATTTATAAGTAACATAGTTCCTCCAAAAATAAGGTTGTTAATCTATCTACCCTGGAATAGAGGAATGATGTTAAACATTGTAAAATATCTAACATGTATAAAATAAATAACTAACGATGTATGCTCATGTGCAACTTATTTGGCTTCGAGTTTGTAGAAGTTTGTTCTCGTCTTTGACTTATAATATTAAGAAAAGACCAACAAGCTACGTTCATACAACTTGTTTACCAGCCGATATGTAAACATAAGACTTTTCTTCTTAAATTTTTTCATTGTGTTTCTCGACCTTAGTATCATGCATGTACCTTAAAAAATAAAGTGATAATACACTTATAGTTGTTCTTGCAATCATCTTTTTGAGGGAATCTTTAGATATTTTGCTAAGATACCTATCTCCTTATCACCTCATATGTACTATGTAGCCCAATTATTTCTACTTGACATCAGGTCACTTATGCATGTTAATTTGTAGTATGTAATCTTAGTACAACAATCTCCATCTCATGTAGTTTAGAAGCCAATCTTACATAGGTCAAGTCTTGACCAAATCAACTTATGCAAGCTCTCTCTCTCACACACACACATACATAGTGCCCGTGTGTGTATAGTTTGTGAAATATGTGCACAAGTGTCATGCTAAATCCTCTTCAAAGATTTTAACCATTTGATAACAAAACAATGGTTAATATAAGAAACAAAAAGCAAAAAGTAGAGAAAATGTATACTTGTATTGTAAGTTGTAATTGATAAGAAAACAAGTTTTTATTTTTCAATTTCAACCATAACGATTTAGAATGATTTGATACACTTGTCTGTACTACTTTTCAAAGTGTATGGTATATACTGACAACATTACAAATATATCATGTTAGTATGTTCAAACAAATCACAATAATCTAATTCTAAAATGGATGATTAAGATTTGAATTCAAAAGTCAACAACTACAACAACTAATCCTTTTTCATACTAGATGTGGTCGGCTACATGGATTCTTTGTTTTCATAGAGCCCTATCATGTACCATGTTACCAGTTAACTCAACATAAGCTACATCATTCTTTATTGTCTCTTCCCAATACTTTTGTGGTCGTTCTCTACCTCTTTTAATACTTTCAAAATCTATTATTTCATACCTTCTTAGAGGTGTTTTTTTTTGTCTTCTTTCTATATGTCCAAATCATCTTAAACGATATTTTCTCATTTTATCCTATATTGGTGTCACTCCTAATTTGTGTCGAATAACCTCATTATGTATAAGGTCTTTCCTTGTATGATCACTCATCCATCTCAACATCTTCATTTATGCCACAAACATCTTTGGCAATTGTTGATGATTAATTACCCAACACTTGGAACCATAAAACATAACAGTTCTAATTTCGCTCTATAATATTTACTTTTTAACTTTAATGATATCTTCTTGTCACAAAGAATACCTGATGCTCCTCTCCATTTTAACCAACCAACATTAGGTTTCCGACATACAACATAAAACTTTATCGGATTTTATACCATGGATTTGAATTCAAAAGTAAAAAATATTTTTAAAAGTAAATACACTTACAATAAATATAAGTATAGATTTAAAATTAAAAATAAATCTTCAATCCTTTAACTTTTGATACATACCAATATATGTATTTGATACGTCACACTCATATTAATAGGCCACCTTGATGCAAAAGTGTTGTGATGGAACCAAGCAATGTGAGATCTACACCTTCTAACACTCATTTCAAGGATCATACTCCACTATATATATGTAGCTTCCCTAGCCTATATGCAATGATCAACTTCACTAGAGGGATGTGTTGACGATGACTGAACTAACAAATAACTCGATTAGGTGTATACACCTTCCTGATATCCAAACAATAGATATGTGCATGATACTAGGTCAACTATATTTATAAGTAGCATAGTTCCTCCAAAAATAAGGTTGTCAATCAATCTACCTTGAAATGTAGGAATGATGTAAACATTGTTAAATATGTAACATGTATAAAATAAATAACTGACGATCAACTTCGAGTAGAAGCTTGTTCTCGTCTTTGACTTGTAATATTGAGAAAGGACCAACAAGCTATGTTCATACAACTTGTTTACGAGTCGATATGTAAATATGAGACTTTTCTTCTTAAATTTTTTCATTGTGTTTCTTGACCTTAGTATCATGCATGTACTTTAAAAAATAAAGTGATAATACACTTACCGTTGTTCTTGCAATCATCTTTTTTAAGGAAAGCTTTGGATATTTTGCTAAGATGCCTATTTGCTTATCACTTCATATGTACTATGTAGCCCAACCATTTCTACTTGACATCAGGTCACTTATGCACGTTCATTTATAGTATGCAATCTCAGAAGAACTGCCGGATATTCAACAAATTTTTGCTTATAGCAAGCTCCATCTCATGTAGTTTAGAAGCCAAGCTTAAACAAGTCAAGTCCTAACCAAATCAACCTGGCTCTCTCTCTCTCTCACACACATATACATTGTCCCCGTGTGTGTATAGTTTGTGAAATATGTGCACAAGTGTCGTGCTAATTCCTCTTCAAAGATTTTAACCATTTGATAACATAATGATGGTTAATATAAGAAACAAAAAGCAAAAAGTAGATAAAATATATACTTGTATTGTAAGTTGTAATTGATAAGAAAACAAGTTTTTATTTTTCAATTTCAACCATAACAATTCATAATGGTTTGATACACTTGTCTGTACTACTTTTCAAAGTGTATAGTATATACTAGCAACATTACAAATATACCATGCTATAATGTTCAAACAAATCACAATAATCTAATTCTAAAATCTTGAATTCAAAAGTCAACAACTACAACAACTAAGCCTTTTTCCATACTAGCAACATTACAAATATATCGTACTAGTATGTTCAAACAAATCACAATAATCTAATTCTAAAATGGATGATTAAGATCTGAATTCAAAAGTAAAAAAATAATTTTAAAATTAAGTACACTTACAAAAAATATAAGTATAGATTTAAAATAAAAAAATAAATCTTCTATCATTTTAAGATGGATAGTTAAAATTTGTTTTGATATATCATTTTAATAATATTAGTATATGGCAAACTTTTCTCTAACACACACACCCGAATATAGATGCTACAATAAAATGAGTTAAAAGTTTTATTTCTACGTCAACAAGCTTTAAGAATTTTTTTTTCTTGGTTCATGGTTTTGGTATTCCGACAAAAACTTACCTAAAATTTATGAAGATCATGTGTTTAACGAGCAACCTATTAACCAAAAGCCTTAACTTGGCCCGTTCAGCCCTATTAGTTTGTACACGATCGTTAAAATACCAGCGACGATTCTCGTGTCACCTTCAGGTGTCTCGGTGAATAGATTTCATTGTTCTATTTTCCTTCTCAAATTTGATTTAGAACACGACGGGGTTTTATGGAGGGAAAAGGGGGAAATTTTGGGAGGGAGGGTCGAGGTGGGAAGCCTCAAAATTTCCGGTTTTCTCTCTCTCTCTCTCTCTCTCTCTCTCTCTCTCTCTCTCTGTGTGTGTGTGTGTGTGTGTGCGTGCGTCTGTGTTTTCCGTCAGTTCTTTGCTAGTTCGACTGGTTCTAGCGTCGAGTTTCTCGGTGCGTGTTTCGTTAGTTCTTGCTAGTTTGACTGGTTCTAGTGTCGGGTTTAAAGGTTGGTGGCAAGGGAAGCGTATAACTCCCTCCCTCTCTCTCTCTCTCTATATATATATATATCATATGGGGAAGACGTTTTCAGGACGTATGTGGATTTTGTTTTGAGACAAGAAGGCTTGGTTACAAGTCAAATAGTAAGTATGGTTATTGGTACGTGCCCTAGAATTTCCCTCCGTTGCATACTAGTGATTGCCGATTACTGTTGAGTGTTGACTATGCTTTTGTTGTTTCCTTTTTATTTCTTATTTTCGGTTTTTCTCAATGAGTGTAGCTTTTCCTTGGAGCTCCCATGTACTTCTTTATGGCTTTCAGTTTGATCGTTTTGTTTCTTTGTGATTGTAATGGAAATTGGTGAATTGGTTTTTTGTGGGATGTTTTTCTTTATATTTCCTCCTTTTTAAGGGTTATCTTGAGACGTTTAAAATAGCATAATTTAGGTTTTTGGGACTTTCGAGTAGTTCATTTCATAATGAAGTTTCTGATTTCTCTTTTAAGGATTTAAATATTAGGAGGGGTTCGAATTTTCATGCAGTTTTGCCTTAAAATTAGATACTTCCTCCTAAAACGGCTACTTTTAAAGGGCCATGCTGAATCCGATTCTCACGGAAGTGCATTCAAAGACTCCACTGTTGTGGGAACCTGTAAGGTAGACGACCCAATATGGAAGGGCAGATGTCTTGAATGCAAACTATGCTTGTGCATGGTGTTCTAATTTGGAAACCTGAATTAGTTATTTTGATAAACAGTGACTTGAGTTATTGTTAATAAAAAATGGTCCACCGATTATATGCTTCTTGGTGGCGCTAGCGGTGGACCTACTGCAACTCTTATTCTTGGTCTAAAGTGCAGAACAAGGCAGTCCATCAAAGTCATGAAGAGGAGAGTGGAGACCGTGACTCTACTATAGCCAAGAATTTTGGTCGTTAATGGGTGGAGAATGCAATAGATGGTGGGAACTTTCTTTCCTGAGCTACCTACAGGGAAAACCCTAATGCAATGAGCAGAGCACTACTATAGGAGTTAGTTGGTTTTAGTATAAATGATTTGGAGATGGTGTATATTTTTGAAATTGAACTAACTAGGGCTTGATAATATCTTGAGCAAGGAAAGGTCAACAGAAAGAGGAAAGTGATCATGGACTTTGCCTATGAGGTTTGGCATGTCTCTTGCACTATCTGGAAAAATTAAAAAGAAGAGGTAATCCAATGAATTGGAAAACTCACCAGAGTAGAAACTAGTTTCCTAAGCGTATATTACCTCTAGTTTAAACAAAGGGGTCACATTTCCTACCGCTGTATGCATTGGTGTGGACATTAATTGAAGTTGTGTCTCAACTCAACTTTCCATTTCTTATAGCAGTTACTCAATTTCTCCTTTTCTTTCCCATCTTTCTCAATTTCTTTTATCTATGACAATCTTACTTTGAACCACAAAAAACATGGTGCTGACGTGAGTATTCAAGATCTAAAACAGTTCAATGGGGCTAAATGTTCCTATAATTAAGCATCTCCATCATGAGACTGAGAAAGAGAGGACCTTCCTTGTGTTAGCATTGTATTTGGGTGCCAGATGAATCAGATTTGCATATGACTTCCTGCTCTCTCATGCTTTATTGTCATTAATATTGGTCTAAGAACTTTGCCTCTCGCGCTTCTTGTCTTGATTTGCTTGCTTTATATTTAGTTTAGTTGTACTCTATAAATTGAGCATTTTTGATCTGTTGTACCGGTTTTATATTATATATCTTGATGAAAAAGTGATTCTGGTGCTTACCCTTTCTATGACATTTTTTTTTTGGGTTATGGAGTGGTCTTTGTGATGCCCATGAAGAATGAATAACCAACACCCTCTCTTAACTGTACCCGCATCTTTTGATGAGGTGGTAATGTACAAGTAATAAAGTTTCTACCATTATTGGTGGTCTGGTGATGCCCATGAAGAATGAATAACCAACACCTTCTCTTAACTGTACTCATACCTTTTGATGAGGTGATATTGTACAAGTAATAAAGTTTCTACTATTGTTGTAAAAATCATATCATATCATACAACGCGATATGAGTTTATCATGTATCGTATGCTAGAACAATACAATATAGGTAAGTGTATTGTATTTGACCATTTATCGATCTGTATCAAGCTATATCATACATATCTCGCCTTCTCCTTCTTTCCTCAATTGTCTCCTCTTGGACCATATCACGTCTTTATTCTATATCTCTTAAGAAGCATCATGAAACTCTTAATACATATCCCAACCACCTATTTTTGTTATCTCTGACACAATCTTTTTTTTCTTTCTAGCCATCAAAACTTACTGAATTTCATATTTTACATCTTAGTACCCGATGAAAAGCACTTGCATTTTTTTGGCTCCTACAAGATGATGTTTCACATGAAAAATACCTCCATGCTTAATCTCATTACACAACATGTACTTATTCACAAGCATATTGTCGTGAAAAATTGGGTGAGAAAGGATTAGAGAAAAGGAAGGGAGTATGCTACAAATTTGACAAAAACCTTATGGATTTTCACGATTTTGAGAGAAAAACATACAATTTTTCTATGAAATCAAGCATGAAAGATAAAAAAAGGTTTGAGAGCAAACACATATGGTAGAAAAGGGTTTAGGAGCAAGTATAAACACTTGAAAGAGTCTAGGTTATGATGGCAACAATAATGGGGTTGGTTCTTGTTCCACTGTGAGAGCCCTTGTTCGCCTGATGACTGCCAAGGATAGTTGAAGAGGTCTTAGAGATAGTGGAATACAGTTATTTTTTTCCTCACGTGACTCCTAGAACTCAATATGACATTACATCAGCTATGACTTTAAATGAAGTAATTGAGGAAGTAGATCCCAAGAGTGCATAGTTTTTTTATGAAAATTGTCTCTTTTAATGTTGCAACTTTCTATAGGTTTTCAAGAAGAAAACAAAAGAACAAATTGTTAGGATTTTCATAGTAGGGTTTTTTACCGGTATACCATTTTCCTTTTTAATTTCAATGAGATATTGGTTTGATATATTCAGTGTTATCCGTATCGCACCGTATCGTACGATACGGTGCGATACGTATCGTATCGTGGGAAGCCACGATACGATACGGTACTGTATCGTACGATACGGGCGATACGCCCAAATTTTTTTTTTTTTCAAAATTTTTTTTTTCAAATTTTTTTTTTCAAAAAAGTTTTTTTTTTCAAAATTTTTTTGCATGTTTCTACCCTCTCTTTCCCTCTCTTCACTTCCCTTAAAGGCATCCTCCAATATGCTTATAATTTGGGTTTATAATTTCATTTATTTAATAAAAATAATGTATAAAAAAAAATTATGACAAAATCATTTCCCTTTCTGTTACAACTTTTAGGTATATTTTTGCTAACAGTTTCTAATTTCATAAGATCGTAAACAATTAAAAACATTTAATTCTCTCGGTTCATTGAGTAGGGATTTCACAACTTCACTATTTTAAGGTTCACGTTACATGACTTCCATTGAGTTGAACATGATCAATGTGTGTGAGGCTTAACTCAGTCTGTGAAGTGAGAAATGAAGCTCATGCATTAGTTAAAAAGCTAGTCTCCAATAAGAGAAAAAGGGGACATTATCAAGTAATAATATAACATCATTAAGGTGTCATAGACTCAATAATCAAAGAAATGGAGCTCTTTGTTTTGCTCACATATGAAAATTAGCAAATATGACAACTACATGTACAAAGATAGCAGTTTGTTAATTTTGATATATTACATGAGTGAATTATGGAAGATAACGAAGAAAATGCACTCCTAAGTCCTAACTGAAGAAGACATTGCATGAATTAATTTGAAGTACAACAACATCATCAAGGAGAAGATGAAGATTATTTAGTTAATGATCCTGATACAAATTTACAATATGTAAAATATAAATGTATTTCATTTTTTGATTCAAAATATATAATTTTGGATGCAATTGTTCAATATTAAATGTTCAATTTGTGCTAAACTTTACATTATATGAATTTAAAGCAATTACCAGATTTTTTCAAAATTTTCCAGAATTTTCTTGATTTTTTTCGGATTTTTACTAATTTTATTGATTTTTTAAATAATTTTTATAGTTTTTTAATATTAAAGTACGATACGATACGATACGATACGATACGCCCGTATCGTGGAGCCCAGCGATACGCGATACGATACGCGTCGGACAACACTGGATATATTTGATTTCATACAACTAATATGTTTTGTGCTACTCGTTGCTATGTTTTGTTTGTTGTTAGCTCTGTAGGGACAGGCTGTTTCCTAGTCTTCTAATTGTGGGAAATGAGTGTGTGGTTCACATGTGGTGACAATTATTCCAATGTCTGTATTTTATGGTACTTTCAGACATGTTTTATAGTTTATTCGTTGGACAAGTTATATGGAACTCAGAAATCTGTCTGTTTTCCTTGTTGACAGAAGTTGTGGTGTCTTCCTATTGAAGACCGTTTCCTTGATGATGCATAGTGGATGATTCAAATGATTGCTTTTGTGTATATGAGGTATGTGATTGAAGCCCTGTTCAGCAATTGAAGGTTGATGATTTATTTGTGGTTCTTGGGTTAGTCACATTTTGACTGCTTACATGTTGGTTGAGGCAAATGTGAACAAACATGAGTGCATTGTCAATAACCGTGCTAATGCTTGTTGGATGAGGACTGGGACAAGTCTTTGAGATGGAGTGCAACAAGGAAGATGCCTTGCAGGCCAAAAGGGTGGCTGAAAAAAAGTTGGAGAGTAAGGATTATGTGGGGGCTCATAAGATGATTTTGAAGGCACAGAAGCTCTTTCCAGATCTGGAGAATATCTTGCAGATAATGACTGTTTGCAGAGTTCACTGTGCTGCTGAAATCAAATTCCAGGGGTCTGAGATGGATTGGTATGGAATTCTCCAAGTTGAGATGGTGGCAGATAAGGCTTCCATCAAGAAACAATATAGAAAGCTTGCTCTTCTTCTTCATCCTGATAAAAACAAGTTCCCTGGTGCTGAATCTGCATTTAAGCTGATTGGGGAAGCCATGAGAATCCTTTCTGATCAATCAATGCGTGCTGCATTTGACTTGAATCGGAAGCATGCTATGACTAAGCCTGGTATTCCAACGAAGCCTGCCCAGCCAAACCACAGTTTTGCTGCAAGGAAATTTACTGGATTTCCTAATAATTTTATGAGTCATTCTGCACCACAGTCTTCAGGCACAAATAAGCCACATAAGCGACAATATCCACCATCAACAGGTGCAACAACATTTTGGACGATGTGCCCATTTTGTTCCATCAGTTACCAGTATTACATACATACCATGAACAGTTTTCTGAAGTGCCAGAATTGTATGAGAACCTTCATTGCTCTTGACATAAACATATCAGATACTCAATTTAGGAGTGAAACAACACATAGTCGGTCTTCATATTCTGAACAGAATGGTAACACAAATACAGGGGTTAATTTTGGTCCTCATAGAATTCCACAATCAGGGATTTCCAGAAGCAACTCTTATGGCATGGGTTTTCAGCAAAATGTCTCTGGTGTGTCAGTGCAAATGAGAACTGATGAAGTTAAGTGTGCTGAGCGCAGGTATAATTTTGAAGCTGAAGAGGTTGATGGAGTAGAAAGGCCAGCAGATATGGAGAAGCAATTCGTGGATAAGAGTGCAACCAAGAATCTGAGGAAGGTTGGATCTGAATCTAGTGGCAGTGACACTGCTGAGAGTGAGGTGTCTGAGGTCATTGAGGCAGTTGACATTGGAGCACAGTCTTGTTCTCAGCAGCAGACAGGGCCAGACACCCAGCGCCAGAGGAAATCTTCTAGGAACAAGAAGCACGTGTCTTATAATGAAGGTGATAGCGACGAAGATGACTTTGTGAATGCCCCACACTCAAAAAGGTTAAAGAGGACTGAATCATCACAAGATGAAGGGAAGTGCAGAAAGGATTCAGCTCAACATGTGAAGAGTAGTCTTGAAGATCCCACAAGCAATCCTTCCGAAGATTCAAATGACAAAAAATCAAACAATGCTTTGTGTAAAGAAGAAAATAGGTTCAATTCAAAGAATCTAGAAATAAATAATGCAAATAGTTCTGAATCTTCTTATATTGGTGAAAAACAGGAGGACAATGGTAAAAGTGATAGTAGAAGTGATGAAGATGGTGAAAGTTCATCAGTACCAAACATCTTGGAGTGTCCAGACCAGGAATTCCATGATTTTGATGGCGATAAAACAGGGAGCCACTTCATGTCTGATCAGGTATGGGCCGTGTACGATGAAGTAGATGCGCTGCCTCGTTTTTATGCTATAGTGAGGAAAGTGCTTTCTACAGATTTCAAGCTGCGGATCACATGGCTGGAGTCATCTTCTCCACATGAAGCAGAGCAAGAGTGGGTGGCTGCTGAGCTACCTATTGCTTGTGGGAGATATTCTCTTGGAAAAACTATGGTTACAGAAGACCGTCTAATGTTTTCTCATCTGATGAAATGTGAGAGAGCTTGTGAGAGTGGACGTAAATACTACAAGATCTATCCTAGAAAGGGTGAGATCTGGGCCCTCTACAAGGACTGGGATATCAATTGGAGCACTAATCCAGAGAACCACAAGAAATTTACTTACGAACTGGTAGAAATTATCGACGACTATGCTGATGACACTGGTGTTGATGTTGTACTGTTGATTAAGATGCGTGGGTTTCAAAGCTTGTTTACGAGAATGGTAAGTAAGGGATCTGAAGTTATAGTGCATATTTCAGGCTGTGACTTGTGCAAATTTTCTCATCAAGTTCCCGCACACATCATGGAGGGAGGTGAGAAGGAAGGTGTTCCAAGAGACTCTCTTGAGCTTGATCTGGCTGCTTTGCCTTCTAACTTTGAGGCATCTGTACCTGCCAAAAATTGTTCTGAAGTTAGAGAATCAGGTTTAAAGAACAATCAGGCTGATTCTACTGCCTTTGATCCTGCTACTGAACACAAGGAATTCTTTTTTGGTCCACGGAAGCCAATACCATCTGGCATGAAGGATGAACAGGAGAGAAAAGGTGCTCAAAGAAACGATTATGTGAATTGCAATTTTTCGAATGTGGGCAATGTGAATGGGGTCTCAGCTAAGAAGCCCAAACAAACAAATGCTGATAAGCGATACTTAGATGAAACTGCAAAAGTTGGCACTAGATTTGCACCTAGATCTCCTAAAAGCATCTCAGGGATTTATGTGGAGCAGCCTAAGTTGACGGTAGCATCTGGCCACAATAGTTTGTCCACAATAAGCATTGGTCATGGTAACTCCCAGGCGCATTCGGACAATGATGCAGGCAAGAACCATGTTTTTGTAGGTTTCGAAGGCCTTAATCCTCTTCATGCATCATCTCTGGGTGCTGATGTCTATGCATGTTCAAGCCCAAAATTCCATGACTTTATGAATGATAGGTCCATTGATAAGTTCAGGAGAAACCAAATCTGGGCAATGTATGATGATAAATTTGATAAGAAACCTAGGCTGTACGCACTGATACAGAAAGTGGATTTGTCAGCAAAGAAACTGTATTTTACAAGGCTAACAGTTTGTGGTGATTTAAAATGGCTAAGTCAGGGCCTGCCCATCCCTTGCGGTATGTTTAGAGCTGATAAGTCCGACTCTTGTGGACCACATATATTCTCTCATCAGTTAAGAGATGATCCAACATGGAAGCTTGGGATATATCGGATTTATCCACGGCAAGGTGAGGTGTGGGCCTTATACACCAATTATAAGCTTGAATGGTCCTGTTCTGAATTTGAAAGGCGTGGTTACTCAATTGTGGAAGTTCTTACCAATTATAATGCTGAAAAGGGTGTGATAATTCACCGAATGTCAAAGGTGAGAGGACAATCATCCGTCTTCAAGAATAGTGGTAAACAAGAAAACATCCAGAGCAAGGACGTGCTTATATTCTCCCATCAGATCCCTTCTTTCAGGATAACAGATGAAACAGGGTTAAGTGGATGTTGGGAATTAGATGATGCGTGTCTTCCAAGTTCTGCACACACGTCTAAGTTTCAGTTTTTTGAACTGTGAAAGTATATTTCTTTGCGAAGTTTCAGTTTTTTGAACTGTGAAAGTATATTTCTTTGCGAAGTTCCACCTAACAATGGTAGGTAGAGGTGTTTTCTCAACAGAAAGCAAGTCTCAAGAATGATCACCTGCTCTTTTTGGTCTACTTATTTGATTTTACTAGTGTTGCTCCTCCATTGATGATGCATCCCGATGTCCTGTGGGTTGGTCGATGGTGCTAGCCAAGTTCTAAGGGATTCAGATTATTGATTTACTAGTGAATATTCTCTTGCTGCTTGCTTTTTCCTGTTTGTACGTTGGTCCTCCACTGGTCTCAACCTGGTGTTGGCGTGGAGAAGTTTAGCGTATAATCTCGAAAGCCTTCTTGGGACTGGTGGACCATGAGATCATGGCGTTGAAGCAGTTATTGGTCATTCTGTGGCATGCTTCCCAAGATTGACTGATTGCATCTTACTAATCTCTGGCATTTTTCCTTATGGAAGAATTTCAAAGATGATTTTGACACCCATGAGGCATGTTATATTTTTTACTCACCTTCTCATTATGTTTGAATTCAGTTGGAGTTTTTTCTGCAGCACAAAGATGAGAAGTTGGAGCACGCGTGCTGCAAAAGCTGTGAAAGGCTAATCTTTAGCTCCTTTGGATGTAAATGTATGTGAAAAAACAGGCAGGTCTGATTCACAATCAAGAATCCATGAGGCTGTCCAACTAGTCTGGAGAAAAGTTTTTTGGTTTATCTTAGCTGACCTTTTTCCTGGGGGACTTTGTCACCAGTTTGGTATGTTTCTAGAAGAGCCACTGAGATGAGCTCTCCTCACATATGAAAGGGTCCTATGTAATGGAAACTCGTTCTGTTGTAAGCCACACATACTGGATTTACGCATTTGAACAATGTTCTGGAACCGTCTCTCTGTGTGTGTGTGCACGTGGTTGTATATCTGCTTCCTTGCGTGGTGACATGTTCCAAACCGTAAGACTTGCATAACTTGTAGGATCGAGCAATATGGTATATAAGTTTTGAAAAATGTTTCCAGAATGTGGTACTTCTAGGCTTAGAAAATCATTTAATGTCATGAAAATTTGGCAAGATGTGGGATGAACAAAGTAAGAATATATAGTATATTCATGGCCGTATATGAGAATAAAGGGCATTACTAGAGGTACCAGGGTAATGAGTTATGCCATGAAATTATGAGCGGAGGATATTACAAAAGTTTAATTATCTAATATATTGGAAACACTAGTGAATTGATGTTAGAGGGATCTATTATTAGAACCTATTCCCATATTAAAACATCTAACGGGAACTACGGAAAAAGGTGGGGATTTAGTGCTGAATTTGTTGATATTTCTTCATGGATTGCTCGTAGGGATTCAGGAAAACCTTAAACACAAACTCCAAATTATCTGCGTAAGGAACGCACTGTTGTAGAAAAGTAACCATTTCCGAAATCGGTGCTACTTCAAGGATCTCCCACCACATTAAAGTGTCCATTTTCCTTTTAAAATGCCCGCGCGTGCAGGGCAATAGGGGCCGTTTGGATTTGCCTATCGTGTTGATCCAGTGTAAACATAAAATTTTCATTCCAAGCCTATGTAGAAACTTGAAACGATAATTTCTAATATACTCTTGCGTGAGCATGCAAGCTAGTTTTCAAAAACTAGCAAAGTATATAAATCAAATCCGACTTTAATTAGCGATTGGGCTAAGCGAGCTCTTTTCGCTTTAGGCCTTCTTGAACCGACACTCAAGGGTCAGCCTAAGCACTTAGAAACTTTAATTCTAGAGGTGAGAAACTCCAATTCATGTGAGGATGATGTGTTTTTCAAAGAAAAAGTGAATGCACTTGGTTTAAAGCTTCCAAATGAACAAGTACTAAAAAACAGAAAGTTCTGTTTTCAGGACTTGTTCCTCGAATCATTTTCAATGCCTTACAAACCTCCTAAAATCATCAAAATTTTATAGGACAAAGCCTGAGATGTGGAGAGCCTGTAACAATTTTCAGATCGTGATTCAGAGTTGTACTGCTGCAAAATTAAATCTGAGAAGTGCCTCTGCTCAGGCACTCGAAACTGTTCTGTCATAGAAATACAGAGACTCAAAGATGAGCCTGTATCTAAGTACTCAGAGTTCCAAATTTAATGAATTTGATCTTGATGGAAAGATATGGATGTCAGCTTTCCAATGAATCAAAATCCATCAATTTTGGAGACCTACAAATAGAGGTATGGGATGAAAACCCTAGCTCTATTGTAAGAAAACACGTTGGATAGACAATTTTCAGAAATCATTCCTATTTTGCACAATTTTAATTATGAGGTTGGACGGCCCTAAAATTCTTGAAAATTTTATTATAAGTGGTACTATGTGTATAGAATATGTGTGCAAAGTTTCGGAGCAATTGGAGCAGAGGTAAAGAATTAAAAATAAAGTAATCAACGTATGCAGAGATGATGAAATTCAGTTTTTAGATTTTTATAATCATACGTGATGCAAACTCACACAAATTGAAATTGCAACAACACAACATCACGAATTAAAATTGATAAAAGGAAATGAAGGAAAATATGTATATAAGCTTAAGCATAGAGGGGGTAGAGAGTATAGAGTGTTCTATAGAATATATTGGGGAAGAATCACACAAACAAACACATACAGTGCATACGTGAGAATGAAAATTCAGCAAATCTACTCATTATTACAACATGGGGGGAGGCAAGGCTCCATTAATACAACCCCTTTTAAATTGAATTAAAGGAGAAGAAGGATTAGAATTAAAGTTTAGGAATACTTACAGCTTTCCCCCACAAATTTGAACTCTCAAGAGGAATTCGGCACTCCCTTCTTCCTTGACTCAATCTCACTCACACTCAATGTGCAACCTTAGCCTAGAACTACCCCACTCTCTCTCTGGCTTCACTCCATTGCAGCCCATGACCCAATGTTGGTGCAACCCTTCCCCCTAGAGCAACCCCTCTCTCTCTCTCTCTCTCACCAATTCCCCAAGATAGCAAACTCTCTAAGTGATCAAGAATGAAGAACCCGCCCCCCCTTGGCCCTATTTATAGGCCAAGGGGCTGGCTTCTAGGGCATTCATTTGGGGCTTGTTTCGCTTCCATGTCCAGCCCATGATCCCCTTTAAGTGGTCTCCCTTGTGGTACTATGGACCAGCCCCATGTGGGCTGGTTTTTTAGTTCATTTGAGAGCATCTAGGCTTAGCCAGGTGCACCTATGTAGCCGGCTAAGCTTGATGTAGCCCATCCTTGTGTGCTTTACTTCCAATGTCGACTGGGTGTGGCTTTAAACTCAACACTTTTCAAGTCCGATTCCTTCGGGAAAATGGTCCATATTGGCCTTTGATTTAAACTTGAACCGATCCCGCGTCTTGAAGTGATTCGTCCCTTGATGTGCACCGACCTTCATCTTATCCAATTATGATAAGCTTTGATCTTTGCATCCTACTTGATATGCTTTGTTACTTGCTTTATCTGGAGAGGATAGGCTTCTGACTTGGTCCATCATTCGCTTCCATGCTTGATTTTGATCTCGGATCGGGCTAGGTCCTTACCTGTTCGTCGGATTGGTCTTGAATCACCGAGGTTTTTAACTTTGAATTTAAAATCTTTATTTTGAAATGTTCCTAAAAGACTTAAACTTTTTAAAAGTTGGGATTTTCGAATTGGAAGTTTATAAAGGTTTCAACTTGATTTTCGAAATTGGGAGTTTTGAAAATATTTTGATTTTAGGTGTTTACATCCAAACCAACAGTTCTAGAGCAGGTATTTGTCACCAGGTTCCTCCCTGGTTCTGGTTTCAGTTCTGGTCCGATTTTTACAAAATCATGTAACTATAGCCAAAGCATTCAACCGCATACATGAGCAAGGCCATTCTACATGCCAGAGAAGCAACTTGACCTTTGTCATTGTTCGAGCTTGTGCTTTCATTGACTTTATTTGCAAAGAGTATGTACTCTTTCGTTGCGACATCCTCTACTATATTGGTAAAATTTTACTTCCTAATTCTTGTGATTTAATTGACTTCATTCTCAAAGCATACCATGGTTCACACAAGGAGGGACCTGAGAGAATTTTTAAGATTTATCAAAGAGTCAAAGCAGTTTTTTATTTGGAGATGGATAGAAGATTATGGCCCAATTTGTTAGAGAGTGTGTAACGATGACTCAACCATATTCAATTGATTTGAATCAAAAGAGACTTCGCCTGACGACAAAGGATGTCTCCTTTATCTCAACCGTCAATGCCTTGTTGAATAGAGTTATCTTCTTCAGCAATCGGCACTTCATCAACTCTCTTCCTACACTCAACGTGTTACTGCTGGAGTAGCCTAACTGCACCATTCACTCACGCACACACGATGCACCTAAACACTCACGTTATCTGGCTAGGTGTGAGGGAGGGTTTGGAAGATCATTGGAACTTAATAAAAGACCGGTGTTATTTGCAGACTTGCAGATCGTTTATTATAAGGGACCGAATGGCTTTATATAGCCAGTAGATGAAACCTTGGGAAATGTTCTAATAATTAGATCTAGGTCATGGATCCGATCCAAGGTTTAATCACTACATGACCGATTAATGACTATACTAAATGATTAATCTATATGTTGATGTAAATAAAATTTTTAGTATATGGATCGACTTAAAATATCATTTACAAAACAAAGCGCGAGCGTATGCTAGTTTGCTCAAACTTTAAAGATGATTTTTTCATTTCTTTGGCGATTGTGGACAAGTGGGTTTTTATCATCATAGGGCTTTTTGAACCGACACTCAAGGGTCAACCTATTTCCTTGAAGAGTGTTTTGTGATCCGATAAGTTTTCAAAACAAATTTTCACTTGAAACAGACTTTTCAAAACCGTTTGATAATTCCCGTGGTAAAATTCGATTTCAGTTCTAAAAAACAGAACCAGTTCTATTTTCAACAACAGATGTTTATAATGTTTTTGGTATTTTGTGAAATTCCAAAAATCCCAAAAAATTCACCGAGCTAGGTCTAAATGTGAAGTTTATTGAAATATTTTTATTCTGATTTTTGATTCTAAGGATGAGTAAAATTAAATTCGAGAAGTTCCCAACCTTAGAACTCGGGACAGACTCTTGACAGAAATGATAACGCGAAGACACCGGGTTCCTTTAGAAAAATACCTATATCTCTGCACATAGACCTTGAATTTTTATGAAATTGGTTATGTTGGAAATCTATGGAAATCAAATTTCCAAAAAAATAATTTTCATAATTTTTTGATAAATACAGAAAGAATTAAGGGAGTTTTACTCAAGCTCCGTTGCAGGATGTGTAGTGCAATTAGGTTTTGTCTCGGTTTAAGTTCAGTTTTCCACAAATTTATTTATAACTTTACCCATGCCTAAAATTCTTAAAAATTTTATGGGGTTTTAGACTGTGTGTGAGTGAGGAGTGAACCGATTTTTGAAATTTTTTGTTTAGAGATTAGGGCTGGAAAATCCAATAATAAGATAAATACAGAATAAGGAAAACAAAGTTTTCTGTTTAAGAGGCTAATGAATGCATCCAGTTGATCTTTAATAGATTAGTGATCATCTAAAGAAATTTAGGTTGATGACTTGTGTTCTTTTGGGGAAGAACTCATCTACAAATAAATTCTCGGGGCGATCTCTATCGAGGAGGAAAGCTCTCTTGGAAGATATATGCAATCATAGCCCAATGTCCACCCTTACACAATCTTATGGACCTTTAATCCACCATAAGAGCCATTTACATACTCATATCATTGTATGTAAAACTTGGGTGCTAATGCCCCTTTTATGGCTTCATATTTTATTAGGGAGAAAGTGTAATAATAAAGGAAAATTAATATATCTCTTAAACATAGAAGAGATGAGAGAATATAAGGCACAATGTATATTGAGGTAAATGCAATGAAAAATCAAACAAGTGATAGATGATCTTACCGGTTGCCTTGGATGTAAATTTGCAACAATTCTCCTCAAATATTACAATGCATTGGAGACAATTACTCCTTAATTACAATTGGAATCAAATGGAATTGAAGAAGGAAAGGATAAAGAGGGGGAAGGGATTGACCTTGATCGATGGGCAACACTTGGATGATCTTAAAAGCAAGTGGTCGGCAACTCCTTTCTCAGCACCTTCAGGCAATTTCCCCCCTTCTTCCTCTCCTCTCTCCTTCTCTCTCAATTTGCTAGAACTTCTCTTGATTTTTCTCCTTCAAACCCAGTCCCAAGGGCTGAATTTATAGGATTTAAGGGAATCTTCTAGAGCAGGAATATTTCTTTGGCATCCTCTAGGGAGTTCCACGAGTTGGGTATGGATTTGCTTGGCCGAAGTGTGATCCAATTCGAATGGAGGGTGCTGGTTACATGGTCTCACATGGCCTCACATGGGTGCACATGGTGGTCCCCTTCTTTGGTCAAGGATGGGTCCTTGATGCAGCCCTAGGCTAGGTGCAATGAAACCTGTCCCTTCCTTGGTTTGTCCATGGTGCAGTCTCCACTTGGGGTGGCTTGTAGCTAGGTGCAGGCATGGCTTTTTGGTATGGTTTGTGGCTACGAGTAACCCATGATCCAACCTTGACTTCAACATGTCTTTGACTGAACATAAAAAAAACCTTGACTTGATCTTGGTTTTTGACTCACTTTGGCCGAGCTCACACCTTAATCCTTGGCATGTCTTGATTGGGTGTACCCTTTCTTGGTGCCAACCTTGACTAGGCTTGGGCTTGTCTTCTTTGATGCAAGTGCATCTCCTTGACTTGATTTAGTGTAGCTTCTTAGCTACTTTAATTGAATTTGAATTGGGCCCCTGCACCCTTTCTTGGTTTGAGCTGAACTTGCTTTGGTGCGACACACCACTTGGTCTTGGGTCAGACTTGTTATCTTGATCCTAATTTGATTTTGTGTGGGCTTGGTCATATGCCACCCATCTTGAGTTGAATTGAGCTTGCTTTGTATGCCCTCCTTTCTGACTTGATTTGATTTGATCCATTGCAGGTATTGGAGCTACATTTCTTCAAATTCCATTCTTTTGGGCGAACCGCCTTTGCTTTTTCATTCTGGTAAGGATGACTTCCCACTTGATCTAATCTCTTTTCGGATAGGATTTTATGGTTTCAAATGTTTTGATTCTTTAAAACCATTTCTTTTAAGATATATTTGAAAACATCAAATTTTAATGAAATCTTCAAATACCTTTTTTAGAGTACAACTGAGTCCCATCCCCAGTGTTTGTTTGCATGAGTGACCTGCTTTCACTCTATGAGTTAGTCTTTAACCGTTTGAACCACTTTAATCCTTTGATGGGAGTAGGGTCTCAAACCACTTTAACCCTTTGATGGGTGTAGGGTCTCATACCACTTTAACCCTTTGATAGGTGTAGGGTCTCGGTGTAGGACTATCCTCGATCTAACGAGTTTTTGCGGTCTTTGCTTTGGACTTGTTTTGTTTTTGAATTTCAGAGGTTTTTATAATTTTGTAAAATTGTCATTTTTCAAATATTTTGTGGGTTTAGTTCCCAATGTCCCATTTTCATTTATTTCTTTGAAAAAAATTGTTTGAAACCATCCTTTCTTTGCAAGCAAGCATTTGAAACTACAAACTTTCGCTAATTTGGTCTTTGGGGTAGAGCAATCATTTTTTTGGGTTTTTGTCAAAATTATTATTTTTTATATGGGTGCAAAATACCCTTATTTTGAGACTCCTACAAAATTTTAGTGTGGAAATGAATTCATTTAATGTATATTTATTTGAAAAACCTTAAAAGACAGAAAACCATATTTTTTCTTGAAAAAACAGAAATTCTAAAAAGACTAATTTTTTTTTTGAGAATTTTTTGGGCGTTTACACTGTACTTACTATGGTAGGTTACCCAAAAGGGGTTTATCATTAGGCAAATAGGCCTATGCTATGAAAGTATGGCTATAAGCCGAACATGCACAACATAGATGCTTATTACAAAAGATAAAAAAGACGTGTTGTTGTGGTGTGGGTAAGTGTGGCATACTTAGAATGCATGTGTGTACTCCTCAAAAGCATAGTGTGTGGTGCACACAAGTCATTAGCACTCCCAGAATGAGTCCCGTGACAAAGTATAAGATTCACCAATCTCAAAAATATGAGTCGAGCAAGGTCCTTGACACCTTAACACCATTAACTATACCATCACAAGATTGGGAATTGATCTCTTGACACTTTAACACCATTAACTACACTATCACAAGCTTGGGAATCGATCTTTGTAGACTTCATTGAGGCCTTACCTTGTTTTGATTGGTGTGAAACCATATATGTGATTGTAGATAGGTTCATAAAGTATGTCAACCGTCAACCTCTCAAAGCTAAGTATGGGGTAGCCCAAGTTGTCAAAGCCTTCAAAGGTTATTAGCTAGTATTGGTTTGTAAAACCATAGCTAGGGACTAAGATACAATATTCACTTCAAAATTTTGAAAGGAATATATGTACCAATCGAGAACTAAACTATCATTTAGTATGTCCTATCATCCCTAAATTGATAGCCAAACCAAAGGCAACCAAATTCTTAAGATATACTTTTAATGTTTCATAGAAGGCAAACTTAGTGAATAACCAGACCTCATTCTCATGACTAAACTTTCTTATAATACTAGTGATCATACTTCAACTAAAATGACTCCTTTTGAGGCTCTTTATAGATATAAAGTCCCTCCACCTATTGCATATGAATATGGTAGTCCATTACATGAGAAAGATGATGTTTCTTTTGCAAACATAATGATGTTTAGAAGAGATTAAAGAGAACACCACTACAATTCAAGAGCACATGAAGGCTCAAGTTGGCAGGGGCTAACCATACTATGATTTTGAAATTGGAGATTGGCTATGGCTGAAGCCTCCTCCTCCTCAAGCCTTAAATCCAACTGACATGCCACAATCAAAGTTGCTTCCTAAATTTTATGAATTGTTCAAGATTATCAAGAAGATTAGCAAGTCAATGTATGAGATTGTCTTGCTCAAAGAAGTAAATGTCCATCCGATATTCAATGTATCTTACCTCAAACCATACATTGGACAACCCCTAGAAAAATGTATTGGAGGACTGACACAAGGGAAACATGGTGGAGATGATGTGACTGCCAAAGTCACCCTGATTCAACTCGGACCGACCTATGTCTAGTCATGCTATCAAAGTTAATTTGTAGCTAATTAAAGGTCTAGATAACACTCCATAACTCAAAATTAGAGTCGACTAAGTTCATGCTGCAATGGAGGATGAACTGGACTCAAAACTTGAATTGGCTTAGAAAAGCGGCTTCACTAATGATGTGTAAAGCTCGTATGGCATGCTAAGGGCTACCCAGTTGACTCTATCAACTCATTTGCATTGAATTTTTTTTTATTTAAGATTTACTAAAGTTAATTTTAGGTTTTGGGTTTATCTTTCCAAGTATGACAACAATCTTATTCGTTTCAAGGCAAAACAAAATATCTAAAGACTGAATTAAACCATAAAAGATGATGTACTTGCATGAATTTCTAAGCTTCTTATTAGGTTTCCACAATGGAATGGGTTTCCTAGATGAGTAGGTCTTTTAAGTAGAGTCATTTCTATGTAATAAGCCCTCTATTTAAAGGGATCGAGAGGGAGATCTAGGCACAAATAAAAACTAGATCAAGTTTTTTTATTGTGGATCTCATCGGTTAATATTCCTATTGAATTGCCTTCCTGTTCCTTTTAGTTTCTCAATACAAAATCGAAACCACATCACTTCAAGACTACAACCTTCTAACAATCATGTGAGATTTTCAGCCACCATCAACCATTAAAATGAGACGTCTTTAAAGACTCTTGAATATGGTTTCCATGTTCTAAAAGGTTTGGTTTTGGTTGTTTTAGTCAAGTCACAATTTTGGTAATAATCAATGGAAAACCAGTTCATTGTCTCAATCTGCAAGTCAAGATATTTGGTAAATTCTTATTTGGTTCTTCCATTAAAGTTGAAGGGCAAATATTATAGAGCAACAATTAGACCTGCTATGTTTTATGGTTCTGAGTATTGGGCAGTTAATCATCAACATGTACATAAGATGTTTGTAGCAAAAATGAAGATGTTGAGATGAATGAGTGATCATATAAAAAGACCATATATATAATGAGGTTAATAGAAACAAATTGGGACTAGCACCATTGAGGATAAAATGAGGAAAAATCATTTAAGATGGTTTGGACATGTAGAAAGACAACCCACGGATGCTCGTGTAAGAAGATATGAAAAACTAGATTGTGAAAGTATTAAAAAAGAAAGCGGATGACCACAAAAGTGTTGAAAAGAAATAATAAAGAATGATCTAGTTTATATTGAGTTAACTGCTAACTTGACACATGATAGGACTCTGTGGAAACAAAGAATCCATGAAGCCGAACCCATCTAGTATGGGAAAAGGCTTAGTTGTTGTTTTATTTGGTTCTTAATAATGAAAAACCAGACTTTTAATGTGTTTCAATGTCGTGATGGATCAAATTTCTTAAATAGCTCAATTGCAAGTTCGATACGATATGAACTCAAATGTATTTGTTGATTGAGTTGTGTAAACACCCCAAAAACCCAAATACTTTTCAAAACCAAATGCCTGGTTCGAAAACCAGTTCAAAAGATAAGTTTGGAATTTTCGAAAAACTCAGGAACTCAAAACATTTCAAAATTCTGTTTTCCAACCCTGTTTGAAACATGAAAAATCTTGAAAATGGACGAAAGTCCTATTTTTACGAAAGACCAGACGAACAGATGAAGCCTGGCTCAAAACAGTCGCAAAAGATTCAAAAAGTTCAAAGGTCAAGCCCAGCTCGATGAAAAGTGAATTTCGAGGACGAAAAAGAAGCCCAGGCCACAAACGCGTTTCAAGCCTGAAGCATCAAAGGCCAAGCCAAAAGCATCTCTGAAATCACAGAAAATCCAAGTCAAATGCAAGAAGAAACAGTCGAAACAGAGTCCAGAAAGACGAAAAGAAGCTCGGACGATGAAAATGGGAAAAACCCAGCGTAAGACGGAATCTTGATGAACTCAGGACCCGTACGAAGCATCCAGCTTGAAACGCCAGAAAGGACTGAAGAAGAGAAAAATTTGGATCAAATTTGGATCCAAAAATCCAGATCGAGATCCAAGATCCATATCCAAACGAAACTTGGATTGGATTGGATCCGGATTTTAGAAACCAACAAAGGATCCATATCCACACAAGGGGCCTATAAAAGGATGTGAGTGGGCTGGCTTTGAAGAGGACGAATTTCCAGCATTTCACGTTGATAGTTTGGGGGAGAAGAGAGAGAGAGAGAGAGAGGAAGGTCAACAAAAGGGGCTGGCCTTCCCCTCTTATTTTGTAAAATCGTGGGTGGATCTTGTGGGCTGCACTCAAGTGCAAGTTGAAGCATTTCACGCCTTGTATGTTGCTGGAAATCAAGAGAAACCTGGCGGCATTGGATGGGCTTTCTTCAATGGAGATTGGCTGCGTTGGAAACGAGATCAAATGGGCTGATAGGTTGTCAAGGTAAGCCCCTAAAATCCTGCCCAAAGCCCCCTCTTTTCGTACCCCTCAAAACCACCTAAGCTCTAGAACATAAAATATCAAAAAGTCTAGCCAAGATGCTGGCCGAACTTCACTAAAGGAACGATCCTAGTTCTACCTAAGACTACTCTAATCTAGAACCATACCCAGCTCGGCCATTGGCTGGCCAAGCTCACCTTAGATCCCTTAGCATGGCCCATAGACCTTGATCATCCCATGTTGGTGCAGCCCTAGGTTAGGTTTTAGCTAATTACAAGCTTAAACCCACTCATTTAGGCTAACCCATATGATTAAACCCAAACTTGACACACAAGTCAAGCTTAATACAACACTCTTGATATTTTTCACCCCCACTCTCTCTCATGCCCAATATCCCACGTGAATTTCAAGTGGGCCCCACCTCCATTTATGAGAAGGTGATGTGGGCCATGGCTATGGATATTGGATTGGATCTCTGGATCCAAATCCAAATCCAAGTCCACATATGGGTTTGGATTGGAATCTGGATATATATGGTCCAGATCCAATCCAAACTGAACTCTGACTCCTTCGAGCTGGGTTCGAAACGGACGATTCGTGCGGGGCCTGACAGCATCAGTACTCCATCTGTGTTGGGTCTTCGCCAACATGGTCGTCCGCCTCCGTTTTTGCCTTCCGGAGATGACTTCAAATGATATTTTGATAAGAACAGGGTCTTGGACATTCGAGATCCTGGGGTGTGAATCAGATACAAGAGTTGCTGCGCCGGGCTCGACAAGTGCTCCGGTTCCGGGCTCTTCTTAACTCTCCTGGTCCTGTCTTGATCAAGCCAAGCCACTTTGGGGTTTCAAAACATGTTTTAAAAGGGTTTTCAAAAGCCATATTATATGTTTTTGAAAGATGTAGTTTAAAACAGATATACAGGGTTGTCTGGAAGGCTCCTGGGTTTCCAAACTCAAAATGGCCCTTTGGGGCTGCTTTTACAAAACCAGGTTTGTTTTTAAGGAATTCGTGGGATTTCGGGGTGTTTACAGATGCCCCTCTTTGGCCTTGTCCAAATAGATTTGGATAAGGGCAAAGATGACAAACACCCCTTTCAATGTCTCCCTAGATCTAGCCACGAAGAATATGGGATCGTCCCATTTTAGCAAAATCTCAATTTACAAACTCTGGTAGGAGGAGATATCACGCCAAAGGGTTTACTTATGGAATCTGGTCCTAAATGGGATCATGTTTATGCAAGTACCATGCGTGGAATGCAGATGACATGGGTGTGGTGCCAAGAGTGGCGACCTCCCAGAGACCAGATGTGGTCGAACTCTAGAGACTTACAAGGCCTATTGCTCCAAGTGAGCAAATCCTATGCTGTTCGATGTTCGGTTTTCAAAACTTATTTACAAAAGCTATTTACAAAAGGGACAACTGTCTTGAGCCTTGATCCTAAGGATCTCGAGCTCTTCGTGCTTGCCCTTGTTTGAGTCTTAACACTCGCTTATCTAACGGAGATTTTATAAGAAAACAAGCTTCATTTCAAATTCCTACGCCTTACTCGAAACGTCGAATTCTCAAACAAGATGAAATTCAAGTAAGTAAATCCTATTTTTACTTTAGGATTCCTCGAAATGAACCATGCTTTAGCTTGGGATAAGCCAGGGATGGGAAAGAGATACCACGGTCCCTTCTGAAGCGTCCCATGGTTTAAGGCACAGAAGGCGGAAAACTGCTCTTTTTGAGCTTTTTGGCCTCTTTTTCCTTTTTTCCATAGAGGGTCTCCCTTTGGGAGTATTTTTTCTTTAATCCCTCTTTTTTATAAGAGAATCGATTTTTCTTTTTGAAGTCTGGTTTTCTTTCTTTTGGAAAGAGACTTTAAATGGGAAATTCCCTTTTGATTTGGGCCTTTGTTTTCCTTTTGGGAAGGAGAAGAGAAGAGGGGAGGACTTATCCCGAGCCTACACTCGATCCATTCTAGATCAGCCTATTTAGAAATAGCACGTACTACTTGCAAGTATCTTGCTATGTTGAACTAGGCCTTTCTTTGTAAGATGAAGGATTTTGAAATGGAACCACGATTTTGAAAACTCCACTCTTTCACAAGTGCGAATTCTCTCGCTCAGGGTCACACGAGTTGCCTTTGCACCTTATTCACATGTCTCAGGGCAGCTACCCCTCTAAAATTTTCGAAAACTAGAATTTAATCCAGATCCTACACATGATACTTCTTTAAGTATTGAATATTGATAGGATCTGCTAAATTCCTACCTTCTACATCGATCAACCAATACGAATTGTTCGTAGTGGTTGCTCGTACAACATAGGGTCCATCCCAGTTGGGGCGCCACTTGCCTAGGGGGTGTGGGCCACGATGGTGGATGGTTTTCAAGACCAGATCTCCCACTTCAAAGTGGCGAGGTCTCATGTGTTTGCTATAATGTCGGGCTATCCTTTGCCGGTATGCGCGAGCATGATCCATGGCAAGGAGTCGCCTCTCATCTAGCAAATCTAGTTCGGCCATCCTAGCATGCTGAAGCGTCTCTAGGGGGAGGTCGAGTGCAATGGATGTATGGAATGAATGCAGTTGGGTATGAATGGGAAGAATGGCGTTTGTGCCATAGACCAACTCGAATGGTGTGACATTCGTGGGAGTCCGGATGGAAGTCCTATAAGCCCATAAGGCTTCATCCAGCTTCTCGTGCCACATCCTACCCTTCTCTAAGGTTTTCTCAATGATACCAATGAGAGTCTTGTTTGTAGCTTCGGCTTGGCTGTTGCCTTGAGGGTAGTAGGGCGAGGAGAAGTGGTGAGCTATGCCATACGTGTTGCACAACTTAACCATCCGCTCATTCTTGAATGGGGTACCATTATCAGACACAAGGTCTCGTGGAACCCCAAATCGAGCCAAGATATTCCTTCGGATGAAAGTCACCACATGTTGCCCCATTACATTTGTTAGGGAAATGGCTTCCACCCACTTGGAGAAATACTCTGTGGCTGCTAAAATAAAACGATGCCCATTCGAGGCCTTTGGAAATATTGGGCCTACTATGTCAAACGCCCACATGGTAAATGGCCAGGGGCTGACCACGGAATGCAATGTAGATGAAGGGATATGAATGGCGTGCCCATGCACTTGACATGGATGACACTTCCTAACATGATCGTGACAATCCTTTTTCAGGGTGGACCAAAAATAACCCCGTCTAAGTATTTTCATTGCCATCATGTTGGCATTAACATGACCTCCACATTCTCCATCGTGGAACTCGTGCATCACTATCCTAGCCTCCTCTAGGTCGATACACCTAAGCAGAATGCCGGTAAAACTCTTTTTGTATAAGACCCCACCCAGAATGATGTATCGGGTCGAAATCTTCCGAATGAATGCCTTATCTTTGGATGTGGCATCCTTGGTGAATCCCCGATTTTCTAAAAATTGTTTTATGTCATAGAACCAGGGTTTTTCAATAGACTCTGGGTTGTTTTGGCAAATATCCAAGTCGTGTGTGGATGGATGGGGCGCATGCCATATTTCCAAAGATCTGGTCCCTGAAATGGGATCGACCTTTAGGGCTGAGCCCAAGGAGGAGAGGGCATCGGCGATGCCATTGTCCTCTCTTCCCACGTGTGTGAGCTTACACGACTGGAAGGATTGGACCAATCGAGTGGCCAACTCGTGATATGGAAGTAGTTTCTCATTACGTACTTGCCAAATTTTTAAAACCTAGTTTATGACAAGGAGCGAATCTCCAAAGACCTCGATGCATGATGCCCCTAGAGTTTTCGAAATCCTTAAGCCTTGTATGAGTGCTTCATACTCAGCTACGTTGTTGGAACATTCGAAATCTAAGCGGACTGCTATGGGAATCTCGCCCTTTTCAGGGGAGATTAGGATGATCCCGGCACCAGCCCCTCGTTGGTTTCGTGCCCCGTCGAAGTGCATCTCCCACACTTGGTTTTCGAAAGAATTCGCCAAAATGTGGTTTTGAAAATGGTTTTGCAATATGCCTTCATCAGGCATTTCGACAAGAGTGGGATATGCGTCCTCTAAGGGGAATTCAGCCACGTAATCTGCTAGGGCTTGCCCCTTAATGGAGATCTGGTGATGGTATTTCAGATCATACTCCATTAGAAGGAGTTGCCATTTGCCCAATCTACCCGTGAGAATGGGTTTTTCGAACAAGTGCTTGATTGGATCAAGCTTGGACACTATCCAGATCTCATGATCTAGGAAATAGTGTCTGAACTTCTGGCAGGCCCAGACTAGGGCCAAGCACGTCTTCTCCATGGCTTGATAATTTCGTTCATAAGCCAAAAGAGTTTTCGAAATATAGTAGATGGCGTACTCCTTATGGGTGTCATCCTCGTATTGAGCCAACAGGGCTCCTAAAGCATTCACATGCACGGAGATGTATAATAAAAGTGGTTTTCCTTGTTTTGGAGGATTCAAAACGGGGGGATTAACCAAGTATGCCTTCAGTCTCTCGAAGGACTTTTGGCATTCGTCATCCCATAAGAATTTCGTACCCTTCCTCAACAGTTTGTTGAAGGGTTCGCATCTAGTTGCCAGATTCGATATGAATCGGCGCACAGATTGTAATCGACCCTGGAGGCTACGGATTTGGGTGAGATTGGAGGGTGGAGCCATGTCTATGATGGCTCGACACTTAGAGGGGTCGACTTCTATTCCCCTTTGGCTCACCATAAAGCCTAGAAGCTTCCCTGATTCTACCCCGAACACACATTTTTGAGGGTTTAGCTTTACTTTGTAAAGCCTAAGCCTTTCGAAAATCTTTTGTAAACATTCGATATGGGTGCATCGGGTTTTGGATTTTGCCAAGAGATCATCTACATACACTTCTACAAGCTCGTGAATTTGATCATGGAAGATCGTGTTCATGGCTCGTTGGTATGTTGCGCCGGCATTTTTCAAACCAAAGGGCATGACTGTATAGCAGTATGTGCCCCATGGGGTTGTGAAGGCGGTCTTACCCTGATCTCGTGGACTTAGTTTGATTTGATTATAGCCTGAATAGCCATCCATGAATGAAAACATTTCATGATTTGCAGTACTATCGACTATCAAATCTATGTTTGGTAAAGGATAATTATCCTTTGGAGTGGCTTTATTCAGGTTTCTAAAATCGATGCATATTCGAATTTTCCCATTGGTTTTTCGAACCACAACGATATTTGACAACCAATCAGAATACGCAATGAGTTTTATAAATCCGGCTTTTAGCAGATCTTCTAAACCCTCTTTGACTTGTGTGTGTACATTCGGGTGTATTTTCCTAAGCTTCTGCTTTATTGGTTTTACACCTATATCTAAGGGAAGACGATGCTCGACTATGCTGGGATCTATGCCCGGCATGTCTTCATACGTCCATGCAAACACATCTAAATAGGTTTGTAGAAATGCAATGAATGCTAACTTTTCAGTTTCATGCAAGCATGCGCCTATTTTGATGGTTTTGGGATTGGAATCATCCCCTAGGTTCACCTCTACGAAATCTCCTCCTACTGATTGGGAAGGTCTTTCAAAATCGAGAATTCTATGAAATTCTGGGAGCTCAGAAGTGGGATCTTCCTCAAGGGGATCCACTTCTGGGCTTTGATCATTCTCGTGGGCTATAGACCCGAGGGAACTTGATGTGTGGTTTTCAAAATAACCTGGTTTTGTACTTGGATTTTCAAGTGATTTCGAAATTTTTGGTCTGGCTATGCAGACGATGCTTCTTTCAAAATCCTTTTCTTTTACCAAAGTCTTACGAGGAGCAGCTATGTACAAAATCTTTTTGGTATTTTCCGAATTTTCGATTTTTTTGGGTTTTTGTAAAACAAGAACTTTGGGAACTATACAAAGCACTCTTTTTTCGAGTTTTTGTTTTTCCATTGTTTTTGGTTTTTCTTGTTTTTCGATTTTTTTGATTTTAAGTTTTCAAATGTTTTTGGTATTTTTTTAGAAAAAGGGATCTTCCGTCATACCTACAAAGGGAAAACACTACGGGTTAGACTCGGAATAGGAGGTCTAAATCGTAGGTTTCTTCTAAGACAGGCTCCGGGGCACCCTTGACCCAGGTGGTCACAGGGGGTGGCTCCGGCGGTATTCGGGGAGTATAGCCGATCCCATATCGGCTTGGGTTGGCCCTAGGAAGGATGGGCTCTAGGAGACCCTGGTTTTGTGCCCCTAGACTTTTGTAGGGCGTGTAGCCCATGTTCAATAACATGTTCCACGACCTTTTGTTTTTTGAAAAGATGGGATATAAGTCGTGGTCCTGGAACATGCTATCGTCCATATTAGGCTCGTATGGCCTTTTGTCCAGGGGTTTTGGAAATAGGGAACGCTTGGGTTTTCCTAGGAGGATTAGAGTCAGGAGGGGGCCTGCTTTGGGTGGCCCCTTCACACATACAACCTTCCTAGGGTTGTTCAACACGAGCCGAGGTGGCTCAACCATAATTTGCCCCAGGTTAGCCTCATGGGCCTGGGAGCTCGATAAACAAGGGGAGTTTATGATCCCCCGAAGCTGTGGGTGACTCTCACCTAGGATCACTACGACCTGGTCCCTAAAAGGGATCTTAACACACCTGTGGAAGGTGGATGGCACAACGCACAAGCTGTGTATCCAGGGCCTTCCCAGCAACAGGTTATAATGGGGGTGGATGTCCAAGACATGAAACACCCCCGTGTGTTCGATCCCTCCCGTTTCCATTGGGAGTTCGATGGATCCTAAAGGCCTAGACGCATTCCCATCGTATCCAGTGATAACGATGGGGCTTGGGTTCACTGAAGTCAAGGTGACTCCGATTTTGTACGCCACGTAAAGTGGAAGGATGTTGAGCCCTCCTCCACCATCGACTAGGCACCTGTCCAGAGAGTGGTTGTTTAGAACCACCTCGATATGCAGGGCCTGGTTATGGGTTTCGTAGGGTCTATCTACATCATCTTCCGAAAGGTGATGGGCGATTTTGCTCCTAATAAAGCCACTTGGGCAGACAAGGATTCCGGACTTATGTTCGAATCAACCTTGGCCCTTTCTAGAATTTTCTCTAAGACAAGTCTATGCCTAGGCGAGGTTTTGATAAGCTCTAGGATAGACATGTGAATAGGAATCTTTGAAAGGTGGTTTTCGAAATCATAAGGATTTAGGATGACTTTGTCCTTATCTGCTTTTGGCAGACCACTAGGGATACATGCTTTTGAGGGGCCAGGCACACTGACCACCTTTTGAGCACCTTGAAGGTGCGGGGGTTGGTAGATCCTCCCAGATCTAGTGACTTCCCCCACGACCAGCCTAGGGTTCGCGCTGAACTTGGCTCTAAGGATGAGCTGAGGAGAACCTTGGATTTTCAAAACTGGTTTTACTGGGGTTTCCACTTTTGATGGTCCCCGAATGACGACTTGGGCGGGCCTCTTGTATAATACAAGGATGGGCGCACAAGTAGGTTGACCAGGTTCTGGTTTTGCGCTAGTTCCTTGGAAATGGTGAGGGTACATACCTCCTTTCCTTTCCCACTGCCACTGGCGTGTTTGGGAAAGGGTTCCTTGAAGATAGCTTGAGGTGGCTCAGGTTCCGCAGTGACCTGGAGCCGGCCTTCCGCTATCAAGTTCTCAATTTTATTTAAAAGAGAGAAGCAGCATTTGGTATCATGGCCTTTGAGCCGATGATACTTGCAAAATCGGTTTAAATACCCCCCTTTGGAAGTGACTCCTTCGGGGATTTCAGGGAGTTCGATCATGCCCTGGGCAAGTAAGAGGTCTAGGACCTCCGACACAGGTTGCCCCAGCAGAGTGTACTCCCGTTTTTCAATCGGTTTTTGAAAATTACGTTCTCTTTTATTTTCTAATTTTTCAAAATTTTTAGAAGTGCCCGCCATGCCTGGATCCACCTGGACATTGGCGATTTTATGGGGCTTTGCCCCTTTGTCCGTCGTGGGCAGCCCATATGCGATGGGCTTTTCCAAACGGGTTTTTGGAATGGCACTTCGTACGTCCCTTTTCGCAAGTTGGTTTCGAAAAGGGAGGCCTTTTTAATCAACTTATGGAAAGTTGAAATCGCATGGAGCGAGAGAAGGGTTTTTAACTCGCTTTTAAAATTATCCAGGATGAGCATTACTGCGCATCCTTCGGATATAGGCTCTCGCACTTGGCCTAAAAGCGACCTCAATCTTATAATGAAGGCATGCACGTCTTCGTTCATGCCTTGCTTTGTATCCCTTAAGGTATTCAGGGTTGGCGTGACTTTCACGTTGTGTGCAAATCTTTGCATGAAGCAGTTCACTAACTCTTCAAAAGTAGCGAACTGGCTTAAGTCGTAGGAAGCCAGCCATTTGGCAGCTGTGCCTTTAAGGGATAGAGGGAACCAATACACCCATTTCATCGAGTCCTTTTTCTTCTTATGGGCTCGACGCGAGAAAAGCTGCAAGTGAGACCTAGGGTCTCCCATGCCATCATACCGATGGAAGTTCGGTATTTCATCGTCACTGTCTGTTTCGTAATCCATAGGAAGGAAATCAGACAGGGCGTAGCTTCTTTTCTCTTTATTCTGCCCTTTCAGCAGCTGCTGTAGGGCTTTACGGTCCTTTTGTGTGAAGGACTCGTGGTATTGGTTGCCTTCCATTACGGAGGCCTCTTTTTGCTTGCGAGGTTTTTCAGATTTCTTTTTGGGCCTTTGTTCACCGTTTGATGAACATGAATCGCCTACTTCAGCCTCTTGGCTGAGAGCATCGATTTTGGCCTCAAACTCCCTTCTCAAGTCCTCGATTTCATCTAGTTTTATTTTGTTTTTGAAAATCCTCCTAGAGTGAGAACTTGATGCGCATGAGCCTTGGCTCGACACTTCACTTGGATTGGATTTTGACATGCTTTTCAAGCTTTTTCAAAATTTCCTAAGTACAAGCAAAGAAAACAAGTTAAAATGACACCTTTTTACAAAATTTTCGCAAGACTTCTACAAGTAAACTCGATTTTTGAAAAGGCTCACGTCCCACCGGGCGTGCCAATCTCTGTAGACGCGCGAAAATCCCCGCCTTTTCGCCTCTTTCGGGGCTTGAAGTGGATCTTCTCGTGTGTCTAAGGCCTATGTATACAAATAGGGCGTGCCAGCTAGCTTACTTAAGCTAGCGAAGATATTTTTATCACTGACTTCTAAACGTGGCGACTGTGAGGAAGTAAGCTCTTGTCGTCGCAGACCTTCTTGCACCGATGCGCAAGGGTCAGTCTGTACGCTTTTGCAAAAATCGAGTTTTGGAGAGAAAGTCTACGAAGCGGTTCGAGGTGTCTATTTCGGGTCTTTAGGATGCGATTGCATATTTTAGATCATGTGGATTTGCTCGTGCCTAAGTCTTTTCTTTTATCCCTTTTCGGGCCACCTAGTTTGTGTGTTATGAACACTCCACTACATGGGCGAATTCGAGCGGGGCTTGCTTTGATGCAATATGCGTCCTACCTCGTGGTATGGCGTAGATGCAATGCAAACTCACGCTACTCCAAAGGGAAAACCCGAAATGTAAAGACAATACTGAAGGGAAATAACAGAAGGGAAATAACCGAAGGGAAATAACCGAAGGGAAATATGTATATAGCTTATGTATATGAGCCCTTACTCGGGTCTTGCAAATAAGAGCGAAGGCTCAATGTGGGTGCGTGCTTGAATTGAAAGGCTTACACACACGACATGAAATTAAACCCAAATATAAATTGCAGTATGGCCTTGACTAAGGTCTTGGGAATAAGAGCGAAGGCTCAATGTGTGTGAGAGTGGTTGAATTGAAAGACTACCCACACGACATGAAATGAAACCCAAATATAACTGTAATAAGGCCTTTACTAAGGTCTTGGGAGTAAGAGTGAAGGCTCAATGTGTGTGAAAGTGCTTGAATTAAAAGACTTACTCACACGACATGAAATGAAACCCAAATAGTATAGGTCGGCCCTTACTTGGGTCTTTCAAATAAGAGCGAAAGCTCAATGTGTGTGAGAGTGCTTGAATTGAAAGACTTACTCACACGACATGAAATGAAACCCAAATAGTATAGGTCGGCCCTTACTTGGGTCTTTCAAATAAGAGCGAAAGCTCAATGTGTGTGAGAGTGCTTGAATTGAAAGACTTACTCACACGACATGAAATGAAACCCAAATAGTATAGGTTGGCCCTTACTTGGGTCTTTCAAATAAGAGCGAAAGCTCAATGTGTGTGAGAGTGCTTGAATTGAAAGACTTACTCACACGACATGAAATGAAACCCAAATAGTATAGGTCGGCCCTTACTTGGGTCTTTCAAATAAGAGCGAAAGCTCAATGTGTGTGAGAGTGCTTGAATTGAAAGACAACGCACCCAACTTAAACAAAACCCTTCGAAAATGAAAGTATATATGTACACTTATATATTAGGGGCTGATTAGGCCCGTGTGTGTTCAAAATCGTGCTCGACTAAGAGAGTGCACGTGTGTGGTTGTGCCAAGCCACGCTATTACAAGCGGGGGGAGACTATGCTCCGTTATTACAACCCCGTATCAAATTGAATCTCAAGCAAGTGTACAACTAAAGACCGAGTTTAGACACTTACGAGTAGCTGGTCCGTAGAGGTCTTGCTTGAGCGTGGGCTTGGCCTTGGGCTGCAAACGGGAGCTCCGCGAAGATAGGTGATCAAAGGTGCTGGCCGGCTGCAAGTGGGGCGCGGGATAGGTGCCTCGAAGGTGGCCGGTGGCCAGTAGATGTCGCCTCGAGGTAGGGGGTTTAAAGGGGCTGAATAAGTGGGTTCTTAGGGTCACTAGGGGAGTTGAGAGTTTAGGGAAAGCTGGACCTAAAGGAGGGTTTGTGGGAAGGCCGAATGGGACACCTAGGGGAAGGCCGAATGGAGCACCTAGGGGAAGGCCGAATGGAGTATGATGGCTAGGTAGTGGACGATAGTTTAGGTTATACTAGGTTCGGCTAGGTGCAAAGGGTGGTGGCAAAGGGGCTGAGATGAGGATAGGGTAGGTGGCTAAGAGTGGAGAGGTGGAAGAGAAGGGGCTTTGATGGAGATTGGGTACTTACCGAATGGGGAGAGGCGGTGGAAGGCAAGGAGAAGTAGGCGGGTAGGTGGGCTCTTGGCTGGTTCGGTTGGATGAAGGCGGTGGCGTCCGACTGGGCAATGGTGGTAGATGGAAGAGGGAAGGTGGCGGTGCAGGTGGTGGCTGGTGGAGCAGGTGGAGCAGGCGGAGGTGATGGAGAGTGGTCCCGGCTAGATGAGGAAGTGGGGGAAGGAGAGGGCCCGGCTGGGTGAGGTGAGGGTTCCCACTTGAAAAACCCGCCCCCAAGGGGGGGGGGGTTTAAATAGGGGATGGGTAGGTCGGTTAGGGCTGGGCTGAGGGTAGTGGTTAGGTGGTTTAGGTAGGGTGGTATGTAGATAAGGTGGGCTGGAAAGGGTTGGGCCAGATATTTTAAAACTAGGGGTTTGGGTAGATTGTGGAATAAGGGTGGTTTAGGGGTTTAGGGCTAGGTTAGGTGGTTGGGTTTTAGGGTGAGGTTTAGTGAGCTAGGTTAGGTGATTAGGCTAGGTTTAGGCTAGGATTAGGGAAATTAATCTAGGTTTAGGGAAGGATTAGGGAAGTGGGTTAGGTGATTAGGTCGGGATTAGGGAAGTGGGTTAGGTGATTAGGTCGGGATTAGGGGCGGATTAGGGGTTTAGGCTAGGATTAGTCATTTTGGGTTAGGTTTAGGCGAGGGAGCTCCCTTAGCATGGCCCATAGACCTTGATCATCCCATGTTGGTGCAGCCCTAGGTTAGGTTTTAGCTAATTACAAGCTTAAACCCACTCATTTAGGCTAACCCACATGATTAAACCCAAACTTAACACACAAGTCAAGCTTAATACAACACTCTTGATATTTTTCACCCCCACTCTCTCTCATGCCCAATATCCCACGTGAATTTCAAGTGGGCCCCACCTCCATTTATGAGAAGGTGATGTGGGCCATGGCTATGGATATTGGATTGGATCTCTGGATCTAAATCCAAATCCAAGTCCACATATGGGTTTGGATTGGAATCTGGATATATATGGTCTAGATCCAATCCAAACTGAACTCTGACTCCTTCGAGCTAGGTTCGAAACGGACGATTCGTGCGGGGCCTAACAGCATCAATACTCCGTCTGCGTTGGGTCTTCGCCAACATGGTCGTCCGCCTCCGTTTCTGCCTTCCGGAGATGACTTCAAATGATATTTTGATAAGAACAGGGTCTTGGACATTCGAGATCTTGGGGTGTGAATCAGATACAAGAGTTGCTGCGCCGGGCTCGACAAGTGCTCCGGTTCCGGGCTCTTCTTAACTCTCCTGGTCCTGTCTTGATCAAGCCAAGCCACTTTGGGGTTTCAAAACATGTTTTAAAAGGGTTTTCAAAAGCCATATTATATGTTTTTGAAAGATGTAGTTTAAAACAGATATACAGGGTTGTCTGGAAGGCTCCTGGGTTTCCAAACTCAAAATGGCCCTTTGGGGCTGCTTTTACAAAACCAGGTTTGTTTTTAAGGAATTCGTGGGATTTCGGGGTGTTTACAGATGCCCCTCTTTGGCCTTGTCCAAATAGATTTGGATAAGGGCAAATATGACAAACACCCCTTTCAATGTCTCCCTAGATCTAGCCACGAAGAATATGGGATCGTCCCATTTTAGCAAAATCTCAATTTACAAACTCTGGTAGGAGGAGATATCACGCCAAAGGGTTTACTTATGGAATCTGGTCCTAAATGGGATCATGTTTATGCAAGTACCATGCGTGGAATGCAGATGACATGGGTGTGGTGCCAAGAGTGGCGACCTCCCAGAGACCAGATGTGGTCGAACTCTAGAGACTTACAAGGCCTATTGCTCCAAGTGAGCAAATCCTATGCTGTTCGATGTTCGGTTTTCAAAACTTATTTACAAAAGCTATTTACAAAAGGGACAACTGTCTTGAGCCTTGATCCTAAGGATCTCGAGCTCTTCGTGCTTGCCCTTGTTTGAGTCTTAACACTCGCTTATCTAACGGAGATTTTATAAGAAAACAAGCTTCATTTCAAATTCCTACGCCTTACTCGAAACGTCGAATTCTCAAACAAGATGAAATTCAAGTAAGTAAATCCTATTTTTACTTTAGGATTCCTCGAAATGAACCATGCTTTAGCTTGGGATAAGCCAGGGATGGGAAAGAGATACCACGGTCCCTTCTGAAGCGTCCCGTGGTTTAAGGCACAGAAGGCGGAAAACTGCTCTTTTTGAGCTTTTTGGCCTCTTTTTCCTTTTTTCCATAGAGGGTCTCCCTTTGGGAGTATTTTTTCTTTAATCCCTCTTTTTTATAAGAGAATCGATTTTTCTTTTTGAAGTCTGGTTTTCTTTCTTTTGGAAAGAGACTTTAAATGGGAAATTCCCTTTTGATTTGGGCCTTTGTTTTCCTTTTGGGAAGGAGAAGAGAAGAGGGGAGGACTTATCCCGAGCCTACACTCGATCCATTCTAGATCAGCCTATTTAGAAATAGCACGTACTACTTGCAAGTATCTTGCTATGTTGAACTAGGCCTTTCTTTGTAAGATGAAGGATTTTGAAATGGAACCACGATTTTGAAAACTCCACTCTTTCACAAGTGCGAATTCTCTCGCTCAGGGTCACACGAGTTGCCTTTGCACCTTATTCACATGTCTCAGGGCAGCTACCCCTCTAAAATTTTCGAAAACTAGAATTTAATCCAGATCCTACACATGATACTTCTTTAAGTATTGAATATTGATAGGATCTGCTAAATTCCTACCTTCTACATCGATCAACCAATACGAATTGTTCGTAGTGGTTGCTCGTACAACATAGGGTCCATCCCAGTTGGGGCGCCACTTGCCTAGGGGGTGTGGGCCACGATGGTGGATGGTTTTCAAGACCAGATCTCCCACTTCAAAGTGGCGAGGTCTCATGTGTTTGCTATAATGTCGGGCTATCCTTTGCCGGTATGCGCGAGCATGATCCATGGCAAGGAGTCGCCTCTCATCTAGCAAATCTAGTTCGGCCATCCTAGCATGCTGAAGCGTCTCTAGGGGGAGGTCGAGTGCAATGGATGTATGGAATGAATGCAGTTGGGTATGAATGGGAAGAATGGCGTTTGTGCCATAGACCAACTCGAATGGTGTGGCATTCGTGGGAGTCCGGATGGAAGTCCTATAAGCCCATAAGGCTTCATCCAGCTTCTCGTGCCACATCCTACCCTTCTCTAAGGTTTTCTCAATGATACCAATGAGAGTCTTGTTTGTAGCTTCGGCTTGGCCGTTGCCTTGAGGGTAGTAGGGCGAGGAGAAGTGGTGAGCTATGCCATATGTGTTGCACAACTTAACCATCCGCTCATTCTTGAATGGGGTACCATTATCAGACACAAGGTCTCGTGGAACCCCAAATCGAGCCAAGATATTCCTTCGGATGAAAGTCACCACATGTTGCCCCATTACATTTGTTAGGGAAATGACTTCCACCCACTTGGAGAAATACTCTGTGGCTACTAAAATAAAACGATGCCCATTCGAGGCCTTTGGAAATATTGGGCCTACTATGTCAAACGCCCACATGGTAAATGGCCAGGGGCTGACCACGGAATGCAATGTAGATGAAGGGATATGAATGGTGTGCCCATGCACTTGACATGGATGACACTTCCTAACATGATCGTGACAATCCTTTTTTAGGGTGGACCAAAAATAACCCCCTCTAAGTATTTTCATTGCCATCATATTGGCATTAACATGACCTCCACATTCTCCATCGTGGAACTCATGCATCACTATCCTAGCCTCCTCTAGGTCGATACACCTAAGCAGAATGCCGGTAAAACTCTTTTTGTATAAGACCCCACCCAGAATGATGTATCGGGTCGAAATCTTCCGAATGAATGCCTTATCTTTGGATGTGGCATCCTCGGTGAATCCCCCATTTTCTAAAAATTGTTTTATGTCATAGAACCAGGGTTTTTCAATAGACTCTGGGTTGTTTTGGCAAATATCCAAGTCGTGTGTGGATGGATGGGGCGCATGCCATATTTCCAAAGATCTGGTCCCTGAAATGGGATCGACCTTTAGGGCTGAGCCCAAGGAGGAGAGGGCATCGGCGATGCCATTGTCCTCTCTTCCCACGTGTGTGAGCTTACACGACTGGAAGGATTGGACCAATCGAGTGGCCAACTCGTGATATGGAAGTAGTTTCTCATTACGTACTTGTCAAATTTTTAAAACCTGGTTTATGACAAGGAGCGAATCTCCAAAGACCTCGATGCATGATGCCCCTAGAGTTTTCGAAATCCTTAAGCCTTGTATGAGTGCTTCATACTCAGCTACGTTGTTGGAACATTCGAAATCTAAGCAGACTGCTATGGGAATCTTGCCCTTTTCAGGGGAGATTAGGATGATCCCGGCACCAGCCCCTCATTGGTTTCGTGCCCCGTCGAACCCTTATGGGCTTATAGGACTTCCATCCGCACTCCCACAAATGCCATGCCCTTTGAGTTGGTCTACGGCACCAATGTCGTTCTCCCCATCCATACACGTTTGCATTCATTTCACACATCCATTGCACTCAACCTCCCCATAGAGACACTTCAGCATGCTAGGATGGCCGAACTAGATCTATTAGATGAGAGGCGACTCCTTGCTATGGACCATGCTCACGCATACCGGCAAAGGATCGCCCGCCATTATGAGAAACATATGAAACCTCGCCACTTTGAAGTGGGAGAGCTCGTTTTGAAAATCATCCACTATCGTGGCCCACATCCACTTGGAAAGTGGCGGCCCAAGTGGGATGGCCCTTATGTCGTGCGTGGAACCACCACAAACAATTCTTATTGGTTAACCGATGTCGAGGGTAGGAATTTAGCAGATCCCATAAATATTCAGTATTTGAAAAAGTATCACGTATAGGGTCTGAGTTAAATTCCCATTCTGCAAAAAAATATTTTTGGGAAAATCTATTTTGAAACTTCGAAATCAAGGACTCAAGGTGAGTTGTGTAAACCTGGATGAGAGAATCGACATTTTGTGAAAAGGGTAGAGCTTTTCAAATATGTGGTTACATTTCAAAATCCTTCTTTTTACAAAGAAAGTTCTAGTTCAATATAGCAAGATATTTACAAGTACTACGTGCTATTTCTAAATAGGCTGATCTGGAATGGATCGAGTATGACCTTGGGATAAGTCTTCCCCTCTTCTCTTCTCCTTCCAAAAGGAAAACTTGGCCAAAATAAAGGGAAATTCCCGCCAAAATCTCTTTCCAAAGAAAGAAACCTGAATCAAAAGAAAAAAATTGATTCTTCCATGGAAAAGAGGGATTAAAGAAAAAATACTCCCAAAGGGAGACCCTCTATGAAAAAAGAAAGAAAAAGGCCAAAAAGCTCAAAAGAGCAGTTTTCCGCCTTCTCTGCCTCAAACCACGGGACACTTCAGAAGGGACCGTGGTACTTCTTTCCCATCCCTACGACTTATCCCAAGCGAAACATGGTTCATTTCAGGGAATCCTAAAGTAAAAATAGGTTTACTTAACTTGAATTTCATCTTGTTTGAGAATTCGACGTTTTAAGTAAGGAGTAGGAATTTTAAAAAATGTAGCTTGTTTTCCCGTAAAACCTCTGCTAGTTTAGCAAGTGTCGAGGCTCAAGTAAAGGCAAACACGAGGAGCTGAAGGTCCTTAGGATCAACGGTTCAAAAAGTTTTTTTCATTCTAAAAACGAATTTTCCAAAAACTCGAACATCGAGCATACGTAAGGCCCGCTCACTTGGAGCAGCAGGTCTTCATAAAAGTCTCAAAAGTTCGACCATATGATTTGGTCTCTAGGAGATCGCCCTTTCTAACACCTCATCCATATCATGCACCTTTGCATATCCATGCATGAACATTTCATATATGATGTCCACTTAGGGCTAGATCCATAGAAAGTCCCCTTTTGGCAAAAAAATCCCCTCCTATCAGGTTTTAAAAGAAAGGTTCTTTTTCTCAAAAATTGGGACGATCCCATATTCTCAAGATCAAATCCGGGAGAAAACAAACAGGGGTGTTATCTTCTTCGCCATTATCCAAATCAATTTGGATAATGCCAAAGAGGGGCATATGTAAACACCCCAAAAACCCAAATACTTTTCAAAACCAAATGCCTGGTTCGAAAACCAGTTCTAAAGATAAGTTTGGAATTTTCGAAAAACTCAGGAACTCAAAACATTTCAAAATTCTGTTTTCCAACCCTGTTTTAAACATGAAAAATCTTGAAAATGGACGAAAGTCCTATTTTTACGAAAGACCAGACGAACAGATGAAGCCTGGCTCAAAACAGTCGCAAAAGATTCAAAAAGTTCAAAGGTCAAGCCCAGCCCGATGAAAAGTGAATTTCGAGGACGAAAAAGAAGCCCAGGCCACAAACGCGTTTCAAGCCTGAAGCATCAAAGGCCAAGCCAAAAGCATCTCTGAAATCATGGAAAATCCAAGTCAAATGCAAGAAGAAACAGTCGAAACAGAGTCCAGAAAGACGAAAAGAAGCTCGGACGATGAAAATGGGAAAAACCCAGCGTAAGACGGAATCTTGATGAACTCAGGACCCGCACGAAGCATCCAGCTTGAAATGCCAGAAAGGATTGAAGAAGAGAAAAATTTGGATCCAAAAATCCAGATCGAGATCCAAGATCCATATCCAAACGAAACTTGGATTGGATTGGATCCGGATTTTAGAAACCAACAAAGGATCCATATCCACACAAGGGGCCTATAAAAGGACGTGAGTGGGCTGGCTTTGAAGAGGACGAATTTCCAGCATTTCACGTTGATAGTTTGGGGGGAGAAGAGAGAGAGAGAGAGAGAGAGAGAGAGAGAGAGAGAGAGGAAGGTCAACAAAAGGGGCTGGCCTTCCCCTCTTATTTTGTAAAATCGTGGGTGGATCTTGTGGGTTGCACTCAAGTGCAAGTTGAAGCATTTCACGCCTTGTATGTTGCTGGAAATGAAGAGAAACCTGGCGGCATTGGATGGGCTTTCTTCAATGGAGATTGGCTGCATTGGAAACAAGATCAAATGGGCTGATAGGTTGTCAAGGTAAGCCCCTAAAATCCTGCCCAAAGCCCCCTCTTTTCGTACCTCTCAAAACCACCTAAGCTCTAGAACATAAAATGTCAAAAAGTCCAGCCAAGATGCTGGCCGAACTTCACTAAAGGAACGATCCTAGTTCTACCTAAGACTACTCTAATCTAGAACCATACCCAGCTCGGCCATTGGCTGGCCAAGCTCACCTTAGATCCCTCCCAGCCAAACCATCTAGCACTAAACCACCTAAACTATTTCCTAAACCAAAACTACTCCTAGAGACCTAGCCAAAACCGAGTGTCTAAAACACTCGGTTCCTTCATTTGGACGAACCCATTTTCACCTATCTAGTTCGGCCCATGCTAGCTGAGTTCATTTTAGGTTTTTCCCTAAACTAAATCCATTACCTAAGTTAGATCCTAACCAAAAGAACTAACCTAAACCTACCCAGCTCGGCCACCCTTTGGCCGAGCCACTCCCTTAGGATCTCACGTGAGATCAAACACCCAACACCAGCCCAAGCTCGGCCACCCTTTGGCCAAGCATTGCCCTAGAGCTTACCTTAGGGTTTCCCCTAAGATCACTCACTATCCCTAAACCAATCTCGACCCATTATGAGACGAGTATCCCTTCGCATCTCGCCCGAACCACTTCCTTAGACATCCCCTAACTCGACCACTAGCTGGTCAGGTTTTCCCCTTAGAACCTTGAGCTAACCTTCGACCAAAACAAACCACCTAGACCTAACTCAGATCCGTTAGTTTTTCACCCTAGATCTATCATATCTAAGCCCGAAACCCATAGTGCATTAGCTTGTCAATCTAGCCCAGGTCACGATCTAGGATCAACCTTCTACGCAGCTGGTCATCTCGCAGAGGAAAGTCCATCCAACGGCTATATCCAAGGTCAGGTTTCGTTGAAAAAGGAAGCCCAAGCAAACGACGAGTAAGTGCTCGAATCTGGTTCTTTACGTTGTTTCAAATTCAATTCAATTTGATACGGGGTTGTAATAATGGAGCGTAGTCTCCCCCCGAGATGTAATATTATGGTTTGAAACACGAATCACACACGTACACTCGAGCCTTTCCGCTCTTATCTGCACACCTTTTGCACACAAAACGGGCCTCAACAGCCCATAGGATATAGCTCTATTTATATACATTCAGCTGGGTTTTAAGGTTCAAGTCGTGTGAGTTGTCTTTCATTTTATACACTCAAAGCACTCACTCACAATTGAGCCTTTCCGCTCTTACATATACATACGTATTTCCCCTTTCAGCTGGGTTTTTAAGGTTCAAGTCGTGTGAGTCGCCCTTTCAATTTATACACTCAAAGCACTCACTCACATTGAGCCTTCTCGCTCTTAAGATATAGCTATATATATTTTCCCTTCCGCATCTAAGATATAGCCATATTTCCCTTTCTGCTATTTCCCTTTCTGCTATTTCCCTTCTGCTATGTCTTTAAATTTCGGGTTTTCCCTTCAAGTTGTGTGAGTTTGCATTGCATATCCGCTACACTCGAGATAGGGAGCATACTTGCATCGAATCAGATTGGTCAAATCGTGTAGTACTTGCCTTAAATCGAGCACTGGATGCACACGACTACACGCCAAAATCGGCTAAAACCCGAGAGACATAGGAGCGCATAGATCCCATGTATAAAAGTTGCAAATTTGATAAAACCAATCGATAAAACACTTTCAAGTTTTCAAAAAGAGTCATGTTTGTGTAAAATCGAGTTTTCCTAAAGCGTACAGACTGACCCTTGCGCGCCGGTGCAAGAAAGTCTGCGATGAAAAGAACCCACTTGTCCACAGTCGCCCCAAAAGTCAGATATTTTCAAAAATCACTTCGCTAGTTTGAGAAAGCTAGCTGGCACGCCCTTTTTAAAGCGACGTAAGCACGAAAAGATTCGCTTCAGGCCTAAGAACCCAGAGACGAGGATTTTCCGTGTCTACAAGTTGCACACTATAAAATTAAAGTAGTTATTTGAGAGGACTTTCAAATCATTAGTATACATTACCTTATAGAATATTTTGAGCTAGTTAGGTTGGAGAAAGGTGTGCTATGTCACACACATGATTTGATAGGGAAGGAAGGAAATTGGGGAGAAACTTGGTTTAAATCCAGTATCATATGAGTGTGCATTGCAAAGTTTGTACAAGTTACCATGTGCTCATGAAAGTAATATTCTTTCCAAAGCATGATTTGTTATCAATTGATTCTTTTGGAGGAAGCTTGCCATGAAGGTGAAATGGTTTAATATTAGTACAATGTTGCCAAATTAGTGGGGTAGTTGAGATGGAGGAAATTTTTTAATAATTGAGAAACTATTTTTTTGAGATTGGTAGATGCAATTGACTCAGTTTGTTGGATGATCATTTAAATCCTCAATTTACAACCTTATAGGAGCTACCAATTTATCGTACTAGATATCAATCATCTAAGAAATCCATGAAGAGGGAGTTACCCTCATGATAGTATGTAGAAAAGAGTGTTGATCAGGATAAATCTACATAGGGTACTAGTCATCTCACTGCGACAACATTAGTAGGTCATAGCATCATACCTAACCATAGTATTTCTTCTTCATAAAGTATATCACTATGATGTTGAGTAAATATCACTAGACTTTGGAAGTTACATGATGATGAGATACTTTGGTTTACAGTATCAAATATTACTAGATGGGTCAATGTTGTATGAGATGGTAAGTGTGGGTATCAAGTTGTAGGAGCATTTGATAAAGATAGAGAAATATTGGCCTCAAGTTTGTAGGAAATAGTTTCTAGAATCTAACATTATCATGATATATATTCTCAACCTTTCTCACGAGATGGCAATGACTACATTTGTTGCATTGGACACTAAGGACAGTAGTAGATCCTACTACTAAGTATTGATGCACAACATGGGTTGAGTGATTGCTATATGATAGAAACATTATGCTAGTACTACTTTCGAGGGTTGGGTCAAGAACGTTCCCATCATTAGTGTCACACAACTACCACAACATGTGAAAAAGGTGTTGTGTATATGCATGCTATCATGAGACAGAGAAACATTTTTTTTTTGTAGTAAGGACATTCAATCACTTTTGATTTATCTTGTACTTCTGACTTGGAAGAGATATCGTGATGAAAGCATCACACATTGGGATTTTAGTTGTAATTTGCTTGTTCCCACGGTTGTACTTCATAATTCAATTGCATACAAGAATAGTTGTCTCTTCATATCATTATAGTTCAGTTATTATTTCTTTTAGCCATCTCACTAACATCATTAACTCCGCCCATGTAAGGGATCAGCCTCGCATTGCCGGTCCCAAGACCGGATAAAGGAGGAGGATTGTGTTAGGCTTCTGACAACCAATGTAAAACTTCATCGGATTTTATAACATGGATTACAAAAATTATGAGCATTGCTTTGAGGCGTCCCATCCTAGCGACGTGCTGCAGAGCCTGAATGCAGTAATAAATAAGCAAGGGCCACTACATTTTTTCCCAAATGTAGTGAATCAATTGCAGAGAGGGTTCCCACATCATGGACGGGTGTGGTTAAAGAAGTTAGTCCCACTACATTGCCGCCCGAATGTAGTGAAAATTTTCCAGAGAGGGTCTCCGCATTTTGATTATAGACGGATGCGGGGGTAAGGAAGCTAATCCTAGATAATAAGATTCGTATTGGTTCTTGGAATATCAGAACATTATCCGGTAAGCTAATGGAGGTGGTAGATACTATGATTCGGAGAAAGATTCATATTCTATGTTTATAAGAGACAAAATGGGTTGGAGAAAAGGCAAATGAGATAGAGGATATAGGTTTTAAATTATGATACTTAGGTAAAGAAAAGGCTCGAAACGGAGTTGGTATTATCATAAATAAAGATTTAAAGGATAGTGTAGTAGACATACAACGATATGGTGACCGAATCATGATGTTGAAATTAGTGTTAGGAGCAGAGGTTTTGAATATAGTTTGTGCTTACGCACCCCAAGTAGGACTAGAAGATAGTATAATGACAACGTTTTGAGAAGAGTTAGATAAGGTGATTCAAAAGATTCCACAAAGGGAGATGATTTGTTTAGGAGGAGACTTAAATGGACATGTCGGTAAAGAGACATTAGGATATAAAGGTATTCATGAAAACTTTGGTTTTAGGGATATAAATAAGGAAGGTAGGGAGATTTTAAATTTTGCTGTGGCATTTAATCTCTTTATAGTCAATACAATCTTCAAAAAATGAGATGAACATTTAATTACTTATAAGAGTGGCTTACCACAAACACAAATTGATTACTTTATTTGTAGAAAAAAAGATAGAGCGTGTCGTAAAGATTGCAAGGTAATTCCAGGAGAAAGCTTAACCACCCAACATCGACTTTTAGTTATGGATTTACAAATAAAAAAATGGACAAAGAAGAAAAGAGTGCATCGAGCAATTCAAACTAAATGATGGAACCTCAAAAGCGAGAAAGAAGATATATTTAAACAGAAAGTACTTCAAGGAGATGTTTGGAATTATGTTGGTACACCCTATGATATGTGGAACAATATGGCTATACATATTAGGAAAGTAGCGAAAGATGTGTTAGGGGTATCTAAGGGAGGTATACCGGCACAAAAAGAAGCTTGGTGGTGGAGTGAAGTAGTACAAAATAAAATCAAGGCAAAGAGGGCATGTTACAAATTACATTATGCTAAGAAAACTAGTGAAACTTTAGAGGCTTATAAGAAAGCAAAGAAGGAAGCGAAAAAGGCAATGAGTGAAGCAAAAGCTAAAATTTGGGAGGACTTATATAAAAAACTCAACTCTAAAGAGGGTGAAAGAGATATTTTTAGGATAGGTAGGGCTAGAGATAAGAAAACTAAAGATCTTAATTATGTTAGATGCATCAAAGACGAGGATGAAAAAATTCTAGCGGCAAATGATGATATAAGAAATAGATGGAAAAACTATTTTTATAATCTTTTTAATGAAAATAAAGATGTTAGTATTAGCTTAGGAGAGTTAGTCAAATAAGAAAAGTATATAAACCACAATTTCTACCGATGTATTCAAAAGAATGAAGTCAAAGAGGCTCTTAAACATATGAAGGGTGGTAAATCGATAGGATCAGATAATATTCCTATAGAAGTTTGGAAAATACTAGGAGAAATAGGAATCACTTAGCTCACACGACTATTTAATGAAATATGAAAAAGCTAAAAGATGCCCGAGGAATGGAGAGCAAGTACACTTATACCCATATATAAGAACAAGGGAGACATTCAAAATTGTGCGAATTATCGTATGTGGGCTTGTGTTAGGATTTGGTGTACACACTTTCAGATCATTTGGAGTAGAGAGAAGAAAATTAAAAATGAAACATCAGACAATGGTAGGATGTGGAAAACAAATTTTCGTATTTAGAACATACATGAATGCATCTCGTCTAAAATTTAAAGACAAATCACAGCAGTTTCAAAGTAAATGACTGAAAGAAATGAATTGAAATATATATAGCTTAAGCATAGAGGGGGTTAGAAGATATAAGGGATTATAATGTATAGAGAGGTAGGAGAAACTTGAAATCAAACAAGTAATAGGCATGAATGTAACGAAATAAAATGGGCAGCATAACTAACTATTACATCCATGGGGAGGGTCAATTGCTAAATTATTACAACCCCTTAAATTGAATGAATGAAAGGAGAGGATTAAAGCAAATGAGAAGCAAGAAATCGATCTTGTGATCGGCCTCTCTTAGCACCGGATGGAGAAGGCCTTGGAAGGGGCAGCTCCTCCTTCTTCCTCCTCTTTTCTCTCCCTCTCTCTCTTTCTCTCCCTCTTTCTCTCTCTTTCTATGCAACTCTCCCTCTCTTTCTTCACCTCCTTCAATGTTCCTTTCATGCTTGAAACCCAGCCCCAAGGTACCTATTTATAGACTTCAAGTGGATCTCGAGTTGGGCATGGATTGCTTCTTGGTGCAACGTTTGATCCAACCCACTTGCTAGTCACATGGCCTCACATGGACTCATGGTGGTCCCCCTTAGGCCAAGGTGAGTCCAACCCATGGTGAGGTGCAACTGGGTGCAAGTCAGCTCGAGGTGGTGCGCCCTTTGGTGCGATTTCGGCTAGGCATGGTGCTGCCCTAGGCTCGATTTGGTGCAATCGGATGTCATTCTTGGTGTCGTCCTACTTCACAATGTTCCAAGGTCTTCTCTTGATGCACATGGGCTAAGAGGGTGTTCCCTTCTTAGCACATGTGGGCTTGGTGCAGCCCACATGAGCTGCATCTTTTCTTGGGCTCGGTTAGGTGGGCTCAACCCACCGTAGCTCACTTGGCTCGCCCATAATAGCTTCACTCGAGCTTCCACCTTGGATGTGGTCTAGCTCATGTTGGTTTTAGTTAGCTCACCCGAGACTCGATCCTGGTAGCTTGGCTTCAAGTCTTAATGTGGTCTAGCCTGTGTTGGTGTCCTTTTCCCTAGCCCACTTAGACTCAATGCCCATTGCCTAGCTCCATGCTTGATGGGTGCGTGTTTGACTTTTCCATTGCCTTGATCCTTGCTTCGAGCTTCCATCCTTAATTTTCGGTGGGGCAAGTTCATTCTTATCCCTTCTTGACCCGGATTTAGTCCCTCCGTCTTTGAGCGAATAAAGATCTTTTTGGGTTTTTTAAAAACTTGATTTTGTAACTTTAAGTTTAAAATCCCTTTAATTTCAAGTATTGCTTTTGTTATTTTATGAAATTTGCAGGTTGCATTTAAATAAGGGATTAAAACAAACCCATTGTTTCGAAAACTCGAGAGCATGATTGGATATACCTTTGAAAATATTTTTAGGGTGTTTACACTACAACAACTCATTTGAAAGCAAAAAAAGAATCCTATGCTACATCAAAGGAACTTCTAGCTAGGGTATGTTTTATGCACAAGTTAACAATTTTCATCTTATAAGATATTTTGATAGTGATTGGAGTGGAGATGTTGATGATGAAAAGAGCATAACCAAATTTGTTTTTTTCATGGGTGATACCGCTTTCACTTGTTGTTCAAGAAACAAAGGATTGCTACTCTTTCAACATGTGAAGTGGAGTATGTGATGACTTCATTATGTATTTGTCATGCAATTTGATTGAGAATTTTACTTTTTACAATTCAATGCACTCAAAAGGAGCCCACAACTATATATGTAGACAACAAATCAGCAATTTAACTCATGAAGAATTTGGTCTATCATGGAAGAAGTAAACATATTGATACTTGATATCACTTATTAAGGAATCATGTAAATAACAAGATTGTAGAGTTTGTTCATGTTATGACACAAAACCAAATTATAGATATTTTCACGACAACCCTTGAGTGATCAACCCATGCCTCATGGTCATAAGCCATTTGAAGTATCATCTTGAATTGAATTAGTAGCTCGACTATCTCCACTACATGCTGGGAGATGGACATCATCATACCCTTGCTTGGTTCCACTTGTGAGGAACAAAGTTTAGTGTTACCATGGTAAGTGGAACCACCAATGCTTCATGTCTAATTAAAAGGAGGTGTCAACCTTCACCAAAGGATGAGTTGTCATGTGAATTGGCATGTTGGTCATTGCTTGAAGAAGCCATCCACCAATGACATTTCCCGATCTCAATTACATACATCGATTGACCCTTTGCAGTTCAGGAACTTCGCAACTAGATAATAAAGAGTCCCATCTAGTGTGCCAAAAAGGGATGTTAGCTTAGAGGCGTTATCTCTTCATAACAGAAGGTTTGGTGATGTATGGGTGTGCCAACATATACAAAGTTAAGCTCAGGCAATGCCCCCAGTTCCCTTAGAATCCTTATGGATAGTATCCTTGTATCCATTGATCAACAATGAGCAGGCCATAGATGATACAAGAAATATGTAAAGTTTGACTTACCTAGTCCTACAAAAATGCGGTAAAAGGGTTGAAGAAAACAAATGAAGCAAAACATAAAGTGCAAGAAATTTAAAAAATATTATTGATGCCAATAAAATGTAAGAGGACATGTGACAGAAGGTCAAAAGTGTCAAAAAGGAAGGAACACAAGGCTCTTAAGAGTCAAGACCCCTAATATATGAAATATGCTCATTATCTTGAGTTGATCTTAAATTATAGATCATGGGTCATTTGGAACATCTCAATCAGTATGATGGCAAAAAGAGTTTGTAGGGAGTTATAGAGAATCACATTCGAAAAGATTGACATTTTCTCTATTATTCTTGTAAGGTCTATAAATTAGCATATGTAATCAAAGACAAGGATCAGAAAGTCAATAATATAATTGCAATTCTTTTTCTTTTTCTTTCTTAAGAGTAATAGTAATGTATTCTCCATGTCTTCTTGAGCACACTAAGTGATTTACCTTTCTATGTAACCCCTATCAACAATCGGGATACACATAGTTGAAACCTTGGAGACCCATTTCATTACCTGATACCTTTTCTAGTCTTTTCTCCTTTTGAGAATAAGGGTCAGAGTTCTCTAGTACACTTCACATCTTCTCACATTCTAATCAAGTTTAACGTCCTCTACCATTTGAGTGGAGCCATCATTGCTTACAATAACACATTTTTGGCACACCCAATGAGACTCACATACTTGCTTGTGGGGTTATATAGTCACAACTAGATATGGTCGAGTGCACTCAATGGTCTCTTTTAGTATAGTTGTTGACCTTCATTCATCATCATCAATTCTCAACTCTTGGGTACTAGGCTCAAACGATCCAGTAGGCCATCTACCACAACAAAGAGAGAACGTGTTGGCAATACCTCATGTTCAATTGAATAAAGATGTTGTCCTTGCATGCCTACAATCATCAATTAATAACTAGTTGTAGCAGTAGTTTGGGGATGTTTAAAGGCATTGTTCTCTAGATGGAAGAAACAATACTCACAATTATCTCTAATCAATTGGCTACTATTCGATATCGGGATCTACTTGTCATTAAAAAGGGTAGGTTGTAGAAGAAACCACCCAAATAGCATTCTAGTGTGGGTTGATGTTTAATACATACATAGGAGACAAAACATCCTAGGACCCTCTATGGCTTGAGGACTGATTTGTAATATGGGTGAGTTAATATCCCTCAGCGTTTACCTAAGTTTTTGGTTCTAATCTCGTCTTTTCAAACTATAGGCACTAGCTAGCCTTATGTGACCTCAATACCAATTAGTATGTTAGGAGACACATACCAAGTGTTGGAAGGCGTACATTAAGGATCTCATTACACAATACCACTAGCTGCTCCAAGCTTCATGGTTGCCCAAGTGAGGGTTGGTTTCTCACCACCTGCACAACTACCGAACTTTGGCCATCAATTTCCCACAACATTCGACATATCAACCCGAAGTGTGGTCATTTCAAATTCACCATGTATTGTTCCTACCTATACACCACCGGTTTGCCTTCAACAATCAGATGCCGAATCAATTCCTTGAGTTAGAAGATACACTGATGGATCCTGACGGGGTCATTGACTTAGTTAAAAGCGCGTTTGGGATTGAGCTTCAGACACTCAATATTGAAGTTCATTGTAAGCTATATCCAAAATGTGTTAATAACCTTGTGCTAATCCCTAGAGGTTTCAAAGTCAAGTTTACTAACTTTTTGGGAGAAGATGGTAAATATCTAAGGGAGCATTTGACTCAATTTCCTCTCGAGTACAAGGAATTAGTTGATAGTGAATTTCACAAACTCAAGCCCACACCAATAGCCCACATTAATCCAAACTTAAGATGAAATGCAAACAATATTTCTTAAGCACTATAACAAGATTTATCCTCAACCCTCACCAATAGACTTGATGAATCTTTGCCAAAAAATCAAAGAAACTATAAAGGTCTTTTTAAGAAATTTCATGAATTGGTTACAGGTTGTAGTTCACTAAGACTAAATACATGGCTTTGGCATGTAACTGCCCACACAGAGAAATTAAGAAAGATTTAGCAAGGCATTTTTGCCTTTTTATGAAACTACCTAACTGAGCAGTAGAGTCAAATACATTCTGAACACCCTAGATGCATTAGGTAATAAGTGAGAAGTCCTAAGACATAATCAATGTCAAGCTCTGATGTCCTACCTCAAATATATGATGCATGATATCGATGATGAGTCTGACTTGGTTGAAGTTATCATTGTTGAGTTAACATAGAGAACTTTTTATGTCTATAATGCTCTTCAGCCCCAAAAGGGAAGGATAAAGAAGTTGATGAGAAAGAAGCATAGCTTTTTGATATTTCAAAAGCCAATCATATATTTGATTTACTTCTAAAGGATCAACAAATCTATTTGCCTAAAGGATATCCAATACATTCCCGAGATGAGCTCAAAAAGATGCCACGATAATGTAAATAGCACAATATGACTTCTCATGGCATAAATCAATGTGTTAAGTTTTGCTCAGTTATACAATGACCTATTAGGGATGGTTGTCTTAAGTTTGTACATAAGAAACTTGAGAACAATGCAAATTCATTTCTACCTATGTCAATTGTAGTGGAAGATGTTCGTACTCTATCACTATGCACTATCATAGTCAAACATGAAAAACATACGCAATTCATTCAGGGTGAGGGAACTAGATCATCACTACATGTGTCTCCTGATCGAATGAGGTCAAAGTACTTAAAATCAGGTGAAACACTAGAAACCATGTATGAATAGGCTTTTCCTAAACCTTTTGTCTGTTGAGTCGCCTCACATACCAAACTCGAGGCCATCCTTGAAGTAGACATTGGTTTCACCCATTAGAGCCATGACATAATCTGGAGTCTTATCCAAGGCCACGAGGACAATTCCCTCATCAAAGAATTTCTCCTTGTCGACAAGTATGGTGACCCATTGTTTGTGACTTAGGGTGGCCTTGGGAGAGAAAGTTACGCTATGATCAAAGTTTTGTCAATGCCATCAAGTTTTGTCTTAAACCATTGAGGTTCGAATGAAAAATGGTTTAACTTCGTTGGATATTTTTGGTGATAGAAACTATTTTCTATTATGAGGTTGAAAGATCAAGTATTGAACCAAATAGGTAACTCCAATCCCATTAATGGCCGATTACTCGTACCTAGAAGTGGTGGGCTCATACTAATAAATATTTTGAGTAGCAGCTAACTATGAAGCAAGAACTTAGGCCTTAGAAAGGAATCAAACATGGGATATAGTGGACTTACCACTAAACATGAGACATTCACTGAGGGGGTTATAAGCCTTGGTTATCCAGAGTGCAAATGATCATACATTGTTTGTAAAGCATGGTAAAGGTATTTTTATCCTCATAGCTATGTCACATGGGTGCGGGTGTGGGATACGGCAAATTTCAAGCTAAAACAAGTGAGACATCAATTAACATAAGTATATGACGACAATAGTAAGTACACAACTTTATATTAAAGCAAAACAATTAAACAACTACCAATTTCATCATAATACACAAATCAATCAAAAGAAGCATATTGACTGCTATTATGATGCCATTTCCTCTACTGTTTGCTGAACTAGGAAGCATATTGACTGCTATTATGATGCTTTCAACGTGACCATATTGACTTTACACTTTTGGGCTTTAGAGAGTTTCTTTCTGATGCAGGAAGAGTAGACTTAGGTAAAAAGCAGACTGTTTTTGGATGCACAGTATACCTTCAAGCCTTATCTAAAGATGTTCAACAATAGAACAGAATTTACCAGTTCCTTCAAAAATCAGTGTATAACTGGACATGTTCACTCAACAATGTCCAAAATCTGAAGTTGGATGACCAAAAGATAGAACTCTGCCTTATCAGCTAAGAAGGTCATACAACCTGAACTAGGAAATGAGCTTCCCCGCAAACTAAACCGTACCTTTTTAGGGGTCGATAGCTGCCACTTGGATCTGCAAAGAATTTAGCAACAAGTTATTGCAAGAAATAAAAATCTTGAAGCATTATTGGCCCTAAAGTTATCAAAACAAAGGAAATTAAGTAGTATCATTTTCCGTGCAACTGCATAAGCTTTCATAACAAACCTATACCCTTGCATTCTAAGCCGTCATATGATCATGTCTTTCATCTAGGGCAACGCTTTACAGAAATTCTCGACATATAACAGCAAAAAGCATAGTTGTCAATATCTCTCTGTGATCTCATGCCTAGGTTTTACCCTACAGAGTGATTCCAAGAATTGTATTTCTCAGGAAAAACTGAATAGGTCTTATTTTTTCTCACATATAAAATTGATCAAACCCTTGCTCTACTACATCTTTCATGAAAAATTACAGTAGGTTATTAAAATAAAATTATCAGAAGCGAAAACACCTTCTTGTAGAACACAATCTAACCATCAAACTCTATCGCGACTTCTCACTCATCAATTCTTTTAAGAAAGTCAACGAATCTATACATTACAACCTTGCTTCCAAACATATTTAAATCATCAAACGCTTAAACGAAGCCCATGGAACTTTCTAAGCCCCTACACAACACTACTAGGGCGCGTTAAAGAAATAAAACAGACATTCTCATCCACCTTGTAAGAACTCGGTCCTAAATGACAAGGAAAAGATTCACAAAAAACATTTATTCAATTAAAAATCAGCCTTAATGTTAAAGAGTTAGGAAGTGAACCTTTGACAGGAATGAACACAAGGCCACTACCGAGGTTGAAATCAACCGATGGGTTATACTGCTTTAACGTATCAGTCAAAATACTATAGTTGGTACTCAAACCAGTTATATTATCTCTCGGCTTCAAAGGATATGTCAAGAATAAGCCATAGTCGCGTGATATTTTACGATCACCACAGCTACAATTGACAACCACCTTGAGGTTCCTAGATGAAGGAAGATCCGTATCGTTGATACCATTCACGGTTCGAAGCCATGCCACAGAGGTCAGATTCGAGTAACAAGAGGAAGAGATGAGAGAGAGAGGAACAAACATGATGAGAGAGAGAGCCTTTTAAAGTTCTGCCCTAGAAATTGGATGAACATGACCTCAAACACGTTGATCGTGTCGACAAATGATGACACCATGTCGGTGTCGCACCGACAGAGCCTTTTAAAGTTCTGCCCTAGAAATTGGACGAACGTGACCTCAAACACGTTGATCGTGTCAACAAATGATGACACCATGTCGGTGTCGCACCAGTGTCGACGCCGACACCCCACCTCCTGTGTGACATTGCCTCATAGTATATGTTGATGATATTTATAAGTCTTGTAAAATAACTCAATACGTTATATGACTTGAAAGACTTGGGAAGATTCCACTACTTTCTAGGGATTGAAGTTCTCTATTCAAGTAAAGGTATATTTCTAACTCAAAGAAAATATACATTAGACCTGTTAAAAGGCACTTGGACAACCGATTCTAAGCCATATGATGTACCAATGGAAATGAACAAAAAATTATCTCAAAATAAGGATAAAAACTATAAAGATGTTGGTAGATACTAGAGACTGGTGGAAAAACTAATTTATCTAACTATCACTATACCTGATATCACTTTGTAGTGGGTATTGTGAGCAGATACATGGTGTACAAAATAATCTCATTCATAAAAATAATAAAACTTATAGAAATCGGTAGATTGGAGGCATTCCTCCAATCTGCCCCAAAAATGCAGAAGCAGCCTCCACTTGCAGTCATCCTGTACATCTCTAATCCTAACCCTAATCTACTTATATATAGGTTATCTAACTTGAATGACTATATTACCCTTAATTAATATTTTGGAGTGAAAGATAAAACGACTTGGATAATGTTATAACACTCCCCCTCAAGTTGGGTGAAAGATATTGAGAATGCCCAACTTGGATAATGTTTCCTTGAGTTGTCTGCTGGTAGTAGCCTTAGTAAAGAAATCAACTCTTTGTTTTGCTGATTGAATATATTCCAACTTGAATTCTTGTTTAGATATCTTCTCTTTGATGAAGTGACAGTCAATTTCTATATGTTTGGTTCTTTCATGATATACAGGATTTGAAGCCATCTGAATTACTACACTGCTATCACAATATAATAGAATAGGCTGAATATGAGTAAATCCAAGTTCACTTATGAATGAAGATACCCATTTTCCTTCACACATGGCTTGAGTGATTGCTCTGTATTCTACTTCAGTTGTAGATCGGGCAATAACTGTCTGTTTTTTGCTCTTTCACGATATAATATTACCACCAAGTAGTGTAACATATCCGGTAGTTGATTTGTGGTCATCTTGAGATCCAGCTCAGTATGCATCAAAACAAATTTCAATATCAAGATTGGAAGATTTGGAATAAAGTAGACCCATGCCCAATGTTGATTTAAGATATCTTAGAATCTTGTACACTGCCTCTATATGATTCTTGGTAGGAGAATGCATGTATTTGCTAACAATGCCAACTACATAAGTGATATTTGGTTGAGTAATTGTTAAGTATATGAGTTTGCCAACCAACTTCTGATATCTATGAATATCTCTGAATTCGTCACTATCACCACTGAACAATTTTTGATTTACTTCCATAGGAGTATCACTTAGTTTGCATTCTAGCATGTGTTTCTGCAAGGAGATCCATCGTATATTTCTGTTGAGTCAAGAAGATACCTCGGGAGGAATACAACACCTTTATCCCCAAGAAATAGTGAAGTCTGCCCAAATCTTTGAGGTCAAATAATCTATGAAGATTCTTTTTTAATCTGGATATTTCTTTAAGATCATCTCCTGTGACAATGATGTTATCGACATAAACAACAAGAATAGATACTTTTGTGCCTTTCTTAAAGAAAATTGTATGATCATTTAGACTTTTGTGATATCCCAAACTGCATACTTCCATACTGAATTTCTCAAAACAGGCTCTTGGAGACTATTTCAACCCATAAATAGCTTTATTTAGTTTGCACACTCTATTATTAGATGTTTTGATATCCATGCCTAGAGGTAGTTCCATGTAGACCTCTTCATTTAAGTCTCCCTGTAAGAAAGCATTTTTCATATCTAGTTGCCATAGGTCCTACTTCAAGTTTGCAGCCATACTCAGAAGTATTCGGATGAAAGTAAGTTTAGTCATAGGTGCTAATGTTTCTGTATAGTCAATACCATATGACTGACTATATCCTTTTACAACTAATCTTGCTTTATATCTTTCAATAGTTCCATTTGCCTTATATTTAATAGTGAATACCCACTTGCATCCAACAATATTCCTATCACGGGGTAGCTGTGTGATAGTCTATGTATTATTCTTCTCAAGTGCATTCAGTTCCTCTTCAATTGCAGCTTTCCATAATGAACATTTGATTGCTTCTTCAAATTTTGTAGGTACTTTGTGTTGCTCAACATTCATAACAAAGTTTTGATAATTCTTAGAAGTATTAGCATATGTGACACAATCAGCAATAGGATATCGTGCACAAGTGTGCTTACCTTTTCGAATAGTAATAGGAATTTCCATGTCTTCTTCCACTTGCAATTGAGGATCTGAGTCAGGAGAAATATCTTTGGTATCTTGATGTTAAACAGGTTCTTCTTGAGGGTAAATAATCTGTCTTGATCCTCTTTTATACACCACCATTTCCTTTGGTTCTCTTGCCTTTTCTTCACAAGCATCTGCATTATTTTCAACCTCACTAGGTATTAGAGGAAGCACACATGGAGTATTATATTGAGGTGTAATTGGCTCCTCTTGGAAAGAATAATATGGAGTTGATTCTGAGAAGGTAACATCCATGGATACATATAGTTTCTTAAGAAGGGGATCATAGCATTTATTGCCCTTTTGAGAATTTCAATAGCCAAGAAAGATACACTTTACAGATTTAGGATCTAGTTTATCACGATTTGGTAGGTGAGTATGTATAAAGTATGAACAACCGAAGATACGTGGGACTATATGAAAAGGTTTTGATTTATTATCGAGACATTTCATTGGGCTTTCACCCTTGAGAACATTACTAGGCATCCTATTGAAGTAATAAAGTTCTAGCTACCTCTAGAATATGACGATTCTTTCTTTCAGCAACACCATTTTATTGAGGAGTATAGGAACAAGAAGTTTGATGAACAATACCATAGGTGTGTAGATATTCTTGCAACTGTCTACTAGTGTATTCTCCACCATTATCAAAATGCAGAATTTTCACAGAAGTATTGAATTGAGTAAGATTAAATTTGTGAACAATGGGAAAAATAGTAGAAACATCATATTTTGATTTTATTAAATAAACGATTGTAAGACGTGCACAATCATCAATAAAGGACACAAAGTATTTCTAACCAAACAGTGAAGTAACAGGACTCAAACCCCATATATCTGAATGAAGAAGCTCAAAAGGTTGGGATCTCCTAGAGTCACTTAAAGGATAAGAGGCTCTTTGGTGTTTCCCGAGCTGACAAGCATCACATTCAAAATATGATTTATTGGACTACTTTAAGGTGAGGCAGAACATATTGAATTTTTGACACAGTTAGATGACCCAGACGACAATGCCAAAGGTGAATTTTTGACACAGTTAGATGACCCAGACGACAATGCTAAAGGTGAATTTTTGCATCCTAAACTGCTGAAGCTGAAGCACTATAAGATGAAGTATGCTGAAATTTATCTTCAAGAATGTATAGGTCTCTTTGTAGTCTATCATGACCAAAGATTTTCCCCGTCTTCAGATCTTGAAATACACAACCAGTAGAATCAAAGGTTATACTGCAGTTCATAGTACGAGTTAAAGAACTAACTGAAAGCAGGTTTATAGGAAAACTTGGAACATGATAGACTGATTTTAAGTCTGAAAACAATGTAGGTACACTTCCCTATCCTATCATATAAGTGTACGAACCATCTGCTAATTTAATTGGCTCCCATTTTTAAAGAGATCTGTATTCTGAAAAGTATGATGATTCTCCTACCATGTGATCTATTGCACCTGAATCAATTATCCAAGTTCTAGAATTAGAATGAGAGAAGTTGTTACCCTTTGCAGTATGAGTCGCCTGTGCTATTGTGGCCTGAGAAGTCGATAGTTGAGATTGTGTAGATAATTTTGTTTCTATACACTCTATCCTTTTAATAATCTCTTGAATTCCATCTGTACTGGGGTTTGGATTTTTTGCAGCATTAATAGAATAGTTTCGATTTCTATAATATTCAGGTCTGCCATGTAATTTCCAATAGTTTTCTCTAGAATGCCTTGATTTGCCGCAATGAGAACAGACAAGTCTTTCCCATTCATCAGAGTGAAATCTACCACATCCATGTCCACAATTTTGTTGACCACCTCTTTCACAATAATGTGGATTCTCGCCTCTTGTTTGAAGTGCATGTTGGTCTATAATAGGGTTTTTGTCCTTCTCGAGATTTCTGCGATCTTCTTCTCTGATTAATAGTGAGTATCCTATCCCCAGTGAATAAAGCTCTTCTCTACCCAATATATTGAGTTTTATTGACTCAAATTCTGAGTTGACACCCCACAACAAGTCAAATACTTTCTTCTTTCCAATTTCAACATTCCTTTCAATCTGACAAGTGGAACACTTTATGCTCGTATAATAAAGAAGTTCAACCCAAAGTCCTCGAAGATATGCATAGTATTCACTTACGGAACGATTTCCCTGTTTACATTTTCTGATTCTTTCCAAAATTTCATATTCCTTTGTCACATTCTTTTTTATGGAATATGCATCAGACACAGCACACCAAATTTCATGAGCAGATTCAAGAAACATAAAAGTTTTTGCAATTGATGGAATCATGGATTGAAGTAACCAAGATGATATTAATGCATCTTCTCTTCTCCAAATAGAGTATTGTGTATCATGAATATCTGGGATAGGAGTTTGACCCATTAGGTGAGCCCATCTCCCCTTAGCTATAACAGCCAATTCCAGAGATTGAGACCACTCCAAGTAATTTCTGCCATCTAGCTTAGTTGTAGTAATCTAAAAATTATCTGATTTTTCATTGATGACATGTTCTGGCATCCTGAAAGGAATTTCAACCCCTTTTCCTTTACTTGCCATATATGTATTTTTCTTGAATTCGAATATGTAAGGATCAGATTTAAAGTGTAATCTGATTCAATGATAAAGAGACGAAGATCAAATCTTATACATCAGCCAAGATAGATCCTTCAACTAAATCACAATAACATGCACAAGTGGAAATCGGTTGGACTAATCTGCATACTTGAAGAACAAGAAAACTCAAAACTGAAAAATCGGTTGGGTTGATATGCACACTAGAAGATTAGACTGATCAATATTCTCAACCACGATTTCAGATTTCTGCACGCATAGATATGGGTCGACTTTTAATCGGTTGGTCACTAATGGTTGTTGTCCTGCCACTTACTTAATAGAAATAACTAACCTTTCAACAATGATTTCTGTCTGAATTCTTCTCAAAACCTTTAATCACTGCTCCAAGCCAAAAACTTCCTTTTTTCAAGAAATAAACCGTTGATTTACTGGCCTTTTAGGCTCTGATATCATGTAGAAAATAATCTCATTCATAAAAATAATGAAACTTATAGAAATCGGTAGATTTGAAGCATTCCTCCAATCTACCCCCAAAACGCAGAAGCAACCTCCACTTGTAGTCGTCCTGTACATCTCTAATCCTAACCCCAATCTACTTATATATAGGTTATCTAACTTGAATGACTATATTACCCTTAATTAATATTAAGCCTAACTAAACAACCACCATCTACACTAAGACTCACAACACTTACATAATGACTCTAAACATAAAACGACTTTAATCAGAACATGTTATAACACATGCATACACCATCCAAATGTCATATGGAAGATGTTTATCAAATTCTTAGATACTTAAAGAAAACTTTGGGTTATGGAGTGATGTATGTTGCGCATGGATACCTAGAGTTACAAGTACATACAGATGGGGACTAGGTAGGTTTACTAGAAAACAAGAAATCTACTACAGGATACCTAATTATGTTTGGAGGCAATATTGTATCTTAAAAAAGTAAGAAACAATATGTTGCTAGATTCAGTGCAGAAGTTGAAATTAGAGCAGTAACTCATGTTTTTTTATGAAGGATTATGGCTTCAGGCACTTATTAAAGATTTGGGAGAAGAGATACGGTTACCAACCTATGAATGTTGTGATAGTAAGACATCCATACAAATTACATTGAATCTAGTCTATCACGAGAGAACAAAATATATAGAAGTGGATTGCCATTTTATTCGAGAGAAGATACTGAACAAACAATTTCAATTAATTCATGTGAGGTCAGGTGACTAAGTGGCAGATATGTTGACTAAAGCAGTGCCAAAAGAATATTCTGGAAGACCATGGACAAGTTGGGTATATGTAATGTTTTTAACTCAACTTGAGCGGGAAGTGTTGAGAGGATTGGCCGACTCTAGTCAAAGTCCATAATTGTCTATGACCAGTTTTTATTTCTTTTTGTTTTTAAAGGTTCTTGTATTTTCTTTTCATTAATGGCATACTTGTAATATGCCATGTATGATATGTATTTAAGACTCGTAGGGCTTTAACCCTAATATTTTTTAAGCAAAAATAATAAAAGAGAAAGATTGCGGTACATCAAGAGGCTAGATGACAACCCAAATTCATCTTCTCCTCAATCATGGTTTGAACGATTCAATGATAGCGTTACGAGCCTTAGGTTTACAAGAAGTTAAGTGATCATACTATGTTTGTAAGGAAAGATAATGTTACTTGTGTTTTAGTAGTGTATGTTAATGATATCATTATAACGGGAGATAATGATAATGAAATCAAAGAGTTAAAGAATCAACTACCAAACTTGTTTGATATGAAGGATCTTGATCTTCTCTATTATTTCCTAGGAATTAAAGTATTGAGGATCTAAAGGGGTATATTCCTAACTCAAAGGAAGTACACTCTAGATTTAATGGATACTAATATGTTAGAGTGTAAACTTTCAATTGTTCCTACGGATAGTAACTTGAAATTGAGTTCCAAGATTGATGAACCATTACATGAACCTGAAGAGTATCAAAGGCTAGTGGGAAGACTTATATATCTGACAATTATATGCTCATATATTTCTTATGCTTATGTTGTAAGTATGGTAAGTTGATTTATATACTCTTCTACTAGATCCCATATGAATGTTGTGAGACAAATATTGAGATATTTGAAACACATTCCTAGAAATAAATTATTATATGCAGCTCATAATCACCTTAATGTGTAGGTGTTTACAAATGAAGATTGGGCATGCGCTATTCATGATAGACTGTCAACTTTAGGATACCTAACTATGGAGGGAGGCAAAATTGTCTAATGAAAAAGTAGAAAACAAAATGTGGTGGCCAGGTCATCCGCAAAAGCAGAGTATAGAGTTGCAACTCTTGGAGTATGTGAGGCAATATGGTTAAAATCTCTATTATAGGAGCTTGACACTCTCGCGAATAAATCAATCTTATTCTATTGTGATAATAGAGTAACAATTCAAATAGCCTCTAACCTTGTCTTCCATGAAAAAAACCAAACATATTGAGATTGATTGTCATTTTATAAGAGAGAAGATTCTTTTCGAGTGATATTATCACAACCTTTGTCAACTCAACTGACCAGCTTTGTTAGACCTTCTCACAAAATCTCATAGAAGGACAATCAATTAGTTATATATGTGCACAAGCTTGGATCATATGATATAATATGTTCAAACTTGAGGGAGAGTGTTAGAGTTATGTATTTAGTTTATCCAGTTTTATTTTTAAATATGTTTTTAAAGGTACTGTTAAATATATGCTACTTATCAAGGGTAATTAGGTCTTTTAAGTAATTATACACCTTTGTTAAATAACCCTAGTGATCAGTCGATCATTAGGGGATAGGAAAAATAAAGAGGAAAGAGGCGGGCAGTAGAATTGGGACTGTCAATGCCCTATTCACTCCAAAATGTCTTCTCCACTCAATTACTTTTGATTAAAACTGTGTAGCTTGATTGTGTTACTGATTATTCAACACTAAGTTGGTCACAAGAACAACCAGCGGATGGATGTTGCTGATGAACTTGCGTATCAGCTTAACCAATGTTAGTTGTCATGCATCTCATGGTCCTATCTTTGGCAAACAGAAAAGGCACTGCTTATGATCACAAGAGGCTCACATAAAATATTTTGCTTGAGACTATTTAAAGTGCCATTTGCAAGACGCCTAGTTACTCAAGCCATTACCAAAAGAGGTCATTTAGAATTCCACTCATGGCAACAGCTAAATTTTGGCTGGAGTGTCCCTTACTATTCTCCCAAACTGTTCTTAGGGATCGTGTATATTTTGTTTTGGTAAGAGATTTTCTAAAAGAGCTATTATATCTATCTGTTGACTTATGCTAGCTGCATGATTACCTTGGAGGCCTCGTAGGAGCATTTACGAAAGAGCACATGTAATCTATCAAAGAGAACGCAAATGGGATGGTGAAGAGCGCGAGCTGTCCGAAGGTACATTGAAGATTATAGTGTAGGTTTGGAATATTAAAAGACATTGAAGTATTTAGTCACTTCTCAAACAATCTAAGATTGTCAGGTGAGTTTCTAACTTACTGATTGGTTTTAGTTTTTTTATTAATGTTGATTTTGGCATATTAAGAATATTTGTGTCGTATAATGTGGGTGTAGGTATGTTGCAGAGCATGGGAGGAAGTGGAAGAAACAGGGAGATGAGCTTGGGAAACATAGATATCATGTTAAAGATGTGTGGCGTAGGACAAAGTTACCAACCTACACAAAAGGTGTGTGCCCATCTAAGTATGGTGTGCAATGAAACTGATGAATGCGAGGAAGCTTTATTATCTTGGCAGATATTTAGACAATTTTATTGGATGACATAATTTTATGATATCTGTTCTATTTTTCTACTGCAAATAATGACATGGTCTGTAAGTGATAATTAACTGATGAAGGAGCTACATTTCTTCATTAGGAGGTTTAGTTCACTAATGCTAATTAGGTCAAGATCTCTACTATTTTACAAAGCCCAGGAACCCCGAGGCATAGTATATGTAATAATTTAGTTAGGTTTGATGTACTTGTAAGCTTCATAAGTTTTATTATAAACAATGTTGCAGAGTCATTTGTCTTTTACTTAAAAATCTTTGCAATGCCTTATATGAAAATATAATTTAAAAAGAACCTCGTCTTAACCGACTCTTATGGGAGAAAAGATGTTCAAATCTGTATGCACGTTAGTTGTATATCATGTGCTTTAAATCTTGACACGGTACAAGTAAAATCCTCATTGTGGTTCTTCTTGAAACCTCGATATGATTAATGTGCTTGCTTAGCTTTCTGGGTTTTTCTGATTTCTGGGAATCTACATAGTGGAACATGATGCTGTCTAGATCCTAGATCTTGTGATGAAATCTTCACATTGATATTAATACTGAGGCTTTATTCTCATATTGTTATAGTTTAGGTTATTGTCAGCTTTATCAACACCTGCGGCACTTGACACGTTATGCAATATGACCTAAATTCTAACATTTAATAGCATGGTAAGCTCGCCTCAATGTTACATGTGCATGATTCATTTGACTTGGCAATTTGCACGGTTGTAGTTGTTTTCCCTTTGTATGTAAATGGCGTCTTAGTTGATTCAGCAGATTGTGGTTCTAAGTTCTTAATCCTTTTGTTCATATCACAGGGCATTGGTCTCAGGAGGAGTATCAGCAGTTATTTAATTTCATCAACTTGGATTTACAGGTGAAAGCCTTTGAAGAAAAGAAAGACTTTGAGGAGAAGAAAACCAAATATGACATGGTGGGTGAATACCTGATGGCTTACAGCTAGAAAACATAATATGTTCTTTATCCATTTTGACTCCTTTAGTTGTCTGAGAATGAATAATTTTCTTGCAGCTGCGTGATTATATACCGTGGGAGGCAATTAGTGACAAATTAACTACATGAAATCAAACAACATGCTGCTTGAAGTGATTTGTGTTAAACTGTTGCTCTTTCTTTATACTGTACTGTTTCCATATCCCTGCCTTCAAGGGACGAGCTGTTTGATGGGCAGTTTCACAAGACAAACCAGATTCTTGATGTATCAGAATAGCGTCTGCATGTGTGTTTGTGGTCGTGTTACATCTTTCATGTGGCCATGTTCTCTCAGTCTCTGGAAGTTTTTTATTGTGTGACCTTCTGTGCTCCTTGTATTGGTAGCTGGCACTGTTCTGTATTTGGTTTCTTGACAATCATGATAAAGCATATCTCAAAAACTTAGATCATTGTATTCCTTAAGTCGTGGATGAATAATCTTTTCCCTAGTCTGCTTTCTGTAAACACTGGGCTGTTTCTGCCTTGTTTGCACGTGAAATACACTCACTACAGTAAGACCTTGAAAATATACTTAGTGCTATGTCTGGCACAAGAAGTCTAATGTCAGAGATTGACATGTTCGAGACAGGGTGACAACCTCGTAGAAGTGTTCATGTGACATAAGTGGGATTAGGGGGGAACAATGCTTTAGTGGCACACTGAAATGAAACTTAAATTGAGAGGATCACACACACTTACTGATTTCCTTATACACACGGTCCACCACACAATAGGTATGGTTCACCAAGGTGATAAAGACCGACTCACTCACCACTGGTTAAGGATAAGAGAGAGATTTGAAACAATGCTACAAAACAACATAATGAGAATTCCTTTGGCCAGATCACAACAACCTCTTGAGCTAGGTTCAAGGCAACTTGCTATTAAATACTTTCCTAGAAAATGAACAATCTCCTTATAAAATGTTGATGCAGGCTTAGCCATCTATGAACTTTCTATAAAGATTATCCTAGAAAATAAGCAATATAAAGGAAGAACTGATTTCTTTGAAGTTAATATTGAGTAAAATCAAAGATCAACTTTAAGCCTATATTTATTTACCTTCGTTATTGATAAGTTAACAAAGCATATTTAAGATGAAGTACCTTGATGTATGTTATTTGTCGATGACATTATATTAGTGGGTGAGTATAAGAAAAAAGTTAAGAAGAAATTAGAACTGTGGATAAAAACATTAGAAAATAAATACTTTGACTTAGTAGAACAAGGGCGTAACATATTGAATGAAAGTGTGATCATTGATTAATACAAATGACATGAAAATTAATATTGGCACACATTTCATCTCTAAAAAATCTTTTAATTACTTGAAATAAGTTTTCCAAAGCGATGAAAAAATTCACGGAGATGTCACACATAGAACTAATGCAAGTTGGTTAAAATAAAGAGGTGCATTAGGTATCGTATTTGACAAGGAGACGCTATTAAAGTTGAAATGTGAATATTATAAAGCAACTATTAGACCAACAATGTTATATGGTGATGAGTTTTGGGTAGTTAGTCATGAACATGTGTAAAGGATGTACGTGGTAGAAATAAAGATGCTAAGATGGATATATGATCATATAAGAAACACCATAATAAATTGAGAGTGGCACCAATAGGCTTAGTTGTTGTTGTACTTATATAAAAAGGTGGCTCTTATTTTCACATATGTTGTTATAGGTCATGTGGTGAGTAGTACAATCACTTCAAGTGAGATTTGTAAAGAAACAAGTAAGTTCCTGTATCTCCTTTATTGAATGAATAAATATACAAAGCAGCCACAAAAGGCTTTTTCGTTTATTGAGTACAGAAGAGTGAAAGCCAATAGTTATGTTGTTGAAGGCCCAACGACTATTTTACTAGCCGTTGGCCCCCTGATGGCCCAAGTGGCTATGGTACTCGGGTAGCCTGGGTTCGTTGGGACTTGATTTCAAGCACAAACTTATGAGCCCTGTCGACCGAATCCTATTACATTTTAACACCCCCTCAAACATATTGTGTTTATACCGAAAGTTTATCTAATAACAAAAAATGTGAATCTGAGAAGGCATAGCTTTCTTCGAAACATCTTTCCACAACCAAAGTATCAATTTGTTTTTCATCCTACATGAAGACCAATGAAGTATCAATACATATATTCGCTCAAATTCTAAAACTAACAAGACAATTTATGATATCTAATACAGAAGGCAAACAAAAAACGAGTCAAATAAGTTCATGAAGTTGATTTGCTCTAATTTAATAAAGTCATTTGATAGAATAACATTGATATCATCCAAATATGATTGTCTATTATAACAAATAAATTCATAAATCACTACAAACTTGTGATATTATAAGGGGACCTTGGTATATCAAATAAGGCAAAGCTCAAGCCATCAAGTCAAACAAGTTTTTTAAGGTTAAGCTCAAAATCTGTCTAGTCAAACACGCTTTAAGACTAAGTTCAAGCCGGAGTTTTAAGGACAAACTCGAACCCAAACAAGCTTTTTAAGGCAAAACTCAAAACCTTTATACATACAATTTTCAAGACTCTTAAATATACTTTAAACTCAAAAGTGATTCTACAACAACAACAACAACTAAGCCTTTTCCCATACTAGACGGGGTCGGCTACATGGATTCTTTGTTTCCACAGATCCCTATCGTGTGCCATGTTAGCAGTTAACTCCCAATAAGCTAGATCATTCTTTATTGTTTCTTTCCAACACTTTTGTGGTCATCCTCTACCTCTTTTAATACTTTCCAAATTTAGTTTTTCTAACCTTCTTACAGGTTCTCCTTTTGATCTTCTTTCTATATGTCTAAACCATCTTAAGCGATGTTCTCTCATTTTATCCTCTATTGGTGCCACTCCTAATTTGTTTCTAATAACCTCATTATGTATATGGTCTTTTCTTCTATGACCACTCATCCATCTCAACATCTTCATTTCTGTCACAGACATCTTTTGTACATGTTGATGATTAACTGCCCAACACTCTGAACCATAAAACATGACAGGCTTAATTGTTGCTCTATAATATTTACCTTTTAATTTTAATGGTATCTTCTTATCACAAAGAATACCTGATGCTCCTCTCCATTTTAACCAACCAACATTTATTCTATGTGTAACATCTCCATCAATGCTTCCATCACTCTGAAAAATTGACCCTAGGTATTTAAAACTTTCCTTTTAAGGAATACAATGTGTGCCAATTTTAATTTCTATGTCCTTTCAAGTAACCAAATGTTCAAACTTACATTCCATATATTCTGTCTTTGTTCTACTAAGTCGGAGGCCTTTGCTTTCTAATGTTTCTCTCCATAGTTCCAATTTTCTATTAACATTTTCCTTAGACTCCTCCACTAATACAATGCCATTTGCAAATAACATACACCAAGGTACTTCATCTTGAATATGTTTTGTTAACTCATCCATCACCATTATAAATAAGTATGGACTTAAAGTTGATCCTTGATGTAACCCAATATTAACTTCAAAAAAGTCTGTCGTTCCTTCATGAGTCCTCACACATGTTTTTGAACAATCATACATGTCTCTTATAAGGTTAATATATGTCAATGGGATACCTCTTTTTTCCAAAGTTCTCCAAAGAACCTCCCTCAGTACCCTATCATAGGCTTTTTCTAGATCAATAAATATCATGTGAAGGTCTTTCTTTTTGCTCTAAAATGTTCCATAAGATGTCTCAAAAGGTGAATCGCTTCAATAGTAGATCTGCCTGGCATGAATCCAAATTGGTTCTCTGTTGTACTTGATACTTGTCTTAACCTACGTTCGATAATTCTTTCCCATAATTTCATAGTATGACTCATTAACTTGATACATCGATAATTCGCACAATTTTGAATGTCTCTCTTGTTCTTATATATGGGTATAAGTGTACTTGCTCTCCATTCCTCGGGCATCTTTTGGTTTTTCCATATTTCATTAAATAGTCTTGTGAGCCAAGTGATTCCTATTTCTCCTAGTATTTTCCAAACTTCTATAGGAATATTATCTGGTCCTACCGATTTACCACCCTTCATATATTTAAGAGCCTCTTTGACTTTATTCTTTTGAATACGTCGGTAGAAATTGTGGTTTATATACTTTTCTGACTGCTAAATCTCCTAACCTAATACTAACATCTTTATTTTCATTAAAAAGATTATAAAAATAGTTTTTCCATCTATTTCTTATATCATCATTTGCCACTAGAATTTTTTCATCCTCGTCTTTTATGCATCTAACATAATTAAGATATTTAGTTTTCTTATCTCTAGCCCTACCTACCCTAAAAATATCTCTTTCACCCTCTTTTGAGTTGAGTTTTTATATAAGTCCTCCCAAATCTTAGCTTTTGCTTAACTAACGACCTTTTTCGCTTCCTTCTTTGCTTTCTTATAAGCTTCTAAAGTTTCACTAATTTTCTTAGCATAATGTAATTTGTAACATGCCCTCTTTGCCTTGATTTTATTTTGTACTACTTCACTCCACCACCAAGCTTCTTTTTGTGCCGGTACACCTCCCTTAGATACCCCTAACACATCTTTAGCCACTTTCCTAATATGTATAGCCATATTGTTCCACATATCACAGGGTGTGCCAACATAATTCCAAACATCTCCTTGAAGGACTTTCTGTTTAAATATATCTTTTTTCTCGCTTTTGAGGTTCCACCATTTAGTCTGAATAGCTCGATGCACTCTTTTCTTCTTTATCTATTTTTTTATTTGTAAATCCATAACTAAAAGTCGATGTTGGGTGGTTAAGCTTTCTCCTGGAATTACCTTACAATCTTTACAACACGCTCTATCTTTTTTTCTATAAATAAAATAATCAATTTGTGTTTGAGATAAGCCACTCTTATAAGTAATTAAATGTTCATATCGTTTTTTGAAGATTGTATTGACTATAAAGAGATTAAATGCCATATCAAAATTTAAAATCTCCCTACCTTCCTCGTTTATATCCCCAAAACCAAAGTTTCCATGAATCCCTTGATATCCTAATGCCTCTTTACCGACATGTCCATTTAAATCTCCTCCTAAACAAATCATCTCCCTTTGTGTAATCTCAAAAGTGATTCTATGGTTCAAAAAATAAGACAATCCATTAAGACGATCAAAACAAGTCAAAGGGATCAACTTTATGTTTTTCAACTAGTCTCACAACTCTCTTAAATTTTTTTATCAAATACAAGCTAATAAAGATAACTATAAGTGCTTTTCAATATTGATTACTCTTCAACCAAAAGGCCAACAACATGGAGTATCTTAATCACAAACATCTCCAATAAAAGACCAACAAACAGAGATTATAATTTGATGGAAAAGCAGCCTTAAAGTTGTGAAGATCACAAAACTTCAAATAACAATAAGTGCATTTTCAAATATCAATTAATTTATAACAAAAGGCCACCAACATAAAGCACCTTAATCAGGTCTTCAACAAAAGGCCAACAACATTGATCTTAGTCATACAAGCAGATGAAATTTATTATCAAACAAATAAATTTTCTTCTAAATGAGACACCAAACAATTGATTCAATGAATATTAAAAATAAACAAGATGAAAAGAGCACACGTGGATGGACTTGAATCTAAATATAAAGCATGATTAAATCTGATCGAGACATAACTTTGGGTCTACATATGGTCTAACAAAAATCTCACTTTCAACACATAACGGGTTTGGATCCATGACCCGACTGCATATAAACGTAGTCATTGTCTCTCTCTGCAAAACGACTAAAGCCCTCTATAAACACCAAAAAAAATTCTCAAAACATTTGATTTTTTAGAAATTTTGCTTTTTCAAGAAAAAAATTGCGTTTTGGGTCTTTTAAGGGTTTTCAAATAACGACACCTTAAACAAACTCATTTTCACACCAAAATTTTGTAGCAGCCTTCAAATAAGGACAAATGGCATTCCTCTCAAAAAAATTCAATTTTGACAAACAACCAAAAAAATGGCTACTTTGCCCTTAAGTCCAAATTGGCAGGATTATGCTTTTTCAAATGATCGCCTCTAAAGAAAGAAGGGTTTCAAACAAGTTTTCAAAAAAACAAATGAAAATGAGATATTGGGAACCAAACCCAAAAATGTTTGCAAAATGTCAAATTTACAAAAACTTTTGAAATTAAAAAATAAATTAAATCCAAACCAGACCCTAAAAACTCGCCTGATCGAAGATAGTCTTACTCCAAGACCCTACACCCAAGGGTTAAAGTGGTCCAACATCCTACACCCAACAAAGGGTTAAAGTGATTGAAATACTAAAGACTAACTCACGGAGCGAAAGCAGGTCACCCATGCAAACAAACATTGGGAATATGACTCAATTGTTTTCCAAAAAGAATATTTGAGGATTTCGCTAAAACTCGATGTTTTAAAATATATCTCAAATGAAATAGTTTTAAATAATCAAAAAGAAAATATTTGAAAGCATAAATGAAAAGATAATCAAGCAAAACATAATTCCTGAAGGTAGGATCAAATGAAACATCTAAATCAAGCCTCGAAGCAGGGTCATTCTGAGTTCAAAATTCAAGTCGATCCTAAGACGAGCCAGAAGAAGCTGACTCAAGCCAAGGTGGATTCAAGTTTGAAGTTCAAAGAACAAATGAAGACCACACCCAAGTCAAAACTCGTCTCAAGGCAAGCCATGAAGATCGAGCAAGGGGTGGGCTAAGGTGAGTCGAGCTCACCTAGCCAAGTCAAATAAAGGAGTTGGTCTATGTGGGTTGTACCAAGCCCACATGGGCTAAGAAGGGACCACCCTCTCAAGCCCACATGTACCCCATGTGCATGAATGGGCCAGCCATTTGGATTGGATTGGATTGGGGATGGCCCCAAAGACCCAAATCATGGAAGGCCCTAGAGGCCCCTTGAAATCTATAAAAAGGGGCCTTGGGGCTGGGTTGAAGGCATGAAAAGAGCATTAAAGGAAGCTACAGAGAAAGAGAGAGAGAGAGAGGGAAAGAAAAGAGGAGGAGCTACCCCTTCTAAGGCCTTCTCCATCCGGTGCTAAGAGAGGCCGATCACAAGGTTAATTTCTTGCCTCTCATTTGCTTTAATCCTCTCCTTTCATTCATTCAATTTAAGGTGTTGTATTAATGGAGCAATTGACTCACCTCATTGATTTAATAGCTAGTTATGCTACCCATTTTATTTCGTTACATTCATGCCTATTACTTGTTTGATTTCAAGTTTCCCCTACTTCTCTATACATTATAATCCATTATATCTTCTAATCTCCTCTATGTTTAAGTTATAGATATATTTCAATTCATTTCTTTCAGTCATTTACTTTGAAATTGCTGTGATTTGTCTTTAAATTTTGGACGAGATGCATTCATGTATGTTGTAAACACAAAAATCAGTTTCGCACATCCTGCATCTGTCTGATGTTTTATTTTTAATTTTCTGCTCTCTGCTCAAAATGATCTAAAATTTTATACACCAAATACTCACACACAAGCCCACATATAATAAATTTTTCAAGAATTTTAGGGCAGTGTAGCCATATAAATAAAATTAGAAAAAATCAAACAAATCTAGAACTGAATCTGTACAGTCTATGTTTTTTTAGGTTAGGTTATTATCCCATAACTTTTTTTGTAGTGATCCAATTTTATTAAAACTAGTCTAATTGGAAATCTGGCATCCATAACTTTCCAATAAAACCAAGTTCATAAAAATTGGAGGTCTGTGCACCAAAGATACAATTGTTTTTCTAAACCTCTGTATTTCTGTCACAGATCAGTCCCGAACGCCTGAGTTGAGACAAATATTTGATTTAATTCTGCACAATCACAGATCAGTCCTGAATCTCCATACTTGCGTCTACTCAGTGTAAAATTTTCGTGATTTTTGGAGACTTAGAAGCTATCAAGAAAAATTCGGGAAAACGTTATGGAAACAGAACAAAGTTTCTGTTTTTCAGAGCTTTGGAATACATCTTTTTAAGACTTAGTTTCACGAATTTGATTAAGCAATTTGGATTTGGAAGTGGATTTCAAAAATACATCTAATTCAAACCAATCCTCAAAACCTCTATGCTGACCTTTGAGTGTCGGTTGAAGAAGGCCTAAGTTGAAAAGATCCCACTTCTACATAAACGCCCTTAAAGTCAGAAAATACAACTTTGTTAGTTTAAGTAAAACTAACTGGCACGCTCGCGCATGAAGTAGTGTGTGAAAGTTTATTTCAAGTCTCTATGTAGACTTCAGAGTAAAATTTATACATCTACACCCTCTCTCTCTCCTTCTCATGCCCTCTCTCCATCGTCTCTGTTTCTAGCTGCTCGAAGCCATCAACCACCGTTGTCGTCACAACACCACCTTCTTCCTCTTCTCACCTACGAACCTCGATAGCATTCACTTGTTGAAGGAAGATGCTACCGAAAGCCCTCATGGGTTACCAATTTTGATCAGCCGAAAGACAGAAGTTGTTTCCTTGTGGGGGAGTTTTAAAAAGGCGATGATAGGTGTGGCCTCAGGTGGTGGGTAGAAGGTGATCAAATCTTGTGGTGGTCTAGGCTAGCCCTCTCAAGAATAGAGAAAAGGGGAAGAAGGTAAACATGAGAGAGAGAGCAGAGCAAAGAAGGGAGGTTTTGGCAGGGAATAGGGAACCTATCAATTATGGAGATTGTACAAGCTCCTTATCCACATCTTCGTAAACCCAAAAGAAAGAGCATTTTTGTTCTTAGGGTTTTAGAGAGAGAGTGTGAGGTTCAGACCATCATCCATCATAGAGGGGAGGATGCAGCTGATGGTGGTGGCGACAATCGTGATGGGTTGGGGCTCAGGTACAGTGACCTTGACGTGCTTAGTGCGCTTCCTCTTCTTGTTGGGAAAGCCAAGTTTCTGGAGTTGGGTCCACAGGATGGAGCTTGACGCAGTGTTGTTCGATGCAGATCGTATCGTGTATCATTTTGGTCCACGATACGATACGTATCGTAGTGTATCATAATTTAATATTAAAAAATTAGTAAAAATCTAAAAAAATAAGAAAAAATTGATAATTACAAAGAATTCATATAATACAAAATTTAGTTCATATTCATCATTCACCATTCAATAATTTAAAAAGAACTACATATTTTGAAGCAAAAAATGAAATACATTTACATTTACATATTGTAATCAGGATCATAAACTAAATAATCTTCATCTTCTCCTTGCTAAAGATCCTCACCACATTCTGCTTCAAAATAAAAATCTTCATCTCCTTGATGATGTTGTTGCACTCCTTCCAAATTAATCTATGCAATGTCGTCTTCGGTTAGAAGTGCATTTTCTTCGTTATCTTCCATAATCCACTCCTCTAATATATCAAAATTATCCAACTTATTGGATCAAATTGGCTTTCTTCTCTATTTAATCCATAATAAATATAAGATTTAAGAAACTTAAATACAAAGATAAACAGTTTACCTATGTACATATTAGTGCGGTTGGAGATTGCTACACGCAAACCCATCAAGTGAAGAGCATTATCATAGATCTCCATCTCTTGATGTATATCATCTACTCTACTCTCATCAGGGACTAATTTGTCTATACAATCAACAAGAGGAGAGCCACCAAAGGATGCCTTGGGGAGAAGTGAAGAGAGGCGAACAGAGGCCAGAAACCCACAAAAAGAATTTGCAAAAAAAAAAGTTTGCAAAAAAAAAATGGTCGTATCATGTGATACGGTGCCTTATCGCGCAATACAGCATGATAAGTGAGGTTGGGTGATACAGAGGCCTGTATCGTATCATGGCATTCCACGATGCAATACAGATAACATAGGCTTGATGATTGGTAGTTCACCAATGATGCCTCCACCTACTATAGTGGCCACGATGGGTTGGCCCCCTCCAAACCCGGGCAATGCGTGTTGACTGATACCATGGGGCACTCCCTCCAGTTGAGGTTAACAACGTGAATGGTGACATTATCAAGTGTTAGTGGCGCAGGGCAGGCACCCAATGCAAGAGTCGATCTGAACAATTTCACCAGCGTCACCAAGCTTAGTGCCTCAAGCATCTCTATCTTAGCCCAGTATAGTATGCAAAATCCATGCATGCTCAAAACCTTGTTGAATTGATCATATGGAAGATTGAGGGGATCGTCGAGCTTGGCTTGGAAGGAAACATATTCTTCCAACGAGAACTCCATCGTCCTCTTCCCTCGCACCCTCATCCTTCTCTCTATCTCTCTACCACTTGCAGAAATTGACTCTCCCTTCCTCTATGTGGCAGTGACCTCAGCTCACTGACCGCCACATTTATCGCCATTACTGCCAAACCATTGCATACCACATCCACCGCTCCAACCACCCAACAAGTTATCGCCCACCATAGCCTCAACTCCAACCACACACTATGCCATCTACCCATCGATCATGGTCGATACTGGCACCAACACCATCACCTGGACTGCCGAATGCCTTGCCTCCCTGGCTCAAGCGAACACCACCAAAGGGTTTGAACTAACAAGATGTAATACCATATAAAGTAAAAGGTAAGTTCCTATATCTCCTTTATTGAATCAACAAATATACAAAGCAAGCCCAAGTAAGAGAAGAGTGAAAGTCAGTAGCTCTACTGCTGGTTGTTGAAGGCCCAACAACTATTTTACTAGTCGTTGGCCCCTGGTGGTCCTGATGGCCCAAGTGGGTCTGGTGCTTAAGTATTTTTTTTTATACTTTAAAAGATTATTTTTTGATATTTATATATTTATATATATTATTATTTTCCCATTTCTTACATTTTAAACTTTTGCCTTTTCCCGTGTCTTGTTTTCGTATCCATTTCTGATTATGTGCAACCTTGCTCTATATTACCGCATATATCTTTCTATAAAAACAAAAAACATAAGATTTTCAAAATATTCCCATATCTACCAAAATATGTATGTCTGAGGAATCTTACGTATTATTTAGTATCAAAATAATAAAAAAATAAAAGGTATGCATAACAATAGACAAGCTCATTAACATTTTCCATCAACTCCACACCAAACTTCTAATGCATAACATCATTAAGAAAAACTTCAAATTTTATTTTTCTTCATCATGCTTCATCATTGTCATTTGACCCTTATCATGTTTGCTTCTTCTTCTCGTAGCTTGCAAATTATGAAGCATGTCTCGTTCTATATGCATTGGTACCCGTTGGGTATGACCATGAATTCAAATTGGTCAGTGCAAGATAAATTTTCGAATAGGATCAACTACAAAGAACAAGACTAAGAAATTTGCTTACTCTAATAATGTGTTTCTTTTGATGAACCAACGTGCACTAATTCCAAATTGGATCAATGTTGGAAGCCATTAAAAACAAGAAGAGTAGATAACTTAAAGAACTCAAAACAACTCCCACCAAGGCAAGAGAACCTCTCCCAACATGCAAATAAGAGGGCAGTGAACTGTAATGAAGCAACTCATGATGTCTTATATGATAGAATGCAGCGGTTATCAATATAAGATGTTGTCAGCTACTTCATTACATGATTTTAGAGCTTTTGATGAAAGATTCGTGAAGCATCTTGGGTTTTGTCCCTAGTAAAGTACTCTTCATTGAAGTTTCATCTTAAAAGCCTTGCTTCAATTGCTCTTTTGGAGATATTGCCAACTCTTGTGTGGTTTTTTTGGTGGTTGTTTTATGCAAAGAACGTGAGTGTTTTTCTCCCAACCAAGAAGATAAAATTAAGTAGTTTAATTGTCAATAACTTTTATAATTTGTGCTCTTCAATAGAATTAAACTTTTTATTTTTATCTTTTGTCATTGTGAGAACAATACTACCTTTTAAAGCACAAAGTGACCAACAAACTCCAAATGAGCAGTTCTACCAAGACTTTTAAGATGACTGCTTCAACAAAGAGCACCTTTAGCCTTTTGTTGGGTACGAACATTGAGAAACTTGGATACTATGTAATAAAGCAGTTTATCACTATGTTATCTGTATCAATACGATGCGATACATATCGTATTGTGGGACTCCATTAAAATTGAAGTGTTAATTTAAGATAGTATGAAAGAGTGTTAGGGACTCCCAATCTCGATCTGATGATCCAGCATAACAGTGGGTATTGTAGTTGAGGAAAACATATTGAAAATAAAGATGTTTTTTTTGTGAGAAGGTGATTGATTAGTGGTGAAATTTCTTGTTTGAAACATCACCTAGCGGGAATTGGAAAAGAGGTTGCTCCTTGCACAGACAATGTTAGGAAAGTGCCAGAAGTCATTAAATAACAATGTGTATAGATGATTGAGTATAGTTGAGAAGAGACAACAAAAAAAAGATATAGAAATGTTTGAGGAAGAGGATGATGTTGTTGGACTCGATGATAGCATCCCTGAAACCTAGGATAGAGGTTAGTAGTAGTAGTTCTCGACCACCATTCAAAGAAAAGAGAGTTGTTGATGAGGTTCAAAGTGGTAGAAGATAAAGGGTTAGAGGAAGATCTTATTCTCGCATACAATCGTTTTTTCCTCCTAGTATTACAATTGGTGCTTAAATGACTTCAGAATAATTGCATGAGTAGGCAAACCTTACAATAGGGAGATGGTTTTATGCTGCATGCATTCTATTTAATGCAATAAATTTCTTTCATTTTGAAGCAATGACAGATGCCATTGCTAACATTGGTCCAGGGTATAAGATATCACCTTATAATAAGTTGAGAGAAAAACTATTGGATAAAACCGTCCTTCAAGTACAAGAGTATTGTTTGACTTTAAGAGAGTCATGAAAGCAAGGAGACATGATGCACTATCATGGCAGATGGATGGACTGATAGGCGAGAAAAGACTTTAAACTTACTTGTCTATTGTCCTAAATGACTTATGTTTTTGAGATCACTAGACATGTCAAAGGAATAACATATTGCAGAGGTTCTAAGACACGAATTTGATAAGATGATATTGAAGGTTGAGCTTAAGAATGTAGTCCAACTAATTACAGATAATGTAGCTACCTATAAAGCAACCGAAAATGAGTTAGTTGATACTTATGAGACTTTTTATTGGATAATGCAACCCATTATCTAGATCTTATCCTTGAAGATATTGGAGAGATGGATGAGGTAAAGGCAACAACTTAGTGTTGTCAAGATATCACAAAATTTATCTATAATTATATTTCTGTATTATGTATGATGAGCATATATACAAATGGTACAAAGTTCCTTCGTACAATTGCTACTTGGTTTGCAACTAATTTTTTATTAGTACTAGTGTTATTCGTATCGCACCGTATCATACGATATGGTGTGATATGCACGATACGATACGGTAACTTGTATCGTAAGATATAGATTATCATGCCGTATCATACAATGTTGTACCATATCATACCGTATTGTATCGTGAGAAGGCACGATATGATACGGTAACCTGTATCGTACGATACGGGCGATATGCCCAATTTTTTTTTCATTTTTTTTTTCCAATTTCTTTTTACAGGTTTTTGGCCTCTCTTCGCCTCTCTTCACTTCTCTCTAAGGCATCCTATGATATGCTTATAATTTGGGTTTATAATTTCATTTATTGAATAAGAATAATTTATGAATAAATAAAAATTATGATAAAATCATTTCCCTTTCTGTTGCCAACTTTTAGGTATATTTCTGCTACCAGCTTCTAATTTCATGAGATTACAAATAATTAAAAACATTTGGTTGTCTCGGTTCATTTAGTAGGCATTTCACAACTTCACTATTTTAGGGTTCACCTTACATGACTTCCATTGAGTTGAACATGATCAACGTGTGTGAGGCTTAACTTAGTCTGTGAAGTGAGAAATAGAGCTCAAGCATTAGTTAAAAAGCTAGTCTCCAGTAAGAGAAAAAAGGGATATCATCAAGTAACAATATCACATCACTGAGGTGTCATAGACTCAATAATCAAAGAAATGAAGCTCATTGTTTTGCTCACATATAAAAATTAGCAAATATAACAACTACATGTACAAAGATAGTAGTTTGTTAATTTTGATATATTAGATGAGTGGATTATGGAAGATAACGAAGAAAATGCACTCCTAACCGAAAAAGACATTGCATGGATTAATTTGAAGTACAACATCATGAAGGAGATGAAGATTTTCATTTTAAAGCAGAAAGTGATGAGAAACTTTGAATCTTTATCAAGGAGAAGATGAAGATTATTTAGTTAATGATCCTGATACAAATTTACAATATGTAAAATGTAAATGTATTTCATTTTTTGCTTCAAAATATGTAATTTTGGATGCAATTGTTCAATGTTGAATGTTCAATTTGTGCTAAACTTTGCATTATATGAATTTAAAGCAATTACCAGATTTTTTTAATTTTTTTTTCTTCAGATTTTTATTAATTTTTTATATAATTTTTGTATTTTTTAATATTAAAGTACGATACGGGCGATACAATATGATACGATATGATATATATCGTGGAGTCCAGTGATACGAGATACGATACGCATCAGACAACACTGCTTAGTATAAAGCATTGTTAAACAAAAGTAAGCCTTGAAGAGAATATTTTCACTAGATTAATAGCAATAGTTTGCAGAGTTGTATCAAAATACAAAGAATAGAAAATTGAATAAGATTTTAGGGACAGTCTTTAGGAGTACATTTTGGAAATCCTGTGTCATACTATTAAGGATTACATGTTCTTTAGTCAAAGTTTTGAGATTGGCTGACAACGAGAAGAAGTAGGCTATCTTTATGAAGTCATGGATAGGGCTAAAGAAACTTTTAGAAGCTATGTTATCAATAGTGCACTATAGCGTTATATGATGAGGATTCACAATCTCCCCTTTACCAACGATGGATACCGCCGTCACCTTTCATTGCCTTCCTTCGCCGTAGGTAAGCTCTCTCTCCCTTTCTCTCTTTCTTTCTCCTTCTCCACCACGTTCCCTCTCTCGTGGATTCTCTCTCTTTCTCCGCCTAATGGTGGCTTGTTCATAAACTTTATGATTTACTTGTTTGGGTTATTTTGAACACTTATTTGGTTTAGTTAAAAGTTGATTTTCACTCACTAGTAGCTTTTCTGTATATGATGAAAGAATCACAAAGCAAGGATAATGTTACTATTCGTTGGGACATTGGTCTTAACAAGAAGTGTATTGCATACTTTATCTTTCCAAAGGTAGTGTTGTGGATTAACATACTCTTAATTATGTAATGGTATCTTTCTCTCTTGAGAGGTGGTTATGTGAATATTTTCGAAACACATCCTATGTTAAACTTCTCAACAATTTCTCTATTATCTCACATTTCTATCGGAAGACAATGAGTTGCGATTGGTACCTGGTGATGAATTATGACTTAGATACTCACGTGATGCTACCCACCCTGCTTGTCAATTTGTGGGACATGTGGTAGGTGTTGTACTTATATCTTGTAATTCTATCTATGTTTTGGTTTTGTGATTGATTTTGCAAAGGAGATGAACTTTCAAGAATATGGTCTATTGCTTGCTAACAATTTTATCTAGTTAGTTCCCTTACATTAACTATGGTTATATTTTGGTCTTAGATCAAGCTCACTGCACAAGAAGTAGCTCTCAAACTCTGAGTTAGTCAGGTATGCAGCAAGTTTTGCATTTATGGTATGAGTAAGTTATTTTAGATTCCCTGTTTCACATGCTTGAATGCATTTTGAACTCATATAGGGGGTTCCAGTTGATGTCAACCATGGTTTCAGTGTAGACTTTGTTTGGAAGAGCACCAATTTTCATCATATGCACGGAGCAATGAAGACTTTCGTTGTTGATGAAACCAGTGTTAGCAGGTGGGCTTATATTTCCATTCCTTGTTGCCCAACACTGAACCTTCAGTATCATTTTTGACATGATAATTAGTCTTGCTACTAATCCATGCTCATATCACAAATGAGTTTCATTTACGTGCTTGTTTGGCCAATATAAATCACTTCTGTGTATTGTATAAAACAATTGTCTGTGAGTTGGTTGGAGGTCAGTAGGCTTTGGCTATGTGGAGAATGTAGGATAGGGTTTTAATTCCTTTAGTTAATGCTTAGAATAACTTTGTTATATTTATGCTTTTATTTTCTAATTTAAGGTTAACAATTTATTATGCATGTGCCACATGAAATTTTTGTTTGTTTCCTTAGAAGTTAGAAGTAGAATTTGTTTATTTAGTTTGATTCATATTATGAAAGAAGTGATTGTTATAGACATGAATTTTTATTTCGAACCCTATGTGAAGATTTGAAACGAAATTCCTGAACTACATCGTGTGCGCGAGCGTGCCAGCTAGTTTGCTCAAACTAGCAAAGATTGATTTTCTGACTTCGTATAGCGATTATAGATAAGTGAGCTCTTTTCAACGTAAGCCTTCTTGAACCGATGCTCAAGGGTCAGCCTAGACGCTTTGAAAATCGTTTAAGATCCGGTGAATTTTCAAAAACAAGATTTCAATTTCAAAAGCTTGATAAAATTGTGATTTTAACTTCTAAACTCAAAACATCCCAAGTTTTTGAAAATTCTAAAAATTCTAAAAATTTAGAAAATAGACTTTGATATACAAATTTAGAAAATTCGTCTCTAATTTTTTTAGAATAGTTTTGAATTTCCAAAAATTCTAAAAATTTAAAAGAAAATAGACTTTGATATACAAATTTAGAAACTATTTTTATTTTTATTTTATGTCTATAGATTCATATAATTAAATCCAAAAATATACCCCACTCACACATTCAAACCATACCTTTGCCAGAAAGTCATTGGTTTAGAAAAGCTATTGTATTTTTATGCTCAGACCTTCGATTTTTATGAAATTGGTCTTGTTGGAAAGCTATGGATTTCAACTTTCCAATGAGACTATTTTCAATCAAATTGGTTCAATGTGTACAAAGATATTTGAGAATAACCCAACCTATATTGAAGGAACTTCTAGTTTTCCAGAATCTATTCTGATTTCAATAAAACTTATCCGATTTTATTGGTGATGTTTCACAAGCCTAAAATTCTTGAAAATTGTATTTAAAGTGTGTATGTATGTCTAGATTAGAAGCACAAAATTTAGAAATATTCAGAGTAGGAAACAATGAAAGATAAATCATTTAACAAATGTGTGAAGAGTGTAGAAAAATAGGTTTTTCAGATTTTCAGATTTGTGCTTGTGTTTTCGTCCGAATTAAAATTGAATCTACAACTATAAAACAATAAACAAAAGTCCTAATTATCATGTGAGCATAGGGAGATTAAGAGGTCTATAATCTTATGTTATGTTATGAAGTATAAAGAATTAAAATTAAAATATATAATGAATAGCATATGAATGAAAGAAAGACGGGGCAACATATGAACCTTGATTAATACATCATCATTGAGACCTGAGCTCCTTAATTAAAACCCAATAAAGTTTAATGAAAAAAGAGATAATTATGAAAGCATGAAGGAAGAATGGACCTGTGACGAAAGAATTTCAGGACGGCTGGCAATTGGCGGCACCTTCTTCTTCCTCTCTTTCTCCTTCAAACCTTCTCTCTCTCTCTCTCTCTTTCTCTCCCTCTCTTTCTTTCTCTCTCTTTCTCTCCCTCTTGCTAGATGATTGGTAGAACTCGGATTGATAATTTGCAGCCCCCTTAAGGCCCCTTTTATAGGCCAAGGGCTGCCTCTTTGCTGTAAATTTTCATAAGGCAAGTTGTCTTATTGAAGATGGCTGCATTTGGCAAGTGAATGCTGGTCATTCTTGCCAAAAATTGCTCCCATGGATAAGGTAAGTGAAGTGCTGGCCCTTCTTGCCAAAAACCGACTCCCTTGGATAAGGTAAGTGAAGTGCTGACCCTTCTTGCCAAAAACCTACTCCGTCTGATATGGTAAGTGCAACTGCTCATTTGATGAAGCTTGATAAGGTAAGTTGCTTAATCCTTTGATGTTGAACTTCGAAACTGGTAAGTTTCCTCTTAATGGCTTACCAAGTTAAACATCATTGCTTGCCAAAACGAGCATTACAACTTACCAAATCGAGTATCACTTTCTTTTTACGTGGATGATGTCGACTTTCCTTTCTGGACGCCGACCTTCCATTCTAGGCGCCGACATTTCTTCTTAAACGTTGACTTTCTTTTTTTGACGCTGACCTTACTTTCTTTTTTGAACGTCGACTTTCCTTTGTAATACCTAAAACTAAAAATGACAGGTTACCTTACCCAATAATGCCGAAATTGGCCGGTGCTCGGTTGTTGCTTTTTTGTTCATGCCATCTCCTCTTTTCGGAAAATTTGCCTCCTTTCGGTACGAGTTTTATATATGGCACGTTTCAAACACTTTACATAAAAAAATTTATTTTCTATTTGAAAACATCAAATTTAATGAAATCTTCAAATATTATTTTGGAAAAGCACTGGGTTTCATTCCCAGTTTCTGTTTGCAAGGGTGACCTACTTTTGCTCCATGATTCAGTCTATAACCACCTTGACCATTTAACCCTTTTTATGGGTGTAGGATATCGAACCACTTCAACTGGTGTAGAGTATCGAACCACTTCAATGAGTGTAGGGTATCGAACCACTTTAACTGGTGTAGGGTATTGAAACACTTTAACCCTGGGTATTAGGTCTCGAAATGAGACTATCCTCGATCGGACGAATTTTTGAGGCTTGATTTGAATTTAATTTGTTTATGAATTTCAAGGGTTTTAGAATTTTATAAATTTATGAATTTGCAAATATTTTTGGGTTTGATTCCCAGTGTTCTCATTTTCATTTGTTTATATAAAAAAAATTGTTTGAAATCATCCTTTCTTTAAAGGTAATCATTTAAAAAGGTAGAATCCTCCTAATTTGGTCATGAGGGCAAAATAGTTATTTTTGTACAATTTTGTCCAAATTTAATTTTTTTTTAAAGGGATGCAATATATCATCATTTTGAGGTTGCTAGAAAATTTTGATGCCAAAATGAGTTCATTTTATGTATTTTTATTTAAAAACTCAAAGTTACCAAAAAAAAACAAAATTTCTAAAAGATGAAAATTTTTTATTTAAATTTTTTTTTGGGTGTTTACAGTTGTGTTTCTTGATATTTCTTATAAATTATAGAATCCATTATATATATAAATTTTTAATCTTAAATAAAAGTGTACCGCTAAATCCGCTATATCCTCGATACTACTATATCAGGGTTTACCGCTAACAACCCGCTAACCACTATTAGTAAAATAGATTAGAAGCAATATTAATGCAAGAAAGAGAGATTATATGCCCGTAGAATATTATTGATAATAGATAGAATAAACCATTGCATCAACCTATTCATGGAGCAACTTACTACCTAAATCCATCATTTAGGTATTATGCAAGCTTTAAAAGGGACAGTGAGGGTTAATTGAGGTATCATTGATTGCATAGACAGATTGGTCCTTGATGAGCATGCAACAACTTACTACATAAATCCATCATTTATGTATTCTGCAAGCTTTAAAAGGGACGGTGAGGTTAATCGAGGTATCATTGATTGCATAAACAGATTGGTCCTTGATGAGAGTAGAGTAGATGTTATACATCGATAAATGGAGATCTACGATAATGCTCTTCACTTATGGACTTGTGTGTAGCCATTCGTAATCGTACTAATATGTGCCCAAGTAAATTGTTTATCTTAATATTTAAGTTTCTTAAATCTTATATTTATTGTGGAATAAATCTTTATGTTTATCTTTTTTCATTAATTGTTTGGTGGAATAAGTTTGGAAGTTATTACCCAAACTTAAGAGATTTTGCAATAAGAATTCTGAGTCAAACCTATAGTGCAATTGGTTGTAAAAGGAATTTGAGTGTGTTTGAACATATCTACACAAAAAAGGGCAAGAGGTTGGAACATAAACAACTCAATAACCTAGTTTTTATCCATTGTAACATGTGGCTCCGACAAAGGTAATAAATGATTAGTTACTAATTAAGTATTCAATTCAGTATTTTATTTTATTTAATTGTTAATGTTATTTACTTATCTTTCTTGCAACAATTAAAAAAGTTAAATAGGAAGGAGAACCAATTTGATCCAATAAGTCTACACAATTTTGATATCTTAGAGGAGTGGATTATGAAAGATAATAAAGCAAATACAACTCCTAACTCAAGAAGACATTCAAAAGATTAATTTAGGAGCGCTATAATATTATCAAGGGGATGATGATTTTGGTTTTGAAGCTCAAGGTGGTAATGATCTTGAACAAGGAGGAGAAAATAAAGATTATTTAGTTGATCCTTATTACAATATATAATTCATTTTTTCAATTATGAAAGTTGTAATTTTGCTAAGGATGTACTGTGTAATTATTTTATATATTGAAAATTGTATGTTGATTGATGAATATTTACCCAACTTATGAATTATATGAATTTTTTTTAATTACCGTGATTTTTTCTAAATTTTTATGATTTTTATTTTATTTGTTTCAATTTTTAATATTAAAAATGATACGGTACGATACGTATCATAGACCAAAATGATATACAATATGATATGCTATGAACAACATTGGTTCATCAGTCAATTGCTTTAAAGGCGAACTACAAATCTGATAGGGACTCGACTCAACTATTAAAGCAAAAATACTCAATTGCAAGAACATTAAATGACTTGTGAAATTTATTCATTAGTGATGCCAAAAGGCTTAATAAGGAATAGACACAAATATCTATATATAAAGGAGAGACTGCAACTAGAAGAAGAGGGTCCAACAACTACAATGCAACCAGAAAAAGAGGGTCCAACAGCTGTACCTGTAGCCGTTGGAGGGTGCCAACAGCTTGAAATCTAGCCATTGCAACCCAACCTGAGCCTTTGTCTACTTCTTTGTTTGCCCAAATGCCTCGCTGCAAGAGACAAAAGAGTATATAATGGAATTAAATAATTTCCTAAATAACGTTCTAAGAGAAGAAAGAAAAAGCAAAAGTAGTTCATGGGGAATATTGTGTGCCATGTGATGTGACCATGTTCTACTTATTTACAGTGCATTTGAGTATAGTATTGCCAATGTCTCATGGTATGATATGTTTTCTTATTTATCATACGTTGTGCAACTCTAGGTTATGTAGCTTGTAGGGGTGGCAATTGTAGACATGACCTGAAAACATGATCCATGCATGTAGGACTCAGGATTTTTAGGCTTGGATCGGGATGCGTCGCTGAAAAGGATGCAATAAGTGGTCAGGTTGAGTTCAGAATTATGCTAACCTGACCCGAACTTAACTCGATTATTGTCAAATTCACGAAAGAGTTGATTAATGTGGTGCCTTTCCAAAAATTATCCTTTTCTTTCATTTGTTTTAAAACAAAGATTCTTTACTTTTCTTTTGCACTTTTTACATAGAATACCTTGATGACTTGTGGAGAGAGTGGAGAGAGTGAAGGGGGTAGTTATTGAAATATTTATATATATAATGTATTTTGAGTGTAGCCTTTTCGAAAAAAAAGTTGACTACATCGATTCTTTGTTTCAACAGGTCACTCGGACCAGGGTCACCTGAGTCATTAAGGCCACCAGGGGAGCCCAACAGCTATTATCAGTGCATGAACGATAGCAATGTCGGCGGTAGGGCCAGGACGACGAGTTGTGCACCAACAATCTCGAAGTTTACTGGAGAATGTTCTTGAAGAGCAAGGGCCGACACGCATGCGGCGGGAGCTACAACTAGGAGTTTTCGTTGGGAGACTCATCGTTAAATGAGGGAGACATCTTCGAAGAGGCGTCGAAGGATCTCCATCCGGTCCCTAAAGAGGGGTTTAAGCCGTGGATGTTTGGGGAGGAGGATGATGAACAGAGTCTCGGTAGCGAATTTGTCGCTATGCCAAAGAGAATTGAAGGAATTTCGATTGACAAAGTCGGTGACTTAGAAGGGCAGGAAATGATCGAGGAGGAAAAGAGGATTCAAAACATTTTCAGGTTGAATCCAAACACGAGCTACACTACTCCCCTTCTCCCCATCAATAGCCACCATCACTGAATGGATTCTCGCCAAGCTATGGGTCATCCTCGTTGCCAGCCGTGGATCACTTTTGCACGCTGGCCATCCATTGTCTCTCACCCTCGACCCATCCAGCCCCACCAAGCCACCAAAACCACCTCTCTTCTCTCTACTACCCAGATTGCCGTGAGCACGGTGGAGACCATGTGGAACATGTACCACCTCGCACGAGGCGGCGGTGGTGGATGACGCGCAACTGAATGTGGCGGCGATGATGGTGGAGATGTGCAGGAGGATGAGGAAGAAGTCATAGAGTGATGGGAAGAGACGCAGCGAGAGTGTAAGAAGGATGCAACTAGAGTCGGTGACGAGTAAAATGTACTTTATCAAGAGGAAGATTTTGTGGACTCTGCGAGTGGATTGTGAATCATTGTGGTTGGTTACGGTGATTGGCAGCGGTTCGAAGCCCATTTTTCTCGTTGGAATCTGGTGGGTCATCGACTTTCTGATGGTGGGTGAGAAGGGAAATGAGACTAGAATGGATCAGAAGCAGAGTTGCAGATGATCGGAGATGTCCAGAGTTGCAGATGATCGGAGATGTCCTTTTCTGCGACTTCTTCGTGACATCACGACCGTCATCGAGAGAATCGAGAAGAGAAGGGTTTGATGGAGGGAGATGAGGAGGTGATGACGTAGAAACTGTGCGGTCCTGTTTTTTAAGCCCGATATTAGAATGGGTCTTGGATTCGGTCCTCAATTCATACTCGTTTTGTACTAAATATGAGATTCTTGTTGGACTAAAATCGAGACTCAGCTGTTTGATCCGATTTGACCTTGCTTGATATTTAGATTCGAGTTCATCCAATTATAATCTTTTCAACTTGTTTATTTTTAAGATTTGTTTGATCAATTGTTTATTGTCTCGTTTAAAAGATAATTTTATTTGTTGTTTGTTAGAAAATAAGTTGTATTTCTTTGTATGATTAAGATTTATGTTGTGGCTATATGTCACTTTTGTTGAAGACCTTTGTGATTAAGGTGCACCATGTTGTTATTGCTTTGAGAGATTAATCAATGTTTTGAAGATGCATTTATTGTTATTTGATAATTTGTGATTTTAATAACTTTAAAGTTACATTTTCATGTGATTAAGATCTCCATGTTGTGGCTATATGTCACGTTTGTTGGCCTTTTGTTAAAGACCTTTGTGATTAAGGTGTTTCATGTTGGCTATTGATTAAAAATGAGTCAATGTTGAAAATGCACTTATAGTTTTCTTGATAACCTTGTTTAATACAAGTATTTAAAAATAATGTATAAAGGGGTTTTGCCTTGAGTATAAAATAGTTCTTGTTTTTTGAGACAAACATTTTATGTTGAAAATATTCTTAGAAAATATTAAGTTGATTATAAAATTTTTCATATATATTTAAAACCTATTTTGATTATCTTAGTGGATTATCTTATCCTTGGAATCATAGAATCACGTTTGAGATTGTGAGTTATTTAAGGGTCTTGGCATTTAATTAATTTGTATGGTTTGATCTTAGCCATAAAGCTTGTTTGGTATGCCAAGGCTTTTTTGTAATATCATAAGTTTGTGGTGATTCATGAAATTATTTGTTATATATGACAATCTTACTTAGATAATCAATGATTTTTATTAAAGAACTTTGAAAACAAAGATTTTCCATGTTTGGAGTTATAAGATCTTAATAATTTTATTGGGGATTAATTCAATAAGTTTTGTTGTAGGGATGTTCTAAGGTAGATCAAAAGGCTGAAGCTTCAGAAAAGATATCTGCTGTTAAACATTCTCCTTTTAAAACAATTTGTGCGAGTTCACACATAAGGATTGAAACAAACTTTTGGTATACACAGTAAGTTTGAGGAATAGTATTAAAATGTAATAGGTTTGGGCTAATAGAGCCCCATAAGTTTATGTTTGTAATCTGATTCCAATGTTCCCATGTCACCCGAACCAAACCACTAAGAGGGCCACTAGGAGAGCCCCAATGGCTATTTTACTAGCTGTTAAATATTCATCATATATTCAATAAACTACAAGCTTGTGTGTGGCTCGTTGTATATAAATTGTTTTTGTTCATTCTTTGATAAAAGTAATTTAGGGATTTTACCTGTTTTCTAACACATGTGGCCATACTAGCAGTTAACTCAATGTTTATTTCCAACATTTTTGTCGTCGTCCTCTTCTTTTAACATTTTCATAATCTAATTTTTCATATTTTTTTACGGGAGTGTCATTTGGTTTCTAGCATATTTATATGAATATATAGATATAAAATATGACATACACAAAGTACGGGGTTGGTGAGGGGGTCAACCAAGGTTATGTCCTGGTCCTAAAAATGGACCCAAACAAAAGATGGGTTGGCTTCAAGTCAACCTCATTTTGACTCGGCCCAGAGTCACCCAAACTGAACCCGATTTAGTGGACTAATTTGCCACCATTAGTGATACATAGCACTTGTCATCTTTTTCCTTAAAATAGGGACATCAAAATCGTAACTAGTTCTAAACTGTGCAACTGTTTAGCTTCCTTTGTCAAATGTAAAACTATTTGTGCTATTCTTGATCATGTTTTAACAGCTTGCAACAAGTAGGCAACCCCACATCTTCGTATAGTAGCTACTTTTACATGATCCTCTAAAATAAAGTGGTATTGCTACTGCTGAAGGAACCAGTCTCCATGTTCCTTGCCTTCTGCATGTAACGACCATCAAGAGTCGAAACCGCCTGATGGTCTCTAAATATATCTGTAAACCGTTTGGATAAGGGGCTCCATGATAGGAAAGGCTAGTGGAAAATCAGGGATGATGATGGAGCAGGCACTGCTCTATAAATAGAGAGCAGCGCAAGAGATCGATATACACAAAATACTAAGAAACATAGTGCCTTCCTCCTAGGCAAACCCCACTGTGAGGAAACCTCAAAAACACCATAATACATACTTGTTTCTGCTACTTCATACCTAAGAAACAAGATCAGTAAAAACCAGGAGGTCAACGACAAACAAGAACTGGCACAGAGTAGGCAGAATACCCACATCTGGTATCAGGGCTTAGTTTTTGATCATGTAAACAAGTACGCGTTAGTGATAAATAAAAAAAATAGGGAAGAAGAGGAGAGCTTCCTATGTTTTTTCGGAAGTGGCAGAGAACTCTATCTAAGTCAAGACAAGGTAGAGGGCAAACCCTGCCTGAGCCAAGACAGGGCAGAGATTGGCCATAAAGTCAAGAACATTGCCGATAAAACTCTCGGCTAGTAGGCTAGAGGAAAGCCAAGGCAAATCTTCGATCATTAGGCCAGATGTCGGCCGCAATAAAGCAAGAAAGCTACTGGAAATCCTTGATCAGTTGGATAGAGGACATTCGCAGTAGAACCATAGTCAGTGGGTCACGGGTGGCCCATAGGCCAGAAGGCGGAGCAGATAGTTGTAGCAGAACTAGTAGCAGAGGGCGCAGGCTAGGAGGCAGAGCAGGCAAACATCGCCCTCCCTCTCTCTTTGTCATTTTCCCGCTCTCTCGCTCTCGCTCTCTCTCTCCTCTACGTTTTTAACACGTTTGAAAAACTGCTAGGCTATTTCAGAAAATTGTGGATAGAAACCGGTAGTTTCCAAAAAATTGCCTCAGGCAGCGGATTGAAAAGTCCATTCTCTCTCAGCCAATTTTTGAAAATTACAGACTGCCACTAAACAAAATTACTGAAATATCCAGATATTTTCGACGAAAAGTCAGTTTTACCCTCTTACAGTTTATGAAAATTATGAAAAATTGAGATATTAATTTACATTATTACCCTTCCCGATTAAGTTTATTACAGTACTACCACTATGCCAAAAGATAGATTTGTCCCTATCCTTTTGAGAAAATTATAGATTCAGACTGAGGGGTAAAATTACGTATTTACCCCGATTAGTTACAAAGTTTTCAAAAATACTAGAAACTAATTTTACTGTTTTGTCCTTGGTCTTTTTGAAAAATTAAAAAACCGGATAGACATATAAAATTACTGTTTTACCCATGGTATTTTGGAAATTATCAAAGGCAGGAATTTTTTGAAAAAATTATGGATTTATCCCAGTTTGCTTCTATATTAAAAATGAGTTATTTTCAACTCATTTTTGTGATATTTTGCATCGTGCTAACCAGATTCATGTTATGTGTGTTTTGTTGCTTCTTAAATTTTTTCTTTTTAGACCGTGTAATTGTTATAATTGCCAAACATATAAAAATGACTTCTAGAATATGTGTGTCAGAACTGACAAAGATTGAAAAGTTAAACGGTCTAAACTCCTAAACATGAAAGAGAAGGATACCACTTGCTTTAATACTTGAAGATGTAGAGTATGTCCTAAAGGAAAATATGCGTCTGCCACCACCAGACGCAACCGAGCAACAGATAAAAATATATAAACATTTCTAAAAGACGACACAATAGTAAGAACTGTTATGTTAACGTATATGGATGATGACTTATGAGGGTCTTCGAGGAATTCAAGATCACGAAAGAGTTGTTCAATTCTATAAAAGCCAAATATGATACAACTATAAAGCTGCATGTCCAGTTGCTACTACAGAAATATAATTTCTTCAAAATGAAAGAAGGAGATAATATAATAGAACATGTAAACCATATATTGGTAATGGCCAGGGACCTAGCTGTGGCAAAATTAGTCATCCCAGAACCGATGCAGATATCCACAATATTGAACAGTCTTCCCTCGTCATGGAACATGGTCACCATTGCCCTCAAACTAGAGCTAGAAATCAACCTTTCTGAATTACCTCTAAAATTAGTAATAGAGCAAGAACATATGAGTAAAAACAAAAAGGAAAAATTACTAGTAATACAAGATGTGATAGGGTCTAGCTTCAAACCCAATCAAAGAATAAATAAACCAAATAAAAAGGTTTGGCAAAAATAATAAAAAAGGAGGTCAATCTTTTAAGAAAACGCATGAAACCGCTTCTCGAGTCAAGTGTTTCAGATGTGGAAAGATGGGACACTAAAAGAGGGATTACCGCAACAAGAAGAGTGAAGGAAACAACCCATAATATGGACAATCAGAGAAGCAGGACATAATCTGTGTGATATCAGAATATCTACATGGACCACCTGGTGACTGGTTGGTGGATTAACTATAGAGCGACTAGACATATCTCAAACACCAAGGAAGGGGCAATGGATCTAAAGGAGTACAAACCACGAGAACATTAGGTATACATAGAAAATAATAAGTTCTCAGATGTTCTGGGTACTAGGTCCTTTAGAATTTTTATACAAGGCACACAGGTTGTATTTATTGTGTCATCTATAAGGCACAATCTAGTTTAGGTCCCTACCTTAGTAAAGAAAGGTTTGGAGGTTAGGTTTGTTCCTAGCAAGGCTGTAGAAAAACATGGGAGAGTATTTTTCTATGGAGAATTTGATGTAGAACATGGATTGTTCAAACTAAAAGTAAAATAAAATGAAAATCCTTCTGCTTATATTGACTATGCCTGTAATGTTGATGTGAATGTATGGCATAAACGCCTCAGACATATAAGTTTGGAAAATTTGAGAAAATTATCCAACTTTGACTTACTGCTAAGATTTGAGAAAAATAATTTCAACAAGTACGAAGTTTGTATAGAAGGAAAAATGACAAGAAAAGTTTTTTCCAAAGAGACAATAAGAGCAACAACCCTGTTGGAGGTCATTCACACAGATTTATATTGACCCTTTAGAGTAAGGTCACATCGTGAAAAAGTTTATTTTATAACCTTTATTGATGATTACTCGAGATATACGTATATATATCTTCTAGCACATAAATTTGAGGCACTTGAAGCTTTTAAAGAATATAAGTAGGAAGTTGAAAATCAACTGAGGCATTCAATCAAAGTCTTAAGATCAGATAAAGGTGGTGAATATACCTCTCCAGAATTCTATAAAGACTTTGGTATTACAAAGTAAAATACAATACCCAGAGCACCTCAACAGAATGGTGTAGTTGAAAGATATAACAGGACCTTACTAAATATGACAAGGTCAATGTTAATTGATGTCTCTCTATTAATGATATTTTGGAGAGAAACAGTAAGTACAACAGTATACATACTCAATAGAGTACCATATAAAGTTGTATTCACTACACCATATGAGATGTGGTTTGGAAGAAAATACAACCTACATCATCTCAGGAGGTGGAGATCTATTGCATATGTAAAGATCCTTGATCAGTCTAGAGATAAGCTAGACAGTAGGTTCTTGAGATGTATATTTATCGGATAACCTAAAGGTTCAAAGGGATATCAGTTTTATCATAAGGACCACATACTGATAGAGAGCAGAGATGTTGAATTCTTAGAAGATACTAAGAATGACATCTTGGAAAATCATGATGAGTATACTAACGATAGTAGACCTAGATCAATCATAATTTTAACCCATAGAAGACCTTTTTGAAACAACTGAAACTTTAAGTAGACATAAAAGGCTAAGGGTCATACCGTCCTACTTAAAGGATTATCATACTTATCTTATAGAAGAAATGTATAATTCGGTGGATTTAGATGAGTTTATAAACTGAGTCAGGGAATTGTTGATTTACAAAAAGGAAGAAAAGCCATAGGTTATAAATGGGTTCTGAAAAAGAAATATAAGGTTGATGGTTCAATCGACAAGTTTAAAGAGAGGTTGGTTGTAAAGGGTTTTTCGCAAAAAGAGATGATAGATTATGTTGAGACATATTCTTCTGTTGCGAAATTTGCATCCATAAGAATAATCTGACAATATCTGCATATTATGATTTTGACTTACATTAGTTAGATATAAAGACAACCTTTCTAAATAGAGATTTAGATGAAATCATATACATACAGCAGCCCGAAGGATATATAGTTGAAGGCCAAGAAGATAAAGTATATAGGTTGAGAAATTTTCTATATGGCCTAAAACAGTCACCTCGCCAATGGTATTTGACTTTTAAAAATGTCATTATATAACTTCGGTTTGTGGCTAATGAGCTTGATCATTGTGTATATGTCTAGAATAGTGGGATCCACTTTGTCATCTTATCGTTATATGTAGATGACATATTATTGACTGAGAATAACAATGAGATGATTGTCAAAACCAAGTCATGATTAAACTCAAGGTTCAAAATGAAGGATATGGAGGAAGCAACCTATATCTTGGGTATAAAGATCTCTCGAGATAGATAATATAAACTCTTATTCCTAAGTCAGGAGAAATATATTGACTATATCTTCAAAAAGTTCAAAATGGGTGAATGCAAATCTACTATTACACCCGTTAAAAGGGGTCAAACTAAGTAAGGTTGATTGTCTCAATGAAGGAGACGATAAGCCTAATGTTCCTTATGCACAAGCTGTGGGTAGCTTGATGTATGCTATGTTGTGTACAAGACTTGATATCAACTTTGTTGTTGGTCTTGTAAGTAGATATCAAAGTAATCTTCGATGGCAACATTGGATAGTTGTAAAAAGGATTTTAAGATATCTGAAAGAAACAAAAGACTTGAAACTGTGTTTTCAAACAGATGAACTGAAAGTGGTAGGATAGTCAGATGCTGATTTTGCTAGGAGCAAAGATGACAACAAATCAACCTCAGGGCAAATATTCTTATTTAGAGGTAGTGTCAGGAAGCTGAGTATGTGGCTTGTTGTATGACTACAATGAATGTCGTTTGGATAAGCCGCTTCATATGAGATTTGAAGCTGAAGGTAGTCGATGAGCCAATTGTCATTTACTGTGACAACAACACAGGAATTACTCTTATTAAGAGTGGAGCTAACAGCTCCAAGAGCAAGCATATAATGGTTAAATACCACTATATTCATGATATGGTCATGAGAAAGGAAATATCCATCTCATACATGACAACTAATGATATGTTGGCAGACTCCTTGACTAAAGGCATAACAGAGGAGCTTTTCTCAAAACATGTTACGAACATGGGTTTGAGATATGTTTGATTATTGTGTAGGTAAATAACCATACAATGGGTAGTGATTGTAGTAGCAATCATGAAATGATATTACTAGGAAAACCAGTATGTCAGTTCACTTGGCTCGAATGGCCAAGTGGAAGATGTAAGGAAATGGCTATTCTCGGCAACCCCAGCACAAAAACAGTTGGACTGGCCATCTAGCCATTATCTGTGAACAGGATGCGGGAGCCATGAAGAGCCAAAACCGCCAGACGGTTTCTAAACATATCTGTAATCGTCCGAATAAAGGGCTCTATGATAGGAAAACCCAGTGAGAATTCCGAGAGGATGATGGAGCAAGCGCTGCTCTATAAATAGAGAGCAGCACAAGAGATCGATATACACAAAATACAGAGAAACACAGTGCCTTCTTCCCAGGAAAATCCTACTGCGAGGAAACCTCAAAAATAAGAACCAGCATGGAGTCGGCAGAATACCCACATGTACATCCATCAAATTTGATGATGAATGCTTACTTTTTACTAATATAATATATATATACTTATATGCATATATATACATATGTCCTTGATTTCATATGAAGTTAGCTTGAAAGCATCTTTTTGATGCATATGAAGGATTACTTAAGATAAGAAAATGAACAGTGAGAGTTACACATCAGAGTGCAGTCTTTTCGTTAGAAAAATGTTTTGAAAAGTTGAAATTTATCCATTAGGATTATTCTTTTTCTCTTTCTTTTTCTTGGTGTTAGAAAGAGATCAGTTTTACTCTGCAGCAGCATGCGCAGTACAGAGATATCAGCAAGCACACTAGATACAACATTGTATTGACCCAGGAAAACATAATGTGCAATTATATTATAAAAGGCAGATGCGTGAAACCCATGACATGCCCTTCCACTTAAGGTTGACGCCTGCCCAGGCTACAAAGTTAATTGAATGTAAGGAGCTTAGAGTCGTTAAAGTCTATTTCCCTGCCTAGTCTAAGTTTGATTTGTCTGCATCCGTCACAACCATAACCAGCCTCTGACACCAAATTGCTTTTTTTTTTGTTTCAATGGTTGAACCGAAGTTGTTTTTATGCATTTTCTCCTTTATTAAGTCTGTAAAACAATAGAATGAAAATGACATGTATGGGAAGGTTGGGACTTCTTAGATCAGGCAAAAGGGAGAGTTGAAGTCAGGCATGGCTAAAAAGGACTCTCGAGATCCAAGGAATCAGTCATGGAAGAGGCAATATTGATGTAAAAACCCTTCTGATGATATATAACCGTCAGTATTTGAAGTTCTCTCTATGTATTTGACTTTGTCTTTTGTGCATGTTTGGCTTTTGTTGATTTCGTAACTTAGTTCATAATAACATGATATTAATATATTATCTAATAATTTATTGTTACCTAAATTATCATTTATAGGCTTAAATGGTAATGACTTCAAAATTTAAATATATGTATAACTCAATAGATTAGCACATTTATAATCATTTGAGAAAAATAAAATAAATAACAGGCTTGACTATACTTCACTTATCTTGAACTGAGCTTTCTATGTATACTCTTGGGTGGAAAGAAATCAAACCTCACACAATTCTCACTTTTCAGGGAAAATGCCTTAAAGTAAACTATGAACCTCATGGTACATATCGCTTCATCGTTGTGATTGTGTTAATATTAGTGTTAGTGGTACTCATACTATCTGCTCATTCAATAATGAAAACATCTTCTATGTATTTAACTGGTAATTTTCCATAGTCATGTACTCAATACTTTGCTCTTAATCATTTAGGTTTTTAATGTCTTAGGTTGTAAGTTAGAGCAATGTTCACCCAATATATTTTCTCATATATGTAATAATTAAAGATAAAATATGTGAAGTAACTTGATACTCTATCCATCACTTTTAAAATTGTAAAACTTTTTCCACTTGTAATTTTTGAATTTGCATGAATCATAATGAGTAGCAATAAATATCAAAATTTAGTAGATTCTAGTAATTTTGAATGATTGTTGGGCCTTCTCAAAATATAACAAAACTTACCCCAAAAGAACTATTTGATATTAAGTACCAATATAAAAAATTGTTGTCGTCCCAGCAACGTCAATGTCTTTACCTCCACCTAGGGTGAATTCCTTCAGCACATTTTTGTTCCTGCTCGAATCAACCATTCATTGCTAAAAACCAGTCCGTGAATAGTAGAAAAAAAAATGGAGGAAAGAGAGAGGGAGAGAGAGAGAAAGAGAAGAAAAAGAAGAAGAAGCCAACCCTGCTCTACCGTTCGACGTCCGCTCGAGGGAGTTCCTCAGCCACGTTAGGAACTTCGCATATTAGTCTTCTTAGATTCCACAAGTTAGAATCATTCATTGTATGATTATGATCAATGAAAAACTAAGAATTTGCAGGTTTTGCAGAGAATTGTACAAGGATTGAACTACAGCTCATGTTCATGACCCATGTCAATGCAAAACATGAATGTTTTCTTCATGAACAAGATAAAAACCACATACTTCTATGATCTGCATGAATTTTTTAGGACTGGTTGAAGATCGTTCCAAACAATCAAAGGAACGCTTGGAATTTTTCTGCAATTCTGAATTTTTGAAACCGCATCCCGTTCACAGATAATGCCTGGATGGCCAATCCAGCCGTTTCTATGCTGAGGTTGTCAAGAATGGCCATTTCCTTACAGTACATTGCATGGGTATAAATTTTTGTTTGCATTTCATGTGGATATTGAGATGGCTTTTCTGACTTACTTGGAAGAACTAGGCAAAAGGTAAAGACAAATAAAAATTAGCCAAAAGGGAGAATGATTTGGGGCATGCTCAAGAGGAAGAAGTGGATTAGCCAAAATATATATTCACCAGTTACACATCAATGGCCAGATGAAAACATAACTGTAGAAATACATGTCAGTTACACATCACACACACCTGAACACGGATTTGTTTTGAACAAATGGCTAATCCAATCAAATTGATTTTTTGTACGTCAGGCATGTCAAGGATCAATAGATAAAATTTTGAAGATTTTATGTGGTTGTTTATCTAGCCAATTAAATCTGTGAACTTTAGTGAAAATCAGATTTTGTTCTGCAGAAACAGAACATTCATTGGCGATTGGCATTAATGAACCGAACGAGCATTCCATCAATCTATGCTACCATTCACATGGGCAACGTTGGCCATCATGCCATCCTTGGTCACTGCGGTGCAACTGGAGGTCCCATCCATGTGCTATGAATCACGACTTATACTTCGTTACAATGTCCAAAGTTGTGGTGGGGTTCAATGTACCCCCATGACACAAACATATCCACCCACATGACTGCCCTACCTCACTAGGAGTTAGACATGATTCTTGGGGTACCTCAAGGAATAACACCTCATGTGTCGATCCCCCAATCCTCAGTTCTAATCTCCATGGCCCATGTACATCCCATGATGAATAATATGAAGTTGAATGCCCCTCGAGTGTTGTGTAGTAGTAGCACAAGACTTCCAGATACTATCCTCTTGATAGGAGGAAATCGTTCCTGCTACCGATAGTAGATCAAGGGTCGTTCCGTGTGCCTTAGGACTTTCAACATTCTGCTTAGTTGTAGTGTTCCCTCCAATTGACACGAAAGCAATGACAATCATCTCAATGTTTTGAAAAGTTTGTCTGTGAACAACAACATGCTTTCCCATGTATTCTTCAATCGACTGATGTTTAACGAGATCAAACAAGCTTTGATACCAAGTCTATCATGCCCTAACTGTCGGAAGAGCCGACGGAGCTCTAAATATTTGTAGAACTATTGATAATAAGTACCATATAATATATTTATAGTGTTATTAAAAATAGATAAGAGATCTAAAAGTTTTTTATAAAATACTAATTAGACTTAAACAAATTGGATTGTGCAAAATGAAGATGCATAAACTCAATTAATAAGTCTTTATAGGGTATAATTACAAACAATGTTTGCTAGGTTGAATTTCTAATGATTTCTGACATTCTTTGAAAATTTTCTTCGTTTTCTATCTTATCTCTTACAAAAACTAATATGTTCATCCCTAATGTTAGAACATCATAAAAAGTTATGAACCTCTTTGATAAGTTATAGCTCATGTGTCAAACTTTTCAAATTATCATGTATAGATAAGTTCCAAATATGATAAGAACAACAAATGTGAAAATATTTACTAACTAAAATAGGTTGGAATATTCTTTGTAAGTGAAAATAATATAAGTATTTAAAGCAAATTATTAAGTGAAATGAAAAATACTTTACAAGATAAGATATTCTTTAAACATTGATTTTATTAAATAACAAATATTTTGTGTATATGTGAATTACCAAAGTAATGAAGTGCAAGAAGATATTTTTGAATCTACAAATTATGTTTACTTAGTGAAAAATAACATCCATGTACACATGTTATTATCAATTGTCACACCATATATCTATCACATGGTAAAACACTACGATTAAATGAAGAGAAAATACAGCTAATTTTAAAATAAATGTATTTTACATTTTTATTTAAATGTAATTAGAACCAGGGCCAGGGTCATTTGGCCTTGGTATAGGTGGACTAGCCCCAAAGGGGGCCAGCCACAACGGCTAGTCCATATCCCCGTCTCTTCCTCTCCACTCTTTTGCTTGATGTGTTCTATAAATAGGACTCATATGTACATATCAATGTATGCCTTTTGTGGTTAAATAATATCAAATTTCTCTTTATTGTGCCTTTGTTGAATATGCTTTATAGCCTTTTTTTAAGGCTTTGTGATTAACTTTTAAGGTGATATTCAATGATCTTTCACTACTACATTGAAGTATCAACTTTAATACATAATATTAGAGTCATTTTGTGATCGTAGAAACATTGTTCATTGCCTCCGAAAGTGTGTTGATCGTATCTTGTAAGTTTACGTCTTTAGTTTCTTTCTATCCTTCAAATATGGATGATAAATGGGGATTTAACTTTCGTTTAACACTATCGAACTAAAAGACATGAGCTCAATCTATGGAAAACTATCTATATTTTAAAAAATTATGTGCTATGTAAGTGGTTTGAAGGTATAACCCTCTATTAATGTCACACTCGAGCAAAAAGATGAATATGAAGGAGGTTATAGAACGATCCTATGGGTGCTCATAAATAATGTAAATAACCATACTAGGGATACTTTGATCGATTTCACCAAGGCTAAAGAAGCATAATAATACTTTAAAAAATCTCATGTTCAAAGCAATGTGGCTCATAGAATGACATTAAGAAACAAATTGGTCTCACTTAGACACAGAGATAAACGTGTAAACGATTTTTTTGAAAATATTCTAATGTTTGGAATTAATTATATGACTACAAAAAGAAATGTATACAATCTCTTAGTGAGAGACAATGTGAGGATTTTGTATATCAATTCCTAAGAAGCCTCTAGGAAGAATTTAAAAGGGTAAGATCATCTCTTATCCATAAAAACCTTTTCCTACCAAAGAAGAGGTCATTACCAATCTCCAAATGGCGGAAATAAGAATGAATGAAGTTAGACTTCAAAGAGTATTCTAAAATTAAATTTAAACTTGCTTTCTATATCTCAAATATCGAATAAAAAAAATGTTATAACTTTTTCATCCACGGGATGTATTATACAAGATCGTTTCTCGAAGAAGTTGATTGGTTGTGGTCATAGGAAGGGCAAAATTTATATTATAGACTACCTATATAGCATATGATATACTGATGTCTTGATTAGTGATGTTCTCCTATGACATAAAAGATTAGGACATCTTAATATTCAAAAGTTGTATCAATGTCCTCTTCGAATAAATAATATTAAAAAAAATTCTTGTAAAGATTGTGTACTTGGCAAAATGCTTGAACAAAACATACATCTCTACAAAATCTTTTGAAATTATACACTCGGATGTATGGGAACTGACACCTGTTTTATCTAAAGGAAGGATTTCCTACTATGTCATTTTCATAGATGATTTGACTAGATATACATGGGTATATCTTTTAAAAGCCAAATATGATGTTTTTCAAAATTTTGTTATATTGCATAATCTTATAAAAAGGAAAATTGATTCCAAAATTAAGATTTTTAGATCCGACTCGGGAGGAGAGTTTACGTCCAAAGAGTTTAAAAATTATCTTGACAAATTCGGAATTGTGCATCAAACTTATTGTATTAAAACCCCTCAACAAAATGACATTTTGGAACATAAACATCGCCATATATTGAAAACCACAAGAACCTTATTATTATCTAGTGGTATTCCTAAAATTTTTTAGTTGAAACCATTATGACTTCTGTTTACTTAATTAACTGAATGTCATCATTAGTTTTACAAAACATGTTTTCTGCAGAAAAGCTCTTTTAACTCTCCCAATTACTCTAGACTATATGTTTTTAGATGTAAATATTTTGTTTATACTAACAAAGATGATAAATTATCTTTTCATACCATAAAATGTATTTTCTTAGTATATGTAATCAATAAGAAGGGATATAAATGTTATAATTATAAAAATGACAATCTCTATGTATCAAGAGATGTCAAATTCTTTGAAAATAAATATTTTTTTAAAGGCATGAATGATGCTCATCCTATGAGTTATCATATTCCTTTTTGAATTATATCTTAGGAGAAGACATAATACATGTTGAAAATGAACTTCATGAACATATGATCTCAAGACAATCAATTACTCCCTTTGATCAATACTAAACTACAAGAACTCCGAATGATATTTCAACTATACCTCGAAGGACTAATAGAGATTCTAGACCTCTTGAACGATTTGTTTGCTATGATAGCTTTTTATAAAGACATAGAGCCTTAGTAACCAATATTTTTCGCTATAAAGGAACCAAGAAATTTTAGGGATGCACAATCATCACAAGATTGGATTTATGCTATGAATGAATAATTAGATATCCTATATAGAGCTCAAACTTTGGATGTTGTGTATAGACCATAAAATAAAAGGATGATAGGTTGTAGTTAGGTATACAAAATTAAAATTAATGGTGATGAATCCTTAAATCGTTATAAAGCTAGATTAGTTGTCAAAGAATATTCACAGGAATATGAGATTGACTATGAGGAAACCTTTACTCTTGTAACCCGAATGACAATTGTCAGAGCCCTTATAGCCATTTGTGCTATTCAAGATTGAAATATCTATCAATTAGATATCAAGAATGCGTTATTGAATAGTTGGTTAAAGGAAGAAGTTTATATAAAACCTCTTCGTAGTCTTAACATACTTAGAAACCAAGTTCTAAAGCTCAAAAGAGCTTTATATGATCTCAAACAATCTCCTAAGGCTTGGTTTGATAAGATGACTCAATTTATGACATTGCATGGATTTACTACCTATTATACTAACACGACTTTGTTAATAAGAAAATCTTCTGCAGACATTGTTATACTACTACTATATGTCGATCATATAATTATTACAGGTAGTGATGATTCTAGGATTCTTCAAATCAAGTAAGAACTTGGTAAAATGTTTGATATAGAAGATCTTGGACAACTCACTAACTTTTTGGGTATTGAGGTAACTCAAAATGCTAAAGGTTTTTTTTATCTCAAACTAAATTTGTTAATGACTTTGTCCTTAGATCATGTCTTATTGATGATAAAGTTGTTGAGACACCTAAGGTAATCAACCAAAAGATGTGACTTATTGATGGAGAGTCATTAAGTGACCCAACTCCCTACAGACAGATGGTTGGAGCACTCACTTATCTCACCATAATATGTCCAGATATTACACATGTTGTATATATTGTAAGTCAGTTTCAACATTCCCCTACCTTTGTACATATGAGTATCGTTATGAGGATTGTTCGATATATTCGACAAACTGCGACTAAAGGGGTATTTTTATCATCTTCATATTTATTTCAATTAAATGCATATGCTGATGTTGATTGGGGTGGTGATGTAAATGACAAACATTCTATGACTGATTATTGTATTTTTCTTAGCAACTCCCTTATATCCTGAAAATACAAAAAACAATAAAAAGTATCCCTTTCTTCTATTAAAGTTGAGTACCGTGCAATGACCAGCACAACTACTGAATTGACTTGGCTCAAACGACTATTGTAGGACTTAGGCGTGATATAGGAGACTACTCTAATTATGTACTGCAACAATAAGAGTGTTATATATATATATAGCTAACAACCACACATTTCATTAGCGTACCAAACATATCGAGATGGGTTATCACTATATTCATGAAGAGCATCTACATGGCAATTTGGTACTACAGTTTGTTAGATCTAAGTATCAACTTGCTGATGTCTTCACTAAATCACTACCCGCTCCATGCTTTCAATTTTTAGTTAGCAAACTTTCGATCATGACACCGTTAGTTTGATGGGGGTGTTAAAATAAATGGATTTTATATTTTTTGTTATTTTACATTTTTATTTAAATATAATTAGAACGAGGGTGATTCTAGCCTTGGTACAAGGGCCAAGGCCATTCGGCCGTGGTATAGGTGGACCAACTCCATTAGCTAATGGGGATTGGCTGGACCAACCCCGTCCTCTCTTCCTCTCTTCTCTTCTCCTTGATTTCTTCTATAAATATGATTCTCATGTACATACCAATGTATGCCTTTTGTGACTAAATAATATCAAATTTCTTTTTATTGTGCCTTTGTTGCATATGTTTTATAGCCTTTTTTTAAGGCTTTGTGATTGACTTTTTGAGGTGATATTTACCGACCTTCCGCTACTACATTGAAATATCGACTTCATTATAATTAACTCTTTTTCTCTTTTTCATATAATTTGTATATATATGCAATAATCAATTATGTAGAATAATCATTACTAAAAGATTATGTGCATTATTAACATAATCAACAAACCAAGTTTTTGACTAAAAGTAACTCAAAGATGTTTTAAAACAAACAATGCAAACTCCTCTCCATCTTGAGTAGAATTATAGTGAAAGAACCTCAATGACCAATGCAAGAACGTCCTTACAAATAAATTGGGTTTGTAGAACATATAAACCTACTTCTACTAGATGCTTTTTAATATATGGTTTCATAGTGTACCATAGCTATCGCCAAGTTTAAAGTTATAGAACTTTGTGCATTAGTTACACTTTACCTAATTAACAATACATTCCTCATTGTATAGTTTTATAAAATGAATTTTGAAGTCTGATTCTCGTGATTGGATTTTCAAGGGTATCCTCTATCTGCAATTGATGGTTGTATTTATTAAATCCCTAATCACAAAATAGTCTCATTTGTAAATGAAGCGTGGTGAGGAATAACTTTTCATTTGTTTTGGAAGCTAAAAGCACCATCATGACATTAGCTATTGATTTGACAAAGATGTAAACTTAGAGTGATAAAAGAGGAAGTGATAAGAATTAGTGAGCATGCAAAGTCCTATTAAGTGAAAAACCTTTTTTTTAATGCTTCTCTCTATGGTTCTAATTTCGTATTAACTTTTTCTTTAAATTCATCTACCAATACAATAACATATGCAAATAACATACTCCAAGGACTTTGTCTTGGACATACTTTGTTAACTCGTCAATAACCAACTAAAATAATTATGGACTTAAAGTTGATGTTTGATGTAATCTAATATTAACTTTAAATAAATCCATCATTTCTTCATGAATCCTCTCACATAGTTATGAACTATCATATGTGTTTGTTAAAGGGATACCTCTCTCTTTTCTAAATCCTAGTTCACTCAATCAAAGAAAGTTATTTATGTAACACCTTCGAACGCACATTCCTCTAACTTCATTATAATGTTTGTTAGAGTGAAAGGTATTGCATGATCAGTTTTATTCTTTTCTACAAGAGTTAAAATTCATGAAAACAAGTATATAATATTCTAATTGCTACTAAAAGTTGAATACCACTCTATTGATTTGCTTAGTCTATTACAATTTTTAAGTTTCAACTTATTTTATTTTTTTCTTTTGGATCATGATATTCTTCATTGATATCTTCGTATAATAGGTGTTACACAATATAATGGCTTGATGAAATACCTAATTTGAGTTTTCTTACACGTGGACAATGAGATTTTTAAAGCCATAAGAAGATGCTTTAGAATTTCTAATGAAATCCTAAGGAAAACAATTTGTAAGTAAGAAAGAAATTGTTTAAATTCTAAAGTGTGAACAAAGTACTTGGCAAATTCGATTGCTTCTAACATAGATGAAATTTGTTACCAAAAGAATGATGGATGGTACATGAATCTTCTTTTATAACCACGTTCTCCCTCTCGTTGTGAAAGATATTGAAGTGTGTATTTCTCCATCCACTTATAAGGACTAAATAAGCTAAAGTCCAAAAAGTGATCATTTTAGTTTTATTTATACAAACTTTCAATCTCCTCTTAGGAAAGAGTGAGTATTACAAAGAAGGTGAGAGAAAATATGGGACATTTATGGAGATGAATGAAATCCAATTGAATAAGTTATGATTATTTAAATTTATGAACTTTCTATCAACCTGGAAACTATTCTTTTTCACTAATAATGAGAAAGGAAACAATAAAATTGAGATTGTCAGAGTTTAGTATTTCTTGTTTTGAGATATTATATTTTGATATTGTAACTTTACATCATGAAATTGAGCTTGTTATGAGATGTAATTTTCTTGTTGTAAGATGTTATATTTCAGGTTAGTGATATGTTACGTTCAACTTTATGTGCTTCTATTTAATATCTTAAAATGTTCAAATATTAACCTTGTGGTTTGACTGAAATTCAGATTAGTACTAAATGATTTGTTTCCTATCAATTTGGTTCCTGTATTTGGAAAATTTCCTGTAGTACATATTCTACCCCTTCTAGTGTAAGTGCCAACAGGATTCTTCTTTTTCATGTTTGAAAATTATGACTATTTAATTTTTATTTTTGTCAATTCTAACACACATATTTTAGAGTTCATTTTTATGTGTTTGGCAAAAATATCAATTAGATGATCTAATAAAAAAACATTCAATAAGCAACATATAACAAATAGTCAACTATTAAAACATAAAATGCAAAATATCCATCTACTGAATTGAAAATAATTCGTGGTACTTAAAAGTAATTTTAAACACATTTTAAGTATCATTTCTGAGTTTTTCATAACTTGATTATGTTATTTTCAAAACCAAACTAGGGACAAATCTATCATTTTCCTTGTTTTTCCTAAAACCATAATTTTTTAAAGTTCTAAGGGCAAACAAGAAATTTTACCCTTCTGTCCAATTTTGTAATTTTTCAAAAAGTCCCAAAGCAGAACGGTAAAAGTGACACTTAGTTTTTTAGTAAAATCTATGACTAAACGAGGGTAGGATGGTAGTCCTATCTTTTAACATAGTGGCAAGACTATGAATATATGCTCATCCACATACAAGAACGTAATTCAGTAGGTCGGTATTTTATATTTTTTATAAATAGTGAGAGGGCAAAGTATTCATTTCACTTATTTTGGGTAAAATTATCTTTTTAGTCGAAAATATCTAGATATTTTGGTAATTTTACTTGTAGTAGTTTGTAAATTTTAAAAGCGACCAAGGGCAAAACGAACTTTTTAGTCTATTGCCTGAGGCTAAAATTATGTTTTTCGCCCACAGGTTTCAAAAAATCGTTAGGCGGTTTTCAAACATAGTTTTGAAGGTGGTATAAAACGGGAAAGAGAGAGAGAAGAGAGGGCGGAGAGGGGAGGCCAACGGCCTCTGACCGTTGGTCTTTTGTGTGACGGTTGTGACAGTCGCTTGCCCTCTATAAGACAGTTACAATGACCCTCGACCATTTTGGCCCTTGCGCTACGGTCTTCGGCGGTTTGCCCTAGGTGGTACGGCCTCTAGGCAACGGCCTTCGGTCGCTTGATTTCTATTCTCTATAGGGTTTTTCCTATGGCTTGCCTTTGGGTAATGGCCTATAGGGTAGGATGGTAAAATCGTGAGGGTTTAATTTCTAGTCTCTACAACCGAATTTTCTAGAGAGGATTTTTGCTTTGAATTTTTCTGTGTTTAGTTTAATACATTGCTCTCTATTTATAGAGTAGCGATTGGCTCCATCCTCTTGAATTTCCTAGTTGGACTTTTTGTTGGAAGCCCTTATCTCTGAGTTGTTGTAACTATCCCATGAAAAGCGGCTAGATGGCCAATCTAGCCATTTTTCGTGGATGAGGACGTTGAGAATGACCATCCTCTTATCTTTATAAAAGTAAGGACACCAATACTTGATATCTAGATAGTGATCATAAATCATCGAAGCACCTTGAGTTAGGGCGAAGTCTACATCTAGCATGTGTGAAGTTCACAAGGAAGTAACCGTAACGTAGTTTGACTATCGTTATAGTGCCATATTCGGCCACATTTTTTGCAGACACTATTCTAAATCTTTGAATCCAATGGAGCAACCCAAAAGTTTAACTATAATGGATTTTCCAAAGGTTTTAGAAGTTTTTCCTCCTCGACACTACTTATGGGAAATTTTGAATATTGTTGTTTATTATCTCTATCATCTAAATGATGAGTTGGTATTATATTGTAATCTTAATCATATTTATCATAAGTAGTTAGTCCTCAAGAACAAAACCTTATTCACATTCCCCTTGCCTAAGAAGGATTGCCTGGTAGGTATGTGCATTGGTTTCTTTTGGCAACTCCATATGGAGTTTGACATTTACAGGGCACCCAAATTTTAGAAACACTTTATCACAAATAAAGCATTAACTCAATGACAAGGAACTCACCATTGTTTCACCTAGTGGGGAGTTTGACTCTCAGAGAACTCATTAGCTCCCTTGTATTTAAAAAAGTTGAAATGGTGGGGATTGCCCTGCCATTGAGCTAACTATTTATTTATATTAAAGGATTTTGAAAAATATATTTAAAGTAATGATGGTTTGGAATTGTTGATTCTGGTTTTGGTTCTAGGCCGATTTCTAAAAACCATAAAATGTAACTAAATTAAGGGGTCTTCGATTCTTATTATGGTTTCTGGGATGATTCGGCTAGTTCTAGAGGTGTATGGTTCTGGTTGGAACCACTCAACTAGTTCATGAACCAACCATGTCTAATTAGAGGTGCCTTCCACAAGAGCACTCCAACAAATATCTACAATAAGTCTATTAAGAGTATAACTTAACCTATACTTATCTTGACCGAATAAACCTAAAGATAGTTGATGATTAGAGTTTTGTTGGTGTTGGCTTGGTTCCTCGAGAAATATCATCAATCAATCTTTGTTGGAATTGGCAAATGGAATCGACAAGTGGTAAGCAGGCTTTTCTTGAATCGATAAAATCGGCAAACAACAAACAATAAATGTCAATCAGCCTTTCCTAAAATAGACAAAATTGGACAATGACAAACCATAATAATCCTTTTTCTAAAAACAATAAAATTTGCGAACAACAAACATTGTTTTCTTGATGATATCGGCAATAAGTGTTTCCAGCACAAAACAATGTTTTCTTCATAGTGTTAGTAGCCTTGGCTTGTCAATAGATTCAGACCCTAAAATAGATATTAGAAAAGCGCTATGAAGCATGGTAAATGCTAATCTGTAGGTTTATTTTCCACTATCGGTATCAAATTACCAGATGCAATGGACCCCGGTAATCACCTTCAAGATACAACAAAGTCCCATGGTTTGTCTTGCACTAATGCAACCGAGTCATAGACAACAACGGCAAACCAAGATAAGGACATTTACAAGTCCTACTAGTACTAATAGAATCTATAAAAGGTTTTGGATACTACATAACAAACAATACTTGATGGGAGAAAGCTTGATGTAGTTGAAATATTATTCCTCTACTCATCTAATAATACCTTTATAGGAATGTGATGTGTATTTATATGGGTCAAATTAACCCATCACAATAACTGACTATAACTCACCATTTGTACAGGAATTAACCCACCCATATACCATAATTGCAAATCATTACTCAACCATATATATGGGCATAACTCACTCATAATTGGGTTATAATTGCAAACATTTATTTTGAAATACACTCACATCATATACCGACAAGAGATAAGATATAGAAGGGCCTATTAATTTGTAGGTAGGTAGAGTATAAAAACTTGACCCATTCCACAAATGTGAAGTGATTTTGTACTCAAAGTGTTAGCTTTCCTAACAGGGCTCTCGACTCACAAGGCATAGGTAGTGAGTTTGATTCCTAGGTTGTACACGCCTGGATTCAACCTCCTTATTGTAACTATAAAAAAATCTTATGATTTTTGGTATAAAATAATAAAACCCAAAACCTGAAATGTTCTACGAAGGAACCTGAATTCTTATGATTAAGTACATTTCCTGTCTTTGTACTGAACCCAAACCTGAACTAACACTAATTGGAACCTGAAATTGAATCCATTAATCTTAAAGTTAACTCAATATTATACTCTTTTTATTATAATTGTGGTTTATTATGATCATTAACAAAGGAGTTATCTAACATTAAATTAATTTACATATTTGATGTAACTTATATTGATGATTTAAAACCCTCAAAAAGTATGATACTTCTGAAAATAAAAATTATCTCTTGAACACGACACCCAAGTAGAGACAATATTTAACAAGCACATATCCTGTGGTGTTTGATTTATTGTGAGACGAAACACTCGCTTTGTGCATTGAAAGGAACCATACCAAATTCAAAAGGTTGTTATCAATGGCGAAAACTAATGCTAGCCCTTCACAATCTGGTTATAGTAGCGGGAATGTGGTACATCTATCTAGTGTCAATTCAGAGTTTGATTGTAGTGGCGAGAATTCCCTCAAGGTCAAATATGTCCTTTGATTGTTTCAGCCTTATCTGAGGCTATAATCACCTTATTGCAGCATTGTAAAGACACCATATAACCAATGGTATGAAATGAGATTATTACTACTTAGACAATCAATTCAAGAATGAATATTAGAGTAATGTTTCTTCAATTGCCATTATCTCTCAAAAAGCTGAGCCATCTCCAATAAAAGTTTCCCACCAGAATTCCCCTCAACACTTGGTAACCTTTCAAGCCTTGGTAAGAGATATCTGGCAACTATATATTGTTATACTTCCAAATTACCAACTATATCTTGTTATACTTCTAAATTATCAACTATATATATAATGTCTATCTTCAAATAGGGGAGCAAGTAAAATTTAAATTTTATCTATCCATTACTCTTTAGTAGGAAGAAGGTGAGACCTGAACTAGTGGAGTCATCTCATGGGATGTAGGATAAAGGTAAATGTGGCTAGTTATTCTACAATAAACTAGTATCAAAGGTGTACTATTAGAGATAATGGAAACATATCTACCTGCAAGATGTTTCTAGAATGAGAATTACAATAGAGAATGCATTATTTGGTATATGATACTTGAACAATTTCAACCAGACAATCATGTGATAATAGGAACTTTAACACCTGATTTGGTTAGTCACATTAAAGATGCTCTAGAGGACCAAAGCTGCATACAACAGATTCTAGCAACTCTTATGTAATCTATTGTCCTTACATAGTTTTTATATTGAGAAAGCTAGATATAAATATATTTTTTTCATCATATATTTGGTAAAATTAAGATTGACACACAATTACATCCTCATAAAGAAAGTTTTAAATACCTAACGTTAGTTTTTCAAGTGATAGAAAAAATAATGGAGATGTTATATATAGAACTAATGTAGGTTGGTTAAAACAGAGAGGTGGATCATGTATTCTATATGACAAAAAGATGCCAATATAGTGAAAGGTAAATAGTAGCAATTAGACCAACTATGTTATGTGGTTTTGAGCATTGGGCAACATGATTAATAAATGGTCGTGGTACAAATAAAGATGCTTAGTTGGATGTGTAGGCATAAGGAAGGATTGTATACATAATAAGGTTATTGTAAACAAACCGGGAATGACAATAATAGGTGATTCAATGAGAAAAATCATTTAAGATAGTTTGAGCACGTGCAAAGGTGACCAAAATAAGGTGTGAGAAACTAGGCAATGTAAATGTTAAAAGAGGAAGAGGAAGAGGAAGACCACAAAAGTGTCTTAACAAAACAATAAAGAATGAACTAGCTTTTGTTGAGTGTCAACTATTAGCATGACACATGATCACACTCTATAGAAACAAAGGACCCATGTAGCCACCCCATCTAGTATGGGAAAAGGTTTTCTTTTTGTTGTTATATTTGGTAAATTAGCTAAATTGAAAGTGAGGAAGTCTTAGAAAGATCATCCTCATTATTGGAACTCAATTATTGTACAAATTGTACATAATTTCTTTTTTGGGAACATAAGTGGTAAGGGGCCACTAGGAGTCCATGGCAAGGAATATCAACCTCATGCATCAATGGTAAGTCTCTTGTTGTGTACCCCTTGGAATCTATGAGGTGCAACTGACGTTAATGAGCTGATTCTCTTATGCATTTTAAAAGTGAAAGCAATTAATGACATTTACACAAGAAGTCGCAAGTTCAATACTTGGAGTGAAAATTTGGTAAGGCTCTCCCTAACCTCAACTGGTCAATCTAAAAGAAACTAGAGGACAACAATTGGGCTTCCTTGATAAGTAATTCTCATCATTGCAAATGGTCAGTCTTAACCACAAACTCTATTTGTTTTGAAATAATGGAGCTCCGAAGCTGAGATATTATTGCAGGAAAATCTTGGGAGTGGATCTCCTATTTAAAATTTGAAACCTCCATAGGACTACACAACTTGTATGATCTTCCTCCTCACATGAGCCTTTTTATTATTTTTGTTGCTTAAGGATCCACTTTGTGAAAATGATTCTCTAAGTATGCTTGACAATACCAGCTGAAACTGTGCCAAACATATTGAAGAGGATGCCATCAAGATCTACCCTAGTAGGAGTAAAGCACAATAAAAGGAAGAGAGAATTTTGGATAAATATTTTGAGGATTGGATATTTTTCAATTGGTCCCAATGGTTTAAAATATTTGTTGTGATATCTCGTTGTTTTGTTATCTATTAGGTTAGTCCAAATACACTAACGCCACCTGAAAATGATGTGGAAGACGAATCTGAAGTGATATAATCATTGACTCAACAACTACATTATTATTAAATATTAAACTAAAATTTAATATAACTTTAGAATTATTAAATTTAATAAATAATAATATTTATATTTTTTAATATCTAGATTTAATAGTGATTAATATTTAAGTACAATATTATGTATAAGCTTACATAGAAACTAACATGATAAGTTATGCTAATATGACAAATGATGTGGCATCTTATTCAATTAATGTAAATTGACATGACGGTTGGCGTGACATAGAATTTCATAATTCATGTGCCAAAGGTAATGGCATGTATTTGTTGATAATTTGATAAATGATAAAAATCACATGGTAACTTGGAGACCTTCTCACAGGATAAAGATCAAAATGAAAAAACGGATACTACAATGTAATTTTGTGAAGCTTCCCCAGTACACTCATTTTTTATTTTGTGCCTTTACATTTCCATAACATTTCCTTTTCCAATCCTTTTAGGTTTCTGCTTCTTTAATTTCTTTTACCTTTCTTTTCATATCAATTTGCCCCTTCCTTAGAAGTAGGTCACAACTATTGGATCTCTTCCCACCTTTCTTTTCTTCTTCTTTCTCACAAATCAATCCCGACGAGCTTGTCGTTGATTGATGACTACTAGAGATACTATTTTCAAGGATTCTAAGAGGACCAAAGCACCTAACTAATCTCCATCAATACATCCCTTTGGCACGACTTTCGACTGAACGAAGCCATATCGGGTGAAAAGTGTTATATCAAACAACAAGAATGACGGCATTGAGCTAACTTGATGCCTTTTTTGAGGTCCTCTCCTATGACAGACGAGTATAGAACTGAAGGAAGAAGGAAGGCAAAATACACTCAAGGAGTGTCACCAGCCTCTCATTGTCTTGGTTTTTGAAAATGATGTTCTAGATCAAGATTTGGGAAAATAGGTTTATTTGGATTCCCAACTAGATTTCTAGTCATAGGGTAGATGGTCGACAACAATAATCATTCTCCAATCTGTAGTCCGGTTCATGAGGAGTCTTTTGAGTACATGGAGGGTAGAACCGTTTTTAGAGATGGTGGAATAAATGCTCAAAAACCTGCGTGCTCATTTTGGCTAAGAAATAAGACTTGGCCAGATCGAGTCAACTCTAGTGGGTTAGGTCAGGTTCCCAGAGAACTCAAAACCAGGGCCTGGAAGGCTAGAACTTGTATATTGGAAAAAATTTGGGTCGCTTGAAGGTGGGAGAGAATAAGAGTCATGTTCATCCCTCATGTTACATGTCAATACTTTAATTGTGTTTGACTTGAGTCATGTCAGCTGGGACATGTTATATGTAGATGCGAGGACTTTGTGGAATTGGATTTGGTTTTGTGTAAGTTAATGATCCAAACCTAGTATAAGAAGGTCATATCCAATTCTTCAAGTGTGAATCTCGGGATGCAAATAGAGTGTCTATTAGTATTTGATGATCTAAAGACATATGGACCCTAATTTTGTGGGTTTTGAGCAGGAATTGTAATTGAATAAGTTGTAATTTGGTTATGTTTTTATGCATGATTAGTAATTGTTGTAGTTAAAAGAGACTACGCAATTGCAATGTACAAGAATATACTAGTAAATCTAAATGTGATTCGTGGCATGCCAAAAAGCTCTGTTCCTCATTCTCAAAGTAGAAGATGGATAAGGCTTTATATGAAGTGAGTCTCCAACAATCAGACCGAGTATATCCTAATTGTCATTGGAAGTGTCGAAGAGCCATGGCTCTTTTGCGTCGTCTTGCTTCTCTTTGACCTTCGGAAACCATAGAGCATTACATGTATAAGGAGGCTCTTACATCAGTTTGGTTGCCATTACTTCAACTGAATCGACATCTTCTTCCATTTCATCTCCTCGATACATGAGATAAAGGCTTGTCACTGTAACTTCTTTGGTCCTTCTCGCTTGGTAGCTAGAGGATCAGGAGCATTTAGAATGTACTCCACCTTAGCTACTTGGTTTGCCAATTAGACAAGAGTGAGGTAGAAATGACCTGCCAGTCCCTTCTTGATCTTCAATCTTGAGCAATTTCATGGGCTTCGGTGAACTATATTTGAAAATGGATGACCATGTCGTGGAACTTCTCAAAGAAGCCCTCAACGGTCTCTCCAGCCTTCTGTCGGAGATTCATTAGATCCACCGGAGTAGGTTGAGGTCGAATTGTTACAACACTTGAGAAACACTGTCTGCATTTCCTTCCATTTCTAATCGAACTAACCTTTAAAGATGTGTACCAAGCATTGGCCTGTCAATGAGGTTACAAAGAGCTTGAGTTTATGGAACTTGCTATCGCCCAACTCTCCGCATTCAAGAGTGAACTGCGGATACCCAATGCTTTGCAAACCAACTGAGAGATGTTGCTGGTTAGTTGGCTGAAACTACCCTAATATGCTTAGGGAGGGTGTTCTTCGATTGGATACATCGGACATCATGGCGGAACCTATAGCTATACTCCATGGGTTGTTGTGGTTGAGGAAAACCTATACCAACCTAGGCTGCTATGAAGTTGGGTGATGGTGGTGGCATCATCGACCAAGACACATAGTGCATGTCCCTAGGCATATTGATCAGAATTTGGATTCCTATTGAAGATACAAATTGTTGCTCTATAGGGAATGTTAATAAGAAGGATGGTGTTTGGAAGCACCTGTCTTGCCCGGGCCTTCGGGCAATGTTGATGTGCCCATATTGCAGGTCCAGCCTCCGGAATGGTGTAACTTTCAGTATATATACTGAAAGTAGACCATTGTTGGGTTGGATCCTGAGTCTTCTCAACTAGCATATCCTCTTCTCATAGTGCACCTAAATTATTCGCGATCATGGTGAGCATGGTCTCTAACATTTAGTTGATCAGAGATCGTTGGAGATCCTAGAACTTAATGTGTAACCAACCAATGACCAACGACTTTAGTTGTTCGAACATCACTTTATTGTCGAGCCGGGATGGAAAGTGAATGGAGTGTTCTCACGGTATGACTCTTGCATGAGAGGCTAAGGCCTGACCAAATGGATCATCCGGTACTAGAATTCGTGAACTCTAGATTGGTGAGACCCACTAGGTGTGCCAAAAGAATGTATTTTTGTTAGAAGTGGTGACACAACTCCAATGACATTTGCAAGAACCCGCTAGTTGAGTTAAATGTGATGTAGGGAATGATAGAGAACTTTAGTCTTCATTATCGAAGAGGAAGATGGATAAGGCTTCAGGCAATGAAAGTGAGTCCCCAAGAATCCAACAGAGTGTATTCTGGTTGTCGTCATATTACGTGTTCAAACAAAAAAGGCAATGAAAAAAGGCAAGCAAGGCAAAGCATTGTCACATTGAACGAAACATATGTGAACTAAGTTTGGACTACTCTTAAGAAAAACATGCAAAAGTTAAATTTGGAACAAAAAGAGTTGTAATGCAATTAATTTGATCTTTTGCTTGAGCATTACAATCGCTATTTACAAGCCTTTCTTGAAGCGGCAAGAGTTGAATCTGTACATACATATATGTAATATATACATACATATAAGTATATATATACATACATATATATCTATACATATATATATATATATATATACATACATATATATCTATACATATATATATATATACATATATATACATATATATATATATGTATATATACATATATATATATATATATATACATATATATATATATACATATATACATATATATATATGTATATACATATATATATATATATATGACACTAGCTATAGCACACACTTGCTAGTGTGCTCGAGCTATGTCGTCCGAAGAAGTTGCAGTAAACGCGTTATTGAAGTGTGTTGGGGGCATGATTTATTGACAGATGAGCATGACTGAGTGGGGTGCTAAGCAACAGAAGCAAGCATGTATTTTGTATGTGGGTATGTGTACATATGAGATATCAATGTTGGTTAAGTGCGTATATGAATTTCTCTAATTGATTATAGAATTGTCTATGTATTTTCACTATTAATGACTAGATTGTGCATACTACTTGAAGTGTGTGTGCCCTTTTTGAGTTTTGTATCTTCACCGTGACCTGTGTCAGTTCACCTTGCTTCACGGCAGGTTATTACAGATTGATTGGTGGTTGGTTGGAGACAATGAGCAACACAAAATCGATAAAAAAAAGTCATGTATTTAGAGAAGGTTTTCATAAGTTTGTAATAAACTTAAATTGTTGAACCTCATATAGTTTTGTAAAATATATTGATATGAAAGCAATTTCTTTGGAAATACTCGTAGAATCTCTTTGCATCTCGCGATAGAGGGTGACAAGCTCATTGTTTTATCGGTTTGAGCTGATCTCCTTGCAGAACGCGTAGAGCCATGTACACTGAACCCAGTTCGGTTCTTTGATTCCAAGGATATCCATCCTCGTGCCTGCACTCTGCAATCCTTGCAGAAGTGACTCAACAGAAAAGGTGGGGCTGTCAGGGGTTGAGGTGTGCATCGGTCAGTTCTGTTTAATAATCGAACAAAACCAAATTAATTGAAAGCGGAACTACTAAATTTGAAAACTGAAACTGAACCGAATTATTTTGGTCGGTTCGGTTTGGTTATTTGGTTTGGGCTAGATTTTTAAGACATATGTGTGTCCGTACGCGTGCATGCATCTATACATATAATTGTGAAAGTTTTTCATTAAGCAAAAGAATCAACTTCGACCGCACTCGTAATTATATGGATAATTGTAATAGGTACCATCATACTGAGTGTTAAAATTAGCAACTCTATTGTTCTAACCACAAAGTTATTAAAGCACATCCAAGATAAGGATTTACATCATTAAAGTGGACCTATCCGATAACCAACGGTGTGATTCATCATCTCTTAATTCATTTAAAGTCCCTAAATACAAGTAGATCATGTTAGAGATCGACAACAACCTTGGATTGCAACTACGTACAACTAAGATAACATTCTTTGCAGAGGCATTGTAACAATGACCCATTCATATTATGAGTCTGGTTGATTTTTGGACCCATGGAAATCAAACCGAACTGATAAATCGAATTATGAAATTATAAACCGAAAGTGACCTTATTTTTAGTAGAACCAAACCGAATAAGAAATTTCAGTTCGATTCAATTTGGTTATTCCGTTTTAACCAAATAATGCCTAGAAAAGGGAGCCACTAAGAAGCTGCTGCACCCCCATTTTCATGTATCATGATGAGCTCAAGAGGCCCACGAACATGGAAGAAGGTTGCCAATAGACACCTAGGGAAAACCAAACAGAGTGCGGTTATTTTCTTTTAATTCTCCTCATGTTGCATCTCAGTACGTAGTTACTCCTCGATTTGAAATATATGTGAAGTTCACACTGCTTTTCTGTCTTTTTCCATATCTCGTTTCTTTTCCCTGATACATAACTCGGGGGAACAGATTGATACAATCCCCAGATAAAACTTAGGACTTTTTCTTCGAGGACCTATATGAAACCTGACGACACGCACGCATGGAGTTGAAACCTCCCAGAGCCCCATCTACTATGCCAACACCCGGGTGGAACCTTTTCTCTTAGTTTACATACTTGGAAATCTAAAACAAGGTCCCATGGTTCATGAAGTTCAAAGTGCAAGTAATCAAAGTCATGATATGCCAGGTCCCACTGGACCCTTGTCTACAAGACAGGTAGTCAATGTTGAGCCTTAACAAGCCGACGTCCAACATTTACACACGCTTGAGGAAAGACCCTAACTTCCGGGTTTGATAACACCGTAAGTGCAATCAAGTCTCACACTGGGTGCATGCAGTTCCCTCAAAATATAAATACACAACTCATGACATACGTTCTCTAAGCCATAACCCAGCCGATGCAGACCCGGGGTCTCTCTCTCTCTCCACACGTGGAAATTGGCTATTTTCAATAATTTTCATGATCTTGATGAGCAAATGTAGGGAGCACAAGTACTAACAATAGCAAAAACTGCTGGAGTTGTTCAATAATTGAAACGTTTTAAATGAAAAAGAAATTTCATTATACACTTAAGAGGGATTAAGGAGAAATACAGTTAAAAGAAACTCCTACGCCCTGCTCATGTATTGTCCAGTTCTGGTGTCCACCAAAATCTCATCACCAATGTTTACAAACAGCGGTACGCTTACAACGGCACCCGTATCAACAGCAACTGGTTTTGATCCACCTGCCATGTTTGTGATAGGAAAATCAGGCATGCTTACAAAGAGACGTAACCACCAGTTACCATGTGCATTATATTGATTTTATTTTTTCCTCCTGCATTTATCACCCGGAGAACTCCGCCTATGTAAGGAATCACCCTTGCATGGCCGGTCCCAAGCTCGGAAAAAGGAGGAGGGTTGTGTTAGACTTCCGACAGCCAGCGTAAAACTTTGTCGGACTTAACATGGATTATACAACAACAACAACAACTAAGCCTTTTTCCATACTAGATGGGGTCAACTACATGGATTCTTTGTTTCCATAGAGGCCTATCATGTGATGTTAGCAGTTAACTCACAATCTTTATTGTTTCTTTCCAACACTTTTGTGGTCGTCCTCTACCTCTTTTAATGCTTTCCAAATTTAGTTTTTCATACCTTCTTACATGTTCTTCTTATGATCTTCTTTCTTTATGTCCAAACCATCTTAAACGATATTCTCTCATTTTATCCTCTATTTGTGTCATTCCTAATTTGTTTCTAATAACCTCATTATGTATACAGTCTTTTCTTTTATGACCACTCATCCATCTCAACATCTTCATTTCTGTCACAGACATCTTTTGTACATGTTGATGGTAAACTGCCCAACACTTAGAACCATAAAATATGGCAAGTCTAATTGTTGCTCTATAATATTTACATTTTAACTTTAATGGTATCTTCTTATCACAAAGAATACATGATGCTCCTCTCCATAGGATGTCGCAAAAGGTGAATCGCTTCAACAGTAGATTTGCCTGGCATGAATCCAAATTGGTTCTCTTATACTTATATTTGTCTTAACCTACGTTCGATAATTCTTTCCCACAATTTCATAGTATCACTCATTAATTTGATACCTCGATAATTCACACAATTCTCAATGTCTCCCTTGTTCTTATAAATGGGTATAAGTGTACTTTCTCTCCATTCCTCGGGCATCTTTTGGTTTCTCTATATTTCATTAAATAGTCTTGTGAGCCAAGTGATTCCTATTTCTCCTAATATTTTCCAAACTTCTATAGGAATATTGTCTTGTCCTACCGATTTACCACCCTTCATATGTTTAAGCACCTCTTTAACTTCATTTTTTTGAATGGTCGATAGAAATTGTGGTTTATATACTTTTCTGATTTGGCTAACTCTCCTAAGCTAATACTAACATCTTTATTTTCATTAAAAGGCTTATAAAAATAGTTTTTCCATCTATTTCTTATATCATCATTTGCCACTAGAATTTTTTCATCCTCGTCTTTTATGCATCTAACATAATTAAGATCTTTAGTTTTCTTATCTCTAGCCCTAGCTATCCTAAAAATATCTCCTTCACCCTCTTTTGAGTTGAGTTTTCTATATAAGTCCTCCCAAATTTTAGCTTTTGCTTCACTCATGGCCTTTTTCGCTTTCTTCTTTGCTTTCTTGTAAGCCTCTAAAGTTTCACTAGTTTTCTTAGCATAATGTAATTTATAACATGCCCTCTTTGCCTTGATTTTATTTTGTATTACTTCACTCCACCACCAAGCTTCTTTTTGTGCCGGTACACCTCCCTTAGATTCTCTTAACACATCTTTCGCCACTTTCCTAATATGTATAGCCATATTGTTCCACATATCACCGGGTGTACCAACATAATTCCAAACATCTCCTTGAAGGACTTTCTGTTTAAATATATCTTCTTTCTTGCTTTTGCAGTTCCACCATTTAGTCCGAATAGGTCGATAAACTCTTTTCTTCTTTGTCCATTTTTTTTATTTGTAAATCCATAATTAAAAGTCGATGTTGGGTGGTTAAACTTTCTCCTAAAATTACCTCGCAATCTTTATAACACGCTCTATCTTTTTTTCTACAAATAAAGTAATCAATTTGTGTTTGTGATAAGCCACTCTTATAAGTAATTAAATGTTCATCTCGTTTTTTGAAGATTGTATTGACTATAAAGAGATCAAACGCCATAGCAAAATTTAAAATCTCCGTACCTTCCTCATTTATATCTCTAAAACCAAAGTTTTCATGAATACCTTGATATCCTAATGCCTCTTTACCGACATGTCCATTTAAGTCTCCTCCTAAACAAATCATCTCCTTTTGTGGAATCCTTCGAATCATCTTATCTAACTCTTCCCAAAAAACTGTCTTTATACTATCTTCTAGGCCTACTTGGGGTGCGTAAGCACAAACTATATTCAAAATCTCTGCTCCTAATACTAATTTCAACGTCATGATTTGATCATCATATCATTGTATGTCTACTACACTATCCTTTAAATTTTTATTTATGATAATACCAACTCCATTTCGAGCCTTTTCCTTACCTGAGTACCATAATTTAAAACATGTATCATCCATCTCTTTTGCTTTTTCTTCAACCCACTTTGTCTCTTGTAAACATAGAATATGAATCTTTCTCCGAATCATAGAATCTACCACCTCCATTAGCTTACCAAATAATGTTCCGATATTCCAAGAAGCAATGCGAATCTTATTATCTAGGACTAACTTCATTACCCCCGCATTCGTCCATATTGAAAATGTGGAGTCCCTCTCTGTAAATTATTCACTACATTCGGGTGACAATGTAGCAGGACTAACTTTTTTACCCACACCCGTCCATGATGTGAGAACCCTATCTGCAATTGATTCACTACATTCGAGCAAAAATGTAGTGACCCTTGCTTACTTATCACTGCATTCGGGCTCTACAACACATCGCTAGACAGGGACGCCCGAAAGCAATACTCATAATTTGTCTTTAACATGGATTCTACAAAAAAAAAAAACAAAGAATCCATGTAGCTGACCCCATCTAGTATGGGAAAAGGCTTAGTTGCAGTTGTAGTAGTAGTATTTATCACCCGGAGAAATTGCCTTCAGAAACCCAGTCTATAACTGGTTGGGACACTCGGCCTGAGGGCCTAGGCTTGCATATTAACTTATGCAGATAGCATCAAATGCAGCAAGATGAGCACAGATCAAAAGATATGCAGTGCATCGTTAGGCCAACCATTCACCAATAATGATCTCAGAAGTTTCTTGGGGAAAATCAGCTTACAGTCACTATCATTACTTCTACTGAAGAAATTATTGGAATAGCTAAACAAATCATTAAAATAAATATGGAAGAAAAGACCTCAAGTCAAGAATGAATTAGAATATCCCTGGAGGCTTTAAGTAAAATTCATTTCCAACCAGAGGGGAGGTGGGCTGTGTTGATCTTTTGCATCCTTGTCGAGGCTAAGTAATATTCTTAGAGACGCTCAGGCCAACAATGTGACAGTTGAATCCATGTCGAGGCCTGTGTTAATCGTTTGCATCAAGGTAGCCCCAGTCAATATATGGTGAGCGGTTTCCCAAGAACTGGGATGGCATGTACCAGTTGAAAATTTTTCCGGTGCCCCCTCTCCCCAGAATCATCTAAATGATGGTCAATGAAATTTTCTTTTCGTCATTGACCATATGGTGTACCTTTCCACAAGAAAGCACCTCTCTTCTCATAAAATAGGCCTGCATTATGTCTCATACTGTCCAAAAGAGAAGGTCTAACCATTGGAAACTTCTTTCTTACAAACCTATTCAGCAGTGTTTCTATGAAAGAATAAATACGTAAAAGCTAATATTTTTAACAGTTACCTTGAGCTGTGTCTCCTCTTACGCCAGGCTCAGCCTCAACCACAGTAAGCTTAACAGTGATCGGAAGTTCACAATCGATAACCTAAACCAGATCCCAGGTTAGTTTTACTCTGAAAAGGGTACAATGACACATAAAATCAAATCCAAGAAGTCTGGTACACTAAAAGAACATATTATTGGATGTAATAAAGCATACCTTTCCATTCCAAAGGAGCACACTGCAGTCCATTCCCTCCTTTAACCATTTCTTTTTGTCACCAATATCTGCTTCACTTAGACGGCTTTCCTCAAAACTTGACTGTATGACACAAAGATCCACACATTATGAGGGTAAGGGATGATGCAACTGTTTGTTCCAAAAATGACACTGAAATAATTTCCAGATTATGAAGAGACCTACACACATCATAAAGGGAACACCAGCATTGGTTTTCAATGTTCAATTGAAAATGATTGGTTGAGGATGGGAAGGAATAGTTAAGGATTCAAAGGGTCTGCTCAACTATATCGAGGATTTTGGTTTAATCAGTTTCGAACATCCAAGGATTCTTGTTAACATGACAAATGACAGGTGGCAGTAAGCATCCCTGTAAACACAACATAAAATTCATGACTACCATAAGCAAAAGAGCTTTATTGTTCTTTAATTGTCAATCGATCTTCTAGGCTTCACAACAAAAAGAAGAAAGAAGAAGTTGCACTACTAGAAAATTCTTGCTGAATAAAACACCTTTTAGGCATAGGACTCAAAATGATGCAACGACTTGCAGGAATATCACGTTTGACACATCCTGACAAGCTACTTCACATTTAAGATTGATATTTGTGTTTCCAGTTGCCCCATATGCATTCAGAAATTTCATACATCAGCAGACTATTTCCCTTTACATGAAATTGTTTCTATAAGCATCCAATTGTGAGTAAATAAAAGGGATGAATTTCTAAGAATTCCAACGGGATGGAGCCTGTTGAGATAACTTGTCATTGTAAGGGTACAACAAAGAATGGCAAATAAGTGAAAGGCAGCACACATTCTGAAAGACACATTCATGCCTTTAAAAACATATTCATGATAACTTGTCATTGTAAGGGTACAACAAAGAATGGCAAATAATATCATTCAAGAAGGAATAGGAGTCATCAAGAGAAATATCATCATCCATGCCTTTAAAAACATATTCATTTTAAAAAAACTTAACATCTCGTGATACATAAAGTTTATCATTTTTACAATCATAACACTTATACCCCTTTTTGGTTATTCTATATCCTAGAAAGACACATTCTATGGCCCGAGATGACAGTTTATCGTCTTTATCAGTATAAACAAAGCATTTACATCCAAAAACACGCCGTCTTCAATAGTTGGGAGAAACTTTAAAAAGTTTTTCTATAGGAGACACATTTTGTAAAACCGAAGAGGACATCCGATTAATTAAATAGACTGCAGTTATAATAGCCTCTGCCCAAAAATTTTTAGGAACACCACTTATAAAAGTAAAGTTTTTGTGGTTTCCAAAATATGTCTATGCTTACGTTCGAAAATACCATTTTGTTGAGGAGTCTTAGAGCAAGAAGTTTGATATATAATTCCAAACGTATTGAGATGATTTTTAAAATCCTTACATAAACTCTCCTCCTGAATCGGATCTAAAAGTCTTAATTTTAGAATCAAATTAATTTTTTACAAGATTATGAAAGATAACATTTATGAGATGATAAAACTCTCCTCTTTATAGTCAATACAATCTTCAAAAAACGAGATGAACATTTAATTACTTATAAGAGTGGCTTATCACAAACACAAATTGATTATTTTATTTATAAAAAAAAGATAGAGCGTGTTGTAAAGATTGCAAGGTAATTCCACGAGAAAGCTTAACCACCCAACATCGACTTTTAGTTATGGATTTACAAATAAAAAAATGGACAAAGAAGAAAAAGTGCATCGAGCTATTTAGGCTAAATGGTGGAACCTCAAAAGCGAGAAAGAAGATATATTTAATCAGAAAGTCCTTCAAGGAGATGTTTGGAATTACGTTGGTACACCCTGTGATATGTGGAACAATATGGCTATACATATTAGGAAAGTGGCGAAAGATATGTTAGGGGTATCTAAGGGAGGTGTACCGACACAAGAAAAAGCTTAGTGGTGGAGTGAAGTAGTACAAAATAAAATCAAGGCAAAGAGGGCATGTTACAAATTACATTAAGCTAAGAAAACTAGTGAAACTTTAAAGGCTTATAAGAAAGCAAAGAAGGAAGCGAAAAAGGCCATGAGTGAAGCAAAAGCTAAAATTTGGGAGGACTTATATAGAAAACTCAACTCAAAAGAGGGTGAAGGAGATATTTTTAGGATAGTTAGGGCTAGAGATAAGAAAACTAAAGATCTTAATTATGTTAGATGCATAAAAGACGAGGATGAAAAAATTCTAGTGGCAAATGATGATATAAGAAATAGATGAAAAAACTATTTTTATAAGCTTTTTAATGAAAATAAAGATGTTAGTATTAGCTTAGGAGAGTTAGTCAAATCAGAAAAGTATATAAACCACAATTTATACCGACGTATTGAAAAGAATGAAGTCAAAGAGGCTATTAAACATATGAAGGGTGGTAAATCGGTAGGACCAAATAATATTCCTATAGAAGTTTGGAAAATACTAGGAGAAATATGAATCACTTGGCTCACAAGACTATTTAATGAAATATGGAAAAACCAAAAGATGCCCGAGGAATGGAGAGGAAGTACACTTATACCCATATATAAGAAGAAAGGAGACATTCAAAATTGTGTGAATTATCGAGGTATCAAGTTAATGAGTCATACTATGAAATTATGAGAAAGAATTATCGAACGTAGGTTAAGAAAGTATCAAGTACAACCAATTTGGATTCATGCCAGGAAGATCTACTATTGAAGCAATTCACCTTTTGAGACGTCTTATAGAACATTTTAGAGCAAAAAAGAAAGACCTTCACATGATATTTATTGATCTAGAAAAAGCTTATGATACGGTACCGAGGGAGGTTCTTTGGAGAACTTTGGAAAAAAGAGGTATCCCATTGACATATATTAACCTTATAAGAGACATGTATGATGGTGCAAAAACATGTGTGAGGACTCATAAAGGAACGACAAACTTCTTTGAAGTTAATATTGGGTTACATCAAGGATCAACTTTAAGTCCATACTTATTTATAATGGTGATGGATGAATTAACAAAACATATTTAAGATGAAGTACCTTGGTGTATGTTATTTACAAATGACATTGTATTAGTGGAGGAGTCCAAGGAAAAAGTTAATAGAAAATTAGAACTATGGAGAGAAACATTATAAAGCAAAGGCCTCTTACTTAATAGAACAAAGACAGAATATATGGAATGTAAGTTTGATCATTTGGTTACTTAAGAGGACATAGAAATTAAAATTGGTACACATTGCATCCCCCAAAAGGAAAGTTTTAAATACCTAGGGTCAATTTTTCAGAGTGATTGAAGAATTGATGGAGATGTTATACATAGAATTAATGCTGGTTGGTTAAAATGGAGAGGAGCATCCGGTATTCTTTGTGATAAGAAGATACCATTAAAGTTAAAAGGTAAAAGGTAAATATTACAGAACAGCAATTAGGCCTGCCATGTTTTATGGTTCTAAGTGTTGGGCAGTTAATCATCAACATGTACAAAAGATGTCTGTGACATAAATGAAGATGTTGAGATGGATGAGTGGTCATACAAAAAAAGATTGTATACATAATGAGGTTATTAGAAACAAATTAGGAGTGGCACCGATAGAGGATAAAATGAGAGAATATCGTTTAAGATGGTTTGGACATATAGAAAGAAGATCAAAAGAAGAACCTGTAAGAAGGCTAGAAAAACTAAATTTGGAAAGTATTAAAAGAGGTAGAGGACGACCACAAAAGTGTTGGAAAGAAACAATAAAGAATGATGTAGCTTATTATGAGTTAATTGCTAACATAGCACACGATAGGGATCTATGGAAACAAAGAATTCATGTAGCCGACCTCGTCTAGTATGGGAAAAGGCTTAATTGTTGTTGTTGTATTATGAAAGATAACAAAATTTTGAAAGACATCGGATTTTGCTTTTAAAAGATATACCCATGTATACCTAATAAAGTCATCTATAAAAATGACATAATAGGAAATACCTACTTTAGACAAAACGGGTGTCGAACCCCATACATCCGAATGAACAATTTTGAAGGGTCTTGTTGTAACATATGTTTTGTTTGGAAATGGAAGATGTATTTTACCAAGAACACAATCTTTGCAAGAAAAAGATTCCTTAGATTTCATTCCAAGAGGACATTGGAATACAATTTTTGAGCATTAAGATGTTCTAGTCTCTTATGCCATAAAAGAGCATCATTTGTCAAAACATTAACATATCCTATACTATGCAAAAAGTCCATAATATAAAGTCTGTCATCTCTATGGCCACGACCAATCACCTTCTTCGAGAGACGATCATATAGAATACATCCCGTGGATGAAAAGGTTACAACATATTTTTTATCTAAAATCTGAGATACAGAGAGTAAGTTCAAATTTAGTTTTGGAACAACACTAATTTTGGAGATTTCAAAAATTTTATTTTGTAAATCACCAATTTTTTCCACATCTAATTTTGTCTCATCGCAGTGTAAACACAAGATGAAGATTTTTTAACACATGAGTTTAAAATTTCTAAGAGCAAACCGCACCAACTGTTGCTTTCTCCTTCATTTGAGCCTCAAGTAGCTTCACTTTTTCTTGAAGTACAAGGATGGAAGATGAAGCATTTTACTCCACTAAAGTCACCTTTTTCAATTTAGGGCAATTTGGCCTTATGTGCTCGGCTTCTTTACAATGATGGAAAATGACCTTCTTTCTTGCTTCGCTTGATCCTTCATTTTTGAAATGGGGAGGACGATAAGCCTTCATATTTGCTCTGGGTTTAGATGCAGCAAGAGTGATATCTTTTTGAAACCTAGTTTCATTTATTCTTGTTTCTGCCATTTGAAGATCGGTAAGAATCTCTTCTTTGGTAGGAAATGGCTTCCGATGAATAAGAGATGACCTAACTTCTTCAAATTCTTCTCAGAGTCTTCGTAAAAATTGATATACAAAATCTTCATTGTCTCTAATCAAGACATTGTGTACATTTCTTTCTATAACCATGTAGTTGGTTCCAAATATTAGAATATTCACCAAAGAAATCGTTTACCCCTTTATCTCCTTGTTTAAGGGAGACCAATTTGTCTCTTAATGTCATTCTATGAGCAACATCACTTTGAACATGGGATTTTTTTAAGTATTCTCATGCATCTTTTGCATTAGTGAAGTCGGTCAAAGTATCCCTAGTGTGCTCATTTACATTATTCATGAGCACCCATAGGACCGTTTGATGGTCTCCTTCATATTCTTCTTTTTGCTCAAGTATAGCATTAATGGAGGGATCTACTTTTCAACCACTTACATAGCCCCATAATTTTTTGAAATATAGATAATTTTCCATAGTTTAGACTCATGTTTTATAGTTTGAAGGTATTAAACAAAAATTAAATCATCCCTTTTCATCTATATTTCAAGGAGAAAAATAATTATAAAGAGGTAAACTTATAACGAAATCAAGAACACTATCGGCACGCTTCCCGAGGTGACAATCGGTGTTTTCATTATAAAAATGACTCTGATACCATGTAATGAAGACGACGCTCCAATATAGTTGCGAAAGATCGATAAATAAATATCACCACAATGTAACTATCACGAAGTCTTAGAAAAGGCTATAGCTGAGTGCAACGAGGGCACACCAAAAGAATAATGAACACAAGGCAAACTTGAATAAATAATCTTTATTGATTAGTCACGAAAGGCTTGAAGTTTACAATGGATTTGAAGAAATATTTATAGAGAAGAAGGGAGTGTAAGTGAGAGAGAACAAAGGAAAAATGAAGAGGGGGTTGGCTGTCCAACCAGCAATGGCTATCTAACTAGCCATTGGAGGCTTGGGCCCCCAACGCCTATGGTAATCTTGTATTAGTTACTACTTAAAGATTAAATTCAATATTTTATTTGACTTCAATTGTTAATATTATTTACTAATTACTTATTCTTTCTTTCTTGTAAGCAATTAAAAAAGTCAAATAGAGAAGAAATCCAATTTGATCCAATAAGTTTGGATAATTTTTATATATTAGAGGAGTGGATTATGGAAGATAACGAAGAAAATGTCACTCCTAACCGAAGAAGACATTGCATGGATTAATTTGGAAGCAGCACAACATCATCAAGGAGATAAAGATTTTGAAGCAGAAGGTGGTGAGAATCTTCACCAAGGAGAAGATAAAGATTATTTAGTTGATGATCCAGATTACAATATGTAAATGTAAATGTATTTCATTTTTTGCTTCAAAATATATAATTCATTTTCAATTGTTGAATGGTGAATGATGAATATGTAGTAAACTTTGCATTATATGAATTCTTTGCAATTATCAGATTTTTTCTAATTTTTCCATTTTTTTTTAATTTTTACTAATTTTTTAATATTAAATTACGATATACTACAATATGATACGATACGTATCGTATCATGGACCAAAACGATACATGATACGATATGCGTCGAACAACACTATGTCATACCCCTTTTCGTTCATGGCAATGGATAATATATCTTCTCATCGATCAAGAGCTTGGATGATTGACTCAGGTGTTACAGATCACATGGTGGGACAGAGGGAATTTTTCCATGACTATCAGGTGGTGCATGAAAAGAATGACATTAAGTTGATTGATGACTCATACTTCTATAGTGGAAAAGGGGAGTTTAATTACCTCTTTGGGGATAATAAAAAATGTTCTGCATGTCCATATTCTTTCAATTAATTTATTATTTATATATGCCATAACTAGATATCTAAATTACTCAGTAATCTTCATATCTACTGGTTGTTTATTTCAAGAACTCAAGATGGGGAGGATCTTTGGACTGTTTAGCACGAAAAAAGAGGTATCCCATTGACATACATTAACCTTATAAGAGACATGTACGATGGTGCAAAAACATGTGTGAGGACTCATGAAGAAATGACAAACTTCTTTAAAGTTAATATTGGGTTACATCAAGGATCAACTTTAAGTCTATACTTATTTATAATGGTCATCGATGAGTTAACAAAACATATTCAAGATGAAGTACTTTGGTATACGTTATTTGCATATGACATTGTGTTAGTGGATGAGTCTAAGGAAAAAGTTAATTGAAAATTAGAACTATGAAAAAAAAAATAGAAAGTAAAAGCTTCCGACTTAGTAGAACAAAGACATAATATATGGAATGTAAGTTTGATCATTTGGTTACTTCAGAGGACATAAAAATTAAAATTGGCACGCATTGCATCTCTCAAAAGAAAAGTTTTAAATATCTAAGGTCAATTTTTCAAAGTGATAGAAGAATTTATGGAGATGTTACGCATAGAATTAAAGCTGGTTGGTTAAAATGGAGAGGAGCATCAGGTATTCTTTGTGATAAAAAGATACCATTAAAGTTAAAATGGTAAATATTATAGAGCAACAATTAGACCTGCCATGTTTTATGGTTCAAAGTGTTGGGCAGTTAATCATCAACATGTACAAAAGATGTTTGTGACATAAATGAAGATGTTGAGATGGATGAATGGTCATACAAGAAAAGACCGTATACATAATGAGGTAATTAGAAACAAATTAAGAGTGATATCAATAGAGGATAAAATGAGAGAATATCGTTTAAGATGATTTGGAGATATAGAAAGAAGATCAAAAGAAGAACCTGTAAGAAGGTATAAAAAACTAAATTTGGAAAGTACTAAAAGAGGTGGAGGTCGACCACAAAAGTGTTGGAAAGAAACAATAAAGAATGATATAGCTTATTGTGAGTTAACTGCTAACATGGCTCATGATAGGGCTCCATGGAAACAAAGAATCCATGTAGTTGACCCCGTCTAGTATGGGAAAAGGCTTAGTTGTTGTTGTTGTTGAGGAGACAAGAGGTACACATACATGGAACATATCTACCTTCATGGCAACAAACCGACAAGAAGAAATAGTATTATGGCATCATAGATTGGATCACTTGCCACTCTCAAAAATAAAGAATTTGTAATTAGGATTTGCTAGTGATTGAGAAGACAATCTTGAAAACTTACTCCAGAGGAAACAGACAAATCATCATGCCCAATCCTAATGCTACTCTTGACCCGAATTCTCCTTTTGATTCAGTTCCACAAGCTCCTGAGTAAATCCTTCAATTCTTTTTCCCGATTCTTATGATGATTTCCTCATTGCACTAAGGAAGGGAAAATGTGGGACAACTAAATATTCTATCAGTCAATAATATTTGTCCTACTCTAATCTTGCAAAAGAATACCAAATATTTATGATGAATATAGAAGCTTATTCTATACCTACGTAATTTAAAGAAGCCAAGTATATTTCAGAACCGAGAGAAACAATCATACTTGAGAACTTGCATATCTCCCATCAAGCCGAAAAATAGTGGGCTGCAAATGGGTCTATAACAATGTTGTAAAAACCGTATAGGTGCCCATATCGTATTGGTCATCGATACGGTACAAATTTTCATATGTTAATAAAAAATAAAAATATATATATTTAAAAATTCAAAAAAATGCAAAAATTAAAATTAATGAACATAAGCATATATAACACAATGAACATTAAACAAAATCGAATCCAAAAAAGCTTGATTTGAAGCAGATTGTGAGAAGAGAATAGCAAAGTTAAATAACATCTCATAATGAACAAGCATCTATACCATAACTTGAATACTTAATACCTTTAATTAATAAACAACAAAGTTATAAAGTTACAACTTAAAATCATCAAGACCAGAACATTACAAAGTTACAATTAAAAGTTAAAACAAATTACAATCATCCACAATGTGGATCATAATCAACATATGCATCGTAACCGACATTGTCAAAATCACCATCACCATTGTATCATCATCATCTCCTCCTTCTTCCTCCTCCATAATTGGATCCGCCCATCCAACACCTTCATTTTCATATCTCCAACTCCAAGTTTTGTTTCGGCTTGTAGTGTCCTCTAATTTTCATCCTCTAAATTGATGAGATCTCCTCCTCTTAAAACTAATTATCAAGAATATCAATATTTTCGTAGCTCAACGGATTATATGACACATTCATTTCCCTTATATCATTTTACATTTGTATGTAAACAAATAATATTTAAATTAAAAAGGATATCAAATGCAATATAGTCACATTAATCATTCATTATTAATAAGAAAAAACTACGCAACAACAATACATATTTTTAAAATTGTTATGTTTGCATTAACTTCATGTTGTAGGCAATGTATACCAAATCGCACAGTCGAGCATGCTCCAATCTATTTCTCTTTTTTATGTGAATGTATTAAAAACAGCTCCAATTTCACTCACACTCACTCGAACTACAAACTCTGCCCATATAAGAGATCGCCCTTGCATTGTCGGTCCCAAGCCTGAATAAAGGAGGAGGGTTGTGTTAGGCTCTGGACAACCAACGTAAAACTTTGTCATATTTTTATACCATAGATTACACAAATTATGATCATTGCTTTGGGGCGTCCCCGCCTAGCGACGCGCTGTAGAGCTCGAATGCATATTCGTATTAGTTCTTAAAATATCGGAACATTATTCGGTAAGCTAATGGAGGTGGTAGATACTATGATTCGAAGAAAGATTCATATTTTATGTTTAAGAGAGACAAAGTGGGTTGGAGAAAAAGCAAAGGAGATAGAGGATATAGGTTTTAAATTATGGTACTCATGTAAGGAAAAGGCTTGAAAGTTGAAACGGAGTTGGTATTATCATAAATAAAGATTTAAAGGATAGTGTAGTAGACATACAACGATACAGTGACCGAATCATGACGTTGAAATTAGTGTTAGGAGAAGAGGTTTTGAATATAGTTTGTGCTTACGCACCCCAAGTAGGCCTAGAAGATAGTATAAAGATAGCTTTTTGAAAGAGTTAGATAAGGTGATTCAAAGGATTCCACCAAGGGAGATATTTGTTTAGAGGAGACTTAAATGGGCATGTCGGTAAAGAGGCATTAGGATATCAAGGTATTCATCGAAACTTTGGTTTTGGGGATATAAATGAGGAAAGTAGGGAGATTTAAATGTTGCTATGGCATTTCATCTCTTTATAGTCAATACAATCTTCAAAAAATGAGATGAACATTTAATTACTTATAAGAGTGACTTATCACAAACACAAACTTTCTAAAGATTGCAAAGTAATTCTAAGAGAAAGTTTAACCACCCAACATCGACTTTTAATTATGGATTTACAAATAAAAAAATGGACAAAGAAGAAAAGAGTGCATCGAGCTATTCGGACTAAATGGTGGAACCTCAAAAGCAAGAAAGAAGATATATTTAAACAGAAAGTCCTTCATCGAGATGCTTGGAATTATGTTGGTACACCTTGTGATATGTAGAACAATATGACTATACATATTAGGAAGGTGGCGAAAGAAGTGTTAGGTTAATCTAAGGGAAGTGTACTGGTAGAAAAAGAAGCTTGGTGGTGGAGTGAAGTAGTACAAAATAAAATCAAGGCAAAGAGGACATGTTACAAATTACATTATGCTAAGAAAACTAGTTAAACTTTATAGGCTTATAAGAAAGCAAAGAAGAAAGAGAAAAAGGTTGTCAGTGAAGCAAAAGCTAAAATTTGATAGGATTTATATAAAAAACCTAAGTCACACAGACACTTCTAAGGGGTGGTCACCGACACCGTGTCAGTGCGGCATGGCAAAAAAAAATACAATTTTTTTTTGTAACTCACGAATAAATGGGTCTAGATAATGAAGATTGATTTATGTATTATGATGAAATTAGTAGTTGTTTACCATTTATGTGTTTTGCTTTAATATAAAGTTGTGTACTTGCTATTGTAGCTGTATACAATATTAGGTTGAATGATTTTGGGTGCGGACAATTGGTTTCTTATATATCAATCTGATTGGAATCTTGACTCCATACTGTATACCTTTGCACAGAATAATCTCTTTCACCAAACACATTTGAAGACCAGGAACATTGCCATATCAATAGAACAGAAAAGTATGACATCACTAGTGGATCCTAGCACAAATACTAGTATATGCTATATCCTCCAAAAGATCTGGAAACTCTTTGAATCCATAACTTGAATATTTTGTAGCTCGTAAAATCATTCTAAGTTTCAAATTATTATGAGGGAACTTGCTAATTGATACCTACGTGCACTCAAAATTAGCAAATACTAGTTATATTATGATTGATTTATGTAGCTTAAATATTATATATAATATATAATATTATATACCCTAGCCGTGTCGCCGCACCCAAAATTTTTGAAATTTGTCGTATGCACCCACACCCATGTGACATAGTAAAAAACTCAACTCAAAAGAGGGTGAAAGATATATTTTTAGGATAGCTAGGGCTAGAGATAAGAAAACTAAAGATCTTAATTTTGTGAGATGCATGAAAGACGAAGATGAAAAAAATTTAGTGGCAAATGATGATATGAGAAATAGATGGAAAAACTATTTTTATAAGCTTTTTAATGAAAATAAAGATGGTAGTATTAGCTTAGGAGAGTTAGCAAAATCAGAAAAGTATATAAACCACAATTTCCACCGACGTATTCAAAAGAATGAAGTCAAAGACGCTCTTAAACATATGAAGGGTGGTAAATCGGTAGGACCAAACAATATTCCTATAAAAATTTAGAAAATACTAGGAGAAATAGGAATCACTTGGCTCACAAGACTATTTAATGAAATATGGAGAAACCAAAATATGCCCGAGGAATGGAGAGCGAGTACACTTATACCCATATATAAGAACAAGAGAGACATTCAAAATTGTTCGAATTATCGAGGTATCAAGTTAATGAGCCATACTATGAAATTGTGGGAAAGAATTATCGAACTATCGAACATAGGTTAAGAGAAGTATCAAGTATAATAGAGAACCAATTTGAATTCATGCCAGACAGATCTACTCTTGAAGCGATTCACCTTTTGATACGTCTTATAGAACATTTTAGAGCAAAAAAGAAAGACCTTCACATGATATTTATTCATCTAGAAAAAGCTTACGATAGGATACCGAGGGAGGTTCTTTGCAGAACCTTGGAAAAAAGAGGTATCCCACTGACATACATTAACCTTATAAGAGACATGTACGATGGTACAAAAATATGTGTGAGGACTCATGAATGAATGACAGACTTCTTTGAAGTTAATATTGGGTTACATCAAGGAAAACTTTAAGTCCATACTTATTTATAATGGTGATAGATGAGTTAACAAAACATATTCAAGATGAAGTACCTTGGTGTATGTTATTTGCAGATGACATTGTGTTAGTGGAGGAGTCTAAGATAGAAAATTGGAACTATGGAGAGAAACATTGGAAAACAAAGGCCTCCGACTTAGTAGAACAAAGACAAAATATATGGAATATAAGTTTGATCATTTGGTTACTTAAGAGGACATAGAAATTAAAATTGGCACACATTGCATCCCCCAAAAGGAAAATTTTAAATACCTAGGGTCAATTTTTCAAAGTGATAGAAGAATTTATGGTGATGTTACGCATAGAATTAATGTTGGTTGGTTAAAATGTTGAAGAGCATCAGGTATTTTTTGTGATAAGAAAATACCATTAAAGTTAAAAGATAAATATTATAAAGCATCAATTAGACCTAGTGTTGGGCAGTTAACCATCAACATATACAAAAGATGTCTGTGACACAAATGAAGATATTGAGATGGATGAGTGGTCATATAAGAAAAGACCATATACATAATGAGGTTATTAGAAACAAATTAAGAGTGGCACCATTAGAGGATAAAATGAGAGAATATTGTTTAAGATGGTTTGGACATATAGAAAGAAGATCAGAAGAAGAAAGGTATGAAAAACTAATTTTGGAAAGTATTAAAAGAGGTAGAGGACGACCATAAAAGTGTTGGAAAGAAACAATAAAGAATGATCTAGCTTATTGTGAGTTAACTGCTAACATGGCACATGATAGAGCTCTGTGGAAACAAAGAATCCATGTAGTCGACCCCGTCTAGTATGGGAAAAGGCTTAGTTGTTGTTGTTGTTGTTCACTCGAACTACATATTCGACTCAATATATGTTGAGCAAACCTTACTAAGTTCGGTGCATCTACACTAAAGTGAGCCCATATTCATCTCAAATAAAACACGATAATGATTAATAAGAAACACTCAAAGTCAATCAATTGATAACTTAAATGAATATCAATAAAAACACATAATACCTAGTCGCATTTTGGAGCGGAGTTGGATTCCAATTGGCCTTCCAATATCAAGAAACACAACCACATGTTTCATAAATATAAATCAAACTAAATAAACAAATTCTACTTCTAACTTCTAAGGAAACAAGCAACAAATTTCATGTGGCGCATAGCATGTCTTTTAGTAAATTATAAATAAGTAGAAAAAATAAAGGCAAAGAAATGAAAGAATTGAATCTAACGAATTCATATTATATTATATGGGTACAAAGAATAAGTAGCCACTTTTGACTCTAGAGAAGAATGCATGATTGAGCTAGAGAACTCAGGCAACTTGCTAGTCATTAAAAACATAAACTATATCACATACAAAAGGAGTTCACAAATGAAACGATGCATTCCTATTATCGTACACAAAAAGTTGATAATATTTTGTGAAACACGTTCTGGTTAGCTTTTTGCTCGACCAACTTTTATGTTTGTTCAGTTTTATTTAAAAGATTAATTGTACAAAGTTGAGTTGTTTTCTACTCTTAAGAAAGTTGATTGCATTAGCTTCTTCATAGAAAAATAAGACTCATTAAAATGTTTTTCATGCTACCAGTCGTTTGTGGGTCTAGTGAAGTCCAGAGTAGCAGCCCTAATTTTTCTTCCCAACTCCAAAATTTCTAGAGCTGCCATCATCGATGTTGCTGATACTCTCTCTCTCTCTCTCTCTCTCTCTCTCTCTCTCTCTCTCTCTCTCTCTCTCTCTCTCTCTCTCTCTCTCTCTCTCTCTCTCTATATATATATATATATATATATATATATCCTCTCTTTCTGGTGGCAAGCAGCACACAAAGAAAAAAGGCTGTTGAAACTTGCTGGCCCTACCCGCCATGACCTCTCTCTAAGTGGTCAATGGCGATAAACTTTCATCTGAAATATATGGGAAACATAAAAAACTTACAACTATAGTCAGTCCCTGTATGAAGATTTGGAGGACTATCTTGTTCCTTACGGAAGCTTCTGTCTTAGTAGTGTATCCATCTAGTTATCCTCTGGTTTATGTTCTGAGATAAAAAAAAAAATTGAACTTGTCTTCTCAGATAGTGATAACCTCCATCGTACCTAAGGGGGTATTCTGGATAAACTCCTATAATTTACTTGACAATGAGAATTATCAATTATTGACTGATTTGATTATGAAGATACCTCTTTTTTCTAGTTTTGACATGCTTTTATGAATCTATTCATGAATCTGATGCAGCTATCATGATTTTAGGTGGATGAATCAGCTCATTATGGAAAAGGAATCAACATGGGATGGAACTCTCTCTGCCAATGAATTTCAAGTTGCTGCAAAGGCCTTTGCGGAGAAGTGGAAGAGCTGCATATCTTCCACTACCATGGTGTTTGGCAAACAAATAAACCTGTCTGCTACCAGTGCTATAGCGGCCCTGGCAGGTCACCCGCTATAGCACGCTATTGATAACCTAGGGTCGATCCAATAGAGCGTATGCTAACCAAGATATATTGGACCACTATAGCAGTGTTCGCACCACTAATAGTGCCCGAGCGGGTCACCCGGTAAACCCTCAACTAATATGCTATAGCGCACTATTAACAACTTAGACTAGAATAGTCCAAAGATTTCAAATGGTATATAATTAGGACACCACATGAAGGTGTGGCCAAATATATGCCAATAACATAAAAGAGATGCAGAAAAACACATTTTTAAAAATTTATTGTCTAAAGCATACTGCAATATAATAAAGTGATGGAGCAAAGAGTACCAGATCCATAAAGACAAACTGGGAACCATCTTTGTACGTATATTGCTTTGTTTCCTTCAAGATGTCTGCCTCAGCTATCTGAAAATGGTAGAAACAACATAGTAGAGCTCACTTGAACATTTGATATGGGAAGCATGCACACACACGTACGTTCATGAAAACTCACAGCAAAAACACATTAACTAGGCACAAAACAATGCAAATACTAATGGATAAACCTTCTGAAATTTGCATATAAAAGATTCAAAAACACCTGGTTCACGTGTGCATGCATTTTCTCATCATATTTCTTGGCAATATAGAGTAAAAAAGAAACCATAATCACTGGAAGATGTAGATCAAGACAACAACAACTAAGCCTTTTCCCATACTAGACGGGGTCGGCTACATGGATTCTTTGCTTCCACAGATCCCTATCGTGTGCCATGTTAGCAGTTAACTCACAATAAGCTAAATCATTCTTTATTGTTTCTTTCCAACACTTTTGTGGTCATCCTCTAGCTCTTTTAATACTTTTCAACTTTAGTTTTTCATACATTCTTACAGGCTCTTCTTTTGATCTTCTTTCTATATGTCCAAACAATCTTAAACGATATTCTCTCATTTTATCCTCTATTGGTGCCACTCCTAATTTGTTTCTAATAACCTCATTATGTATATGGTCTTTTCTTGTATGACCACTCATCCATCTCAACATCTTCATTTCTGTCACAGACATCTTTTGTACATGTTGATGATTACTGCCCAACACTCACTGCCCAACACTCAGAACCATAAAACATGGCAGGCCTAATTGCTGCTCTATAATATTTACCTTTTACCTTTAATGGTATCTTCTTATCACAAAGAATACTTGATGCCCCTCTCCATTTTAACCAACCAACATTAATTTTATGCGTAACATCTCCATCAATTCTTCCATCACTCTGAAAAATTGACCCTAGGTATTTAAAAGTTAAAACTTTCCTTTTGGGGGATGCAATGTGTGCCAATTTTAATTTCTATGTCCTCTTAAGTAACCAAATGATCAAACTTACATTCCATATATTCTGTCTTTGTTCTACTAAGTCGGAGGCCTTTGCTTTCTAATGTTTCTCTCCATAGTTCCAATTTTCTATTAACTTTTTCCTTAGACTCCTCCACTAATACAATGTCATCCGCAAATAACATACACCAAGGTACTTCACCTTGAATATGTTTTGTTAACTCATCAATCACCATTATAAATAAGTATGGACTTAAAGTTTATCCTTGATGTAACCCAATATTAACTTCAAAGAAGTCTTGTCATTCCTTCATGAGTCCTCACACATGTTTTTGTACCATCATACATGTCTCTTATAAGGTTAATGTATGTCAATAAGATACCTCTTTTTTCCAAAGATTTTCAAAGAACCTCTCTTGGTACTCTATCATAAGTTTTTTCCAGATTAATAAATATAATGTGAAGGTCTTTCTTTTTTGCTCTAAAATGTTTCATAAGACGTCTCAAAAGGTGAATCGCTTCAACAGTAGATTTGCCTGTCATGAATCCAAATTGGTTCTCTGTTGTACCTCTTTTGATTCATGCCAGAGACATCAATCAAAAGGTGAATCACTTCAACAGTAGATCAAGACCAGCAGAAAAAATGTTTCCCTTACCCTCGACAACTATAGACTTCCAAACAGAAGTCCAAACCAAAATATCAGCCTTACCATGGCTATGTTTGCAAATTTCGGAATGTTAAATCACCATAATCATTTACAGATGTAGAACAAGGCTAGAAGAAAAATGGCTGTGTATACCCAAATATAGAACTACCGAGTCCGAGTTAGTAGAACCCCAAGTACAAAATATTATTCAAACAAGCTAGAAAAGATCATATTTGTTTTGACACCAAAAAATGAACATTTTCTTGAAAGTGGCTGACTGAACAGAATAGTGAAGAGTGGAACATAGAAGCACAAGTTTGGATCAGTCACAAAGAACATATCACACAATAAATGCTAAAATTAGCAATACAAATGACAAATTGGACTATTAATGAAATTGACAAATCTGAAAAAGAGCATCCAACATGGTCAAAACAGTTTTTAGTTATTTTACGTTAACAACCATGAAAATTCAAGTCTGTCCTATTATTAAATGGTTCTCAGTCAGTGTGACTCACCTGTTTACTCTGGTTCATGTATAACTGATGATGCAAATTGGATCTACTTCAATTTCAAAGTATGGTAGTAACATGCAATATGTCATAGGTTAAAAAACCTGTGGTTGTAATGATCATGTCATTTAATAAAAAAAGAATCATTTAAATAATTTCAACACAAGACTGAGCGAGATAGGTTACACATGGACCAGAGTAAACAGGTGAGTCACACTGACTTCTGTGGAAGAATCTTTACCCAAAAATAAAATTCAAAGTATTGTTACTTTATAATCTTTGTCTTCCATAATTGTGAAGCTATATAGTTGTAATAAACAACTAGATACAAGTATTCTCATAAAACCACAAGAAGAAAATCAAGATGATCTAGTCAACTGAGAAAACAGGAAGCTATGTCACATGGATGCGGATGCGGGTGCATGACATGCCAATTTTTTTGAAATTATGGGTGCAAGGATGTGGTTATATATAAGAGGAATTTATATATAATATTACATATAATGGATAATATCTCAGCATGATATTGAAAAGCATTTAAGGAGATTTTGGCTCTAGTTATAAAGTGGATTGTAAATCAGAATTCTATGTACAGAATTTAGTGGAGCAGTTGAACCCATTCGTCTTCTGCTCATTCTCAGCCTCTAGCATGAAGGCATTGAAATCATTAATTAGGGAAGAAGTAACAATCAGCAGGTGGAGACCTGACTATCAGTGTGGCAGGCCTACTTTTATCCCTTGAGATAGATAGTGATGCTATCATTGGAATCCATAATGGTTCAAAAGAGAGTGAACATAATAAGAAGTTTGAACGAAAAACAAAGATAATGAACCACAAAGGGAAAAGAGATACACTAAGACCTCCATTGTTACAATGGACATGGGAACATACCGTAGTCCCAGCACGGAATGTTTTCTCAACTGTATTTCCTGTTAAATAGTTGCGCATTTTTGTCCTCACGAAGGCTGCTCCTTTTCCGGGCTTTACATGAAGAAATTCTTCATGAATCCATTGACAACAGAAAGTAAGTTCTTCCCTCCAATAAATGAAACAAGACAACAATGACCTAAGAAGCTTACATTGCAAGTGAGAAAATTGTTAAACTATCAACTTCATATAATGCACGAAACGTAAGAACTTATTGTAGTACCATACTATTAATAAAACAGGCTCACTAGTGTAGAGGGCCTTGCATCAAATGGCATCCTGAATAATGCAGTCCCGATTTTGACCACCATGGGCATAATTATCACCATTTTGAGGTCCATAAAATGCAGGGAAAATATCATGACTGAGCTCTGCTGTCACAATTCTAGGCAGGCAGCTTTTCGCTTTTAGAATAAGTATGCATTTGATGCCATGTAACGCAGGAAGAGACTGGGTGAAGTATGCGCCTTCCAATCAACTTTTCTCCATTTTTTCCAATGTAAAGGGAAGATTTTAAATTTCAAAAAAGCAAAAGCTTATGATTTTTCAAAACATTTCCAGAATCTGGTCTATTTCAAAAGAAATAAGTGTTACTCAACTCAACCATCGTCAGTTCCTATGTTATTAATAGCGGTTAGCAGTTGACCCTAATATAGCGGTAGTGGGGACATAGCGGATTTAGCGATATACTTTCATTTATGATTAAAAAATTATATATATATATATAATGAATTTTCTAATTTCTAAAAAATATCAAGAAACATGTAACTACTACTTTATCAAACTAAATAAACAAATTTTAAGAAGACAAACAATAAATTTCATGTGGCATATGCATATTGAATTGTTAAACTTATATTTAAAAACAAAAACATAAATGTAACCAAATTATTCTATACATTAGGCAGAATAAGTAAAAGAAACTAATATATATTATACTTATCGGCTCAAGTATGGATACAAAGGATACTGACAATTGTCTGCAAAAAAACTCTTACTCGTCTTACAAAAAAAGAGGTCAACTCTTCAACATAATCAGAACAAACACTATGATAAACTTCTACACGCTCTTTTTGCATGCAAGGGTTTATAAACAAGGCTTTTATAAACAAGGTTTTCTAAATTAAGGCTAAGATCTCATACTTCAATTTGGCATACTACCTCCCCATGTAGAGGTTTTCTTATGACCATTTTATTCGTTTAACATGTTTACTCAAATGAATTTTCACATCTCCAAGAGTCACCATATGTATCCCTTTATAGAACACTAACATAGCTTCGACAGCTACCATGCTTGATGAGATATACATTATTATTTTAAAAATACATCTTTTAGCTATTATGATAAACCATTATGCAAATAAGCATAAAACAAAATAAGCATTTATCAACCAGTGAAAGTAAATCAAGTCAAAATATAACAAAATAAGCTAACATATTTACTCTAAATGACTTTTCACATCTCCAAGAGTCACCATATGTATCCCTTTATAGGACACTAACATAGCTTCGACAGCTATAATACTTGATGAGATATACATTATTATTTTGAAAATACATCTTTTAGCTATTATGATAAACCATTATACAAATAAACAAACAACAAAATAAGCATTTATCAACGTGTGGAAGTAAATCAAGTCAAAATATAACAAAATAAGCATTGATAAACCATCCTGTATGCTATTCTTGATATAGCGGACCGATATAGCAGTCATAGCGCCACTAATAGCGGCCAAGAAGGTCGCCGCTAATATGCTATAGCGTGCTCTGATGTGCAACATAAAACTTTGTTGGATTTCTACCATGAATCCTAAATTTTATGAGAATTTTGTTTATGCATGTCTTCTTAGTAATGAATAGCATGTACCACCTACAAAGAGCAAGAAAAGCCTTTACATCTTCGTCCAGATATGGTGCACTAATTTCAGGGAGGATTCCCATATCATGGGAAGGTATGGATAAAAATGTTAGTCTCTTTATCAACGAAAGGATACAGTGAACCAAGTGTAAAGAGGGTCTCCGTATTTCTAGCATGAAAAAATGCAGGGGTAAACAAGCTGGTCCTTGAAAACAATTTGTGTTGATACATGAAACATTAACTAAGATTGAAAACACAATTTTAAAGGGATCACCCTTGCATGGCCGATCCCAAGCTTGGATAAAGGAGAAGGATTGCGTTAGACTTTCGACAGCCAACATAAAACTTTGTCGGACTTATTTACCCTGAATTCTACAAATTATGGTAGGGCTCTATAGAAAACAAAGAATCCATGTTAGCCGACCCCATCTAGTATGGGAAAAGGCTTAGTTGTTGTTGTTGTAGTAGTTAAAGCAAAAGGCTTGAAATCGGGTTGGTATTTATTCATAAGGATTTGAAGGACAATGTACTAGAGATACAACGTGATCAGATTATAAGGGTGAAGTTAGTTTTAGGAGAAAGAGATTTTTAATTTTCTATGTGATTATGCACCTTGAATAGAATTAAAAGCATAAAAATGGTACTCTGGAAAGAGGTGGATAAAGTGATCCAAACTCCAAAGTATCCTACAAAGATAAATGGTCTATTTAGGAGGTGATTTAAATGGACATGTAGGAAAAGACATTAGGATACCAAGGTGTTCATGAAAACTATGCCTTTAGAGAGTAAAATAACGAAGGCAATTAAATTCTTAATTTTGCTATAAGATGTGATCTCTTTTCAGCAAATACTAATTGAGATGAGTATCTGATTAATTATAAAAGTGGTTTGTCTAACATTGCAAGATCATCCCAAGAGGGAGCTTAAATACTTAACATCGACTATTAGTTTGTGGATTTATATATAAAGAAATAGACAAAGAGGACAAGAATACATATAATTGCTCGAACTAAATGGAAAAACCTCAAAAATGATTAAAAGGATTTATAAAAAATGAGTAAAATAGACGCTACATGAATCTAAGGGAGGCATACCACAAAAATAAAGAGACTTGGTGGTGGAGCGAAGTGCTTTAAGATAAAGTCAAGGCAAAAATAACATGTTACAAGTTGCATTATAAAGAAAAGACTGAAGAATTGAGGATTATAAGAAAACAAAGAAATGAGCAAAAAAAACTGTTAGTAAAGTAAATGCTAAAGTTTGGGAAGATTTATACAAGAAGCTTGACTCAAAAGAAGGTGAAAGAGATATTTTTAAGATAACTAAGACTAGAGAAAAGAAAACTAAAGACTTTACTCATGTAAGATGAATGAAAGATGATGATGAAAGGAAAACTGTGGCAAGAGAGGATATCAACAATAGATGACGGAATTATTTTTATAGGGATACAAATACTAATATCAGCTTGGGAGAGCCAAACAACCTAGAAGCATGCAATCATGATCTCTACTAACACATTTAAAAGAAGGAATTTCTTTAAACTTATAAAATCTAGTAAATCTATAGGACAACATTCTCATTGAGCTATGAAAAGTGTTAGGAGAGTTATTAATAATTGTCTTCCAAGTTTATTTAATGTTATTTGGTGGACAAGAAGATACTAGAGGAATTAAGGAAGAGTACAATGACACTCGTTCATAAAAATAAGAGACATTCAAAATTATGCAAATATCAAGGCATAAAGGTAATAAAGGTAATGAGTCATACAATGAAACTACAGGGGAAAGAGTTAATGGAAGAAGGTTGAGATAAATATTTAGTAAAACATAAAACCAATTTGAATTCATGCCAAAGAGATCTACTATTGAGGCTATTCACTTGCTGAGATGTTTAATGGAACACTTCAAACCTAAAAAGAAAAACATGCATATGGTATTCATTTATTTAACAGAGTATCAAAAGATGTCTTTTAGAGAGCTTTAGAGAAGAAATATATCTCGTTGTTATACATCAAACTTATAAAAGACATGTATAATAGCACAGAAACAAGTGTAAGGACTCATGAAGGGATTACCAACTTCTTTAAATATAATAATGGTTTACATCAAAAGTCAATACTAAGTCCATACCTATTCATGTATGTGTTAATGAAGCACATTCAAATAATGTACCTTGGATTGTGTTATTTGCATTTAATATTATATTAGTATATTAGTCAAAAGGAATTAATAGGAAACTTGAGTTGTAGAGAGAAACTAGTAGAAAGAAGATAGAATATATAGAGTGCAAGTTTACTAATCTTGTTGAAACAAATCATGCAAAAGTTAAAATTGGTAGGCATTAATGACTAAAAAGGTTAATTTTAAGTACTTAGGGTTATTCTTTCAAAGTAATGGAAAAATTGATGACAATATACATAGAATCAACATAAGTTGGCTAAAAAGAGATGTGTCTCACGCAGTGTGGCTCGTATCATATCATATTATGTATCGTTTTGGTCCACAATCATATCGTATCATTTTTTAATACTAAAAAATTAGAAAAAATGAAAAAATCATGATAATTCTAAACAATTCATATAATTCATAAGTTGAGTAAATATTCATCAATCACCATTCAATTTTCATAAATACCTAGAATATATCAAGATTGTAGTTTCATATTTCCCAAATTCTAAATACAGGGATCTTTATATGACTAGGTCTTGGATGAAATAGAAAAAGATGAAAATGAAATAAGACTTTGGTGCAGAAGGGAAGTGAACATTATTTTGAAGTATCTACTTATTTGATAAATGGCATGTGCCCTTGTTGAGGTTAAGCCTTGAGAGTTTGAAGCAAATTTTTATGCCTTTCATTAACTTCAAAATAGCATGGAAGTGGCAATGTTGTCTTTTTGTTTTAATGACATAGTATATGCATGACAAGCGACAACATATTATGATATGTTATAAAATAGGACCATTATTTAACAAAGGCTTGTTTTTAGCTGTATCAAGGGAACATAGTAGCATTGTGGTGAGAAACTGGGTATTTGCAATAGGAACAACTGCAATTTTTCACAATAAGGAGAATTTTTAGGGAGTATTCATTTCTTGGTGTTTTGTTACAATATTGTTTTGAGGTTTAATAAACTTATATTCACCTTTTAGGACATATTTTCAGTTTTATTTCTTTATTTCATAATCTAGATACCTTCTAAAAGTATCTATCTATATTTTCTCATAAGCAATTTTATAATTTTTACTAGAGTACAGGCTTAGGGTGTATTACCTGTATCGTACGACATGGGCAATACGCCTTGTATCGTGCGATAAATATTGTATCGCACAATACAGAACAATAAGTTTGCCAATATGATACACTATAGTATATCATATCGCGGAGTCTCACGATATGGTGTGATACGAAAAACACTGGTCTCATGTACTATGTGTCATAAGAATATATCATTAAAGTTGAAGGATAAATATTATAAAGTATTAATTAAACCAATAATATTATATAATGCCAAGTGTTCGACAGTGTTATCTGTATCGCACTGTATCGTACGTATCATATCGTGGAACGCCATGATATGATACAGGTAACTGTATTGCATGATACAAGTTATCGTGCCGTATTGTGTGATACAACATGCACACGAATCCTTTTAAAGGGTCCTTGGCCGAACAAAAACCCTCAGTTTTGCGGGTTTCTGACTTTTGTTGGCTTCCCTTCGCGTGTATTCACAGCTCTTCAATGCATTCTCTCCCGTTCTTAGTGTTCAAGGCTCGAAAGAAAGTGCTCTACGGCATCCGTGGAAGCTCCCAACTCGGATTATGGTATATATATTTTGCATTTTTTTGAGATTTTTTCTTTGTATTTGTTATTTTTGGTGTTATTTGCTTTTTTTTAACGACAAAATATGACGTTATGAAGTGTGTTGATATGATTTTTATTACATTCGTGAAATGAGAGGCACTCTATTTGAGTGTTATATGAAGATTGGAGATTTATGAAGTGTTTTTATTTTCAGGTTTTTTATTGAATTAAAGTGATAAATTGAGATAGCAGGAAGTGCTTTTAAACACAGAAATTTTGTTTTCAGCATCCTGCATATGTCTGATGTTTTATTTTTCATATCCGCATCTTTGCTCCAAATAATACGAAATTTGGTACACCGAATCCTCACACACAAGCCCACATATAATAAAATTTTCAAGAATTTTAGGACAGTGCAGCCACGTAAATAAAATAGGAGAAGATCGGACAAATTCATATCGAAGTCTATTCAGTCTGTGTTTCCTGCAACAGAGGTTGGGTAATCATCTCATAACTTTATCTACATAATCATCTCATAACTTTATCTGCAATGACTTTCCAACAAGACTACATTCATAAAAACCGGAGCTCTGTGCACCGAAATAAATATGTTTCTTTAAACCTCTGTATTCCTTTAACAGATCAGTTCTGAACGCCTAAGCAGAGGCACTTCTTATATTTAATTCTATACAATCAAAGTACACAAAAATAAAATAAAAATAGTTCCAAGATCTTCACATTCTTGTTTACATACTGTAAAATATTCATGAATTTTGGAGATCTGAAATTGTTTAAAAAAAATTGAAAACAAGCTCTGAACCAGTTTCTGTTTTTCAGAACTTGGAAAGTTTTCTTTCCTTATAGCAAGTGCACATTTTGGTTGATTCAAAGACTCTAAAGTGAATTTTAAAAATACACACCTTGTTCAAATCAATCCTCAAAGCGTCTAGGTTGACCCTTACCGGTTCAAGAAAGCCTAAGATGAAAAGATCTCGCTTCCCCACAATCGCTACCCAAAGTAAGAAAATTTATCTTTGCTAGTTTAAGCAAACTAGTTGGCATGCTCGCGCAAAACGAAGTAGATTGAAAACTTATTTCAGGTCTCTACATAGACTTTGGAGTAAAATTTTCACATCTACACTCATGCATAATGGACCACCTTGTATTCTATTCTAAGTTTCTAACAATCTCGAATGTACATTCTCTAAAATAGTCAAAGTATATGGCATTGCTGGTGATGAACTAAATCATTACTTGTGAAAGAAGTGAAGTAGAAAAGGTACAGAAATTAACATGTCAAGTAGCAAATATCTAGGGTGAACGTCATCAGTGACAAATTTATATTACTGACTAAAACGTGTAAGTAATAAAAATCGGAAGCCGCACAATAAACCATGGTCATGGAGGGAGCCATAATGAGCCATCTTGTATCTTAACGTCAAAAGGATACAGAAAAGTTTATTGACATCATCCCTTGTTGTTGATGAGGTAAATCGTAACAAAGTAGTAAAAGAAGAAAACTAGAAAGGGAATACGCAACTAAGAGTATGTTAAATACCAAATGCTTATAGGGGAACACCATTACAACAAGTGAATGTTTTATTGACAATAAATGTTAAAAATATCAAGAATCAAAAGAAAAGAGCAAAAAGGATACAAAGTTTAGCATCATGAGCAATAATAGTTGCACCTAAAACACGCCAGGGAGCACCATCGACCTCAATATTGGATCCCACCTTGATGTCATTGCTGGTGAAGGCGACTATACCTGAAAAGGGGAATAAATTCGAATAATCCGTCAATGGAAAAGCAATGGAGCAAAACCATATTCTTGTCCTAGAGGAAATACAAAAGAATTGGCAACAGTTACCGTCTTACTTAATTTCTTGAAGCGGGAAGCTAACTTGGGAAAGGAAATGCATGGAGTGAGAAGAAGCCTCGAAGAATGCGGAACGGTGGTAGCGCGAAAGGAAAGATTAGTGAGAGAAAACTGAAAGCCGGCCATGGCACACAGAGAGAGAGGCCCAAAGGAAGTGTGAAGTTGGTTTATCTTGCTCGTCTACCGGATGGATGTAAACGGGTCGGATATCTGATTTACTGAGTCCGACTGAATTTGGGCATTGCCTTATCGGCTTCGGATTACGCACCCATTTTTCCTAAACAGAGAACCCCTACTGCCCTTTTTCTGAAAACAGCCCTTGCACTCTCATTGTGACTCTCTCTCATACACCGTGTTTGTCCACCGTGTTTCTTCTCTCTCCACAGCCTCCACTGCGATTTCTCCACCATATCGGGCATCTCTCCACCGTGCAACCTCTTTCCATTCGCTCCACTGTCACTTAGACAACTCATGCTCAAACCGAACTACACTATTACTTCTCTACCATGTTTATATGCATGCTCACATGGTTGACTTGATATCGTTCGATAAACGCAAACAGAACTATCTTTACTAGATAAAAACGAAAAAACAAGAAGTACCAAAATATATGCTGCAACCTCTTTGCAGTAAACAATTTTATAGACTAGCTTTCGGACTGAATTCATTACTAATCAGACTTAGAAAGGCTTCCTATTAACTCAGTCTTGAGACTACGTCTTTGAATGTTTTTCCAGGCTTAAGACTTCGTAAATGTTAATTCTATGTGACTTGAGAATGTTCCTTAGACTTGGGTACTGGCAAACATTAATTTTGTGTCTAGAAATGTTCCCCACACTTGGGGTACTTGCAAACATTAAAATGTTTTCCAGACTTGGGTACTCACAAACATCAATTATGTGTCTAGAATCCGTAATTCTTAATTCCGATCTGACTTGTCTTTGACTAGGGATGATATGCTGCATCATTCTTCCTTTTGAGGGATCGCTCTTTATTTAAGAAAACTATAACTTGGTCTCTCTCTTGAAATTGTATTGTCTTTTAATGTTTACCAATCTGTTTCTTATACGTTTTTGTTTGTTTTTTCAATATATTTTTAACATGTTGCAAAATGTTAGAGTAGTTATCAACCAGAAAGGGAGTTATTGAGGGACCTACACCTAGAGACAGCTTGACTAAGTCTACCACATGTCAGAGAACTTTGGTATAGACAATAGAGAAGGGGCTCTATCCACGGGATCAATTGACTCAATTATTATAGGCAAATTCAGCATGTGCCAAGACTAGTTCCTACCGTCCCTTCCTGTTTTCGCATATGCATCGAAGTAGATTGCTTAAGGATTTATTAACAACCTTAATCAACCCATATGTTTGAGGGTGAATTATGCTGAAAATTTTGAGTTTTATGCCAAATCATTTTCACAAAGTAAGCCAAATGCTATAAGAAATTTACTATCATGATCTGACACGATAGAAACATGAACTTCATCCAGCCTCACAATTTCCTTAAAAAACATTTTTGCAACATGATGGGCATATGTGGTCTTGCGATAGGAAACAAAATGAGCCATTTTAGAAAATCTGTCGACCACTACAAAGATAGAGTCACTTCCTTATTGAGTCTTGACCAATCTCAGGATAAAGTCCATAGAAATATCTTTTCAAGATATGCTAGGAATAGGTAAAGGCATGTATAAGCCAATGCCCTTTGCTTGTTTGATAGATCAAACACCTAAGAACAAATGTTTAAGCATCTCTTTTGAGTTGGGGCCAGAATTAGTGAGATTCAAGATCTTGTGTCATCCCACATGGTTGCTAAGACCACCATAATGCATTTTCCTTATAAGCTTGTCTTGAAGAGAACTCATAGGAATACATAAACAATTATTTTTGAAGAGGAAACTATCTTGGACCACAAACTCACTTGCTAAGTGGTTTGAATGTTATTTGAACCAAACCTTACCAAAATCTTCATCATGAGGATAACATTTTGTAAGCTCCTCCAAACATGGAAAATATGCACGGAAAGACATCAGAAGAGTTGATTGACGACTAAGAGCATCTACTACTCGTTTAGAAATTTCTTATTGATGCATAATCATGTAATTGAATCTTTCCGAATAAGTTGCCCATCATGCCAATATATGATCCACATGCTTTTAATTTCGAAAATACTCCAAAGCTTTGATGATAAAAAAAGACAATGAACTATTTGGGTAATAAGTATAACTCTCATGTCTTGAAAGATCTAAAGACAACATACAACTCTTGCTAGTACGTGCTTCACTTAACTTCTCACTAAAGAAAGCAAGAGGTTGTCTTTCTTGAGATAACACAACTCTGATTCCTATGGCACTCACATCATATATTCGTTTTGTAAACACCCAAAATTTTCCTTAAGAAAATATGTTTTAGCTAATAAAGGTGATTTTAATTTTTCAAATTTTAAAACAGATCAAATGATTCTATGGATTTTGGCTCATAGGGTCCAGTTATGCTCTACAATGAATCAAATCAAATATGAAGTTGTTGATCAAGGAACATATCAAAAAAATAAAAGGAAAGAGAAAGTTTCAACATCTACTTGCTTTATTCAGAACAATTTATCGTTGAAGAGAATTCGAGAAAGTTAGAAATATCCAAAATATTTTCAGCTATTATGGAAAGCCATGCATACATATTACATATGTTATATATACATGTACATGTATAAAAATATAATATATAAATACATATATTTAATAACTGAAAAACTAACTTGTATATTCTACATATAAAACTACATATATATATATATATATATGTATGTAACATAGGTCTTATACATATATGTATTATATAACACTAGGCAAGTGTATACACACATATGTATATATATGTAGTATCATAAATATGTATGTGTTTACCTTAGATACATATGTATGTAACACTAGGCAAGTGATTTACATAAAATATATATATATGTATGTGTATATGTGTGGTTTGGTATAATATCTATGTATGTTAATAATATCTATGTAATATGTAGCTATATATATAGTGTATACATGACATGAGAATAGAAGGGCTGAATCAAAACAAAAAAATGAGCAGCCAACAGTTTTCATTCTTATGAAATTGTTGAAGTTACCATTCTACATGCCCTTGTGTGAGTAGGAACTTTTCTACTTGCCACTTGAAACAAGCTCAAGAAGGAAACACAACACCATGCAAATACCAAAAAATCATTCTTGTTTTTTTTGTTTTGCTTTTCAGAAGTGAGAAATGTTGTATCAAATTTTACTTTTGAAAAACTATAAATAGAGTGTTCATCGTCATTGTAAAGAAGGAATCAACTGGAGAAGAAAAGAGAAATTCAAGTTCTCTCTCTCTCTCTCTCTCTCTCTCTCTCTCTCACACTTTTTTTCTTGTTGTGGCATGTCATTATTAACAACCAAGGGCTGGTCCAACTACTAAGAGAAGATCACCAAAGGGAATCGTCCATTGCTAGACATCCTCGATCCAACCTCATGAGTTCAATCTTTTAGTCTATTAATTTCTGGTTTTTTATCAAGCCTCCTTAGTACCACTAGGATTCCTTTTCATCGATATAAGCCTTAGTCATTTAACATGAGCATCAAATACCTAGCATTTGCTTCTCTCATGCTTTCCTCGAACTCAAGTGTAGTGTTTGCAGTAGTGAATATTATCTTCTCTACTTCTTTGAAAGTGTTTCCTCTTGGTTGACTAGGTAAGATTGCAATCTTTTGTTGTTCTCAAGTAAATGAGGAGTTGTCGCTTCCTCGATGGGTTGCATCCACATCATATTGCCATGGTCTCCCAAGTACGACATGGCAAGCATCCATTTCCACCATATCGCATAATACAATGGGCTTATAATACTTTCTAATAGAAAGTGACAATTTACATTGTATGGTAATATTTATGTTGGAACCTTTCTTGATCCAGCCAATGCCATAAGGATTTGGATGAAGCTGAGTTGAGAGTTATAAATGATCCACGAGACTTTGAGAAACCATATTTTCATAGCTACAACTATCAATAACTAACCTACATATTTCCTGCAATAGAGCATTTTCCTTCAAAGATCCTTTTCCTTTATGAATCATCAGGTTGAGTTGGAGAAAATAGAATCTTTTTTATGACACAAATCACTTCTTCTCCATCTTCTTCACATAGAGTGGAGTTGAGGGCTGATTCATTTGCTTTTGTGTTTTGATCCTCATCACTAGCTGATTTTATGATATTAGTGATTTCGTTTTGGGCAATCATTTGAGCAATACCCTAACTCTTGGCATTTGAAACAATAAATTCCTTTTGGTGCTCCAAATTTTCCTGCACTTTCAAACTTCTTTGTCTCAACCCTTTATCTTTATTATTCTTCGAAGTGTCTTTAGTAATAGTACTAGACTCCTTAAATATACTTTCAATCCTCCAAATATTTCTCGACTTTAAGGTCTTCTTCCCCTTCAAGATCCTTTCAACCCTTAATGCTAGGTTGTAAGCTTGGTCAATTGTCCATATGGTTTGCGTGGACAATCAATCTTAAATGCTATCACTTAGACCAATAATATACCTTGCTACTTGCTGGTCTTCAGTTTTCCTTAATTGACAACGAACTTGGAATCTAAGGAATTCTTCTATATAACTAGAGACTAAACAAGTCTCCTACGAACATGTTTGATATTATTGAAATAAACTATGTTCATAATCTACAAGGAGAAATATACCTTTAAAGAGAGTCTTGATATGATGTCGACTTTATACTAGTGGTTGGCCTTTGATGTGCAATTCCTCGATATCGGTGTCACCAAAATTCGGCCCCTCTTTCCAATTTGTAGGCCACAAAAGGAATTTTTTTGGGGGGCTAATATTCATAATTTCGAAAAAACTCTCAACTTCATAGAACCAATCTAGAAATGATTATATTTCTATTGCCCCATTAAAAATAGGGATATCAGTCAAAAGCTTATAATGATCATAATGGTTTCTATTTCTTGGCCACCTATTCTCATAGTTGTTTTCATATTCTTCATCTTTGACGGTTTCACCAAGTGGCCTTGTTGATTGGATCTTTGAAGGTTTCTATTTCTTGGCCACCTATTCTCTTTGATAATCATTTAAATTCAGCATTTGGTCTCGCCTTTGGATGTATCAGACTAGCTCAGTTAATTGGTCGAATCTTCTCATGGTCTCCTATAGGTTTTCAGTTTGTTGATTGATTGAATGCTCTACTGATTCCATTCACTACCCCATGTTAAAAGTCAAAAGAGAACTCTTGTTAAGTCAAGATGAGGCTTTGATACCAACTGCATAAGCATCTTTGGTTGACTTGATATCGTTCAAGTGAATGCACACAAAACTATCTTTAATAGATAAAAATGAGAGAACAAGAAATACCAAAATAGATGTTTCAACCTCTTTGTAGTAAACAATTTTTATACACTAGCCTAAGGATTTAATTCATTATTAATCAAACTTAGAAAGGCTTCCCTCTTAACTAAGTCTTGAGACTCTACATCTTGGAATGTTTTTCGAGGCTTGGGACTTCACAGATGTTAATTTTGTGTCTGGGAATGTTCCATAGACTTGAGTATTCACAAACATTAGTTCAGTGTCTAGGAATCCATAATTCCTAATTTTGATTTGACTTGTCTTTGACTAGGGGTGATATCCTACATCAACATTAGTAATCTTCCTATTCTTTTTTTTTTCTTTTTCTTCCTCTTTTGGTAACCATAAAGTCGAAGGGGTGGGGAAGAGACATGTGATGGTAGTGACTACTCATTATAGGAGATGTGGCCACAATGCATTTCCCTTTTCTCAATGGGATACCAAAGACACGATCACATTTGTGACGTATCCTTCTACCTTGTATGGGGCATCCAAGTCGCATCTCTTATTTCAAATTCAATGTACTCATGTCGAGTTTTCTCTATTTGTAGATATATGTTATGTACATAATATAATCTTATGTAGGGCATCCAAGTCGCGTCTCTTATTTCAAATTCATTGTACCCATGTCGAGTTTCCTTTATTTGTAGATATATGTTATGTACATAAAGTATAATCTTATGTACATATATTATACATAAATACATAATGATATGCATATATTATATATGTTGTGCATTTATACATGTAATACTACCAGTTGTATTATTGCTTATATTACACAATTTGTTGCATATTCACATATTTGAGTGAAACATTTGTTTTGAATTTTGTAATATGAATGGCTCGAAGAGGTGATGATGTATATGATATAGAGATAGATGACTAGAAGGTCGTATTGTTACGGAATAGTCGAGACAATAGAATATCTTTGGATTGACACAGTAGATGACTGCAATGACATCAAGAGCAGGGGATGTGGAGCCACCACAAGTGGAACTCCCTAGGATTTAGCCATACTTTAATATGGATTGTATGGTAAAGGTTACCATGATGAGTTGGTCCTTCAAAGCTTCATCCTAATGTAGATATCGATGAGTTAACTATAAAGGGTGATGATGTTGTCGATCTCCTTATACCGAAAGCATATATGGTTTGACAAGAACAGATAATTCTTAAACCCTACTATAATATAACATTTTGCTTATCTGAGTAAAAATTCTTAGATAACAAACATTGTGTAAATGTGTAGGGATTGTTGAAACTAGTGTCATACCCACACACAATATGATGTGGCTGAGTGGTCATTTACATGAATAGTTAGATCAATGTTGGGTCCATGATGTCTATGCGATTCTAGGCCTTCTGATGAATGACCACCTTATAGTCTTCACGTAGATGATGGATAAGATAGATATTATGGTGAAATCAATGAGCTTACACTACAATGAAGTGAAGCTGCAGATGAAGTCCAAAGGTATGAAGTTTGAGATAAATGTAATATTATTTTTGTTGTATCATATAGGATGTACCATATACCAAGATAAGTCAAGGGACAGGGTACTGGTTTGTATTCTGTTTGTTGGCCTACGACATATGGAAGGTTAGTGAGTATGCATATGCAGTGTCATGGGCCTATTTGTACAAATAGTTGAGGAAAGCTTTCCACGTAGAGGCATAACAACTTACTTGCCATACCACTCTCCTATAGGTAATAATTGCTTATTTATGACCGCCACTGCCACTACTATAGGGTAGGAGGTAGCGCTAGCGCTAGTGCGAAAGCCGTTGTGCGTTAGTCATCCGTGTAGTGGGTAGTGGGCCTACCGTGGGAGTCAAGCTAGGCATGGCATCTGCTAGGGCTATTTTCGAGTGCCGGCACCAGAATAGTTCTTGAGAGTGAAGGAGCTCCTGTCATATGCCCATCTCCTCATCCCCCTTAATGTAGCAATAATAATTTCATAATTATGTGATGGAGAAATGTCTGATGTAGTCAAGGCGTGTATTTACGAGTACTTTTCAGTTTTTAGAGTGTGGTAGAGACCTGGTTGGGTTCATGAGCAACCTCATACGATTAGATGGATAAGGAGTATCACTCATAGGAATCATCCTACTATTGTCTTGTTGCGTATCATAGATAGTTGGACTCAATAGAGGTTCATCAAGTATGTGATTATTTATGTGTATTTAGTACTTTTATAATAAAAGTTGGTTGTTCTTTATCATAGACAATGAATGTTACTATTATAACATTGATATCATTTCTTTCTTTCCTTTTAAATCACATGGCAACCTTATTGTTGGAAAGGGAACACAGGTGGCACTTATCACTTGTCTCAGTTTCACATATGTATTCGATGCTTGGATGTCGGGGAACCATATATGTGAGAATAAGTTGTTCATCAATTTGGTTGTTGTCACTAGATCCTGATTGATCATCGGAAGCCCATTGTAGCACGTAGGCCTATAAATCTACATGTTTATAAGGTGGAGTACCATCCATAAGATGCGTAGTACTAGTCACAAAACACAAATTGCCTTTAGCCACAATACCTTGGTGTCCACGCATCATACCAATACAAGTGCATTGATCATATATAAGTTGATATGTTGGTCAAGTAGATCCATTTTATTGAGAGATTCTATGCATTACAATGGACATCTTCATCCAACGTAAGGTAGCCACTCTTCCTTCAATGTCAAGGATGGTAGATCAGGTAAAGTAATATTTTTTTTGTCTTCCGTATTATAGTTTATAAGTTGTAAAAGTTTAAACCTTTATATCATGTTTGTTGTTGTAATGTATTATGGATGTCCTATGGATGATGAGACTTGTGATCCAGATACTAAGACAATACTCACTTCTATTGTTGTTAAGACATGATGGGGTGAACCACCTTGACAATTGTTACAAAATAGTAGAAACTAATGATTGACTACATGCCCGACGATGATGAAGAGTAGATGTGATTGTTTATGTTATTCTTATTATATATGAATGCACTTGTATTTGTAACTAAGTTAATGCACATGTATTTGGAACAATGTGACTGATTGAATTCACTTTTCATTGATCTCATTCTATCTCTTATTTCTTTCTTGTTCTTCTTTTTTATATGTACAAAAATACAGTATGGCCATGGCACCTCATTGGAGGAGACATGACTGTACTGTAACTCTTTATTTTTCAATGTTAGCACCACTTCATTGATACCAACCAAAAGAAATTGAGGTAAATAAATATAATAATTATACAACTAGGTAAACATAAAAGGTAATGTTATAGCTAAAACATAAAGGGAACTTGCAACTTAATTCACAAGTAGCTAATCATTATTGTTATTATATACATTATCATCACTGAGTCCTTTTAGTTCTAGGTAGCATGTGATAAACATGTGGAACAATAAATCCTAATAGACAACACTTTCATGTCTATAATGCTACCAAGATAGAAAGATAGGGCTATTGGGATTCATTCACCATATATTTCATATCATCAAGATGCTTCAACTGTAACAAAATATGCTTGGGCTTGCAATAACTTTTGCCAATCTCTTTTATCATACTATACTCAACATTACTCAATCTACATGCAAATGCATGCCCTTCCAAATATAAACCTAGAGATTCATTATGAACACAATTAACCACAATCAACTTCAATAAACCATCGCCTCCATTGTCCCTTGTAAGTAAAAGTGGCATGCTACCTTTTTCGTATTGGTCCAATGATGACTTTTAACATCAACTTTTGTTGTTGCTTTTATATCTATTGTTTCTTTTATATCAAAGCCATACTTTTCTTCTTATACTTTACTTTTTGAATGGAGAATGATAGTAAAAATATTTTGCTTCTTCCCAACATCTCTTACCCACTAAACTAGGTCATACCAATTGTAAAACATTGCATCTATGGTATACACAAGCAAATTATCAAGTCTATTACCCTTATGGTCAATAAATATATCTCCACATGTATCATCAACCAATTAATCAACAAATGGATAATTTGGTCCACTATCATTAATCTCAATGTTATCATGTGTCGTATATCTAGAATCTACTACATCTTTCACTTGATTTCTTTGGCATCATGCAATAACAATGTAGAACAAAACTAATAGAATAAATATAGGGTAACACGTGTAAGATGTGTCATTCTCACTGAAAGTGACTCTCCTTAGTCGTGACACTGTTAGAGGAGGTACATGCTTTAGGTGTGCGGCTCCTTATAGAGTGGCATGCTCGGCCGAACATCTTTTAGAAGCGTTGGCACCTATTCTATACCTTAAGACACATAGTGGATGTGTCTATTTCGTAATGGGAATATGCCTTATGGACAATGCTTTGCTGACTCTTACCACATGTGAATAATTTGCCGCACATGTTTCCAAAACAGGATTTTTTGATCATTTGGTGTGTTTCTTTGCTACATCAATGGAATGCTTGTAATAATATCAATAGAATGATTGTGGCGAGATATAATATGGTTGAAAATTGATTAAAAGCGATGAAAATAGGAAAAACAAATAAATTGAGGGTCGGTGAGAGTAGAAATGTTGTTAGAGCAAGGATAAAAGCTGATGGAAGGTTGGATAGAAGGAGCAAAGGCGATAGTGGAGGGGAAACGGTGATGGTGGTAGTGTAGAACTGATGGTGGTGCTGTTAGTGTGAAGGGGGTGTGATAAGAGAGAGAAATTAAATGGATAGTTTCGGTATTTGAGAAAAAAGGTGCATGTTTAGTAAAATGGGGCCTATGAATAGCAATTATGCTTTAGATTTAGGATATGAAATTGGACATTAAAAAGCATAGTGAGTCTAAAACTGTTGGGATGATACTATTGGAATCTTGATTGAATGGTCATGCAATTATCTTGGAACTAAAATGCCATAGACTCTCCATGCAATTGTATATGTGTAATATATACATACATACATATATATATATATATATATATATAGATTATACATACACACAACTACGAAACACATATACACACATGTACATACAGATATGTATGTATGTAAAGTTGTAGTAGACTCATATACATAAAAGGTGGAACTTAAGGTGCAATGAGTGAGGAGAACATAAGAGGACCATCATGCCTCTTTCTTTAAGGGTGAACATCATTTTATTATGCAGCTTATTTTAGGTATTAAAATCGTTAGGATAACGAGACTTTGTGGTTCTTAAATATCCATGACTATATCCCACTAAGATCTTACAAATTGGGATGTGATCGTAATAGTTTATTTAATCTTTAAAAAACACTTTTTTAAGATTTAAGATCATCGGATCTTGATAAGTATGCTTCTAAAGCACATTCATGAATCATGAAGCTGCACCTAATACCTGCTACTACTATCTTCATTGTCATCATCATAATAATAATGATTATGACACTGAATTGCACTAGTAGTCTAGTAATACAATGACATCGGTATTATCATTCTCTAATATATATATATTATATGTTCCATTATTAATGATGAATTAAGACTAGGCCATAATTCTCCCAATATAAAAAATAAAAGATCTTATTTCATTCTTACAAGGCACCACCACAGAATGGATCCCTTCACAATCGATATTTGACACAAGAAGAACTTCCAAAAATTCTTGACAATCACAACAAAACCTTGCAAGAGTACAAGGAGTCCTCTCTCATCTCAAAATTGTTCCACTCATTGCTTCATGCTTTCTCTTTTTTACCTTGTAGGGGGAGAGAGGGAAGAGGAAAAGAATGAACAGGAAGAGAGGAGAGCCAGTTGGCATGAAACCAAACAACAACGCTTAGGTAGAAAAGGTTACTCCTCTCATGTTCTACTCTCTCCCCATCATCCTAAAGGGAGACAGGAGAGGGAAGGAGAAGAAGAAGAGAGGGGAGAGGCTGGAAGACGAATGGACACTCTCCCCTTGTCTCATCTTGGTTGTTGTTCATTATTTGTCATCGAGAGTTTCCCAAAGAGATAACTTTTGTACTGTAAACTATTTATGATATAAATGATCATAATCTCTTCCCCTTTTGCCTTTGATAAAAGAGGGGGCAACTTTGATTAGTACCAGTAATACAACAAAGGTCATATATATCTTAATAAGCTGTTGATATATGTTGAGGCATTTACCGCATCCGAGGTTTAGAATACTGAAATGTAGTATAGCCCGTGAATTGGGCCCTTTATCTATAATAGAGATCCACTTACTATATATGGCCTTTACAATTTCATTTTTTTCTTTTATCTGTATATTTCTTGCATGGTGAAGTCCTAGATGATGCATTTTCTCTCACTTATTTTATTTATTTAAATTTAATTGTAGCTTAAAAATTGGTCTAATATCTATCACACTTGCTTGTTGTGATCATAGAATTATAAAAGTGTTTTACAAGCGCCCCTTTTTATGAACTAGGAACTTAGAAAGCAGCTTTTGTGTTAATATTCCTACGCCTCAAGTACTTGTGTGCCAGTTTTGTGCATTTAAAGTACGAATGCATTAGGGAGGCCACATCCAGTCTAAAAATCGTTGGGTTCTTCAAAACTAAACTTTATCGTATTGTTGGGTTTTCTGTTCACTTGGTTTTACTTCTTCTTTTCTTAAAACAAGTTAATCACCCATTATATTAATGCTTATCGTTATTATTGGCATGATCACAGTTGCAAAGAAACTTTTATCTAGGCTTGTTCATGTTTGAATATCACCTGGCAGAATCCACTACATAAGTTTCACGAAAGGATTTTGTATCTTTATATAGGAGTGAGAATTATTTGGTTAAAACTGAATATAAACTGAACTCAGCCAAAATTTCTAATTCAGTTTGGTTGTATTGAAAATCCGTACGGTTTTGGTTTATAATTT